>CM070654.1:29848137-31271262 GCA_036346575.1 Dendrocalamus sinicus | reverse complement strand
ATCGTAGAAAAAAAGAACAGCCCAATGCAGAGGGCTAGGCGGCAGGCATACATCGACGTCCACTTGTCCGGCGAGCGAAAACTGGGCCTAGAACGCCGTCATGCACGCAGGGATTAGGATGCGGAGCCTGAGTGCACAGCGACGTGAAAAATGGTACGAACTTTTCCCAAGGTGTAGAAACAAATGGCCAACGCTCTAAAAACTCTCTGTGATTACTAAATGATCGACAAGTTTTTTTATCTTACCGAGAGTTTTATGAAAATATGCTGACCATTTTCATATTTATTGATGGTGCAGAGACTCTTAGCTATCATATTTACTGACGGTAATTGCTAAAATCTATCGGCAATACATCTATTTAGCAACCAACCAGTTCCAACAGTAATTACCAACGGAGAGCTCTGTCGATTAATAGAATTTCCGACGGTTTAAGAAAATTTCTAGCTGTTTTTCACTCCTGGGAAGAATACATGTGGTGTAGGGAAGGAGCAGTGCAGCTACAGCATTTGCACATGCATCGCAAGCAAAAAAAAAAAGAAGACGTGTCACGACGGCGGGCTCTCCGTCCAAGCGTGAAATTGACAGATCATGCGTGAAATTAAGCAGCAGAGCAGGACGGCATTCGCAGACAGTGATAACTGCCACTACAGGCTGCTCAGCTGCTGCATTATACATACTAGATGATGGTAGATCGATCAGTGCCTAGCTAGACTTACTGTTGATGGGAAGCCACTACAGATCGCAACACCTGAGCTGCTCCACTGTTCGCGCCGCGCGTTTGCCGGCGGAGCAATCAATGCGCTAACACAACTGCGCATTGGATGGTGATTGAAGAACCGATCGACCCTTATCTTTAACAGTGAAGCCAGCCTACTGAGATCAACATTCCCCGACCCAATTGGACTGGGTCTTCTGCAGTGGTAAAGCCAAGATTTAATTACACTCCAGACTCGATAATGAAATGATCTAAGTTATTTGGGTTGGACCATAAGAATATTATCCTAGGCTAGACTAAATTTATCTAGGTTGTACACTAGTTATTTTTTTTCATTCTCCAAGCTAAAGTCTACCCTACATAGGGCCTGGTTCCGCCCCTGGTCTTCTGCTGGTCTAGAATAACATTTTGCTATATATGCCTTTCATATACACAACAACATGTTCTCTGAAAATTAACAGTCATGGCATGCATGAATGCACCCCTTACTATCTGTAGTTGTAGTTAGTTAACACCACAACGCATCCATCACCCATGCGTACTGAGTACTGACAAATATGACCTATATAACGGTATAACCTATATAACTCCCTTAATCATGTTTAGGCATGGTATCTATCATCACAGATCTGGTTCAAGTAAAACTAACGGAGTAGTACGTAGTAATACTCTATAATGTTGCTAGATCTTTGGGGACCATGCGTTCATGTGAGACTGCATGTGTTGGCGCAGGGCAAAAAGACACAACAGTACAGCTCCTGCAGCTGCTGCATGCATGCAAAAACTCTAGCTAGCTACAGGGCTATGCAGATGCTTTTAATCCTATGCATATGCCGGCTAACTGCTGAGTCGCTAGCTCAGTACTCGTACCCCATCTTTGTGTGGCTAATTTTCGTTATGGTTTATATTACAATAACTAGTTTTTAAATGATATATTTTTTCAAAAATGATATCAACAGAAAGATATATAGTAGTAAAATATATATTAAGTTCAGCTATACCGATAAAAAAATCATATATAACTATTTTTATTTATATACTGCATCTTACAATCAACCTAAATTTAAAATTTTAAATTATACACCACAAGTTACAGCCTCGTCGTTCAGCCCCACACACCGACACGCGCGCCCCGGCCACTGTGCTTTGCGCTGCTTGCTTCCTCACCTAGCTTTGCGTTGGACGTCCGGTAACCATGGCCAGCCATGAGCTCCCTCGTGAGCCAGCCAGCCATCAATGCAGCCGCTGTGACTCGATCGCATGCGTTGTTGTGTGTGTCTGCAGACTACTCCGCTAGCTCGCATGTGTTTTTGTTTTGCAGCAGACACGCGCCTGTCTTCTCAATGGTGGACAGGCGATAATGTTCGGAAATTTGTCCTGGCCGGCTAGATGATCGAATGTGGTTGATTCTATTTTCCCGGGACGATCGAATATATCTATTAGGGAAGTTTTGGCTCTTTTTCACTGCAGAAAAAAATTTGACTAAAGGTGAAGAATATTGTATTTTGTAATCTGAACCTTATTGGATTTGGCTACTTGAAAAATCCGATCAGATTTCGCTCAAAGATATATTCCGATCAATATGACTGTTCGGTAATACGAACTAGTCGAAAGTTATGACTCGGATTATCTTTATATTTATATGAACTCTACACCGACTTACACCATCGTAATGTCCAAAGATGTTTGCGTCAACTAGAGCCAGACATGGTTACTTGATGCGCTTCTGACTACAACTCTTCACCGTTATCTTCTTAGACTATTTCGTCTCCGAGCGGGGTGTTGTTCCCGTCTCCGAGCAGGTTATTGTTCCAGTTTCCTAGCAGGTCTATATTTTCATTGTCAACTAGGACTCTATTCCTTCCTTGTAGACTCTTATTTCCAAGGCTGTTTATACCCCTATAAGTCTCATGATAGGTAGCGCATACTGCACAAGTTATATACACATATAATACACTAAGAGTGTTC
Organism: Dendrocalamus sinicus; assembly: GCA_036346575.1. Classification (NCBI taxonomy): domain Eukaryota; kingdom Viridiplantae; phylum Streptophyta; class Magnoliopsida; order Poales; family Poaceae; genus Dendrocalamus; species Dendrocalamus sinicus. The sequence goes on along the minus strand of CM070654.1, from coordinate 31,268,579 downwards.
TATAGCTTCTCCATATAGTGCTTTCGCTGATTTGTACGCCTATGGTTTTTTCCCACGAGGATTTTTCACGTTAAATCTTTGTCTCGTGATCTTGATTATTCTTTATTGTTTTCTCATATCTCGTCGTACATTTTACAATAAGTGGTATAAGAGCTTGGTTCTTCACCCGATTAATCTAAGGCATACTTGTTATGGCGTCAGTGAAGTATGATATTCCCCTGCTAGGTGTGATACAAGATTTTCTCTCTGACAAGTCAATATGTGAGTTGTTCTGTCACGGCTCAATTTGAATTATGTGTTATTGGAAATCGATAAGATGCCCGCTGTATGGTCCTTTGAGGAGAAGCAAAGAAGAGATCGTAAGGCAATCTCGCAAATTCATTTTCATCTTTCTAATAATGTTCTGCAAGAAGTTATGAAGGAGACCACCGTTGTGGCATTATGTCTAAAATTGGAGCAGATCTGCATGACCAAGGATCTGACCAGTAAGATGCATCTAAAAAGAAGCTTTTTTCACTCAAGTTGGCAGAAGATGGATCGATGAAAGATCATCTGGCCACATTTTAAGATGTTGTTACTAACCTTGAAGCTATGGAGGTCAAATACGATGATGAAGATTTGGGTCTTATTCTGCTCTGCTCACTGTCTGTTTTGTTCTCTATATTTAGAGAAGCAATTCTTTGTAGTTAAGATACTCTTAATCTAAAGAAGGTTTATGAAGCTCTGTATACCAAAGAAAAGATCAAAATTTTTGTTTCGAGCGAGAGCTTAGGCTTGCACACAGAAGGTTTATCCGTTCAAGGCAGACCAGTCGAGAGGTCTCCTACGAGTGATTTCAATGGTAGAAGCTCGAGCATATACAAATGTCATTCAAAGTCAAAAACTAAGAAGTCATGCCACTACTGTAAGTATGGTGGACATGATATCTCTAAGTGTTGTAAACTCCAGAATAAGAAGAAAAGGAATAATAATTGCAAGAAAGATGAATAAGATGATGAAGCTAAAGCTATTGTTGTCACAAACGGAGGTTTTGAAGGGAGATTCTTGATTCAGCCTGCACCTTCCACATGATCCCAAACCGTGACTGATTTGTTACTTATCAGGCTATTCTGAGTGGATCAGTATTAATAAGAGATAATACTCCATGCAATATTGCATGCATCAATTCGTCAATATCAAGATGTTTGATGGCACCATTAGAACCTTGTCAAAGGTTCGACACATTCCAAATTTGAAGAGAAATTTTATCTCGCTAAGTACTATTGATGTCAAAGAGTACTAGTTTTCAGGCATAGATGGAGTTCTGAAGATCTCCAAAGGCTCTCTTGTTGTGTTGAAAGGTGATATGAATGCAGCAAATCTTTATCATCTTTGATGCACTACCCTAGTCGAGAAGACTGTTGTAGCCTTGGCCAGGTTGTCCGGTGCTGATCGAACAAGTCTATGGCATATGCGTCTCGGGCATATGAGTAATGTCGACTTAAAGGAGTTGTATAAAAGAAGTCTGCTCGATGGTCAATACGTCAACCAATTAAAGTTTTGTAAATACAATTTCTTTGGTAAACATAAGAAGGTGAGTTTCAGCTTTGCAAATCACTCTTCAAAAGGCATACTGTATTATGTTCACTCTAATTTATGTGGTAAGTCCCACGTTCCATCACTTGGAGACACCAATTATATGCTGACCATCATCAACGATTACTCTTGAAGAGTTTAGGCATATTTCATAAAGCACAAGTCTAATGTGTGAAAGACATTCAAAGAGTAAAGATTATGATCAAGAAATAGACCGATAAGCATATCAAGAAACTCCGAATAGATAATGGCATGGAATTCTATTAGGGAGAATTCGAAGCCTTATGCTGATCGGAGGGAATCATAAGGCATTACACAGTACCGGACACACCACAATAGAACAGTTTGGCCAAACGCATGAACAAAGCCATCATGAAAAGGTGCACTACATGTTGTCTACATTTAGTTTGTCAAAGAGTTTTTGGGCTGAAACTGCTTTAACTGCTTGTTATATGATTAATTGATCACCAAACACTACCATCGACTAGAAAACTTCAATCAATATGTGGTTTGGTTCTCCTGCAAACTACTCATGCATAAGAATTTTTTATTGTCCTGCTTATGCTTATACTAATAAAGATAAACTTGAGCCAAGAGTCGTTAAGTGCATTTTCCTTGGCTCTAAGCTTGGAGTTAAAGAATATAAGTTATTGAATCTTGAGACCTGAAAGGTGCTCATGAGCAGAAGTGTTACTTTCGATGAGTATGCTCTATTGAAAGGAATTATGACTAGTAATACTCCCATTACGAAGCCGTAGTAGACTAGTGTGCAGATGGAGCATGTTATTGATTTAGGATTCTCACCAGAGGCCGATAAGAAGAATACATAAGATATCCTTGTTCAAGTTTTGACCAGTAATCTTCTTACAGGAATTGGTCAGAGCCAATAATACGTTGCAACTAGTCGGGAAAGGAGAAAAATCCAGCATACGAAAAGGTTAATTGAATAAACCAACATTGTGGCTTATTGTTTGAACATGGTAGAAGACTTTGAAGGCGCTACTAAACCTTCAACTTATTTAGGGAACATCTACTTTGATGAGTCAGAGAAATGGTTAACTACCATGGATGAAGAAATGGAATCCCTCAAGAAGAAGTTAACTTGAGAGTTGGTCGAGTTCCCAATTGAAAAAAAAAGTCCATATGCTACAAGTGAATTTACAAGAAGAAGAAAGGTAGATCTTTAACCGGTCAGGTCAGGCACAAGGCAAGACTCGACTTCAAGAGATTTAACTATGATAGTTGTGTTTATTTAAAAATCATCAGTGGTTTAGCGATCTATTTGCTCCTATATGTTGATGATATACTGATCGCGGCAAAACACAAGACTGAAATACCAAAATTAAAGACACAATTAAGCAGTGAATTTGAGACGAAAGATCTCGATGCAACAAAAAAGATTCTTGATATGGAAATCTTCAGAGATCATTGGTTTGTAAAGTTTTACTTGAGTCAGAGAGGGTATATTGAAAAAATGCTTTGTCGTTTCAACATGCACAGGGCTAAACCAACCAGCACTCCGTTAGCTACACACTTCAAACTTTCTTCAGCATCTAGTCTGCAAATAGTTGGAGACGTTGAATACATATCTAGTGTTCTATATACAAGTTCAATCAGATTACTGATGTAAGCTATGGTTCGCTCTCGCCCCGACCTATCTCATGCTTTAAGTATTCTTAGCAGATATATGACCAATCTAGGGAAAGACCATTGGAGAGCAGTTCAGTGGATCTTCGGATATTTGAGGGGGCATTTCTAATGCTTGTTTGCAGTTTGAAAAGACCAATGTTGGACTGGTCGGATATGTAGATTCTAATTTTGCTAGACATTTAGATATAAGGAGATCTCTTACTAGTTATATATTTACTGTCGGAGGCTATGCCATAAGCTGAAAAGCTTGTCTACAAACTATTGTTGCTCTTTCGACAACTGAAGATGAATACATAGCTATTTAGATGCCCTAAAAAAGTTGTTTGGCCGAGAGGTCTGTATAGTGAGCTTTGCGGAAGTGCACCTTACATCAATATCCGCTGTGATAGTTAGAGTGCTATTTATCTTACAAAAGACCAAATGTTCTATGAGAGAACAAAGTACATTGATATCAAATATCACTTCATCCGATGAGTTATTTCTGAAGGTGATGATATAGTTTGCAAGATTAGTACTAATGATAATCCAGCTGATATGATGACAAAATCAGTTCCTACTGCTAAGTTTGAGCTCTAGTCAAATTTCGTCAGTATTACTTGTTAGTCCTTTCGGATGTTTGACATACAAGAAGTGTTTTACAAACTATTCGAGAAGTTATTTGGTTCTTTGTTGCTACAAGAGGAATTCAGTTTAAAGTGAAGATTGTTGTATTTTGTGATTCGAATCTGGCTGGGTTTGGCCATTTGAAAAATCTGATCAGATTTCGCTCAAAGATATATTTCGACCAATATGACTGGTCGGTGATGCGAACTGGTGGGAGGTTATGGTTCAGATCATCTTCATGTTCGTGATGAACTCGGCACCAACTTGCGCCATCGTGGTGTCCAAAGATGTTTGCACTGACTAAAGTCAAACATGACTACTTGAGGTGTTTCTGTCTACAACTCTTCACCGTTATCTTCTGAGACTTTGTTTCATCTCCGAGCGGGGTGTTGTTTCTGTCTACGAGCATGTTATTGTACGAACTTTGAATCGGTCTCTATTTCCATTGCCCGCTAGAATTCTGTTCCTTTCTCGTCTAGGACTCTTGTTTTCAAGGCTATTTATATCCGTTATAAGCTTCATAATAGATAGCATGCACAACACAAATTACCTACACATATAATACGCCAATAATGTTCTATAATTTCTCCATATAGTGATTTCACCGATTATACGTCCATAATTTTTTCATAAGAGTTTTTCACATTAAATCTTTTTCTCGTGATTCTGACTATTCTTTATTTTTTTTCATATCTGGCTGTGCGTTTTATCACACTTAATAATGCCAACCCTGAAACAATCTGCTCTCTTCAGAATTCAGATGTCATGCATGTCAGCATGGGGAGAAAAGTTGTTATGTACGCATGCATGCTGTAAACTGTAAAAGCCGTGCGTGTGTTTAAGTGTTTACTAGGTTGGTCCCAGGCACATGTGCTTTTCTCGTGCCACATTTTTGTTGCTACCTCTTGCGCGTGGATGACGCAGCTGCAGCCTGCAGACCGGGAGAGAGACATGTCTTGGCAATTCTGGTCGTACGGCGGAGCCATATATATATATATATATATATATATATATATATATATATATATATATATATATATATATATATATATATATATATATATATATATATCCTTGGGCTGTGCTTATTCGAGCTAGTGACATGCCGCTCGCCAAAATCATCCAAAATGAAACGCATCACATGTTTTTTAGCCAAAATCATCCAAAATGAAACGCATCACATGTACACGCCATATATGTCAACCTTTAATTTGTACTACTCTAGAGAATTGCATAATTGGGTGTGCTGATTTGTTACATCTTCCTAGTAAATTTTGGAAATTGAGCTGCCAGCGTCTACAATCACATGCATTGTGTCTGTCAGAATACCAGTTAAAAAGAGTTGCTCATACTGTCTTGGATATGATTTTTTTTCAGTACTCTTTATAATGATTAATATTAAGCTCATCTTCTGATGGATCCAAAATATGTTTTTAGAACTCCCCAAAAAATGTTTTACACTCCCCAAAACCAAACTACAAAGATCATAGAGCAATACAATAACTATACAAGTATAGAGTACTGCAGTGGATGGATGCGAATAATATGCGCTCAGTTCCATCGGGAACTCGTGCTTTTCATCACTTGTTGGAAGCGCATATATATAACACACACATATATAAACACAGTTACGTGGGTTATGAAATAGAGTCTTGGTTCAGTCTATGTAGAGGTGTAAGAGGTGTTAGCATTTTCACCACAGCTTACCGTTAATTAATCAAAGGCAAAACTGTATAATCACTCCAAAAGCCTCTCTTTTTTGGACAGTTAGTCAGTTACCCAAAAAAAAGGAAGGAAATGAAGCTCTCCCCGATTCCGTCCACTTCGCTTACTTTTTTGCCCACTTCGCTAGCACCACCTCTTCGCACCACTCAATGACACTGGAGGTGTCAAGGTCATGACAGTTATTGGATGGGCTATATTTAACTGTTGAGAACAACTGAATGTATTGAACTAGAACTCTATGAAATATTGTGAGTTGTGAGGTGCGGTGGTGAAGCCTTCCGCGGTAAAGACTGTAAGTCTGAGTCGAACATATGATCATCAACCTCTTGTAATCTTAATTGTAAAAACTAAATGTTTAATATGGATGGAGCCACCGTGATCCGGCTTCCGAAGTCATAGAAATTGCGGAACCTTGTTATTAAGTCTTCGTGACTCTTACTTGCTATGATCGATCTCTCGTGCTAGGACAAATCCCTCCAAACCAGTCCATTCATAAGTTCGTAGTGTGCACGAAACAGGAATTCATTTGCACGGATCAAGAGGTCACAAACAAATTCAGCATGGAGTGTCAACAAGTTCACCTATATCGCATCTACTTGATTGATACACACACTCCCTCATATCCATTCTTTTTTTAATTGTTATTTCAAAATATATGCAGCCAACTTTTTAAAGCTTGAATTGGACCGCTAACTAGGTAAAAGTTTTTTTTATTTGTCACATGAAAATTATACTTGTAGACATGTCATCGCTCATCTAAAGTACTTGAATGCCATTACATGTTAATAACGTTTTAATTCAATCATGTAGTTAGAGAAAATAATGGTTAAAGTGTGTATTAGAGAGTGTTGCCATCCAAAATGATAAGTAAAAAAAAGCAAAGTAGTATAGCTAAATGAATTTGATTTGACACGAGTCTCACCAATCACACATAACATAAAAGATGCATTGATTTGATATGTAGTGCAATTGTAACTAGATAACCCGGCAAAAAAGAGAAAAGAAAACAAGAAATGTTTTCTGCAAAAGTAAAAAAGGGGGAGAATCCAAGAATTGCGAACAACATACATCAGAGACAAAGTAGCTCAATTGAGAAGCAAATTATACTCACAAAAGAAACCCAAATTAAACACAGCTCCCAAAAATTCTCAAATCGTTATTACACAAGCCAAATACATGATCAACAATTACTTCCTTTGTATAAAAAAGAAGCAACAAATTGCATTGCAAAAACTTACTTTGCATGCTGTGCGTAGTCCTAGAATCTGATCATACCAAATAATACCATCTTAAATATCAAATCACAAGCTTAACTCAACTTAAAGCAAAGTACTATATTACTACTACTCCAGGAGCATTATTAGTAAATTTCTTCGTACCTTATTGATCGATCTAATCAACCCTGGCTTCCCGAGTGAAGGAAGCTTCTTGCTGAGCTCAGTGAGAGCTGGCCTTGCGAATGGTCGAGGTTATCTACAGGGAACTGATCGGCGGCTTCTTTCATGGCGAGGCCGCCTTCCGACGAGTAGAAGACGAGCTGAGACCCCGGAGCCAGAGACAGCAGCGACGGGAATGGCGAGTGACCGTGAGCCACCACTTGAGGTGAAGCGCCATGGCTCATCTCATGGACATTGCCGTTGCTCCAACATTCAGCCGTGTAGTACGACCCGTGAGCCAACGACGGTATGGCGCCATTGACCAGGCCGAGAGAATCGTTCAGGCTCATGAACCCTTTGAGGCCGCTGTGGCAGTGAGCCTTGTCGCCGTCGACCAGCATGGACGCGCCCGCCGTCGTCCCGGCGGCGGCCTGTGCTGCGTGGTCGGCGCCGTTAGAGAACGGCGGCGCCATGGAGGAGGGCAGGTGGGCGACGAGGTCCTGCGGCGGGAACTGGAGCGGCGGTAGCTTGTCGATCTCATGCTGCGCGGCGTTGATCAGCCAGTCCACCACCTTGCTCGGCTGGTTGAGCCCCAGCCTGTCCTGGAGGTCGTAGAGCTGGATCGCCGTCGGCACCGACAGCCGCACGCGCCGGTCGCGCAGCCCCTTGACGGTCCTCACCTTGCTGTGCCGGTCCTTGCCGCCGAACACCCTCGAGACGCGCACGATCCTCGACTCCGTCGACGCCGGCCAGTGCCGCGAGCTCCCCACTGCCTTGACCGCGCCGCCGTCGCCGGCCGGCTGGTCGACCTTCCTGACGCAGCTCGCCTGCAGTTCCTCATTTGTTTGGTTGCCGCTAATCATCTTAACCTGCTCATGATCACACCTATACATAATCACTTCATCATCAGAACCATGCATTCAGACACACAACTAATTAATCGAGCATAAAATGTGACGATGCATCGATCACGATGAATATATGCTGTGATGTGCTGGATCGATTCGGCCACTGATCCACTCAGGACTGCAGCTTTATTCGCTACTACTACACATGACAAGAGAACACCACACTGAAACAAGAACTTGTGGGTCGCGAACTGTAGCGCCTACGGTGTGCATGCTAGGGGAAGCTATCCCAGAAATCTATAAATCGTACTACATGGATTAAGGAATAAACTTTTTGCTGCTAGATGCAGCTAGCCGCACTAATTGATATCAGTGAGTACTAAAAAAACAAAGTATTTTAAAACTCTGCTCAAAGGATTCAGTTGATTTATGTCCTACCTGTGTGCATACATAGTATCCGTCAAATTAGGATAGACAATATTACTATTACCCAAAATTAGCAACAAATTAGTGCCGGAGATAGTGAGTGATGAATACTGAAGATGAGGAATAAAAAACCATGCATGAGCGTCAGATTGGCTGGCTTAATTACTGCCTTGGGGACCCGGTGCAACTCTGAGAATTAAAACTCATGATAAGAACACAAAATACTCGAGAAAAACACACACGACTCCCTGTGAGCAGCAGGGAACAAGAACAAATCTGGCCGGATCTACCAAGAACACAATACTTACAGGCATGGGCAAGTGTTGGTCTTCTCCCCACAGATCGATCGATCACCTCGATTAACCTCCCCCTTGGCCCTGCGAGCTGAATCGACACGGATGATCTCGAGCTAGGCGAGCCCGATCGCCTCGCCGTACGCCGGAATTCGACCGGGAGAGACGGAGCAGGAGGCTGGCCTGCGATGGATCGGCTGCGTGTAAACCCTAGTTAGCTGGAGAGGAAGGAAAGGGAGAGCTGCTATAGTTAGCTAGTGTACACTGGGAGCTCGCACTTGCGAACTTGTGGTGCTTATTTGCGCCAACTAAATGATCAGCGTCGCTTTCGCGTCCTGTCCTTTTACCATGTATCGTCGTGCTCCTCGTGTTACCATCACGGTGAGTGGCCCGGTCGACCATAAGCTCCACTGCCCGCCTAAACGCCATTAATGTGTCTAAGAGCGTGTAAGTATTCGCTAAGCGCTTGTCCGTAGCCGGCTAAGGTATTGGATGTCGCATTACATATATGAAAAAGACGAAAGCGTGGATGAATATAATGCTTTGCAGAAACTGCCGGTCGGCTTAATTTCAACTTACTAATTAACAACGCTGTGAACTTTCGTTACTTGATTTATGGTAGTAGTGCGTACCAAAAGGTTAAAATCTGCAGAAAATTAGCTCAACACAAGACCGCAAAATAATGCGTGTACAAAAATTAACTGGAAAATAGCACCACATGTGAGGTTGAAAATCGGGGCCCACTTAATGTGTGATTATTTTTTAAGCCTACACTTAATTTGCATGAAAATTAACCACAATTTATTCTGAAATCATGCGCCAATCGGAAAAGTTTTGCAACGTCGACTATTCTCAAATCTGAAGATTTCAGCTCTTGAAAACATTGTGTGTGGCCTCAATAATAGTTAAGACGTAATTAATCTACTTAGCATAAAATAGCGTTTGAACAAACTTTTCTTTACTGTAAACAAGTTGTATTAAATAGAGTACCAAGCGTATCTACTAGTCCCAACCTTAAAATATATAGAAAAATGCAAATAATAGGCTCATAGCAGCCCACACCATAAGGGGGATTATCGCCATGTTCATTCCTAGCGAATTGAGCGAGCGAAAATCACTTTCCCATTATTGAACAGTCTGGATATCAGAGTTTGTGTTATCTCTAGTATTTATGCGAGTTCTCATTTGACACAATCCCAACTATATACTATATCATTGCAATAATATGAAAATTTTGAGATTTGTTAGCTCATACAATGTCTTTCCCCATAGCACCAACATGCGAAGAACCTTTACAAATCCTTCAGCGCCAGAACCAAGGAGGCTACTCCATATAGAGCAGGGACCATACTAGCTTCTTTTCGGCATCCAATAGCTGGACCACCATGCCTTTTATCCTTGGTAGGAGTACATAATTTTGGGGGAAATATAGAGAAAGAAATCGGAAAGACAAGCTGGATCTCCAAATACAACTTGTTATTTCTATACATGTTCCAAAAAATTCTTGCAACGTTACGCTGCTGATTGATCAAGTGTACTTACTAATTTCTTTCCCCTTCAACGAATACCAATGGCAAAAATCCGGTCTACATTTTCATGCGTGTCCAAATGCTCGCAGCTCGGTACGATATGCTACATCACATGTACGCAAGAGTGTGAGACTTAAGTTTATTGTGTATGCATACGTGCGTATCCATGCTTAATACCTGTGGATGCATCTAGTGGTCGAGCCACAGGGCGAGCTATGGGGTCTATAGACCACGTAGCTTTTGCCCCCAAAAAATCCCCTACGTTTAGAGCAAGTATAATAAGAAGCTGTTAGTAGACTGTATACTGAGGTGGAGGAGAGAGAGGAGGAGAGAGAAGAGAGGTGGGATGTAAGTTTACAGTCAGCTGAAGCAAAAGAACCAAGAAACTTTGTGAGAGAAGGGGGTGGGTCATACAGCCTTCAGCTGGTTGTAAACTACTATATGAATGGGTGATAAGTGGGTTGTAAGTGTCCATACAGCCAATGAAGGCTATATTATTAGCCTTGCTCTTATAGAATTTGTAAAAGTCTACAAAAATCATTACTACTATAAAAGAACGAGTTGATAGTCGTACGTCCCTTCTCCTCCAACTATCTCATTCTTAACTTCTCATCACTCTCCACTTTTCAATTAATCAGAGTAGCCCTCTTCCATAGTATGATTCTTTATGTATCCAATAAATTCCGTTGTAACGTATGAGCAGGTAACTAGTTAACAAAACAAATATCACAGAAAATGTAACTACATATTAGACCTCGTGGATATCCAATTTTGACACCACAGCTACGGTTTGTATGGTATACTTTCAGTGGCGGAGCTAGCTGCGGGTAGGAGCCCTGGCAGAGCGCTAGAGATTGGGCAGAGCTGGGTGGAGGAGCTTGTTAGAGCATCTCCAATAGTGACTTATGAGCTAACTCTAAGCATATTATTTCATATTTTAATAGAAGAGAGAGAAAAGCTAGCTCTTGATCAAGAGCTAGTCTCATACACACATTCCAAGATTATGTGAGAGTGTCATGTGAGGCTATTTATGTTATGAGCTATGTACTAAAAGTTAGTATTATTGGAGGAGTTGTCTTAGAGTTAGTAACTAACTCATACTGTTGGAGATGCTCTAATGGAGCTCGAACGACACGGGGCTGCTCGTCAGTGAGCCCGGACAGCAGCCCAGAGTCGCTAGACGGTGGCTCCGCCCTATATACTTTCTATCAAACAAGGTTTTATTTCTCAACAATATGTGAAACTAATGAACCGAACCATGTTATGCACGCTTGCAGCAAACCGAACCTAAAGAGCCCTTCCTCCTTTATTTCCTCAAAAAGATTCAGTACACCATGCATGCTCGATCCCTTCATTTCGATTACCGTACCATTTCCTAGCTTGTAGGCACCTCGGTTTCCCTTTCGAGTGCCCTGTTGCACACGCAAGAGGGTCAACGCCGTAGAATATTCACGGCCAGATCCCTCCATTGGGGCGGCTGCATCGCTGCAACACATAATACCCAGACGAGAGCCAGAGCAGAAGCTTAGCCATGAGCCGAGCCAGCCAGCACTGCCCTGAGCCTCTCCCTGCCTCTGACAGCATATCGACAAGGCCACCGGCCACGCATCCCGCTAGACGAGGGAACGCGTCGCGGAATATCTTACCATATCTTCGCCATCGATCGCCTCGGTTTCCATGCAAGTCTCAGGCGTTGTATATTCCCCTGCCTTTTCCATCTGGTAGTAGATCATTGCTGCGCGCGGTCGTTGAGCTGATAGATCATGCTCACTCCATAGCAAGGATGCCAAGCCACACAGATTTCTCCCAGGACAAAGCTAGCTCGTGATGGTGATACTAGCTAGTAAGTACTGGTGTGAGCTACGTCACAGAACCATGCGGTACGATAAGACACAGGCACGTAAATAGACAGATAGTAAAAATAATATGAAATACATAAATCAAACCTGCTGCTGCTGATCTGATTACTGAGTTACATGGGTGTTGGGTTTGGTGAGTAGTGGTCTTGGCTAGTTGACTGGTTGGCTAGCCCAGCACGGAAACAACCTACTGTGGCTGCGCACACGGGAATTCGGCCCAAATTAGTCATCTTCTACCTCTGTAACTCACCGAAGCTGCTGCCATGGTGCCCCAAGTATGGACAGGGTGCTAAGGGTGGATACCCACTGTCCGGCCAAGGGTGGTACGTAGGGGCTCCTGCCCACGCTGACCCCCGTTGGGTCCGCCCCTGGGTACGATTCAAGCCCTAATTTACGGTTGCCCTTGGCTGTACTCTCATGTTGCAAACACTCGCTGACGGTACTCAGTTTCACATGTTAGCGGCTGCGAAAACATCAATGGAAACAGCCAGGTTGCAGGAAGTAATAATAAGTTTGCCAGACCGCCTTGTCGATCCATGGTTTTAGACCGCGTTGCTAGTTCAGGCCTCTGCCTGGGTAATTGTTTTTGTCTAGTACTGTACCGAGCAGTACAAACGCTAAGCGTTGGCGCTTAGCCGTTTACTACAGTGTACCAGTACGCACTCTTAGTATACCTCAGAGCATTGATGTTTTGCCTGTACTGCGTTGGATTTCATTGGGCACCCGTACATGCGGCATGAACTCCTGTAGTTAAAAGGAAGCGCCAACCGGCCGGACCATCAAATGCTGCGTCTCGTCGATCGGAGCTAGGAATTAAAAGGGTCCCTGGACCGATCTCTTATACGAGCCAGCGATTGCAATGCTACTACTGATCGAGCGAGCTCACCTCAGCATGCATCTGATCTGGCTGACCGTGGATCATGGTGGTGCCTACACAAAAAGACATGCACGCTGCAGCGCTAGCTGTCGTTTCCGTGGACAGTGCGCCCAGCCAGTGGCTACCCGGCCTGGCCGTCTCTACGAGACTTTTCCTCTCCTTGGTGCTGCTCACAGTCAGTCTTGGTAGAGAGAGAGAGAGAGAGAGAGAGAGAGAGAGAGAGAGAGAGAGAGAGAGAGAGCAGTAGAGGGAGCACGTAGCTAGCTGCAAAAGGTCGGGGGAGGTGGTGGTCCTCTACATGGGGGAGGAGGAAGGGAGGGAGGAGAGGAGAGGAGGATGGAGGTAAGCACTAAGCAGGGTTGAGCCGGCCGGTAGATAGCTAGGGTAATGAATTAAAGGTGTCCTTTAAGACGTGCCGTGTCCTTGAGGCCTGCGAGATCGAGATGGCCCTCATCATGAGGCCGATCGATCGACAGATCCCGCGATTTATCCTCCTGAACCAGCGTGTAGCACTGTAGCATATGGCTGCACATGTGTGGATCGAGATTCCATGGCTACCCCTTTTCGGGGAAGTTCCTAGAACAACAGTAACAACGCCCCTCTGTACGTTCATTTCCACCGATGATTCAACGTGCGAAGACGAGTATAATGCCTGGGGAGATATAGGCGCTGTAAGCTCGAGCCATAAGTAGGTGGGTGGTTTCGTGACTTGTATATGCATGGTTACGGTGTTTTGAAGCTTTGGTGAGTTCCCTTGCATATTCGCCACATATAGCAACTTCTGAGGGTGGAGCTACATTCTAAACAGAGTAAATTTCAGTTTGAAGTGTGGAAAATATCTAGTGTACAGTTTAGGTAAATTCATACTAGCTGGATAATATTTTCATGATCCATCTTAGATAGCTTAGAATATTTCACTATTGAGCTTGGGGCGTAATCAAATACTGACTCCGCAACTGGCAACTTCAAACTGAGTCCATAAATAACCGGTGGATGGTCCTATGACACATCAATATTTCATCCGCTCATGGTTGTCACCGGCCAACTTCTAAGCTATTTTTCTAGCAGCTAGTATTATACTCGTATTGTCCTAGATATGTATGGCTTAACTCGTGGTGGCGTACACTTACTAGTGAGTCAATTTACACGTAATAATACTTTGATTAAACGTTTGAGGATGAATTAAACGTTTGAGGGCGAATGCTCGGTGAGAAATGGGCTATGGGAGAATGCTCGGTGGCCTGTTCTTTTCGGCTGCGGCTTATGGTTTTTGGCTGAAATTTTTGAATTTTAGTTGTTTACGGTACGGATTACGGAGAGACAGATACTCACTTGCGATTTTGGCTAGTACAAATGTTAGGTTTTTAACGTGTAGATTGTTTAACTTGTAGACCCCATCTTGAGAAAATACTCCGTTTGAAAGTTAGGTACTGTAGCAGAAGCCAAAAGCCAATTTCAAAAGCCCAAAAGAACATGCCTCTTAAAACGGTTTTCACTTGGGACCATTAGTAATGCTAGATGATTTTATGACTCATCTATGCATGGTTGTTTGAACCGATGGTGAAATATCTCCCTGCATTTTGATCGTACCAATATTCATGTGGGACAAAAGTAGTAGCCAATATTCATGTGAGGTCAAAAGTAACAAGAGATGGTTTTATGATTTATCTATATACATACAGCTAGCTGTTCATCCACCCACAGTTATCACCTCTGCCAGCTTCTGAGCTGTGTTTTTGCAGCCACTACCATACTCATAGTACTCTAGATATGTTTGTTGTAATAGATGGTGGCGGAACACCTTAAAGAAGAGATGTAAGGAGCTGTTTATGTAAATATCACTGCAGTTATTTATTTTTTAATTTGATCTCGGATCCCTATTTTTGCTAATATAGCCTTCTCCATAAACGTAACAAGCTCACTAGAGACCTATTGAGCCAGGGGAGCTCGATAGCTCACCTGCCGAGCCCCCTACGCAGCGGCCATCATGGCTCATGATTAGCGCTAGATTAGCAATTTAATTAGCACTAATTAATTGCAATTAATATTAATTAAGATTGCTCGGCGTCCGACCGCCAACCAACCGCACAGGTGGGCTCGCCAAGCCAAGGGATCTCGATAAATACATATTGAGCTACAGTAACTCGGCAGGCACCTGCTGAGTTCCCTTGCTCTCGGTAGGTCTACAAAAGAGGCTAGATTTGCAAAAAAAATAAGTGTTTGAATGTTAAATTTGAAAAAAAAAATAGCTACAATGTTATTTATGTGAACAGTTTGAGATGTAAGTAGATCATCCAATTCGTGTTTTTCTCTTTGCCAGACCAATTCATTTGTGTTTTTTCACCCTATCTGTGACTACTAGCAGTACCTCTGGGCTCTTACCTGTGACTGGGGAGTCAAGGAAGAAACAAGTAACAAACGCATGAAACTTTTTCATTGCACACTCGCATTCGTACCGTGTCACCATGCGTCCTTCCCCCAGTGTTTCCTGCAGCAAATTAACACAGCACAGAGCACAGTAAAGACTTTGCAAGTGGTAACATAACATGGTGTCCTTTCGTCAGTGGATACAATGTACTACAGTAAATCAACCACTGGGATTCTCTCCTCGTTCTTCTTATGGCAGCAGAAGTTACTACTCCATAACGATAGGTGTATCTTCCCTGGAAAAAGAAAAAGCCTACGGATGGGTTCTTTTTTACAGCGGCCTATAGCTATAATTTATAATTTTTGATTTTACCATGAGCGTTTATGTAAACTAACAGAATATTGATAAGCTGTTTAAAAAATGTTATCTTGAATCCTCGATAAGAAGCTTCGAAACGACAATAGAGAAACAATCCCATTTATCTGTTTAAAAGAAATCATAAATTATAAACCATAAACCGAAAAGAAAGAGACATACCACTGCAAGCCATAGGCACGGAAACCCGGTAACATGTACTACGAGAAGTACGGTGACATAGTCTAGATTTTTCTTACTGCATGTTGAGATTTTACCATCTGATAGAGTAAGGATGTTCGCATTAGCTGTGGCTAATGATTTTTGCCTGAAAATGAATAGTATTAACTGAAAGAAGTTACTTTAAGAAGGAGGCACGGGTGGTAGAAAAAGTGAAGAAGAGATATGTGCACAAGAGAGAAACGAGAGAAGTGGAATGCATGATGCGTCCGTAATCTCCTGTCTTATCCTGAATTTAGATAAAAGTAATAGAAGTGAAGAAACGCTTGAACAAATACCAGAAGCGGAAACGAATACCAACATATAGCGGTGAAAATTACCAGGCCTCTCTCTTTTCTGAACAGTCCGTGACTGACACCTCAGCTTTACTGGCCACTGGAGACTGGAGCATGATGAAATCAATCGAGCCGGGGCAAATTTGCCGTGTCCAGTCTTTTCCTTTTCCCGGAGCTCCCAGGTGTAGGCGTGTGCCTACACCTAGCTAGACTTCCCATCCATCACCGTTGCATTTTCCATTCTTTTGAAAATGCTGTTCCTGTCTGATTTGATGTTTTAGAGCCAGTTGCTGTTTTGGTGAAAGTATCCTTATTCATCATCAGTTTGGTAGGGGCCATTAGAATGTAGGAAATTTGGACGTTTGCACTCGAAAGATTGCCGTTCTCAGAGATATCTCCGAACAAATTGTAGTTGTTATAATGTCAATCCAAAGGCATGTAACTGTTATCATGCCACTTTCCCTGTTTTGTTATTAATTTCTAGATAACGCTCATGCCCCGTCCCTCTTCTTCCTCCTTTTGAGCTTGGCCATGGTGGCCCCATTCATCCAAGTCCAACACGTCATCCTCCTCTTGGCCTCCATGCCCTTGCCGTTAGTGACGGGCTAAGATTTAGTTACGTCTTAGACTTAGTGGTAAAATGATCTAGTCTATCTAGATTAGACCATGAAAATATTACCCAGACTGGATTGAGTTTTCTCAGACTATACACTAGATTATTTTTCACACTCTAGACTAAAACCTACCATGTCCGAGGTATGGCTCCACCCTTGCTTGCCGTCCTCCATGCTTGCGACACCCATAACCTCTCCTTGAGGCACATGGTGGCCCTCTTTAGAATGGTACCGGAAGGATTACACTTGTATAGAGTGTCATTTTTTAGTGTGTCAATCTTTGAAGTTACACGTATCCAAATTTTGCTTAGAATTTTGTTAGAACCTGAAAAGATGTAGTTCAATTCTAAATGGTGCCAAAGTTTTTAACTT
The DNA here is from genome assembly GCA_036346575.1 of Dendrocalamus sinicus. NCBI lineage: Eukaryota > Viridiplantae > Streptophyta > Magnoliopsida > Poales > Poaceae > Dendrocalamus > Dendrocalamus sinicus. The sequence continues at coordinate 31,251,595 of CM070654.1, read as the reverse complement.
TGGTGGCATGTGTATATATTTTTTTTGAAAAAAAAATAGTGCGAGGATGCGAGCATTGCTACATGACGCGTAGCGCACACAGTGCGTGGCTGGCGGCCCTCCTCTACGGAAATGGATCCTTTGACGTTAACGTCGGTGGCGTTGGGTCGACGCGTGGGCCCCACACGTCGGTGACCCAACGTCACTGACGTTAACGTCAGGCGAGACCCATCCCTCCTCTTCTGCATCATGTGCCTGCTGTTTATGTCTCCCACGAGATCGATGGCGACGTCTGCCGTGTGTCTGCGTGGGTGGCGGATCCATACAAACGCGCGCGCGCATGCGATGCAGCAAAAAGCTGGAGCGGTCGATCGATCGCGGCTGGTGTTTTGTGCTGCTTGTCGCGACGCCCTTTGCACGGCTATTCCAAAGCAAGCGCGGCCGGCCGGCCGGCCGGCGCGGCGTGCACGTCGACGAGGCAGCTTGCGTAGGAAGCAATGCCGGCAAGCTGCGCTGCCATGCATGTTCGATCCGTCACGTGCGCGTATAGGCCTGTTTGATATGGCTGTGACTTATACTTTTTTGTTGATATTTTTGAATTTTAACTGTTTGCGACAGAGATTATGGAGAGATACTCACTTACGATTTTGGTTGATACAGATGTTAGACTTTTAATATGTACTATAATTAACTTATAAACATCGTTTTGAAAAAATATTTCGCTAGAAAGTTAGGTATTACAATAAAAATCAAAAACTGTATTTAGAAATCGTTAAAGAATAGACACGGTATACAGCCATACAGCTCACAGCTGGGCGTGCCCCCTTGTCTGGGCAAACTCCATCGTCGGCGGCCAAGTGAGGTGCATTGCACGCATATACAATGGCCCTCCAAGGCTCCAACCCGAAGAACTGCCATATTTGGCTCTGAAAGCACGGCAGAAAACTCAGGGTATATCAAACATCTTAACCGGGTGTGGCTCATGACCAGCTCACGATCTCATCGATAAAAAATATATTCTTCAGAGATCACCTCGCAGACGATCTTGGCCGGCCGCTGGTACATGTGCAGCAGCCCATCGGCGTCCAGTCATTCAGCAATCAACGCGCGCAGCCATGGCCCGCCGCCCGCGTACGTCACCGGCAGCGAGGGGCCGGACGCGAGAGGCGACAGCGGCGGGGCACTTTGCAGTGTATTCCTCCACAAAGGACATAAAACAAGAACATCAAACAAGGACGAGGACGAGGCCGTTACAAAAGCTACCCAGCTAGCTAGCTCCTTCGTCACAGACACACACACATGCTTAGCACCAAACGTACGGCAGTACTAGCAAGAGGAATTACTCCACAGTCGGTAGTAATAAAGCCAGCAGCTAGAACAGTGTACCTACGTGAGGTACGCCCTCGGTCGCGAATGGGAGCAAATGGCACTGCAAATTGAAGATCATTTGGCCGGTCTAAGCTGTGATCAGCTAGCCATGTATGTACCTTTCCTGGCCAAGTCAAATCATTGATTAATGAACAGTCACATCCAGATGGTAAAAGAGAAGAATAAACACATGCTTAATAGCTTCACCTACTGTTTACGACCAGTACATGATCAACTTAACAAGTCATGCACCCGTATGGGCGGCCGTATAAAGGTGCCACAAGGAGAGGACCCGTGTTAATTATGAACAGATCGCACAGCGGTGATAACAACTTGTGTGTGGGCACCCTGCAATATTACTGGACTCTTTCATCCGCATGCAGATGTAGAACATCAATGCAGGTTAGACGAAGGCTATAGCATGCTAATAATATGCAGATGGCATGCACTTGTTCTAAAAGTGAAGTTGTATGCTTCATTAGACGGTTGCACAAGTATCAGAAAATTAAAATTTGAGTATAACGATATTCCAAGATATTGTCACATTTTGCCAGAACAAAATTATTACAATAAATAAGGCTTCAGTTAGGGCCAGGACGCAGACAGCGAAGCCTGTGTCACAATTGCAAACGCGAAACGGGTAGCAGGGTAGGTACCTGAATCAAGGGAAATAGCGTTCCAAATTAATACTGAACTGTTAGATTGATCTCTCCCCGATTAGCCCAACGGCTAATCCCGATCTTGATCCGCGCTCTGATCGGGGGCGCTCAGCCCAACTATTGGCTAATGGGCCCCCGTCGCGCTGCGCAATAAATAGAGGGTGGGGGCCGGCGGCTCGACTAACGAGGTTCGCCTGAGCCGTAAACCCCACCCGACAAACCCTAGACCGATCTAGAGGGGCGATGGCGGCGGGAAGCTCCATCGCCGTCCCGTCACACGGATCTCCGCCGCCACCGTCCTCCTCTTCCCCGACCGCCATTGCCGTGCGCAGACTTCACCGACGAACCGGCGATGGCCAACCCTCCTCCAATGCATCGGACGGTCGGTACCCCTAACCCTAATCCCCTCTCCTCTCCTCTTCTCTCTCGAATCCGAACAAGAACACCCTTTAGATCTAAACCTAGAAGATCCTAATGGGACTAACAATGGTATCAGAGCCTGATCTAGGCGTAGATCTAGAGGGGAAAGATCAAAGATCGCCGTCGGTTGACTGGCGTGCGGAAAAGAAAAGCACAGAGAATCCCCTCCCCTAACCCTAGAAAACGGCAATAGAAAGAGAACAGAGAGGGGAATGGACTCGATCCGTCCGGATCAAAACCCTAACCCTAGATCTGAAAAAGGCCGGGTCTTACCTGGCCGTCGTCGCCGGGGCTGTCGTCGCTGGCGTGCGGGAAGACCGGCCGAGCCGTGGCTCGCCGGCGCTCCAAAGCGCCACCGCCGACGCCGAGGCGAGGCGCCGACACGAGCCGCCGCTCGGCGGCGCGCTTCCTCTCGAGGAGCGCGCGACGCCGCGAGAGGCCAGCGTTGGCGCGGTCTTCTCCTTCTCCGTGGCTGGACGGTCGCCGCCTCACTGGTTTCGCTGGCGCGAGGCCGAGAGGAGAGGACGAATGAGCTAGGGTTTTCGGAGTCCGCCGCGTTCGCGTTTTGTTCGCCGACCGCCGCGCCGCCGGATGGCGCCGGATCGGCCGAGGCGCGCGAAGTGGTAGCGTAGCTTTCGGCCAGGCCAGTTGCGGCTCGGCGCGAGGAGGGCGGCGGCTTTGCCGAGCGGGGTCACTGGGCGCGTGCACATGGATGGGCCAAAATGGCCGTTTGAACAGTAACTCCGAAAATGAATTTTTATTGTTTTTCAGAAGCTTTTTTGAGTGAATTTGAGTGAAATTTGAATCAAATCTCTGTAAATTTTGCACCAACGTGTTATTTTTTTCCAGAGATTAGATGAGTACAGTAATAATGCTTCTGAGTATGAATTATTTTAGAATAATTTTATGTTTCCGCTGCAAAAGATAATGTTGATTACTCTTTCAATTAAATTCGAACCAACGGGAGAATTTAATTTTTTGAGAATTGTTGTGAATTATGATATTGTTATTTTCGACCAACGTTGATAATAACAAAGATTATAATTTTAATTGATGTTTTATGCATTATTTCTATTTACGCCAACGGTGATGTAGATTTAATGTATAGATAAAATTGTATGTCGTATTTTGACCAACGTTGGAAATAAGGCATATAATTTTGCTGTTATTATGTTTAAATGTTCTCACCGTATATGAATTGTGGTTTCGTGGAGGATACTCTTTGATGGGTTACATCGGGATATCCCGGTTCTCAAAGGAGACAACTACGGTGAATGGAAGAAAAGATTGACTCGCCTTCATCTTGGCCGAGGTGGGTGGGTAGTCACCACACCGTGTCCCCACGTAGCCTGTGGCACTGGTGAGGATGAAAATGAGGTCGATCTTTGCTTGGCAAACCAGACAGAGGGACTATGCTCCTATAAAAATGTCATATGATCTTGATCATAAAAGTGGGTCACCGCCAACAAGAAATATTTGGCCGTGATAAAGAACACGATTGAGCACGCAATTGTGGGCTCAATCGCAGAGTGTGACACTTGTCACGAGTACCTTGAGAAAATAAAGAGTCGGCCATCTTGGCTCTTCAAAGACTTATGCTACACGGTGACAAGCGCTTGTGACAGAAAGGTACGTGATGATGGCGGTGGCATAAGAGAGCACATACTAAGGATGAGCAACTTGGCATCCAAGCTTAAACCAATGGATTTGGCTCTCAAGGATGAGTTCTGATTCATTTGATTTTTGCTTCCTTGCCGAAAGAGTTTGACACCTTTGTCGTCAACTACAACATGCGGCGAGAAATGGGACTTAGAAAAATGCATAGCTATGTGTGTGCAAGAGGAGAAAAGAATTAAATCCTCACATGGTAGTTCTATCAACTATGTGAAGGACAACAAGAAAAAAGAACTTCAACAGTAACTTCTCCTCAAAGAACAAGGGAAAAGCCCCTGTCCATCAGTCTCAACAGAATAATTTTGCGAGAGACAAAGATCGGTGTCTTCATCTGAAGAAGACGGACACTACAAGAAGAAGCTGTCCCGATTACTTAAAGATGATAATGGCAAAGAAAGGTGATAACATTATTACCTTTATAAATGAATCCATGTATATGCAATATTCGAAATCTTCTTGGTGGATTGACTCAAGAGCAACTGTTCATGTTGCTAATTCTTTACAGGGATTCCGTTCGACGAGGACTACGCAAAGAAAAGAAAGATGCGTTAAAGTCGCAAATGGAGTCCAAGCTGAAGTTGAAGCCGTTGGCGATCTTTCATTAGAGCTAGCTGATGTCTTCACTCTTTTACTTAGAGATGTTCTTTATGTTCCCTCTTTATAGAGGAATTTGATTAGTGTTTCATGTTTGGACAATGATGGTTATGTTTGTCATTTTGGAAATGGCAAGTGTGAAATAATATTTAATAAAGAATGTGTTGGTCTTGCCATCTTACAAAATGAGCTTTATTTGTTATCATTGAGTGATGATGTGAATGTCGTATGCGATAATGGGAATGTCACGTGCGAGAAAGTGAATGAATCCTCGTCTGCGAATGTAAACAGGAAACGAAAGAGAACTCTAGATGCGTCATCGAAATTATGGCACTGTCGTTTAGGCCATATTTCGAGGGGGAGAATAGAAAGACTAGTTAAGAATGATATTCTTCCTCTATTAGAGTTCTCAGACCTAGAACAATGCAGAGAATGCATTAAAGGAAAATATGTAAAGAAAATTAAGAAAGACGCCAAAAAAAGCATAGGAGTTCTACAAATTATTCACACAGACATTTGTGATCCTTTTCCTGTGAAAAGCGTGGATGGTTATGACTCGTTCATAACATTCACGGATGATTACTCTCGTTATGGATATATTTATCCAATCAAAGAAAGAAATGAAGCATTGGATAAATTCAAGATATTTAAGGCTGAAGTTGAAAACCAACAAGATTTAAAGATTAAGATAGCCTGATCTGACCGTGGGGGGAGTACTACGGTCGACATACCCCATATGGACAAGTTCCTGGACCTTTTGCAAGGTTTTTACAGGAAAATGGCATAGTGGCCCAGTATTCTACACCGGGCGAACCTCAGCAAAATGGAGTAGCTGAAAGACGCAACCGTACCCTGATGGATATGGTGCGAAGCATGATGAGCTATTCCACACTGCCATTGAGTTTATGGATGGAGGCGTTGAAAACCGCCATTCATATTCTCAACAGAGTGCCTAGTAAGTCGGTGCCCAAAACACCATACGAGTTGTGGACAGGAAGTTTTTAACCCAAACCTTGGAAAGCTTGATCCCAAAACAGTAAGTTGCCATTTTATTGGCTACCCCTGAAAAGTCAAAAGGTTTTCGTTTCTACTGTCCAGACAGGTATACAAAGTTTGTAGAAACGAGACACGCTGTCTTCTTAGAGGATGAAATGATGAGGGGAAGCATGGTAGCTCGAGAGATTGACCTTGAAGAGAAGCGGGCATATGCGCCCACTCCGATGATTCAAGAGCCATTCTTCACACTACCTGCTGTAGCTGCACCGACGGTGCAAGACACTGTGGTGCCAGCACCTGTTATTGTTCCTCCTGTGGAAACAATGAATGAGAATGAGGAACTTGTGCTTCAGGATCCTATAGAACCCATTGCCACAGATGAGGGGGAGCAACAACAGCCTCAAACAGAAGATGTACCAAATGAGGAGGCCCCGAGGAGGTCTCAAAGAGTAAAAAGATCAGCTATTTTTGATGATTATCAGATTTATCATACAGAGGAATTTCAAATGGAGGATGATCCCACCTCATTTGAAGAAGCCATGAGAAGCGAAAATTCTTCAAAATGGCTTGAGGCCATGGAAGAGGAAATGAGGTCCATGAAGGCTAATAAAGTCTGGGACTTGGAAATTATTCCTAAAGGAGCCAAAAATAGTAGGCTGTAAATGGGTCTACAAAACAAAGCTTGACTCCCAAGGGAATGTAGAAAGATACAAAGCGCGACTTGTGGCAAAAGGCTTTACGCAAAGAGAAGGGATTGATTACAATGAGACCTTTTCTCCACTCTCATGTAAAGATTCCTTCAGAATCATAGTGGCATTAGTTGCACACTATAATTTAGAGTTACATCAGATGGATGTAAAGACGGCATTTCTTAATGGGGATTTGGAGAAAAATGTTTACATGGCACAACCGAAAGGTTTTGTCGTGGAAGGAAATGAAAGAATGGGATGCCGCCTAAAGAAATTGATTTATGGGTTAAAGCAAGCTTCAAGACAGTGGTACTTGAAGTTTGACAGTACAATAAGAAAATTTGGGTTTAAAGAGAATGTAGAGGACAAGCGTATTTATGCAAAGTTTAAAGATGGGAAGTTTATCTTCCTAATCTCATATATGGATTATATCCTACTAGCTAGTAGTGATGTCATCACTCATGGAGACAAAGAAGTTTTTGTCCTCAAACTTTGATATGAAAGATCTTGGTGAAGCCGTTCGTTCTAGGGATCGAAATTCACGGGATAGAAACAAAGGGACATTAGGACTGTCACAAAAGGCATACATAGAGAAAGTCTTAAAGAAATTTGGTATGCATAAATGTAGTCCTTCACTTGCACCTATAGTCAAGGGCGACGGATGTGGGATTTTCAATGCCCCAGAACCAAGCGGGCTCGATCAAATGAAATCGGTTCCATATGCTTGGTGCCGGAAGCTTGCGGTATGCTCAAGTGTGTACGCGCATACGACTTAGCGTTTGTTACTGGGTTACTTGGCGATTCGAGCAATCTCGGAATAGAACATTGAAATTGGTAAAGAAAGTCTTGCGTTATTTGCAAGGAACAAAAGGCCTTATGATGACATACGAAGATCGATTCACTCCATATAGTGGGGTATACAGATTCGATTATGCGGAGATGACAAAGTCGGCATCCGGATATGTGTTCACTCATTGGAGGAGCTATATTGTGGAAAAGCTCTAAGCAAACCGTCACTACATCGTCCACAATGTATGCCGAGTTTGTAGCATGTTATGAGGATACTGGGCGGTGGCGGCTAAAGATGTTCGATCCGGTTTAAAAGTGGTTGACGACATCAATAGACCACTTAAGTTGTTCTGCGATAATGAACCCGCAGTAATGTATGCCCACAACAATAAGTCAAGTGGTGCCGCCAAACACATTGACATAAAGTACTATGTTGTGAAAGAAAAAGTTCGGGATCAAATTATAAGTCTTGAGCATATAAGTACCGCAAAGATGTTAGCGGATCCGCTTACAAAAGGCTTACCACCCAACGTGTTCAGAGAACATGTAGCCGGCATGGGTTTAAGGGAAAGCCTATGATTCCTGGACTATAAAGGGCCCAAAATTAAAGAATTTGTTTCAGAACAAAGATGTGTATTGTAGCTGTTAAATCTATCGGCGATTGACCGTGACGATGAAGCATGCTCTATGCACTAATCTGTGATGAAATGGTAAAAGAAGAAAAGGTATGATGTGAGAGGAGATCAAGGGGGAGAATGTTAGATTGATCTCTCTATCGCCGTCCCCGTCATCGGATCTCCGCCGCCGCCACCGTCCTCCTCTTCCCCGACCGTCGCTGCCCGTGCGCAGATTTCACCGACGAACCAGCGATGGCCAACCCCTCCTCCAATGCATCGGACGGTCGGTACCCCTAACCCTAATCCCCTCTCCCTCTCCTCTTCTCTCTCGAATCCGAACAAGAACACCCTTTAGATCTAAACCTAGAAGATCCTAATGGGACTAACATGAACATCAGATACTCCACTGAACTACACCTTGGAAATCTGTGCTTAAAGCTACATCAACTGACATGAGTATCAGAAATTGATTAATTCAGCCCAAAAACAAGCTAGAAAGTTTGAAGTAGATATATTATAAAGGCTTCAAGTTTCTTGTCTGAACTTAAAATTATCTAGAATTGCACATTAGGGTGTAGAGATGCTACTTTGTGTAAATTGTTAGGACCACACACATATATGGGACAGGCAAACTTTTATAGATAACTTTTGAAAAAGTTCAGTATTTAAAATTTATAACTTGCGTTCACACCATAAAAGTTTCAGGAAATTTTCTGAAATTTAATATAGATAATTTTGAGTATAGAGACATTAATTTTTGTAAATTATTAGGCCTAAATGCCCAGATGGCAGATAGACCCTATGAGTGGAGCATTGGAGCCAACCCACGGCCATATTGCAACACCATAGGTTGAACATGTTCTCAACCTAATTTCAACCCTAAATTTTAGAACCATTCCAACCCTACCCAACCTTTTCTACTAGTAGTGTGCCCGTGCTAACGCTACGGTAAAATACAAAACAAGATAAAATTTGTAAAAAATAAAACGAACAATTAGATTCATTAAGATTCACGTCTCATATATTGTATAACCAAATATTTTTGTCACATAATGAATGTCACATAACGACTGATCCTTTGAGGAGGCGACAACATCATTGAACTCACCCACCGACGACTTTCTCCATCCCCACATTGTTTAAACTTGAGGCTACAAAGAAAACAAACATTTTTGTCACATAAAGAAATATGAAACACAGTAAGGAAATAGGTGTTTGTGGACATTTGAGAAAATCCGTGCAGATACGTATTGCTCAAGCACGTAAAATGTAAAATTCGTCTTCCAATTATATTCTTGAATGGATAAAGTCTCTGTCTCTGTGCTACATTTGTGAGGCTTAGACATTCAAGGAAAGGCATGCCCTATCGCCCATTAGTAGCCTAACATAGGACAATTGTGGGCTCGATGGTAAAGGTTCGTGTCATGTAGGAAAGAGCAAAAATAACTCTTTGATTGATTGTTCTAGCTGAGCTCGATTGATCTAAGTGGCATGCCTGAAGCAAATTAGAAGTATTTCGTCAAGGAGGTTGACTGAACAATGTTAAGAATGGGGCTAAGGTGAAACGCTAGTAGCGCAATATGCCATAACCATCCTATTATATTTCAGCATATTAACCAAGATCAATTACTAACTATCATCTTATCCTCTGGCTTACTGACATATAAACGGAGCAGGTTGAGCTTAATTGTTTTTACAGGTAATAACCCCTTGAAACTAACAGAGGAAGTATCAAAGTTCATTACTCACCTCACGCTAAAGGATGGACAGAACCCTTAATACGAATCGGGCCATGTTTTGTTCTGAAAGGCATATCCTATATATCTCTAAAGAAAAACCAGAACAAAACAATCATCAATTAATCAAAACTCTATGTCATCTGAAATATACCTCACCGGAAAAAGAATGGCGCCTTTCAACTTGCACTCATATATCCCTGATTCTCATAATGTAAACATGATGAACAAAACAAGAAAACCAATAGAAACAATTTTCAATGACGCGCATTTTGAATAAAATCATTAAAAGAAATGGTGTGTAAATATCAATGAGTTTGCTTAAATAGCACATTAAGGAATATAAGGCACCACCAATGTAATGAAATTGAACTACTAAAGTGATATTTGAATGAAGCATGATGACCTACGCTCCTCACATTTGTTATCACAAAATTGTAAGACCTTCTCGTGATACCAAAATTATATTGCATAGGCCATATATGGAAACAGAGCTGTGCCTAAAACAAAAGCAATGTAAATCAACGCTACTTGCAGGACGATGATTTCGTAAACAACATAACGTAGCTAAACAACCATCTGAATTAGGCAACCGAATCCGAAAGTTTCTTCATACCTAATCGATCCCCACCCTTTGAAAGAGACTCTCAGGTGGAAGTAAAAACTGGAACCAAAACAATAACTGTATCAGGCGATACATCTTAAGGAATATAAATGCAACATAAGAATGAGCAGATATCTGAATCCATCAAAAAACCACCCTTATAGTATCAACATCTCAACTTTATGAGTGATTACATGTCTGCAATGTTAGAAACATATTCATCATAGATTTTGCATTAATCAATAATACTCGGATTATAGACATCTAATGCTGTAAAGGTAGGCTCCACCTATTTCTTTATTCTGTTCATGTCCAAGCAAAACCGATCAGATTATAATAACTTGTAATTATGAAAAAAAATATTTCCAATATTTTTTATGTTTTCTCTATTACATTGAATATGAGTACTGATATCTCTTGTTTAGTATGCCATACGAACACTTGCATCAGTGGTTAGAATTTGACATTCTATTCATGTCCAAGCAATACCGATCGATTATAATCACTTGTAATGGATTACGAACCAAATCTAAAGCAAGGCAAGCCTACCACCTACTCGCCTCGCAGCGATAATAAATAGCCTCGCAACAAGAAAAATTCGTCACCCTCGTATAGACCAGTGCTGTCCGCAAGGAACATTTAATGAGACCCATATTGCAGTTGTCTCCCTGTACAAACAAAAGTAAATTAGCAATTATAAAAGGAAAAATGTTGATGTGTGTAAATCATAGTTATCTAAAACGCAGTAGCAGTACCTTGGAAGCAGGTTTATTTGTGAGCTCAGTGGATCAACAGGCAGAAGAGCATCTAGTACCCTATGGCCATGATCTCTTTGTTGCCATCTACCAGTAGTCCTTGAGTGAAGCGAACGTCCTACCAATCGCTACTCCTTCCCGACAAAGTGAAATTCGATTGCACATCGATTAGCGGTGATCTGATTTTGAAGATACAATTTAGTTACTTAATTCTAATGAGCAACTTCATGGAATATATTTATTTTAGACAATAGGCATGGCATGCACAATATAACGTTATATGATGATAGGCATACCGTAAGGGAGATGATTCCGGTGATAAGGCCGGTCGTCATGGTAAGGCCTAAATATGTAGTATCAAAGAGTAGTTTGTCCCATGAGGGGCGATTCAGTCCACAATTGAGCTGCCCAATCTGCGGTGAAAAGATCCAGACATTTCTCGATTTCCATCACGTTGCAAGCACGAGTAGTAAATTTACAATTCTTTCAGTGGTGTTGATTTCTTACAATGCTAATGCCATGGTTCTGCGCTTTGAACAGAAAACAAGCAGGTGGAGATGATGATGAGATGCCAAGGAGCACAAGTGAAATCCGAAAAGCTTTGGCTATCTCATGCTCTGCATACATAGACAGATAAGATGAATATATATTACTACAGGAGTTCAAATCAACAATTGCAAAAGGAAAGATATGTCATTTTACGTTCGAAATGAACTTTTCTCGACACTACTACCTTCTATAGTTTCAGAATAGCCAACGCTACAACAGTGACTATTTCACTTATACATTGATATCGATACATGAGGCACACGTTTAAATAGCGATTATAAGGTTCTAAAGGACCATGAAATGCTAGGGAAAGAATAAGGAGATCCAAACAATACTAAAATATTGAACAAATTTATTCTACATCGAAACTGAAGTACAACCTGAACAAGTCATGCAGTGTGAATTCATTCTATTGCTTTTACACCAATAATTATTACTACACATTTTGGTATATGCCTATTGCCTGCACACGTCTTTGAAAAACTTGTATTCACCCATCAATCCTCAAGACCTAACAAAAGTGGAACCATCAACCATGTTTCTCATGAAAAAAATAGTCATAATAAGAATGTAGAAAAGGGTGCTTGCCAAAGAAGAGAGCAAGGATTAAATGATTAATAGAATTTAGCGATACTTCCAGAAGGCCAATGGCAACAAAGAAATTATGAGACTTAAATGAAGGACCAAATAAACAGGCATCAAGATGCACCTTGCATGCTAAATGTTCAAGAATAAATAAAGATGCAAATCAAATTTAGGAAACATGTATCTCCCTTGCATGCTCCTTCTTGTGGAATGAATATAGTAGTGTGGTTTTATCCATTCTATTCGAACCTAAGAATCTCCGTAAAGGCAAAGTCAGTAAATCTAGCAGGTTTCTAGTTTCTTTAATACAAAAACGTGAAAGCCATCGTGAATGATTGGAAGATAAAGTGCCCCTGTAACACGCCATTGCTTACGCTCAAGTGAGGTAAACAGAGGAAAAGATGATCACCTCGACATGATGGCACCTTGCATACACCACCAATCCACAAGTTTAGTTCACTCGAACCAAAAGCAATGAAATGACCCTCCGACTTATCATCCTTGAACACTTGGAACTACAACTTAATCCTAATATTCAAACAAGTCATCATACCAAGACCACGTGCCGCTACATCCGTGGCGACCATTATAGGACTCTTCCCACTCTTAAACTCGCCGAACATAGTCCCTTTCAGCTTGAGCTTTATCACCATGAATAGATAGTGCCGCCATCCGTCCATTCTAAGTTGCCGAGTGATCTTATCACAATCCTTTTTGTTTGGAAAAATATCAAGATTCGGCTCCCATCCATTAGATCGGATAAGAGCTTCGAGTCGTGTGAAAGAAGTGGAAATAGATCGATAAAAGCTTATCGAGTGCGTGAGAAAGAAGTGAAAATCATTCGTATCATGTCGGTTCGTATTTAATAGACTATGAATGGTACAACTTTGTAATTAATAGATTTGAGTGGTACATACCGGATACTTTTCATAGTCCAAATAACTTCCACAATTTCTTTGTATGGAATGATTAGCTTTAAGTTGGTGATCCTATGATTACTGCATTACAATATATGCAAAATGTTAATAATAGGAATAGCAAAACAAATATTATGAAAGAACCATAAAAAAAGAAAAATGATGACAACAAGAATGCACCTTGTAAGGATTTTGCAAAAATTGTGCGGCAGGGCTTCAACTTCTTTCGGCCATGTGGCACTCAAAGATAAGGTTTGCCTATCCAGTAGGATCTATTGACAAGAAAAGCATTTGGTACCACGAACACAAAAGCATTTAGTACCATGAACAAACACGAAATAAGGTTAAATCATCAGCATTAACATATGCATTCCAAAACAAACCATACTTGTGCGGTATTTTTGAATCTGGGGCTCAAAGCCCATATCTAGCATGCGGTCCGCCTCATCCAGACAAGGTATGTCACTCACGTAGGTTTGTGTGACCAGCTTCCGACATATCAATCACCTCCCGGTGTTGCAATGACGATTTCAACTCCTAGAAGCACAGATAACGAGACTTAGATCTAAAAACATAAATATCAAAAGAAAGTAGATAAAAGTGCCTAATACCTCTCCTAAGGTCACGTATTTGCGGACCTCGTGTGCTCCACCATAGATACATGTGCTTCTTCACCTGCAAAGCACCTCCGCCGCACGGACGCGAGGTTCCACACGGCCACTCGGCGCGTCACGCCACGCGCCGTCGGCGGGGTCGACATCGATCTTGGGAACAGCACCTCTACGCGCGCCACGTTGAACCGCGCGGCATCGTTGATGTAGTCCTCATCGGCGTCGACATCGGCGTCCCAAGGTCTTCGGGACGGGGCCGCCTCCATGCCCGGCGCGTGCAGCCTCACGCGCGCGGCGGCGCCCACTCGCGATCGTCGCGGCGGCGCTCGAGTCCGCAATGAAGGGGTCAAACGGGATCAGTGCGGGCGGGACCTACATGCGAGGAAGAGGAGGAGCGAGGCGTGGATGCAAGGGAAGAGGAGGAGCATCAACGGCCGGTGGGTAGGGCAGCGGGGTGGGGGGGAGGCGTCGGCGGAGCGGAGGCGGCAGCAGCGCAGCGGTGTGGAGGAGGAGGCGTCGGCGGAGCGGAGGAGCGGAGGAGGCGGTGGAGCAGAGGAGTGGGGAAGGAGGAGGCGGAGCGGCGGAGTGGGGAGGAGGAGGCGACGGGAGCACGGGGAGGGGGAGGAGGCGGCGGCGTGGCGTGGGGTGGGAGGAGGAAGAGGAGGCGGCGCGGGGTGGGTGGAGGAGGAGGTGGCGGCGGAGCGGAGGGGTGGGGAGGAGGAGGCGCGCGGGTGGTGTGGGGAGGAGAGACGGCGGCGCGGGGTGGGGTGGGGAGGAGGAGGAGGCGGCGCAGGGGTGGGGAGGAGGAGGCGGAGGAGGAGGAGCGGGAGGCGGCGGTGGGCCGATTTGGTATCTCTACCCCTAAAATCCACCGATTCGGTTCTTTTCTCGACCACCCCAAATTGTGCCCCAAAGAGTCATGAGTTTTCTGCGTCTACACCAATTCATGTCCCCAAAAACCAACCAGCTTAAATCAACGATCAAGAATCAATTCGCACCTTTCTCTCTCCTTACCCACTCATATCCAACGATCCAAATCCAAATTCTTCCCCGTGCCCCGCTCGACTGCGCTACCCCCTCCTCCGCCTCCCCGCGCCCCCTCCTCCCGCGCCTCCTCCGCTCCCTCCGCCTCCCGCGCCTCCCCCTCCTCCCCGCGCCTCCTCCCTCCGCCCCCTCCCGCAGATCCACCACCCCACCCCACCCACCGGGAGAGCTCGCGAGATCGACGCCCGCGCCCCATATCCGCGCGCGCCACACCTCGGAAGCTTCCCGATGGAGTGGGCCACGGCAAACACTGGATCTCCGCCACGCCCGCGCGCGCGCCGCGCCTCGTCCCGCCGCCTGCAGCCGCGCGCGCCACCTTCCGCGCCTCCGTGCCATCGTCGCCGTCGCCATCGGCACACACATCATCGACGACGCGGCCCGACCTCCTCGCTTTTCTTGCCCGAGTTCGCCGAGTCGTGTCACTCGTGTGTGACGCCGATCCGAGTTGGACGCTGAATTGGATTCTCTCGAGCGATCGAAATGGAGGAGTTTGAATTCGGACTCTTTCTACTTGAGGCGATCTCGATGAGTCGAACCATCAATCGTGCCCAAGTGAACTTGACGATCGATCACTGCATGCGATTCGTTTGTAAACACCTATTCCACTGTTGAGCACATGTCCGCCTCGTCATGAGTAACTTGAACATGTAGTAATGGATTAGTTAGTCCACGATCACTTGCGTAGCTTCATGTGCTTTGAGTGATGTTTTCGTAGTCGAGCACCGTGGATTTGGCCCGAAATGTCAGATGCAGAAGTGTGTATTTGACTTCGATTCTTTGTCCTTTTAGCTACGATTGCCTATGGAGTAATAGCTACTTTGTGGCTTAGGATGTTACAAAACATACTATAGTTAGAACAAGTTACATTGGTATCGCATTCACACCTCTGCAGAGGTGCATTATTTTTGGGATGTTACAGTAAGGAGCTTATCCGTTCATTTCATTTTTATACACTTTTTGTTGGGAAAATCCTTTGGTTTCTACTTTGTATAATCAAACCGCTTATTCTTATAATAAAAGATGCTTATTCTTATAATAAAAGATGACTGTGCCACATACTGTGAAGTTTTTGTAAGGCCTCGAGAGTGATTTAATTGTTATCTGGATTGTATGTGATGCATTATTTGATTCGTCTTGTGGGATTTGCATGCTCTGTTATTATCTTGGTGTGTTCATGGCCACTACCCGATCAATTAGGGGGTCTTGTTTGCGAATTGGGGATTGGTATTTGCAATACGGTAAATTGAGTGATTTCTTTTCAAGAAATGGAGGGCTTCTTGTCCAAGAATTAGTGAAATTTGGTAATGTGGTGCGAATTCAGCACGAGTTTAGCTCAATGCATATATACCGTAAATTTGTCAACTTTCTCATTCTTTGTAGTTGAGTTCTTTGGAAAAGCGGCTTTTCTGTTTGTAGACTACCGAGTTGGACATAGATTTTTAAGCTCATCGCTTTGTGAACAACATAAATTCTAACAAGTCCGAAACTCAGAATCTGTATGGTCGATGTCTGGAGCGTTGGGAGGTTTGTGGTTCAATTACTATTGGGTTTGGTGATAAGAAGCTAAATCTCGATGTAGGAACCTTTTTAGATTTGTTCATTTCATTGTTGTTTTATTTAATTTTGTACATGTCTGCATTCTTTGTGTGATAGGCAAAAGCGAACTTCTTTTCTCTTGTTCAAAACATTTGAATGTTTGATGGTTTCGTTGAAGAATTGATGGATTTGGTGCCGGGATGGTCGTGATAGGATTTGTTCATTGTTTGTTTTGCCGCTTGATCCGTTAAACTATGAGTGCCACATTGCACCGCACAATAACGCAATGAACCCGTATCTCCGTATGTTCGAGAATTAAGAGTTTCTTGTTCGAAACTCATGAGAGTATCATGAGTATGAGAATTTCTTGTTACATCGTCACGATCCTTGCCATTTTCTTCCACTAAAGCCTCATTGAAGTATTAAATTTGAAATGTTTAAGTTATTTGATCCCATCTAAATTTGAGAACTATCTAGCATGTGAACTATGACGACCATTTGGAAGTTTGCGATTATATGGTTGAAGGGGTGGGACCTCTGGTCCAGTGATCTCAAACAAAATTCGTGGCTATAGTTGACATTTCCTTTTGATCATTAGTAAGCATTTTAGTTTCTCTTGTTTCTTGTGTTACATGGAGAATTGAGATTCCATGCTTTGGAAGCGTTGTTAAAGACAACTTGGAGTTCTTGATGCTTTATTTTAAGTTCTTTTCAAACCTCCATGTTTTCAAATGGTGGTCAATTTGGAAATAATTTGATGTTTTTCGACACACGATATCTCTAAACATGGGATAAATGTTGATGAAAGTATAGTTGATATTATATTCTAAACTAAAAGCCTATTGCTCTAAATTACTCCACAAACTACGTCATAATAATGTTGGTGAATGAGGCATGCTATGAAAATCGACAATTTTCTCATTGTCATTCTTGAAGAGATGTAGTTTTTTTGGGTGCTTATTAATGCCTTCATTTGCTGATTTGTTGTTTTGATCGCCCATCATTTGGACCACCGCTATTAATTATAGAGATCGGACATTTGTTTGACGGAAATAAAATTTATCCAGTTCTTTTATATTGCTAATTTCCATTAGGTGATAAATGTGACGATCCTGTAATATTCCTCATGGTTCCCTAATCTGTTTCTTAGGTAGAATCGCTTGCTCCTTCCCACTTTGTCAATCAAACACATCGGAAATGCAGTACACAACATTCTTGGTGCTTTCTTTTTGTTCCAATATGGATTGGGGCTTATCTATTTTTTTGTTCACTCGCCAGTCGCCACTCAAGTGAATAATAATCAGGGTAGTTTGCCTAAGATATCTTCCCATGTTAAAATTATTTTGTTTTCTTATTTTAAGACGTTTGAGGAGGCAGACACAAAGCATGATGGAAGAATTGACAAAGAAGAGTGGCGCAATCTGGTTCTTCAGCATCCCTCTTTGCTGAAGAACATGACTCTCCAGTACCTTAAGTAAGATATGTTTATTGTACTTCACATATTTTTTCTACAGTTTGGTTCTTTTATGTGTATATTTCACATGTGGACACAGTGCTCTTCACTTAATTTCCATACCGGATATTTTTAACCTGGTGGTTGAGATAACTGAAAGGTTTAATGCTGCTCTTGAATAGAGAGTGATAGGATTTTAATTCCCCAAGTAGTGCTAAGTTGCCATTGCAATATCTTGCAAAGCAAAAGAACGTTGTGGAGAGAGACACAAACTTGAAACGTGGTAAATCAAACTTCCACTGTTTAAAATGCACAGGCACATAAAGCCATAGAGGAGAGCGTGTTGGCTCAACTCTTGGGATTCTCTGTCAATTGTTCATTTAAATTCATGCCTTGATGATGCACTACACTGAATTTTTTCTGTTTCTCAAAGCAAATGTCTGAATGAGTTAGTGATTTAGTGGTTCACTTCAAGCAAGCACTTCATATCGGGACTTCTCGGTGAAGTGTGAGGCTTTTAAGTCTTTTTTATCAGAACATATTTTTCTGGTCTTTCTTTTGGGCCACTAAGGTCACTATCTCAGACATGGTCAGTTTATACTTTGTAACATATTTCCTATATCTATGTTGTTCTTTAGATATTTCACTTCACAAGCTGATCTTGCCTTCTTTGAGCAGGGACATTACCACTACATTTCCAAGCTTTGTCTTCCATTCTCAGGTTGATGATACCTGAGATTCTTGAAGTTCTTTCCAGTCGAAACATCAGAATATAAGCTCATGGTGGTGCATTATTTTCAGATGTCGGATTTCATTTGGAAGTTATTAGTATGGGCCATGGTGGAAGGCCTTTCGCAAAAGATGTGATCTCTGGTGAAGTTCCCATTTTCTCCTTTCCTCCCTTTGGTTTTTAGTAGTTAGCAATCGATCCAGTTCTCAAGCTTACGTCTTGTGTACAAAATGGAAACTTAATTTTTAATCTTTCGGGAATTTTTACGTATGGTGTGCATTGTAGTAATGGAGCAGAAAAATGTTTAACCATGCCTCAGTTTGGGAAGTATACCTCTTGGGCATACCGTGCATCAATTCATGAACGCCTTCACCGATCATCGTGATTCGAGATTCTTATTGTTAGGTAAGTGTGCTTTAGTAGCCTTTATCCTCCGATTTTATCTCCTTTTATGTTCCTCCGATTTTCACATAGTTGCATTCTCGACAATGGATGATGGCCAAGTTCTTCTTTATCTTTGTAAGTGCATATCGAATATCGGAAGTGCTCATCCGCAATACACTGTTTAATAGCTCATCTTTTGAAGACAATCTTGATTCCCGAGTATTCGACATTATGCTTTATTCGTAATTCGTGAATGCTAAGTATCGGATATCCCTTATCCATGGTGGTCTTTGGTGAGAAGGTGAAGGTAAATCTCGTCTTCATCCGTGATTCCACTATAGTATCGATTCCATACTTGATCTTATTTGGTGGTGTTGTTACAAAAGGAAGCATGGTATGCTAAATTTTGGTCAAACACTTTGTCTTGATATTTTGCATTTTTACACCGATCTATGCCTTTTAACTTGTATATTATAGGTTGGGCACTTGAAGATGCTCGATTCATTTCACTAGACATTTCCATTGTTGATTTAACAAATAATAAGTACAAAATTACCATTAGCGGTACTATTAGGCACCAAATATAATTTATCTTAACATACCTCCCCCTTTTGCGGATGCTAGCAAGAGAAAAAGGGAGAAAATTGCACATGCGATGTATAGAAACCTTGGTGGTTGCATGGTGCTGTTTGTCACTTAAAACGATCTCTGATTTTGAAACATACATTACTTTGTAATATAAAACGATCTCTGATAAATATACGTTACAATATATGAGACGTGAATCTTAATGAATCTGATTGTTCGTTTTATTTTTTACAAATTTTATCTTGTTTTGTATTTTATCGTAGCGTTAGCACGGGTACACTACTAGTCTAGGGTTAGGGTGTGACTTTTGCGATGAGGAGCGGCGGGGGAGGTGGGCGTCGCCTTTGGATCGTTGGATATGAGTGGGTAAGGAGAGAGAAAGGTGGGAATTGATCCTTGATCGTTGATTTCACCTGGTTGGTTTTCCGGGACACGGGTGGTGTGGACGCGGAAAACTCATGACTGCTGGGGGCACAATTTGGGGTGGTCGTAGGAAAGAACTGAACTGGTGGATTTTAGGGGTAGAGATGAGACAACCCAACCCATTCATTCATCCATTCAACCTATTTCCATCCAATCAAAATCAACCAAATTAAAAACCCAACCTATTTAACCTATTTGAACCCATCCCATAAACACCCCTTTCAGCACGCAAAAAAAAGCCCCCAGCAGAACAACAGCCCAGCGGTCTGCGTCTACGCAAGGCCCTGTCGGCCCAACAGGCAGCAGCCAGTTCCCGGCCGCCGTTCCGCGTGCCAGCTCCCAACCAGGCCGACCACGGGCAAGCTCACCACCCGTGCGGCCTATAAGGGATTCCCCAGCCGAGACTCCGGCCTTACCAGCGGACAGCAGCCGACCGCCGCGCGGCCCAGCCGAATGGGCCACGAGCCCATACCCTAAAACGTGCGCGCCGCGTGGGCTCCGTGCGGTGCGCCGGCTTGGTGACTCGGGGTCTGCGTCGGCTCACGTGTGGGCCGCGACAAGGGCCACCGGCTCTGCGGATCCAAGCCCGGTCGCGCATCGGGCCGGGGGCCCGTGGCTGGCCCCGTTGCGACTCCCGAAAAGATCGTCCCCTCGTGAAGTTCACCTGTCGGTGTCGGCATGCTTCGCTCGGCACGTCGCACGATAAACCCAGCCAAAAACTCTGCAATACGGGAGTCCAGACCAAACCAGACTCAGAGCCAGCCCACGTTTTCACCAGGGGAGCAGCAGTATAGCACTCCGATTCCGGTCGATTAGTGGCGGATCCAGCCCCATGGCAGACTCTAGGGTGGGATTTTTACCAGCCCGAGACGTGACAAATTCTTGGATCTGATCAATCCTTTTGTTTTTGTTGATTTTAAGATTTTTTTTTTCAAAAGAGAGGATGTAGAATTCAAAAGAGTGAGGAAAAATTCATGGCCATTAGATCTCTAATCCAACAGTCCTAAATCTGGATGATAGTTAGGAAGAAAACATCCGGATAATGTCTACCAAAACCCATAATAGATAGTAAGTTGGAGACTAAGGACCATTTATTTTGGTTTAAACTTCTGACTTATTTTTACTATTCCTAAATTTTATCTCCTCCTATTTTTATTTTTTTAGCTTTTTTACAGGTTTATTTTTCCCCTATTCGTTTGCATTATTCATAATGTATTAACTTGTTTTCTATTTTTAATTTTTTAAATTTAGTTACGCTAAATAAACCATTATCAACTACATGATAATTTCAACTAGCTATAATATAATTTTAACTATAAACCAGTTTATTTCAATTCAATCGAACAGCACAAGTGGCCACCAACACTCGCATAACAGAGTCGGCATAGCAACAAAACAGACAGTACTGAAACCTCAACACGTACGTCGCGAACACCACCGCTACAAAAGAATCCCAAGATCTCTCTACCTGCATTACATTGCATTGCACGAGTACAAACACCACATCACATGGTAGGCACCAGCACGAGCAAGAAGATTGTCAGTTTAATAATAGAGACTACTAGCGAGTACCGATCGATCAAAACCCAGTAGGGCACAGCCCGGGAAGGCGAACCGAGACAAAAAGACCAAAGCGTAGCATTCCCACCAAATCCGGCGTTGTCTCCACCGCCGAGACGGAATCCACTGCCCTTTTCTGCCCGCCAAACGGTGGGCAACGACGGCGCCTCGCGCGCATTCGATCAGATGAGGTGGAGGAGTAGCGGTGCAGCGGCCAGGAGCAGGGCGGCTGCCACATGGCGCCCAACGGCGAGCGTCGCGGCGGCCTCGCTGTAATCGGGGCCCATGCTGTTCGCCGACGGGCCGTACGCGCCGTTGAACGGTGGGTTCAGGGTGCTTCCCGGGGTGCCAGTGGTCGTGGAGCCGGGTGGAGTGATCCCCGTGCCTGTGCCGGTGCCCATGCCTGCGCCGGTGCCTCCTCCGGTGCTGGTTCCTGTTCCTGTGCCGACGCCCACACCAGCGCCGGTGCCAGTGCTTGTTCCGGTGCCGGTCCTGGTGCCTGTACCGCTGCACAAAGAAACGGAAAGCATACAGCTTCAGATACTGTGCGTGCAAGGGAACTCACAAGGCAAACCTTAGATACTGTCCAACGAAATATTTGACATGCTTAGATTGGGGGAAGTTGTTTTCGAGTCGATTGTATAATGCAGATACACTGAACTTGCGTAGGTTCAGTGTAGTTCGATCGGGTGGCGCGGCGGCCGGCCGGGAGGGACCCCGACCAGCTGCTTCCATTCGGCTTTGGCTTTTGTCAAAAGGGATTTAGGCCTTTTGCCTTTTGTTTTATGTTATAGTGGCTAACTTTCAAACGATATATTTTTTAAAATGATATCTACAAATCGATTGTATTGTAGTAGATACTGTACCGTTTCAGTTATACCGATTAAAATCATATGCGACTGTCCTTCTCTTTATACTCTTTCTCGTAAAAAACCAAAATTCTAAAAAAACGTAAATTAAAAGTCTTGAGATATAGCCAAAAAAAACCCACACTTAAGCTCGGATCGAAAGATCCGTTTCAAACGCCTTTTATTTCACATGGACAAGAACTGTAGTACGCAATAACGTCCAGCTATTACTAGTGGACTACCAGAACAGCTCTGTATGGAAAGATGCAGATTTTATTAAGCTGCGGCCAGTGACATAACATTTCTCTTCCATGAATATACGTTGCTAGCTTTTGGCTGAGATTTTTCACATAAACTCGCGTAGCAAATTGTAACATGATGCACGAGCACGAGTGCTCCTGTACTTTGGTACAACTTTGATATTCGCATATACCGTAAACTAGAAAGGCCTCGCTGGATTAAATATCATCTGTTATGTACGGCCGTGCGTGCCCATAAACATAATTTAGGTTTATGCATAATAATCCAATTAAAGTATGCCAAATGACCAGACACCGCCGAGGACAGTAAGCACCCATGCTGCATCTTGCTTAAGATACTCTCGTTTCCAGATTCAAGTTCTCTAATCACAGATATTAAACTCCCTATCTTTTTATAAAAAAAGGAACTGTTTTAGCAGCTGCGAAGTAAAGATGGGAGGGAGGCAGCATGTAGCTTACCTCGCACTTGCAGGGTACTTGCAGGTGCCGGAGCTGGGGTCGGTGGTGGTGAGTGTGGCGACGCCGGAGAAGTCGCAGGTGGCGCCCATCGGGCTGTTCTTCTGGTAGTAGCTGTTGGCGGCGTAGGAGCAGTGGTTGACGACGGAGTTGGGGTTGTAGCACGGCCCGTTCTGCATGATCTGGGTGCAGTCGGCGCCGCGCCCGCACGCGTAGTCGATCGCCTTCTGCATCGCCCCGGAGCTCTGGTCGGGCTTGCACACGCAGAACGCCCCATCTGTTGTTGTTTCCAAAGGGGGCTGGTTAGCTCAAATCAACCATGACACTATATGGCAGAAATTAAAGGCTTGTTTAGTACTATTTGGTATCTGAGCTTATGTATACTTCAGTTTGCTGGAGTAAATCTTTGTTCTTGGGCGTGTTTACTGTGCACAAAAAAATGGGGAAAACGCAAAATGCAATGCTTTCTCAGGATCTTTAGTAGCCACAAACCGCAAGAACGTCAAACCATTGCTCTAGAGCAAGAGATTTCAAGAAGCAGTTGTCCGAAGCCTGGCGGGTAAGAAGGACAGAAAACTCAACACAAATGATGTTTTCTGGACGCAGAGCTGCATGTTTGGGCCTCACCTGAGCCTGTAAACATGGCCAGCAAGAGCAGCAGGGATAGTGGAATCGCCATGGCAGCAAGAGCTCGAGTTCTCCGAAGCCTGAACTCTGAAGAGCAGCTAGCAAAATGGGGACTGCTCAGTGCTTGTGGGGACTGGGGAGTCGGGAGCGGTGTGCAGTGTTATTATTGGCGAGCACCGACCATACATTGAGGCGTTCCGTTTTATTTTCTTTCTCTTTTTCCTTTGAACACTTCTTTTCGGGCCGTTCTTTTCGTCTTTTTTTTGGGTCTGTTTTTGCCTTTCTACGTACAATTTATTAGATCTATTAACTATAACTCAAAGTCATCATTTTTAGTTCTAAAGGAGACTTCACTTTATAGCTTTTCTTTAATAAATAAATACAACATTTGTTTCATAATTATTTTAAAATAGTTTATTAAGACACTCTTTTTAAAATAATATTCGATTCATTTGTACATTAACTCATGCTACAGAAAAATCATGTGCCTTAGGTGCCGTTCATTTAGGTTGAAAAAAGTAGTTTATAGTTAAAATTTCACTATAGCTGATCGAAATTGCACTATATCTGATAGTGACTTATTTAGAGTAATTAAATTTAAAAAATTTTAAAATAGAAAAAGATTAACCCATCACAAACAATACAAACGAATACAAAAAAGAATCGGCAAAAAACTAAAAATCCAAAAAACCAGAAAAGGTAACATTTAGAAATATTTTTTTAAAAGATAGAATCCAGAACTTTAAATCGAAACGAGCGACGCCGTAGCCAGGGCATCTCCAATGGTTAGAGCAGGTACAATAAGGCTTAGTCAGCATGCTATAGACTTAGTCAGCAGGCTATAGCAAATATAATATCAACCAAATCTTACGTGGCAGAGAGAGAAAGGAAGAGAGAGAAGGAAGCTGGCTACTAAATTACAGCTAGCTATAGCACGTAAAAATATGCATTTCACTCTCTTACACGTGGGACCAAATAGTTATTGTAATAGCTACCTTATTGTATGAACTATTTTTTTAAGACTATAGATGAAATGGATAAGTGTTATAGCCAATAGTTGGCTATACTATTGTACTTGCTCTAAGGGCATCTCCAATGGTTATAGCTATCAACTAACTATAAGACTTCCACATCATCTATATAGTACACACTAAAGCTATCATTCTAAGAGCAAGTTTAATAAGGCTGACTGTGCTAGCTATAAGGGAATTCATGTCAGTATAGTCCTATGTGGAAGGGAGAGAAAAGGAGAGAGAGAGCCAAGCCGACTCCCATGCAAGAGTCAGGCTATAGCACAAGAAAAGAGACATTATCCATGCATGTACCCATAGAACTAATTGCTATACCCATGCATGTATTAAATTATCAATACCCATGTATGTATTAAATGATTAAGAGCTCTTGTGGAGACAACTTATAGCCAGCTTATTGTATGAGTTGACTGCATCATTATCTTTTGATGACATGGAAATGTATTGGAGGTAAACTTGCTCTAAAGAACTATCTATAAGGGCATCCGCAATGGTATTAAACTTGCGTGGAGTGAGAGACAAAAGCAAAGACTAAAGAATGCTCCTCTCTCATGGACTATGAAATAGGATAGACTACTCTCTCTCCTATTTGATGATCTAGCTAACTAAATAGCGTTGGAGACGCCCTAAGGATAGCTATTTGATGCTTACATGCACACACTGAATTTATTGAGGTTGCCTCGTTTAGCGTTATAGACTAGTACTTAAGGAAGAGCTGACTCGATTTTTTTTGCATACTCTCTTTCCTCCACATAGGATATATGCTGATGTGTACATGTATATAGATAGCTGACTCAGACCATTGGAGATGCCCTAAGGAAGAGTTGGCTCGATTTTTTTGCATACTCTTTTTCCTCCACATAGGATATATGCTGACCTATACATGCATATAGGTAGCTGACTCAGACCATTGGAGATGCCTTAGGCCCTGTTTGGATACGCTTAAAATCCGATTCTGGGTAGAATTAAGCGAGAATCCCACCCAAACGCTTTGATTATTTTTCGATTCTTTCAACCGCCGCGGTGGGAAAAATCAGCATTTACACTGAGAATCCAAAATCCTGTACCGCAAGCCCCATCAGGATTATTCAGATTATTCAGATCGCAGATTCTTCAGATCGCGACTTATCAGAAAATCTTGATCAAATTAAAATCGATTCTCAGATAAGCGTATCCAAACAGGGCCTAAGCTATATCATCCAGTGTGTCAGTGTGACCGTGCAGCGTGCCATTGGACGAGGAGCCGCCGGGTCCGCATGCCTGCCAACGGCTATGCGCTACGGGCAAAAGCGAGGCGGTGACTCATCGTCCTCTCTCTCTCTCTCTCTCTCTCTCTCTCTCCTGCAAAGCGAAAGAGGGACACAGCTCTCTGGGCCGCGCAGTCCCGCTTTGTAGCCGACGCGGCATTGTGTTTTCTGGGCTGGCTTTACGGTGCTTTCACCAAACAATAGGGTGGTGATGGCCACTACTAAAGGGTAAGAGCCGGACGATATAGAACTTTTTATCTCGTTTTGCATTACTCCGAGCCTAAAAAAAAGGTTTTCCATTACTTTTTTTATCTCGTTTTGCATTACTCCGAGTCTAAAAAAAAGGTTTTGCATTACCATTTAATATTCGGATGAACCAGATAGTAATTTTTGTTTTCCAGTATGCTAGGCTGATGATGATCAGGAAAGATTTATGTGTGACAATTTTTAAAAAAACAGTAATACCATTTTGTGGAAGTGACGTATAGTGGAAAGTTAATATGTGCTCCAGTTTAGTTGAAGTTGTTTATATGGGCAGCTGTTTGGTAAGCCTCTAGGGTGGTTTTGCATTACTTGTTTTATCTCGTTTTGCATTAATCGAGTGAATGGAATCGTTTTGAAAAATTAGATTTTTTATGAGGTTCGGATGAACCAGACTATCTCGCTTTTGTTTTCCAGTATGCTAGGCTGATGATGATCACAGGGAATCTGTCTGTGTGTTTTCTTTTAAAAAAAACAGTAATACCATTTTGTGGAAGTGAAGCTCATAGTGGCGTATCCACCCATGCCGATGAGTTTAGTTGAATCCGCTTATATGGGCAGCTGTTTGGTAATCCAAGCGGGCTCTTTCTCAGATTATACGGATCCTCGGGGCGAAAGAGATTGGTCACCGATCACCAGAGTTTAAATGCCACCACGGACGTTTCGCCCACATTTTAAGAGTTTTCATGGGTAATTTGCTTGGTTAGTGTTTGACCTCGTCACCTCCTTGCACCTTGGTGGTCTTGTTTATGAACCTGACTACTAGTATTTAACCTTCAATTATTTTTTTGGAAAAAATGGCCAAGTTTAGAGTTTATTCTTTTTCAGCTTTTGACTTTTGTATAGTAACTAGATTTTAAATAGAGTGTCTTTTAAGATGGGGTCTACTAGTTAATTGTACATACTATATCGACTTTATTTATATCGGCAAAAACCGTACGTAAGTTTTAGTTACTCTGTAATCTCTCATATAAACAACTTAAAACCACAAATCACATAAAAAATCATAAACCACAGAAAAAAAGAACAAGCCCTTGTTCCCCATGCGCTTACCACTTCCTCATCCCGCCACTGTCATGTCCTGACTCGTCGTTGCTTTCTGCATTGTGACAAAGAAAAAAAAAGTTAAATCCACACCCAGCGGCGGCGGCGGCGGCAAAGCTAGCTTTCGCCAAAGCAATGGTGCAAGGCGGCGGCGCAAAACCAAAGGTGATGGAGCCCAAGTCTTCAACACATTCGAATGTTACAAATTCGTCTTAAAATCACTGAGAAAAATATAAACACAGATGTATAGCATTTTTGTTTCCCCCTATATTTTTAAATGTTCTAACATGTTTTTTTTTAACAACTGACCACAAAAACATCTTTAAACTTTTGTCACCTCCTAAGGCCCTGTTGGAAACACGACAAATCAAACATTCCATGCAAGCTCTAAATTGACAAATGTATATGTTTAACGTTTTAAAAAAGACACCAAGATATCTACTATGCAGCAATTTCAAGCTAGACCAAACAATTCTACTTGATGACGCGAACGAAACAAAAAAAAAAGTCTGGTTGGATCTTGGAAAAGGTACCATGGATTGGATCTCAATTAGCCGTTTTACACGATCTGGGCTTGTTAGTTGCTACTCACCCCGGACAGTGTAGCCTAAGGCTTCGCTCATTTCGACTTAAGCTTTTGGCATATTTTTCACTATTCCTAAATTTCGTTTTTTCTGACTTTTTAGTTTTTTTGAGTTTTTTGGCCAGTTCTTTTTTTCCTGTATTCGTTTGCATTATCCGTGATGGGCTAACCTATTTTTTCTATTTTTAAATTTAGTTACGCCAAATAAGTCATCATCAGCTACAGTATAATTTTAGTCAGCTATAGTGTAATTTCAGCTATAAGCTAATTTATTTCAGCCCAACCGAGCGGCACATAAAGAAGGTTCCAATCAGAGATGACTTCAAGATTTTTGCTAGTTATTACTCATCATATATAGGATAACCTAAGGTCTCATTTTAAACAATAATTATTTTTGGTTTACAGAAGCCAAAAATTATCTGTAACATATTGGCTTTTGACATGCCTTTTTTCTTTGCATTATCTATGGACATATACCGATATTTTTTCTTTGCATGCCGGTAGTCTCACCATCTGAGCAAAGCTTAGTTTTGGCTCGCCCTCTCTTTTTAAAAGTCGTTTCTTTAAGTTATTAATAGTTATTTTAGCAAAAATCATAAATTACAATTAAAAAAATATCAGCAATAGCTAATAAAAAGGGAAAATTTGTTCAGTAGCACTGAAAGTACACTGCTTCCGAAAAATACCACAAAAAAATCGGGTTCCGGAAATTACCACCAAAAGATTCACCTCGCTTCGGGATTTAGCACTCTGGACAAAAATACCCTTACCCCTCCGCTCCTCCTCCGTCGCCGTCACCTCCCTGCCCCTCTCCCTCACCTTCCTCTCCTCTTGCGCCGCCCCGTCCGCCTCCCTCTTCCCCCACCTCTTCGCCGCCGGCCTCCCCGCCTCCTCCCTCCTCACGCCGCTCGTCTCCTCCCTCCCCCCGTCCGTCCGTCTGTCCGTCTCGCTTGGCCTCTGATTTCTCCCCTCCACGCGCGGCGGCGTCGTACCGGAGGGAGCAGATCAGCCCAAGGCAGCTTGCACGGGTTCTGGCTGCTGCTGCGTGGCTGGGAGGAGACGCTTGCTTCGCTCAATTCCTTCGTCCCTAGGGCACCTCCCGTGAGCCGTCATCTCCCTCACCTACCACTGGATTTGCTCCAGATCCGCCCTGCCTGCGCCCATGACTAGAGACCCCACGCCACCGGGAGCACCACACCACCGCCTCCTCCTCGCCGCTACCACCATGGCGGCTCCACCTGCCCCTCGCCGCCACTCGACCGCCACCGTTCCTCCCGCCGTCACCCGCCCATGGAGGATGTCGCCGTGCCGCTCCTGCGCCGCGCCACACTTAGCTCCGCCGCCGCGACTCACGCTCATCGCCGCCGCCGTGGCGGGGCCATGGAGGAGGCCTCTCTAGCGCCGTGCCGCCGCCGCTAGACGCCGCCGGAGAATCGGGGAATTAGCGGATCTTTGGTGGGCGGCGCGTCTGCGTCGCGCGAGCCGTGCTCTGTCGCCGGCGGCTGATCGCGCAGCGTCGCCGCCAGCGCCGACCGAGGGCTTCGCCGAGCTCGGCACCGTGCTCATCGCGGGGCCTCGCTCGTTCGATGACTGACGCCGCCGCGCCTCGATCGCCGTCGCGAGGCCGTTGAACCGAGGGTGCGGGGACCACCGCCAGAGCGTCTTCGCCATGGATCTGCGTGCGCTATGAGGATCAAGTCCATGTGCGGCGGGCAGCCCGAGATGGAGGACGCCGCCGCCGTCGTGGCGCTCTTCTTCGACGTTCGCTCGGATGGTCGACGGCCTCGGCAAGGCCTCTTCCGCCTCCCATCCCACTTCTTGGCGTCTCGGCGGCCACGGTGGCATCCAGGTGCGTACATCGTTCCCGATGCTTCCTTGCCCACAGTAGACGCCCAAACACGGCGGCTGTGCTTGTCAGTCAGTCTCGGTGCCACCTTGCCTGAATCCGCCTTGCCTGGGTAGAGCAGAGGAGAGTAGAGGAGGCGAGCGGCGTGAGGATGGAGGAGGCGGGGAGGCCGGCGGCGAAGAGGTGGGGGAAGAGGGAGGCGGACAGGGCGACGTAGGAGGAGAGGAAGGTGAGGGAGGGGAGGGAGAGGGGCAGGGAGGTGACGGCGGCGGAGGAGGAGCGGAGGGGTAAGGGTATTTTTGTCCAGAGTGCTAAATCCCGAAGCGAGGTGAATTTTTTGGTGGTAATTTTTGGAACCCGATTTTTTTAGTAGTATTTTTCGAAAACAGTATACTTTCAGTGCTACTGTACAAATTTTTCCTAATAAAAAACGACCCTAGAAGCCGCGGTTACTCTAGCATGGTCTGGGCCGTATGGGCCACTATCCTCCAGTTTTCTTCCAGGCCAGCCGACCGTAGATCGAGTTGTATCGGGTACATAACACGGGCACAGCGCAGGTTTCATCTCATCACACTGCAGGACTATCGTGGTGCCAAATTCTGTTCCCCTCCACCCGTAGCAGGAGGCTAGTCTTTTCATCTCCCTCCCCGACGTACTAGGGCTCGTTCGTGGTGGCGCACGCGAAAGCTTCGGGGATGGAGGCGGCGGCCGCCGACGAGGATCAGGAGGGGCTCTCCGCGCAATCGCCGGCGCAGGCGCCGCCATCCTCCGCGTCCTCCCTTCCCAAGGTCGGCCCCTTCCTCCCGCCGTCCTCTCTACTCCCACAGTCCCACCTCATTCCTCTTTATTTAGCTCCATTAAATAAGTCGCGTAGTCTTGCGATTGATGTATCTTCTCGTTTTCTTGGTGTCGTAGGAGCAATCGCAGGTGGAGCTGGAGCTGAGGTTGCTTCAGGCTCTCGAGTTCTACCCCCCGTCCAAACTAAAAGGTGTAGTGCTGAGCCGTGCCCTTCCCGTAACCCCGTCCATTCTGGTCATGCGTCCTTTGTTTGCGTGCTCTTGTGGGTACGCATGTATCTAGGGTTTTGTTGCTTTTTTTTGTTGCTGAAATGATGGTTTCTAGAGGGGGAACAGTTGTACCTGAAGTTGTAGATAAGCTGTTCAGTTTGAAATCACAAAAAACGCATCTACTTTAGTGACCGTGAGTGACTTCAGAGTATTTATGCTCCATCATTCCATGAGTAGTTAGTTCTGGAATTATGGCTGTGGGTAAAACCAATTATCAGTTTTGAGAATAGTCGTGGCGACGATACTAACATCTAAAAGAGGAAAACAATGAACTAACCTCCTTACTACTCAACTGTATCCATGTCTGCATATGACAAAATTGATGTTCAATGCTACGAAACTTGTACATTTGCACTTGATGGGAATATCAAGTTCACTCCCACACACTGTGCCGTCCTTGAAGATCTCCAAAAATTTTGAGAATCTTACTCATTGTTGAATCAATAATTGGTACATTTGTCTATTGAATTCATGTACAAGAATTTTGTTGTTGAGATTTCAACTAAAGTAGGATGAGTGGGGCCCTACTTATGCGAGAAATATGTTGGACTGGTACATGAATACATGAAGGTATTGAATAAATGTGTTATGCAGAATTTCAGGTGGCCCGTGTAGCATGTGCCCCTGCAGGACCCCATGCCCCGCTGCCATTGTGGAAAACGGGGAAAACATTAAACTGCTTGTTTAATTGGCTTTTACCAAAAAAAAAGGGCAAAACCAGTCTGCCTTTATTGAGTAGATTTTGAGTTCATCATAAAAGCCTTGTTTGATTATAAATTGTTAGGACTTGGAGTCAACCAACCATAATCCAGCATTAGCTACAAGAACTTGTTGATATCGGCTATCCAGTATGCACTGCTGTACCATTAGGTTCTTAGTGATGCTGGCCAATCTCTGACCATCTAGATGTGGAATGGTCTAACATTAAGTACCAGGTTTAGCAGAAGAAAGAGAAACACAAATTACAAGAGCATGGTAAGCAATGCTGAGTTAGTTAGGCATTGCACAAATCCTTATAGTAGCTTGGTATTGCTGGGAGCTAAATTTAATAATCCTACTGCTGTTGTGTTTCATTCCTTTCGATTTTAACTTTTCAATAGTAGCTTAGTTGAGATAACAAATGAATCCTGACAACCATTTATCCTCACCTCACATCAAATTAGTAACAGCAAATCCACCTGTCTTTCTATATAACACTTGAGCTATCAATTAGCTTACATGGAATAAATTTCTGTCATGTCTTGTCGGTTGTGACTTGTATCCAACTTCCTACACCCATTCTAATGGGGGCACCAAGGTCCTCATTTGAGGAAGTTGCTATATTTAGGAGATCTTAAATCACTAGGTGACAGGGTATATTATGAATAACATGAACACAAGATTATGTGGGGTAGAGAACTGAAGAAACTGAGAAGATTTATTAACCTGGAGGATAATTTCATAATTAGTGGTCTTGCAGTTACACTGGTCATCTTTTATTGGAGATTAGTGGCAAATTAGATATTGTCGCTCTGGGGCTTTAATAATACACACACACACATTCCTCCATAAACCATGATGCCTTGTGATATCGGGTACCTCTTATCTTTTTGTGCTTTTTCAACTTGGTTGTTATGTGTTGGATTTGATGAGGTTTTAAGGGATGTCCAGTCTTAAACTTCGCATTGGTATTGCCCTTTGTTATGGAGGTCAGCAACCATGGATGAGGGCAGCCATTTGTACATTCATGACAGGATTTAGCCATACAAATACTTCACATTGCATTTTTGGAAGGGCGTCTAAGTTTATGTATGTTAAGCAGATGTTAGCAGTTAGCTTTAGTTGGTATAGATAGTTGGATTTAGTTGTTTTTACTATGTTGTGTTTAATTGAGTGTTGCAAAATGAATTGGTACATAGTGAGGTTAAAAAAATTTCAGCAGGAACGTTCTCCCAGTAGGAGCTCAATAGCACCTGGAATGAGGGTGGATGCATGTTGTTTCTAATGAAATGTCAATGCAATGCTTATACAAGATGTTAAACAAATAACTTTAGGAAAATATTAAAAAAATGATAAAATGGTTGACCTTAAAAGAACTGGGAACCACCTGGTGGGACCTTTTCAGCTTGGGTCCAGGAATGTTGATCAAAACGGTATTGCGGACCCTGCTATAGGCAACTTGTTAAGTCTTGGTGTAGAATGTCTTTGCTATAGGCAACTTCTTAAGTCTTGGTGTAGAATGTCTTTCTTTGTTGAACATACTAATTCTAAATCTGCTGTGCGTATTTGCAGGCATTCATCGTCACTTTGTTCTCTATGGCCTCATGGAATACTTGAGAAAAAGGTGACCATATGCGAATTCTTCAATTTCCACTACAATGAAATTTGTGGGATCTGGGCTGACCAAATGTGAATTATTCCAGCCTTGACAGACAATTCTCTGCTGATGAAGTTTTGCAACTTCTGGACCGCTTCTTTAACCTAGAAATGCTGGTGATTTAAATACCCAATATTTTCTATTACTTTGTTATATTCCCTTTAGCTTTGATTTTGTTTTGTATTTAGACTTGATTTGATTTGTGTTTGTGGATAAATACATCATTAGTTTGTGATAGTTTCCAGAGTCTATGTGAATTTTGTACATATCGGTTGTTTAAACAAATGCAGAAACCAGAGGACGATGAGAAGGATAATTTCAGTCAAGGGGAAGAATTTTCCTTGCCAGATAACTTTTTCAATAAGGAAGAATGATAGCAAGTAACCTTGCAGATAGAATGCTTGGTAATCTTACATAAGGTAGCCACAAGATTACAGATTAACATCCTTCACTCATACCCAGCGAAATTTTGCAGGCTGTCGTGTTTTGATATACGTGTATGGTCATAGTTTGCTTTCTTCTCGCAGGTTTTATGAAGGTCCTTTTGGAAGCGACATCAGAGGGTCAGCTGTTCTTGATGACCCCCTGTAGTTCTTGCCCTTGACATCTCTCGTTGGCAGACATTAGAATTCTAGAACTGAAGAAACAAATTTGCGCGGCTGTGGTAGTGTTTACTGACTTGTACAACTTTTGTTGACTCTAGGATATGCAATCAATGGTATGGTGCATTAGGTTCTGTTAACCATGTCTTTTCCTCGAGCATTTCTTTCTAACAAAGGCTAATGGAGTTCAGATATGAATATTACTGTCTAAGAATGTTCAAAGTACCTCTGATATAGGGATGTGTATTTTGATTTGCAAAGTTTTACTAATGTCGGCCTTTCCATTGAATGGGCTTTCATATCCCCATCTAATCCACTTAATTAACCTTCGATGTTCTCACAATCCCTAGTTTTGCTAGTTAATAATATTTCATTTCTTCTTCTATCCATTAAAAACTTTTCTCTTGTCCGAAGAGGAGAGAAGGGTCTATGCACACCTAAGGGCTCAAACAAGATAAGTTTAATTCTTGATCTATTTTCTTATATGATTTACCAAATAAGGCAAACATATGTTATCAAAGGATAACGACAAACTAAACAGCAAGCATAGATTCTCTATGCGGACAGAAAAGAAAGAACAAAGGAGATATTGATTTTCCATTTTCTTTATCATAGGATGATGATTAATCAACAAAACACTATATGACTTCCATAATTTTGATGTTATCTTAGATATTAACATGTCAGATTTGATATTTTGGATGTTTTATGCAAATTAAGGTTGAGACATATAGTTTGAGTATCTTTATATTTTAAGTATTTTATAGCTCAATATGTAATGTCAGGTATATCTCTGATATACGCTATTCGCTATCAAAATAGTCTATCGCTACGCTACCTGCTATTTAAAACCTTGCTCCACGGGGTACACAATTTTTCGTGAGTGCAGTCGGCACAAATTCCTCGCTCGTCGTGTATCTGTCTGGTAGCTTGGCGAATCTTTGACCGAAATGGCATTTTTTGATGCATGATTAGCAAAAATGGCACTCGTCCGTGGAATTTGCAAAAATAGCGCCTTCACCGCATGGTCACCATGTGAGACGACCGATGAGCCAGCACCTAAGTGATGTCGCACGGTGGCGCTGAGGATTAGCCAAAACCGCATAGCCACCATGTGGTGGTGAACTGTAGCACCCACCACTGCACGACTACAGAGCGGATGTGTACTGTAGCATCCAAAAAAAGATTTTTCTTTGAATTTTTATTTTTGTAGAAAGTTTTAAATATAGCGAATTAGCTTCAAAAATTACAATTTTTTTACGGAGCCTTCTGACATAGTGTACTTGCCTCTCTCCTCCCTGGCGCCAAGGGAACCGGGGAGGACGGCGTTGGGGAGGAGGGAGGCGAGAAGTCGAGGTGGAGCATATCGGTATCAATCTAAGGAGAGATGGCTAAGGGGCATATTATTGAAAAAAATAATCTACGCGGGGTTGGGTTTTTTTTGTGAAAGATTGATTTAAGTGAGGTGGGAGGATTCCACCCTCCATAATCCGAGTTGTACAGGTCGGATCGGATGGCTCTAGAGAAGTTTTAGCATTTTAACACTGAATAGCTCTTTAGCACTAGATATGCTCTCTTAACTGGGACACTATGATTTAAAATAGGTATTTTCCCTACGTATCACATGCAAAAAAAACTTTGAATTTCTTTTAGTCAAGTTTAACTAGTTTACTAACTAGCTCAAACAAATTTGGACCCAAAATTCAAACTAGAGTTGCCTTTTTTATGATAGCTTGTTTGTAGATATATATATATATATATATATATATATATATATATATATATATATATATATATATATATATATATATATATATATATATATATATATATATATATATATATATATATATATATATATATATATAGGAAAATTACATAAGGCACCATGGTGCCTAGGCACCAACATCCGATACACGTGTATGATTGATAATTTTTTGAGTTTGGGTATGAAAATGTTTTATACCCTTGATATATTTATGGTAAGTAAGTTTTGAACTCAGTTCAAATTAGTTTGAACTACTTTTGAGTTCAATGCAACTACTGATGAGTATATACCATAAAAATAGTTCAAACTAGTTAAACTGAAGTTGAATTTAAATTTTTTGAGTTTGACATCTCAAATATACTTTTTATGGGTATATGAAGATACCCACATCAAACGTTATGAATCTCAAGCAAATCAACGGTATTGATATTGGTGCCTAGCACCATGGTGCATGAAACACTGTCTATATATATATATATATATATATATATATATATATATATATATATATATATATATATATATATATATATATATATATATATATATATATATATATATATATATATATATATATATATATATATATATATATATATATATATATATATATAAAAATTAGCAAAGCATGTGATAAACAATGTTGAAAACCTTTGAAGTTGAATATATTTCTTTAAAGTATGTGTTTTATTTGAATTGTTATAGATGAGTATATACCCTAAAACTGAAATTTTCAAAAAATATACCCAAATTTGGGTTGAATTCGCGCATTTAAAATCATAGTGCCCTGACACAAACACACACACACACACACTCCTAAGAATACGTACTTCCACTTCTTATATATCGCTTAAATGATGTTATATCCCTTTATTCTTTTAAGTATACTGTAATAATGATTATAAGATACTCCAAAGTGTGTTCTATGAAAAATTTCATCAAAGTCTATTTTTATAGCATAATTTGTGTATTTACTCCTTTTATATGTGCAAAAGGGTATATAACAAAAATAATGGACTTGATAAAATTTTTTCAACAAAATCGCATTGGTTTATCTTAGACTTAGTGTTTAAGTATGCGGAAAATGATAAGTAAGTATAACATGTTCATTTAAGTGGTATATTAGAAGTGAAAGTATGCACTCTTGGGAGTACAAAAAAATGCTTCCTATGTGTGTGTATGTATGCCTAGGCACCAAAATCAATGCCCGTGACGTGTTTTGCGATTCACAATTTTTGACGTAGGTATCTTCACACACCCATAAATAATTGTTTTTGAAATATCAAACTCTGAACAAAAAATTAAATTCAACTTTAGTTTAACTAGTTTCATGGTATATACTCACTATAGTCACGATAAAGCCAAAATTAGTTCAAACTAGTTTAAATTGAGTTTGAAACTCACTTACAATAAATATATTATTTGTAAAAATATTTTCATACCTAAACTCTTAAAAATTTATAGATCATACATATGTATCGGATAGTTCTTTATGTGGGTGCTTGGGCACCTAAGTGCCTCATGTAATATATATTTATGTGTGTGCGCGTGTGCATGAACTTGTGGGGTACACGTACGCATGGCATAAGTACAACATGATCGAGGTGAGTAGCACAACACACTAGGCTTCTAGGTAGTCTCAAGTGGTGATACCTTGACCATCTAGAGCATTTTTTATAAAAAAATCATGCTTTTATAAGTTGTTTGTCAACAATTGAAGATTGCGTTTTGAAGCTAAATTGAAATATCTTGAGTTGATATATGTCAAGACTATGATTCAAGGTAAAGATATGACTAGTTAGGATTAAGAATGTGTTCTTAGCCTTTTACCGGCCTTAGTGTTTGGTTAGAAGACTGGGTTGCTAGTATAAATTGATGTATTATTAAGATGGGTTATATTTAGTAACTTGAGTTTTATTATATGTTGATAGCTTAACGTCACTTGCTCTAACTCTCCTTGGCATGAAACTTGTATTTACGAATGTGTTTTGCAAATAGTTATAGCTTATGTGTTGAATCCTTGTAATATGAGACTATACATTGTAAATATGTTTTGCAAGTGTTTGAAATCCATATTTCCATTCTTTGTAGTATGAGGTTTATCTTTGCAAATGTATTTTGCAAATGGTTAAAACTCATATATATAATCCGTGTGTCATGGTTCTAAAATTGTGCAAATGTGTTTTGCAACTTGTTGAGAATCATAGATAAATTCCAATACAAATTGATAAAAAAATTGGAAGAAGAAAAAATTTAGGATACAAGACCATGTCAACGTAAAAGTAACAAGTCCGAACCACTGTAGATCTCGGGCAGCCGCGACCACTTCGCCAAATCTTGATGTAACGGATGCTGCACCACCATCCTCTGCACCGTTGAGGCCCCAATGACCTCCTCCGCTTACCGGTCGCCTCTTTTGCTCGCTGGTGCCGAGGAAGCTGCTGGGCAAAGTGGCGGTAGGCACAGTAGTAGTGGAGGCCACAAGAGGCTCGTGTGGGGTTAGTTGGGGAGACCAAACGACACAGGTTTGGGAAGTAGAGGTCGTAGGGTGGTTTGGTAAAACCAAGTCGGAGGCGTGGGCGAAAATACAAAACACTATGGCCCTATTTAGTTTGGTTTGAGCTTTTGAATTCTAGGGTTTGTTTTTCACTATTCATAATTTTTGTTTTTTTTATAATTTTTTATTTTTTTTGAGCTTTTTTGTTGGTTCTTTTTTTGTATTCCCACCACCAGATGCTACTATGGTTGAGCGGCACGATAGGAGCTACACGTCATCTGCTGATTCTTTCGTGCTCGATAAGAGAGCTAGACTTATAATTTTGTACTGCATGCAGCTAATTTCGAAATTAAAGTACGACCAAATAAAAAAAAAGCTCCAGATCGATAAGCCCCGTGTCAGACGTCAGAGCACCCCACCCGTCAGCGAGCAAAACCGCGGCGCCACGACGTGCCGTTCGGCGCTTGTGACAGTCCGCCGAGGGCAGGGCAGCACATCACATGGGCAGCTCCGCTCCCAAGCGCATCATCTCCTTTCCCCTGCCACGCCTCGCTCCCTCACCGATGTGAGATTCCGCCGCCTCCGCACTCCCATCCCGTGCCGATCCCATCATTCCCATCGCCGCTCCTCGCCTCCCCCATCAAATCACGCAAAAATGTCCCGTCACCACCACCACGAACCCGCCCCGCCCACCTGCTGCTCCTGTTGCAACGGCTGCTCCGAGCCGTGCTGCTACCCCGCGCCGCCCCCGCCCAGCTCCGCGTCCGACCACCTGCTCCACGCCATCGCCGCCCACCTCCTCCTCAACTCCGCGCCCCCGCCTCCTCCGCAGCACCAGCCCCAGCCCCAGCCGCAGCCACCCCCCGACGCGCACCATGCCAATCCCTACCCCTACCCCTACCATTACCATTACCAGCACCCCAAACCCCACGCCTATCCCTATCCCCAGCCGCATCAGCCGCCGCCGCCGCCGCCGCCGCAGCCCAATCCGTCCGACCACGGCCACATCCTGCTCCACTCGCTCCTGCGCCGCGTGTCCGCGCTCGAGTCCACCCTCCCCCACTGCTTCTCCCCTCCGGTGCCGCCGCCCCAGCTGAACCCTCGCCCGCACCGCGCCGCCGCACACCAGGAGCCCCAGCCCTCGTCGCCGCCGCGGCGCGCGCGCGCGCGGCCGTCATCGGCGAGGGAGCTCGCGGCACGGACGATCCAGGTGCACTTCCGCCGCTTCCTGGCCCGGCGCTCCCGCACGCTGCGCCAGCTCAAGGAGCTTGCCATCCTCCGGTCCAAGGCCGCCTCGCTCCGGGGGTCCCTCTCCGGCCGCCGCGGGTGCGGCGACCCCGCCGCCATCTCCGAGGCCGCTATGGGCGGCCTCCTCCATCTCGACGCGATCCAGGTGATGCAAACCGTACCGTGATGTCTGTTCGATTCCATCGCTATGCCATTGGTGCCGGGTTTTCATGTGGGTTTCGGATCAGGGAGGGGACCCGATGATCCTGGAGGGGAAGAGAGCGGTGAGCCGGGAGCTCACCCGGATCTTGGAGTTCGTCAACAAGGTTCTGGCCAAAGAGCACGAGGAGATGGATATGGGTGGCGCATTGGATACTGACGAGTACCATGAAGGTTGCAATGGTGCATTTGTGGCGAATCCCCCGGCTGTGAACAAGAAGAAGGTGAGCTTCTATGTTAACGGTGAGGTTCGCGATCTCCATGGCGAGGCAGAGGATGGCAATGAGGCTGATGAGAGCTCTGAGAGCTCGAGCTCCGCAGAGGCTGATGAGAGGAAGGGCACATACAGCAAGAAGAACGACAATGGCAAGCCTGGGCTTGCAGCGCCAATGCCTGTGCGCATGGAGTTGAGGAGGATTGCCGGGCAAAGGAGATAACTTGTGATTTGCACCTTGTAATGCAACCCCACTATCCTGAGGATTGTCATCTTGCTTTTACATTCCCACTATTCTTTCACTCTGACGTTTCATGAGAAAAGATTGGAACTTTTCTGATGGTAGAGAACTAGAGATTGTGCTGCAACTATGATTTTTAGAGCTAGGACCGTTGTATGCTCAAATTACCTCTCTATTTATTGCATTTGTTGCTGGATTGTACTATTGTACTAATAGTTTTAGACATCGATAATTCAAGCTTGGATCATTTTGTTGCACTAAAGATGTCCTGGTTCTTGTGAGATCTTGGATAAGTCTGCGTGTTGTCAGTCGTGCCCATTTTGATCGATTAATTGAAATTCCCTGTACCACGATGTTGTCATGACTGGTTGAAGGAGATCGCTCCTTGAGACCGTGACTGAAGTTTATCTTTGTTCTTTGGCAAACTCGTGTTGATTATCATTTCGGTCAGTTTGGGTTGCATTTATGCTGATTACACTACTTCTACAGCTGTGTCCCCATAAGTTGAGCCGTCCATCTGTTGAAGTTTTCAGCCATGAGTTTTTGTCGGTCTTTCACTGTCAGTTTGCTATCTCTGACCCTCTGCTGAGTGAGATCTGCCTTTTCATTTTAGATTGGAAAATGAAATCTGGTGGAGCTTGCTGATGTTTTCAGTGTTTCTGTTTAAATGTAAATTGCAGCATACCGGTGTTGTAAACAGGCTATAGAAGACATGAAAGAACAAAGATAGTTGTGTCAATTAACAAAGATTTCACAATGTTATCCGAGCTGTGAGAGTAAAACCAAACGACCAAGAATCAATTGCTCCGTATTTCTGACTGTCGTGTTGACACTCCTCCGTCCAGGCCATGCCCAAAAGGCACACTTACTGAACCTAGCCATGGCCACTATTGCACCCATGAAGCTCCGCCCTTGCTACTACCCAATTATCCACTCGCTAAGAGAACACTGTATGCAGCGTAGATCACCACAGCACTATCCAGTTTGCCATCCAGCCGACGAGCTCCTAATGAACTTATGTTCGCGTGACATCGATCTGCGCCTCAGCGGTGAAGTGCATACACTGCACTCCGTAGCAGTGAAAACAAAACCGGCTTCAAATTTTCACTAGACGATGGATTTTCGGAAAATTTCGGTAGTTTTTAGGCCGAAAATGTCACATAAAAACTCAAATTTTAAATATAATCAGTAAAAATCACTTTAAATCGGTCATAAATCGGATTAACTCGGGAACATGAAATATTTAAGATCGGTTTATAGTCTAATCAAAGATGGTCGACGGAACTGATTTTCGATAATTCTCGGCCGATTTTCGTAACCATGCTCCGTAGTTTTTCACGGGTGTTTCTCCGCTCACTAACGCCGCCCCCGAATGCCTCCGTGAAACGAGCAGTTTTGACCTCTAAATTAGTTGGGAAGCGGGATCCCCTAGTCTCCTTCCCCTTTTGCCCGGCTGTTCTTGTTTTCCCGCTCCTCATGCACCTCATGCCGCTGCCTTTAAAGCCCACCTCCCTCCTAAGTTTCTCCCCCTCGCGTCGCTCTCTTCTCACCACTCGTCGCCACCCCCTTCCATCTCCTGCTACTCGCGCCGCGTACTCCTCGAGTTCTTCCTCTCCAAGAACCAGAGCAAGAAGCAGGGGGGTCGATAAGGCGTGCGTGTGTGCGCAGGTGCAGCCATGGGGCCCTCCTGGTGTTGGAGCCTCCGCCTGCTCTTCTTGGCGTCCCTGCTCCTCTCCTCCTCCCTGCCGTCGTCGTCGTCGCCGCCGCCGCCGCGCCGCGGGAGCACGCCGGAGGTATCCGCCGACGACGCGCTCCTCGCCCGGATGTGCGACCCCCGCAGCTCGCACCCGGCGACTATGCCGCTGTCCTGGTGCCACGAGCTGCGCCTCAGAAGCCGCAGAGGAGGCAGACACCACCACCACCGGCCGCTGCCGCTGCCACCGCCGGGACGTGACGGCGGGGAGGAGGTCGACATGCGCTACGGCGTCGCCAAGCGGCTCGTCCCGACGGGGCCGAACCCGCTGCACAACTGATGAGAAGCGCGCGCCGACGACCACGACGACGCGGTGGAGCGGCGTTGTCAGTTCTTGCTTTCTTGGACCGCTCGGTGGCCGGGTTCTTTTGCGTGATCGAGTAGCGCATGCACAGGTCGTCCTTTCTTGTTCTTGCTTTCCGGTACGCTTCTTGATGCTAGGAAAGGACTTACAATGGAGGATCGATGGATGCTTACATCTGCATGGCAATAACATAGATATAGATATGTGTATGTATAGGCTAGTTCTTCCTCCTCCCAATTCTTGATGTTGTCCTAGATCTTGTCTTGCTGTTACTAGAATTTCTTGGGTTCTTGTAGCTTTCTTGGCCTTGCATTATTCAATGCAAAGTTGGAAGTTTTTT
This sequence comes from Dendrocalamus sinicus, assembly GCA_036346575.1. Classification (NCBI taxonomy): domain Eukaryota; kingdom Viridiplantae; phylum Streptophyta; class Magnoliopsida; order Poales; family Poaceae; genus Dendrocalamus; species Dendrocalamus sinicus. Next base: position 31,209,544 of record CM070654.1, on the reverse strand, counting down.
TGCGGTGACGTCTGTAGGATTGTCATTTCGATCTCTGTAGAATTGTCATTTCCATCTCTTTCTCCCTGTGGATGACGGCCTAGACATGAATGAGAGGCCAAAGGCTCCATCTTTTCTTCTCTTCTCCCTGTACCTGGAGGAGAAAATGAGGTCATGCATGGGAAGGAGTTTACGGGGAGAACTTCACCGGATTTTGTTATACATCATCTAAATATTTTTTTAATTATTATTTAGATTTAAAACTGTTGAATTAGATATCCAAATGCTATAAATTCTTTTCCCTCCTCCTTGACTTTTGCCCCCTCCTTCTTGAAAAAAAATCTCATCCCTTAAAAAACAAAGAGCTCTTGACTTCTAATCTAAAAATTATAAATTTAAATAATAATTAGAAAGAAAATATCTGAATGATATATAAACAAGACCTCACCTCTCCGTACACCGATTCTTCCAAGCATGCGTGCGTATGCTCCTCCCTCCCTGTGGTCGGCGTCGGCGTTCCGGTGCATGCAGCGCCGCAAGTTAATGCGCTCTGCCTCTTCCTGTGACGGGGAAAGGTTAGAGAAATCGATGGCGCTCCACAGTTTTACCTTTTGCATTAATTTCGCGGTTTTGACCTGCCTTCATGTTTACAGACCCTCTTGAGTTACAGTGTGGTAGTGCAGTAATTTTGTCGCTAGTGGTCGGCATGTTAGTTCTGACTATGACAACTAACCTTACTACTTGATCTGACAAGGATGTCAGTTCTATGACTTTGTGAGTTACGATGATAAATATAGTGCGTATTTTCACTTTCCATCAGGATTAAGATGACGACAAAATTTTAAAAAGGTAAAAAATGACTTAGATGTCTTTGATAATTATCTTATGAGAGAGAATATTTTATGTAGATGGTAATGAATAAATACTTATAGTTGAGAGAGAATAAATAATGGTACAGTAGAAAACATCTCATTAAATCTACGAACTTCTTTCATTCTTTTTAGGTTACATTTCGTAATCTTGTTTATGATATATTGAGTTTTCTAGGTTATGTTTTTCAAAGAGTTTCTATTAAAAAGTCGTTGGTATAAATGCAATTGGGTGCTGTTGGGCTCTTAGGACTTATGGATTGAACTAATGGAGTACTAATGGGGTGCTATTAACTAAAGATAAGAGTCTTTAAAAGGGGCAAATAAGTCACAAATAAAAGAATTAAACACCACTTTGTTTATGTTAGAGAGGCTAGAACGTCAAGTAATTCCGAACGGAGGAAGTACAAGCTCCATATTTCTCAACAAGTTCGTTCACTCAACGGAGGGAGTACTAGCATGACATGGATAAGGTTTTACTCATCCACAGCTGCTTGCCTTTATATCTGTTCTTTTTGGCTGAGATTTATAGCTTTTAGCTATGACTTGTGCCTTTTAAACTGTTTGTGTGAGAGATTACAGAGTAATAGAAACTCACATGCGGTTTTTGCCGATGTAAATGAAGTCGGTACAATATGTACTATAATTAAGGCCCTGTTTGGATCAGTTTCAGATTCTTAAAAATCAGCTATTACTTCTAGTTTTTAAAAGCTGGTTTCTAAGAGCAAGTACAACAATGATCTTATAGCCAAGCTAGTCAGCATTTTTGCTGATGTGGAGGAGAGAAGAGAGGAGAGAGAGGAGAGCTTGGCTCTCATACAAGCAACAAGCTGCACACGGGAGCCTATGCAGTGGTGGGTCCAGATAATAAATGTATGTGAGGAGGAGTAGGAAAGAGAATGTGAGATATGATACCACATAATAATAAAAAAATCTTTTCTAGATGAATAGAAAACAGATTATTGTATAACTTGGCTCTTATAACTTGACTATAGCTAAACACTTGGCTCTATTATTGGACTTGCTCTAAGCAAAAACTGATGAGGTGTTTTGATCCCCTAATTTTAAAAGTGGTTTCATTTATGATTGGTGCTAATAGACTATTATACCCTTACATTTATTACTCTTGAACAGCACATTAAACAGCCATGCGCGTGGTCTTTAATAAGGGTAAATGGGTATTTGTGCAAAAAAAACTGGCAAAAGCTGAGTATCAACAGCTTCTTGGTTTTTAAGAATTTGGGTAGGTAGATTTTAAAAACTACCCCAAAAACTGGTCTGTTTGGATCCTACCCAGTTTCCAAAAGCCAGATTCTTAAAATCTGGGTGGATCCAAACAGGCCCTAACTAGTAGACTCCATCTTGAAAAGACACTCCGTTTAAAAACTAGTTATTGTAGAAAAGCCAAAAATTGAAAAAAAAAACAGGGCATTAATTCACCATTGTTGCAAAATCTAAGGTTCTTTAGGAAGTAAACAGGTATAGGAGTATGGAGCATAGATGGTCTACTATACTGTATACTGACTAGTGCTGAGTATCTGAGGAAAGTGATGAAGTAGGTGTTGAAAATATAGGCAATATTTTAATTCCAAGTTTTATTAGGAGACAAAAATAATAAACTAATGATGCAAAACTCACAACTAACAGCAAGCTATTCATCATACTTCAGAAAATACACAAGAAAACAATACAGTTCCAAAGTCGAACGTGCGCACGAACGACTTACTTGTTAGTCTGATGAAGAATAGGAAGCCGCGCAGGCTTGACGCAGATCGCGAAACGAAGGTGTCGCAGATGCGATGAGCGATCGCGCAGATCGCTGCCGAAACCTTATTGCCGCCCGTGCGGTCTTCACGGCAGCAATGGTCCGGAGATACCGCTCCTCTTCTTCGCGGCACGCAGCGGAAGAAGAGTCGACGAAGTTCGACGACGCAAAGACAATAGCACAAAAGGTTTGGAGGAAGAGAATGGAGGCGGTGAGTTTCTCACTCCTACTCGGACGTCTCGAGCATACAAATAGACGGACTAGTAAGCGACATGATTAAAACGACCATTTACCCACCGGTAATCGACACATTCAACCGATCGATTACAGCATGCATCATCAACCCAATAAAGCCTCATTCAAATGTTTGAATCTCATTCAAAAGAGAGAAAGAATGCTGCATGGTTCAGCAAAAAATAGAGATAGACTTGTGCGCCAAGTGGCGCGCCACGTCCGCGGCGCGATCGCGCGTCGCAAGTCACAAGTCACGCGATTATCACGCGAAAATGCGCGGATCTGGCGCGCAGCGTCGCGGCGCGGCGTGTGTGACTAGCCGAGCCCTCCTAATACCATCTCTATCCATATTCAAGGAGTGGTGGGAACTCTACCTTATAAATTGGTCTTTCTCACCTTGCCTTAGCAATATGGTACTAACCATGCATGCTTTGGGATTCGCGAAATGGGCCTTGCTCATTGGGCCAATTTCTAACAATCCCCACCAATTCCAAAGCGAATTGGATGTCAAAGATATTGTCTTTGAAATCTTGTTAATATACAGTCTTTTAGTGTAAGTCCCGTGCGGGTTGAACTTACACCTAGAATGACAAGATTCATCGTGTCACGGTGATGAATGGACTATGCCTTGAATTCACAGACTTTTTGTGATCGATTTCACTTGAAATCTCAACTAGTACTAGGTCGCCAATGAACCACGCCTAAACGGAGCGTTATATGGTCATGCTCCTTATCGCTCATGAGCTTTCTAGAGAATGCCCGTTCTCGTGAACTGCGACCACACGATTAGGCTCAAGTAGGTGTATTCTTTCTAGGTATCCTGCAGCTAATACCTTTTCCTTATTTGGACAACGAGAATACATTAAGGCTTTATGCCAACCTTCCATCTGATCGAAAGTACATTGTTTATTAGGACATGGGTACAATAAATATGTACTCTCTTGTTACAACATCAATTTGTTTTTCCCATTGCCTAAGTCACGGGATCTCCGATCAAGAAGGTATGGGTTACCATTGTGATGTAACTTAAATGGGCCTCATTCCCATGTCCATAGACGCAACAGAAATCGCTTTCCATGCTAACCCCTTTGTAAAAGGGTCTGCGCGATTTTTCTCGGTATGAATATAGTTCACAGCAATTACTCGGAGTTTCTCGGTTTTACGTGATTTAAGCCTCGCTTCACATGTCTAGAGGACTTCATATTATCCTTTGCACTTGTGACTTTGGCCAACACTTGTTTGATTATCACGGTACATCGAGATTGCGGTATTGGTTTCTCAACCAATGGCAAGTCCAATAGAAGTTCTCTCACCATTCGGCCTCAATCGTGGGTGTATCAAGTGCTACTAGTTCGCTTCCATGGTTGACCTCGTCAATATGGTGCATTTGCAAGACCTCCATGAACTGCAGCACCGGCTAAAGTGAATACATAACCACTTGTAGCTTTGATCTCATCCGCATCGAGATCCAATTGAGTCACTTGTATCCTTCTAAAATGAAGGATGTCGGTATAATGTATTCCAAAAGATGTTGTGCCTCTCAAGTAGCGCAACACTCTTTCAAGTGCTGCCGATGATCATCTCTGGGTTAGAAGTAAACCGACTTAATTTGCTCACAACAAATGAAATGTCAGTCTTGTGGCACCACTAAATACATTAGTGACCCAATAATTTGTGAATATCTTAATTGATCTTTTCCTAACCCCGATTCTTAGAAGCTTAATGCTTGCATCATAGGGTGTTGGTGAAACTTACTGATTTTCAAAACCAAACCGGCTTAATATTTTCTCAGCATAATGGGATTGATTCAAAGTAATCCCATCTTTACTTTTGATCAATTTAATATTCAGAATGACATCTGCCTCTCCCAAGTCTTTCATATCAAAACACCGAGATAAGAAAGATTTGACCTCGTCAATTACGGCAGTGTTTGTTCCAAATATAAGTATGTCATCTACATACAGACATAAGATCACTCCTTGACCCCCACCATAACGATAATACACACATTTGTCGGTTTCATTCACAACAAAGCCAGCAGATGTTAAAGTTTTGTCAAATTTCTCGTGCCATTTTTTTGGTGCTTATTTTAGGCCATACAAAGATTTCAATAATCTGCATACTTTATTTTCCTGTCCAGAAATTACAAAACCATCTGGTTGATCCATATAGATTTCTTCCTCCAACTCTCCATTAAGGAAAGCTGTCTTCACGTCCATTTGATGAACATGTAGACCATAGGAAGATGCTAACGCAAGGAGCACTCTGATGGTAGTTAGTCTGGCGACAGGAGAATAGGTATCAAAGAAATCTTCTCCCTCTCTCTGGGTGTAACCCTTGGCCACAAGTCTTGCCTTGTACTTCTCAATTGTTCCATCGGTCTTAGTTTCTTTTAAAGATCCACTTACATCCTCTGAGTTTACACCCTATAGGACGATCCGTGATCTCCCAAGTCCCATTAGCCATGATAGAGTCCATCTCGCTACGGACTGCCTCTTTCCAATACTCATCATCAGGAGATGCATAAGCCTCCGAAAGAGTCTTTGGCACATCATCCACGAGGTATACAATAAAGTCGTCACCAAAGGTTTTCTCAACCCTTTGTCTCTTGCTCTTGCGAGGAGCTTCTGCGACTAGATTGTTATCCTCCTCAGGGATATCACATATTGGTTCAGAAATAGTGGGAAGTTCAGAAGTTTGATTATTCTCACTTTCAATATTATCGTTTGAACATTCTCTGTTCGTGAAGTCTTTCTTTGTTCTCATAGGAAAGATATTCTCAAAGAATGAAGCATCTCTAGACTCCATTATTGTATTAGCAATAATCTCGGAGTTTCGATTTAACTACTAAAAATCTATAGGCCGTGCTATTTTGTGCATATCCTAGAAAAATACAATCATTGCTTTTGGTCCAAGTTTTCTCTTTTCTGCAATGGTATATTGACTTTTGCCAAACACCCCCAAGTTCGAGAAAATTAATATTAGGTTTTCTCCTTCCATCCCTCATATGGAGTAATCTCACTCTTTTAGTGATTACTCTGTTTAGGACGAAAGTCATTGTTAGAATAGCTTCCCCACCATGCCTTAGGCATCTGGCACTCTCTAACATGGCATTAACCAAGTCTGTTAGAGTCCGGTTTTCCTCTCAACTACCCGTTTGATTGGGGTGAATATGGTGGAGTAAATTCATGTACTATTCCATGCTCGAATGAATTGGGAGAATTCATGAGAGACATACTCTCCTCCACGATCAGACCGTAATCTTTTAATTTTCTTTTCTAGTTGGTTCTCAACCTCGGCCTTATAAATTTTAAAGTAGTTTAAAGCTTCATCCTTAGATTTCAGCAAATACACATAGCAGTAGCGTGTTGCATCATCAATAAAAGTTAGAAAGTATCTTTTGCCTCCTTTTGTCAATAATCCATTCATTTCACACAAATCTGAATGAATAAGATCTAAAGGTGCCAAGTTCTTTTCATCCTCTAATCCCTTAAAGGGTTTTCGAGGTTGCTTTGCTTGCACACAGGTGACACTTTGATCCTTTGACAATTTCACATCTTGGAATTAAATCTAATCTGGACATTCTAGCAATACTATCAAAACCAATATGATGAAACGAGAATGCCAAATATTTGCCTCACATTTATTTGAACAGTTGCAATATTCAAATTATAACAAGACTCTAAGATACTTAGGCGGAACAAGCCTCGCTCTCATAGCCTTTACCAACAAATTTTCGAACTTAGACATTACAATTTTATTTGACTCAAAAACTAGCTTATAACCATCCCTGCATAGGAGAGAACCACTAGCGAGGTTCTTCTTTATTGTAGCGCATCTTTGTCACGTTCTTCAAGTGGACAATCTTCCCGAAGTAAGCTTCAGATCCACCGTGCTAACACCAAGAAGCGAAGCATGCGACCCGTTTCCCATTAGGACGGAGGAAGCCCCTTTGCTCGATAAGAGGAAAACAAGGAAATATCGAACATACGTGAACATTAGCTCAGTATCAACCCACCAATCGGTGGATTGACAAGCTGAAAAGACAACGGTGAATTACCATACCCTCCCGAAGTCGAGGCCTCGCCTATGGTCACGTTAACAACCTTCTTCTTAGGTCGTTCACCATCTCGATTTTGCGAAAATGACAGTCCTTCGCCATATGACCGTCTTTTCCGCACACAAAACAGTGATGTCCTTCAAATCCTTTTCTCGATTTTCTTCTTAAAACTAGTTGTCTTGTTCGGTTTGTTGGATTTGTACTTCTTAGCATGATCTTTCTCTGTATGACATTTGCATTGTTCGACCGGATGTGCTAGGTGCATCTTTTGCTCTTGCTTTTTCTTCCACATCGAGGGTGCAATGAGATCCTCAAGAAATCTCTTCCTCTTATGTTTCAAACTAGTAGCAAAATCCCGCCAAGAGGCGGGAAGTTTAGCAACAATGCCGCATGACCACAAACTTTGGAGGCAACACACGGCCCAAGTGCGCAATCTCACCGACTAGTAGCTGGAGGTCATGAGCTTGTCCAACTATGGACTTAGCCTCATCCATGCTAAAGTCGAAAAATTGCTCACATATATAGAGCCAGCGACACGCCTCTGCCTCGCATATTTTTGCTCTAGTGCATCCCACAACTCTGTGGCGGACTTGTAGTCCATGTACACATCATAGAGCCGATCTGCGAGCAGTTAGAATGCACCAGAGCGGTATTGTTCGCGACCTCAAGCGCATATCTTGCTCAATCGTAAATGGATCTGTGGGTGGATAACCCACCATAGCCCCAAAGATATGAGCCAAAACTTGACTCTAGTCGCCATCTACGAAAATTCGACGAGAAAACCTCTCGAGTTTCATCGCATCGAAGCATTAGCCATTTCGTATTGCAACAAAATTCACAATAAGGTTTCGGAATGTTGAAAATATAGGCAATATTTTAATTCCAAGTTTTATTAGGAGACAAAAATAATAAACTAGTGATGCAAAACTCACAACTAACGACAAGCTATTCATCATACTTGAAAATACACAAGAAAACAATACGGTTCCAAAGTCGAGCGTGCGCACGAACGACTTACTTGTTAGTCGATGAAGAATAGGAAGCGCGCGAGCTTGACGCGATGCGAACGAAGGTGTCGCGGTGCGATGAGCGATCGCGAGATGCGCTGCCGAAACCTTATTGCCGCCCCGCAGGTCTTCACGGCAGCAATGGTCCGAGATCTGCTCCTCTTCTTCGCGGTGCACGCCGGAAGAAGAGTCGACGGTTCGAACGACGCAGCGACAATAGCACAAAAGGTTTGGAGGAAGAGAATGGAGGCGGTGAGTTTCTCACTCCTACTCGGGCGTCTCGAGCATACAAATAGGCAGACTAGTAATGGCGACATGATTAAAACACCATTTACCCATCGGTAATCGACACATTCAACCGATCGATTACAGCATGCATCATCAACCCAATAAAGCCTCATTCAAATGTTTGAATCTCATTCAAACAGAGAGAAAGAATGCTGCATGGTTCAGCAAAAAATAGAGATAGACTTGGTCTGCCAAGTGGCGCGCCACAAGTCACAAGTCACGCGATTATCACGCGAAAATACGCGGATACACGCGCGCGCACGTGTGTGACTAGCCAAAGCCCTCCTAATACCATCTCTATCCATATTCAAGGAGTGGTGGGAACTCTACCTTATAAATTGGTCTTTCTCACCTTGCCTTAGCAATATGGTACTAACTATGCATGCTTTGGGATTCGCGAAATGGGCCTTGCTCATTGTAGGCACTTCGATGTGCAATACTACTACTGTAATGTGCTGGTTAATGAGGTTACTGTCTGACGCGTGAAGATACAGCGAGTGTACTTCGGCGTGTGCCGGCTCATGGAGGCAGTCCTTGTGCATTCACTGAACAGAGCACGCTCGGACCAAGGAATAACTCAACGGCGACCGTGCACGGGATTCCAATCTTGTGCTCTCTTAAAGCCTAAATTAAACACCACCACCCGGTGGTAAATGAACACGAATGCAGTACTATTTCAACATTTCAGTTGTGCATTACTATTGGGCTTATCCTTCTACAAACTGCAATAACTAGCTCTTCTTAACAAAACTGTATAATCTGAGGGACAATTTCCTCCTCAATAAGTACTACCTACCTGCAAGTTTAAGCAGTGTAAACCATGTTCAGCAGTAACTAGCTCTTCTTAACAAAACTATGGAGAATAGTACATCAGTTTCTCTGTATCATCGCTTCCTTCCGGAAACGGTCTTCTGAACAGCACCAACTGAAACCAAAAACTCGTCGAGGGATGAGAGGGTCTTCATGTCGTCAGGGGGGAAGTAGCTGGCCGCATTGCCCATGAGGGAGGCAAAGAGGAGAGAGAGAGGCCAGGCGATGCAGCAGAGCGCCCAGGGAGGAACTCGTCGAGAAAAGCGAAGGCAGCCAGGAAGTCGGACCGGCTCGCGTTGATTGGGCTGCGAAGCGAGCAGGAATTATCCGTTTGAATCGCCGGTCTGCAGCAATCCTGTCGACCCAGTCCCTCACCTGCAGAAGCAAATAATCTTAACGGCCGGAAGGAGTGTAAGTGTTATAACCATGTGGTTCGTGCATATAACCATGAAGTGCTAGGGCCGACGGTGCCTTAAGGCTGCAAGCAAATGTCGTAGGAGCTAATACTAATCAGATAGGATGAACCATTGTACTTAGAGAAATTTGATGATTTACCCTGCCTTTCTGTGCAAACAGCTCATTTGCCCCGTAGTTAATATGAATTGATTATTTACTCATTTGCCGCACAACGGATGGCCAAGTCCGAGTCCATGTAAGACAAGTTGGGCTATTGGCGTTGTAGTGGGTACTACTACTGATACTAGCCCGTTTCCAGTGGAAGCAGCTGGTGAGTAGCAAAGACAGGAAAGACTTAGCCCAGCAAAAACCTTGGCCCAACAAGGCACCGCAGTTCACGAGGACCGGGTACGGGTGAAGGGTGCGGTGGGAGACGTGAGCGCCCGCGCGCGCGCGCTCGTGGTGCAGGCAGGCGCCGAACCGAAGCTCTGCTCCGTTTCCCCGGTTGTATCTTGTACCGCGCGTCGTGGCTTTTCATGTTCTACTTCTACGTCTCCCATCTCTCTGGTAGTCTGGTGCAAGGCTTGCAGAGCTTAGATCGAAGGGTCAATTTTGTTGTATTATTTGGCATCCCTCTGTTGCACCTGACCTCGTCATCCGAGTTGAATGATGTTTACAGGATACCCCGTATCCGACTCTTGGGTCTTGACGTTGGCACATAGTGGCTGAGCCACATTGTACCATGGGGTGCAGTTGCATCCTCAAACTTTTTACTCAAAAAATTGATATATATTCTCCTTAATATACAAAGTATATGTTATACATACTAACATATTTTTGATAGCCCATTAGGCCCAATAAGCAATAAGTCAAGCTTATTAGCCCAATGTTCAAGCTATCCTCACTTCCTCAATTGATCGGCCAAGAAGTGCTAGGAGCTTTCTAAACAGCTCTTCTACACCCACCTCGTCAAGTTCCCTACGCTCCTGACTTATTGTGCATTGTTTTTTTACCACCGAGTTCTTTTATGCACATGAGTTCTCGATGTCGATTAGCTTCTTGAATGCTGATAGATTGTTTTCTAATGTTCATGTGTCAACTAGCTGCCAATTCAGTGGTGCTAATAATGTTTCTAAATTCTTGTAAAATTGTCCAAATTAAAGTATAATTAGAACGTTATGGGGGTTGTAAGATACGCCTTTGGAGAGTTCTATGATGTTAATTTGAGTCTTGGTATACCATTTGTGAACTTGTATTGAACTTTCATACTATGCCATTTGGACTTATTTTAGAACAGATATGTCTTAAGTTCGCAATCCTATCATCAAAATACTGGCTCCGCCACCGTTGGCACAACAGTGGAATGCAAAATATATACATCAGTGACAGTGCCATCACTTGCAAATAAACCTGGAGCTGCCCGTTTTTCAACCAGCACATTACACGCGCATGCCGAAGAGTAAAGAATTGTCAAAAGGCGTAAGCACTTGATCGAAGGTCAAACATCGATGTAAAACGATGGCGTACGTACGGCCGGGTCGGACAGATTAGCTCTCTCCGCCCGACCACTTGCTAGGAGACAGATGCCTTGCAGCTTAACAATGCATTAGTCACAAGTCTCGGTAGTATGTATGTAGACTGCATAATATACACACCAAAGCTTGTTTGGATACACTGCACAAGTTCACATGCTCCTGACGTGTAACATATACTGCCATCCTACCAAGTGGCAGCATGGCTGGCTGGCTGGCTGCTTCCAATTCCAAGTCGTGACAAATCTAAGCACTACGGCATGTGCACATCGCACAGACAAGACAACGACAGAAAAGTACTTCTAATTCAGTGATACGAACGATTGAAACACATCGAGCTTAGCTACGGCTACGTGCGGTGTGCACACGCAGGCGAACTCTTATGAGATTTTACGCGCGTAACGCGTACTGCCATTGCATGCGCCGGCCGGCCGGCCGGTCGATCAGCCGTGGACGACGCCTCCCCCGTTCTTCATGGTGCCGAGCCGGCCGCCCACCGCCACGCTCCGGGTCCTCCGCACGGTCGGCAACACGGGGCCGACGCGCACGTCGTCGGCGCCGAACTCGCACGGCGCGTCCTCGTCGATCCTCCCGACCACGACGCTCCGGCTCCTGACTGGCACGGTCACGTCCGACGCCACTCCGCGGCCGGCCTGCTGCCGCTGGGACATGGCGCGGACGAGCTCGTTGACGTCCTCGTCGCCGCCGTCGGAGCCGCGCCGCGACCGGGAGCTGAACGTCGCGGCCTGCATGGCCCCCGGGCCGAAGCCGCCGCGCCCGACGGTGCCCGCCTGCGTCGGCATGCGTCCGGCGCACGCCGACATCCTGCGCACGTAGGAGTCGCACGCCCGCGACAGCGCTCGCAGGGGAGCACCCAGCCACCGGCTCAGCTTGCCGCGGCCGTCGCCCTTCTGCTCCATCTCGCCTGCAACAACCAAGAAATAGAGTGGATCGAAACAGATCGAGAAGTGGATGCCTGCTTTCGTAGCGCGAGCGGGTCAATGGGGAGGTTGGTGCGCTCGCGCGCGGGAGGTAGACGAGAGAAGAATTTAGCGATCGATGAGTAGATGATGATTGCCTTTCATCGCTCGCTTCGTGGAAGGTCTAGCTACTTGCGCCCACCCTTCATTTTGTATTGGAAGGATGCACACCGCTAGTCAAAGGAAACGGGGAAAGGAAATGTTCAGCGACAATGAATCAATCCTAGAATTCGTCAAAAGTCGCACGCAATTCCCTCGAATATGCACAGACGGGATTAGGGGGAAACTCAAAACTGAAGTATGAAAAACTCAACCAACAATAGCAATCTACCTATCTATTATATTATTAAAATAAAACCAAAAGAAGCCACCACGCTCGCTTTCAAGAGGTAGAAATTCCTACGTTAATCGGAGAAAAAAGAGTTAGATCTACACTATTGATCGTGGTGGGTTCAGACTATAACGGTTTACATTAAAATAAAGAGTTCATGTCAAGTATAACCAAAATAATATCTGAAATTCGGAACAAAAAAATAAATAAAACTAGCAATTTGATTTCCACAGAATTCCTAAGTAAAATATCTAAACAAAATAATTCAGAATAAAAAATCAAACCAAAAATAGCAATTAAATTTGTATATGAATTCTAACAAAAATAACTAAAATTCGGATGAGTTCTGATGGCCTCACCACCTAAATTAAGTATATCCACTACACTAATCCTACTATTGTGTTGTCAGAGGAGTCATGCTTGACGTGAATCATGCACACTTTTAACAACCTTAAATTTTGTGTCATTTGATATCGACGAGGTCGAGTGGCATGGGCGGACACAGCCGGTGTAAAGGCTACGCTATCAACAGCCTCACGGCCCCATAGACCAACGAGACTATAGATAATACCAACGCCATATGTACATCAACCATTCAACACATGCATGGAGAACGTGAAGCGAAGACTTAAGATGATGACCAATGTGCAACTTAATTGAAAGTATTCCATGGGTGTACCCCACGGATGTAATTAACCAAGAGCCTTTCGAGGCTCCAAGAACTGAGAGATCACATCGCCTAGGTCAACTTTTCTATGCAAAGCAGGCTATGGAGCGCATATACACAAAAGGAACTTATAATTTTGTTATTCTCAAATGAATGCATAAAATATATGGTTTTCCTATTTTTGTTGTATTTATTTATTTTTATGTACTTTAGTACACTGGCACACCTACATCTTATACTCTGAGGCAAGAAATCTAGGAGCAATTTCTCGCGTCAAACATTCGTGCTCACATTTAGCCTATAGTGAGGCTCAGGTTGGGATCCACTAATTAGTCAGTCAGGATTGTCTCATACCAGCTTTGTGGTAGTACGATAGGGTATTGTAGCAATAGCTCACAAACCGATCTTTAATTAACTTAGACACCACCCACATACCCCTTGTGCCTAGCATCCACGTTGAGCCACCGAGCAATAATGTATGCTAGCAAGCAACCACATAATCATTTGTCTAAGTCTAAATCAAGCTTTATATTTTATTTTAAAATATTCCATAGACTTTCTTGACTCACTGAGTCAAGAATACATTTTCAAGGCTTATCATTTTATGTGAAAAATGTGTCCCAAGTCTAGAATTATATTTATGCAGGTCTAAGCATTTGCTACGAAATTCTCTAACTATACCAATGTACTAACTAGAGTTTTATTTTAGGGTCACAAGGTATAGGAATTCGCAAAGCCAAAGCTGTCATAACAAATGTGTGTTAACTAAAGTAAAATAGGAATTAAAATACTGTGAATAAAATTAAATTAAGCAATGCAATATAATCTAAAACAACATAATTTTATTTGTAAACTGGGATCAACATAGTCAAGGTGTGTAACTTGCCTTACTTCACTGACTAGTGTGAATCACTGTAGAAGAATTCATCAGAATCATCACAGTTTACACGTGAAAATAACCCACCAAACTCAAATAAAATTCACATAAATTTAAAAAAACTCCAAAAATTAAAATAGAGGGCAAAATGGATAGATTGGGATTTTTGATGAATTTATAAATTTAAATGAGTTCAATCAGAGCTAAGATGAAGGAGAACAAACTCCTAGAAGTTTAAATTCTAAAGAAAAAGAAAAGCTAGAATTTCTAGAATTATTTTTCTAAAGGAAAAGTGATTTATGACGCCAGCAAAGGAATTTAGAATTTTGGTTGATATATTTTCTAAAGAAAATTCGGATTGTGACGTCATACTGACGCAAGCCCTGGCTTCTGAAATTTTGGGCCTAAGGCCGACAAGTAGGCCTGGTCTTTCATGGATTGAGTCCATGGACTAACAGTCGGCTGGGTGGCGAGGGAGATGGCATGGAGTCTATGTGGCAGGTGATTGGGCTCATTTGCTGACATAGCATGTCAGGTGGCAGACACGCAGCGTGTGGGGCCGGATGCTAATGTGGCATGCCAGGTGGCATCCATGTGGCTGCGGACTCAGCGAATTTGCTGATGTGGCTACCATGTGGACGGGAAGCTGACGTGGCCGCCAGGCGCTAGTGTGGTTTGTCGTGTGGCGATGAGCGCTAAGCTGGCTTGATAGGTGGCGCTACATGGCATGCCACGTAGACATGTGCCAATCAGTGGTGCGCATGGGAACCAAGGGTCACCGGCGATCTTATGCGTGGTAGCAGTAGGTTTTGTGTGCAAATGGAAGAGAAAAACATGGGGATTCTTTTGTTATGCGCGAGGTTTACTAAGGTGATCCAGAAGGTGGTTGGCAGCGAGCAGAAGATGACAACAGCGAGGTGCTCTATGGGGGTGTTGTTCTGGCGATGCACGAGCTCGGCGATGACTCGAGGAAAGTCGGGAGGGCACGGCAATGCCAAAGGTGAAGTCAATGAGGGCGGGGTGGCTCCAGTGTGCCAACGATAGCTCGCCGAAGTTGAGCTAAGGTTTGGGAGTGGGGTCGCACAGTGCGGAGGCTCCTTAGGGCTTGGAAGGGACAACCAAAGGTGGGAAGGGTTGGGGTGTGGTTTGAAGTAGCTCAGGGTCCCTTTTACAGGGCCGAGGAGGGGGCCACGGAGGAGGATTGCTCGCTGGATCTCACGGCAGCACAGATTCGGTTAGAGAAGAAAGGAAAGAGAGCACGAGAAAGGAAGGTCCTATCGAAAATCAAGCAATTAATGAATTCGAGAGGATATTTCCTTTTGGGTGGACGGCCAAAAACGGAAGGGAAGGGCAACTTGGTCACAGACTCGGCGGTGGAAGTGGTGGCTCCACTCGAGGAAGAAAGGCAGGGGAGGGAAGGAAGAAAGGAAAGGGTAGGGCGGCTGACAGGTTGGCCCAAGGCGGCAGCAAGACGAGGCAGTCGGCCGAGCGGAGGGAGGTGCGCGGAAGAGGCCAGGTTGGCGATGGGACACGCAGGCCTTTGGCCACATGGCGCTAGGGGAGGGTGTTGGGCCAGCTAGGTGTCAGCCCAAAGGATTTTAGGGAGTTTTTAATGCCTTTTGATTTTTACAAATTCCAAAAATAAATAGCAGCCTAGAAAATAGCAGGAAATTCCAAATAAATCTTAGAAAATTCTCAAAAATTCTAGAAATTACAAGGAACCCAACAAAAATAAAATCAACTTGATTTGGCTCCAATTAAACTTACGTTTTAATAGATTCTTACTCTAGGCCAAAATAAAGGAAATAAGAAAAGGGGAATTAAATTCGGAAAAAATCCAATTAAATCCAAATAAAATAAAAAGTTTTTGGGATGTCACAGAGCGGCAAGCAGATTTTGCTAATCTCTGCTACTCAGTCAATGGTCTATTGAATCCTGTCAGGACCTAGAATTGTCTTTTCACCAACGGCATTCCAACACAACGGTGACCTATACCTTTGTTCATACAAGACCTTGAACGGGTAGCTTGGATACTGACTTGATAGTTGTTATTGTAGGTGAACTTTGCCCATACAGTACTTGAATCACAATAGAAAATTACTAAATGCTCTACGGAAATATAACAAAATTCTCTACAACTATCTAGTAGATGACATTATCAAATTATACTCATATAGTATCCGAAATCATAATAGAAAATTACCACAGATAAACTGATCTATTAATTGATCCCCTAATGTACACTTACTATTCCCCTCTCTAAGCCCGAGTCTAATCTCTACTAAAATTAGGAAAATAGAGATGAATCATCCAGTTCGTTATCTCGATGAAGGACATCAAAACCACGATCTCTTTCATACTTTTTCTTTCCTTATCCTTTCTAGTCTCTTGTGCTACCGCTGCACTTCTTCGCCTCTTTGTGCTTCCCCCTTGCAGGGGCGGAGCCAGGATCCAGACAAGAGGGGGGCCGACCCGCCAAGGCGCCGGCGTCATGGGCCCTGGGCGTCATGTGTCGGCAAAATTAAACATACACATATATAATTAAACATACGCATATATATTGTCATATAAATTCAATCATAACACATATGGCAAAATAATGTAGCATACGTCTAGTAACACAAAAGACAGGTACTTTCATTACATCTCCACAAACTTGAATTTGTTACATCTCCACTAACTTGAATTTAGCACGACGATTACCAACTAGATCATAAGATTTGATAATATCATTGGAATTAACCTTAGCTGACAATTCCTTTTCAATATAAACTATCATGTAGCTTCGCAAAAAGCCATCTCCCATTTTAGTCCTAGTACGTGTCTTGGCAAGTTTCACGGTTGAAAAGACTCTCTCAATGGTCGCTGTTGATACTGGAAGAGTTATGACTAATCTTAGTAATCTATCAACCATTGGATAAATAGAATTTTTACCTAATCTTACTAGTCCCTTTGTTAGATCAGCAAGCGATGACAATGTACTTAGCTCTGGATGGTTGCATACAGGGGCCTAATTGACTGTGATTAAAGGTGATTAAAGGGTCCAAGTAATATATCTGGTGGACCATTGGGGGGCAGGCCCCTACCCGCCCCCCTTGTCTCCGCCCCTGCCCCCTTGGCCGGCGTTGGCGTTGACTTGCGCACGGGCCAGATGCACGTTGGTGAGGATGGCACGTGCATGGTAAAAATCCCATGCGCGTGCTTACGAACAACACTCGCGAGCGGCAAGCGTGGGTGCGATGGCGATGCTATCGCGCAACTGGCGCATGGCGTGCACCGGTGCGCAGGCGAAGCGAAGGGCTACTGATGGCTAGCACGATGGAAAAATGCATGACGGCGCTAGGAGAAAAAGAAAAAGATGGCTAGGGCTTTAAGGTCTAGGTCTTTCTCTTTCTCACATTCTCTTTTATCACGGCACGAGTTTGACTCGAACTCAAACCTTTCCGTACAACTAGTTCCAGAAAATCAATTTCTCATCTAAAAATCTAAGTATATCATTTTCATGTATCCCCTTTTCACTATTTACACATAAGTCTGCAAGAGGATTATTTTCATAATATTATAGTTACACACACACACACACACACACACACACACACACACACACACACACACACACACACACACACACACACACACACACACACACACACACATATATATATATATATATATATATATATATATATATATATATATATATATATATATATATATATATATATATATATGTATGTTGATGTCACAATGGCTAGCATTAAGTAATAATTAAAGAGAAGTAAAAGATAGTTATGTAGTACAATATTGCATTGGAAGGATAGTAGCTGAGAGAGATCGATGAAGAATTGGGTTTGTTGTTGGAGGTTGAAGTAGAAAAGTTGTAGAATGAGAAGAGATAGAAAACACATGATTCGGTGGGGCGACTGGCTTGTGAGGGAAGATAAGTTCAACGTAAGTCGCTTGTGGTGCATTGATATATGCGTGAGCAATGTACTCCAATACCATATAAAGTAATAAGATAATTCATTGCACATATAATTAATATATTACTTGAGATTAAATAGAGATATATGTGTATGCATATATTTTGGAAAAAGAGCTACTAATGGAGGAAGAATATGGCATGCACCTGCATGATCCATGCATTATGAATATTTGTTATGTTTCTAAGAGCCCCAACAAGTTATTATGTTTAATGATTTTCTTCTATCAAAAGCTCATATTTCAATTACATTTCTTAAGTTGTATTTTTCTTTAAGCTTCTGTTATCATTTCTAATGTTTATGATATTTTAAAAATCTAAATAGCCTACAAGATATGTAATTATATTCTCAATCATATAAGTTATATCATTTAATACTACAAACTTTAAAATAAATTTAGCCGCGCAAAATACACAGGTCACCCTGCTAGTTCCTGTGTTAAAGTAAAAAAACTCTTGCCTTTGGTCCAATAGGCTTAAGGCATCAACATTTGCCCGGCGCAGCAACCCAAATTTAGGCTATTAGTGAATAGTGAGTGTGCGACCTATGAATCTATGCTTGTCCAGATGCCCTCTCTTTTTTAGGACAAGGAAAAACACGAAAGTATTGCAGACTAATCGTTTTCTCTTTTTGAACACTTTAATTAAGCTCTAGCCAGAATGAGTATAGTCTACCCATGTATATGATGTCCTTCTTTGAGGTACCAAAGGGCGTTCTTAAAAAGCTAGACTATTATCGGTCTCGCTTCTTTTGGCAATGCGACGAGCATAAAAGGAAATATCGTCTAGCCAAATGGGATATCCTTTGCCAACCTAAAGAGCAAGGATGGCTAGGGATCCATAACCTGGAGATCAAGAATACAGCACTATTCAGCAAATGGCTTTATCAGTTGTTGAAATCGGATGATACTTGGCAACAAATATTACGTAATAAGTACTTGGCCACAAAACCTCTTGTCCAAGTGCAGTGGAAGTGTGGGGATTCTCAAATCTGGGGCAGCATGATGAAGATTAAAAGAGATTTTCTGCGGTTCGGATCCTTTCTAATCAAAGACGGATCGCAGGTACGATTCTGGGAGGATAAGTGGCTAGGAAATAGAACTTTACGAGATCAATATCCTCAACTGTACAGTATAGCCCGTAAGAAACAAGATACAGTGGCCGAAGTGTTGAGCTCATACCCACCAAATATATCATGGCGTAGAGATCTTAGTGGTCACAAGCTAGCGTTGTGGAATAATCTCCTTCCGCAGCTGTCCAACATTGTTTTGAGCCAAGAGGAAGATGAATTCCGATGGAGCCTCCATCAAAGTGGAGAATTTTCTGTAAAATCTCATTACCTGGCATTGATCCATCAGGATGTGCCCAATTCTAATGAACGCTTATCTCTACCCCTAAAATACACCAGTTCAGTTCTTTCCTACGCCCACCCCAAATTGTGCCCCCAGCAGTCATGAGTTTTCCTGCGTCCACACCAATTCGTGTCCCCAGGAAAACCAACCAGTGAAATCAACGATCAAGGATCAATTCCCACCTTTCTCTCTCCTTACCCACTCATATCCAACGATCCAAATCCAAAGCGGACTCGCGATCCCCACTTCCCCCGCGCGACTCGCGATCCCAAGCGGACCCACCGCGCGCGATCGGATCACAGCCGCCGTCCAAGGCGTCGCCTCCTCGACCAAAATCCCAAACCCTTCTCTTCCCTCCCTCTCTTCCCAAACCCTTGCACCGGCGGCGGCGCGATGGCTTGCTTGCTCCCCTCCATCTCGAATGGCTCTCGCCGGCTCCCACGAGCGCTTCATCCGGGCTTCTCCTCAAAACCCTAACCGCCGCCTCCTCCGAAACCCTAGCCTCGCGCGCTCTTCTCCTACCCGCCCACTCGGGCCCCATCCGCCGCCGCCGCCGCGCGCCGCGTCGGCCTCGCCGCCTCGGCGGCGCCGACGACTCCGCCCGCCTCACGACTTGCCCACCGCCGCCGACCTTGGCCCGCTCCTCGACCCCTCCGCCGCCGTCTCGCGCTCGCCTTCTACTCCTCGGGCCCATCCCGCAACCTCCTCGCCGCCTCGACGACGGCTGCTCCACCTCTACAACGCCGACGGATTCGCCCTCCTCGCGTCGCTCGCGCCTTCCGCGCCACGAGGCCATGGACGGCCTCGCCGTGCACCCTCGGGCGGTCGCGCTCGCCGTCGGCGCGTGGGGCCTCGTGATGATCAACCTCGTCCGCGGACGCCGCAGCCGCAGCGTGCGCCTCAGCGCCAGCGTCGGCGGTCGCGTCGCGCCGAGGACGCCGGCGGCCGCGACCGCCGTGATGGCGCCGATGAGAAGGTGACCGTGCACGACTCGAGGATGCCGGGATCATTCATGAGATGGATTGCGGCAAGAGGGTTCTCTCCTTCGCGCCTGCAAAGGTATTACTACTATCATTTACTGCGATTCCGGATAAACTTACATAGAGCATGTCATATGATGATATGAATGCTTATCGCGTAATGTTTAGCATTAAACGATCATTAGTGGTTTAGAGTGTAGGGGCTGAGAAATTGTTGAATGTGTCATCTTATTGAATGCAAGTTCGACTTTGAGTAGCTATGTGGCTGCCAATAATGTGGTGAATTGATTGTTAGGAACAACTTCAGTTATGATTTTAGTGTTAGGACTATTTCCTGTATGTATGAAGTGGATCTTGGATGCTTCGTGTCATTGCTCTTTGGATTGACCAACCTCTGTTACTTTGCTATTTTTTCTACTTAATCTATCTTTGAGAAACACCATATGAATACGAATATATCTTTGTTGCCTTTTGCATATTGGTCACTTGTTTACCATGTATGTGTTAGAATGGAGTACTTTACACGGAGGAGAGGATCGTGGTATTATCGCTGGGATCGTCCCGGCGGCAAGGTTTCGTTGCGCATTGAGGACGCTCATTCAACTCGTGTAAAGGGGATTGTCACCTTTGATAACCGGAACGATGGATCTGAATTGTTTAATCTAATTGCTTCGGCGTCATCTGATGGTGTCATTAGGATCTAGGATGTTCGGATGATTGGAAATGAGAAGCCTACTCCATTAGCTGAGGCTAACACAAAAGCAAGGCTAACATGTCTTGCTGGGACATCACTGAAATGTAAGTCCACAGAAACTTCATCTCTACCCCTAAAATACACCAGTTCAGTTCTTTCCTACGCCCACCCCAAATTGTGCCCCCAGCAGTCATGAGTTTTCCTGCGTCCACACCAATTCGTGTCCCCAGGAAAACCAACCAGTGAAATCAACGATCAAGGATCAATTCCCACCTTTCTCTCTCCTTACCCACTCATATCCAACGATCCAAATCCAAAGCGGACTCGCGATCCCCACCTCCCCCGCGCGACTCGCGATCCCAAGCGGACCCACCGCACGCGATCGGATCACAGCCGCCATCCCAGGCGTCGCCTCCTCGACTCCGCGAAGCCTCGCGCGATCGGATCACACGCTGCGCCGCCACGAACACGAGAGCCGTCGGCCTCGCGCGACTCCTGGGGACGCCGCGCCGCCACGAACACGAGAGGGCCTCGCGCGACTCGGAGATGACCATCGCCGCCGGCCTCGCGCGACTCCTGGGGACGCCGCGCCGCCACGAACACGAGAGGGCCTCGCGCGACTCGGAGAGGGCCATCGCCGCCGACGAGTTCGCAGGCATCGATCGCAGGCAGGTCACAAATTTGTGAATTGTGTGTCAGTCGGTTATAATTTTTGCAATTTCCTGCAAGAATTGAAAAAAAAATAGAGAAGGGATTGGGATTGTCAGGTGCTTACAGTTTTTGCGATTTTTTCAGGAATTGGACAAAAAGGGGGTTGGGATTGTGTTGTTCAAGTCGAGGAGCCCTCGAATATGCCAGTGGATTGGTTTGTTGGTAAGGGCTCTCTTGCCCTGCTCCTGTGATTTCCTTCTGCACGCTTTGCTCTGGTACCTCAAAATCACTTTGCTTTGGCCAATTTTCAGAGGCAGCCATGTTGCAGCCATGTTGCTTCTATTGCATTTGGATAGTTCTTCATGTTAGTTCAGAGGAAGCCATACGACTGGTTAGACTCAAGTTACGACCACGACAGAAGGTTCTAACGTGGTCGTAAGGACTTCCGACCACGTCTCACCACGTTACAACCGCATCCGACCGCTACTCGAGCACTTCCAACCGCATACAACCGCAAACAACCACGTCCGGGGCTTGTCCGACCGCGTTCGACCTCAACTGACCACATCCAGTCGCTCCTGAAGAGCCACGACCACAACCGACCAAGCTCTGACTCGTTACGACCACAACCGACCGACTGCGACTACATCCGACCGGCTACGACCACAACCGACCGAGCCCGAGGCGATCTGACCACGTTCAACCACCTCACAATGTGGTCGAAGACTGCCGACAAGCCGACTTTCGACCACAGCGGTCGAAGCCTTGGCTTCCCGGCGCTTCGCTACAACGTGGTCGGAAGCTACCGACTTCTTAACGTGGTCGTAAGCCGAGCGCCGACTATCGACCGTAGCGGTGAAGCCTCGACCGCCGACTTCTTCTCGCGTTAATGTGGTCGTAAGCTGGTGACTACCCAATGTGGTCGTAAACCACAGCGCCAACTTCTAATCCCTTCAGCTCTCGACAACGTGGTCGTAAGGCGCCGACTCCACAATGTGGTCGTAAACCACAACGCTGACTTCCGACCGCAGTGGTTGTGGCTTCTACTTACGACTTCCGACCACAGCCAAGGTGGTTGTAGCTGCATTCCACCACGACCAACGTGGTCGTAAGGTCGTGGTCGTAAGTTCCTACGACCACGTCTACGACTACGACCACGGTCACGTCTGCGACCATGTCTACGACTACGGCTACGACCACGTTGGAAGCTACGACCACGTTGGAAGTTACAACCACGTTGGAAGCTACGATCACGTTGGAAGCTACGACCATGTTTGAAGCTACGACCATGTTTGAGGCTACGACCACGTTGGAAGCTACGACCACGTTGGATGCTACGACCACGTTGGAAGCTACGACCACGTTAAAGGTGGTCGGAGGCGAGACCACAAGGTGGTGGCCAAGTAGTCGACGGCCGACTTACGACCACGTTCACCATGGTCGTAAGTTCCTCGACCATGTCTACGACTACGCCCACGGCCATATGCTGCGACCATTTCTACGACCACGTTCAACCACCTCTGGCGTGGTCGAAGACTACCGACAACCCACGTGGTTGAAGTCGGTCTGCCGACTTCCGACCACGTCGAAGCCTTGGCTTCCCGGCGCTTCGCTAACGTGGTCGTAAGCTACCGACTTCTTAACGTGGTCATAAGCCAGAGCGTCGACTATCGACCGTAGCGGTCGAAGCCTCGACCGCTGACTTCTTCTCGCGTTAATGTGGTCGTAAGCCGGCGACTACCCAACGTGGTCGTAAACCACAGCGCCAACTTCTAATCCCTTCAGCTCTCGACAACGTGGGCGTAAGGCGCCGACTCCACAACGTGGTCGTAAACCACAACGCCGACTTCCGATCGCAGTGGACGTGGCTTCTACTTACGACTTCCGACCACAGCCAAGGTGGTCGTAGCTGCATTCGACCACGACCAACGTGGTCGTAAGGTCGTGGTCGTAAGTTCCTACGACCACGTCTACGACTACGTCCACGACCACGTCTGCGACCATGTCTACGACTACGGCTACGACCACGTTGGAAGCTACGACCACGTTTGAGGCTACGACCACGTTTGAGGCTACGACCACGTTTGAGGCTACGACCACGTTGGAGGCTACGACCACGTTAAAGGTGGTCGTAAGGAGCCGGACCACAAGGTGGTGTCCAAGTAGTCAGACGAAGCCGAATTACGACCACGTTCACCATGGTCGTAAGTTCTTACGGCCACATCTACGACTACGTCCACGGCCACGTCTGCGACCATGTCTACGACTACGGCTACGACCACGTTGGAAGCTACGACCACGTTGGAGGCTACGACCATGTTGGCAATGTTGCTTCAAAAGATGTAATAGTTGTGATGTTATTTATTGACAATGTTGTTCTTTAAGCATAAGTGCTATGGACTCAACAATATGATAACTCATCATGAATCTCTTTTGGCATGAGTCTTAATCTATCTCACTATTACTTCATTTTTAAGAAACATAGTCTTAATAAGTGTGACTTGAGGTAGTCTTCTGCTGCTGAGCAACTAGAGGTAGTCTTCACTGCAAGGTTGTCTTAGCCGTCATTGAGTCAACAGATAATTTTTTATAAAATCGTCAACATATTTGAGGTAGTCTTCACTGCAAGGTTGTCATTTGGTTGTTTTCATGTGCATCCCTCAAATGCCGCCGTAGCGTTAGCACGGGCACTCTACTAGTGGAAATTAAAGGTACCTTTGAAGATCAAGATCTTTTTGTGGTATCTTCGATGGGGCGTTATTTTAACAAAGGATAATTTAGTGAAACACAATTGGCAAGGCAGCAAACAGTGTTGTTTTTGTCACGATGATGAAACGATCCAACATCTGTTTTTTGAGTGCCGATTAGTTCGTATGGTTTGGGCGGTGGTCCATGCGGCTTTTGGTC
This sequence comes from Dendrocalamus sinicus, assembly GCA_036346575.1. Taxonomy (NCBI): domain Eukaryota; kingdom Viridiplantae; phylum Streptophyta; class Magnoliopsida; order Poales; family Poaceae; genus Dendrocalamus; species Dendrocalamus sinicus. Next base: position 31,185,183 of record CM070654.1, on the reverse strand, counting down.
TTTCTCAGCCACGTAGTGTGTCTAATATGTTTGGCTCTTGGTTCCAAGGGATTCGACAGGAGTTAAAGTATTTAGTACTTCTTGGAGCCGTTGCTACTTGTTGGGCTGTGTGGTTATGCAGGAATGCAGTCGTATTTGAAAACAAACATATGACTTTTTTGCAGGTTATTTACTCAATTTCGCATTGGCTCCGTATCTGGGCTATTCTCCAGAAGACCGCTTCGCAGGATATGGTTGTAGCGGCCTCGCAATTCTTGGAGAAGGTGGCCAAGGCGTGTTTTACCCGGGCACATGGGTGGCGGTCTAGTCTTCGGATTGATAGTCATTAGTGTTTCCCTTTTTTTGTTCTCCTTTGAGTAAGGCTGTGTGCTGTCCAGGCAGAGGCCGGGAGGATTTCAAGTTTGATGTATCACCTTGATTTAACAATCTTGAAATCAACAAAACTTCCCTTTTTGAAAAAAAATGAGTCATCCTGAACCAACCTTCTACCATTTCGTCAACTCATAAAATAACCAAGGACAAATTTGGCTATAGACTGAAGAATTCTTCGATTAAGAACGTGATCCGATTATCCAAATGAAATGAAAGCACAGAGATGGCCCAGATGGGCAGAATTGTGGAACTCGATGTAAATATTTAAAACATGGGACCGGTCCACTTCTAATCAAATAAAGAACCAACGGCGGCGGAATAGCTGTGGGGAAAGAGCAAGCGATATCGGAATCTTGTCATGATTAGGAGACGGATATTATGAGAACGCAATCAGACGAAGTCAGGCCTAGCCTTGTAAAGAAATCAAGGAGATTGATGTTTACCGATGGAAGTAACGTTCGACGTCCAGACTTCCTAGATTTTATTAGTAATATATGCAGTGTCGGGCGTTGTCGGATTACAAACAGTATCGGGAGCAGAGACTCTGTTCTAAGCCGAAACGAATACATCACGCGTGTTTGCTATTGGAAGACAGACGTCTATCTCTGAAACCAAATACAGGATTGACTTCCCAATAGCCTGGCCAACTATTCTATCTATAGAACATTGTAATATTAACAGGCCTGATAGGCCGACGACGCCACATGAGCCTAAAATCACAAGCTCGTCATAGCCAAACTTCATGCAAGTTCAGATCTGCGATTTCTCATCTAGGTACACCTCGGAGTTCCGATCCAGGAAGCGTTTGAACTTTGAAGGTTGGGCTGATGAGCTCAACGATCCAATAACAGTTAACACCACAGATACCAGCGGCGATGTGAGTAGGTCGCACAAATTAAGTGAAACAGAGAGCATCAGTGAGACAGTGAACATGCATAAAAAGAGTACAGATGAACAGAGTACTGCTGCTGCTGCTGCTGACTGTTCATGGAGTTTTAACTGACTGAAGATACAAGCTCCTGCATAATCCGTGTACAAACAATTTGGTTTTCCATGTGTAAAATGCAGATAGATTCGAGGCAAAAAGGAAAAATTAGCACGCAGCAATGCATCTTACAGGGCAACCATCTCAAGGTCATGTTAACATGGTTGGTGTATAACTGTATATACATCTTCCAGAGACCGACGCATGATTGGAGCTTAGTTATCAACAAGCAGCATCACTGCAAGCATTACTCAAGCAAATGCAGTACAATATTTTTTTTGAAACTTAAATGCAGTATAATCATTGCTAAACGCAAAATGGTATAGTCAATATGCACGAGCCAGTTAGCTCAAAGGCAGCAAGCAAGTAGCCAAGCACAGATGAATACATCGCAAGCAAGCATAAAAAGATTCAACCATAAACATTTAAACTTTCAGATGTTACATACTGAAATACACATCCAGATTAATCAACCAATATATTAAGGTTTTGGACTCTTGCTACAGCAAATCACGAATGCGATCCTTCCAGGAACTGAAAAAGACTAGCTAGCTCCGGTCATCAGTTATCAGCAGAGAGATGTCCATGCGCTACAGAAGTCCATTCCGCTGCAGGATAGGAGGGAATGCCGCCGGGGAGTCAAGAGCAGAGGACGTGCTGCACCTGTAGGGCGAATCTTGCGCGAATCCAGGGACTCTCCAGTATTCCTCGTCCGAGCGCAACAAACTTGCAAGAAACTCCACGTCGCTCGGACAAGGATCAGCGGTGTGGCCCCATGTCGAAGAACCAGGCGTCTCGGCGTCCGGCGCGCATGGGTGGGTTGTGCCGTAGAAGCTCATTGGGGAACGGGCGTGGTCGGCGATGAAGAGGCAGTGATCCATCGTTGATGTCTCGCCTTGGGACTCCTCTGCCTCTGCCCCTGCCCCTGCCTCTGGTTCGGCGGACATCAAGAAGTCGTGGGGAGACTCCGATGTGGCGTACTTGTCCTGCGACGCGGCCGGTTGGGTTGGTGCAGGTGGAGAAGGAAACAGCCGCCGCCTCACGGGAGCTGATGAAGCTTGATCAGGGTGCTCCCCCGTCGCGTTCCTCTTGCGCGCTGACCCCAGTGATGACGAATTCGACGCGGATCGGCGCATACGAGGGCTCTGGTAGATCTTGCAAAGAACCGTCTCGGGTTCTCCGCGGCGGCCCTCGTCACGTTCTTGATCCACGCCAAACTCCGTCATCAGCCACTCCGACTTGTGGCCGTTCTTGGGCTTGTAGGAGAAGCTCTGACGATGCCCGACGAGGCGGCCCTCCCCGTCGAAGACGCCCTTCGGGGCCCGCTCGGAGTGCCAGGTTCCCTTGCCGTCCCCGACCGTCCGAGACTTGCGGCCGCCGCGGCTGTTCTTGGGCCTCACGGAGCTGAAGAAGAACCAGCTGTTGCTCTCGCCCTTTCTTGCCGGCGCAGGCTGGTAGTCCCCGGCAAGCGTCGCCGGTTCGGCGGCGTAGATGTCGGCGTCGTGAAAGAACTCGCCCGTGGCGCCGGGGAGCGGCTCACCGGCGATCCTGCGGCGGAGGTAGACGGAGAGCATCTTGTCGTCCTCGGGAGCGAAGGTGAAGCCGGCGGGTAGGTCAGGCGAGGGCTTGGGGGTAAGGAGGGCCATGGATGCGGAATGCTGAGGGCAAGGCAGAGACAGACAGAGCGTGGGAGCGAGAGGGAGCAGAGCTAGGGCAAGATCGACAAAGAGGAGATCGAGATCGCGCTTTTATGGAGGTGAGGCGGTGGTTATTTTGTTACGTGCGCGCGGCGCCGATTGGAAGGTAAGATACTTCGAAGTTCTAACTCGAAGCTGTCATTTTTGGGGTACTTTCCATATATGACGGATGCTACCATTTGCGAGTGGAGAGCGGAGGCCGCACGCGCACGTTCTTACCACCAGACTGCTGGTTCTTCACTGTTGGCACTTCTTATTGTATGTAGTTACCAATCTTTTTTACATTTATAGATAATGGGTTTATGATATGTTTTACTTGGAGATGGGGTTGACAATATGGTACCATCAGGTCCCGGTGTCAATGAACGCATCAGACTTTTCTCTTTATGGCAGGACACTCCGGATCTTGTTATGGCGACAAGATTGGCCATGATGATCATGGCAGCAACAAGTAGATTGTCAATGATCTTAATAGATGGCGTGTTGCTCCTTAGAATAAAATCATAGGAGATTTATTTATGAGCTTTACCGTAAGCATCATTCTCATGTCCCAGTGAGTTTGTCCGGTAAAATGTATCACGGGTTAAGATCTTCTGGTTTTTGGAGCATCAAAGAATAACGAAAGCTAACACAATTTTAATCATGAAAATATAATGAACAAAATATTAATTATAGACATCATTAAGCTCTCCATCACTGTAAAAATGAAAAAAGGATCCTCCGACCACTCAACAACCAACACCGAAGAAGACGAGAGATGGACGAACAATGAATAGAACAACAAAACCCCTTGGTTGTATGGAGGCGATGACATTCTTGTACTTTTCTTTTGGTCCAGCCAATCTAAACGCCACTCTCCGGCCAACTCCACTACGGGTTGATCTGGTGGTCTATAATAAGGGAGAGATTATTTCCATCTGGTGGTTCTCCAGATCGGTGGTGGCCTATGGGCTGAGGTAGCCTCACCTTCTTGTCAAAGCTAAGCTACCGCTCTGTCTACTGGGGTGCTTCTATGCATCTGGGTGGTCTGGCTCCCAATTGAAGGAACTCAGTGTGTTGCCATCCGTTGAAGCGGAAGGTTTCACCTCTCTGGTGATGGCTTGTTCCTCCTCCGGTGATGAACTCCGATGTGCCTTCCTCCTCCTAATACCAATAAATCTCCCCTTGTGGCTTAGGTGTGAATCACCTTTCTGGCCAGTGTGCCGCTTCTCCGGCAACTGTATATCTCTCCCCTTCCCCCACTCTGGATTCACCAAGGATTTACCACTACACTATTCTTGCTCCACTGAAGAGGCCTCTGGGACTACAGATCCAAAAACCCTTTGTTCCCAACAGCGTCACAGTGGATCTTAATGAGTGGATCGCCAGTGGCTCTGATAGAGTTAATATAGTTGTCTTTAGGCCTGGTCGAGTCCACGACCAGTCCTATGACCACGACAACCTTGCTCCACTGACTGGTGTGAATCACTGTAGAAAATTCCTCAGAATCATCGCAGTTTACATGTGAAAATAACCCTCCAAACTCAATAAAATTCACATAAATTTAAAAAACTCCAAAAATTAAAACATAGGGTACAAATGGATGGATTGGGATTTTTTTTGATGAATTTATAAATTTGAATGAGTTCAATCGGAGCTAGGATGAAGGAGAACAAACTCCTAGAAGTTTAAATTCTAAAGAAAAAGAAAAACTAGAATTTCTAGAATTATTTTTCTAAAAGAAAATGATTTATGACATCAGCAAAGGAATCTAGAATTTTGGCTAATTTATTTTCTAAAGAAAATTCAGATTGTGATGTCATACTGATGTCAGCCCTGGCTTCTGAAATTTTGGGCCTAAGGTCAACATGTTGGCCTATTCTTTCATGGACCGAGTCCACAGATTAACGGTCAGCTGAGGTGGCAAGGGAGATGGCATGGCGTCTATGTGGCAGGTGATTAGGCTCATTTGTTGACGTAGCATGTCAGGTGGTGGACACGTGGTGATGATGTAGCATGAGTGGGGCTGGATGATGATGTGGCATGCCAGGTGGCATCCACGTGGTTGTTGACTCAGTGAATTTGCTGATGTGGCTACCATGTGGCTGCCATGTGGACGGGAAGCTGATGTGGCCTCCAGGCATTGTAGTGGCTTGTCGTGTGGCGATGAGCGCTGAGTTGGCTTGACAGGGGGCCCTATGTGGCATGCCATGGTAGGTGTGCGCCGATCGGTGGTGCGCACGGGAATCGAGGGTCACCAACAATCTTGTGCATGGCGACCGGTGTTGTGTGCAAACGGAAGAGAAAAACATGGGGATTATTTTGTTATGCGCGTGGTTTATCGAGGTGATCCGGAAGGTGGTTGGTGGTGAGCAGAAGATGACAGCAGCGAGGTGCTCTGGTGGGGGTGTTGTTCTGGCGATGCTCGAGCTCAATAGTGACTCGAGGAAAGTTGGGGAGGGTACGGCAATGCCGAAGGTGAAGTCGATGAGGGCGGGGTGGCTCTGGTGTGCCGGCAATAGCTCGCCAGAGTTGAGCGAAGGTTTGGGAGTGGGGTCGCATAGTGCGGAGGCTCCTTAGGGCTCAGGACAACCAGAGGCAGGAAGGGCTGGGGTGTGGTTCGAAGTAGCTCAAGGTCCCTATTACAGGGCCGAGGAGGGGGCACGGAGGAGGATTGCTCGCTGGATCTCATGGTAGTGCGGATTCGGTTGGAGGAAGGAAGGAAAGGGAGCATGAGAAGGGAAGGTCCTATCGAAAATCAAGCAATTAACGAACTTGCGAGGATATTTCCTTTTGGGCGGACGGCCAGAAATAGAAGGGAAGGGCGACTTGGTCATAGACTCAGGGGCGGAGCTACAGGGTGGTCCCTGTGGGCCGCGGACCACCCTGCGCTCGGTCCAACCAAAGCTCATTGATAGAGTCCGTACTGGAGAATTCAGCATGTATGTCGCTTGACGCTTGGCCTTCTGCGTTCTGCCTTCAGCCATAGCCCATCGCGAGAGACTGAGAGTTCGCGTGGCCGCGTATTTGCGTCAGACTGCGCCCGTTCGTATTCTTCTCTGTGCGGTCGTGCGGTGCAGCCGTGGGGGCGAGCGACGCTGCGACGGCGGCGGGCGCGGCCATCAATCATCGGCGTGGCGACTCCATGAGGACCACGGCGGCAAACGCTGAGTAGTGAGCAGCAGCCCAGCAGCCAGCAGGTACGTACATCAAAATCCTAAGATGAAGACTCAATTGCTAAGCCTAAGCTAAAACCCTATTCTCCTTTAGTCACGTACTCTGTACTCACGTTTCTCCTTTTCCTTTCAGCTTCTCTAATTTCTCCCCTAGCGGCTAGCGACTAAGCAAAATAGAAGCCAGGATCAATGGTGATAAGCCACGAATAGGAAAAGTGCACAGGCCCACTGGGTATGTAAAACTGATTTAATTTCAATTATATGTTTTTTGCAGTATTAGATTATTGGTTTGGTAAATTGAAACTTTATATAATTCTCTTGCAAATTTGTTAAAACATGAAGAGGAGTGGTGATATTGCCTCTCTTTTTCAGAAATATGCATCAAAGAAGAAGGCTTCTTCTCCATCTCCTTCCGTGGCTACAGCTGTTCCAGAAGAGCAAATTGAAGAACAAGAAGGTGGATCGGATCAAGATAGAGTGATTGAAGAAAATGTGACTCTAACTCCAATGCCTCAAAGTCCACCTCCAGTCGCTAAAAAAGAACCGGTTTATGATATCAGTCGGCTTCCACTTGATCCAGGGGAGAGGCAATCCATTGCAAATTATCCCGTCAATGATCAAGATGCAGTTCGACGATCATATATTATTAAAGGCCCATTCCAACCTTATGCACATGAATTTGAAAGTAGAAAAATCAGAAATAGGGATAGGCAATTCAATCCTATATGGTTTTATAAATATCCTTGGATTGAATATAGTATCAAGAAGGAAGCTGCATTTTGCTTTGTGTGCTACTTGTTTGCAAAGGAGAAAACTAAGAAATCTGCATTTGTTGAAGGTGGTTGGAGAAATTGGAATAGAAATGATGCGCTTGATTTACATGTGGGTGGTGTAACAAGTGCTCACAACGCAGCTCAAGAAAGATACAACTTATTTATGACTCCCCATGGAGCAATTGATGATAAAATTGTGAAGGTGGATAATGAGGAGCGACGTCTCTACAAGATCAGGTTGACTTATTCACTTAGATGTTTGAAGTTTCTTTTGCAGCAAGGATTGGCATTCCGTGGGCATGATGAAAGTGAAGAGTCTAGCAACAGAGGGAACTTCATTGAACTTTTGAAGTGGCTTGCAGCAAATAACGAAGAGGTAGACAAGTTTGTTTTGAAGAATGCTCCAGGTAATTGCACATTGATTAGCCCAGACATACAAAAAGAAATTATTCAATGTTGTGCTATGGAGACTAGAGATCAAATCATTAAGGAAATTGGTGAAGATCACTATACAATTTTAGCTGATGAGTCTAGTGATGTCTCTCATAAAGAACAACTAGCCCTTTGCTTGCGTTATGTTGATAAATCAGGAAGGCCATGTGAGCGGTTTCTTGGAATTGTTCATGTAGATGATACTACTTCTTCATCACTTAAGAAAGCAATTCAATCTTTACTAGTTAGTCATGGTTTGACTATAATTCAAATCCGTGGTCAAGGCTACGATGGGGCTAGTAACATGAAAGGAGAGATTAAAGGGCTGAAAACCTTGATCATGAAAGAATCACCTTCTGCTTATTATGTACACTGTTTTGCACATCAACTCCAATTGGTTCTTGTTGCTATTGCCAAAGGAAATAATGATTGTGTGTGGTTTTTTGATCAAGTATCCCTCTTGCTAAATATTGTTGGTGTTTCTTGTAAGCGTCATGGCATGCTTCGACATCACCAATATGACAATGTCATGAAAGCACTTGAGTGTGGTATACTAGAATCTAGAAGTGGGTTAAATCAAGAGATGGGGCTGCCTAGACTTGGTGAGACTCGGTGGGGCTCTCATTATAAAACTATGGTCAACATTGTTGCTATGTATCTCACAATTCGTGATGTACTCATAGCTCTTGGAAAAGATACATCACAAAGGGGTGAATGGCCAAAAATACATACTATGGTTGGAGTGCTTGAGTCATTTGATTTTATTTTCAGTGCTCATTTGATGCTTGAGATTCTTGGACACACAAATGAATTGTCTGAGTGTTTGCAAAGAAGAGACCAAGATATTCTTAATGCAATGTCACTTGTCAGTTTGGCAAAGAGTGAAATGCAGCAAATGAGGTCTGAAGGGTGGGTTTCATTTCTTCAAAGGGTTACAATATTTTGCAACAAACATGGCATTCAAGTTCCTACAATGCAACATAATTATGTGCCGTATGGAAGATCAGCACGTTTTGCTCAGAACCAAACAAATGATGATCACTTCAGAAGAGAAGTATATATTGGAGTCATTGATAAAATTAGTCAAGAGCTTGACAGTCGGTTTGATGAGGTAAATATGGAGTTGCTTACTTGTATGGCTGCTTTGAATCTAGCGGATTCCTTCGCTTTTTTTGATGCAAACAAGGTACATAGACTTGCCGAATTTTACCCTAATGATTTTTCAAGTTCTGACTAAGACTCGACTTGCAACTTGAAACCTTTATTGATGACATGAGAAAAGATGAAATGTTCAAAGGCCTAAACAATCTTGTTGACCTTTCAGTAAAACTTGTTGAAACAAAGAGGGATAAAGTTTATCATTGGGTCTATTTACTTATCAAATTGGTATTGCTTTTACCGGTGGCTACCGCAAGTGTTGAAAGAATATTTTCTGCAATGACCTTTATCAAGAATAAGTTGAGAAATAAGATGGGTGATAGCCTTCTGGATGATTGTCTAGTCACTTTTATTGAGCGGGATATCTTCTTACAATTGAGTGAAGAAGATATCATCAACACTTTCATGGCTATTAGAAGGCGTAGGCCTGACAAGAAGAAGAAGTAGTGACGTACTGTTCTTCAACTATTATGGGTATGTAATATTTCAATTCTATGTTAAGAAAACTATATTCGTCTATTTTATGAAGTTCGTATGTCCTTTTTACCTTAATTGCATTTCGTAATTCATATACTTGTGTACTGACATGTTAAATTTATAGCGGTTAAATAAATTTTAGACAATGGACCACCATAGCTACAAATCATGGCTACGCCACTGCATATACTCGGCTACGGAAGTGGTGGCGGCACTCCGGGAAGAAAAGAAAGGGGTAGGGCGGCTGATAGGCTAGCCCAAGGTGGCAGCGAGAGGGGGTGGTCGGCAGAGCGGAGGGAGCGGCGTGGAAGAGGCCTTCAGCCACATGGTGCAAGGGGAGGGTGTTGGGCTGGCTAGGTGTCGGCCCAAAGGATTTTAGGGAGTTTTTAATGCCTTTTGATTTTTACAAATTCCAAAAAATAAAGAGCAATCTAGAAAATAGCAGGAAATTCTAAATAAATCTTAGAAAATTCTCAAAAATTATAGAAATTACAAGGAACCCAACAAAAATAAAATCAAGTTGATTTGGCTCCAATTAAACTTAGGTTTTAATATATTCTTACTCTAGGCCAAAATAAAGGAAAAAAGAAAAGGGGAATTAAATTCCACAAAAAATCCAATTAAATCCAAATAAAATAAAAAGTTTTTGGGATGTCATAGAGTGGCAAGCAAGCATATTCTACTAATCTCTACCACTCAGTTAATAGTCTGCTGAACCCTGTCAGGACCTAGAATTGCCTTTTTACCAACGGCATTCCAACACAGCGGTGACCTATACCTTCGTCCATACAAGACCTCAAATGAGGTAGCTTGAATACTAACTTGATAGTTGTTATTGTAGGTGAACTCTATCCATATAGTACCTGAATCGCAATAGAAAATTACTAAATGCTCTACGGAAAGATAATAAAATTCTCTACAACTATCTAGTAGATGACATTATCAAATTATACTCATATAGTACCCGAAATCATAATAGAAAAATTATCACAAATAAATTGATCTATTAATCGATCTCCTAATGAACACTTACTATTCCCCTCTTTAAGCCCGAGTCTAGTCTCTACTAAAATTAGGAAAACAGAGAGGAATCATCCAGTTCGTTACCTCGGTGAAGAATATCAAAACCACGATCTCTTCCACATTTTTCTTCCCTTCTCTCTCCTGACCTTGCCCTGCGGCTGCACTTCTCCGCCCTTTGTGCTTCTCCCTTGGCCGGCGTTGGCGTTGACTTGCGCACGGGCCAGATGCACGTTGGTTAGGATGGCACGTGCAGCGTGTGTGCCGGCTTATGCAGGCACGTGGTAGCACTAGTAAAAAAACTCATGCGCGTGCTTACGAACAACACGCGCGAGCGGCAAGCGTGGGTTATCGCGCAACTGGCGCATGGCGTGCACCGGTGCGCAGGCGAAGCGAAGGGCTACTGATGGCTAGCACGATGGAAAAGATGTATGCGGCGCTAAGAGAAAAACAGAGAAATGGCTGGGGCTCCAAGGTCTAGGTCTTCTTCGTCCTCTACATTCTCTTTTATCACGGCACGAGTTTGACTCGAACTCGAACCTTTCCGTACAGCTAGTTCTAGAAAATCAATTTCTCATCTAAAAATCTAAGCATGTTATTTTCATGTATCCCATTTTCACTGTTTACACACAAGTCCTCGAGAAGATTATTTTCATAATATTACAGTTACACATATGCATATTGATGTCACAACGGCTATCATTAAATAATAATTAGAGAGAAATAAAATATAGTTATGTGGTACAATATTGCATTGGAAGGATAGCAGCTGAGAGAGATCGATGAAGAATTTGGCTTGTTATTAGAGGTTGAAGCAGAAAAGTTGTAGGGTGAGAAGGGATAGAAAACACATTGTTCGGTGGGGCGACCGGCTTGTGAGGGAAGATAAGTTCAAGTTAAGTCACTAATGGTGCATCGGTATATGCGTGAGCAATGTACTCTAATACCATATAAACTAATAAGATAATTTATTGCACATATAATTAATATATTACTTGAGATTAAATAGAGATACACGTGTATGCATATATTTTGGAAAAAGAGTTACTAATGGAGGAAGAAAATGTATGCACCTGCATGATTCAATTATTATGAATACTTGTTCTGTTTCTGAGAGCCCCAACAAGTTATTATATTCAATGATTTTTTCATCAAAGCTCATACTTCAATTATATTTCTCAAGTTGTATTTTTATTTAAGCTTCTATTATCATTTCTAATGTTTATGATGTCTTAAAAATCTAAATAGCTTACAAGATACGTAATTATATTCTCAATCATATAAGTTATATCATTTAATATTATAAACTTTAAAATAAATTTAGTCGTGCAAAATATGCAGGCCACTCTGCTAGTTCCAGTGTCCAGATGTCCTCTCTTTTTTAGGACAAGGAAAAACACGGAAGTATTGCAGACTAATCGTTTTCTCTTTTTGAACACTTTAATTAGGCGCTAGCCAGAATGAGTACGTCATTAGTCATCCTGAACCAACCTTCTACATTTCGTCAACTCATAAAATACCCAAGGACAAATTTGACCATACACTCAAGAATTCTTCGATTAAGAACGTGATCCGATTATCCAAATGAAATGAAAGCACAGAGATGGGCAGAATTCGTGGAACTCTGATGTCGAAGGCGGCGGAAGAGCTGTGGGGAAAGACGCAATCAGACGAAGTCAGGCCTAGCCTTGTAAAGAAATCAAGCAGATTGATGTTTACCGATGGAAAACCGTTCGACGTCCAGACTTCCAGTATATATGCAGTGTCGGGCGTTGTCGGATTACAAACAGTATCGGGAGCAGAGACTCTGTTCTAAGCCGAAACGAATACATCACGCGTGTTTGCTACAAAGACAGACGTCTATCTCTGAAACCAAATACAGGATTGACTTCCCAATAGCCTGGCCAACTATTCTATCTATAGAACATTGTAATATTAACAGGCCTGATAGGCCGACGACGCCACATGAGCCTAAAATCACAAGCTCGTCATAGCCAAACTTCATGCAAGTTCAGATCTGCGATTTCTCATCTAGGTACACCTCGGAGTTCCGATCCAGGAAGCGTTTGAACTTTGAAGGTTGGGCTGATGAGCTCAACGATCCAATAACAGTTAACACCACAGATACCAGCGGCGATGTGAGTAGGTCGCACAAATTAAGTGAAACAGAGAGCATCAGTGAGACAGTGAACATGCATAAAAAGAGTACAGATGAACAGAGTACTGCTGCTGCTGCTGCTGACTGTTCATGGAGTTTTAACTGACTGAAGATACAAGCTCCTGCATAATCCGTGTACAAACAATTTGGTTTTCCATGTGTAAAATGCAGATAGATTCGCGCCAAAAAGGAAAAATTAGCACGCAGCAATGCCGCTTACAGGGCAACCATCTCAAGGTCATGTTAACAGGGTTGGTGTATAACTGTACATACATCTTCCAGAGACCGACGCATGATTGGAGCTTAGTTATCAACAAGCAGCATCACTGCAAGCACTACTCAAGCAAATGCAGCACAAAATTTTTTTTGAAACTTAAATGCAGTATAATCATTGCTAAACGCAAAATGATATAGTCAATATGCACGGGCCAGTTAGCTCAAAGGCAGCAAGCAAGTAGCCAAGCACAGATGAATACATCGCAAGCAAGCATAAAAAGATTCAACCATAAACATTTAAACTTTCAGATGTTACATACTGAAATACACATCCAGATTAATCAACCAATATATTAAGGTTTTGGACTCTTGCTACAGCAAATCACGAATGCGATCCTTCCAGGAACTGAAAAAGACTAGCTAGCTCCGGTCATCAGTTATCAGCAGAGAGATGTCCATGCGCTACAGAAGTCCATTCCGCTGCAGGATAGGAGGGAATGCCGCCGGGGAGTCAAGAGCAGAGGACGTGCTGCACCTGTAGGGCGAACCGGCGAATCTTGCGCGAATCCAGGGACTCTCCAGTATTCCTCGTCCGAGCGCAACAAACTTGCAAGAAACTCCACGTCGCTCGGACAAGGATCAGCGGTGTGGCCCCATGTCGAAGAACCAGGCGTCTCGGCGTCCGGCGCGCATGGGTGGGTTGTGCCGTAGAAGCTCGTTGGGGAATGGGCGTGGTCGGCGATGAAGAGGCAGTGATCCATCGTTGATGTCTCGCCTTGGGTCTCCTCTGCCCCTGCCCCTGCCTCTGGTTCGACGGACATCAAGAAGTCGTGGGGAGACTCCGATGTGGCGTACATGTCCTGCGACGCGGCCGGTGGGGTTGGTGCAGGTGGAGAAGGAAACAGCCGCCGCCTCACGGGAGCTGATGAAGCTTGATCAGGGTGCTCCCCCGTCGCGTTCCTCTTGCGCGCTGACCCCAGTGATGACGAATTCGACGCGGATCGGCGCATACGAGGGCTCTGGTAGATCTTGCAAAGAACCGTCTCGGGTTCTCCGCGGCGGCCCTCGTCACCTTCTTGATCCACGCCAAACTCCGTCATAAGCCACAATGAAGATCCGACTTGTGGCCGTTCTTGGGCTTGTAGGAGAAGCTCTGACGATGCCCGACGAGGCGGCCCTGCGAACGCTGGGAGAGAGGGTTGAAGACCCGTCGAAGACGCCCTTCGGGGCCCGCTCGGAGTGCCAGGTTCCTTGCCGTCCCCGACCGTCCGAGACTTGCGGCCGCCGCGGCTGTTCTTGGGCCTCACGGAGCTGAAGAAGAACCAGCTGTTGCTCTCGCCCTTTCTTGCCGGCGCAGGCAGGTAGTCCCCGGCGAGCGTCGCCGGTTCGGCGGCGTAGATGTCGGCGTTGTGAAAGAACTCGCCCGTGGCGCCGGGGAGCGGCTCACCGGCGATCCTGCGGCGGAGGTAGACGGAGAGCATCTTGTCGTCCTCGGGGGCGAAGGTGAAGCCGGCGGGTAGGTCAGGCGCGGGCTTGGGGGTAAGGAGGGCCATGGATGCGGAATGCTGAGGGCAAGGCAGAGAGAGAGAGAGAGTGGGAGCGAGAGGAAGCAGAGCTAGGGCAAGATCGACAAAGAGGAGATCGAGATCGCGCTTTTATGGAGGTGAAGCGGTGGTTATTTTGTTACGTGCGCGCGGCGCCGATTGGAAGGTAAGATACTTCGAAGGTTTAACTCGAAGCTGTCATTTTTTGGGTACTTTCCATATATGACGGATGCTACTGCTACCATCTGCGAGTGGGTGCACGGGATAACGGGAGTGGAGAGCGGAGGCCGCACGCGCACGTCCTTAGCACCAGACTGCTGGTTCTTCACTGTTGGCACTTCTTATTGTACATAGTTACCTATCTTTTTTACATTTATAGATAATGGGTTTACGACATGTTTTCCTTGGAGATGGGGTTGACAATACGGTACCATCAGGTCCCGGTGTCAATGAACGCACCAGACTTTTCTCTTTATGGTAGGACACTCCGGATCTCGTTATGGCGACAAGATTGGCCATGATGAATCATCATGGCAGCAACAAGTAGAATGTCAATGATCTTAATAGATGTGTATGTAAGATCTTTGTTTTGATAGCGTGTTGCTCGTCAGAATAAAATCATAGGAGATTTATTTATGAGCTCTACCGTAAGCAATATTCTCATCGTCCTAGTGAGTTTGTCCGATAAAATCTATCACGGGTTAAGATCTTCTGGTTTTGAAACGTCGAAGGATAACGAAAGCTAAAACAATTTTAATCAAGAAAAATATAATGAACAAAATATTAATTATAGACATCATTAAGCTCTCCATCACTGTAAAAATGAAAAAAAAGGACCCACCGACCACTCAACAACCAACACCGAAGAAGACGAGAGATGGACGAACAATGAATAGAACAATAAAACCCCTTGCTTGTATGAAGGTGGCGACATTGTTGTACATTTCTTTTGGTCCAGCCAATCTAAACGCCACTCTTTGGCCAACTCCGCTACGGGTTGATATGGTGGTCTACAGCAAGGGAGAGATTATTTCCATCTGGTGGTTCTTCAGATCGGTGGTGGCCTATGGGCTGAGGTAGCCTCACCTTCTTGTCAAAGCTAAGCTACCGCTCTGTATACAGGGGTGCTTCTATGCATCTGGGTGGTCTGGCTCCCAATTGAAGGAACTCAATGTGTTGCCATCCGTTGAAGCGGAAGGTTTCACCTCTCTGGTGATGGCTTGTTCTTCCTCCGGTGATGAACTCCGATGTGCCTTCCTCCTCCTAATACCAGTAAATCTCCCCTTGTGGCTTATGTGTGAATCACCTTTCTGGCCAGTGTGCCGCCTCTCCGGCAGCTGTATATCTCTCCCCTTCCCCCACTCTGGATTCACCAAGGATTTACCACTGCACTATTCTTGCTCCACTGAAGAGACCTCTGGGACTACAGATCCAAAAACCCTTTGTTCCCAACAACGTCACAGTGGATCTTAATGAGTGGACGATAGAGGATCTTAATGAGTGGATCGCCAGTGTGTATGTTGGCTCGAAGTCATAAAAGAGTTAATATAGTTGTAGTAGTTATAGTTTAGGCAAGATTTAGGGTCCGCATAGGTCGAGTCCACAAGATGTGTCCCAGGACTCTCCTGGGATGACCAAACACGTGCTCACATTCACCTTTACTAGGCTCGGTTGGTATATATTAGTCGAGTCCCATACTACATCGATAGGGTTTTATAACAATAGCTCACAAACCGGTCTTAATTAACTTAGACACCTCCCAAACCCCTTGTGCCTAGCATCCAAGTTGAGCCACCGAGCAATAATGTATGCTCAAGCAACCACCTAACCATTTGTCTAAGTCTAAACCAAGTTTTATATTTTATTTTAAAATATTCCATAGACTTTCTTGACTCACTAGAGTCAAGAATACATTTAAGGCTTATCATTTTTGAAAAAGGTGTCCCAAGTCTAGAATTATATCTAGGATTAAGAGTACTGAAACTCTAACCATACTAGTGTACTAACTAGAGTTTTATTTTAGGGTGACAAGGTATAGGTGTCCCAGGTGTAAATGTGTATTAACTAAAGTAAAATAGGAACTCACTGAATAAAATTAAGCAATACAATATAATCTAAAACAACATAATTTTATTTGTAAACTAGGATCAACATAGTCAAGGTGTGTAACTTGCCTTGCTCCGTTGATTGGTGTGAATCGCCGTTGAAGAATTCATTAGAATCATCACAGTTTAAACGTGAAAACAACTCACCAAACTCAAATAAAATTCATATAAATTTAAAAACTCCAAAAATTAAAACAGAGGGTAAAAATGCATAGATTGGAATTTTTTATGAATTTATAAATTTGAAAGACTTCAATCAGAGCTAGAATGAAGGAGAACAAAGTTCTAGAAGTTTAAATTCTAAAGAAAAAGAAAAACTAGAATTTCTAGAATTATTTTTCTAAAGGAAAAATGATTTATGACGTCAGCAAAGGAATTTAGAATTTTGGCTAATATATTTTCTAAAGAAAATTCTGATTGTGACGTCATACTGGCGCGAGCCCTGGCTTTTGAAATTTTGGGCCTAAGGCCGACAAGTAGGCCTAGTCTTTCATGGACCGAGTCCATGGACTAACGCTCGGCAGGGTGGCGAGGGAGATGGCATGGCATCTATGTGACAGGTGATTGGGCTCATTTGTTGACGTGGCATGTCAGGTAGTGGACACGTGGCGATGACATGGCACGGGTGGGGCCAGCTGCTGATGTGGCATGCCAGGTGGCATCCATGTGGCTGCTGACTCAGCGAATTTGCTGACATGGCTGCCATGTGGATGGGAAGCTGACGTGGCCGCCAGGCGCTAGTGTGGCATGTCGTGTGGCGATGAGCGCTGATATAGCTTGACAGGTGGCCCTACGTGGCATGCCACGTAGGCATGCGCCGATCGGTGGTGCGCATGGGAACTGAGGGTCACCGACGATCTTGTGTGTGGCAATGGCCAATGTTGTGTGCAAACGGAAGAGAAAAACATGGGGATTATTTGGTATGTGCGTGGTTTACTGCGAGCAGAAGATGACAGCAGAAAGTGCTCTAGTGGAGGTGTTGTTCTGGTGATGCTCGAGCTCGGTGGTGACTCGAGGAAAGTTCAGGAGGGCGCAGCAATGCTGAAGGTGAAGTCAATGAGGGCAGGGTGGCTCCGGTGTGCCAGCGATAGCTCGCCGGAGTTGAGCCAAGGTTCGGGAGCGGGGTCGCACAGTGCAGAGGTTCCTCAGGGCTTGGGAGGGACAACCAGAGGTGGGAAGGGCTGGGGTGTGGTTCGAAGTAGCTCAGGGTCCCTTTTACAGGGCCAAGGAGGGGGCCACGGAGGAGGATTGCTCACTGGATCTCACGGCAGCGCAGATTCAATTGGAGGAAGGAAGGAAAGGGGGCACAAGAAGGGAAGGTCCTATCGAAAATCAAGCAATTAACGAACTCAGGAGGATATTTCCTTTTGGGCGAATGACCAGAAATGGAAGGGAAGGGCGACTTGGTCATAGACTCAGCGGTGGAAGTGGTGGCTCCACTTGAGGAATAAAGGCAGGGAAGGGAAGGAAGAAAGGAAAGTGTAGGGCGGCTGACAGGCTGGCCCAAGGCGGCAGCAAACGAGGTAGTCAGCCGAGCGGAGGGAGGGGCGCGGAAGAGGCCGGGCTGGCGCTGGGCCATACAGGCCTTTGGCCACATGGCGCGAGGGAGGCTGTTGAGCCCGCTAGGTGTCGGCCCAAAGGATTTTTAGGGAGTTATTAATGCCTTTTGATTTTTACAAATTCCAAAAAATAAATAGCAGCCTAGAAAATAGCAGGAAATTCCAAATAAATCTTAGAAAATTCTCAAAAATTCTATAAATTACAAGGAACCCAACAAAAAAATAAAATCAACTTGATTTGGCTCCAATTAAACTTAGGTTTTAATAGACTCTTACTCTAGGCCAAAATAAAAGAAAAAAGAAAAGGGGAATTAAATTCTAGAAAAAATCCAATTAAATCCAAATAAAATAAAAAGTTTTTGGGATATCACAGAGCAGCAAGCAGATTTTGCTAATATCTGCCACTTGGTCAATAGTCTGCTGAACCCTGTCAGGACCTAGAATTGTCTTTTATCAACGGCATTCCAACATAGCGGTGACCTATACCTTTGTCCATACAAGACTTCAAACGGATAGCTTGAATACTAACTTGATAGTTGTTATTGTAGGTGAACTCTACCCATACAGTACCTGAATCACAATAGAAAGATGCATAAAAACATTACAGATGAACAGAGTGTTGCTGCTGCTGCTGACTGTTCATGGAGTTTTAACTGACTGAAGATACAAGCTCCTGCATAATCCGTGTACAAATAATTTGGTTTTCCATGTGTAAAATGCAGATAGATTCGAGGCAAAAAGAAAAATTAGCACGCAGCAATGCAGCTTACAGGGCAACCAACTCAAGGTCATGTTAACAGGGTTGGTGTATAACTGTATATACATCTTCCAGAGACCGACGCATGATTGGAGCTTAGTTATCAACAAGCAGCATCACTGCAAGCACTACTCAAGCAAATGCAGTACAATTTTTTTTTGAAACTTATATGCAGTATAATCATTGCTAAACGCAAAATGATATAGTCAATATGCACGAGCCAGTTAGCTCAAAGGCAGCAAGCAAGTAGCCAAGCACAGATGAATACATCGCAAGCAAGCATAAAAAGATTCAACCATAAACATTTAAACTTTCAGATGTTACATACTGAAATACACATCCAGATTAATCAACCAATATATTAAGGTTTTGGACTCTTGCTACAGCAAATCACGAATGCGATCCTTCCAGGAACTGAAAAAGACTAGCTAGCTCCGGTCATCAGTTATCAGCAGAGAGATGTCCATGCGCTACAGAAGTCCATTCCGCTGCAGGATAGGAGGGAATGCCGCCGGGGAGTCAAGAGCAGAGGACGTGCTGCACCTGTAGGGCGAATCTTGCGCGAATCCAGGGACTCTCCAGTATTCCTCGTCCGAGCGCAACAAACTTGCAAGAAACTCCACGTCGCTCGGACAAGGATCAGCGGTGTGGCCCCATGTCGAAGAACCAGGCGTCTCGGCGTCCGGCGCGCATGGGTGGGTTGTGCCGTAGAAGCTCATTGGGGAACGGGCGTGGTCGGCGATGAAGAGGCAGTGATCCATCGTTGATGTCTCGCCTTGGGACTCCTCTGCCCCTGCCTCTGCCCCTGCCTCTGGTTCGGCGGACATCAAGAAGTCGTGGGGAGACTCCGATGTGGCGTACTTGTCCTGCGACGCGGCCGGTGGGGTTGGTGCAGGTGGAGAAGGAAACAGCCGCCGCCTCACGGGAGCTGATGAAGCTTGATCAGGGTGCTCCCCCGTCGCGTTCCTCTTGCGCGCTGACCCCAGTGATGACGAATTCGACGCGGATCGGCGCATACGAGGGCTCTGGTAGATCTTGCAAAGAACTGTCTCGGGTTCTCCGCGGCGGCCCTCGTCACGTTCTTGATCCACGCCAAACTCCGTCATAAGCCACTCCGACTTGTGGCCGTTCTTGGGCTTGTAGGAGAAGCTCTGTCGATGCCCGACGAGGCAGCCCTCCCCGTCGAAGACGCCCTTCGGGGCCCGCTCGGAGTGCCAGGTTCCCTTGCCGTCCCCGACCGTCCGAGACTTGCGGCCGCCGCGGCTGTTCTTGGGCCTCACGGAGCTGAAGAAGAACCAGCTGTTGCTCTCGCCCTTTCTTGCCGGCGCAGGCAGGTAGTCCCCGGCGAGCGTCGCCGGTTCGGCGGCGTAGATGTCGGCGTCGTGAAAGAACTCGCCCGTGGCGCCGGGGAGCGGCTCACCGGCGATCCTGCGGCGGAGGTAGACGGAGAGCATCTTGTCGTCCTCGGGAGCGAAGGTGAAGCCGGCGGGTAGGTCAGGCGAGGGCTTGGGGGTAAGGAGGGCCATGGATGCGGAATGCTGAGGACAAGGCAGAGAGAGAGGGGGAGCGAGAGGGAGCAGGGCTAGGGCAAGATCGACAAAGAGGAGATCGAGATCGCGCTTTTATGGAGGTGAGGCGGTGGTTATTTTGTTACGTGCGCGCGGCGCCGATTGGAAGGTAAGATACTTCGAAGGTTTAACTCGAAGCTGTCATTTTTTGGGGTACTTTCCATATATGACGGATGCTACTGCTACCATCTGCGAGTGGGTGCACGGGATAACGGGAGTGGAGAGCGGAGGCCGCACGCACACGTCCTTAGCACAAGACTGCTGGTTCTTCACTGTTGACACTTCTTATTGTACATAGTTACCTATCTTTTTTACATTTATAGATAATGGGTTTACGATTTGTTTTACTTGGAGATGGGGTTGACAATACGGTACCATCAGGTCCCGGTGTCAATGAACGCACCAGACTTTTCTCTTTATGGCAGGACACTCCGGATCTCGTTATGGCGACAAGATTGGCCATGATGATCATGGCAGCAACAAGTAGAATGTCAATGATCTGGTGGTCTAAACGCCACTCTCCGGCCAACTCCGCTACGGGTTGATCTGGTGGTCTACAGCAAGGGACAGATTATTTTCATCTGGTGGTTCTTCAGATCGGTGGTGGCCTATGGGCTGAGGTAGCCTCACCTTCTTGTCAGAGCTAAGCTAACGCTCTGTCTACAGGGGTGCTTTTATGCATCTGGGTGGTCTAGCTCCCAATTGAAGGACTCAGTGTGTTGCCGTCCGTTGAAGCGGAGGGTTTCACCTCTCTAGCGGTGGCTTGTTCTTCATCCGGTGATGAACTCCGATGTGCCTTCCTCCTCCTAATACCAATAAATCTCCCCTTGTAGCTTAGGTGTGAATCACCTTTCTGGCCAGTGTGCCGCCTCTCGGTAGCTGTATAGCTCTCCCCTTCCCCCACTCTAGATTCACCAAGGATTTGCCACTGCACTGTTCTTGCTCCACTGAAGAGGCCTCTGAGACTACAGTTCCAAAAACCCTTTGTTCCCAACAGCGTCACAGTGGATCTTAATGAGTGGATCGCCAGTGGCTCTGATAGAGTTAATATAATTGTTTTCAGGCCTGATCAAGTCCCTGACCAGACATATGACCACGGCAGCCTTTACGACCAGTGTGTATGTTCAAGTACTACAGCAGTAGAAGTCATAAAAGCACTGTAGCAGTCATAGTTGTAAAAGTATTGTAGCAGTTATAGTCGTAAAAGGTCAAGATTTAGGGTCCGCATAGGATTCAGAGTACTCAAAAAGGAAAGTCAAGATATGTCCCACGTAGGACTCTCACTGTGGGATCTGGGAGCAATTTCTCGCATCAAACATCTGTGCTCACATTCAGCCTATAGTGAGGCTCAGGTTGGGATCCGCTAATTAGTCAGCCAATACTGTCCCATACTAGCCTTATGGTAGTATGATAGGGTTTTATAACAATAGCTCACAAACCAGTCCTTAATTAACTTAGACACCTCCCACATACCCCTTGTGCCTAGCATCCACGTTGAGCCACCGAGCAATAATGTTTGCTAGCAAGCAACCATCTAACCATTTGTCTAAGTCTAAACCAAGTTTTATATTTTATTTTAAAATAATCCATAGACTTTCTTGACTCACTAGAGTCAAGAATACATTTTAAGGCTTATCATTTTATGTGAAAAAGGTGTCCCAAATCTAGAATTATATCTATGCAGGTCTAAGGATTTGCTACGAAATTCTTTAACCATACTAGTGTACTAACTAAAGTTTTATTTTAGGGTGACAAGGTATAGGAATTCGCAAAGCCAAAGGTGTAAATGTGTATTAACTAAAGTAAAATAGGAACTAAAATACTGTGAATAAAATTAAGCAATACAATATAATCTAAAACAACATAATTTTATTTGTAAACTAGGATCAACATAGTCAAGGTGTGTAACTTGCCTTGCTCCGCTGACTGGTGTGAATCGTCGTAGAAGAATTCATCAGAATCATCACAGTTTAAACGTGAAAACAACCCACCAAACTCAAATAAAATTCATATAAATTTAAAAACTCCAAAAATTAAAACAGAGGGTAAAAATGGATAGATTGGGATTTTTGATGAATTTATAAATTTGAAAGAGTTCAATCAGAGCTAGGATGAAGGAGAACAAAGTCCTAGAAGTTTAAATTCTAAAGAAAAAGAAAAACTAGAATTTCTAGAATTATTTTTCTAAAGGAAAAATGATTTATGACGTCAGCAAAGGAATTTAGAATTTTGGCTAATATATTTTCTAAAGAAAATTCGGATTGTGACGTCAAACTGACGCGAGCCCTGGCTTTTGAAATTTTGGGCCTAAGGCCGACAAGTAGGCCTAGTCTTTCATGGACCGAGTCCATGGACTAACGGTCGGCTGGGTGGCGAGGGAGATGGCATGGCGTCTATGTGGCTGGTGATTGGGCTCATTTGTTGACGTGGCATGTCAGGTAGCGGATACGTGGCGATGACATGGCACGGGTGGGGCCAGCTGCTGATGTGGCATGCCAGGTGGCATCCATGTGGCTGCTGACTCAGCGAATTTGCTAACATGGCTGCCATGTGGACAGGAAGCTGATGTGGCCGCCAGGCGCTAGTGTGGCTTGTCGTGTGGCGATGAGCGCTGATACGGCTTGATAGGTGGCCCTACATGGTATGCCACGTAGGCGTGCGCCGATCGGTGGTGCGCATGGGAACCGATGGTCACCGACGATCTTGTGTGTGGCAGCGGCCAGTGTTGTGGTCAAACGGAAGAGAAAAACATGGGGATTATTTGGTATGTGCGGGTGATCCGGAAGGTGGTTGGCGGCGAGCAGAAGATGACAGCAGCGAGGTGCTCTGGTGGGGGTGTTGTTCTGGCGATGCTCGAGCTCGGTGGTGACTCGAGGAAAGTTTGGGAAGGCACAGCAATGCCGAAGGTGAAGTCAATGAGGGCGGGGTGGCTCCGGTGTGCCAGCGATAGCTCGCCGGAGTTGAGCCAAGGTTCAGGAGTGGGGTCGCACAGTGCAGCGGTTCCTTAGGGCTTGGGAGGGACAACCAGAGGTGGGAAGGGCTGGGGTGTGGTTTGAAGTAGCTCAGGGTCTGATCTTATCTAGTCTTGAGCCAAATTATGCATGCATGTCAACAAGACAAACCAGAGATCACAGATATACTAACCAAGAGCCAATATTTTGTTTTTATTGAGAAAATCTTAATCAAAGTTCACAAGACCGAGACAAAACCACCCCTAAAAACTTTCGGCTAAAACTGATTCATGCAAGCAAAATCTAATCAGCACTAATCCCTAATTACTTTAGATCCAAAGGATTCTACGTCCGGCCGGAGAAAAGCAATACATGCAGACCACGTTTTTAACCAACAAACAGATTCCAATCACTAATCAATTGCTATCCCCAAGCATGCATGAATCATAAATTTTAAGACTTAATGCTAAAAGCAAGAGAGAGAGAAAAATCTAATTAGCTTTACCTAATCACTTTGCATTTATTACTTGGTCTTCTAATCATAGCCAATCACGAATAGACTAGTAGAGTGCCCGTGCTAACACTACGGCGACATTTGAGGGATGCACATGAAAACAACCAAATGACGATGTTTTTTTCCTTGCCCGTGCTAACGCTACAGTAAAAAACAAAAAGATTATGTTTCTTAAAAATGAAGTAAATAGTGAGATAGATTAAGACTCATGCCAAAAGAGATTCATGATGAGTTATCATATTGTTGAGTCCATAGCAATTATGCTTAAAGAGCAACATTGCAAATAAATAACATCACAGCTATTACATCTTTTGAAGCCACCTAAATCCTCACACGCCTAATAAGTTCTTGTATATCTTCAGGAATGTTGTCTTTAGATTCGTTGTCCTTGTACTTCAACATCTCTACCAAGAATTTGGTCCTCGGTGCATTCCCATCCTATACAAATTATTACACTTGACTGTCACAAAATAACAATTAATTGTAGAATGTTTTTACCAAGTGCACAAAAGATTATTTACTGACAATTGAAAACAACGGTAATCTAATACCATTCCACAAGCGCATAAAGTTGATAACAAAAAAGCCTGTCAGCTTCCTGTAGAAGGACAATTTTTAGGTCCATGTTGAACGAGCGTAGTTTGGGTAAAAAAATTTACTTACCAATTTTTCACCAGTCCAGGACATCTTTGTACATAATATTTCTGGTGCTTTTCCCTGTTGGATCTAATTCCTTCTTTGGTTTGGCCAGAATTCTTATTGTTTGCCTTGACACACCCCTCGACAAAGCAACATAGAGCTGTCCATGGGAGAACACAGGCTCTGGAAGGTAGATCCCAACATTCGGGATGGTTTGGCCCTGCGCTTTGTTTATGGTCATTGCAAAACTCAGGCGAATGGGGAACTGTTTTCTCTTCAACTTAAAAGGAAGTGAAATATCATCCGACGGAGACATTGGGATCCTAGGTATGAACACCCTTTTCCCGCATCTGGCCACCAACAATTTCAACATCAATTGCATTATCCTGGAATGCTCTTACCATTAGTCTTGTTCCATTGCACAAGCCATTGTTAGGATCAAGATTGCGGAGAAGGATCACAGGACAATTAATTTTAATTTTTAGCACATGTGGGGGCAGGCCATTCGGAGTGATCGAATTCAGGAAGTCAATAGGATAGTTATTTATGGAATCCTCATCGACTGAGTCAAAGCTATGATAAACCTTTTCCTCGCCCGGGAACCTGTCAATCATCTTTGTGTTTAGCTGATCAACATGCTCATTTTTGGTAGAAAGAATGGCACGTGTACTCATATAAGCTGTTGATCTTGCATTTTCCTCAAGTGACGGAAGACATCTTGAATGAGTTTGGTTATAGAATCTTGGTGTCATTATAACTAATCACAATATTCTCTGGCAAAGCTAACATAATCATCCCCAATAGTCTTTTGGTTCCATTCCCAATCCTAAGGAGGTAATCGAAAACCATGGGTCGATTGAGCCCTCATGTTTTTCGACAATCGTATCTTCCTTATACTTTCCCATAGGTAAGATCTCGCAATGTAGCATCGATTATCTCGTGCTCTTGTCCCACGTGTTATGACTGGAAGTACTGTCTGAAATCTCCACCAAATACCACTACCTTTCCCCCAAAGGGCAAAGATGAACTCATAATATCTTGCAGGGACCTATCAAGACACTCAACTGCTTGACGCTTTGTCATGGCAACTTCGTCCCAAATAATCAAGGATGCCCAATGGAGTAACTCTGCGGTGCCACTTTGCTTGGTGAAGTTGCACATGCTATTGTCAGCAAGCTTAATTGGAAATTTGAACCTTGAGTGTGCTGTGCGTCCTCCTGGCAAAATTGACGCTGCAATCCCAGAAGTTGCAGTTGCAATGGCTATTAATCCCTTAGATCGCACTCTAGCAAGGAGTGCCTTGTATAGGAACGTCTTGCCAGTTCCTCCTTGACCATCCACGAAGAACACATGGCTTTTGTTTGCAAGCACATGTTGTATGATTTCATCAAATCCTGCACGCTGCTCCCTATTAAGAGATGAGTGTATATCCAAATATTCTTGGTCTATGGCCACGAAAGTTCTTCTCTAACCTCCTCATGATGTCATTCAAAAATTCACTGATTGGCACAAAGGAATTAATTTATCATCCACATAATTGGTCAATAGAAAAAAACAAATATGTGTACAGTATTTAAGTGAATCAAAAGTTTAGGCAATGGATTGGGACAAATTTACAGAATCATTCACCTCAGGAAGATCATAATTTCGATATCCTTCCCATCGAGTGAATCAAATCCCGAATGTCTCTAAGCACCATTTGTTCTATGCTGCTGTGTTAGAATTGTCTCACTGTAATCTTGGACATTGAGTCCTTGTGCTTGTCCCACATCCACGAATGTTGGTGGCCTCGCAAAATACAAGAATGGTCGCAAATAATCTTCGCAGTGCGGGCGGCATCTGGAAAGTTGCAGACTCACACAAGCAGTCATCAAGTGACCTGTCCGTCTCAATAAGTCCTCTCTTCTCACATGCTTCTCTGAAAGTAGAGTATGTGATTCCATACTTGTTCTTAAATCTTCATATGAGGTTGCACCTCTAACATGGCTCAAAAGCACTCTCAACAAATATCTCTCCTTCAAGGGTGTGCATAAACAACCCGCCCAATTTGTCCTCTCTGCTTTCTTCTTTGCCACACTTTTCTACCAGTGATCCACCGGTAGTATTCTAGGAAGTCTCTGTACAACAATGTCCTCACAAAACTATCCACTATATTCTTCTTGAAGTACTCTGTGAGTGTGGTCATGGATGAAGATGGTTGGCTGACAACATCCTCAAGACTTTTACTCTCATCAATAATTACAGATCGCATGTTGGGCGATGAAGTTGGAGCTGCAAAGCAGATGGGTAGACACCAAAGAGTGGGAAACCAAAAATCCCGTGTACAGACTTCCGGTGGTGATATGTATCTAGCATCCCTGTATTGACGAATCTCATTGATTACTCCATCTTCCTTATGTGACGGGTTTCATCGAGAACGATGCAGTCATGACCTTTGTATACGTATTTAAACAGTACTTAATAGCTTTGATTTGGAGCAAGCTTCAACATTGATGTGGCGATTATATCTCATAAGCGACCTGAGGTTGTATGGAACCACCCACCTATTGTCCAATTCCGCTCCTCTTATCTTTACACGGCGGCCATCATCTCTCCTCCTATACAAAGGGTAGGAATCTTTTCCTTGTTGTGTTGCTGCACAAAACTGACGAGGAAACCGAAAGCGACACTCTCCATCGACCATACAAGCACACTTCCTATTTAGCACTCCACATGGTCCATGCAGCATATGCTTGACGACAATATTATGCAGCACATGGTATTTGTCTTTGTCTGGTATCTCTGCCGAAATGACTTTATCATAACCATCTGGGCTTGTTAACTTACTGCCTGACTTCATGATCAAGAGGATGTGTTCATGTGGCAAGCCCTCTTTTGAAATTCTTGTGACATGCACATACGCAGCAACCTCGCCAAAATAACTCCTCTTGATCAACAAATCCTTGATGTCTCGTAACTTAGCCTGTACACTCTTGAAACCAGTGTCCGCCTATCTTGTGGTGTTTGTCCAGCTTAAGATTGGACGTAATCTCCTCCCGAGAAGGATTGCATGTCATTGTGATGAAATAATCTGTTTACCAAAGCGCTAGACAATAGCCATAGCATTTAGAAACCTTTTTGCATATCGCGATCACCACCGGAAAACTACGGGCAGCACAACTCTCTTTCCAACCTCTCAAGCTCTTGTCTCTCAGCAGAGATTACATCAACCAAACCTCGTGATAGAAATAATGTCATGAACTCTTCATTACAGTACAAATACTAAAAATATAATGACATGTATATAAATTTAAAATACTAAAAATATAATTTTCGGTAATTACAGTACATTTCAGCCGTATGAGTTTACGGTTCTCGTGGTTAGAGTACCAATCAAGCCTCATAGACTCTATCTTGATATACATGTCAATGACCCATTCTTTGGAAAAGCCGCCTCGAACAACAAGATGTTAAAAGGCCCTTTCTAACTTGCATCAAGAAACAATAGTATTCCCTTGCCGTCACAAACTGCTTTGATTGGATGTCATCTACCGTCCATCGATGTAATCTCCTTCTTGAATGTCATCATCACTTTGTTGACCATGATCTGCATAAATAAAAACAATGGATGAATACATTTAACTAAAGCACACGACAAGGCAAATTAAAGACAGAATTATATTTGGAGTTAGTGACGGTACCGATGAGGCTCGGCGGGAGTGGGTTCTTCCATGGACTGTACATTTAACAGTAAGGGTCTCCATGTGTACAGATGAGGCATTTCATTGCCATGTCTTGTAGGCATATCATTGTATGCGGCATAAAGCGGTTCCATCCGGTTTCACCCTAGGGAGAAATAAAGGATCGACAATGGGTCATAACAACCATGGTACGCTTTGATATAGCACAGGCGATCCTCCGGCATATACAAGTACACTTCTATCAAAACTTCGTTGTGGATCATTCCCTTCGACCAAATTGCAGCAACTTGTGAAGCCGTGGCGCATTGTACCTTTGTTGGGCGAAGTATACACATTAAAAACCATTGATAAATTCAAAAATATGTAATGTATGTATTGAATCATTGCACTAAAATATCGTACCTTCGCTGGTCAGGTGTGACATTTGTATTGAGTTCAATCACGTAGTCATCTAGGTTAGGAATAGCACCAACTCTATTTAATGTATGCACATAAGGATTATCCTGTAATATTCTCAGAACAGTTCTAATGAGATTGATATCAAGATCAGGAGATCTCCGTACTCGGTGGGATAGTGTATCATCTTCTGTATCATAAAAGTATAGTTGCAAATGACGGGGGCCCTTAGATCCTGGCACCAAATGGTCGAGACGATGGTACAAGGCACCATGGACACGAAATGTATACACACCAGTCCCGGCTACTGTAGCAACTCGTCGGTCCAACGTAACCCCAAGGCTTGTGAAAGAGAAATGAGAGTTGAAATACCGTATGTGCTTTCTAAAATATTTTGCATCATCATGGATCTGACTTGTAAACAACCTTTTCAACTCTGCAAGAACATCTGGAATATGCACTTTTATCTTTCCTTTTCTGCAACAAAAACCGGGTGTCTCATATTAGAACCGCATGGCACCACAATATTGACAGTTAGGAACTTTTTTCAAAACATGGTGCCTGTCCGGCAAGTTTTGGTAGACGTAGTCGTATGGATCTAAAGAGCCGTGGTCATGAACACCATTAACAGGCACGCGATAGGACTCAAATGCATCACCTGTCAGTAAAAGCAAGGTATGGTTGTAAGCACCTGACCATAAGACCCAGCAATAGATGATATACAAGTAGTTATTACCTTGACCCAAAATTGCCTGGTTTCCTCATCATCAATAGGATCGTCAATACGATCTGCAATATCGGAGTCACATGGTTCCTCGATATCATCTGGTGCATGATATCAGGTGGCACGTTAGGCTAATGTTAAATATCATTATGTAATTAAGAATTAAGTAGATATGAATGTAATCCACCATCTTCGCGAGCACCAGTGTGGGTAGGCTCAAACAACAAGCTATCATATTCTTTATCTGTTTGTTGTGTCCGTGGGATAGGAGTAACCGGCATGGTGTGATCATGAGTAAGAACACCTGGATTCACTTTACAATCGAGCAACAAAGTGAGTAGAATATGAAGAAGTTTTAAATTATATTGAGTTTACATATAAGGTTATACACATCACTGGTCTGAAGTTGGTGGATCATTGGTGCGTTGGCGCGTCGGACGTAATTAGCATTTCTATGCAACCAATCACGGGATCATCGGATCGATATTTTCCTTGTCGTTTATGATTGATGCTTGCAAAACCGCCGAACTCCCGCACTGCAGTGATTGTTGACCTACTGACACATCATGTTATTGTGGCCATCACATGTGAAGAAACAGGATCAAATGAGTACACGTAAATGTCTTCCAAATGTACCTCCACTGGATGGTGTTGAGTGTTGTCCCAATATCCACGGTGTTGAAACACTAAAGTTTGGGACGGTGTCCATAATAGGCTACATGATGTCCACTTTCGAATGTTCTTTGCACGTAACCATAGTCAATTACAATGAGAATTATTGACAGAGCCTACTGGTGATTGTTGACCTATAGCACATCATGTTATTGTGGCCATCACATGTGAAGAAACAGGATCAAATGAGTACACGAAATGTCTTCCAAATGTACCTCCAACGGATGGTGTTGAGTGTTGTCCCAATATCACGGTGTTGAAACACTAAAGTTTGGACGGTGTCCATAATAGGCTACATGATGTCCACTTTCGAATGTTGCTGCACAGAACCATAGTCAATTACAATGAGAATTATTGGACAGAGCCTACAGGTGATTGTTGACCTATAGCACATCATGTTATTGTGGCCATCACATGTGAAGAAACAGGATCAAATGAGTACACAGAAATGTCTTCCAAATGTACCTCCACTGGATGGTGTTGAGTGTTGTCCCAATATCCACGGTGTTGAAACACTAAAGTTTGGACGGTGTCCATAATAGGCTACATGATGTCCACTTTCGAATGTTGCTGCACAGAACCATAGTCAGTTACAAAGACAAATATTGGACAGAGCCATATTATGACACAGGTAACATTACCAGGTATAGGTGTTAATGAATTAGCCTTTTGTCTTGCTCGGTAATCACGTTGTTTCCTATTCCTCTCTTCTCTCTGCTCATCTGTCTCTTCATCCTTCTTGCGTGCACGGTATTCACGTTTTTTTTTCTGTTTCTCTCCTCCCGCTTACGATCTGCGTCGCTTTGCGGTGCTGGCCATTATGTAGAATGGCAGAGATTAGTTGCGACAGCAACAACAATAATTATTGGTACGGCTAGAAAAATCAGCTCTACCTGTGTTGATGATGTTTGTTACGTCTCTGAATGCAGAGAGGCCTTCTTCTCGAGTCCCCAAATCAGTTCTACCTGTGTTGATGATGTTTGTTACGTCTCTGAACGCAGAGGGGCCTTCTTCTGGAGTCCCCATTAGTGAGCAAGTAAACCTCCACTACACCAAATGTAAACACTGATTAGTGCTATAACTATAACCAAGAGCTTGGTTTACGTTTTTTGTCTGAAGTTTACATCTGGTAGATATAAACGCATATTTCCAACAGTAATCACACAAGGACGATGATTGGTGAGAAGGATTACAGACCTAACGCATAAGCAGGTACTATTATGGAATCAAACAACCAGATATCTGCATACATGTGAATCAAAAAAACAGTGAGACGGATCATGTATTCTGAATAAAAGTGTTGAAGTGTTATACACCTATCAGGGTCAACCTATGCCTCAAAAAGTGTTGCACCAGAAGTTGGTAAAAAAAACTTATTGCTGATAAAACTTGCACGGATAAAACTTGCGACTTACTCATCGAGTTCCATACGAACTGTCAAGATCTGCAGAAAGTGTATGTAGTTTGCAAACAGCAGCAACAGTAACAAAAAAACAAGAAGGCGTTAGATGTGCATCAATACGAGCCTCTTTAAAATTATTATATGAAAATTAGTGTGCTAATATCTAACAAGTGTCCTCTTTAAAATTTGCGAAAAGCGTATGCTCGTTGCACAAAAATTTGCATAAGCTCAATTCAGATTTTAAAGTCTACTACTATTGAACATGCAAATTGTAAATCAACCTAGTAATAACGAATAAACAAGCAGCTAACAAACAGACAAAACGGGCAGATCTTAAAGAGATTAGAAATCTCAAGGTCCATGTCGCTCTGATCTGTATGCCTCGATACATCAAACTCTGAATTATTTATCTGCCTCTGTCTGGTCCAAACTGATGTTCAGCGCTGCGCACTTGGTAATAGATTCTCTCCTGAACCAATCTACTGCTACAATATTAGCAGCAGTTTGTCTCATATATGTTAGCCAATTACTACTACTACCTTGCCATCATGGTTTGCCAGCTGCTAATCCTACATAGAACAAATTTCAAGCCAGAAGAAAGTACAGGTAAGCAAATTCACAAGATGACCAATCTACTGCTACAATATTAGCAGCAGTTTGTCTCATATATGTTAGCCAATTACTACTACTACCTTGCCATCATGGTTTGCCAGCTGCTAATCCTACATAGAACAAATTTCAAGCCGTAAGAAATGCAGGTAAGCAAATTCACAAGATGAAGCGATTATATATTTTTAGCGATTAACTATTAAATCATCATATCGTTGTGATAAAAACCAGAATGCTCGCTAGAAAACAAGTTGGGAATTTTTGCCTTGTGTTTAATGACTCGATAGCGAGAAAAATTGTTCTAACATTTGGCCGTAAGATAAGGAGCTCATCTGCTATCTCCGCTGTAGCACCAACCAACCGAGATCAAACCGCCGTTTCCCAATTCCACCCCATGCCATGGAGACCCACCTTTATTATCCCGACGCGCGATGCTCGCGAACTTCGCGGCGGCGATGGCCTCCTCGCGCGATGCTCGCAAAGTCACGCGAGGCCTCTCTGAGTCGCGCGAGGCCCGCTCGGCCGACGGCAATGGCGCCGTCTTCGTGGCGCGGCGCCCCAGGAAACGCCAACGGCGCGTGTTGCTCGGCCGACGGAACGGCGGCCGTGGTCGTGGCGGCGCGGCGCCCCCGAGTCGCGCGAGGCCGGCGGCCGTGTTTGTGGCGGCGGCCGTGGTCGTGGCGCGCGCGGCGTCCGAGTCGCGCGAGGCCGGTGGCCGTGTACGTGGTGGCGGCGACGCTGGGGACGGCGGCGGCGCGCGGGACGGCGGCCGTGGTCGTGGCGGCGCGGCGCCCGCAGAGTCGCGCGAGGCCGGCGGCTTCGTGTGCGTGGCGGCGGCGGCGCTGGGACGGCGGCGGCGCTCGAGCGCTGGGACGGCGGCGGCGGCTGGAGTCCGTGAGGGTTCGCGGGTCGAGGAGGCGTCGCTGGGGCGGCGCCGTGACCCGATCGCGCGCGGTGGGTCCGCCTGGGATCGCGAGTCGCGCGGGGGGAGGTGGGCGTCCCCGTTGAATTTGGATTGGATGAATTTGGATCGTTGGATATGAGTGGGTAAGGAGAGAGAAAGGTGGGAGTTGATCCTGGATCGTTGAATTGGTGTGGAAGCAGGATGAATTGGTGTGAACGTAGGAAAACTCATGACTGCTGGGGGCACAATTTGGGGTGGTCGTAGGTAAGAAATGAACTGGTGGATTTTAGGGGTAGAGATAGAGAAATATGGCAATCTGAAGGACAACTCTTGGCTACGCCTCAGTGCACATGAATGCAACTCGCGAATCTCTGTACACATGCATTAAGCTCATTGGTGAAAGCGATAGGACGAGAACTTACCGCTGCGTCGCCTGCGCATGGAACCAACGCGCTGAACACCCGTGAAGACCTGTGCGCCTCCTTGAGAACGCCTCTGCACACACGCGAGACACGCGAGAAGACCGTGCGGCTGCTGCCAATTGATCACGGGTGTGTGGCCACCATTAGCGTGAGATCCAGAAGAGATCAAAAACGCCGTAGGAAGATCCCTGTCAGACCCAGATTTTATAATCCGGAATGTCTTGTGTTTATTGCACTATTCTCGGATCGATAGATAGTGCACACGATTCTGATAATGGACATCAAATTACATATCATGCGAAAACATGAATAAAATAGTAGACTTACTCATAGGCCGATTAGGCCGAAATCAATAAATTGCAGCAGCGGAAGAACGAAGCACACAGGTGGGACCTTCAGGACATGCCCACAGGCAGCCAACTGGAGGTTCGCGACCTAGTTCTTGACATCTTCATCTTCATCGCCATCATGATCCAAAAGTATTGCTGAAGAGTAGTGATTTGATTCCTGATTCTGAATTTTGTCGCAAAAGCGAGTGTGAGCACTCCAACCCCGTGCTCCGCGAGCCAATACACAAAATGTAAATAAATAGTATGCATGGCTTATCAAAGGAGAGGCTCAGGTTATTTTATTTTGCAAGGAGTGCTTTTGAATACAATTATTTAGAAATCCCTAAGACCTAGCATTTTGAACCAAATCATAATTTGTGAAAAGAATGCAATATCTTTAATAGTGATACAGATTTTTCGTTCACCATATATGGCATCTGCACCATATGCTTATTTTTCAACGTTATATACGCTTAACTTACCACTGGGACGACACTCAAGACAATTCAAACCAGGGCAGTCCTTCGCCCTTCACATTTCCAAGATCACCCACAAAGTTTTCGAAATAGAACTATATCTGGTTAAGTTCTCATGTCCGCCCTTGACCGTGGACACGGCTATTCGAATAGTTTTGACTCTGCAGAGTTTGTACACTTTCACCACAAGAGATAATCAACTCGTTGCCCCACATGATGCCTTAGTCATGTGGTTGAGCAGACCATCACAGTGACTTTTCAAAGTATCTAGACCCTTTTGTCATCTCACCTTATGGGAAACTGCCCACTTGCGGTGGGTCTCATCTATGCGCGGGATGTTTCCCACAGCCACTACGCAGCCGGGCTTCTACCTTCCCGCAACGTAGGACAGCTGGGAAACTTCACCCTCCACTGGTGTCCCTTTAGGCCCCCTTGCCATAGCGTAGCCCCTTCACACCCCTACCAGTGAGATGAGTACGGAGTTTCGATAAATCTACTTAGCCAAGTTGTATTTTACAGACTTGTGGTTGTACGGTTTTACACGGGGTGACATGACAAGATTCAGTCCTTAGTGGTATCTGGGCGGTTCTACCACAAACCACACTCTCGTGCACCCCTACACCATACCCCCGAACCATCCGCCCAGATTAATAAGCAGTGTGAGGTCTTTGGGAATATAAAATAACCATATCCAACATACACCAGTCATTACCGCCATGACTGCCCAAACCAATTTTTCTCAGGATTAAAAGTGATGCTTGGGCGCTCTCGCGCCCATGAGTAACTAAGCAATACTAAGCATGGCATATAATTATGGACTTATTTTTGAAAGATTACCATTATAATTCTTGCTAGGGCGACAAGGTTCACAAATTCAAATATTCCAAAGGGGTGTAATATTAATCAAGGTACGCAATGGAAAATATCTAGAATCTTAAATTAAACATGTATTTGCATATAAATTAACAGCATGCACTTTGATAATTTAAACAAAAGTAATTTGCAGAAAACATAGGATCAACATGATCAAAGTATTGACTCGCCTGGCGCGGTTTACCGCGATCTTGAGCTCACACAATGCTTTCTCTTGAGCTTCAGATCTTTTCTTCACTTCGCTCTTGATCTCGCTTGATCCGTGGAATCTTCGGACTTCAGTTTCTAATTACGCGACAAACGATTGAATCCAAAATGAAAACAAATAACTCAAAAGATCCAAATAAATCTGAATAAATTCAAATTTTGTATTATTATGAGTTATTGGGTGATTTGGGTAATTTGAGGCAAGGCCAGTGATAGAAGACGATGACTCGATCTTTTACTAACAGTTTCTTTTATTATTTTTATATTTATCAAGGAAGTTCCATGAGTTAGAATGGACCTATGAGTAGGTATCATTTTGGTCGAGCGTTACGTTTCAGGGCATTTTGGCTTACCAAAATAAATTTTAGAGTCTAAGTGTATAGCATTTTGTGGGGTGACATTTTGTGTAGCTTCAGTTTTCAGTAAGTCTAGTTCAACTTGAATTAGATTCAGTTGTACGGACCATATATTGTCATTTCATGCTCATCATTATTATTTGTTAAGCCTAGTATTAAGGTCTAATTAATACTACCATTATTATTTTTATCTATGCTTTAGCTACTATTAGGCTTAGCCTTATTTCTTATTTTAGCTATCGGACAACGTTTGGTAAGTTTCATTTTATGTGCCTCTAATTACTTGTGTTAATGGTTACATATTCTCTTTAGAGTATCTATATGTCCGTGAGAATATTCTGATGCTCGATGACCTAGGGCTATTATATTTTGGTATCTGTATGTTATTATAATCTTTTAATTTGAGTGCTCTCTGAAAATTACTAATACAGATATTTTGATCCCTTTATAACTTGAGCCTGCTATACATAATGGTAAGACATATATTTATTTGTGAGTGAGGATAATCTTTCAACTTAAAGCTTTGGTTCTTATTGCTTTAACATAACACTCAATGCATTTTCTTAAATTTTAACTTGAATATATTTTTAACTAGGCTCCTTGTCAGATTTGGACTTTATACAAAACCACCTTTTATTAATGCCTCTCAATTCATAATTAAACCTCAAATAAATATTTAAGCTACATTAGTTGCTCACATTATAAATAATCAAATATCAATTCTTAGGAATCCTAATTTTTACCCGGGCATAGTTTATTATGCAAAGTCATATTTCAATATTGCTATTTTATTAACTCTACTACCGAGCTCTATTTGTTAGTGACATGTTAAATGTTATGGCATATACTTAATTATATTTAAGGGTATTCTTTATCAAATTTAGACATTTAACTAAAGCCACTTTTTCTTATTAATGCCTTTAGTAAATAATTAGATTTAAATAAACTACTAACGGCACATTAATTGTTCATTATGATATCTACTCCAAGATTTTAGTTTTTCATGAACTCTTTTATATCCTAATGAAATTTATTACATTCTCCGGATTATTTCCAAGTTTTTCCATAATTTCTACTAATTAAAAGGGGCACAAAAAGTGAAATATACAAAATGAAGGAAAAGGTGCGGTCAATGGGTTCGAACCCAAGACCTGAAGACAAGGCTTAGGCATTTGCTCATCTAACCAAGTGGGACGCTCGGCCTTTCGCGACTGAATGGGGAAAATAATACTGAAGAAGCAAGCAGGGCCGGTAGGCTAAACAAATAAGCAGGCAGCAGCCGGGAACAGGGGAGGGGCGGCGCGAGATACTCCACGGTGTCACCGGCGAAGAGCTGCCGGGGAGGCACCGGAGACCCTCAGAATGGGTTCCCCCGTGGATGGCGAAGAGAACGGTGAGGTCAACAGGGGCTGTGGTTGTGGCGGCGGTGGTCGGTGTGGGCGCAAGCGGCCGGCGTCGGGGAAGGAGAGGGGCGGCGGCGCTGGCGTGGGGAATAGGATGAATCGACAAGCGCCGGAGCATGAGGGAGGCTAGTAGAGCTTACCCCGATGATTGGTGTGGTCGGAGAGAGGCCATGGTGGGCCGGCGGCGTGCGGCGGCGGCGCGCTCGGGAGGGAATCGACGCCGGCACCGGGGAGGGGTCGGCGAGCTCGGTGGAGAGCAGGGACGGCTTCACCGTGTCCCGAGGAAGCTTGGGGGCAAAGGAATTGAGCGGTGGTGGCTCGGTGCGGTGGTGAGCTCGGCCGGCCACGCGACGAGCAGCGGCGCGCGGCGTAAATTGGGCACGGAACCGATTAATTGGGCGTGGAGGTAGAGGGGAATGAGGCGAGACGGATTGGGGTTGCGCTCACCTTTATGGGCCATGAGCCGACCGGCGGCGGGCGGGTTGGTAGGGCGGCGGTGGCGCGGAGGAACCGGCGGCGGTCGAGGGCGTGGCGACGTGCTTGATGGAACGGACGAGGTTCGGGAGGCGCGCAGACATGGCGCGAGCATGGTGGGTGGCGGCGGCCGACATGGGCGTGGGCGCACAGAAGAGAAATCGTGGAGCTTTCTCACCAAGTTAAAGAACGAAGAGAGAAGAAAGAGAAGGGATGGAGGAAGAGAGGAATGAGAGGAGGAGAGGGCGCTCGTGCAGGGGGTCCGGTCCGGTGTCGGCAAGAAAAGGGCCACGTGGCGATGAGGAAAGGTGAGAGGAAGAGAAAAGAAGATGGGCGAGAGGATGGGGTCCACTTGAAATAGAGATTAGAGGAAAAATAAAGGAAAATAAAGATAAGATTAATCATTTTCGAACTCAGATTTTTGATTTTGAACTTTTAATTTGCATTAAAGTTCTCTGATTTTTGATGGCGTTTAGAATTCACGCTTTAAATTTCCCACTATTAAATGAGATACTTTATTATTATCATTTAGGTTATATGTGTATTTTTTTAATTTCACATTTTGTCATTTTGTTTGCCTACTTAATTTTGAGTATATATACATACATATATATATGTTTTTATTATTATTTTCTATATTGCTAAAATCTTCCTTACACAATTTGTATATGCACACACACATATATATATATATACATATGTGTTTGCATTTTATTCATATACTTTTATTACTATTTATGCCATTATTCTCAAAATAAAATTTTATACTTTATCTTCAAGTTTCTCCCTCTTATACTGGATCATCTTTTCGGATTCGCATTTAAAATTTTAGTTTTCTAATAATTGCATATTCCCCTTTTTGGTATTACTATTGTTTGTCTATTATGAATTCTTAAAAATTTGAAATCTCATCCAAATTCAGGAAAACACCATAAAATCCAAATTCCAACAGAATACATTGCAAAAATAATTCAAGAAATTCATATTTTTAAATTTTAAAATTTTCAGGATGTTACAGAAGATAAAGCAGCGACGGCGCGAAGATCAATCAGATTTTTTTCTTTTGCCACCAAAAACCGTACAGCACATGCTGCCGGCCCTAACTTTTTTATAGCATGTCCACAAATCCGAAATAAACTTACAAACGAACTCAAACCCTAATACAATTCATTCAATTGGGCCGAGCCTTTTTACCTCAAATAGGCTTTTAGCCCATTAATTTTCAAGGGACCCGAAACCCTTCCTAACACGGGTTTTTCAAAATTCCAACTTTTCTAACCCATCACGTGTTGAAGCCTCCAGGACCGCACCTCCCGTAGCTTCTCCACGCACCATCCACCTTTGGTCTCCTTGCGCCCCAAGCATGAGCCCGATCATCCCATGACATCCTCGACCATCTGAACCTCGGATCTCCCCATCCTAGTCCCGGTCCTCCTCATCACCGACCATGATCGTCTCCATGCTCAACATGCACAAGCAAAGACCAAATAACATTCTTCCGGAACAAGTTCGTCCAAACTTGACCAACGTCAATCCGCACACACGTAACACAACTCGCATAACGCCGCTAAACAAAATTACCAAATATTCAACATCACAAATTAACCATTGTCAATTATTCATCACCAAAATATTTTAGACCTAGCCACATAGTCTAACAATCTCCCCCTTGATGAATACATTGACAACACCACAAGACGGTAGCAAACGAGGTAGTCAGCCGAGCGGAGGGAGGGGCGCGGAAGAGGCCGGGCTGGCGCTGGGCCATGCAGGCCTTTGGCCACATGGCGCGAGGGAGGGTGTTGAGTCGGCTAGGTGTTGGCCCAAAGGATTTTTAGGGAGTTTTTAATGCCTTTTGATTTTTACAAATTCCAAAAAATAAATAGTAGCCTAGAAAATAGCAGGAAATTCCAAATAAATCTTAGAAAATTCTCAAAAATTCTATAAATTACAAGGAACCCAACAAAAAATAAAATCAACTTGATTTGGCTTCAATTAAACTTAGGTTTTAATAGACTCTTACTCTAGGCCAAAATAGAGGAAAAAAGAAAGGGGAATTAAATTCTAGAAAAAATCCAATTAAATCCAAATAAAATAAAAAGTTTTTGGGATATCACATTGCAGCAAGCAGATTCTGCTAATATCTGCCACTTGGTCAATAGTCTGCTGAACCCTGTCAGGACCTAGAATTGTCTTTTATCAACGGCATTCCAACATAGCGGTGACCTATACCTTTGTCCATACAAGACCTCAAACGGATAGCTTGAATACTAACTTGATAGTTGTTATTGTAAGTGAACTCTACCCATACAGTACCTGAATCACAATAGAAAGATGCACAAAAACATTACAGATGAACAGAGTACTGCTGCTGACTGTTTATGGAGTTTTAACTGACTGAAGATACAAGCTCCTGCATAATCCGTGTACAAATAATTTGGTTTTCCATGTGTAAAATGCAGATAGATTCGAGGCAAAAAGAAAAATTAGCACGCAGCAATGCGGCTTACAGGGCAACCAACTCAAGGTCATGTTAACAGGGTTGGTGTATAACTGTATATACATCTTCCAGAGACCGACGCATGATTGGAGCTTAGTTATCAACAAGCAGCATCACTGCAAGCACTACTCAAGCAAATGCAGTACAATTTTTTTTTGAAACTTAAATGCAGTATAATCATTGCTAAACGCAAAATGATATAGTCAATATGCACGGGCCAGTTAGCCCAAAGGCAGCAAGCAAGTAGCCAAGCACAGATGAATACACCGCAAGCAAGCATAAAAAGATTCAACCATAAACATTTAAACTTTCAGATGTTACATACTGAAATACGCATCCAGATTCTCCTAAACAAAATACACATCCAGATCAATCAGCCAATATATTAAGGTTTTGGACTCTTGCTACAGCAAAATCACGAATGCGATCCATCCAGGAACTGAAAAAGACTAGCTAGCTCCGGTCATCAGTTATCAGCAGAGAGATGTCCATGCGCTACAGAAGTCCATTCCGCTGCAGGATAGGAGGGAATGCCGCCGGGGAGTCAAGAGCAGAGGACGTGCTGCACCTGTAGGGCGAATCTTGCGCGAATCCAGGGACTCTCCAGTATTCCTCGTCCGAGCGCAACAAACTTGCAAGAAACTCCACGTCGCTCGGACAAGGATCAGCGGTGTGGCCCCATGTCGAAGAACCAGGCGTCTCGGCGTCCGGCGCGCATGGGTGGGTTGTGCCGTAGAAGCTCATTGGGGAACGGGCGTGGTCGGCGATGAAGAGGCAGTGATCCATCGTTGATGTCTCGCCTTGGGACTCCTCTGCCCCTGCCTCTGCCTCTGCCCCTGCCTCTGGTTCGGCGGACATCAAGAAGTCGTGGGGAGACTCCGATGTGGCGTACTTGTCCCGCGACGCGGCCGGTGGGGTTGGTGCAGGTGGAGAAGGAAACAGTCGCCGCCTCACGGGAGCTGATGAAGCTTGATCAGGGTGCTGCCCCGTCGCGTTCCTCTTGCGCGCTGACCCCAGTGATGACGAATTCGACGCGGATCGGCGCATACGAGGGCTCTGGTAGATCTTGCAAAGAACCGTCTCGGGTTCTCCGCGGCGGCCCTCGTCACCTTCTTGATCCACGCCAAACTCCGTCATAAGCCACTCCGACTTGTGGCCGTTCTTGGGCTTGTAGGAGAAGCTCTGTCGATGCCCGACGAGGCAGCCCTCCCCGTCCAAGACGCCCTTCGGGGCCCGCTCGGAGTGCCAGGTTCCCTTGCCGTCCCCGACCGTCCGAGACTTGCGGCCGCCGCGGCTGTTCTTGGGCCTCACGGAGCTGAAGAAGAACCAGCTGTTGCTCTCGCCATTTCTTGCCGGCGCAGGCTGGTAGTCCCCGGCGAGCGTCGCCGGTTCGGCGGCGTAGATGTCGGCGTTGTGAAAGAACTCGCCCGTGGCGCCGGGGAGCGGCTCACCGGCGATCCTGCGGCGGAGGTAGACGGAGAGCATCTTGTCGTCCTCGGGAGCGAAGGTGAAGCCGGCGGGTAGGTCAGGCGAGGGCTTGGGTGTAAGGAGGGCCATGGATGCGGAATGCTGAGGGCAAGGCAGAGAGAGAGTGGGAGCGAGAGGGAGCAGAGCTTGGGCAAGATCGACAAAGAGGAGATCGAGATCGCGCTTATATGGAGGTAAGGCGGCGGTTATTTTGTTACGTGCGCGCGGCGCCGATTGGAAGGTAAGATACTTCAAAGTTCTAACTCGAAGCTGTCATTTTTGGGTACTTTCCATATATGACGGATGCTACTGCTACCATCTGCGAGTGGGTGCACGGGATAACGGGAGTGGAGAGCGGAGGCCGCACGCGCACGTTCTTAGCACCAGACTGCTGGTTCTTCACTGTTGGCACTTCTTATTGTACATAGTTACCAATATTTTTTACATTTATAGATAATGGGTTTACAATATGTTTTTTTAGATGGGGTTGACAATACGGTATCATCAGGTACGTCCCTGTGTCATGAACGCACCAGACTTTTCTCTTTATGGCAGGATACTCCGGAGCTCGTTATGGCGGCAAGATTGGCCATGATGATCAAGGCAGCAACAAGTAGATTGTCCATGATCTTAATAGATGTGTATGTAAGATCTTTGTTTTGATAGTGTGTTGCTCGTCGAAAGAAAATCATAGAAGATTTATTTATGAGTTCTACCGTAAGCATCATTCTCATCGTCTTAGTGAGTTTGTCCGGTAACATCTATCACAGGTTAAGATCTTCTGGTTTTTGGAGCGTCAAAGAATAACGAAAGCTAAAACAATTTTAATCACGAAAAATATAATGAACAAAATATTAATTATAGACATCATTAAGCTCTCCATCACTATAAAAATGAAAAAAAGGACCCACCGACCACTCAACAACCAACACCGAAGAAGACGAGAGATGGACGAACAATGAATAGAACAACAGAACCCCTTGCTTGTATGGAGGCGACGACATTGTTGTACTTTTCTTTTGGTCCAGCCAATCTAAACGCCACTCTCCGGTCAACTCCGCTACGGATTGATATGGTGGTCTACAGCAAGGGAGAGATTATTTCCATATGGTGGATCTCCAGATCGGTGGTGGCCTATGGGCTGAGGTAGCCTCACCTTGTCAAAGCTAAGCTACCGCTCTGTCTACAGGGGTGCTTCTATGCATCTGGGTGGTCTAGCTCCCAATTGAAGGAACTCAGTGTGTTGCCATCCGTTGAAGTGGAAGGTTTCACCTCTCTGGTGATGGCTTGTTCT
This sequence comes from Dendrocalamus sinicus, assembly GCA_036346575.1. Classification (NCBI taxonomy): domain Eukaryota; kingdom Viridiplantae; phylum Streptophyta; class Magnoliopsida; order Poales; family Poaceae; genus Dendrocalamus; species Dendrocalamus sinicus. Next base: position 31,142,915 of record CM070654.1, on the reverse strand, counting down.
TCCTCCGGTGATGAACTCCGATGTGCCTTCCTCCTCCTAATACCAATAAATCTCCCCTTGTGGCTTAGGTGTGAATCACCTTTCTGGCTAGTGTGCCGCCTCTCCTGCAACTGTATATCTCCCCCCTTCCCACACTCTGGATTCACCAAGGATTTACCACTACACTATTCTTGCTCCACTGAAGAGACCTCTGGGACTACAGATCCAAAAACCCTTTGTTCCCAACAGCGTCACAGTGGATCTTAATGAGTGGATCGCCAGTGGCTCTGATAGAGTTAATATAGTTGTCTTTAGGCCTGGTCGAGTCCATGACCAGTCCTATGACCACGACAGCCTTTACGACCAGTGTGTATGTTCGAGTACTACAACAGTCATAATCATAAAAGCACTGTAGCAGTCGTAGTCGTAAAAGTACTATAGCAGTTATAGTCGTAAAAGGTCAAGATTTAGGGTCTGCATAGGATTAAGAGTACTCAAAAAGGAAATTCAAGATGTGTCCACGTAGGACCCTCACTGTGGGATCCAGGAGCAATTTCTCGCGTCAAACATCTGTGCTCACATTTAGCCTATAGTGAGGCTCAGGTTGGGATTCGCTAATTAGTCAGTCAGGACTGTCCCATACTAGCCTTATGGTAGTACGATAGGGCTTTGTAACAATAACTCACAAACCGGTCCTTAATTAACTTAGACACCTCCCACATACCCCTTGTGCCTAGCATCCACGTTGAGCCACCGAGCAATAATGTATGCTAGCAAGCAACCACCTAACCATTTGTCTAAGTCTAAACCAAGTTTTATATTTTATTTTAAAATATTTCATAGACTTTCTTGACTCACTGGAGTCAAGAATACATTTTTAAGGCTTATCATTTTATGTGAAAAAAGGTGTCCCAAGTCTAGAATTATATCTATACAGGTCTAAGCATTTGTTACGAAATTCTCTAACCATACTAGTGTACTAACTAGAGTTTTATTTTAGGGTGACAAGGTATAGGAATTCGCAAAGCCAAAGGTGTAAATGTGTATTAACTAAAGTAAAATAGGAACTAAAATATTGTGAATAAAATTAAGCAATACAATATAATCTAAAACAACATAATTTTATTTGTAAACTAGGATCAACATAGTTAAGGTGTGTAACTTGTCTTGCTCCACTGACTGGTGTGAATCGCCGTAGAAGAATTCATCAGAATCATCACAGTTTAAACGTGAAAACAACCCGCCAAACTCAAATAAAAATGATATTAATTTAAAAAAAACTCCAAAAATTAAAACAGAGGGTAAAAATGGATAGATTGAGATTTTTGATGAATTTATAAATTTGAAAGAGTTCAATCAGAGCTAGGATGATGGAGAACAAACTCCTAGAAGTTTAAATTCTAAAGAAAAAGAAAAACTAGAATTTCTAGAATTATTTTTCTAAAGGAAAAAATGATTTATGATGTCAGCAAAGGAATTTAGAATTTTGGCTAATATATTTTCTAAAGAAAATTTGGATTGTGACGTCATACTGACGCGAACCCTGGCTTTTGAAATTTTGGGCCTAAGGCCGACAAGTTGGCCTAGTCTTTCATGGACCGATTCCATGGACTAACGGTCACTGGGTGGCGAGGGAGATGGCATGGCGTCTATGTGGCAGGTGATTGGGCTCATTTGTTGACGTGGCATGTCAGGTAGCGGACATGTGGCGATAACATGGCATGGGTGGGGCCAGCTGCTGATGTGGCATGCTAGGTGGCATCCATGTGGCTGCTGACTCAGCGAATTTGCTGACATGCCGCCATGTGGACGAGAAGCTGACGTGACCGCCAGGCGCTAGTGTGGCTTGTCGTGTGGCGATGAGCACTGATATGGCTTGACAGGTGGCCCTACGTGGCATGCCACGTAGGCGTGCGCCGATTGGTGGTGCGCATGGGAACCGAGGGTCAACGACGATCTTGTGCGTGGCAGCGGCCAGTGTTGTGTGCAAACGGAAGAGAAAAACATGGGGATTATTTGGTATGTGCGGGGTTTACTGAGGTGATCCGGAAGGTGGTTGGCGGCGAGCAGAAGATGACAGCAGCGAGGTGCTCTGGTGGGGGTGCTATTCTGGCGATGCTCGAGCTCGGTGGTGACTCGAGGAAAGTTCGGGAGGGCGCAGCAATGCTGAAGGTGAAGTCAATGAGGGCGGGGTGGCTCCGGTGTGCCAACGAAAGCTCACCGGAGTTGAGCCAAGGTTTGGGAGTGGGGTCGCACAGTGCAGAGGTTCCTCACGGCTTGGGATGGACAACCAGAGGGTGGGAAGGGCTGGGGTATGGTTCGAAGTAGCTCAAGGTCACTTTTACAGGGCCACGGAGGAGGATTGCTCGCTGGATCTCACGGCAGCGCAGATTCAGTTGGAGGAAGGAAGGAAAGGCGGCACAAGAAGGGAAGGTCCTATCGAAAATCAAGCAATTAACGAACTCGGGAGGATATTTCCTTTTGGGCGAATGACCAAAAATGGAAGAGAAGGGCGACTTGGTCATAGACTCGGCAGTGGAAGTGGTGGCTCCACTTGAGGAAGAAAGGCAGGGGAGGGAAGGAAGAAAGGAAAGGGTAGGGCGGTTGTGGTCGCCCAAGGCGGCAAAACGAGGTTGTCGGTGAGCGGAGGAGGAGGCGCGAAGAGGTGGTGGTCAGGCTGGGCCATGCAGGCCTTTGGCCACATGGCGCGAGGGAGGGTGTTGAGCCGGCTAGGTGTCGGCCCAAAGTATTTTTAGGGAGTTTTTAATGCCTTTTGATTTTTTACAAATTCCAAAAATTAAATAGCAGCCTAGAAAATAGCAGGAAATTCCAAATAAATCTTAGAAAATTCTCAAAAATTCTATAAATTACAAGGAACCCAACAAAATATAAAATCAACTTGATTTGGCTCCAATTAAACTTAGGTTTTAATAGACTCTTACTCTAGGCCAAAATAAAAGAAAAAAGAAAAGGGGGATTAAATTCTAGAAAAAATTCAATTAAATCCAAATAAAATAAAAAGTTTTTGGGATATCACATAGCAGCAAGCAGATTTTGCTAATACCTTACACAGCGGCACCATCGCCACTTGGTCAATAGTGGCGGGCCTTAGACCCGTGCTTTGGTGTGGTGAGGACTGAAATTCGCTCCCTCGAGTCGAACCCAGACTGGGGTGCTACTCAAGACCTAGAATTGTCTTTTATCAACGGCATTCCAACATAGCGGTGACCTATACCTTTGTCCATACAAGACCTCAAATGGATAGCTTGAATACTAACTTGATAGTTGTTATTGTAAGTGAACTCTACCCATACAGTGCCTGAATCACAATAGAAAGATGCATAAAAACATTACAGATGAACAGAGTACTGCTGCTGCTGCTGACTGTTCATGGAGTTTTAACTGACTGAAGATACAAGCTCCTGCATAATCCGTGTACAAACAATTTGGTTTTCCATGTGTAAAATGCAGATAGATTCGCGGCAAAAAGGAAAAATTAGCACGCAGCAATGCCGCTTACAGGGCAACCATCTCAAGGTCATGTTAACAGGGTTGGTGTATAACTGTACATACATCTTCCAGAGACCGACGCATGATTGGAGCTTAGTTATCAACAAGCAGCATCACTGCAAGCACTACTCAAGCAAATGCAGCACAAATTTTTTTGAAACTTAAATGCAGTATAATCATTGCTAAACGCAAAATGATATAGTCAATATGCACGGGCCAGTTAGCTCAAAGGCAGCAAGCAAGTAGCCAAGCACAGATGAATACATCGCAAGCAAGCATAAAAAGATTCAACCATAAACATTTAAACTTTCAGATGTTACATACTGAAATACACATCCAGATTAATCAACCAATATATTAAGGTTTTGGACTCTTGCTACAGCAAATCACGAATGCGATCCTTCCAGGAACTGAAAAAGACTAGCTAGCTCCGGTCATCAGTTATCAGAGAGATGTCCATGCGCTACAGAAGTCCATTCCGCTGCAGGATAGGAGGAATGCCGCCGGGAGTCAAGAGCAGAGGACGTGCTGCACCTGTAGGGCGAACCGGCGAATCTTGCGCGAATCCAGGGACTCTCCAGTATTCCTCGTCCGAGCGCAACAAACTTGCAAGAAACTCCACGTCGCTCGGACAAGGATCAGTGGTGTGGCCCCATGTCGAAGAACCAGGCGTCTCGGCGTCCGGCGCGCATGGGTGGGTTGTGCCGTAGAAGCTCATTGGGGAACGGGCGTGGTCGGCGATGAAGAGGCAGTGATCCATCGTTGATGTCTCGCCTTGGGATTCCTCTGCCTCTGCCCCTGCCTCTGGTTCGACGGACATCAAGAAGTCGTGGGGAGACTCCGATGTGGCGTACTTGTCCTGCGACGCGGCCGGTGGGGTTGGTGCAGGTGGAGAAGGATACAGCCGCCGCCTCACGGGAGCTGATGAAGCTTGATCAGGGTGCTCCCCCGTCGCCTTCCTCTTGCGCGCTGACCCCAGTGATGACGAATTCGACGCGGATCGGCGCATACGAGGGCTCTGGTAGATCTTGCAAAGAACCGTCTCGGGTTCTCCGCGGCGGCCCTCGTCACCTTCTTGATCCACGCCAAACTCCGTCATAAGCCACTCCGACTTGTGGCCGTTCTTGGGCTTGTAGGAGAAGCTCTGACGATGCCCGACGAGGCGGCCCTCCCCGTCGAAGACGCCCTTCGGGGCCCGCTCGGAGTGCCAGGTTCCCTTGCCGCCCCCGACCGTCCGAGACTTGCGGCCGCCGCGGCTGTTCTTGGGCCTCACGGAGCTGAAGAAGAACCAGCTGTTGCTCTCACCCTTTCTTGCCGGCGCAGGCAGGTAGTCCCCGGCGAGCGTCGCCGGTTCGGCGGCGTAGATGTCGGCGTCGTGAAAGAACTCGCCCGTGGCGCCGGGGAGCGGCTCACCGGCGATCCTGCGGCGGAGGTAGACGGAGAGCATCTTGTCGTCCTCGGGGGCGAAGGTGAAGCCGGCGGGTAGGTCAGGCGCGGGCTTGGGGGTAAGGAGGGCCATGGATGCGGAATGCTGAGGGCAAGGCAGAGAGAGAGAGAGAGTGGGAGCGAGAGGAAGCAGAGCTAGGGCAAGATCGACAAAGAGGAGATCGAGATCGCGCTTTTATGGAGGTGAGGCGGTGGTTATTTTGTTACGTGCGCGCGGCGCCGATTGGAAGGTAAGATACTTCGAAGGTTTAACTCGAAGCTGTCATTTTTTGGGTACTTTCCATATATGACGGATGCTACTGCTACCATCTGCGAGTGGGTGCACGGGATAACGGGAGTGGAGAGCGGAGGCCGCACGCGCACGTCCTTAGCACCAGACTGCTGGTTCTTCACCGTTTTGACAATACGGTACCATCAAGTCCCTGTGTCAATGAACGCATCAGACTTTTCTCTTTTTGGCAGGACACACCAGATCTCGTTATGGCGACAAGATTGGCCACGATGATCATGGCAGCATCAAATAGATTGTCAATGATCTTAATAGATGCATACGTGAGACTTTTACCTTGATAGCGTGTTACTTGTCGGAAGAAAATCATAAGAGATTTATTTATGAGCTCTACCGTAAGCATCATTCTCATCGTCCTAGTGAGTTTGTCCGGTAAAATCTATCACGGGTTAAGATCTTCTGGTTTTTGGAGCGTCAAAGAATAACGAAAGCTAAAACAATTTTAATCATGAAAAATATAATGAACAAAATATTAATTATAGACATCATTAAGATCTCCATCACTGTAAAAATGGAAAAAGGACCCTCCACCCACTCAACAACCAACACCGAAGAAGACGAGAGATGGAGGAACAATGAATAGAACAACAAAATCCCTTGGTTGTATGGAGGCGGCGACATTGTTGTACTTTTCTTTTGGTCGAGCCAATCTAAACGCCACTCTCCGGCCAACTCCGCTACGCGTATCACATCATCAAAGATCTATCTGTGTTTACTCATGTTTGCGTGTATGATCTCAAAGTTCAAGTTTATCGCTGGTCTAGACCCTTGGTAAATTACCCAACAGGCTTGTCCCCATTGTAGATCCCATGTCGACCCAATTAGCTGGTCTCTATATTGGGCGTCAATGGCGAGGAGACCATGCGAGTAAGACTTCAAGGGCTTGTTTGTAATTTCTATCTCTTTTGGAGCCCTTAGAATTTGTATCAGGGACCTTTCTGTAATGTTCTATTTCTTAAGGGTCCTTTATGTAATCTTATTGGAGGTGGTACCAACCTTCATATTGGGGGTGTTTGTATTAGTTTCTGTTGATGATTGTTCACTGAAAAATGAATAGTAAAGCTGAAAGAAGTGGTTTTTAAAAGGAGGGGATGAATGGTGAAAAAATTGAGAGATGTGTGCGCGAAATGGGAGCAAGAGAAAAGGGTACGTGATGCGCCCGTGACTCCTAATTTATCTTCGGAGCGAGAAAAATAGAGAAATCGTTTTAAAAAACTAAATATTTATATTAATTTCTGACTTCTCCAAATATAAACTAATAGCAGAAGCTACTATAAATAGAGCCGTAATCCAGAGTTAAGGCTCTTTGGGCCTGTTTTCTTTAAAAAAAACTATAGCCTGGCACAACTGCATTGCTTAAGTTGAACAAATAAACAAATGAACAAACAAAAAGTTGAATCCCAAAACCTGCATGGGCCTAAACACCGAGATGGGCCAGCTAGGCCGGTGTGCTCATGTCATAGCAAGGAATCCCTCCGCAATCCTGCGCTCGCTTCCGACCGGGTCCCTTCCTCACCTTCTCTGACTTCCCTGTCGAGATCAAAAAAAAAAATCTCTGACTTCCCTGTCTCCCCATCCTTCTTCCTCTTCCCACGCACGCACGCATCCCTGCACTGCACGCACCATGTCGTGGCTGGCACGCTCCATTGCGGCCACCCTCTCCTCGCCGCGCGGCGAGCCTGACTCCGACTCCGACGAATCCGATCCCGCCTCCGCCGATAGGCCGGCTCCGGAGGAGTCCTCGCCGCGCAAGCCAAATCCCAACCCCGACGCCGAGGAGCCCGAGCAGCCCAACACTCCGAGCCGCGGGGTCAAGGACGACATCTCCGAGCTCACCGAGACGCTCACCCGCCGGCTCTGGGGCGTCGCCTCCTTCCTCGCTCCGCCGCCCCTGGAGTCCTCGACCCCGCGAGCGGCGGCAGAGGCGGAGGGGGAAGAGGAGGGGAAGGAGGAGGAGGATAGGGTTGGGGATGGGGAAGAGGCCGCGCAGTCTCCGCGCATCGCGGGGATACGGAGCGATCTGGCGGATATCGGGGGGAGGGTGAGGAGCGGCATCTCGATGCTGCAGAGCAACAAGGCCGTGGCGGGGATCACCAAGATCGCGTCCTCTCTCCTGCCGTTCGGGCAGGGGGAGACGGACGAGGGGGAGCCCGTGGCCGGCGTCACCGAGGAGGTGGTGGTGTTCGTGAGGCACATCTCCACGAGGCCCGAGACGTGGCTCGATTTCCCCCTGTTCATCAGCGAGCGCTATGCAGATGGTAAGATTTAGTGCCTTAGTGGCGCGTCAGATAATGTGCGATTTGGTGCAATGGGATGAAATGAATTGCTTTTGTGCTCTCAATTTGAGCGCATTTCGTTGATATTTGCGGGGAAGAGAAGTAATTGGAGCGGTGAAACCTTTGTTGTGAATTTACGATTGCTTATGCCGTGTCGTGTTAACTCCAGCAAGTTTGCTTCAAGTGGTATGCATTGACTTCCTCCCACTATATTAGACTAGTGAAAAAGAGTAGATGTTGGGGGGATATGATGTCCTTACGTTTTGTTGGAAATTGGGCGAGTTATGCTTAATTGAATTGTGTTGGTCTTGTGTTTACATTTGTGAATATTGGTTGATAAAGAGTACTCCCTCCATTTCGAAATTTAAGTCATATAGTTTTTGCCGTTTTGTTTCAAAATATAAGGCGTACATGCAAATTTATTGATGTTTTCCCTTGCTGCCCTTATTTATCACACCTTCTCCCTCATGCATTTATAAGTGTTTCCTCTCACAAACCATTCTCTCTGACATTTCCAATGTATTTATAGCATGGATAGCATGGTCATTTCCTCTGGTCTTTCTCTTGATTTTGCAACCTCCTTATTCACCGTGCCTAGCCAAAATATGACTTATAAAAAGAAACCGATTGGTGCCGAAATTTTTATCCTAACTTGGTTAAATTACATCCCAAAGTTAATACGTCTAGTTTGATTTATGTTGCTTGGTTGCATTTTGGATGTTTCTGGGAAAGATTTGATGTTGAGTTGTGTCTGCTTCAGTCTTACAGGGCCTTTAGTTTAAGTTCAACATTTATCAGTGTATGTGCACTGATGTTTGGACATCAGTAGGAGTGAATTATGGAAATTCTGAAGTATTCCGAATCTCAACGGCCAAAAATTGATTGGGGCGATACCAAAACCATTATAACTTGGGGATTCTGGAGCATCCACTTTATAATTGTTCGTTTTAATGAAAGTTTAATGGTTTTTCTAATAGGTAGTTCTTAAACTGGTGGGCACCCTTATAGTTTGTTATTTATTGGAACTTGGAAGGCTCAGTGGCAGCACATCACTTTTCTAGTAATATATTTTTTTGGTCAGAGAGCACGCATGTTTAATGTATATTTGTTACTAATACTGTTGAGGGAGTTTTGGTATAATTATTTATTGTCAGATTTGTGGTTATTATTAGGCTACAACATTGAGTTTTGCATGCTTGAGGTTATTTGCTTTAACGTGGCAAGCATTGCTTGGCAATATATCATGTAATTCTCACTTTTAAGGATGGCCTGGTTTACTCGACTAGTTTAGTTCCAGCAATTAGTGAAATAGATTAAGGTTACTCCGGAATCTGGAATTTCGTTATATTTCCTTGCAATGCTACATACACTGGTAATAGGCTCATCAATGTTAGTCTATATTTTGCTAGCGTGGCTTGTACTTGAAACCAAATCCTACTTTTGGACAATGTCGATCTGGCGATCTTCATTTTTCTCGTATAATGAATTTTCATTGTGGTGGTGATAATTTGATTAGTCAAATCAAGCTAACACCTTAAGCATCTTCACTTGTTTGTAATGAACAGAGTGCCACACTCCTTTGATTCATATAGTTTTAAACAACATATTTCCAGAATGCTCTGTATCCTTATGGGAAGTTCAGCTTTGTTTCAGTTTCAGAATAAAGCCTGCAAATGATATCATCATAGATTGAAAATAATCAAAATGTAACCGATAAAAAATGATCAAACTATGATTTTACATCTAGCAGTATAATCTGTAATATTGTATACTATGATTATGATCCAACAAATATGTTGGTTGGTTTGTGTTTTATTTATGTGCAAATTTCACAAAGCACCATGTAAATAGCCACGTGTAACCAGTGGCGGACCCAGGAATTTGCGAATGGGTGTTCAAAGTTATAAAAAATATTGTTCAGTAGAAAACATAAAGATCCACAAACCACAATAGCAATAGTTAAAGTACCGAAGATAACATCTCAAATAATATAAAAAAATTACTTTAGTTCTATGTGAACTCAGAATTTACTAGAGTACATGAGTTTACTACACATGTATAGAAACATGTGACAGCCCAACACATTTTCGAGTCATATGGCTCATCACATATCACATCATCCCCACACAACCAAAAGAATTAGAGTAAATAATGTGCTCTTAATGGCAGCAGTCTTCTGTTTGTTGAAAGAATTAGAGCAATCAAAATGTGTTTAGAATCACATCATCCCCATACAACCAAAAGAATTAGAGCAATCAAAATGTGTTCAGATATCACTAATGCCTAATGGCAGCAGCCTTCTGTGTTAGTTCAAAGATCCTTGTCCTAATGGCAACAGCCCATATTGCTTTGACAATTTTGATGCTTCCATATTAATGCTACTCTACTCATACTCAAGTACTCAACTACTCAAGTAGTCCTCATTCCTCAAGGATCTCAACTAATCTAACTTCTATGCTTAACTAATCAACCAAATTGCTCTAAAGAAACTAAGCAAATGGTCACATGATCCAAAGTTGATGTCGCCCTGTCACTGTGGTTTACTGGTCTTGTAAACCCAATCACAAATAGAACTTTAGTGCAAACATAACTAGTAGATCTTCATGCCAAAATAGGGGAAGACAGTAGTAAGTACTAAGTGGAACAATTGAACAAGATGAAAGGAGCTCATTTCCAAAATAAGCTGAAAGGAGTCTGACCTATGCTGGACGGCGGCGTCGGCGTGCCGCAGAGGCAGAGCGGAGGCGACGAGGCCGGTCGTGCGCCGCGGTGCGAGCTCGCGGCCGCCGGTGGAGGCGCGAGCGGATGGCCGGCTTCGGCGCGCTGGTGGTCGGTTCGATCGCGGTCGCCGGTCGTGGACTGCTGCGGAGCGGAGGGCCGGAGCGGAGAGCCCGGAGAGCTCGGACAGGGGCGGAGAGCCCAGATCTAGGCGGAGCCCGGAGGGCCAGAGGGCGGAGGTGGCGAGGTGCGGTCGCCGGCGGAGCGGAGGGCGTAGGCGGCGAGGCGGAGCTAGCTGGCTAGGGTTAGGCTTCGCGGCTCCGCGCGATTTGCCGTCGCCGCACGCGAATGCCGAACGGGCGCAAATGCGAATGGGGATCGGGGGGAGAGGGGACCGGGACCGGGGGCATCGGCAGGCCGCGAAAAAATGGAAATGGGCTTGGCCTGGCTTCACGCGCGGTGGTGGGGACGTGGGCTGCTGCGTTTCTTTCGTCTCTCGGGCCGAATTGTGGCTATGAATATTTAATTTAGCCCAACTATATATACATATATGTATTATACCTCATATATACTAATTTTTTTGTCAAAAAATTTGGGTGTTCAACTGAACACCCATGAACCACAGTAGATCCGCCCCTGCGTGTAACACAAAACACCAGCTTTTGTATTTCTTTGCACAAAACAACACGGAAATCGACATTATAACAACAAAAAAAACACCGGGTTTTGACATTGCCTTGCCCACCCGAGCATCTCTGGCCCAGCTGGCATACACTCAGGCGGCAGGTGGCACTAACATGGCTACTCCTTGCCAACTCGGCTGGGCCCACCTGTCAGGAACCTTGGCATTCAGGCCCCCATCTACTTCCTAAAATTCCCATGACATATTGTTTGCTATTTTTTTCTAGTGCTTTTTATGACCAAGTTGTAACGTTTTCCCCTCTGTACAAAATGCACAGCTTTTAGGTAATTATTTTTGGTCCATTTTTGTCTTCACATAGTAGTTAGCCAACGATTAGTGCTGGAATAACTAGATAATGTTCAACCTGTTACACATACCCTCCTTACATCTGTAACCCTTAAATGTTTACTAGAGGCTTTGTCTGCATCTAGTTATATGACATTAAGTTTGCTTGTCTTTTCAAATGGAATCATGCTATATGTAATGTACCTGAATGATTTTTATTATTCTGTTGCTTATATCTTACATGGTTTCTCATATTTTTGTAGATTTTGAACTGTCGGATGCTCAATATGTGCATGCATTAGCTATAGAACACTTAGTGCCAAACCTATCAAATTTAAGGACTGCGCTTTGCTCTACTGATATGAGTGAAGCTTGCTTCTGGAAGATTTATTTTGTGCTTCTGCACTCAAAACTCAATAAGCAAGATGTTGAACTTCTTTCAACACCACAGGTTATTTTCTTATTATACCCAGTACTTTCTGTTTTGACACAATCTTTTTCATTCATTATGGATTGTTTTGTTATGTTCGTTGCATTGCATCACACACTTAGATGGTAATCCAGCAACTCCAGTTTATAGCACCACAAGCTGGTTTTAGTTATGAGGTTTATTTTCTTAAGAACTGTTTGCTCCCTTTACAATTTTACATATGAGTCTGTGACACACCTTATTTGATGTACTGTAGTTAACACATACAAATAAAGGACTGAATCCCCATCGTGGCTGTATCAAAACAAACAAATCGAGGGGAGTGCTAATATGCACTTTAAGGGTGGCACAGGACAGGACCAAGAAAGAATGCGACATTCTCATAAATGCTGTTGCACCAGCTAGTTGCAGTTTCGGATGCATGTTGCATACTACTACCATAGGCCGCTTCTTTCCTTAGTTTTCACTTGGAAATAAAAATATCGGGCCATGGTTTTAGTTTAGTTTCATATTAAAATCTTCCCTTTTGACCAGATCCTGGAAGCAAGGGAGGAATTGTTGCGAAGTTTACAGGCTAAGGATAAGCGAGGATCTGGGGTTCCTGTGGAATCATCAAATGTGAACGTGTCCCTTGCCCCTGCTGAAGAGAAAGTGATACAGCCTTCAAGCATTCAGAACAAAGCTGGCATATCGGAAGTTCCATCTTTCGAAGTACCCACTTCTGATATCACGCCGGATGTTGAGGCTGAAAAGTTCCCAATTGCAATAACTGAGGTGGAAATAATCGACAAGTCAGTGATTGAAGAAGAGTTGTCAGTGAAAAACGAAAGCAAGAGTTTACCCATTGAGTCCAAACTTCATGTTGACACTGATGAAGAAGATGATGAATGGCCCGATGATGACACAGCTGAGGTGGTTGGCACAGCAGGCAACAGAACTTCACTAGGGAAGGAGGAAGACGTATCATTCAGTGATCTGGAGGATGACGATGACAATGACAATGAGCGGATCTATAATCATCTCGACCCGACAGTCTCCCACAAGCACACGCTGGCTTCATTAGAGTAACGCCAGATACGCAGTGAAAGATCACTACTCTGTTATTATTAGAGACTTGAAGTAATGAATCCCAAAGCTAGCTGGATCTCGGGTACCCTGAATTAGAACCGTAATGATAAACATGTCTCCGCTGGCCGGATACGCAATTAAGGATCATTACTCTGTTATTATTAGAGACTTGAAGTAATGAACCCCAAACCAGCTGGATCTCGGGTACCCTGAGTTAGAACCGTAATGATAAGCATGTTTCCGCAGCTCGTGTCGTGTTGATGGGCAAGTACATCAGTATTATTGGGCCTGTTCTTTTGGAGTTTTTGACTTCTGCTTTTGGCTTTTCTACAGTAACTAGTTTTTAAACGGGGTATATTTTCAAGATAGGGTCTACTAGTTAATTGTAGTACGTACTGTACCGACTTTATTTATATAAGCAAAAACCGTATGTGAGTTTTTGTTATTATATAATATCTCGTATGAATAACTCAAAAGTAAGCTGCAGTCAAAAACCATAAGCTTCGGCCAATAAAATAGGTCCATTGACCTCTTTCTGTACGTAGAGCCCTCCAGGCCTGCTGTATAACCAACCTACTTGAAATTTCATGGGCTATTTGCTTTTAGCTTTAACTTTGTCTTATAAATAGTAACAGTATGTAAAGAAATTTGTAGAAATAGAGATACTCACGTGTAATTTTGGTTGATATAAATAAAGTCATTATAGTGCGTATTATAATAGATTAGTGGACCTTATTTTAAAAAGACATTATGTTTAAAAATTAGATACTATATAAACTAATACAAATAAAACTTAAAACTAGCTTCTGCTCTCAAAAAACTGGAAACCTCCTTGAACAGGTCAGCTTCAAAGTCACTTTTGGAAACAAGCTAAAGGCCATGTTCTTTTTTAACTTTTAGTTTCTACCGGCACGGGTGGCAAACGTCCCGCACCACGTGGCTGATAGGCTCACGGGTGAATGACGCGTACACGGGATCACGATCTTTTCCGTAGCTCGTGACAACGAAACAGCGCGGCCAGGAGCGAAACTGGGCCTCGGGCCGCTAGGACAATGCCTCGAGGTCCAAACCAAAATTTCTCACTAGCGTACGCTGTAGCTAACAAGAGACAGGATTGGACCAGTAGGCTGGACCCAAGGCCTGGTCCTCGGTTGGCTATGCCCCTGGGCATGGAGAGGGTGGTCAGGTGGGCGCAACCGCACGAGGCGTGCGGAATGACGAGACGACACGCGCTGTTGTTTTTCCGCCCTTTCGGCGAAGGCTAGCTGTTTCGCTTCGGCCGTCCCCTGCCGCCGCTTGCCGGGCCGGTTCCGGTAATGAGCGTCGTCGCGTACCATTCACTCGTATCCTCGTGCATATGCATGTAGGCAGTCACAGACTCAACACAGTCAAAAGTGGAGTAACGGAAATAAACCGGAGAGATTCGAGCATCTGCATCTCTCACGCTCGCACGCATGTTGGCACGGCTGTTCGGTGCCTAATGGATGGCGTGTGAGCATCTCTCTCGGTAAGCATCGTGATATGGAGGCCATGTGAGCACGCTGCGCATCTGCATGGACCGTAGCGGCGCGAGGCGAGGGGGTTTGTGACGTCCTCCTTTCTGGTGACAGGACCCTTGTACCTCACAAATATTTACTAGAGTTAGTTTAATTAAAATATAAGTCTAACTGTCAACTTTAATACTTTTAACATGCGTCTAAGTCTAAAACTTAACTTACAACGGTTTGAGTGTAGTCGTAACTCTAACATAAAAACTCCCACAGGAACGCTTGAGTGTGGTCTTAACCCTAACACGAAATCTTGAAATATCTTTTCTTCTTCCGATCTCTTTTTTTGGTGAAATGAAGCAAAACTGAGTACAATCAACCGTACTCAACAAGTCACATGGGAAAATGCTATTTAATTACATACCAGGATTTCCAAGAGATAGGGACATATGGGTTTTAACATTTTGTGTGGATGCAGTTTTATTTGGCGGATGATCGAATGACGACGAGTTGCTACGAAGATCGGATGACGTCCGAGTGGCTGTGGAGATTTGGCGGTGTCCGAGTGGCTTAAAAGATCAGACGACGTTCGAGCAGTTTAAGAGCATCGGATGGCGTTCGAGTGGTTTAAGAGTATTGGACAGCGTATGAGTGATGTTTGCTCAAGACTCGAAGTGGAGCGGTCGTAGCTCCTCTCAATTAAGTGCAGTCGTAACTCTAACATAAAAACTCCCACAGGAACGCTTGAGTGTGGTCTTAACCCTAACACAAAATCTTGAAATATCTTTTCTTCTTCTGATCTCTTTTTTTTTTGGTGAAATGAAGCAAAACTGAGTACAATCAACCATACTCAACAAGTCACATGGGAAATGCTATTTAATTACATACCAGGATTTCCAAGAGATAGGGACATATGAGTTTTAACATTTTGTGTGTGTCGTAGGGATAGCCCCCACCTAAACTCAGCAGGCCTGGTAGGAGATTATAAGGCTCAGAATAGGCCATGTGTAATGACATAATCGCTTCTGAGAGGATAACCCGATGTAAGGGTATAAGCGTAAAAGCACTCTCATGTGTGTATATATATATATATGAGAATAAGCCATGGGAGAGGCCATGACACTTATCTTCATCACTCTCCACTACCATCTCTCTCTGTTTGATGCAGAGCCACAACGGTTGGCGAATCCATGGGGAGGGACAGAACAAGCTCGAAGACCAGAAGAAGAAGGATGGCACAAAAAAGCTTCTTGGCGCGACGGCGGGAAGAAGGCGGCGGGCGGAGCATCGTATGAGTACGGGGCTTCGGCATTGGCGCGGCGAAGCGCGGGTAGCGCGCGGCGCGATGGCGAAGACGTCGGCGTCCGCGGCGGCGGCGACCAACCCGTCCACCGCACCGCGGCGACCCACCCGCCACCGGCGTTCACGAGGAGCGGACCCGCGGTCGAAGACGTCGACGGAGTGCGGTGACAACCGATCCCGCCGACGCAACGGCGGCCGACCTCGCCGCCCCATCGCAACCCTGGCGGGCGGCGCGCCGGCGGTTCGAGGTAGCCACGACGGAGCAACCGGCGGCTCGGGACCCGCGACACGGTCGCGTCCGCGCAGATCCGCCGTCGGAGCACGGCAACCCGCCGCACCGGCGATGGAAGGTGCCCTGCGGCGGCTCTCAACGCGTTCGGCGGGAGCTAGGGGACCTTCGCGGAGCTGTCGAGATATGCAAGAGGCTCGAGTCGCGAAAGCCACGCCGATAATCACGTCCGAGCCCACGGAGAGAGGGCGACGGTCGCGAAGCCCCCACGTCTATCTGCGTGCGGCTGCGGCGCGTGGATCCGAGTCCGCCGCCGGTAGGGCTGCAGCAGCGGCATGGCGAAGACTTCAAGTTTCCTAGCGCCATCGACTTCGTACAAAGGCGACACGGACCCCGTGAGTTCGTGCGGCGTATCTGGCCGCGATCGAGCGCGGCGAGACGACATCACGAAGGCGAAGGACTCCCCGCGCGCGCAGGAGTGGCGCTCTCTTGGTTCTTTACCATAGAGCGGGCTCCATCTACGCGTGGGAGCGACCGCGTCGCCTTCACAACAACTTCCAGGAAACTACGTCGGCCGAGTCGACGCGGACCAACTCTTTGCCGTGAAGCAAAAACCCTGGGCAGCTCGGAACTACTTCAAACGCCGCCAAGATTCGATGCCAAGTGAAAGACGTCCGCGAAACCACCATCGTTAATGCAGCCATACGGGGCCTTCGTCCGGGCGATGGCCGAGCACAATGCGCAAAGCCAATCAAGGCGGTGGCGAAGCTCTTCGACAAGATGGAAGAATATGCCGGGCGGAGGAAGGCGACGGCGAAGGCAAGGTGGCGACTCCGACACCAACCGGCCGAGCCTCGGCAAAGCCAAGATCCGCCGAAGGCGGTTCTTGAAGGGAAAACGGCGAGTGCGTCGAGGACGCGCCCGCCGCAGGACGCCTCGCATAAGGAGTCATCCGATCAGCCCAAGCGCGGCGGCAGAGGTCGGCGGCGAAAGTGCGTCCTCGACATCGGGCGGTCCGACGAGGTGCTCCAGCGGCCGAGGCGGTCGGTGCCGTGGCGGGGCGCGGCGTGGCGCGGGCGCGACGATAGGGTCGTGGAAATTACGGCGACGGATCGTCGAGGCGTAGTGCGTAGTCCACGGCGCGAAATCATGATACCCGCTTTGCACCTCCATCGCGGCGCTCGCGGCAGCGTCGCTAGGACAGAACCCGAGGCGCGCGCTGCGGTGGCCCACGTCAATTCCCATACGAGGCCCCAGCGGTGCGAGCGCAAGGGATGCGGTGCAGCGCAAGGATGCAACCCCAGAAGGCACCTTACGGATCCAAGCTCACGTCTGGCAGCCTCGGGAGGGCCTCTGCCGTTGCGAGCCCGGGCGCGACCTCGCGCAGGTCATTAACGTCATATCGGAGGCTCGCGCTGAATTCGCCTCGGCATGGCAGCAAAGGCTTACGCGCAAGGCGCATCACATGGCGGCATACCAGCGCAAGCACGCCGGATTGGGCGTAGCACGGTTACATTCACACCCGACGACGCCCGTGGTGTGGACTTCCTCATCAAGACCTCCTGGTCATCCGGTCACCATCGCGGGATGCGGCGTGGGCGCGCCTTGGTGGGCGGTGGTAGCTCCGCGAACGTATTGTTTGCGGCGGCCTTGACGGATGGGGATCCTCGAAGCCGCTGGGCTCTCGGGAATCCCACTGCAGGCTTGGGGGCGGCCCTGCGGGCCGGGCCAAGTCGGCCTCAAGTCTCCTTCGGCCGAGATGACAATGTGCGGACCGAAGATGCCACCTTCGGCGTGGTCGATCTTAGTATCCCTACAACGCCATACTAGGCGCCCAATCCTCAACTCCTTGGGTAGCGGTACCACATCACGGCTACCTATGCATGAAGATCCGGTCCCGGACCATCATCACCGCCCGTCGGCGACCAAGACATGGCCCGCGCGATCGAGCAGTACTAGGTGCCGCGCGCGCCAAGCCAATGGCGCTCCTAGAGGCGGGCCATGCAGACGTCTAACGACTAGAGGCTTTGGCGCACCAAGGGCAAGCGGTTAGTATATCTATCCTTTGTAGTTGCTCACCGCGCAAAGCGGGGATATAATGAAGATCGCCGTTTGTCGCTAATCTTTCTTTATCACGCGCAAATGCACGCGGTGAAAGCGCGCGAGCTTAGCCAGCGCGCGTTCCGCGATAAATCGAAGACGACGCGTTCGCGTGTGCACTCGCCGTAGCCAAAAGGTGGCGGGCACGAGTATAAACAAAACGCACGTCGCGTGTGCACTCGTCGTAGCCAAAGGTGGCGGGCGGAGTATAAACAAAGACACGTTCGGCGTGTGCACTCGCCGTAGCCAAAAGGTGGCGGGACCGAGTATAAACAAAGACGACGTTCGCGTGTGCACTCGCCGTAGCGAGTGTGGGTACGGATCGAGTATAAACAAAGACGCTGCGTTCGCGTGTGCACTCGCCGAGCTGTGGGTGCGGGCCGAGTATAAATCGAAGTCGCATGTTCGCGTGTACTCGCCGTAGCCAAAAGGTGATGGGCACGAGTATAAACAAAGACGCGTTCGCGTGTGCACTCGCCATAGCGAGTGCGGGATCGAGTATAAATCGAAGTCGCATGTTCGGCGTGTGCACTCGCCGTAGCCAAAAGGTGACGGGCCGAGTATAAACAAAGATGCGTTCGCGTGTGCACTCGCCGAGCTGGGTGCGGATCGAGTATAAATCGAAGTCGCATGTTCGTGTGCACTCGCCGTAGCCAAAGGTGACGGCCCGAGTATAAACAAAAGACGCAGGGGGACGCCGCATGAGCACGGCAAACCGCGGAGGTGCGCCTCGGCATCGTCGATCTGCCCGCCATAAGGAACCCGTCTTGCGTTGCCGCCGGCGGTGGCGTCAACACACGCGTATATCCTAAAATGCCGGGAAGTCGCATCTGGAAAAATCACATGTACAAAAGTCGGCGACATCCCGCCGCTCTAAGCCGCTACCCCGCGGGTTCGTCCTTAACACGCGCTAAAGTTGGGGCCTCGCTCAAGAAGGCCGGCTCGCCCAAAGTCAAGCGACTCTTGCCCTTCGCCGTGCAGAAAGCGTCGCCGGTTGAAAGGTCGGCCGCCTGGCCGGTCCCAGCAAGGAAGCTGCGGGACATAGGTGAAAGTCGAATCACGAGCAACAAGTGTGTACTTTATTCGCAAAGACAAGGAACGAGACAAAGACACGCCTACACCTAGGCACCACGGCGTCTGACTGCGGGTTCGGCGCCGGAGGGCAGCGCCACCATCGTCGCGTCGAGGACCCGTCGAGAAATGGCGAGGCTCCCGCCCCAGAGCGACTCGGAGCTCGATTAAATGCGACATCCGCCCGGCGTGACTCCAGATCCGGTTGAAGAAGGGCGAGGCAGGCGAAGCGGAGCGGGCGGCGCGGACATTACTCCGCCCCGCCGGCATCTCGGCCGGGATCATCCAGCGGCGACATGCGTATAATCGCGGTCTTTGCAGAGCGCGCACACCAAGCATGGCGATATGCGCATAGTGGGTGCCGAAAGGGCGTCGCCGCGTCGTGCACGACGTTGGCGGCATCTCGACCCAATGGAGCGTCGAGACAACTCTCCGGCCGGCGCGCCGGCACCTCGGCTACCGGCCCTTGAAGATGGCTCTCCAGCGCTTGCATGGCGCCCCACGCAACCACCGAGGCGTCGCCCGGATCCGGTTGCGCTCGCTAGAGTCAAGGCAAGCTCGCTTTTTCCTTCTCTAAGCGGCGACTGCTCCAAGAAGCGATCGCCTCGGCCGCGAACTTTTATTCAGCGGCGCCACGGCCGACTCGTCGGCGCCGACGCAACAAGTCCTCGGCGTGCGCCTCGCCAGCGCATTCCGCTTCGGTGGCGGATGCGGGCGTCGGGCGAGTGGGCGCGGAGGCTTCGCAGCGACTCCTCCTCGGCGCCCGCGACCTATCCTCGAGCGCCTTTGGCCACGAGCATAGGCCGTTGCGGGGCTGCCCCAAAGACTAGTGTGCGTGGAAGGGAAAAGACTTAGCAAACTCAGCTAAACTCAGGCGTGGTCGCATGAGTACTTACCCTCACCCCAGACACCTCGAAAGCGTCCTCGAGGCGCCCCGCACCGTAGGCCTGCAGCGCTTGCGGGTCGACGCTCGCGGCCGCGTCATTCACAATCTCGCGCCACGCCCTCAGCGTCTCCGGAGGCGGCACGAAGTCCGCGGGGCCCACGTGCTCGGAGGCCCCGTGTTCCGCCGAGTGCTCCCCCTCCGGAATGAGCAACGTTATGCGAGGATACGGTGAGCACCCCAAGGCATAAAAGCATACACGAGTAAGCTAAGCGCCTACTCCGTGCGAGAGGAATGGTCGCCACGAGCAAAGGCCTCGCGTTCGGGAGGGCGACGGCCGTCCCGCGCGGCGGCGGCGTGACGAGGGGCGAAGCGCGATAGGCCGCGGGCCCGGTGCTGCGGCTGAGTCCCACAGCTTCTAATGCCCGTGGCCGCAGCGAACCCGCGGTGTCCGGTGGAGCTCGCGCACACACACGGCCGTTGGCTGTGGCGGCCAGCGGATGACACCGCCCGCGGCCACGGTTGAGAAGACCGCGGTTGCCGCCCCGGGCGAAGGTTCCACGGTGGCGATTGTCGCGAGGGCACCTCGGTTTCGCGCTTGCTAGTAAAGCAAAGATGGCTACGTGCGCCCCGCGAGGGCGCCGGCACCACAGCCGATCGCGGTCGAGGGCTCCACCCGGCATCGCCGGTCGCCGGGTCCGCCTCAGCGACCGGCGGCGGTGAAGCTTCGCATTGCCGCGCACACCGCGCCGTCCGGGGCGCTCGCGAAGACACCCGCCGGCGCTGCGCCACCTAAGTCCGAAGTCGGCATAGATAGCCGAAGTCCGACTCTGCGCCCGCGCCCTCGGAAACACTAGCAGCAGCGCGCGGCGCCCGCCGCGCCCTCTTCCGAGACAGGCGTTCTTCTTCTTCTTCGCTCCACCATCGCACGAGCGACTGCGGTCGGCTGCGGCAAGGCCCAGACCTCGCACACACGGTTTATTCGCCCCACCCGCCTTGGCAATAGCAGACGCGCGCGCTCATGCTCCTGGCGGCGTGTACGGCCTGAGGAACACGCGCGGCTTGCTCGCCGCCTCCAAGGAAATCCACAAGAAAGGAGAATAGCATCAGTATACAACGCATTTCACGTCAACAAAGGAGGGACGCGATCGAGGCTTACGAGGACCGGGCGGCGCCGGCAGCGAGCAAACCCATGGCGAAACATTGTCGTCTCGACGCCTCTCGGCGGCAAGACGCCAGTCGTAGGCAAGCGGCGCCACGCCGTACATCACGTACTCCTCGGCGAGGTCGCGCATGTTGAGGCGGGTGGCCACGCCTACGAGCCGCTTGACCCTCCGTTTGTCCTCATCATCGAGCATTCGGCCTGGCGAGGGCTTGAACGCGATTGGTCGGCCTGTGCACTCAAGGCTGATCCCGCTCTTCACACGGTGGTAGAACCACCGCTTCATCCAGGAAGACTCCCACTTCCCGCGAGTTGAGTTCGTAGGGAAGAGCTTCTTGCACGACGAGCGAAGAATAAAAGTAGCGCTACCGGCTCGGCGGCGTCCGATCCTTCCGCCCGCCTACCGCATCGTGCCTTGTGGAGATAGGCGAACGCGACGCGCTGGTCCAACAGCCCTCGAGCGCAAGGCCCACCAGACACCGCAGTCGCCACGGCGTTGAGTCGGTGCGCCGCCGGCTCGGCCGGGTCCGCAAGACGCCGCCACCACCGCCGCGGCCGGGATTCGAGCCCGCGTCAAAAAAGGCAACGAAGCGACCGCCCGACCTCCGGGATGCGGTTCCGTCTCGTCGGCTGGCGGCAATCAGACGCCCCGACGCCGGACAACTTCGCGCGCAGGAGCCCTTGGGCGTCTTTTCTCGGCCACGGCGAGGGCCTAGCTCGCCGGAGAACGTGCCTTCCTCCTCCGCCACCAGCCGCTCCTGGTCCGACGGCGCCGGGTCGCCCTCATGGAGCGCGTACTTCACCGTCAACGGCGAGGACCGCCGGCGAACGTCAGGGCCACCAACCGCCTATCCGAGCCCGCTACTGGAGGCCATCGCTTCCCACAGAAAGACTGCAGCGGTGAAGATAGCGAAGGTGTAGAAGGCGAGCGCATAAAGAAAGCGGCGAAGGTGCAGTGGACGCCGCACGGGGCTATATCAAGTCACCTCGCCATACCGCCGCTACCGGCGCCGCAACGTCCGCGTGCGGATGCAACCGCGGCGGTGTAAAGGCCCGCCCGCACGACTCCGTAATTGAAGGCGAAGGTCGCGAAGGTCCGTGTACAAGGCGCGGCCGCGATCGTATAAGCGCCCGCTCGAACAACGCCCACCCAACGTTGGAAGGTCATCACCACGGCGCCAGGGCCGTCACAACACGGCGTTACCTAGCGCTATTATAGGCGCACTCAGTGGGCGAGGATCAACAGCTCGCGCGCGCCATTCATTGCCGCCCGTGTCCCCTTGCCTAGGGAAGAGGCGGCGGCCGCAAACACGCAACCATCCACATCCCGCCGCCCGCCGTCATAGGCGCCGCGTGCCCGGCGCGTCGGGTCGCACAAGACGAGAACCTAACCTGGCGTACTCAGGCGGCGTGATTCCGTGAACCTTTACAGCCGCAAGACCACATCACAAGACCCCAAGTCACCGCCACGCGGCGGTGTTCGCGGGCGCGCTCTACCGACGAGGCGCCGGCTTGCCGCCACCCGCTCGAGGAAGGGGCGGAGCGCGCGTCTCGCCGACCAGCGCCGGCCGCGCCACCCGCTCGAGGGGTAGGGGCGGAGCGCGCGTCTACCGACGGCGGCGGCCGCGCCACCCGCTCGAGGGGTAGGGACTGAGCGCGCGCCTCATTTTCGACAGTGCGGCCGCCGCCACCCGCTCGAGGGGTAGGGACTGAGCGCGCGTCTACCGACCAGCGCCGGCCGCGCCACCCGCTCGAGGGGTAGGGGCGGGAGCGCGCTCTACGCCGACCAGCGCCGGCCGCCGCCACCCGCTCGAGGGGGGGGACTGAGCGCGCGTCTCACCGACCAGGCGCCCCGCCGCCACCCGTTCGAGGGTAGGGACGAGCGCGCGCGTCTCGACGACAGGCGCCGCCACGCCCCGCTCGAGGGGTAGGGGATGGAGCGCGCGCGTCGCCGACCAGGCGCCCGGCCGCCGCCACCCGTTCGAGGGGTAGGGGACGAGCGCGCGTCTGCCTCCGACAGGCGCCGGCCAGCGCCACCCGCTCGGGGTAGGGGACGAGCGCGTCTACTTTGACGAGGCGCCGGCCGCCGCCGCCCGAGGGTAGGGGACTGAGCGCGCGCGTCTACCGGCCAGGCGCCGGCCGCGCCACCCGTTCGAGGGGCGAGCGCGCGCGTCTGCCCGACCAGGCGCCGCCAGCGCCACCCGTTCGAGGGTAGGGGCGAGCGCGCGCCTAGTTCGACGAGGCGCCCGCCCGCGCCACCCGCTCGAGGGTAGGAGATGGAGCGCGCGTCGCCGACCAGCGCCCGGCCGCCGCCACCGGTCGAGGGGTAGGGGACAGCGCGCGTCTTCGACGAGGCGCCGCCACGCCACCCGCCGAGGGGTAGGGAAGGAGCGCGCGTCACTTTGACTAGGCGCCCGCCGCGCCACCCGCTCGAGGTAGGGGACGGAGCGGCGCGTCTGCCGACCAGACGCCCGGCCGCCGCCACCCGCTCGAGGGGTAGGGACGAGCGCGCGACGTCTACCGACCAGGCGTCGGCCAGCGCCACCCGCTCGAGGGTAGGGGACGAGCGCGCGCGTCTACTTCTACTAGGCGCCAGCTTCGCCGCCACCCGTTCGAGGGGTAGGGACGAGCGCGCGTCTACTTCAACCAGGCGCGGCCGCGGCCACCCGCTCGAGGGGTAGGGGACGAGCGCGCGCGTCTGCCGACCAGGCGCCGGCCGCCGCCACCCGCTCGAGGGGACGAGCGCGCGCGCTCACTTCGACCAGGCGCCCGCCTTCACCGCCACCCGCTCGAGGGGTAGGGGACGAGCGCGCATCTACTTCGACCAGGCGCCAGCCCGCGCGCCACCCGCTCGAGGGGTAGGGGACGGAGCGCGCGCGTCACTTTCGACCAGGCGTCGGCCGCGCCACCCGCTCAAGGGGACGGAGCGCGCGCGTCTACTTCGACTAGGCGCCAGCTTCACCGCCACCCGTTCGAGGGGTAGGGGACGGAGCGCGCGCGTCTGCCGACCAGGCGCCCGGCCGCCGCCACCCGCTCGAGGATGGAGCACGCGCGTCTTTCGACCAGGCGCCGGCCGCCGCCACCCGTTCGAGGGGTAGGGGACGGAACGCGCGCGTCTACTTCGACGAGGCGCCCCGCCGCCGCCCGCTCGTTCGGTAGGGGACGAGCGCGCCGCGTCGACGAGGCAGCGCCCGGCCGCGCGCCGCTCGAGGGTAGGGGACTGAGCGCGACGCCCACTTCGACGAGGCGCCGCCGCGCCCCGCTCGAGGGGTAGGGGACGAACGCGCGTCGCCGACCAGCGCCCCGGCAGCGCCACCCGCTCGAGGGGTAGGGGACTGAGCGCGCGCGTCTACTTCGACCAGGCGCCGGCCCGCGCCACCCGCTCGTAGGGGTAGGGACTGAGCGCGCTGTCTACTCGACGAGGCGCCAGTTCGCCGCCACCCGCTCGAGGGGTAGGGAGGGAGCGCCGCGCCTACTTCGACGAGGTGCCGCCCCGCGCGCGCTCGAGGTAGGGGACTGAGCGCGCGCGTCTGCCGACGAGGCGCCGGCCGCGCCCCGCTCGAGGGTAGGGGACGAGAGCGCGCGCGTACTTCGCCGACCAGCGCCGGCCGCCACCACCCGCTCGAGTGGTATGGGACTGAGCGCGCGCTCATCGCGACGAGGCGCGGCTTCGCCGCCACCCGCTCGGTAGGGGACGAGCGCGCGCGTACTTCGACAAGGCGCCCGGCCGCGCCACCCGCTCAAGGGGTAGGGACGGAGCGCGCGCGCCTACTTCGACCAGGCGCCGCCGCGGCCACCCGCTCGAGGGGTGGGGACGAGCGCGCGAGTCCACTTCGCGGGCGCAAAGAAAGGCGGGTCTTGCCTGCGAAGTCTACCTCGCTTTCCTTAACGGGCCACCTACGGTGCATCAGCAGATAAGGTAATGCCGACAGCTCCTCAGAACACCGACCGTAGGTAGGCACATTAAGAAAAAATAGGAAGACCTCGCCGCCGCCACTGAGCGCGGTGTAGGATCGAAGCGCGTCTGGCCGCCGATAACCGCGCCGATCAAGCTCGGGAAAAATAGACCTCCTTCGGCATCAACATTCCCTGCCGCCAGCGACACGGGAATGTTGATGCACCAGGCCCATTTAGGGGCGGCTTCTATCACAATATACGCGGAGCAACGCCACCGGCGCCATATATATACCGGTGCCGAGGGGAGCCAACCGGCGGAAGGCCAATCGGCAAGTCCAGCCGCCGAAGTCCGCCGCCATATTAATGGTCACGACGCTCAACGCCCGCACCGCGCCAAGCACGCCGCACCACGTGGACGCCGGAAGTCCGCGTCGCGCAGCCAAGGCACGCTCGCCGGCTCATGCCGCAGCTCCAAAGTTTGGAAAAGTTCACAAAGCCGCGGGGACGGAGGCCAAAGGACTCGGCAACATGGCTTCGGCCTTGTGAAGCCCTTTACCATGAGAGGCTCCTATCGTAGGATGGCCCCACCTAAACCCAACAGCCCGGTAGGAGATTATAAGGCGAGAATAGGCCATGTGTAATGACATAATCGCTCTGCAGGGGATAACCGATGTAAGGGTATAACTGTAAAAGCACTCCTCATGTGTGTGTGTGTGTGTATATATATATATATATATATATATATATATATATATATATATATATATATATATATATATATATATATGAGAATAAGCCATGGGGAGAGGCCATGACACTTATCTTCATCACTCTCCACTACCATCTCTCTCTTTGTTTGGTCTGTAGCCACAACAGTGTGGATGCAGTTTTATTTGGCGGATGATCGAATGACGACGAGT
This sequence comes from Dendrocalamus sinicus, assembly GCA_036346575.1. Classification (NCBI taxonomy): domain Eukaryota; kingdom Viridiplantae; phylum Streptophyta; class Magnoliopsida; order Poales; family Poaceae; genus Dendrocalamus; species Dendrocalamus sinicus. Next base: position 31,117,181 of record CM070654.1, on the reverse strand, counting down.
TGCTACGAAGATCGGATGACGTCCGAGTGGCTGTGGAGATTTGGCGGTGTCCGAGTGGCTTAAAAGATCAGACGGCGTTCGAGCAGTTTAAGAGCATCGGATGGCGTTCGAGTGGTTTAAGAGTATTGGACAGCGTATGAGTGGTGTTTGCTCAAGACTCAAAGTGGAGCGATCGTAGCTCCTCTTAATTACAAGGTGGTCAGAGAATCCGTGGTCGAAACAACAATTGGCGACCATGGGTGGGTTCCTTGGGCCATAAGGGTTCCATTTCTGGTTTCAGGAGCTGTTGGAAGTTAAGCGAGCCTTGGCGGTGAGGTCTTCTCTCTTCAGGACTTTTGAATGGCACAGGGGTTAATAGAGGGTTAAAGGACAATAGCATTTGCAATTGAGCATCTCTAGGAGTAGGGGAAGCTTAGGGGTGGGGTGGTTTGGGTCGGGATGGCTGAGTCGAGCTACTCACGGTGGCCTCCCATGGCCGCGCGGCGGCGCTTGTCGCCAGCGCATTAGGGGGCTCGAGAAGCTAGGGCCTTGTTTCGGGAGTATTGCTAGAGGCTTGAGGAAGCTACGAGCAAGGGCAATCGAAATGTAATAGGCCAAATCGATAGAATTGGATTCGGGGTTTATTTTGGGTTTTCCGATGATCGCTGGCGGAGCTTTAGTCGCCGGAGCAATTGAGGGTAGGTGGCTCACCTCGGGTACCGTTGCTTTCGAATGGAGGGGTTCGGACGTTTAAATAGCATGAGGAAGGTGGTTTGGCACAGGACATGAATCATGGCGGCGATGGTGCGTGGCAAGGGTCAAGAAGGCATGGGAGGGTGCAACGCAGCTAGCGATGCAGATATTTGGCACTTCCTCGGGCACGACATTGCGGCGGTCAAAAGCCAAGGGGAATGTCAGGTTGGCTATGAGAGGGTGAGAGCAGAGAGGGAGCAGAGAGGTCGGTGAGACGGTGAGCGGCAGGGAGGTGAGGTGGCCACGGTGCTTGTTCAAGAGAGATGGCGGGTGCGTACGGAGGCTAAAAGACCAGTGAGGTGAGGTGCCAAGGAGTGAAGAAAATATGGAATTGAGTAAAGATTCGTATGAAATCAAAGATTCGACGAAATTCAAATTGTTTTTAAAATTTGGGTTGTTTCAGGGATGTTGCGTCGCACGCACCAAATCCGCACCTGACGACGGTGCATCCATGCGCGGTCAGGCAAACGGCCAAAGCAGGTAAGGAGGGGCGAGCCAAGGTGAGACAAAAAAAAAAGCGTAACCGGCTGATAGCTTGTCATTGTAATGGAAACATGTATTGAGAATTTGACCAAGCAAGTAGCGTTAGCCCGAAAAAGTGTGCTTGATTATGTCCTAGATCTCGAGAGTGATGGAGGAGAGGGTCTCTTTCCTCATTAAAATTGGAACCATGTGCGTCGTCTGCACTCGGCATTGATGAACATTTTCATATCATATCTTCAGGAAACAAAGTGCTTCTAAAAGCTGGCCTAATACGAAATGGATCATGGATGTAATTTTTTTCAAGTTTGGACCAGTAGAAGCTGGAAGTAATCACTGCAGTGCTCGAAATGCGAGTTCAGTCAGACAAGGACCTATGTTAATATAAGAAGAATCTTCTTAAGCAGAGGGACCCTCCATTCTTTCAGTGTGCATAGGTCCAGAAAACCATGCCACGTAGGAGAGGACGAAGGCAAATACAAGAACTGGTCCACACAAATTGTCCGTAGAATCCAATAGGTGCATTTTTTTCATTTGAGAAACTAGTTAGTTTCTGATATCAAATCACCAATTGGAAGATAAGGAGAACATGCACCATCAGGCAACAGGCCAAACGAGCTTTACTAGTAACTAGTATTTCCTATTTGCCTCCACATGGACTGTTGCACATGAAGGAACACGCTTGGGCTCAGTTGTCCTTTTCAGTGATAGGGACACAAATCAAACAACCAGGCCCTGCCAATGCACATGACAAAGCCAAAGACGCATGGAACAAGGCCCCTTCAAGAGGCTCCATTTGTGGAGTAATGGTTCTTTGAGAAGTCAGACTAGTATCATTCACAAAATACAAGCATATAGCACAAGTGGTTGATTTGAACAAGTATGTGGATAATCATGGTAGTTGATTAAAGTACATGATAAAAGCAAGTATTATCTTCATTTGAGGGTAAATTTTTTGTTAAGAAGGAATAACCCATCTAGGCACCAAAGATTCTTACAAAAGAATTGAGACCTGAAAGAATAAAAGCATCTCGCAGGCTGAATCCAAACTATACTATCTACACCTCCACAATTCAGTATCTCTGACGAATCTCAACCCCGACAATAGGGGATCAAAGCTTCCTCGTGTAAGCATCAAACAGTGCATTACTCTTCCCTTTACAAAGTACCCTTTGATGCTTGCGAAGTTTTCTTCAAACAAAAAAAAACCCATTATACTACTTATTTTCTATCACTCCACTTGCTCGCCAATCAGGTCAAGACCAACAACCAAGAATGATATCCCTTGGAACAGAAGGAAGTAGAAATGGATGCCCTGGGCAGACAGTAAACTGCGAGCTGCTGCTGTTAACAGGAGGAAGGAAAGTGCCAGTTCCTTCCTGTAGATCCTATTGTGCTTCTTCTTCTTCGAATCCTTTTTAGGATTTGACTCCTCCTTTGTTAGTGCATCAAGGTTGGGCGCAGACCCTACTCTTTGCTGCTTGGAGTGTTTTTCAACAAGAGCAACGAGATCGCCCTCAGAAGAGCGACCTGATTTCTTGGTGACAACCCACTCATAGGCACTACCGAGCTGGAACAAGCCAGAAATCATGGCGTTGAACTTTGTTACTGACATTGTGTTCTCAAAGAGAAGGTATGGAACAATGAATGGGAAGGATTTTGGGGCTGGGAGGATGTTCAGGATGGACATTGTTGCTGGAATGTAGCATACAACCCATGCAGGAAGTTCAGCTTCAGGAACAAACATCGTCATGGGAAGGATGACACAGAAAAGGGTGAATGAATAGAAGGGTAAGATGAGCTTGCGGAGGAGGAAGAAAAGGAATATGAGGTTGCACTTCTTCCAGAACCCAATCTGCATCAGAAAGTAAGCAGCATTATTAGGCTAGTTATCAAAATATGTCTAAACTGTGCAGTAAACAAATAGCTCTCAAAGATAAAGAAAAAGGCAATGAAAAGAAAATTATAGACGTGTTGTCATAAATTGTGGTTGGTTATCTCAATCATTCTAGACATGTGAACAGGAAAAAAAAAAGAGAATTTATTAAATGAACTGTCAGCTTCTTGTAATATTGTTCAATGTCATTCCCTAGTGCTTCATTATAAGTGAACAAAAGTAAATTGACTAAATTTTGCCAAGCAAGTATATAAAAAAAGTATTATACTTGATGCTTCCTGACAGTTAGTCTTCCTTGTAAATTATCCTATTAAACTAAAAACATGTGGCGAAGTGACTCTGGGAAAGAAACTACATTTTACTGAATACGCTACATATGGTGCGGACATTTTAGCTTTCAGAATGTGCCTACAGCATAAGTCCCGTACCTTAGATTTTATAATGTCCACAAAGCAGAGTCTAAACAATTGCATGGGACCTGAGTGCCACCGGTGTTGCTGCTTTCTGTATGCTTCATATGATTCTGGCAACTCACATTGACACTGAAAGAAAAGTTACACAAGTTAAATTATTACTGTTTAGTCTTTACACAAGGCAGATTCTGCATAAGCCACAAGGAAATTTGTGCCAGTACCTCAACATCATTGAGGAAGAGAAACTTCCATCCCTTGAGATGTGCTCGGACAGCAATGTCCATATCCTCCACTGTTGTCCTCTCCATCCATCCTCCAGAATCCTCAAGCGCCTTAATTCTCCACACTCCCGCAGTCCCATTGAACCCAAAGAAGTTGAGGAACTCCCCATTCACTTGCTGCTCCACCTCAAAGTGGAAGCACAGATTTATGTTCTGCAATCTAGTCAACAAGTTCTCATCCTTGTTTACAAAAGACCATCTTGCCTGAACCAACCCGACATCCTCCTTTCCCTGGAAGTTCAACACTAAACTTGGTCAGAAAACATAACTAATAGGACAAGTAGTCAAAATGTCAGATAAGTGAAATAACAATATATTTACAGCAGCCAGAGAAGTTCAGTTCAGTCAAACCTTGAAATGGGGCACAGTTCGCTTCAGAAAATCCGGTTGTGGTTGGAAATCGGCATCAAAGATGACAACAAATTCATAATCTTTCACATAACTGCAGTTCATGGCTGATTTCAGGTTTCCAGCCTTGTAGCCGTCCCGGATCACCCGGTGCCGGTATATTATGCGCACACCCTCCCGCTGCCATTTCTCCACCTCCTCCTTGATAAGCGCCGAAGTGGTAGCATCATCAGAATCGTCCAACACTTGCACCAAGAAGTTTGACTTTGGCCAGTGCAGGTTGCAAACTGCACCAATGGATTGCTGGTACACCTGCAAAGTGCAAACATCCAAATCAAAGAAGTTAATTGAATTGGACTAGTCTTTGAAAGAATTACACGCGAGATTTCCCAAATTAAGTGTAGTAGTACTTGAATTTAACCTTTTTCTAGCTTCTTTTGATGCTCTAGATTAATGGAAGGTCTTTGCTAGGGTATGATATACTACTAGTTTGACATTCAATCACACGCCTTCTCAATTATTATCTGGTGACGACAACGTCCAGACCGAGATTTGGGATAAAGTGTGCTTTAGAATTACGATTCCCAACCGCAAAATTCAACCTTTGTAGCGTAAAACCAAATTTTGTGTTGTTCTAAGATGCAAATTAAGTAAGAGCACAACAACTTTAACTTCAGAAAGCGCCAATTGTGATTACAGAACACAGGTCAAAGATCCAAAACCAAAGCAGCATACACTCAACTCAAATCCCAAAATGGCAGCCTCTCCCCCACTCTATTTGGAACTTAAGACTATCCTACCCGCACAATGAAGCCCCAATTGCAGCTCAAAAATCGAATCTTTCGATCCCGGCAGATACGGATGCGGCGGAGAACGAACACTTAATACAAAGATTCCAACTTGAGCATACGGCATACCCCACCACAAGCAAGAAGCAAGTAAGCAGATGATTGGAGTTTGCTTTGGGCTTACCTCCCTCTCGTTGCACATGGGAATCTGCACGAGCACCATGGGGAAGTCCTCGGCACCGGCCTCGACGTCCGCCTTGCCGCTGGCCTGCGGCACGGGCTTGATGTCCTTGAGCCTGATCCAGAAGCAGCCGAGGCAAAGGACGAGCCGGTCGACGCTCTGGATCAAGAAGAGCACGACGCACGCGTTGGTCAGGAACTGCAGCGGCGGCGCCAGGTACTCGAGGCGGACGCGCATCCACCCAGCGTAGGCGGCGGCGAAGAGCCCGTCCACAGCGAGGAGCCCCGGCAACTCGAGGTGCCACCCCTGGAGGTAGGCAGCCACCTCGACGGCGAGCAGCAGCAGGGACAGCACCAGGAAGACCCGGATGCAGCCGTAGAAGCGCGTGCGCAGCGCCGTGCTCTCCCCCGGCGTGGCGTCGGAGTCCGTCCGCCCCGCCGCCACCCGACGGTGTGCCGTGGCGGCGACGGCGAGCGCGGCGGACGCGGCGCCCGTGAGCCGCCCAGCCGCACGGTGCGCCTTAAGCAGCAGCACCCACGTGATCTGCCGCGCGTTCTTGCCGCGCCCAGCCTTGCCGCTCGCAGCCGGCGACCCCGGCGCCACCTCCGCCGACACCTCGGAAACGGACCAGTTCGGGTTCTCCATCTTCACCACCACCGGCGTGCCGCCCCCATTGCCCACGCCACCGCCCCTCGCCTCCCTCCCCCACCACGACTGCGCCATTGCCACGCAACCACAGACAAGAACCCACACAACCAACCAACTCCTCTCCGCCCCTCACCTACTCATCAAGAACGGCAGCCTTAATAATAGCCGGAGGAACGCACCACCGCGGCAGAGCAGCAGGCCACGAAGGGGCGGAGCATATGCGCGCACAGCACAGCACAGCTGCACAGGGAGCAGAAGAGCAGCTCACCACGTCGGTCTAGCCGCGGAGCTCCCCCGCCTTGTTTATTTGTAGGCTCGCCGTCTCGTCGACTACTGAATAAAAAAGCCTTCTTCTGGCGCTCTCCCTCCGAGTGAGCGGTTAGGGAAAGGGAAGATTCCTTATTTACCATCAAAAACTTGTATTACTAATATCCTTTATATGTCATTCCTTTATCATATGGCTTCGTTTATAATATAATTACAGATTTTAGAAATTTTAAGTTGTATATAAGAAATTAATAGGTCTTTTCTTTTCAACTTTTAAAATTATTTTTTTGATTTTTTTTACAATAACTAGCTTTTAAACAAATTATCTTTTAAGATAAGATCTATAAATTTATTGTGGTATGCATAAACACGATTTCACTTATTTTAACCAAAATCATACGTAAGATCTTATTTTGTTATCTCTCACGGATAGTTTAATAATCTTTACTCAAAAAATAGGGAAAGTTCGCAGCAGACAGCTCGGTGAAGCGAGTGAACCGGTGGGATTGGACGCTTCGGCGCTGCTTCTCGCCTGAAATATTGGAACGGCGTGTTTTTTAACGAGATTAACGGAGCGGGGAGGGGAGGCAGCCGCGGTTTCGTCGGTTCGGTCGTGCCCGCGCGTGGCACCGGACGGGCTCGCACGTCGGTCTATTCGTTGCGTGCGGTTGCGGCTGCAGCCCGGCGCGCTGTCGGTGGCGCGGGGCCGCTCCTGCACAGCTGGCTAGCTCAGAGGATTATCCGCCCGGACAGCCGCCTTGACGTCCGTCTCATGCCGATCAGATCGGCCAGGCAGTCGAATTTCTACTGATGTGAGTACATTGTTAATCCCTACTTATTTTGATTTAAACTCCTGACTTCTAATTTATTTTTTACTATTTATAAATTTCGTTTTTTCTATTTTTAGTCTTTTTAAAACTTTTTTTGCCGGTTCTTTTTCCGTATTCGTTTGTATTGTCCGTGATTGGCTAATCTATTTTTTAAATTTTTAAAATTTAATTATACCAAATAAAGTCACCATCAGATACAGTGTAATTTCAGTCAACTATAATACAATTTCAGTTATAAATAACTGTTTTTAGTCCGATCGAGCGGGCTGAAAATGATAGGAACATGGGTCGAATCCGTTTCTGTCAGTACCGGGCCAGCACGTTATGGAAAAAGAAAGCACAAGTGAACCAAACCAAGATCAGATCTACGGTGCTCCACAACCGCTAGGCTCGGGCGGAGGCAAACGTTGTTTTGGTTCCATTAAAAATATCCATGGTAACAAAGCAAAAGGAGTACCGATTGATCGAACCTGAATGCCGGGAAAAGATTAGTATCTGCAAACAAAGGCAGCTTGAGAGCTTGTGAGACTAGGATTATTATTGGACATAATTAGTAGTTTGCAGTTGATAAATCTCGAATCCCTTCCCTTTTTCATCAAACCGGTGGAGCATGGCGAACACATTCTAAGCTATTACCAGTCAGTATGGGATTGCTGTGACCCATTTGAAAACCCTAATTAAGCCCTTATTTGGAATGCATGAATCGTACAGAATTCGACGTAGGGGTTACACAACAAATAGAGTTTAAACACGCCCTAATTACACCTTGGTGACACAGTTTCACCAAAGTCCTAAACCAAACTGCCCATTAGTCACCCAGCTAATTTCAAAGCCACAGACACCATCATATCTGCCACTCCTCTCTTGGGGGAGTTATTATTGGAGACAGGCTCTGGGCAGCAGCATCTCTCGGGCGGGGTCAGGCTGAAGATCCCAATCGTGCATGAGCCCATCGTACAGCGGCAATGGCGTTGCCAACTACGCAGTGGATATGCTCACGTTTAATGTGGTACCTTGCTTGCCTGCACCCAGGGCCAGCTATTAACTACTGCCTGCTAGCTTTACCAGTGGTGCACTGCACACCCAGGGCCAGATCGGTTTGTGTTGCTGCTCTTGTTTGCTCCATGGAAGGAAGGAATGGAGGAGGAGGAATCATTCTATCTGCTGATCGATCTGCAGCTCCTTGTTCCTGATTCGGTTTCAGTAGGGCATTGCGGGGTTCCCTAATGTTTGTTTAAGCTAGCTCCTGAAAGGAGGACATGTCTAGGGTTGATCTGGGGCCGAATTCTAACTGTGTTTTCCATGGTAAACTTGATTGCGTGGTCGGAGTCCGTCGTCGTCGAAGATGGACGTGGTCGTAAAGCCGAGCTCTGCTACGGTACTTTTCCGAGTACCAGCTGAATCACTGTTCACCTACGAGTACTGTTCATTCAATCATACATTTTTTGACCAGATCACTGTAGCTTTAGTCATACAAAAAATTGTAGTTTTGACTAGTCCGTCATCTGAAACTTTGATCGCACCACTCGAAGGTCGTTCGATCTTTCGGTGGTACTCAAATGGTGTTCAATCCTCCTGGTCCACTTGAACACCATCCGATCCTCTGGTGGCACTTGAACATCGTCTGATCCTCTATTGCTTACTCAAAAACCGTCCGATGTTACTTGGACCCGATCGGACTGGTCTGAAACTACTCAAAGATGTTGGTTCGCTCGCACGTGCTCGTTGAATGCTTCGATCGTCCGACCGCTCCCTTCAATCGCTCGCTACGACCACTTGCTATGATCGCCGACGCACGTAGTCGTAATCTCCCTCCGCTCGAAGACTTCACCCGCTCGAACGAGTACACGCCGGAGACAGAAGAAAAATGATGGTTAGAAAACATGTCGCCGATGCCAGTAAACTTTTCTTGGAATAGATCTGATCTATTATTTCTGTATCATGGATGTGGTTATAAAGTGCCCTCACGGTACCCCTAAAAGCTCTATCGACGAAAGCCCTCTAAAAACCCACACAAGCTTTCTCCCTAAAAGCCCTACCAAAAACCACACATTAGCCCGTAGCCTTTCCCTACTTTTATAGGCTAATATCCAAGCCATATCCACCTCAAACACGAATACACAACTCTATCTTTTCCTCAAATCAAGAGATCCGAAACCTTTCCTAACACGGGTTTTACCATATCTCTAAACCTTCCGTTACACGGACTCCTTCCATAACGTCTCCAATCTCTCCACATGACGAAGTCTCCAGGATGCACCTCCTGTATCTCCATCACGCATCACCAACTCTCATATTGAAGCCTCCACGACCGCACCTCCTGTAGCTTCTCCACTCATCATCATGTGCTCTAGCATGAGCCGATCACCTTGCGTGACATCTCGACCACTTGGACTTTAGATTACCTCCTCCTATTCCTGGTTCTCTTTGTCACCGACCATGATCGTTTTCACGCTCACTTGCACATGCAAAGACCAAAGAAACTTTCTCCGGCACAAGTTCTCCACAACTTAACCATTATCAGCACACACACGCAACCCACACTCTTAACCAACCATCAATACCAACCAGTTTGTCCACGACCACAAACTCCATCACTATCTAGAAATATGTCTCAGATCACTTATTACGACCACTAGCTCATGCAGTACTCGAAGACCACAAGTACTTAGGAAATATCATCGCTCTGCTTAAAACACTCAGGAATAACGAGCATTGCTACCGATCAGAGTCATCGAGTACCGACTACCGAAGATAGAGATGGCGAAGAACAAATTCGGCGCAGATCGAGACCGATAGGGATGGAGAGAGCTCGATTCGGCGAGATCTGAGGCCAGTGCCAACAGGGGCGAGCGGATTCGGCACAAACCGACCTCGATGATGAGTCGATTTTGTAGGGATCAAGTAGGCCAGTGACGATGAGCCACATGCGGAGGGATGCAGGGGAGGGGAGCAACGGAGGGGCACTGGGGATGGGGCGTAGGGGAGAGGGAGCATAAGGAAGGCAGCACAAACTGGAGAATAGAGGAGAGGAGAGGAAGAAATAGATTGATGGGATAAATTAGGAAAACACAACAATAGTGACCACATGCCTTGATGTAGTTAGCCAAACGGTCGCCCCCGCGTCGCTCGCTAGGGGCGGCACGGGCGGCCACCAGACCAAGCGCCGCCACCCCACACTCACCTCGCCCCTCGTCTCGCAGCTGCTGGAGCACGCCGTCGAGGCTCGCGCGGGCGCTAGGAAGGCAGCGGCAGGGCCATCTCGCCCGGATCCGAGCGGATGTGGCCGGATCTGGGCAGACCAGCGACTGGCGGTCATCGAATTTGCCGGCGATGGCTGTGACGACCTGCATTATTACCATGGGGTAATAACGCCAGTCAACGGATTATTATTCGTTTTAGCCGATAAAACATCGCTCTAACGAATAATAAGCCATCAGAGTGTTGCAGCGGAACAATAATTAGAGACAAAATACGATATTACAAGAATATCGCCACGCAGGGCAAAAATTTATTACAAAGCCTCAAGGACTTAAATATTACAACCTTTAGACAAAATATTCTAACTACTTCCTATTCACACAACTCTATACGGGATGTCCACCTTGTACCCACTGTAATCCGAGTCCACGGTACTCCATCCAGGTAACTTCCTCCTGATCTTAGCCATTCTCTGCTTTAACATGCTCCTAAGCAAAGGAAGGATTATAGCAAGGGTGAGTACAGAAGTACTCAGCAAGCGTTATTAGCAAAATGCACAACATGCTTATCCTTTTGTAACATCCTGAAATTTTAAATTTGAAAAATGTGGAGCTCCTGAATTATTCTTGCAATATGTTTTATTTGAATTTGGAGTTTATGATGTTTTTCTGAGAAATTTAGTGAAGGTTACAAAAGTAAAAGGATCAAGAAGAAGCAAACATATTTAATTAATAGAAAATCAAGATTTAAAATGCGAATATGAAAAGATGATCCAGTATAAGAAGAGAGAAACCTGAGTTTAAAATCTAAAACCTCCGTTTTGAAAATAATGGCATAAATTAGCAAAATGGGAATACAAATAAAAAGAAAAGAAAAGAAAGTCAGCCACGAGGTCTCGCCAACCCTCTCTCCCGCTCCAAACTCCCGCAGATCGACCGCCACTCGCTCGCGCCGCCGCTGGCACGCTGGTGGCTACTCCACAGCGCGCCCGACCGCCGCCGGACTGACCCGCGCCGCCGCGTTTTCTCTCCGCTGCCGTGGTGGCGCGCGGCTTCTCGCTCGCTCGCCGCGCTTCTTTTTCTCGGCGCGTGGCCCTGTCTCCACCCCGCCTTCCTCTCTCGCCTGCCCAGCCCGCCGCCTCCTTCTTCCCGCTTTCTCTTTCCTCCCGTGCTCGGCTCCTTCGACGCCGCAGCGGACGCCCGCCTGTGGCGCCATGCGCTGCACCTCCCGCCGCCGCCTGTTTTGCCTAAGCGCCCACGGCCTCCGCAGAACCACCCCGTGAGCATAAGAAGATCCCGCCCACCCTCTTTCTTCCTCGCTTTCTCCCGCCTCGCTGCAGTGCACCGCCGCAGCGCCCATGCCATTTCCAAGACTCGGCGACTCCCCACCACTCCGAGCGCGTCATGGCGCGCCCGAGCAGCCCCTCCTCCCGCTCGAGTAATTGGACTCCTGCGCCTCTAGCTCACCGGCAAGGCCTTCTTCCCCAACACCGGCCAAAACCGCCGCCGCTAAAGCCGCTCCTCCTCGGTGAGTATCTCGCCGATTCTCGCCGTTGGAGCTACTCACCGCCGCCACGGACCTCCTCCAACCGCCACGAGGCCCTCCTTTTCCCCACCGCCAACGACGTGAACCTCCCCGCGCCACCCATGGCCCTCGCCGCCGGCCACCTCGGCTCCTCCCGGCTCAACCAACGGCATGGTAAGCATCCTTATACCTCCTACATGCTCAGCGCTCAATTCCCTTCTTCCTTCTCCCGACCGCCGACGCCTGCTCCACTCCCACCTCGCCGCCGAGTCTCGCCGCCGGCCGCCTCGGTGATCCCCGGCCACACCAAGACTCCATCGGCTTACACCCCACGGAACCCATTTTGCCGATCATCTCCGCCTCCCGGGCGCCGTCTGCCGGCGGCGCGATCACCGAGCTCCGCCGCCCCCTATTTTGGTTCCGGGCATCCTCACTCTCCTTATATTCCGCAGACACTGATCGCCCTGCACTTCGCCTGCTTGGCTAGCCGAGCGCGCTAGACTCACAATGCTCGTGTCTCGAGTTCAATTCTAGTCAAAGACTTTTCCCCACATTCTTATTCTATTTTTTAGCTTATTTCTAATGAATAAAAGCCATGAAAAATTAGGAAATAATTTAGAGAAGCTAACCAAATTTAATTAGGATATAAAAGAGGTTATGTGAGATTTAAATTTGGGTTAGTTCATATATGATTAATTAATATGGTTTGAATAATTGTCTAAAAGGCTAAGTATTAAAGATATTGATAAAGAAAAGTGCCTTTGGTTAAAATGTCCAAGTTTAAATAAAGATTACCCTTGCATGAAATTAAAATGTAAACTTTAACCTTTATCCTACCATCATTTCAACAAGTTCCTTTGTAGATTTAATTAATAGCTATGTCAAAACATGAACCCATGATAGATGAATAGGATTTAAATTGAAACTAAAACTAAGCCTAATAATAATCGAGCTATAGACAAAATGGTAGTGGTGCCATTAATTAAATCCTAACTATTAATTAAAGGCTTAGTAGGGATGTTGCTAGGTGTCCTTTTTGACTATTAAATAATGTGAACATTAAGCCACCAACCTTTAGGCCATGATATTCAAATTGACTTAGAGGCTACATTGTATATAATTGACTTATGGTTAAACTTTAAATAATTCTTGATTCATGCCAACACCAAATTAAATGAAATACATATTTAAATTGGAAAGTCATGATTTATAATATAAACCCCACCATTAGTACATCGCCGATAAATAAATCTCAAAAGCTAGATTTAGTTAATAATGACAGTTGGTATTTAAATTAACATTCCACATAAAATGACTATGGTTAGATACTCAAAACTTAATAAAGATTACACTTCATTATAATGTATGCACTAGCATTTAACATACCGTCGCTAAACAAATCTCCATAGTATATTTGATTAAGTAGCTATATTAATACATAACCTTGTACGACAAGTTTTGCTAGATAAATAAAAATTAAAAATAAAGTTAAGCTTAATAATAACAAAGGTGCAAATAAAATGGTAATGGTACCACTAATTGAATCTTGACACTAGCTTTAGTACATAATAGTATTAAGCATAATTGTATATATATAACAAGTTAGGACCCATATGAGTGGATCCTAATTCAACTTAAGGTTAGCCTAGCTATGAATGAAAATACATAAAATATGATAATGGGATTATTAGAGATTCAAATTTGAATTAAATACCATATATGAATAGATATTGAGCCCTTGCTATTTATCTTAATCTAATTAATAAGTAAAAGCCTATATCGAGACTATTCTAAAACTTAATAAAGATATCTAAGTGTTATAATACTTTTGACTAAAAGATTTATAGAATAAGTACAGATCTCATCCACCACCCAGCTTTGCCTTTACCTAACTTGCAAGGAATACATACTCTAAAGATAAAATTTGTGCACTAAACTTCTACACCACTATAGGTCTAACCCGACTCATGGAACTTCCTTGATAAATACAAAAATAATAAAAGAGGTTAGTAATAAAAGATCGAACATCGCTTTCTCCAATCGGCTACGCTGGGCCACTTCTTTCCAAAGTAAATAACTCATGTAGATACTTCCTCCTTTTGATCTCTTATTATCATAGAAGTTTCTCACTGTAAAGCTATTCGTATAACTCGTCCTCTCACTCAAATCAAATGCCATTGTGTTTGCAAAACACTAAACCGAATCATCCTTCTATTCTCAAATCGTAATAAATGAATAAATTAAATTAAATCGGCAATTTGAATTAATCGGATTTATTTGGATCTTTTGAGTTATTTGCTTTATCCGGCCGCATTGTTTGTCGCGTAGTTAGAAACCGAGTCCCAAGAATGAATGGATCAAGCGAGATCGAGATCAAGTTGAAGATAAAGACCGAAGCTCAAGACCATCAAATGATATAGCTTTGAGTGAGCTCAAGACCGCGTAAACCGCGCCAAAGTAGTCAATACCTTGATCATGTTGAACCTACATTTCGCAAATTACTTTGCTTTAAATTATCAAATTGCATGCGGTTATTTATATGCAAATACATGTTAATTTAAGATTCTAGTTATATCCCATTGTGTACTTGGTTAATATTACCCTCCTTTGAAATATTCGAACATGTGAACATTGTCGCTCTAGCACAAATTATAATAATAACCTTTCAAAATAAGTCCGTAATCATATGCCATGCGTAGTATTGTTTAGGTACTCATGGGCGAGAGCGCCAAGCATCACTTTTAATCATGAGAAAAGTTGGTTGGGCGATCATGGTGGTAATGATCGGTGTATGATGGATATGGTTATTTTATGCTCCCAAAACTCACAATTTGCTTTAATATCCGAGCGGATGGTTTGGGGGCCGGTGTGGTGCGAAGGAATGCACAAAATTGTGGAGTGTGGTAGAACCGCCAGATAATACTAAGGACCGAATCTTGTCATGTCAACCTGTAAAATAAAGACAACCACAAGTCTCAGAAATACAACTTGGCTAAGTAGACTTATCAAATCCTCGACTCATCTCACCGGTAGTGGATTGATGGGGTTATGCTATGGCAAGGGGGTAGAAGGGACACCAGTGGGGTGAAGTTTTCCGCTTCCTAACGCTATGGGAAGTAGGAGCCCGAGCTGCGTTAGAGTCCTGGGAAAACATCCCGCGCATGATGGGACCCATCGCAAATGGGCGGTCACCCATAATGTGAGATGAAAGAAAGGGCTAGATATTTTGAAAAGTCACCGTGATGATCCGCTCAACCACATGACTAAGGAATCGTGTGGGGCAACGAGTTGATCATCTCTTGTGGTGAAAGTGTACAAACTCGCAGAGTCAAAACTATTCGAATAGCCGTGCCTACTGGCCATGGGCGCATATGGGAACTTAATCGATATAGTTCTGCTTTAAAACATTGGAAACCGAATGGAAACTTGAAGGGCGAAGGATCGCCTCGTTTGGAATTGTCCCGGTGTCGCCCCAGTGGTAAGTTGCTGCTATAACGTCAAGAAATTGCTATATGATGCGATGCCATGTAACGGTGGATGGAATCAATCGATATTAATAATGCATTTCTTGTACATTATGATTTGGTTCAAATTGCTAGGTCTTAGGGATTTTTAGTTAATTGTATTCAAAAGCACTCCTTGCAAAACAAAATAACCCGAGCCTCTCCTCTCGTTAAGCCATGCATACTATTTATTTGCATTCTGTATTGGCTCATGAGCACGGTCTGAGTGCTCACGCCGCTTTATGATAAAATTCAGAATCAAGAAATCAAATCACCTCGCCAAGAACAAGATTGGACAAGCTGGTCGTAAGATGAAGATGTCAAGGGCTAGGTCGCGAACCTCCGCTTGGTCGCTGTGGGCATGTCCTCAAGGTCCCACCTGTACTTCGCTCTTCCGCGCGCATTTATCGATTTCGCCTAATCGCCCATGAGTAAGTTTACTATTACATTTACGCTTTCACATGATATGTATTTTGATATTCGTGAATCAGAACCGTGAGCACTATCTACGATCCAGGAATAGTGCAAGAAATCACAGAGGAATCGGATGTTAATATCTGGTCCCTACACTTTACACATTTAGGAATCTCAATTCCTATCCTCAAATCTTGCTCATTTTTATACTCTTTTCTTTACTCAATTTCCTTTCCAGACTTATAGAAAATAAGGTTTGTTGGTTTTGAAATAATTACAAATTATTAATTTAGAAAACTATCGAACATACGCATGAACAAAGAAAACCCCATAAGTTTCCGTAATTCTCCTTTCCGAGACAGCATGAATTCATGATTTTGATAGCATTGCGCAAGCTTGTATCACTTTACCCATCATCACTCGATCGTGTTGGCTCTTGGGTTAATCCGCACCTTTGAAGCGCGCCGCACTGCAGTACAGCACAATTACCTCTAGCTCAAGAATTACATCTCCACCCTGCTATACACAATCGCACCTAGAGCGGTGTAAAACCCTCACACGCACTCCACCGAAACGACATAACCGTTGGTCGGTAGGGTGCTCGACCTTTCCCACCCCGCCGCGTCATATAACGCCAATGCGTAACCCGCCTGTGGGTTCTTATGCTCCGGTCTTATACCGGTTCCTTTGGGCCTATCCCATAAATAAAAATCACCTCGTGGAGAATATAACACTCACTAGAGTACCGATCGCTCGTGAAAACTAACGTTGGTTGATACGAGTTGGTACGGTGCCTGCTCATATGAATGAAGTTTGTAATTCCTTATATTCTATTCTTATGCAGAGGTTCCACACCTCCCACTCACGCCGCCTCGCAACCTCTCGCCCACCTTTACTACTAATAGGCCAATCGCTCCATCGCTGCCATTTATTCCATTCTTTCGTAATCATCGTAGTAATTTAAATCTTCTTTTATTTTTCAATGCAGGATGATATTAGCATACTATAAAATACTGATTTGTAATGAACCTATTTTGAAGACTTGTTCAAAGGATACTTGCCTGGACTTTAACCATATACTCGGATTCAAGTAGGATCGGGTGAAGTTATCCCCGTAGCTTGGATTGTGGCCTGCAATTAGATACGTTGGCTACGACTTAATTTACGAGCATATAATAAAATACGATGTGTCAATGTGCTTGTGCTCCTAGGATGAGGCTCCGCTTAACTTAACCCGATCGTGGTTTAGCCCTAATTAACTTGTATTCTATACCCGTCACTTGGCGTTATTTTTTCCTAGCATAGACTGGGTTGTTTACTTACAAGTTAAACTCAATCTTTTGTTGCTTTCTGACCACCTACCCTTGCGATACGATTAAATATATACACATATAATTATTGGTGAATATTAATCTTAGTCGACCTCGCGCATGCAATCATATCCGATTAACTTCTCCTAGATGTGCATCTATTTACCTCTAATTCACTTATAAGTCTTATGGTTATTTAAATAAATTCCTTTTTCTTTGGTATCGGTCCTTTCTCGTAACCAGTACGCGCGTGATTAATTATCTACACCAATGAACTTAATTCTTAATTAATTATTAATTGAATTATACTAAAGCGCCTTTGTACAATGCTAGGTTTTATTTAGTTAGTGTGGATTGTTACGCTTATGCTATTTAAATTACTAAGTACTGACATTAATCATGGGCACAACTTTTGAGTCATGGCTTATTATTTTAATTTGGTACATGTTATTCTAGTCGTCATGACCAGTTCTAAATCTTCCAACGACTTCCTAATTTATTCTAATAATTCAGAATAGTTATTAGTAGATTTCTCTGGTTTATATTCGACTGACAAAATTTAGCTGGGCATTTCAAATACGTAATAGAATGATCTAAATGATATAATGATATTATGATCATTTGCTCCGCATGCGTGCAATTTCCAGCTTATGGTATCATTTAGTTTATTTTTAGTATCCAATAATGTTTACTAGGAAAATTCTATGATTTAACACTATCCAGGCGAATTAAGTATTTAGTTATAACCTCGAATGATTTAATTAACAAGGCATCAATTAAATTGGTACCTTCTACGACTTTACTTTACAAATGGCAATACATTTATTCTAATCATTGCAAATATTGATTAATGGTCTTCTACTATTTAGACGGACCTAATCAATTTATCTGGGTTTTTAAATCTGCAATCAAAATGGTCTTAGACTATAGTACTCTAATTAAATTCGTATGTGTATGAGCTTAATTGACTCGCTTCTTTTTAAATCATCGGACCCAATTAACTTGTTCTAATGACCTTAAGTAACCAAGGGTGGATTTCTGTAATTTAAATGCTATTAATCAAATTGTCTGAATAGTTAAATGTAACTTAGAATGGTTTAAACGACGATACACAAATTGTAATACACCTACGTACCAGTTTTAATCCATCGACAGTATTACATTTATTATAAGAACTTAAGAATTATCCTAGACTCCTGACTTAATCTATGGCGTCGAAGAGATGCTATTGTTTAAGTAATTAAATGAATCTTGCCAGATATACTTGCGGCTTTCTAGGTTTTCATTTAAGTCCTAAAAGAATCTCTATCGAGTTTATACAATTAATGGTCGAATACAAAATTCCTAAATGTCCGCAGCTAATTTCCTTAATTTTTAACAAGTCTACTAGCGCAAAGTTGTTATACTGTATGATTCTAAATATTCCTAAATGCACATTTTAATCTTTCACCTTTTTAGTTTTCTTTCTTTTTCTTTTTCTTCTTCCTCTTCTTCTCCCTTTTCCTTTCCTTTTCCTATTCTTTTCTTCTATCCGGCCCCCTTTTTCCCTGGCCTTCGGCCAACGCCTCGGCTCCTCCTTTCTTTCTTTCCCACCGACGCCTCCTTTTGCCTCTCGCGACGCCTCTCCATCTCCTCCTCTCCTTCCTCTTTTCGCGCCTCCGCCGCCTCCCTCTCTCGACTCTCTCTCCACGCCGACGCCGACGCCGCGCGCCTCCTCCGCTTCGGGTCTCGGCGCCGCCCGGCCCGGCCTCTAACGCGCTCGGCGCTATGCCCCGGCGCGCGCGCGCCTCGGTGCCGCCTCCTCACGCCGGCTCCCATCGCGCCAAGATGGCTCCCCGCCGATCGTGGCCTGTGCCTGAATCGGCGCTAGCTCCTCCATCCCACCCAATCTAGGGTTGGCTTGATGTGGTTTGGTTGCTATTTGCTTTGATCTCTCGAATTTATGATTTGCTAACTTTTGTGAGGTTTGCCTAGGTTAGGTTTTGGGAGGCGGGTGACCGTGGTCGCTCTCCGCCGGTGAACCGTCGCCGTCTGACGGGGAGTACCGTGTGACGCGAACCGTGGCTCTGGCCGGAAACCCGCAATGCCGCCCTCCCGTAACCTCCTCTCTCGCTATTTTCGTGCCATGCTCGTATGGGTTCATGTGCTCTCACCGTGAATGCGTATGGTTTCTAGTCTAGGTTGTATGAATGGGATAATCGTATACTATGGATGGTGATGGTGGTGAGGTTTACTCGCACGGTTGCTTGAAGGAATGGTTAGGGTTTGGGGCTGGTTGCGCCGCGGCTTTGCGGTTCTTGGCTTGTGGGCGCCGGCTTGCGGTTCTCTATCGTGCCGCCACGCCGCCTTGCTCCTTCTGGCTTGCCGTGCCTTCGCCTCCCGGCCTTAGGGCTCCACTCTGTGGTCGGCTTCTCTGTTGGTCTTGGGATTGGCCGGGAGTTTGGGGATTGCTTACCGTGCCTTGCTCGTCTCTTGCGCTCTTTCCTCCGGTTGGCTATTAAGGTATTGGCAGTGGGATATTTGGCTGGCAGTGCTGTGGTTTTGGCCGTGATGGTGTGCTGGCTCGAGGTGTTATCTTGGCCTCACTCGCTCTGGCCGTGTGCTATCCGAGGAGATTGTGATATGGGGCATGGTTTTGACAGTGCTCTCTATTGTGGTTTGGGCTTGGAAAATAGGATTATGGTATTTTTTTGGCTTTGCTTTAGTTGATCCCTATACTCAAAACAGTTTGTATAATAATAAAATACCGTGTGATGCGCCTATGGTTGTGAGAGGTGCCGATCGCCCCTGGACGGCCAGTATCTCCGTGAACGGATTACCCGCCAAGTTAATCGCTAGGCTCACGGCAATTCTTTCTTCTTTCTTTTGTTTATTTTATTTGTTCTTTTGTTCGGTCTTTTTCGGCATTATAACTACTGGTTTGTTCACAATTAGAATAGTGGTGTGGTGGCAACTCGACGACATCTTCTAATGTATGAAATGATCTAAATTGTAATAGTGCTTTCTCTTAATATTGAGGTATACAATTTAATGTAATTTCTATTCTTCATTTCCCTGTTGTAATAATTATGTAAGAGATGGACTTGATGTAAATTGAATCATATACTTTCTGACGGAATACCATTGTATTGCAAACTCTTAATTGTTGAGATGGTTATTTGGTTGAGATATGGAATTGTATATTTGTTGTAATTCAGATTGTCGCTATCATGTAATGCAATTTGTAATACTTTTATTTGACTTGATATAAGTCCTAATTGTTGTTCAATGGATGTTATTGATTTTACCATCTACGGATTGTAATAAATTATCGTTATACTACTGATCGTTATATATAATTTAATTGAGTTGAATACTATACTAGCCGCGCAACTAAATTTTCTTTCTCGCTTGAGTCTATATAGTTGAATATTCGCCCTCATCGATAAAATTACGGTAGTAGCGTATTTGTTTACCGTTCGTTGATTTCAATTTATACGACTATGTAGAAAATTTTAAATTCCCTCGTATTTTTAGATTATCATTTAGGTGATTAATCCTACTTAACGTCCTAATTCGCTAATTAGGGTTAATCAACGACGTGGGTCGTTACAATGGCGGAGTCGGCTTGTGCGGAGGCGACGTGTTGGGGGCATGGCTGCTGCAAGTGCAGGCCTCGGCGCGCTCCTCCGGGCTCCGGCTTCGTCCGGGAAGATGCCGTGCTTGAGTTCGCCGGCACTCGGGAAGGGCTGCGCGTGGCATAGATCCACGCGCCCGCCGCGCGGCGCCGCCCTCTCCCATCGCCGCGCGCGAGGGCTCCTCCGCTCGCCGCCGCGAGGACCCGCCTCGTCGGCGCCGCCGACGACGCGTGCCCTCGGCGCCATCCAGATTGAGAAGCCGGCGACGCCGCGCCGAGTCCAAGCTCGCCTCCTATGCGAAGGTGGGGCTTTTGGCCGCGGAGATTTGCTTTGTCTCTCGGCGTTCTCCGCGATAGGAAGGTTCAGCCATGGCTGCCCATTCTGACGCGAGACGCTCAAGACGGCGGACCCGCTCATTGCCGGGTGGTTGCTAAGTGCCTACCTCCTTGGTGGATTTGGAGATGATACAAAAGGACGCAATGGTGTGGGAAAAGCTTTTGTCGTTGCGGCCAAATCCTGGGTTGTTGGGATACCGGTTGTGGCCACGGTCAGTGGCGAAGGAAGAAAGGAAGAAGGCACTGTGTTCACGGCGAGGAGGAAGATCCAAAAGGTCAAGGGCCTCGTGCCCTCGGAGTTTGAGGATTCCATCGCGCAAGCGTTCTTTGACCTAGAGATTGGCAATCAACTCCGCCTTCCAGATGGATGTGGCCGGGAGCAAGAAGGCAGTGGTGTTCCGTGTGCCGTGTAGGCTCCGTAAGGCGTTTAGGAAGATTTGCGTCAGGCTCTTCTGTTGCATTGCTGTAGGCTTGATCCGTGGCTCATGTCCCTGGATCTGCTCAGTGGTGGCGCTTAAGCGTCGCATAGTGGTTTCTACAGTGGCGGACATTGCAGGAAGCGGCTCGTCGTGGAGTTCAAGGGTGGCTATGCCATGGCCTTGAGGCGTGCAGGACCCTGGTGTGTTGGTGGCGGTCTTTTTTGTGTGTGGGTAGTGCGTGGGGTGCTGTGGAGGTGCTGGCGAAAGTCTTGCCGGTGATCTTACCGGTCTCGACAGCAATGATGCCTTCGGGCGCCATTATCCTTCCTGGAGGTGTTGTCGTGGCACTCCATAGCTCTCATGTTATCGATCTCCGGTGAAAACCTTGCCTCGGTGAGGCGGCGCGGCGCCGGCGACTCTAGTCGCCTCCTTGAGACGCCGCCGAGGTCCATCTTCACGCAGCGCATCGTAGTTTGATGGCACAATGGATGAGGATAGGGACTTGTTGAAAGCAAGGACGGAGAAAAAGTGCTGAAGCTTAGTCTTTCTAGTTTTTTTATAGTCCTTAAGCTATCATTTCGTTGTTTTATGTCCCCGCTTTGAGGCTTTGAGTCTAAGAGCTCGTGTAATCTGTTGGTGATATATCCCACGTGGATATAGAGGCCGGATTTTATATCCTTTATCTAAAAAGTGACCACATGCCTGGTTTGATAACGACAGGAGTAGCGTGGTTGTTAAGAGCAACTCCAGCAGACCCCTACTTAAGCCCTCAAACCTCATATTTGAGAGCCGAGTAAAAATCAACTCAAAGAGGCCCCTACTTGGCTCTCAAAAATAGGAGGCCTCTCAAATGAGGCCTCCAAGCTCTCATTCCTGTGGGCCCTCCTCGCTCTCATTTTTCTGCTTTTTTCACGGTGAAATTTCCCGCCTCCGCCGCCCAAAATCCCCGCGCCCTCCCCTCCCCGCCTCCGCCCATCCCCTCCCTCCCACTCCGCCACCCGCCTCCTTGCTCCTTCCCCGCGCCACCCTCCCCGCCATCCCCGACTCCCCACCTCCCCGCCGCCCCACCGCGCCGGCCCCGCCGCCGCCCCCGCGCCCTCTTCCTTCCCCGCGCCCACTCCTCCACCGCCGCCCGCCTTCCCGCTCGCCCCGACTCCCGCTTCCCATCGCCCCTCTTCCTTCCCGCGCCCGCCTCCACCGCGCCCGCCTCTCGCGCTCTTCCCGACGCCCGCCTCCACCGCTGCCTCCCTCCGCCCGCCTCGACTCGCTTCCCACCGCCTTCGCGCGCCCACCGCGCCTCCGCTCTCTCGCGCGCGCTTCCGCGCGCCTCCACCGCGCCCGCCTCCGCCCGCGCCCGACCCGCCTTCCCACCGCCTCTTCCCCGCCGCTCCCGGCCTCCCCATCGCACCCGGCCTCGCGCCCGCCTCTTTCCTCCCTGGCGATTCCTCCCGCGGGGGTGAGGAAGAGAATGAGGAGTGG
Organism: Dendrocalamus sinicus; assembly: GCA_036346575.1. NCBI lineage: Eukaryota > Viridiplantae > Streptophyta > Magnoliopsida > Poales > Poaceae > Dendrocalamus > Dendrocalamus sinicus. Next base: position 31,094,514 of record CM070654.1, on the reverse strand, counting down.
GTCCCATGTGTCAGTTGTAGTGGAATGGATTTGAGGGCTTAAATTTGAGAGGTGTTGTTGGAGCAGATGTAAAAAAACAGGGCCCTCAAAAGTAGGGGGAGCCCTCAAATGAAAAGTAGGGGCCCTGTTTTGAGGGCTACTGCTGGAGTTGCTCTAAGGAGCTGTTTCTATCTTGGGACTCATAAAAATTGTTTAACGACTAAAAGTTTGTCATGATCATTATTTTTTGGTTGTTAATACTTTGTATTGTAGTAGTGTGGAGCCTTTGAGCCAACGTCTTCCTCCTGCCATCATTGCATGAACCTTTGACTGAATGTTCGCCTTCAGTAGCACGCGCCAACGCTGCATGTAAGACAGAGATTTGTACAAAACATCAATCGGCTGCTTGGGAAAAGATATTCTCAATGGCCATCTTGTTACTAGTCTGCCAGATCGACCATTCAACAGCTGCAAAACTAAACATTAGCAATTTAAAGGTAGCACCCCTAGATGTCAACAACCAGTTTGCCTGAAAGTCCTGTAGAGATTCAGGACAACGATCCCATCGTAACATCTCCGTTATACAACACCAGATAAACTTTGCCAGCACAGAACTAAACAAAATATGATTAGAACTTTCTGTTTTCTTGCAAAGGACACACTCTGCTTCCCCTTTCCAGCATCTTTTCTTCAATTGCTCTGCTGAAGGGATTTTGTGTTGATAGACTTGCCACAGGGAAATTTAACTTTTAAAGGAGTGCAACATTTCCACAATTTCTGCGTATTCCTACTCCTAACACCCCTGAAAACTAGAAATTTGTAAAGTGGTCTCACTGGTATCAAGGGAAAATTTGGAAAACTGACATTTAACATAACAATTTCTCTTTCAAAAAGGTAATAACCCTGCTAGAACAAAGGATTACCCGTTCCACAGGAATTGCATTATTCACAGAAAAATTATTGTCTTCCAAACAAGCATGGTTAATCATGTTCAGTTTATCTGTAGAACGGTAAGGCACACGTCTCTATATAAAGAGATACTACTTCATCTGGTCACAAATACATATCGTTTTGTATATCGACACAGTCTGTAAAACACAACTTTGACCACTAATTTCTATTATAATATATTTGTAAAATAAAATAAAATTACTTTTTGAGATAAATTTATATATATAATTTTTATATATCTAATTTAAATATTTAAAAAGATATGGTAGTCAAAGTTTCAAAATTTTGGCTGTATTTATATTCAAAACGATATGTATTTATGATTGGAAAGAGTAATATATTTAGAAATAGGAGGAAACTTAGCACAGTTCACGCCCAGGGTGACGCCTGAAGCGACGGTGGAAATTGAAGATTGAGAAATTTCTGGTCGAAATCTTGAATACCGGAGTATTCAGATCTCGATGATTGTAGTAACCGAGGCCCGCGGCAGCATGAAATTTTCTCGAAATGAGAAACTAGTAGCACTGTCAATTAAGAGATTCTAACCGGAAGCGTGCGTCGGAAACTTCCTTCTGGTCTAACTTGTAAATTATTCCATCCAAGAACAGGAAATGCTAGTTCTACTCGTCATCAAGCCCAATAACATTCTCGTGTTAGCTCCTTAATTTTTCTTCAGTACATATGCTAACTTTCAAGTAACGAACATGGGGCGTACCATAGGTGGGTTCGGCGGTTCGGCCGGGCTTAGGGTCTATTTTATTATTTTCTGTCTTTTAAATTATACTTTTTAGGGTTAGGTCTAATGGTAGATATTAAACTGAGTTCAGATATACCGATCAAAATCGTATGTGACTGTTTTCCTTTATATATTGCCTCTTACGAATAAACCAGAATTCAAAATCTATAAATCAAAAATCAAAACCACAGTCTAAAAAAATACACTAGTTTACTCCATTTACGCTCCCTCCTGTCAACATGTGGGCATAGCATGTTACCCCATTTACGATCCCTCCCGTCAGAAAAGAATGGCGTCATATGATCTCGAACTAAACTTTGACAAAATATATTGTTGTAAAATTGAGACTAAACTACCCTAAAGTGATTCAAGTAAATTTACAATAAAAATACTTTCATAATATTATTTTTACGACTATATTTAAAATATAGAAAGTGCTAAGGAGCAGTTGAACGTTTTTCTAGAATTGAGAGCATTTAGATTTTAGGGTGTTGCATCTTCATTTAATCGATTCCCCATACCCCCTCCAAAAAAAGACTCTGAGCCGTTGGCATCCAACGGATTCCCCATACCATCCCCCTCCAAAAAAAATGAGTGCTCCGAATCTGAGGTGTTGGATAGAGATCTAACATCCAAAAAATCTGATGCTCTCAACCTCAAAAACACTCGAGTACTCCCTAAACACCACCTTAAAATATATGCAGTAAAATCCAATGGTCAAAGATGTGGCTTTGAAAAGTAAAAAAACTCCAATATTCTTTTTCGAGTAGAGGAAGGGCATATTTGTATTGGCTTTAGCTTTTATTTTCTACTTACATAGGCCAAAGCATGTACGAATGCCTTAGTTTCTATAAGCCGTTTCTATCGACGACTAATATTTATCAACCATTACTTTATATTTTTGCACGTTGTAACGTAATTTGTATTTTATTATGTCGCAATTCTGTATATTATATAGTAATCCAAATATTGTAGTGTCTTTTGTTGCACCGTCATTTGCTCTCTTTTTACGTAATACACTCAGCCACTACTATTTATCTATCATACCAAAAATCACTTCTATTAACCATTATTATTTATCAATTACAACTAAAAATTATCAATAAAAATCAATACGAATGGCCTAACTAACAAACTACAGTCTTGCCTATCAAACTAAACTACAGATTGAAGACTGTCGTACGAGGTCGATGGCATGTTTACATCTGAACATGGGAGAAGCTAATCTCAACCGCCTAATCTCACCTCTTTTTTTTTGAGACGGTACATGTCAGACACACATATATAACTCATACCTTTCTCACACCATCACACGTATATATCCGTATGCATGTTTCCTAACACCCGTTTGAAAATTTTACGAAGGCACCAAAGTAGCAAAGACTTATGCAGTATAAACATATACTTTTCTACTGAACACTTACATATGTGTACCTATTTATTCAATGAGCAGGAGCGTTAAAATCAGGCTTCGAACGTTGATGGATAAGAGAGAACCACAGCACACTCACCAACTGAGCCAGGCTCTGTCCTCTAATCTCACTATTCTAATCGCACGTCCAGCGACAGATTCCCCGGGTCATGCTTGCCGGGTAGCCCATTAGCTGCACATCAATGTGATCAATTTGTGCGACGGGATTAGCGAGATTTGGTCTAAACAATTTGCACAAAGTGGACTTTGGAGACCGGGCAAAGCTTAGCTACCTAGCTCCGTTCTCGTTGGCAGTTTGACTATATATACCTGAATGAAAAATCTTATTGGTGCTAATATAATTAGGAAAAAGTTCATATTTGATACTTGTATTTTGAAGTTGATTCGATTCACCCATATACTATAAAACCAAGTATTTAACCCTCAGTAGTTTCAAAACCAGATCAAAAACCGATCGGAGAGTGGTTTTAGGGATGACGTGGTGCCCTACGGTGGTTTTACGCTTACGTGACCTCAAACTAATTACTTGGGCCCATAGGTAAGTGACAGTTTAATATTAACCATGATTAATTAGCGGTAAACTATTCCTAATGATGTGGGCTCGCTGTCAATGACCTAGAGACAAGGCACAACTCGGGCAAAGCTTCCCGCGGCGAATGACGGCAGGGCTTGCGGGTGGGGCTCAATGGATGGATTAGATTAGTGCTAACTAAACTTGTGGTTTTAAGTTAAATAGACACTGACATGTGGACCTAGTAGATAAGTTAATCAAGTTTCTAATTAAAACCAAGTTTAAACATTGAGTCACGGACAATCCCTGTGACTCATCAAACACGACTTCCCTATTCCGCTTTCCATGTTCCCTTAGTGGCATGCATTTATTTCTTCATTGTTTGTATTGTGGGACCTATGTATTTAACCGATGTATGCCACGTCTCAGGAACACTAATCAGAACACAAAAGGCCGAACAAGGAAGCCATGTTTTGACTCACCCAACTGCAGGGTCCACGAGATGATTGGAAGCCATGTCAGTGCAAAACAACCATCAGACACCTGTCATCCCTAAAACCACTCTTAGGCCGGTTTTGGACTTTATTTGATCTGGTTTTGAAACTACAGAGGTTAAATGCCCGATTTTTATAATACATGGGGTGAATCAAACCAACTTCAAAATACAGGTACTAAATATAGACTTTTTCCATATAATTACAACAAACTCTATACACATCTCTTAGTCTCATGGACTGCACTAAACATTTCGTATAGGAAATACTGTGAGCACCCAGAGAGAAATTCTTGTGTGACAATTAGAAGTATCCTGACGAGTCACTGACAACTGGCCCTAATGGATTGCCTTTGTCAACAGGGTCCCCTGCCAGTGACTTATCAAACATGTTTTCGCGTATATCCGGTACGCGTTTAGTATGTAGGCATAGCAGATCTCACAATCTACATCATGTATCCTGTATACCTAAACAAATGGTTCCTACTTGCTACAATTAGTGCTGGTTTGCTTGTCTCTGGTGCAGCCACACCACCACAAACTCTTATAGAAACTGGATCAACATTTATTATCATTATAAACTGTGTTAATTTTCAGTAGATACCTGTGTCCTCGAGCACGAAACCCAGGAAGGCAGGAACGGAAGAGAAGGTCAGAGTTCAGAAGGCCTCGGAGGTTAACACCTGGCGTGTCTGTTCTTCCTCTCCTCAACTTCCGCAGGAAAAGGTCCACTCTACGACCGCGATCATGCGTCGCACGACGGGAGGCGATGACAAACGTCGGGCACGAACTCTGTCATTGAGCTCTGGTTTTTTAATTGGGAGAGAGAAGAAGTCGTCTTCTTGGAGAAAGGAGGGCTAGAAAAGGTCAAAGGCAACCAGCGAGTGAGCGAGCGACGTTTGTTTTGTTTCAGTTTTGAATGACTTTTTTTTTTGGTATTCTTTGTATTGTCCGTGATAAGATAATTTTTTTCTATTTTTAAATTTTTTAAGTTTAATTATGTTAAATAAACTACCATCAATTACAATATAAAATAAGTCTCAAACAATGAAAAAAAAGTCATAAGCTATAGAAAAAAAACCCAACAAAAGTCACAAGTTTGCTGCACTTGTCAGGATTCAGAAACCTACCGTGACGGCAAAGCATGCACCCACGAGATTCTTGACTTTACACCGTTGGTTGGTTGATCTAAAGACAAGTTGCCGAATATAATACGAGCTACGCTTATAGTCGGCAACTCTTTTTCTACTGCAAAGTTGTGGTACACGAGTAACAGTCTAACAGATGGATCAAAGCATGAGCAAATGATGCAGACAATGGCACAATGCGATGTTACAGCAAACGGTAGATCCTGCATTTCTTTTGATCTTTTCCTGAACACAAGATGAATAACCCAAATATCGCCCAAGGCTTCAGAAGCCCCAAATTTCTTCTGTCCATATAGATGTAGTCCGTAAGAAAGGTAAAAGAGGAATGTGGATTTTTCTCCCCTGAAGAAGCAATGAAAGGTACAGACTAACAACATAATCACACAAGGCTAAAAGAATCAGCAGTACCCTATGACACTAGGAGGAAATTGAGTGAGACCACTGCAACCAGATACGACGAGAGACGATGCAGCATGTGTCCCAAGGTGAAAAAAACAATCAAGAACAACACGGGTTTCAGCGAAGAAGACGAGAGTGGGGGCCAAAAAAGACGAAATCCCACTATCATATCGACCAACGCGAAGCTAAGGTGGTGATCAAAAGAGCTTCAGTTTCTGGCTTCCAGCTTATTTTTTACTATTAATAAATTTCGTCTGTTTCTGAACTTTTGGCTTTTTGTTGAGTTTTTTTCGGTTCTTTTTCCCGTATTTGTTTGTATTATACATAATAAGCTAACATAGTTTTTAATTTTTTAAATTTAATTATGCTAAATAAGTCTCTGTCAGCTACAGTGCTTTTCAGCCATAAGCCACAAAAAAAGCCCAAATAATCACCCCACACCTGTCGGGCGATCTACGGACAGACAAAAGCATGAGGCCATGAAGTTTCCTTACATTACATGGCTACATCGCATCATAGCATTACACATTCTTGCTTGCCCATAGAGAGTAACCCACTTTACGTGTTGAATTCATGGGGCTAACAATTGGTACAAAACTCAAGAACAAGAGTACAGGGCATCACATGGAAGGTTTTTGTCCTCTCTTCTTTCTTCAGTGTGATCTGCATCATGGTAAGCAGTAATCAGCATAATAACATCCTTATAAGTAACAGCTAGTTGTCCTGTACTAGCTCTGCGTATATCATGGTAGTGGCAAGGCAATCATGGGATGTGAAAAATGGTACTTCTTGCTCACTGTCACCTTGGCTCGTCTTCAACTTCGTCATGGGTACCGTCATTTATATTCATCTTTGTCCTCAAGTTCTTCATCTTCAGAGAGTTAGTTGCACAGTGGAAAAAGGCAAAACAAAATGAAAAAAAAAGATATAGGATCCTAGCAAACGTCACTGCATCAGATCCAAAGATACAAGATATTGGATTAGGAGTATTTCATTGAAAAGTTTTAGGGTCTAGTTCAAATTTGAACTAAATCCCAGAACCTCCCAAGGAATTACTCCTCATCCAAACAGGCCCTTAAATATGAACTATTTTACTTCCTTGTCCTAGCACAAGTCATCAGATGAAGGTAGGCTTTCTGTTACCTGGCAAGTAATTGGTCTACTATTTTCACATTTGTCATCTTTGCAGCTGCTAGAGTACTAGACAAGCAAAGGGCTTGCACCATGGATATCATGGTCATCTTCTGGGGTTTTTTCAGTATTTCTCTTCCTAAACAAGTGGACTGGCAACATAGGATGTGTCAATAAAACCACATGAACAATTTCCAAATTATATATGGCATTCTGTCAAAATAGGACTGCAATGGTACATGAAGATAATTATAATTAGCTGGGGATAATGTTTCCCGGTTCCTCCCCTGTTGTTTTTCTTGGCTCTAGAAAATCAAATAACTTTGATCATGAGAGACTTCTCCTAGTTCCCAAGCTTTGAATTGCGAATGTGTCTTGTAGAACCTGTTCCGTAGAGGGCTCCTCGCGACCAGGGCACCAGTTGCAGCTGCACACCACGCACAGTCTTATCTGATCTGAAATCAACGGCCAAAATAGCCACTATGGAAAAAAGGGCAACTATATAAAGCAGATGAACCAAAATGAGTGGCTAGTGGATCAAATATATGTTATTTACTTTGGGGAAATTGCTATGATAGCACAGCAGGTTAGTGAGATACTATTTGTGACAATGATAACGGAAAAGTAAAACCATACACATATGGATCTTCATGCACTATCACAACCGTTTAAATGTCTTCAAGATTCGTGCGTAAACCTGACCATTTTGCAAAAAGGCCTAACACTTCTCTTCCTTCCCCCTCCCCCCCTCTCTCTCTCTCTCTTCATGCCACTCCGCCATCGTGAGCTACGTCGTGGGCGTCCTCCACCATCTGCAAGCCATGCTGTCGCCGTCCTCCATCCCATGCCATCCGCGAGACGTACCACCACCATCCTCTGTCGGAGTTGCACCCTAAGATCCACGTCGGAGAAGCAAGGCCACGCCGTCGTGCCGGAGTCTCACCGGAGAGATCATAGAAGGGAGAGAGGGGGAAGAGAGAGAGAGGGGGGAAGGTGGAGAAGAAGGTAGAAGGCGGGGGTGTTTTAGCAAAATGGATAAGGCTAGAACCTAACCATTGTGCACCAATCTCAAAGCAATGTGTGTGTGGTGTAGATAGTATGGAGCTTCATATAGTTGTGGAAAAGCCACCCTTTGAGACTTGATCCCATAAGTTGTTGGAGAGCGACTACAGGATGGTATACGTTGCACGGTGTAGCAACAAGTTTCATATAGTTTCAGTAAGTTTCAAGAGAAAGTTTAAAAGTTTTATGTTTCAGTGAGTTTCATGTATTTCTAGAAGTTTATAGAATATTCCAAGCCAAAGTTTTAACGAGATTCAAGTTTTAGAACTCAAGGTTCACCAAGTTTCAATCGATGAGTTTCAACAAGCTTCAACCAAATGTTTCAACAAATTTTAACAAATTTTAATAGGTTTCAAACAAGTTTCAAAAAATTTTGTTAGTTTCGGTAAGCTTATCTAGCTATGATGATACTAACACATCCAAGGAGGGAGCGGTTAAGGGGGGACAATATGGATAAACTGACATTTCTGTAGGCAAGAAGGTAGCACCAAGGGAAGACATTCCTCCTCGCATATCACTAATTACGATTAAATTATCATTAATTAATATGGCAAATTCAGAACACATAAAATTCCTAAAAAATTACACAATTAGGTTGATTATATCGGGAGGATTCACATAAAATTTTGTAATTTTTGGAGATCGTTTGCTATATGTAACGACTCCTACAAATATCGAAAGCATACAAATTTTTTAGCAGCATTCGGAGTGAATAAAATTGTTAAAAAATTACACAATAAATTACGTTGTATCAGGAAACTACACATAAAATTTTATAATTTTTGAACTCATTTATTATATTTAAAAGTTCAAATAAATGTGATATAAAATTATAAATTTAAGTAGATAGTTAATCGACTTAATTATTTACCGTTCTGCTTTATGGGAAGATGGCAGCCGCCCTACGGTCCGGTGGCTTCTGCTCCAATCCAAGTATCCAACCCAGTCCCGTGGCTTCTGCTCCAATCCAACCCCAATCCAATCCACTCCAGTTGCTTCTGCTCCAATCCAACCCCAGGCGCTCCCGCAATCGCACCACGAGCAGGTAGTGATGCCGTTTTGTCCCTTCCTTCCCATCTCCCCTTTCCCGACTTCTTCTCCGCTTGTTCATACGTCTGCAGGATTGGGCGCCCCGATTTTGTCTGATCCGGTATTTGTGGAGATTAGGAGAGACCCGATCTTGGTGTCCTGGGTTGTTTTTCCGTGGTGGGTTTTCGTCTGTGGATTGGGAGTTCAGCTAACCTTTTTATTGGGAAGCGGGTTGGATGAGAGAGATGTTCCTATGTGTTATTGCGTCTGATCTTAGTTGTATGTCTCGTGTATATTAGTTTACCATTTTTGCGTTGCATGGAATAGTGTGCGCTGTTGTTTTGGGTTAGCTGCAATGGTCTACTCACTGGCCTCTTTGCTCGCACCATTTCTTAGAAATTAAACGAAATACAGATGTTTCGCAGGCACCAGTTAGGACTTTGGAGCAGTGCATTTGTGCCGCTACTGGTTTTGACGAATATGGTGCTTTTGGTGCTTATTTTTATATATGGAACTTGGTCGGAACATGTTTTCTTTTTTCTCTTGGTAAATTCTTGCAATTGATAGCGCTTTGTCTTGTGAAATCATTGATCCATCACGCATGTAACGGGCAGTTGGTTATTGCACCTCATGGAAGATAATTTGAGAGCGCTATAATCGTAGATAATGCGAGACGCTCATTAATCTTCTTAGTATTCATGCTTGTACATTGTTCATTCATTATTATCGCACTTATATATATAGTTGCTTCAGTACACCTCTTTTAGAAAAGTTTACGAATTTTAAAGCAAAATAGTTTATATTTGGTGATGGCAAATCTATACCACTTATAAAAAATAAATCAAATTGAAGATTAACTGTGGATATAGACTTGAAGATTAACTGTGGATATTTTTTTTAGGTTTTATTACAAGGTTATCATTTCTTTGATCTTGAGGAGATTCTATTCCTAACCTACCCCAACTTGCTTGAGATAAAAGGTTTTGTTGTTGTTGTTGTTGCATATTTGCCCCCATCTAGTATTAACTATTATGTTTTTGAGATTTGTAAACCTTTTTAAAAAGAGGTGTACCGAAGCATACCCAGTACACACACATGTACCTCTATTTGGCTGCTTCATCAGGCTGTTGTGTTGTCAGATATCTGATTATGGATCTTCGCGTGACTCCTGCCATGGCAGCTAAAGCCTATAAGTACAAAGCAGAGCTACTTGTTAAGGATTACCTGCTAGCAGATTTGTATGTCCCATACACTGCTGTGCTGGGGGGAATCCTGATGTGCAAGTTGGTACATTCATTGATTCATTACCACTTTCTCTGTTAAGTTTTGTCATAAGTCTACCTGTGCGATAACATGTTCATATTATGTGTATAGTATGTAGATAGGAGCAAAATATATGGTAAACTTGACAGACCTGTTCATGTAGTTTTACTATTTTGAGTTTCATGCGGGGCCTTAGCTTCACTACATGAATTACAGAATTAGCAAAAGGTGTCCACTGGATTTTAAGCCCTTCATTTTTCTATGTTGCAACAACTTGCACTGGTTTTATTTTTTCCAGCCTAAAATTAATTTATAATTTACAATGATGGCGCACTGGTAAGTGTAGTTGAGGCACAAGTAGTTATTTTCAAATTGTGAAAAGAAGCCTTAAACAAAGAAAATGGCTTAACAGTGCATATTTGCTTATTAGGGACTCGATTTAATCTCAGTTATTCGTTTCTGGGTTGATCTCAGTTCATGATAAGTTGAGCTCAAATGAGAATGGGCTTCTAAATGAGAATAGGCTAGAAGGCCAGCATGTATGGTTGAGCTGACTTAAATGAATCGTGGTTGAGCTAACTCAATATAAAATGATTCTTTAAATAGCACACTGCAACATAACAATGAGATGCTAGTAATGGCGTAGTTTCCAATATTGCATTTGCTGTGGAACTTCCTATGATTCATATATTGTAACTGAACTCCAATCATTGTAACGGTATCTTGACTATTGTTTGTTTTTGCTAGCTCAGTCCTATGATATCACACACTTTATCAGTTCATTCTACTTCAAGGGTTACACTTCTCTTACGAAGATGCAAAAGATCGAATGGAACAACAGGTGAGTGTAATTTTACAACTTAATTTCTTGCATCCTCCTCTGTTATATTTAAGTTTCTCATGGTACGTATTCTAACCCTTTTTCTGTTCTAGGGGCATGTCCACAGTCCATGCAATATTCATTACAATTTTGTCAGCATACCTAGTCTTCTTCTCGGGTTTATTCTCTGATCAGCTGGATGGACCAGTAACATTTCGAAGTTCAAGCCTATCCAATTTTACATTAGGGGTATTCTATTACTTTATTGTAATGTGACAATGCACTATGATAATTTTCTTTTTGACATATCTTCTGTTCCCTTGCCTCATATGAGCTGAATCTCATGTTTGCCAGGTCTCTGTTGGGTACTTCATTGCAGACCTTGCCATGCTATTTTGGTTTTACCCTTCTCTTGGTGGAATGGAGTATGTAAGTGAACATGTTTCATTTTACCTTCCCTTTCTCTCCCTCCCATTTCCATTCTAGCTGGCTAACTTTGGCCCACTTCTCGCATTCAACTCCTGTAAACTGCATTATCTGTCTCTACTCTACCATTTACTCTCGATATTCTTTGTCAGGTTATCCACCACATGCTGTCACTTATTTGTGTAGCCTACACTATGCTTTCTGAGGAAGGACAGTTATACACGTACATAACTCTCATTTCTGAGACTACCACACCAGGAATCAACCTAAGATGGTAACTGAACAAATGAACAAGTTACACAAAATGTTATTCGGATGTTGCCATCTTTCAATCCATCTAAGCTATTCTCTCCCTCCTTGACATCAAGGTTCCTTGATATTGCTGGAATGAAAAGATCCAAAGCATATCTTGTCAACGGAGTAGCAATGTTTGTTACTTGGCTGGTAAGGACAAAATACTTCACTAACTTTAATTGGATGGAAATTCTGTGATCTGATGCATTCATGTTTGGGAAAAGCATTGAGCTTGAATAACCACATCCAAGTTTATTAAATGCAGTATTCAAGTCTAGTTTTTTTTATTATTCTCATGTTCTTTCAGCCTTGGAGGTGGTATATTTGATTCGGTACTTATCTTGAACCAATACCTTTTCCATTGTGGGTAATATTGGTACATACGGGTATTTGTGGTAACCATTGTGTTTCATCTATCTTGTCCTACATTAGAAACTGGACTTGGTTGTTATACATTGCAATGGATTTTATGGATTTCTCCTTGTGATTTGGTAGCATTCGTCAAATTAGTTTTGACAGAGTATTGAATTGTTGTAAAGAGAAATGAACCTTTTCCTAACGCAAGCCTTGAGATTAAGTTATCAAAATTACAGCTGCAATGTGACTAATGCAAATCCGTACTCAGTTTATAAATGAAAAAAGTCATTACTCAAGTTCAATAAAATCTGTTGGCCTAAGAGATATGATGGATTTTTGTTCCGACTAGATGTTAGAGCTTTGTGTAGCTTGGTCTGCTAACATTGAAAACAAATGCCTTCACGCAGGTGGCAAGGATAATTCTGTTCATATATTTGTTTTATCATATCATTTTACATTATGATCAGGTACATGATGGCTCTTCTGAATTCAATATCCATCACAAGTTAACAGCTATCACACAGATGTTTCTGAGTTGGTACTTGTTTATTGACAGATTAAGCAGATGGACACCTTTGGTTGTCTTCTGGTATGTGTTGTTCCAGTGATACTATTCGTGATGAATATGATGTGGTTTTCCAAGATTTTAAGGGGTCTCAAGAAGACGCTGGCCAAAAGGCATTGAGTCGAGCAATGTGTGTCCTTGTACAGCTTCAATCAATCACTCATCTGTAGATTCACTTGGGCTACGTAAGTATATAAAGCTTCTCAGTAGTCGCGACCGCAGCTTACACTGGTAATTTCAGCCTGGTTGTAATAATCCAGATTTACGTCTGACTGCCCAACCTTTTCTGGATGCTCTATTAATTTGTATATATGTTTTGCTATGGCTGTGTGTATGTAATATCCGTTAAAGCTTTTTTACTTTTGTATATACACTTACAACTTGATTTTGTCTGAGAACATTAGTTTCCCCTGTTTTAGTCACATTTGTGACATTTTCTACCAATTTTGACCATCATCCCCTAAGTTTTTTTTTTTGGAATTTTTTTTGGAAAAAATAGCAATGATGATACTGTATAGACTTCTAACCTTAATAATAAGGGTATTTTTATCAAATACTTTTAGCCTACTTGTTACTCAGAATTGGTCAAAACTCAATTCAAATTAAACTGCTATTATGTTTGGCAGTGAGCCAGTGAGGCTATTTTTAAACATGTGTAAGCTAGACAAAGTTGAAATTTGAAACCAAAGAAAATTTCTGCAAAAGTTGTCAGTGTAGATATGTTTCATGTAGTTTACTCTTTAAATTCCAGAGATCATTTGTGGGTTCCAACAACTAAAAGGAAGAATGAAAAGCTGGAGCACCAAATTTCTAGTACACTCAACAAAAGCAAGTGCCTGTAGGATTGGCATTCCTCTTTAAATAAGGCAAATGGATGGAGTAATCGGTGCATGTGTCACAGTGAATCAAAAATACTATAATCCCTCTGAGATACCAGCTAATGAGACGCTTTGGGAAGTGCTCCTTGCCTTCAATTTTTTTTTTTAAAAAAAACTTCCATTATGTGAGCTGCGTAGGACAAAGAATACCCTGCCAAAAACGTTGAAATAGTTAATCTAGATCCATTTTTAATGTCATAATATGTGTACAGTAGCTCATATGCACCTCCTCGTTTTATTTGCACCATCAGCACGATATTAATATTTCAATCATGAGCATCATTAGGTGCCTTTCATCAAATAGCATATGGAATGCCATTAAATATCGCTTGAATTATTAGTGCTTAACTATTTTTTTACCACCTTTTCAAAGCTTATAACTAGTACAAATTCTTATCTTCTGCATCTTTCCATTCACCTGTCTTAGCAAGGTAATTTAAGCAAGTGACAACGAACCCAAAATCATAAGCAAAACATAACAAGAATCAAACAAGAACATGATTGAGGCGGAGTTTTGATATATTTCAGTAGAGGATGAGGTTTATATACTCATGGATGATTATAAGGTGTAGTCAAAACACCATCATTACCTCTCAAGTTTTCTCTTACAATCATGTAAGAAGATAAGGTACCAGCACAATCCTAATGGGTCTAACCCATTAAGCTTACTGATTAAACCCGTTAACATCACTAATATGGGTTTTACACTTACACTCGTTTCTCAAAGCGTTTACAAGACAACCCGCTAACACTTTAGTGATTGATCCACTTATCAATTTTAGCACTTCTTGACCTAAATTACTTCTCCTTTAGGCCTTTCTGTGATGTGGTTTTGATCAAGGCACCAATTTGGCATTTGGTCAACTACCAAAATACTCTCGACGAAGCTTTCGGGCACTTTTCCTTGACTCTGTCTTTATCTTCACCTCAAAACATCTTCACATGCTTTGATACACAACCCGTAGTGCCCAATGACTAACTGTCACGTCTTCACGCATTTGGACTCCTTTGAACCATCTCTACGTGTATCAGCCTCATCACTTGGCGTACCACATACGCTAACTCGTCTCTTCACGATCCTTATCTTCTCTGTGCGTTCCACTTGGGCCATGTAGTCTTACCCGGATTTACAAGACCGCTTGGGCCTCAACTCCCCCACCTAATCCTTGTCTATTGCTTTTGGTCACTATGTCCTCCAACCCACCTGTATATTCAAAGATCAAGCAACCATATCGAGCATAAGTTCCATGCATTTGACTCACATTAGTTAAAACCATGTTTCGTGTGCAATGCAACACAAACCCTAATGGCTTTTAAGCTATGAACCGACCTCAAACTAACTCAGCTTAACTCACCCTAATCTCTGGCCGCAGCCATCGATCTAACCGCTCTTCCTATGCCGGTCGGACCACCCCAGTTAGACCGCTAACCACTGGCCGGTTAAACTGGCCACCTAATGTGACCGTATTTTCATTGCCGGTCATACCGGCCAACTCATCTCGGTCCGACCACCAACCATGGTCTGTTTGACCGCACGTGACCAACACCAAAATCCACTCTCTGGAAAAAGCAGCTGCCAACTAGAAATTGGTCATACCGCCCAACGGTCTGACCACCACTATGTGGCAGCCACTTCTGTGTCGATGTTCATAGCTCCGACAACTCCTACAATCCATGTGAGATGGCGGGGTGCTCCATTCTTGCCTTCATCTGTAATCTGTGCACTAGACCTTGCCCTCCCTTCTCCTACACTTATGGTGGTCGAGCGTTGGTCCTTTGCTCCCTTGCAAGGTACACTATAACACTCCATGGAAGCATATATGGCATTGGTGTCCCCATAGACTTCTCTGGCTTTTGCTTTGGTTGTGGGGGTAGCTCCATAAGGGAGCATGTTGGCATTGCAGGGTTTGGCAAGGGCACACTAGATCTCTCTGCCATCCCAGCTAGGGTTTCTGGATAAGGGCTTCTCCCATTGCTTCCTAGGATTCCAATTCACGAGGAACACTAACATCACCAGCCCTCTGGTCATGGGGGATCTCGCACTGTCCATGAAGGATGACTTCCTCTTCACCCCAATGTTGAAGAGCTTCACTTACCCAAATGTCTACTACAGTGGCCTAGAGGGTGTCAGCATAGGAGCCACCGCTGCCATAGCTGCTCCTCCCATCTTGGGGTAGCATTGATTCTGGAGGCAATGGTGGGGTGTTTGTCGACACTGGGATGACATACGCTCACCTCCCTGATCCATTCTACGCGTCCATCATATCATCCATCTGCTCGACTGTACCATATGACAGATCTTACGAGCTTGAAATGAGGACGAGGTTTGATCTTTGCTTTGTCAGCCTCGAGCTTTCTATATGGACTCACTCACTCAAGCGAATACCAGGAGGTAGAAGATGGAAGTATAATAGAGAAGAAATGCACCTTTCTTTTTGTGACGCAACAACTGCCGTGAGTCTTTTTTTCTTTTGTAGATTGTTATTCATATGAAAGCAATGATGCAAATGCAAAGTAATGCGATCCTAAACTGGCGGTGAGTGCTACTACCTCGATCCGTATATAGTGCCATGCCTCCCAGAGGAGCTGGTCACACTCTAATAGAAACACATGCAAAGCCAATACAACTAGAAATGGTTCATCAACAGTACGATGCAGTTACATGCATAAATAAAAACTGAAAGCAAATATACTTTAGAATAACAAGATTAACTTAACAATCACCCCCTTAATCTTGTTGTGGCTTCTTAATGTCCCTGAGGTTGATCCTCTCATGCAGCTCGCAGAACCTCTGTCTCCCAAGTGGCTTCGTGGGAATATCTGCCAGCTGCACGTCGATCTTGACATAATCCACTTCAATCTCCTTCTGAATGCAATCTCGGATGAAATGGAACTTTGCATCAATATGTTTGCTTCGCTCACAATGAACTGGACCTTTTGTGAGTGCTATTGCAGGCTTGTTGTCTATCATGAGCTTTGCCTCATCAGGTTTGCCACCCTCAGCTCACCTAGCAGCCGTCCGAGCTATATACCCTGACATGCTCTAGCGCTAGCTGCTACATATTCAGCTTCACACGAAGACAATGCCACAACTCTTTGCTTCTGTGACAGCTGTGTAACTGGCTTCCACTAAAGAAAAACAGGACTCCGATGGTGCTCTTATGATCATCAATGTCCCCGTCTAGGTCACTGTCACTGTACCCGAGCAGGCTTGCCTCCAAACTTCACTTTTTCAAATAAAAGCAACCATGGTTAAGGTTACCATGCAAATACCTCAGAATTTGTTTTACTACAACCATGTGATCCGTTGTGAGGAATTCCATGTATCAGCTCATCACTCTAACCGAAAAAGCCAAGTCAGGCCTTGTGTTAACTAAGTACCTCAAGCTTCCTAAGACGCTTCTATACAGGAAAGCATCAATAGGAGGACGATACTCAGTTTGCTCATCTTCAGTCTTGGTTCCATTGGGATTTGACATCCATATGGTGCACTTCCCAGCTCTCTTGAGCTGCCAAGGCAATCAACAAGCGTACAGTTTCTAGTCTTGCTGCAGGGGCAAAGACTTCATTAAAATCAACTCCTTATCTTTGCACATAGCCTTTTGCAACAAGATGAGCTTTGTGTTTCACTATTTCTCCTTCAGGATTCTTCTTTACCTTGTAAACCCACTTTGGGCCAATTGCTCGATGCCCATTTGGAAGCTCTGCAAACTCCCATTTGTTGTTCTTTTGTATAGCTATCATTTCTTCAGTGTTAGAAATAATCTTGACTTATAGTACATGTCGTAGTAGAGTTCGTTTTCGAGTATAACTCAAGTTGAAGTTGAGATCAACTTGAAGTCCGAATCGGAATAGAAGTAGGAGAGTTTTATCCCTATATATTTGGGGGGACTTGTACCCAGTTTTGTATCCAAAGGAAGAAAAGTAAGAAAGAGGGGGAGCAAATAAGAGAATAAAGAAATTCAGAAATTTCTTCCGTGTTCTCTCAGATTATTTGCGATGTGCGCGTTTTCTCCTGGGATCAAAATTGTAACAAGTGGTATCAGAGCCTAGGCAAGAACTGAGTCGCCGAAAAAATCGTCTCGGCGATTCCGTTTTCAGCGCGTCTCACACGGCGCTCCTGAGATGCACGTTGCTCGTCTTCACACAGCTCTCCCGGAAAAAGACGCGCGCGGCACGTCCTTCCGTTCCCTCGGTCCAAGAGCCGCATCAACATAGCCCGAGTTCTTGATCCGTGCTCAAGATCATATCGCGTTCTCCGGGAAGTGGTGTCATCGGCGACGAGGTACCATCCAGTATGATGGCGAAGGAGAGTTCCGCTGTCTCGCTGCATTATCCGATACTCACAACGAGCAATTATGCAGCATGGGCAATCAAGATGAAGGTGTACATGAAGGCTCAAGGAGTGTTGGACGTTGAGAAAATGTGTTCGCCGTCCAAACTCAAGTAAGCAGAGTTGAAATCAGAACGTCGAGGAGATGTGTCACCATTCCATGTCAAAGTATGAGTTTAGTAAGTCGTAGTTGAGTCCGACTACCTCAATGTTTTAGAATCTTTACATCTGGATAGACCCGTACCAATTAAGTTGAGTTCCTACATGTAGCTTGCATGTAAAACGCTTCATGTGGAGGCGTGGCTGGTAGTTCATAATATATTGAGACTAAAACTAGAGTGTGTCAAGTCAAGATTAAGGGGGAGATTGTTAGAAATAATCTTGACTTAGAGAGTTCGTTTTCAAGTATAACTCAAGTTGAAGTTGAGACCAACTTGAAGTCCGAATCGGAATAGGAGTAGGAGAGTTTTATCCTTATATATTTGGGGAGATTTGTACTCAGTTTTGTATCCAAAGGAAGAAAAGAAAGAAAGAGGGGGAGCAAATAAGAGAATAAAGAAATTCAGAAATTTCTTCTGTGTTCTCTCAGATTATTTACGATGTGCGCGTTTTCTCCTGAGATCAAAGTTGTAACATTCAGGCATAGCTCGCCTCCAATTTTCATTGTGCACTGCTTCATCAAAGCTTGCTGGCTCATCAATTGACAGAAAACAAAGCCCAGCTTCCTCTTCCAGTTCATGCGCTTCAATATATATATCCTACATAGAACGATACTTATGTCCGGTTAATTGTTCATCATTAAACATTATAGTGAATGTTTCACCTGGGCCTTGTGCTCGTGGACGCCCGTGCCCACGGCCCCGACTGCGTGTGCCACCAGTATCTTTGGACAATCCTCCAAAGTTCTCTCCCTCCTCACGAGCTTTCCATTCTGCACGAGTGAGGAGGACATGCTCGTCCGCCTTTAACCCATGGCCATAGTAGCGCTCCTCGTGAGCTTTAAGTGATCCAATCAGCTCTTCCATTGTCATCATTTTCAGATCACCAAGCTCTTCTATTGATGAGGCTATTTGGATGAACTTTCTAGAGACGGACCGAAGCATCTTTTTGACAACATACTCCTCCACGGTCTCCCCTAGATTGCGAAGTCAGTCGACAAGAGTACTTACTGTTTGGGTAAATTCATCAATGTCTTCATTCTCCTCCATGCGCAGGCCCTCAAGCTCCCATCAGAGGGCCTGAGCCTTCACCTCATTGGCTCTTGCCGCCCTAAGATGCATGGTTTTCAATGCATTCCACGCATCTTTAGTGGTTTTCTTCTCCCCAAGTTGTAGCAAGGTACTTTCGGAGATACCTTGGTAGATGGAGGCTAGTGCCATCTTGTCTTTGTGGGTGTCCACCAGTTCTTCGGACTCAACAGCCTCCCACACGTCCTGAGCTTCCATGTATACTTCAATCTTGATCGCCCATGCCAAGTAGTTGCTCTTGGTGAGCAATGGGTACCGGAGCGATACACTTCCTTCTCGCGCCGGCGCTCGCGATGCCGCCGTATCTGTCAGGTCGCCGCTGCTGCCATGTGCGGAGCTTCCTAGCGAACTACCGTTCCTCGGCATGACCTTTGGCATGCATGGAAGAAGGCTCTGATACCAAACGTCGGCCTCGAGCTTTCTATGTGGACTCAACTCACTCAAACGAATACCAGGAGGTAGAAGATGGAAGTACAGTAGAGAACAAATGCACCTTTCTTTTTGTGATGCGGCAACTGCCATGCGTCTTTTCTGTTGTAGACTGTTATTCATACTAGTGGTGTGCCCGTGCTAACGCTACGGTAAAATACAAAACAAGATAAAATTTGTAAAAAATAAAATGAACAATCAGATTCTTTAAGATTCACGTCTCATATATTATATAACCAAATAGTTTTGTCACATAATGAATGTCACATAAATACGTGACCGGTCGAAACCACCCAACACGCAATGCTCAAAAGCCTACGACCGATTCCCAGGTCTTGCGACCGCTTCGCGAGACCATACGACCGGTTAACAGAACAAGCACATGATGTACTAATTCAAATATTTGGAACCAAGAAAAAACAGAACCATCTATTCACATAATGAACGTTGACATAACCACTCGAGTAATAGGGCATCTCTTAAATTAACTACATGTTACAAGTTGTACCTTACAACATTATTTTTCCTTATTTTATTTATATAACATATCCAGATTCCATATTGGTTAAAGACAATATAACAATACCATCAAGTAACAACTACTAAACAGAAGTGATATGAATAATAAATTTCACAGAAAGAACAGGAAAGGAACAGAATGCTATAAAAGCTTATGGGTTGTCTTAGACATACAGATGAATACAATTGGCCTCTAGGAGTGACCGAAGCAGAATTGCTTGTTGTTGGTTCTTCATAGCTAGGGGACTGATCCCTGCCTTCCCAGTTAGAAACAACTGATCTTGTTCTTCCTACACGATACTTTAAGATTCAGACTCACAGAACATATTACAGCAAGTACCAAAGGATATCAAAATATATACCTGCTCTTGAAACTTCAGTATAGCAGTTATCTATTGGCTTACATATTCTAGAAACATCTGTAAAAGAGTAACAAATTCTGTAAAAGTGTAACAAATTCTCAAAACAGATACAACTTAGTTACAATAAATGAAAATAGCCAGGAATTTTAAAATGGTGACACATGATTACCCAAAAGAAAATTTTCTTGCCAAAACAGTGGGATAATTAATAACTCAACAAGAGAACAATAGAACATGGAACATGTTCTCAAAAGATCAGAACATAACTCGGCAAACCATGCTTGGTCCGATTAATCTTCGAACAAAGATGGCATTAATTAATCAAATTCAGCTGACAAATACAACCCATGCAAAATAGCTAGCTGTAGAAATAATTGAACACCTCGAACAAAAAATTTTAGTTGCTCATATGTACAAATATGAGGTAGTCTTTTATAATGTAATGCAAATATGTACAAATGTTCATCTAAAGCAGAACCAGAAATTACTTTGGATCTTCTGAAGGTCAATGTTGGTAATTCTCTCTGTGCTCTACTGTCTTGAACTATTTTCTTTAGTTAACACACAAGAGGAGGGTCTAGTTACTATAGCATAAGCCACAAATTATAAGTGAAAAAGAAGGAAGCCAAGTACTAACATCATGCTTTTTCATATTGTGGATTTTCTCAAAAAGAAACTGAATCATTCTTCTCCCCTGTATCTTTGAAACGTAATGAGCAAATGAAAGTACTCACACAAAGGTATAACTGAATCATTCTTCTCCCCTGCATCTTTGAAACGTAATGAGCAAATGAAAGCACTCCCACGATAGATAAAAGAGTTTCACTCAAAGGCATAGCTATCTTGGTCCAGCCACGATATCAATAGTTCAAAAGTGCAAATTCGATTTAATTTACTAACATGCCCCAACCATATTTAAGTACCAAAGCCGCACAACATCTCTAATAAAAAGAGCTCTCAATTTATACACTGCAGCAATTGTTAATTATTAGTGAGAAACTGGAATCTCGGTTCAAGATCGCAAGCCATTCGGTTCAAGAACAAAGATACCGATCCGATGCGATTCAATCCGGTTGGAGGTCTGCACAAGAAAGAAAGGTATATTATATTCTGTTCAAGAAAATTGGCAGCAATAAAATATGCCCATTTAAGCCATGAAAACTTACCTTAGGAAGTATATGATACTGAGAGGAAAGCATCATTACTCAAAGACTGCACATAATTATTTATCGAGATCCGCAATACAAGATTCTAAACAGTACATGCTATCACATGCTAAACATACGCTTTCCTAAATCAAACTACAAGTCTATAACAAATGTCAAAAATTATTGAGTTGCGTATGTCTCAAGGCTTGCTTCTATTCTTCTGTAGATGTGATGGATAAATCACCACCATGTTTTTTGGGGGAAAACATTTAGGTGACACAATTTCAAATAAATGTCTTTATGCTACTGACTCTCGATTCATATAGACCAAATGTAACCTAGGCCATGAATATCTTTAATCGCTCAGTGAGTCTGTTAGCATGGACAGGCAATAGTAAATATCTTTATGCAAGCAAACTGGTTAAGAGGGTTGTCCGGAGACTTCTTCCATAGCTTCCATATCATGTCTTTGTCTTGCTTGATGTTAGGCCTGGCTTTTCTTCCTTTAACTTAGGGAGTTCTGCCTCTTCAAATGCCTGTCACAGATATTATTCCAAATGTATTCAAGCACCAAATGTTATAGTGATGTATTCGAAAAAATCAACAGTACAACTAAATGCCTTTTGATGTATCACAACTTCACAAGCAACATTTAATTTTGCAAATTTAACATGATTATACAGAACAGTACACCCTAGCAAGTGAAACAATCAAATAATAATCTAATCTACCAAGAATTGTGTTAGATTGTGTTTGAACCACATCAAACATAAGATTATTGCAAGTCAAAAGTCAATGGTACATAGTGGACCATCCGCCATTGACTATCATTACATTTCACCTACTGTGATACCATGTTGAGTCCAGCAATTGGATTGCAATGCTTTATTTCATACATGATACATGTGCATACACCAAGACATGGAAACAATACAGTAGAGGGGGAAGGGGAACACATGACATAGCCTGATAGCCATGGACTCAATAGTATTAGTTCATTATTTTGTTACATCTTCATGTAAACAGATCTCAACCCTCAAATAGTGTCACTTTCATCAGTTATGACTTAACACTAATAGTGCAAACTACAGGTCTACAACCGATAGTTACCATACATGGTTCTCCATTCATTGTGTTCACAGAGTCTGCTAGTTCTATAAATTAGTCAATCTGATCTGATATCAACTAATCCCTCTTATCTCTACAGAAATTATTCAAAATTAATTAAACACATTACGAGAATATTAAAAAAGGAACAGGCAGGCTATATAGATGCATATCATTGTGTTACGACAACAAGTTATCTAATCCTTGCATTTTCTTACAGATCACATCCAATCGGCAAACATATTGTTCCTACAATTATAGTACAGTAGCACAGACATCTATTTTCTTTATAAACATAGTATAATTCAACAAAATTTCACACGTTTAGGAAGCAATTCAGTTAAAAATCCCAACTTTCCCAACTTTTGGTCAGTTGTACCTCGAAAGATGCTTTGAGGCGATGCTCGGGGTGCTTGTCGACGCGCGGGCGCCTCGAGTCAACGGCGACATCGCGCGATGGCCTCGTCGACGGACCTCGCCTCGATGATGGAGTTGTCCTGTTGGTGTTGGCAACGAGGACGACGCGCTCGTACTCCTCGCGGCGGTGCGTGCGCGCGCTTCTTGGTTGCCTCGGCCTCGCGCTCGGCGAGCCCTCCTCCTCGCGGCGGCGCGCAAGGTCGGCGGCGTCGGCCGAGTAGACCCTCCGGCGTTGGCGGCAGCGACACCGCGGCGTGCGCACTCGGCGAGGAGAACGGGGGGAGAGGACTCGGCGGCGGTGCGAATGAGCGGGGAGGAGGCGAGGACAGGCGGAGGAGTGGGGAGGAGGAGGAGGCGGCGGCGGCGCGGCGGGGAGGAGGAGGAGGCGCGGGGGGGGAGGAGGCGGCGCGCACGGTGGGGAGGAGGCGCGTAGCGAGAGCGAGGAGCGGCGGCGGGAGGGGGGGGGGGAGGAGGAGGGGCGGAGGGAGGAGGGGGAGGCGGCGGCGGAGAGGAGTGGGGAGGAGGAAGTGGCGGCGCGCGAGGTGGGAGGACGAGGCAAGGGTGGAGCGAAGGGTGGGAGAAGGAGGCGGCGGGCGGAGCGGAGGTGGGCGGGAGGAGGCGGCGAGAGGAGGGGGGGAGGAGGAGGCGGCGCGCAGGGGGTGGGAGGAGGCGAGGTGGATCGGCGGAGAACGGCCGAGCGGGGGGAGGAGGAGGCGGGGAGACGCAGAGAATGGGGGGAGACGGGGGAGAAATCGGCGGAGGAGCGGGGTGGAGGCAGCGTCGGGGCGTGTGCGTGGGCGCGGGTGGGGTTCTGCTTCAATGATGTGCATGATCCAGATAATTTTGGCCTTAGATCTTTCAATGAGTAAGAGAAGAAGGTTTGAAAAGAGATCCAGACCATTCATTTGTATGAAGTTGGATTACTTTGGTACATAAATCTGGGTGGATTTAGATTAGGCATGACTGTAGGGGTGCTTGAGGGGGTGGATTTAGTAAAGAAAATTTTGGTGTATTATAGAGTGGTCAGGGGCGGATCCAGCGGTGGGGCGGGGGGGCTCGAGCCCCCCCTACCGCTACCGGACCCTTGGAGACTCCCCTAAACTTTTAGCCATAGATGTATAATATAGATGGGGCTGAGGTTGAGCTGAAGGTACTTCAGCCCCTCCAAAATTTTTTCCTGGATCCGCCACTGAGAGTGGTAGAGATGAAAGCAGTGATTCAAATACAATGTAATTAATGCGATCCTAAACTGAAACTCAATAAAAACTAATACAACTAGAAATGCTTCGTCAGCGGTACCATGCAGTTACATGCATCAATAAAAACTGAAAGCAAATAAACTTTAGAATAACAAGATTAATTTAACATGCTTCAGGATCCCATGCACACCCGCTCCATGTACAGGAGATGAGCTGCCTCTGATAGCCTTCCACTTCCTTGGAGAAGTGAAGCTCACGCTGCTTAAGGAGTACTGCTGCTCGCCCATGAACTCGGAGGTCGTGAAGTGCCTGCTGTTTCAGAGGACGGACGACGACGACGTCGAGGGCGGCAAACGACGCCGGCGATGAGGCGAATGGACCAGGGGCAGTCTTTGGGAGCTTCCAAATGCAGAGCGTTAAGGTTATCTACGATCTGGAGATGGGGAGGATTGGGAGCTTCCAAATGCAGAGCTTCCAAACCAGCACTTTTGTTTCAGTTGCATGCAAATAAAGGTACTTTACGTAATGGGGTAATGGAGAGAGCGTACTGATAATGTTTATACTGTACGTGCTGTCGACTTTCGATGGTGATTCATATTTCTCGTATCATCAAGTACCGTGTGCACTATCTGATTGAACTTTTTCCGCGCCATGTTCTTTACAGAAGATTGAGCAAGAACTGTACGGTCTCAAGCAAGTCGTTGTAGTATAGTGGTGAGTATTCCCGCCTGTCACGCGGGTGACCCGGGTTCGATCCCCGGCAACGGCGAGATTGATCTTTTTTTTTTGCCTTCCTCCACGCATCCATTCGATCCCAAGTAGGAAGGGCCGGCCGGCCGGGCACCTTGATCGGGCCATATGTGGCAATCATGTACCAGTTTCTGTTGCTATTGCTCTCTTTTTTCCTGAAAAATCAGTGCGTCGAGTAAGGAATTCAGTGTCATAACTGAACTGAAGCATTTGTTGTACTGCCATTGCTGGGAGCTGATTAGCTCAGTAAAACATGTTAACATATACTACCGTAGCTAATGATGTAATCCAGATAATCCGTATTTTTCATCGCTATCTCCTGCACCGACGTTGCCATCTTCCTCGAGCACAAGGCAAGGGGCGACGGTAACCATGACCGGCCGGTAGAAATGGCACAACTAGCTTACCTGTAGATAAAAACAACTAGCTATTGAATCCGTATTCGTATCCGATAAAAAAATTCGTGTTCGTTTCGATTTGACACTATCCGACAAATATCCGAGCCAACATAACCCATATTAAAAAATTATCTAAATCAATCAAAAACTATTCGATCTATTTTTACCTCTAGATATAAATAGAACTCCTATTTCGCCAAGTGGGAGGGCAGATTAGGGCTCAGAGGGAAAAGCAAAGTGCTCCCTATATACAATACAAAGAGGGAAAACTCTTTTTATCTATTTTCTTCTTCTATCCTAAATAGGTACGGATGCGTCTTGGTATCCCAGCCATCCACGCGATAGTTTGGACTCTGGCTTGGATCCCTCTCGAACCGTCCCAACGAGGGAAACCACGTTTCGCCGCCTCTCGGCCGCCGACCGTCAACCCAAGCTCAGCAGAAAATGATCTTATGACACCAGTTGTCCATGTTGGTTAGGCTAGATCTAACTCGGAGCATAACACGTGGTATAAAGTTAATTGAACGTAAGTTACTCATTTCATATAACATGATTTGAGTTGGCTCTCACGTCATATGCATTGAGACCTAGTCTCGAATGATTTTTTCAAGCCCCGTGCCTCACCACGCTCCTTTTGTCCTTCTCCCCTTGTTTAAAATATTTGCCCCTTTCGGTTAAAAATTTCATATCTTTTTAGGATGCATACAGTTATACTTTTAAAATTTTGGCTATTGATATAGAGGTCGGATTTTATATCTTTTATCTAAAAAAAAGGTATAGTGAGCTAGAGGGAGTGTGAATGAATCTTTTAAAATATTCCTCTAAATATCAATAACAATATGAAGCAGAAAACCAATTCACAAGCTCACAAAACCAAGAACCAAAATCCACTAAAACTACCTATCCTAGACCGGTCTGATCGCAGTCAATACGTTGATCTAACCGCTTGACAGTTGAACCGCTAGCGCCACCGGTCTGACCACTTGAGTCCTCGCGGTTTGACCGCTCAATGAAAAACAGTGCAATCAGCACTACACACGATCCATAGCATTTTCAGTATATCCTTTACCTAAATCATCTAGGCCAATGTTGTGGTTTTGCATAAAGTCAATTTTTCAGTATTAAACAATTTACCAAAATGTCTCTCTACCATCTTCCATGAAACTTCCTGTTTTCTTTACCACGAAGTATTGCATATGCTTCGCCATCTTCCATATAGCCTCAATGACTTACCGCCAAGTCTCTCACAAGTTTAGATCCTACTGAACCATCATTGCTTGCAAACGATCCAAGTCCTTGACGCACACATATACTTTCCTCACACCATAATGGCACCTGTTTTCCTGACTGTTCTAGACATTAGCTCCTTCCTGAGTTTAGTCTTGATCCACCTTGTCGTTACCCGTCATGTCCACTACTGGTAACTCTTACTCCAGTTTCTCTTTTATCCTGGTTTGTAACTACTCCGCTAGCATTGGCCATCTTTTGATGGCTCTCTAATTGTCTAAACCTCGGCTCTTCCTAAGAGTAGTTCCAATTCCTTGACTACTTTAGACTTAAAACTCTCTTAGTTTAGTTCCACTCCCGTCCACCTTACTATGACATAACTCTGGAGTCTTATAAGCAACAACAATAAATTAAACTGTCACGTAGCATCACATAATATACAAAATCATCAATTGACACAATTAGTCCATACAATATACCATGCAAAATGTATACACCTAAGCAACGACACCCATGGTGTGCCTACACCCAACCAACTCAGTTAAAACCAACAAGGCCGCTAGCAACCGATCAAGACCGCCAAGCCCAGGTTGGTCTGACCACCCCATTCCACCCTAGGAGCAAGGGAGCGGTCCGATCACGACCAGCAAGTTGGTCAAGGCCGGCTCAACATTTTCAAGGGCCCTAGGGTGAATTCGGCTCTATGGGCCTTTTACTATAAATTTTTTTTCTACAGTTTAAACTTTATATGTCTAAAGTGACACAAATCAATAGTTCTAACATGATAAACTAATTAGGTACTAACTAGTTCATAAACCAAATGTAACTAGTAAGAATTAATTTACCTCAAATAGGAGTGACAAATATCAATGTCTTTCATAAAAGGAACGGCACTTCTTGATGCAAAATCATTAATAATAACATCGAGATCAATGTCGCCCAAGATATTCTTCTCAATGCAGCACATAGCCAAGCCATTCAATCTTTCTTGTGACATAGTAGACCGCAAATAGTTCACTTTGGAAGCTATAACAATGGAGTGCAATTCTGCATCATGTAGGCATCATGTAATGTTGCATTAAAGCAAAGTGAAAGCATCTAATGAGCCGCGGACTATGCTCAAATAAACCTTCAAAGCAAGTAGAGAGAAGCAAATTGAAACATCCGCGTTAGGTGCCTCACCGAGCTCTTGATCTTCTTATTGCCAAGCATGCGAGCTTTAGCTTTATTAGTGCTCGGCAATGTTGTGCCACATCAATCCTACTCTATCAATTGAATTTCCGATGGCAAGACTTGGCTCGGTTCTCATAGCATTGCAGATTGAGAGGCACTCATGCGAACTCGTAGGCGGCCGCGCGAGAAGACGATGAGCGCGACCTCGGCGGCTCGGCGTCGCGGTCTCGCGAGCACCAGCGCTCGACGTCTTCTTCAGAATCGAGGCGCTCCGTCGGCGTGAAGGCGTCGCAACCGCTAGTGAATTTTGGCGTGGCGCATGGGGCGTGCGAGCGTCGAGCGTGATTTCGGATCGTGCTAGTGAATTTCTAGCGTGGGCGTTGGGGCACAGGCGGTGGGCCCTCCTGGTCGGCTCTAGGTCGGCGCCCGCCTACCCCAAGGGCTGTCGGTCGATCGCTGGCACCCACCCGTATAACCACCAACCAAGGGCTGATCACACCACCGCCTCCCTCAGCACATCACTCGACAACACTTTCACTAAAAAATAGCTACCGTCGGCTATTTCTGGGTCGCACCGCAAATCCGGTATGACCATCGACATGGCCAGTCACACGGGCGGCTGACTATCGATCTAACCACCGTTGGCCAGTCAGACCGTGCCTTCCATACTAGTCTAACCGTCACTTGGTCGGTCTATGTCGGTCCGACCGCGAAAAAATCAAGCGATAAATTGCTCAAAACCAAAATATGATCAACTGGCTCGGTCGGCTTATTTTTCGCTATTCATAAGTTTAAATCATTTCAACTTTTGTTTTTGTTATTTGTTTGTATTATCGTAATGGGCTAACATATTTTTATATTTTTAATTTTTAAAAAGCAACTGATAAATTGTAAACTCTCAAAAACCAAAATTCAACTCCGCTAACTCTCATAATAAAAGATCAATTACTTACCGTAATCATAAAATGGTCTTCGGAAATCTCACTCTGTTTTATAGCAGTAGAGATAGGCTTGCTTGGTGGAGACGGGTTACACAGGGAAAGTAGAAATGACGGTGACTGACACGGGCTATTTGTACTTTCCTCAACGGCCAAAGCCCACCAATCCCATCTAAAAAAAACTATCAAAAAAGACATTCCATCGCAAAAATTGCTTCACCTCGCCGCCGCCTGGGCAGATGGCCGAACGGCGGTACACCGAACAGGAGGAGGCGCTCGAGATCAAATCCCTCCGCCGCATCATCGCCGCCTACGCCAAGTACGCCAACCCTAATCCCCATCAACCCCTTCCCCCTCTCCTTCCTCTGCCCCGAGCGAACTCCCCGTTCCATCCTCACCACTTGGGCTCGCCAGCCCCCCGACGCCATCCCTTGCTTTGAGATTGATTGGTCTTATAGAAGCGGAGCTCCGTTCTAGCAGCAGTTCCGCGAGCTGTGGCCCGATTGGGTGGACTGGAGTTCGGAGTGGAGCTTGCACCGAGTTGATGGTGATTTTGAGTTGTAGGGTTTAGGAGCGGTTGCCGATACATGCTGACCGGAGTTGAATTGGTGGTTACTCGGAATTAGCTGGTGTCGAGGGCGGGAGACTACGCTGGAATTTTGGCCGGGGTTTAAACCGTTTGGGAGTTTGCAATTAACATAGCTCAATGCTTCCCTGTATGGGTGGATAGAGAGATACGGCAGTTGTGCGTGGAGGTGTTTGGGTGGATAGTGAGTCGGGTTTGCGAGTATAGCCATGTTTGCTCTGAAGGTTATGGATGGAGTGGTCATTTCTGTTATCTTTCCTTAACTTTTTATTACCATCTTATAGAGCAAAAATGAATAGATAGGTGCTTGTAATGTGGATTTTCCTTGCATTGTGCTTGCTTTTGATTGATCTTGATTGAGGCTATGGAGGGTGTGTAAGATGGTGGACTGGTATTTTGATCTCAAAAGTATTACCATATGAATTGCAGGATCTACATGGTAAATTGCCTACACTGATGTGAATATCAGGGGATGTAGTTGGCTTATTTGTCCCTACTTTTAAAGTATTATTGTATTGATGACAGGTGCATTTCTGTCAGGTCTTGGCTTCTTTTGAATTTTCATCATTGATGTTACACAAGTACAATGATTTCATTGAGTCTCAAAAAAAGTACAATGGTTTCTGATTTTGAATGGTTGGTAGCATAGAGAAGCTATATGCTTGTAATTGGAACATGAAATAATATCTATGCAACACAACTACATGGGAACAGTTTAGCTTTATTTAAAAATACTTGTTGTGTTGTTGTTGTAATAGCTACCAAGATGCAGCAGAAAGGGATGTCAAGAGATATGAACGATCATTCAAAATGCTTCCTCCTGCCCACAAGGTTTATATTTATAGTCATCACACATTTACCTTCTTTTTTCATCCAGTAGTACCTCTTTTCTTATCTATTTTATATTTCATTTCGATTTAACTAGGTCATCTAATGCTATCTGCCTCCCCACTTATCTTATGTATTTATCTGTGTAGGAACTTCTTTTTCACCTTGGTCTAAAGTACCAAAGGCTGAGATGGTAAGTACAGTTCTATGCTTAATGTGTGTGCAATGTAGACTTGTAGCACTGATCAATAGTTCCACTTGCTTGTGTTGAAGTATTGTGAGATAAACCTCTGCCGTAGATCTATTCATCATGTTCTACATCATCTAAAAGTCTAAAACAGTGTAAATATCTTATTAACTGTAACTTACTGATTAATTTGTTCCATATGGCGTCACCACCAAAGCTCTTTTCCAAAAAAATTGAGATTTGTTGATGATGCTCTGTTCCTCTATCTTCATGAGTCAGGACTCATTGGCTCGTTATGAAAAATCAACCTATGCATTTTTAGATTAGTTCTGGCCATGCTTGTTTAACACCTTGCCTTTGTTTTGATATTCTTTTGCATTTTAGGTATATTTGAAACATGTGCTCTAAATGGGTACCTGATGTGGTAATTCCATGTAGTAATTTATGTATAGAAGCCTTTGTGCTTACTGCTTAGTTCTGATAAATATGACTACTGTTATTTGATACATTGTTACTTGACAGGTGTATATCCATGAATGCATCTTTTATCATGAACATGCTTGAGGTATGATCTTTTGGGGACTGTATATTTGGTGAAAACTGCAATGTACACCATCATATACTTAAAAAAAGAAAGAACTGCAGGCGTTTGAACCTCCTTTCGACATGAGTCAGTATGTAGATGTTGATGGTCATGATTGTCCAGAGAACATGCATGGACATTATCATGTGGATTGTGCTCATTCCGGCGAGGGGGGTGATTACACGAGAAGTTCTATCACCGCGAGCAATTCCTCATTGCATTATTTGCATGAACAGCATGATTGCCCCAGGGAAGATGCCAAGACTGATGAATCCTCAAGAGAAACTGACAATAAGGTAGGCCTTTTTTCTGAATCATTTTGTCATTAAAAAATAATGGGTGCTTTCATGTAGAAGTCACGTTTAGATTACAACAGTGGTGATATGTTGTTGAAGAGTCCTTTCTGTTGTGTGTAGAATTTGGCTGATTTTAAATATCAAACAGGATGAGGTAGTTCACATGGCAGGTTGCGCTCATCCTTTCCAAGGTGTAGATAAATCATGTAATGGTGATAAAGATGCAAGTGCAGCAGCTAACTGTCAAGATACAAATTGCTTTGCATCTTCTGTTGATGAAAATGTAAGCTCCCCTGGCAAGATGTATGCTGCTGTTTATTCTCGTAATTCACAATTGCATGATGCAAAACATAGCTTTTCTATCATGCTTGAATTTTATTA
The DNA here is from genome assembly GCA_036346575.1 of Dendrocalamus sinicus. Classification (NCBI taxonomy): domain Eukaryota; kingdom Viridiplantae; phylum Streptophyta; class Magnoliopsida; order Poales; family Poaceae; genus Dendrocalamus; species Dendrocalamus sinicus. The sequence goes on along the minus strand of CM070654.1, from coordinate 31,062,932 downwards.
TCGTGACTCATGAGTCTCATGGAGTAGTGCACGAACATAGAGTTCTTGTTATGTTCTGGTTGAAATATATCGCAGAAACGTCAGTCAATATAATGCAACTAACATTACTGTTAAAAGCCCAATTTGTCTGATTATGATATATGTTCTACTAGCTGTTCATTCAGCTATTGTATTACTAGTCCAAAAGTTTGGGACAGGATATCAAACAACATTTTACACACCATTTTCGGTTTATCAAGCAATGATTTTTCTGTTTATCAAGCACCGATTCCTCTTCTGTAATCTATTATTCTGCTACCTTCTAATTGTAGATACTAGAGAGTAATATGTTTAAATAACTGTGAACTGTGAATTCCTGTTTTGTTATTTTAGGTAACACGGCAGCACTGCATGTCTTCATCTTTGCAGTTGAACGTTCCTCCAATTGATGTTGACAAGGTAAGGCTTCTCATTTGATACATTTCCCAGATAGTGATACTATATGTTGGTTCATCGCCAAAGAAGTTGTTACCAAAGCTGGTGTCTTTCATGAGATGCAATGTTACTGCTTTTCAATCATGTGTTGATTTCCTTTTTTTTTTCTCTGGCATTGAAATCTTAATTGCTGAATCATGCTATATTTTTGTTTTTAGCTGATGTTGTCTGTGTGCATGTGTGCGGTTGCTTGCCCCTTTGCCTAAATTTGCATTTGTTCTTCAGTTTGCGCAGTTCTTATTTTTGACAGTGTACGCTTTGCATATTCTATCATTCATTCTATTCTGATTTATGTAGGTAAGATGCATCATAAGAAATATTGTGAGAGATTGGGCTCAGGAGGTAATTTTCTGTGCTATTTTAAATTGGATTACAATATACTTGAAGTAGAACATTTGTTTCAATTTAATGATCTAATGTTGAAAAATATTGCCATTTTAATTATGTAAATTGTTTCAGGGTCAAAAGGAACGTGATGAGTGCTATAAGCCCATTCTTGAGGAGCTTAATCGTCTTTTTCCTAACCAAAGCAAGCAGAGGTAAACTTGCATTGTCCCGTGTTGCTTCAATAATTTAGACCTACTGTACTTTTTTAATCTTGTGCTGTAAGTTAATATAAATGATCTAACTTTCAACAGTGGATAGTAACAAGGACTTGTCGAGTTGTGGGTGCGCATGTGGTTTTCGTGTTTGCATTCGCAAGTGTGCTTGCATGGATATGCGTGTTACTGCATGTATGCATTGTTACTCTTTTTTATACAGGTGGGTGTGCTTGTGTGTGTATGTGGGTGGGTGGGTGGGATAGGGCCTTATATTGGAAGCTGGCCAGCCCTTTGTGGTGGAACTGTTTTATCAGTAGTGATAGAAAAAAAAAGTGTTTTTGACATTGCTCAGGGCTCCCAGAACAAGTCAGCTGTGAGGTTGTATCTACGTTGTTTCAAATTGTCCATCTACTCATCTTCAATGGATATACTAGCTGTAAGGAACAAGTCAGCAAAATTCTCCTTGCAGACTATGCTTTTCTTCATATGCATGTATGTTTGATTATTTACATGTTAATGCCATTATTTATAGGCACATTTCCTTCGGCTAAATTAGCATATCACCTCTTCTTGTAGCCACTATCGATGATTGATGAAAATATTTCTTTCGACATCAGAAATAAACAGAAATTACTTTGTGATTCACCTCTTGTCTTGCATCATTGACTTGTATATTAATATTTGTTAAACTTTATAGGCCTCCTTCATGTTTAGTGCCTGGTGCTGGGCTTGGGAGATTGGCTCTGGAGATCTCTTCTTTGGGTACTGTAAAAAAATGTTCAATTGAAAATGAGCTGATGTTATATATATTTTTTTGAAATTGTCTAATTTTTTTTTGGCCCCTGAACAGGTTTTGTAAGCCAGGGAAATGAGTTCTCATATTACATGATGATTTGTTCAAGTTTCATTCTAAACCAGTATGTCAATCTATTAACTCTTAAGCTACATATATTTAAAACTTAAAAGCATTCAGTCTACATATATTTAAAACTTAAAAGCATTCAGTCTACATATATTTAAAACTTAAAAGCATTCAGCATCTTACTTGAACAAGTTGATGTTCATAATGCTAATAATATTACCTATTCTTACCAGAACTCAAGAGGCCAATGAATGGACTATATATCCTTGGATACACAGCAACTGCAATTCTCTTTCAGACAATGATCAACTTCGGTCTGTTTCGTTTCCTGATATTCATCCCTCAAGGTACTTGGTATGCCACGTTTTCTTATAAGTGTACCCCTGCAAAATTGTGTTTCCATTCAGCATTCTGTGTACACTTGGTGCAAGTTATATATACCCTTGGATGCATTTAGGATCATAATATTTACATTGATCAGAGTACAATTATGTTGATTACATTAGCAGGTAAGTTACGTTATGGTATTATGTATATTAAACACAAATCAGCATACGGAATATTTAAAATTTTGGGAATGCAAGGATCTGAGACTTGAACTTCATAAATTGAATTAGCCTATTTGAAATTCAAGTTTTTGCAGAACCTACAAATGTTTGATCTTTGGATGTTAAAATATTTGCATTTGTTAATTAAATGTGTGGTTGCTTTTGAGTGCCTAATCTGGACTTCATTTTATTCTAGAATTCGAGTTTGATGCTTGAGCTTGTTTCAGTCATTTGGCATTATTTGTACTGTAGTAAAAAGTGATAAATTGTTTCATTGAATGTTTACTTATATTTCTTGCGAACAGAGGTACACTGGTTGTTATCTTTTGTATGTTTTACTTTGGCATATTTGGCTTACTTATGCTGGGTCTTCTTTTCCATCAACAGTGCAGGGATCACAGAAGGATTTTCAATGTGTGCTGGGGATTTTGTAGAGGTCTACAATGAGGAAAGCCAAGAATGTAAGATGACCCAGTCCTCTTAGAATAGGGATATTAAACAGGGATATTAAACAAAGCAGGAGTCCAACATGATTTATTAAATAGTCCAAAATGATTTATTAACATAGTGTTATAGGAGCACTCATGGGCAAATAATTAATTCCAACCTGGCTTTCTTAAGTAAAGGGTTATGTGTCAGAATTAGCTTAACTCTGCTTCTGCATGCGACAATCTTAATGTAGTGCCATTTGCCTATTGAATCGATTGTTGCCCAATGAAGGTATGCCAGAAGCAGACGACAGGTGGTTGGAAGCAGTGTGGTTAAATAATTATTCAAACGACATTCCTGCATTTTTAAACAGATTTTTTTTTGCATTGGGGTTAGTCTATCATGTTTAAGCATATAAATATGTCAACGGTTGCACATCAACAACATACTAACAACCAGAACAAATGTGGAGGGTTAGTCTGTGCTGATTTTATTTGTCAGGTTGTCTCAATTTCAAGTTATGGTCAACAGGGGAAAGGAGGGTTTCTTCTGGTGGGTGAAAGAATATAAAATCATAATGTGTCATGCTCTTGTTTCTTGCTGTACATATGAAGTATTGTTTTTTATGGGAGACATATTAAGTATTATTGTTATTCATTTGTTAACTTGTTTGATTTTATTTTGCGGCTACACAGTAATTAGTAAATAAATTGTAATTAGTGCTTCTAAGTTCTTACAAAAACTAAATTGCACAAATCCCAAAGCGGTTTTTTAGTACTGGAGTAGTGGGAGGTTGCAAATCAGGCCCCCAATCTGTTTTATCTTTATTTTTTAAAACTTTTATGGAAAGCACTGAAGCACATCCATTGAGTCAACCGTGTAGGCCATTGAAGCATGGAATAACTTTGCTCATGGATGAATAATAGTTTAAGTCTTTTTGAAGTTTAATATTTTGATTCTGGCCTTTATTTGTTCACTTGTTTCACTTTTTAGTTCAGACGTGTATGATGGAGAAATGCTGTTTATGATATTCTTGCAAAGTTACAATACTTATCTGCTGTTTCAGCTGCATGGGATGCTGTTGTAACTTGCTTCTTCCTGGATACGGCACACAATATTGTTGAATATATTGAGATCATATCAAAAGTTCTCAAGGATGGCGGAGTGGGTTATATTGTTCTTAGCATTGCATTCTGATTAGCTGTTCTTTAAGAGAATTAGTATTACCTATTTTATTTTTGTGGGGTGATTTACAAAAATGCAAAACAGCATGTACATGTGGGTCCATATGCTATCTTAGCCTTCCAAAGTGTCTCAAGATTCGTGCAAGGGATTGCAATGAGTAGAAGATGGGATGGTGGTTTGAATTTCGAATGTTTATATCAAATCTCGAGGCACATTTATGATAGTACATGTATCCAGGGGAAACAAACCGGCAATTACCGGAAAAACCTATGGGAACTAGGAGAAAAACTGCTCGAATTTTTCAAATTGAAATTTAAATTTGTGATTGCATAATGCATGGTCGCCTAGGCGACACCAAAGTGTCCTGGCAGCCAGAAGGGGATGTCGAGGCTATTCGCCTAAGATTGAGGAGTTAGGCGGGCGCACCAATGACACAACCCAAGTGCAGAGCTTGCACAGAGGAGATAGAAGATGAAGAAGCGCATCAAGAAGTCGAGAAATTGACGTCCTCTACTCGATTTTGCCGCTGTTGTCGGAGTGGAGGGTCCTATGGTGCCGCAGCTGGCAAAAAACGTAGGGGGAGGAGGAGGGGGCGCCAAGGGGGACGCGCGTGGGAGCGTGGCCGGCATCTTGCCGAGCATCCTCATCATCATCGCCATCGTCATAGTGGTGCTCCTGGCTTCCATCTTTATCCAGGACATCATCCGTCACCTCTGTCGGTAGACAACGGCCTCGTCCAGCTCCTCCGTGCCACCATTGCTGCTCGTTGTCCGTCTCGTGGCGCCAACGTCCGTGGCGCCCGCCACCGACCAAGGCAAGGCATCGACCGAGGTGGCCACTGAGATGGAGCAGCTCATCTCGCGGCTATCGCTCTTCAGCCTCGCGCTGTCGCTCGCCACGCTCCCCAAGTCATCCAGGGACTGTGGCGTGTGCCAGAGTGTGTTTTGCGATGACGACGAGCTCCGCCTCCTCCCCGCCTGCCGCCACACCGTCCACTTACACTACGTCAACCCCTGGCTCCGCGCCAACCTCTCCTGCCCACTCTACCGTCTAACTCTCGCTATGGCGGGCGCCTAAGCATCTAGGCACTCATGCTCGTTGTGACTTGCTTGAGCGTCGTGACATCCTTGGCATAATGCACTTCATATGTTGGTTTAAGTCTTTTTTGTGTTAGATTACGCATTGTATGAGCCAAATATATTTCAATTATTGCACTCCCAAGTCCCAATATTTTTTAAACAAACTAGGCTAGCTAGTACATGCTAATTGGAATCTTGGGAAGGACCTTAGGCTTGTTATTCTAACTAGACATCAAGCTCCTTATGTATCAGGCTTGTTACTTCATTAAACACTTTCTAATTAATATTTGTATTATTTCAATTGCTAAATACCCATAACTGGTTTTCTCTAGCTTTGCCTGGTTTTGGTAGTGGTTTTTTTGGATTTTTCTACCAGTTTTTGCATGGTAATCGTTCCGGTTACCGGTTTTAAAACAGTCCAAATTCAAATTTCAATACTCAAAATTCATCCCTTTTTTCCGATATTATCAGTAACTACTAGTAACTGACTAGTTACCGAGATTTGTATCTGCATGTATCCACATGTGTTAAGGGTATTTGTGGTGTTTCCTCTTGGCCTAGGGTTTACAGTTGTGTCCATGCATTCACATATATATGCCCCTTTGGGCCTCAATACAAACTACCATTCATCCATCCTCCATTCCTCTTCTCGTATTGACATGGTATCAAAGCTCTAGGTGTTTTCTAACTCTCGACCATCTTCCATTGCCACTGCCCCGGGTGGATCAATCTCCACTCCCGGGGGCGGCCACTTCTTAGCGAGTAGTTTAGTATCAAGCAGTAGCTGCAGCAATCATCGCATCTCCAGGTTAGATTTTGCGTCATTTATGAGTCCCCGACGTCGTCGGTCGCCATCATCACCTGGATCTGGAGCTGGCCAAGCTTGCGATCGGTATGGCCTCCCTGATGTCCATTTCTGGGAGGTCATTGTCGTCCCTGACCGCGGCCCCAACGCAGGCCGCCCGAGCTCGCGTTGCCCCCTGGTGGATCCAGCCCGAGGCGCCACCTCTTCCTCTAGCCCGGATCTGAGTGGATCGACTCCAGCCGTCGCCACCGGTCGTCGTCTTCATCACCGTGTGACATCTTCCTCCGTCCCAAATCCGGTCGGCTTCGCCTCGCCCTACCTCTATCGTCACATTGACCGGAGCGGAGGAGGCTGTGTTCGAGCTTGTTGCACAGGATCAGTGCCGCTCCTAGCTCGATTTGCGCCGCCCCGAGCTAGGCTGCTCTGGGACGCTGCCGCCCCACTTAGATCCAGCCGCCACTGGCCTCACCCTGTTTGGATCCGGTTGTCTCCGTGCCGGATGGCTGGATCCGACTCTGCCTCTTCCCGCCCGGATGTGATGTCGGCCACCGCTTGTCTCTTCTCGGACGCTCGGGCTCATCGCGCGCCGTCCTCTTCTTGGATCGACGCTGCCGTTCAGCTCTCTCGACGCTAGCTGTGGTGAGATCTTGAGCTGCCGTTGCTCACCTCTTTGACCGTTGACGCCGCTCGTCTCTTGACTGCCTCAAGCCCATTCCAGCTTCCTCTCTTTGGAGCATCGCCGCTGCCCTCCTATCTTGGAGTGTCGCTGCCCCAAAAGGCAAGGTGAGGCGGGAGGCGCCTGTAGTGGCCGTCGGCGAGCGTGAGGAGGGCCTCCTTGAGGTAAGAGGCGGAGCGAAGGAAGGGCTTCCCGAGCAGGGGAAGATGGTGGTTGAGCCCCTTCTTAACGTGGTGTGTTGTTGGGTTGCACGTGTGGGCTAGACTGAGGTGCCGCTGTCTTGGCCTGCCTGGCACTGCTTGTTGTTTGGCCGTCCTTGTTTGCTACAGCTAGCTATCCTTCGAGTCTTTTATTGTTAAGAGTCCATCTTTCCGTTGTGTCCATCCAAGTCCGCTCTCTCTATCTCTTTAAGTTCGTTTAAGTCGTGCTGGTGCATCAATCTTTTGTCAGTCAGCTACTGCTTTTCTAGCTTTCCTTCCCTTTCACATGCCAGCAACCGTCGCTCTTCTCTTTGAGCCGTCGTAGATTGTAGAAGACTTTATGATGCCGCCGCTTCTTTTTGAGTCACTGCGCTTCCTTTTCACACCGCCGCCATCTCGGGCTTTGATCTATGTGCCATGCTTCTATCTATCCTTCTTCGGCTTGATTTGGTAGCTCTCTCTTTGTGTCAGCTTCATCATCTTCTCTATCGTGTTGACGCGGTTGACTTTGCTCTTGCTTGTTTCTGCTTTCTCCGTCGCTGTACTTTGTGCTTTATGGTCTACCGCATGACCCTGCATGGGAGATCATTTGATACTCAACATATTTTCCAAGAGCTGCATACTACGACGACGTTATCAAGACCCGGACTTTGAATTTTCGCTATGTTAGTGTCAAACCTTTCAAATACAATACTATTGCATATGCCTTAATTTGAGGGTTGGTGTTAAGGGTATTTGTGGTATTCTCTTGTCCTAGGGTTTAGAGTTGTGTGACTTGTGTCCATGTATTCACTATATATATGCCCCTTTGGGCCTCAATACAAACTAGCATTCATCCATCCTCCATTCCTCCTCTCATATTGACAACATGTACATGTGGAAAAATCACATTCGCCAATATATAGGAATATTCATAATTCAGTATATGTTGGGCATGTTCTTTACGGCTTTTAAAAGCAGCTTTTGGCTTTTACTACAGTGCCTAACTTTCAAACGGAGTATTTTCTCAAGACGGGTCTACGAGTTAATTGTAGTACACGTTAAAGCCCAACATCTGTACCAACCAAAATCGCAAGCAAGTATCTCTCTCTCTGTAATCTCTGTCACGAACAGCCAAAAATTCAAAAATTTCAGCCAAAACCCATAAGTCACAGTTATAAGCCAAAAAAAGAACAGACCCGTTATGTATTTCCTGTTGTTATACCTGCTCTTCTTATCATTTGTTGCAAGTAATTGCCTCAATTTCAATCGACAGGTCTGGATCAACTTGGGACCGCTTCTGTATCACTTTGCTGATTCCTATGGGCCAGATGATGTAATTAGTTAACTTCCATTATTTACAGTAATTGACAGTGTTATCATCTTTCAAGGGACCTAATTTATCTCCTTGAACTCAGGATATGTCTATTGAACTAAGTCTGGAAGATGTGAAAAGGGTTGCTTGCCATTATGGATTTGTGATGGAGGTGAGGGTTTATGCACTTAATTTGTTTTGGACTAAAATGATGGACTATTGTTGTTTTTATGAATTACTTTGACATTGGATTTGCAGGTGGAGAAAATGATAGATACCACTTACACTGCAAATATGAAATCAATGATGCAGGTAACCTTTTATTTTTAGGGCACTTGACTTAATTTGTTCTTCCAATGGAGTATCTCCGAATAGCTTGGTGATGATTGAATATAAGGCAGGCATTTATAATTTTGCATTGAAAGCTTAAGGTGATTAAATACAATCCTGCTTGCCTTGGTTGAAATTTTGGCTATTTGGATTTTTAGATGTTCACTTGCCCCCTCATTCCCTTGTAGACTCATATACTGTTAGACAGAATACATTCAGCATGTGTGTCAGGAGTCGTACAGATTCATTTGTTGTTATGTTGATTCGTATTCTCAGTGGCTGGGTGTCCCAGGGTTAACAGGGTTAATATAGCTTCTTTTTTTCCAAAGCTCCCAGCTTGGAATACTTGGGATTACAAGTGTACTGAAAGTCTGTTAGTTAACATATGACATTTCAGTCCCATCAATTTATTGAGCATTTTATCAGCCTTCTTATATTTAATGTCTTATTTATACTTGTGGTTGAGTTGCAGAATCGATACCGTGCAGCATTTTGGACGATGAGGAAGGATTCATCTCGATCAAAAGCTCAAACGCGTCAGTGAGGTTAAGATCATCTGTTCGGTGTGGTTAGCATACAAGCTAGTAGACCGAATTTCGGTTAGTCCAGGGTGATGTTTATGCTGGCCTTAGACAACATGGATGATCGGTTCTTGCCACCATTTTCACCATGATGTTCAAACCTTACAACAAACCGTGATATGATCAATTTATATAACCAAATCAATTGCCCGATTTGGATAGAATATGCCTAGCATTTCTTAGCAAATGGTGGTGTCTGTGCACTCAAACCATCGGAGTGGCATAAGGGAAAAAATTTGAGCTAGTTCAAGGTATATTAGTTGGTTATTAGGAGTACAAGGAGATGCATCATGTTGTTGGTAGAACCAAGTTTTAAAAACCCGAAATTGGAGGAAATCTCGGGCGATCAGTAACGGTAACCAGCCGGTTACCAGAAAAACCAGAAAAAATTAGCCAAAATTGAAATATCAAATTTTGAATTTGGACTGTTTTTGAGACAGGTAACTGGAAAAACCAGACAGTTACCATCCAAAAATTGAAGAAAACCGGTTATGGATAATTAACAATTAAAAATTCCTGATACATTCATGGTAAAAAGTATCAAATCAAGTATGGGAGGTTCTAAGACATTGGATTAGTGTTAAACAATATAAACATCATTAGGAAATTTAACTTTTATGTTCAAAAATTCATAACAAAAAGCATAAGTTAAGCATGGAAAGTTCTAATACATTAGATTAGTACTAGACAATGGAAACATCATAAGAATATCTAATTTTTATGTTTAAAAATTCAAATTTGAAGTTAAATAAACCAGGCTGGTAAATGTTTCCTGGCATCCACTGGTAAATCGGGTCGGTTATTGGCAGAATTTCGAACCCTAAGGTAGAACCGTACTGGAACCTGTAAACGACAAATCTAAAGAGGTATAATTTTGGGACGAACTGTGCTGACCACGTGCGTGCATGAGAGGATGGTACGTGCGCATCTACATGGAACTTGTGCGCATGCATCTACCAGCTGGGAAAAGATGACATACGGCTTTCTCGGTTGTGAATGTCTTTTGTTCTAATATGAATATTTATGTAAACGAATTAAATATTAAAAATTGCTTTGAAAAAGTTGTTCCCATAAGTAGCTTACGCATGCATTTACGAGCTGGGAAAAGATAATAGCTATGGTTCTTCTCTGCTGCAGTGAATGGCTTTTGTTCTAGCGCAAGCGCTTGTGCGAACGAATCAAATAATAAAAATGGTTTCAAAAAAGTTGTTTCGATAAATACTTTTGAAAAGATGGTAGAGAAATCATTTCGTTTGTTTGTTTAAGAAAAGCTATAATTCATAAGTTGAAACGAAAGAACCCATACACAAGCCTGAGGATAGAGTGGACTGAAGTTTTCTGGTAAAAAAAGAAGTCAAAGAGGTGCGGTCGCAAAGTAGCCATTGCGTGTGGCAAGTTGGGTGAGGTACAAGAAGATCAAAGAAGAGTTGAACCAGCCCGATTTAGTAGCATGGAAGTAGTTGATCTTCACGAACCAATAGTCTCCTCATGATTGTCTCGATCAACACCGCACTCACAACAACACTTATACCGAAGTTCACATGTCCAGAGATGAAATATCGTGTATCAATGTGCTAGCACCAGCACACATAGCAGGGTCTTTGGAAGGAAGTGACTAGAATTTTGGTGGGTGATACATTCTCTTTCTTAAAACAGCTAAGAAACCTAATTATCAGATGAACTCTCTTCTTAATGGGTATAACGTTGATTTAGAAAAGAAAGGTACGCTACTTAATTCAAGTATTTTATCTATTCCCATATTTAACGAGGAGAATGTCGACAATGACGTCAACAGGACTATATGCCAGCACCTGCTCTCGATAGGCTCAGTTCTCTCCGCGTTGAATACCCAATGCTGTTCCAGATTCAGCAGATTTCTCACTGCGGCGTGCTTGAGTTCGTCGCCGAGGAAGGTTACATCTAATATTCCAAGCTGGATGATGGCGCATCTAGGTCTCCAAGAAAACGAACTCATGTTGATGAAAAAAAAACACAACCCTTCCCATGGGCACGTTCGTCAGACTGCAGCCTCACACGATGGACTTCCACAGCGTCTCAAGGGCTCGGCTGTCATTTTTGGCTGCATGCCGTTCGGATTGGAAGGAAGGGATTCCGAGTTGATTGCCTATTCGGTCGAGCCAGGAGGAAGAAAGGCCGTGCGTGGCTGAGATCTTTGAGACGACTAGAAAAAGTTGGTGCCCAGGTTTAACGCATGACTAGAGAAGTTCATGCGCTCGGGTGCATGAATTCAGCGCACGGTGCAAGAAGGGCAACCCATCCACAGAAACCGAAGTAGCATTGTGAGTCCGGCTGATTAGGAAGTTTGAGAATAGGTCAGCTCTGTTTCGTTTGTTCTGACCAGTAGGGCATGAGTTGGATTTTGCTTCTGTTGCTTTGGCCGGGTGGATCTTTCCAGCCGACCCTAGCCGTGAGCCTCGTGTGGAGGGGAACGCCATAAATACTTTGCGTTAGAATTTTTTGCTTTTATGATTTATGCTACAACATTTCTAATAGAATAGAGAGTTTTCATCTAAATATTATAGCCGTTCTTCTTGTGATTTTCTCGTGCTTTTGTAGGAAGAACATATTTACTTTTATGTGGTCGAGTAGACGATGATTGATTCGTATGCTTTTTTTTGTCACAAGTTGTTGTATTGAGACAGTTGTTAGCATCATCAATTCGTCAGATTTCACATATCTAAAATTATCCTTGATTCTACGTCGTAAAAATCAGATACCCCGTATCACTCACTCATCTTTTCCATAGCCTAATACACCCTTTTATACAGAATCTTTGATCGGATCTTTATCCAATACAAAAAGAGATCGTATCCCACTCGAAGTCTAGCCAAATCCTTATGTAACACAAGTAGAGATCTATCCCATTCGAATTCTGTCACCTAGACTTTTATTGCTCTAATCCATTAAGTATGTGACCCCCTATATACGTATATACATTTTCTCCGATCCAGCCCATCCAACAGGGAAGATCCCTATGGAATAGCACTCCAAAAAGTTCTCCATTTTCCCTCCAATTAAAACGGGGCCAAAACTTGCTCTTTTGGATGCCCATGTTGGAATGATTTTGTAATTGAACCAGTGACGGTAAACTACATTAAGTTGCAGAATTTGCATTGCACATAGAAGCGTAGAACCAGGTTGTGAAAACATGTTAATATGAAGTCCGGTAAGGCAATGGCACAACAAAATGTGAACAATGAATTATTGTTACCTGCCGGAGTCATGATGACCATTTCAGTCAGGTCTTGTTGAATTAAGCAAAGGTGAATTTATTTGTAATACACATGCTCGTCAGAGCTGGTAGCAAGTATACACTATAGCTGTAGCCAGTAAGCCTGAGACACATCTCACCGAGACTGTAAAACAAACATACAGCGAACCAAACAAATATCGCTGCGTACATCCGACAACATACTATTTGGACACAGGCGGGATTTTTGTTTTAAGCATTTGACTAAAGAAACCATCGGTTAGAATTTACAAAACTTGCACAGACAACAAGATCAAAAGGCAGCAATTTTTTTTCTCATCTTACTTTTCTGTGGTTTACATTTTAAAACCTCAATATCCTATTTACGTCGAGGTCGGTATTGTTCAGGTGGAATGCTCGAGTGGGATGAAGGTTGTCCCTCCTTATGGGGCAACATATTTAAGAAACTTCCTTGAACAGGTTCATCTTCATCCATGCTCTCTGTTCGTATATGAATAAAGTAAGGTAAATAGATCGTGCATATCATTTAACGGTGAGGGAGAAACTAATGTAAAATAACTAAATTAAATACTGGCTAGTGCTCATTACCAAACAATGTCTTGATTGTTGGCCGCTTTGATTTTGAACTCTTTTTCTTCAATTCGGCTGTTGCATAAAGCACAAAATAACTCTGTCAAACTAAAAATACATAATCCCTAAACAAGGCGTAATAGTGCACAGCTTGAACATGGTAGAGAGAGAGCTAACCAATTCCTGCAACTTCATCATCATTCACAATTTCAAAGTTCTTGTACGTATATCCAACAAAGTTTGCATCCTTGGATGGAAGCATCTGTAAAAGAATGGTTTTCTTCAATTAATTGACTAAATGGAAGTACTAAAATGAAGCCCAACATGAGGAATCTTCCTTATAAGCTCCCTAAATATCTGCCCCCTCAAAATCAATAGTGAGAAAATTTTGGAAATGTTCCCAATACATTATTTTGTATATTGTATGGCTAAAGATGCATGCTAGAAGCACAGGCGTGCGTTTTCAAGTCCACATTCCACAACTGGTCAAGGCGTAGATTTGCTCTATCTTTGGATGGGGAGAAAACTGAGGCACATTAAGAATTGAGTATGCATGCATGCCAATGCCATATAAAAGGCACACCTCACGGATATTTATACAACATTTCGCTTGACCAGCAGATATATACCTGTCTATAACTAGGAATGTCCTGTACAATTTCTAACTACCCAGAAATTAGCATTTCATGGTGAATTCAGGCATACCTTTCTCCATGGGCCCGACTTAGATGAACTTTGAATTTGTGCTCCAGTCTGCAAAATAGTAATGAAAGATAAGTGGAAGCTAAAAACTTCACCTTTCTATACAATTCAGTAAAATAACCTATCCATAATTCAAGCCTCAGCAAATCAAAACCAAACAGCATTTTATCATGGAAAATCAGTAACAGTGTTGAGCCAAATTAATTAGTAAGAGTAAATTGCACCAGACATCTTTCAATTTGCTTAGTTGTATCACTTAAGAGCGCACAGAATTTGTTCATTTGTCTGATTAGATCACTGAATTATTTAATGGTACCACCTGAGAGATACTAACCTGGCCAGTTTGAGTACCTCCGGTGCAATTTAGTCAAATAGGGAAGCACGGAGAACCAACACACCCCCAGCCTCTTCCATTGAAGAAGACAAAGAAAGAAAACTAGGGAAAAGCATTCATGCATATAGTGACAGGTGCACCAGGTGGGGACATGAGGAAGGTCTCAAAAAATTAATGGATGTTAAACGTGCAAGGTCATGCATGCACGCAAATTATTGGACAAATTTGGACGTATGTGTGTGCCTTATACATTCCGTTAACCTTCTTTTTTTCCCTCCAAAATGAGGTCACTTAGGAACATGTAGGAACTTTTAGTACGTCCCTATCCCAACCAAAAAATGGGTGCACCCACCATTATGTACATTAACCCGCTTTAAGAATAGCTAAACATATTTAAAAAATAAAAATACATACTTCTAAACAGAAAAGATAAAAACAAGTAAAACAGGTTAGAGGCTTCCTTTCAAAATTTCAAACAGCAATTGTCAAATGGTGAATATTTCACTAGTCTAAAATATACAACGCTCAACATTCTGGATGACCCCTTATGTTAGCCATTGTATTACTCCTATGTATTTATGTGTCAGCCCTGCTAACAGCTGGTGTGTGGCAGTCAAAAGAACACAGGTGAGTATGGAAACAAGTGGGAAAAGGATGTTCTCATTTACATACATTGTACCAGTAGTTCAGGCCAGTTTGATCACTGTCACGTGTCACGCCAACCATCCAAGTTTATAGAGTAGGCAAATACTATTAATGCATATTATCTACAGAACTAAGCCAACTGGAAAAACAGAAGATTACCTCCTCAAATTTCTCGAAGTTCTGAGTATCCAACTCGCCATTAACTTCTGGTATGAAAGCAGCTTTCATCTGATATAATTTTTCCCATTGGAGACCTCTAAACCATGGGTGTACCTAAAGTGGAAGATATGATGATATTAGTTAAGCAAGTGGGTGAGAGCAATGAGGGTGTATGTATGCGTAATACATGTGGGCAAGAGCACACTTTTATTTCATGGGCTCCTTTTGTTCCAAGTCTCTGCTCAACATTACACAGAAGTTTGCTGATGAGATCCTTCGCTTCAGGAGAAAGCTTCGCCTCTTCAGGAAATTTCAAGTGACTTCTCCAGTTCACAATCTGCATGAACACAGAATAGTTTAAAATGGATTGAAATGCATACTCATAAAGCTGCATGCCTACACGTGTATTTTGTGTACTGGAGTAAAGAAAAAGTTAGCTGAAACCGCTGGCAAATACAGCTTTCCATAACACTTCCCACTAACAGGACACTTCACAAGTAAATCCAAGGTTGTGCTTGGATTATTATAATCTAAAGTCCATGTTAGATATATAGTAGGGAACTAGGGATGAGCTCTAGTGACCAGCTGCAACCATCAGAATCCAGCCACAAAATAGTTTAATCACAGGCAAGTCACACTACCACAATGCATTTGGGTCTGTTGTCTGTGTTATGAATTTAACACAAGGCTGTCTCAAGCAAGTGCAGTGAGGATTGCTTAGGCCTAACATAGCAAATCTATATATATTAAACAAGTAATCCCCACTAACTACAATCAATACTATTTCTCTCCTCTCATGCAGCCACATCTTCTTTGATGAAAATTGAGTGTCATAGATGTCCCCTCATTTGCAATTTTGCATTGTCTTCTAATTCTTTTAGGCTCTACCATGTTTCACTTTGATTTGTTCAAACATTACAACCAACATATTGATTTCTACAAATTCCCGCTGCAACGCGCGGAGTATCCTTCTAGTTTCATATAAATATCATCTAGATGACAAATGAAGTCTATGGGAGTAACACATATACCTTTCTGCAGGTTGACATTGGATCCTCCGAATAAAATGGAGGATAACCAACAAGCATTTCATACATGATAGCACCAAGAGACCACCTATGAAAGAAACAAATGTGATATCAAGAATTCATTAATACACAGCACACGGAATGAGAAAAATTACAAAGTTTAACAACTAAAGACAAAATTAAAAGATGAGAAACCTAACCAGTCACACTCCATTCCATATCCTTTCTTCAGTAGAACCTCTGGGGCAATGTAATCAGGAGTACCAACTGTTGAATATGCCTGCATGCCAGAAGTATAAACAAACATGTTAGACATACTCGTGTGCATATTCACCTGTTAACATGGCAATATGGCACATCAAGTTGTCACGAAGGGAACAACTAATCAATCTTATCCCTAACAGATTTATTCTTATCTCCTAATGACTTCCTTGTGCCACCTAATGGACCTACCGGATGAGCCCACGTCCACGACAAACATAATTATCATTCACACAATCCACTAGAAGTTCAAAGCTTAGAATATGAGCTATTTGATTTCCTCCAAATAGTACATTGCCCCTGTTGTAGGTGTGAAACCCAAACACGATGGTGAAATCCCATGTAGGGAAAGTGTCTCGAGAGCCCAAACGAGAGCAATGAGATTTGTAGGTCTGGATCATCCCTTAACAGTAGCGCGTTAGGGGGCAACTCTCGTAGCTGGTCTTCATCGCCTCGCAGTTTGTGACGTTATACATCCCAGGGGTGATGGTTGGCTCCACAACCCTTAACTTCTGGCTGCGAGGGCGCCTTAAGCTTCCCTCTCTTGGCTGGACCTCGCGTCGGCCAGCACAAGGAGGGAGGACACGCTTGGAAGCCATTGTCCACAAGAGTAAAAATGACATGAGGATTTATATAGGTTCGGGGGGTCCGAGACGACCGCCCTACTCCTGTCAGTGAGCCAATGGGGGGTTCCCACTGGGGAGGGAGCCCCCGAGTGCTCACCAGTTTGAATATACTTCTTTATTACTCAAGAGAGTTCTCCTTATAAATGAGAGATATATTGGGTATTTATAGCCTCTTGGGCCGTACAAATGACTAGAATACCCCTTATGGAGAGAACTAGCTTGTAAGTACAAGTAAGGAGTATAGTTGTCCTTTCTAAGCATGACTGCAATTCTCCGATCTGTACATAGGTGTCTTTCGTAAAACGGGCCCCATTAGTGGAGGGATGAATTATTCCTTCAACAACCCCACTGAACAATCCAAGTAACTGATTTCCTTGATCTGAGCAAGCTCCATTCAACTTACGGTATCCCTCCCATCAAACATTGACTTCACTTCATTCTATTAAATTTGACTAGGTTCAATATCATGAAGGTTGGCATATTGCACCAAAATTGTGTATCCTTCTAACCGAAAATGAATTTCATTTATGTTTCTAAATTCTAATAGTTCTTCATTCAAAAAGATTCATGTTCCATGTATCTACAACTTGTCGGTGGAAACACAGTTGAAAGCTTCAAAATCCGAAGGAGCAAAATAGGTTTGGTATGATTATACGTAGGTAAGAAGCCAAAAAATGGATATAGTGTAGGTGGCAAGCTAGCACACATGTCCAAACGAAAGATCACATCTAGTGTGGATTCATTACAACAAATGAAAAGATGTACTACATAACATTAACATATCAACTTAAAAAGGTATGGCATCATAACATTGATAATGTTGTTTCCCAACCATCAATAAGTTGACTCAACTCAGATATGACACTTACCAACATTCGTCGGTTCTTTTGCCAATGTGACAATTGTTCCTGTTGTGTACGCTTTGGTGTAGAAGAGTTGCTTAACCGACTGGTATTATCAGGCAGAGGCTTGGCACCTTTTCCAGATGTATAATCTGGCTCATTCAAATTCGGAAAATTACTACTATCCAAAGGTTTACACAAACCAAAATCAGAAAGCTTCAAGTGACCACTGTGATCTAACAATAGATTATCTGGCTTGATATCCCTAGCAAAAAGAACACAAAGATACATCTTGTGAATTATCGAATCATCAAATTTCTTCACAAAACATGGGAACACTTATATGATACCGATGAATGTAGTTGTGCTTGTGAATGGACTCTATTGCTAGGACAGTTTCCGCAATGTAAAATCTGGCTTCATCCTCTGTCAGTGTGTCCTTGCGCATAAGCAAAGTCATCATGTCACCACCAGGAAGGTACTCCATGATGAGATACAAGTACTCTTCATCTTGGAAAGAATAGAAGAGCTTGACTATGAAAGCGCTATCAACTTCTGCAAGAAGGTTTCTTTCGGCTTTGACATGTTCTACCTGAAATATGTATAAACATGTCAGAGGATAGGATGTAAATTAGAAATGGAAAATACAAAACAATGCAGATAGACCGTACATGGTACCTGGCCCCTACGAAGCATTTCAGATTTCTTAAGCTTTTTCATTGCATATACATTTCTAGAGGTCTTCTCTCTACAAAGACGGACCTGCATGATTACAATTTACAGTGACATTAGATGTGATGCACATGGCAATGGCCTCAAAATTACATAGAATTGGTGATGATTACTTATCTAAACTTGTACTTTTGTAAGAGATTATCAGGGCATACTCTTTTAGGGGTTTAACAGAGCAGGGAAAAGAACAACAAAAGAATAGAAATAGGTCGCAAATAACTGAAGAAGACAAAAAATGAATAGAGTACACCAGCCCAGTATATAAGAATTGTTTAAAACTACATGGATTAACTGCATTATGCAAGGAGCATTTTTATCCTATTTGTTAGACAGAGGGTACGGCAGCCCCTCATTGGGCCTGCTCGTCTATATTTGGGCCTAGTGCCTATATGGCTAGGATAGATAGATTGATCTATATTAGGCAAGGATCTCCGCTGATTGGTTCTATTTCTATAAACCCTAGGCCATCCTTGCCTATATATATGTAACACCATATCTCTCATAATCAATCTACTATTTTCCCTTTGCCTAATCCTACACTATTCACTTGTTAAAAGGAAGAAAGGTAAGAACCTTGTACAAAAAACTGTTGATCCAGATATTGACTAAATATAGAAATAAAAATAAATAATAAATAACAGATGGTAAAGCAGCAGACATATGGATTAATTTTAAAAAACAAAGTCCATAGTGGACATCAAGGGCTAGGGATAGAAATCTTGGAACCAGTGCAAAACCCGGCATGGACGTAACGGTAACAGAAAATCGCGGGGACCAGATGAAAATCACATTTCAAATTTTGAATTTTGGCGGTTTGAAAACCAATAACCGGAACACCGGGAAAAGCCAAAGAAAACCTAGCACAAAATGTTAAGACTAGCATATTTATGCATACTTAGTTCATACAATAGATAATCTAGTACAAAAAAGGCCTAAACCAACTTAAAAAGTGCATTTGTAACCACCGGGATTTCGGCCGGTATTTCCCTCCCGGTACCCACCGGGATTTCCGACAAACGCCGGTTAACGCCCGGTAACCAACGGTTTTTTTACCCCTGTCAAGGATAACCCCTTTTTTGGTCTTAAAAGTTTCAATGGTAGATCATGGACATAATGGGCAGGACCCTTTTTCTGTCTCAAGTAATTTTCAGTGGCAGCTCGTAGCATTGCAGGAGGTTTGCAAGTTATAAAAGCAGGTGGATCTGTTTTTTCTTTGTAAAATATGCAAGTCCAATGTAGACTTGAGTAACTGATTGTAGCCTTCAAGCTATGATAAAGTGGTCAGAAGTCGGAACATAGAACAGTGAAATGGGAAAATTCAGAGTTCCTCATGCACATATGCATGAGGTGAATCATGGAAATTCAACAGAAGCATGCAACAAGGGACCACATGACAAGTTGAATGCAATCATTATGGGGGACCAGAGCTTGGATGGAACATCAAAAACCAAAATACCAACGAAATCTAATGCGTCAAATAAATGTAAGGGCACCTTTTTTTGGACAAGCAGAATATTTGCTTTTTCCCACTATTCTTACAGGCAGAACAGCTCCATGTTAAGTGGCAAATATACATGAGGGAGCACAGAGCAGCACAATTTTCCAATCGGATAAGAGAATAAGAGATACAAGTTTATAGTGAAAAAGGCTGTATGAGCAATAATGTCAAACCCAACATTGGTCTGTCTGAACCTACCATTGACGGGATCGAATAAAAAAGGCTAAAAATAAATCATGTCATGTATAGCATTGCTCTGCTCTGCACCAATTGTTAAGGTCCTGTAATTAGGATGTTAAACAATGGATACTGAAATGAGCAGTACCTCTCCAAATGCACCTCTTCCAATAATTGTCAAAAGTTCAAAATCTTCAACCCCCATCTTGTGTCTCTGTAAACGCATATATTCAGTCTCCTTTTTCTCCAAATGTTTTAGAATGTTATTTTGCTCTTCTACAGAAACTTCAGCATCCTGTAGTTTCCTCTCCAACATCCAGCGCCTAAAAGTAAACCAACATATCAGACAGGTATGATCACAAAATCGTAGGCAGTGAACGGGCATCAAATAGAAGTGAATTACACAGCAAAGAATGAAGTAGATTGAAATGAATTACTAGTGATGAAAACGAAGCCTTAGTGAGTAATGCTGATTAGAAGTGCAAATTGAGTAGGAAAGAATCAGCTCATCGCAGGTTATCAAAATTGTACTTTCAGAATTTCAGAACATTAAAATCAACAGCGATGGTGTCAAAATCAAAAGCTCCGACAGGGACTTGGTCTCCTTTGGCAAATTGTTTGTATTTTAATGCATCAAACCTGAAAAGCAATTCACGAATCATATATGGTATTGAGTTAGAAGTGTTGCTAAGCAACTTGTGTAACCCTAGAAATATACTATTCAAGCTAACCTACCAAACTTGGAGTTAGTGCCTTAATCTTATGGACTTTCTATTTTTGGTAGTGTCAAGGCCCCAACACTCTTTGTAAGGACTTCATCTTAATAGCTGAACCCGTGTTAACCATTCCAATCCCAACATGACATGTGATCTGTACCGTTAAGCATTCTGCTCAATAACAGCAAGAAGGGGGTGTTTGCTGTTTTTTCTATTCTACAGTGCAATGGTAATTTTGATGTTTGCTACCTGTATGTAAAACTTGATGGAGTCACCCCGAGCACAGCTTACAGCTAAAGCAGGCAAAGTGCCGAAGAATTTAAGTCTATTGGCCATTGGCCTACCTCTCTTTCCTATCCTGCAGGGACTTCATCTGGGTCTTGTAGTGGTTCTCAATGTACTGTTTTGCTGCAGCAACCCTCTGTTTCGTCGCACTAGAAGGCACGTCATCGATTGGGGGCTTCCCTGGATCCTTTCCATGGCTAGCGGCTGCCGCTGGACTCTTTGATTTGTCCCTCGGCTGGAACTTCTGGAACCAACTTCTCGCAGAATCCATCTCTGTTCACAATGGCATCATCGCTGGAAGCAGCGAGCCTCTTATATTGACCAATCCAGCAGCCGTCCACAGGAACTCTGAAACGGTCAATCCGCTCCAATTGGATCAGATAGACAGATACCAAAATCAACACTTCTCCGTGGAACCCGATGCTGGGAACGGTGCCTCTATCTGAGAAAATAGAGAGAAAAATTTATTCACAACCAGAATCGTTCGACCAAGTTGCCATCCATCGCATGACTAGACGGAACAGTCAACAAAATGCTTCCAAGTTAGAAATTTCTGCATTTTTTTGCCACGGCATACATAAACCTACTCCAAATTTCAAAATCTACCCACGCTGAGCTCGAATTATCCACCAAAAGGAGCAGCTAAGGCATCGGTTACGAAGCAGGAAGAGCAGTTAAGATCTCAGTTTCCAGCCGGGGAAAAAACCCAAAAAAAATCACAAACAACCACATTCCGGCACCACGAGTCGCAGAATTCGATCCAGAAATCGCATTGCCGCCTCGCGAGACCCCCAAAATCACCAGCGAAAAGCAGCACCCAAAACCCATCAGCCAACAGAAACGCCCAGCCCACTGCTAAGCTCAAAACCACGCGCCGCAGACGCGTAACACCAATTCGCCACGAGCAGAAGCCCACCAAGCAAAAAAAAAAACAGCAAGCGCCGCGCACGCACTCCCCTCCTCCCAAGCCGCAGCTCACCCACGGCCGCGGCCGCAAAACCACAGCAAAAGAGGAAGGGGGAGGGGGGAACCGAAACCACTGGCCAAATCGGGCGGGAAACCCGGCGCGTATCGCGCGGCCGGGGGCGTGGCGCTCACCTCGGCCAGGGCGGCGGCGCGGGACGCGAGCGGATCTCGGGGGGCGGGCGAGGCGGCGACTGGAGCAAAAAAAGAAAAAGGCTTTTTCCCTCTGGCCCCTCCGGGTTGGTTGTCTTTTTCGTGGGCAAAGGCAAAGCAAACTTAGCAAAGCGTGTGAGCAAGACGGAGGAGGAGATGAGAGAGACAGGGTCAGAGAAGCGTAGGCGTAGGAGGGGAGTAGACTCGGCTTGCCTTTGACTCGCCGAAACTACTTAGAGCATTTTAGTGTACTGAATTTAAAAGTCATGTTATATAAAAATTTTAAAAATTAAGTTTATTTTTTTAATATATTGAACCGATATTTACTAATAATTAGAACCCACGTTACAATAAAAAAAACTATAAAATAATAATACCATCTCTCAGCTGTACTCTTTCCTACGTAGTTATTTAATGCTCATATAAATTGTTTAATGCTTTGAATCGACTCCTAAGTAGAGTCCACTATGTATTTTTTTTGTTAGAATCGACCTTTCCAATGTATTGAATCGATTCCATATCTTCTCTCTTCTTATTTGAACCAACTAAAACACAACATTGGAGATGGTCTTATCCTGCTCTAAACGTATTGAGATTCTAGTTTATTTTAGTTTTCAACTTATTTAAGTTAGAAATTATTTAAAATATATTAGTTTTTAATTTGATTTATTTTGGGTTTTAGCTTGTTTGTCTTTTATTTTTTCTCTTATTTTTTGTATTGTCTATGACGATATAAAGGTTTTATTTTTATTTATTTTTTCTTTTTTAAAAAAGCTAACAGTCGATACAATGTAATTTCAGCTATAAACTTAAGTCATAAGTCAATTGGAGTAACACCTTCATGCTTTGGCATTTGAACTTTGATTTTTTTCGAAAGTTAACATAAATAGAGTGCCTTTTTATTCTCTTACTAGTTTTTCAAATTTAAAACCGTGTATGTCATTTATGTCAATGTCTCCATCATTCCTTACCGTCTTAAAAAATACAAGTAAAAACCATCAGCCACAAAAAAGGCCCAAACTTTGTGCTGCCTTTGGCTTTCTAGTTCTCTTCCTCCTCCAGTCCCCACCTGCCACGCACAACATGACTTCCCGGCTATAAAACTAAATGTAGGTTATTGTTAACTACGGCTTATAGTTTTTTTGTCCTAACGCGAACGCTTGTGTGAGTAAACCGAATACTAATAAGCTGATATAACACTTTCGGTTAAGCATGCCTGAGAAAAGTATGTGGCCAAACTACGCGGCCCGCCTAATCGAAGTACCAACGCTCCCACGTTGTCCTTCCACGGATGCGAAAGAAGATACCTTGCGGTTGAAGTAGCAACCTCACTTGCAAGGGCGAGCTACATATCCCAAAAGTGGCTTCTATTCTCGCCACCATTGGCTTAAAACCTATGAAACCTCACAACAGCGACACACACGTTCTAAATCTTAACAACCCAATGCTTGAAATGGAATGTACATGCAAACTGAGGGGGAGTTGCAGTTGCTTCCAAGTCCATGTTGTTCCATGTCGTACGTCACCAGCTTCACAATGAATCTGAGGGCTTGTTTTTAACGGCTTCTCAAAACGGTTTTTGACTTTTGCTAAAGTATCTAACTTTTAAACAGAGTATTTTCTTAAGACTAGGTCTATAAGTTAATTGTAGAACACGTTAAAAGCCCAACATCTGTATCAACCAAAATTACAAGCGAGTATCTCTCTGAAATTTCTATCGCAAATAGCTAAGATTCAGAAATTTCAATAAAAAATCATAAACCACAGCTATATCAAACAAACTGAGAGCCTAGCTCCCTCTTTGCTTCCACCATGTAGTTACTATCGAGCTTTCTTTCATCAGTCACACCCAGAAGTCAAAGCCAATATGAACGGGCCTGGATAGCAACAGCAGTAAACAAAAAAGGGTATTTGTATTGACTTCTGTTGATGACTTTTGGCTGTAATTGATGCTTTTAACTAAAAATAAATAGTAGTGACTAAAAGAAGTGGTTTTTAGAAGGAGGGGGTGAGCGGTGCGAAAAGTGAGGGAGAGATGTGTGTGCAAAATGGTAGCGAGAGAAATGGGGTGCATGATGCGCTTATGATCCCCTACCTATCCCATGAGTGAGACAGAAGCGAGAGAAATAAAGAAACTATTTCAAGAAATTAGATGTTCATATTTAATTTATCATAAAATGTAGTTCTATTTTTTGCCAAATTGTATCTTGAAGACTGCGATCCTTACTTTTTGGAAAGCTTGTGGTACAACAGGTGATATAGATGATCTGTTTTGTCGATCGACAAGTTGAAAAAACACGTGATAAGTTTGCAATTTCGGATCTCTTTTTTTCAGTTTTTAAAAGCTATTTTTTTACTTTTCTACAGTAATTTACTTTTCAAGATAGGGTCTACAAATTAATTATAATATACGCTATATCAACTTTATTTATATCGGCCAAAATCACATACGAGTTTTTGTTACTCTGTACTTTCTTTCATGAACAGTCCAAAAGCCATAAGCTGAAACCAAAAAGAACAGACAAGTATAAAAGATTTTTATGGAAGACAAATTTTAAATGTGTATCGAAAGAAATGCTCTTTTTTTAAAAGCCAATAAAAACACACATAAAATCAACAAAATCATTGTTGTTAGCACTCAGTTCAGCCGCAATAAAATTTTTACCTCTCAAGGGGCATCCCCTATCTTATACGCCATCCAATTTACCACATTTTACCTCGAGATCGGTGTACATAGCTTTTGGGCATGCATAAAGCATAATACGATAAAGGACAACATGGTTAGAATCTCAAGAAAAAATGGACGGCGAATGAGATAGAAGGATGTCCAGAAACTCTTTTCCCGATAGTTACACCATTATTTCGCAATCGTTGATAAAAAAAAATGATGACCAATGTGAGTGCTTCTATTCTCTTAAAAAATATATATATGAGTGCTTCTAGCACTTGTAGTACTTCAACAATGGCATTTGTGGTAGCTAGTCTAAATTATTCGAAATTCAATAAAAAAATCTCAATAACAAGAATCAGCGGCACAATATTTGTGCCCTCTGTAATCAGATGGGCATGCCCCACTAATACCATCCAAGTGCTGCAAACATTAACTTCACATATGTACGTAGGTTATACTAGACCTGTACATAATTTCAGCCTTCTAGCATGTGGTTATGGTCCTAATATGATCAAACAAACACTAATATGAAGTAGTTCTTTAGTCCAGTGAAATAGCAATGCCTTACAATATATACTCTCCTAACAATCACGAATATCTCGCCAATGTGTCATGTGTGCTCTTACTCCTATACTAGTCCATTGTAGGGTTTCATTTCATCCTTAGCATATAGTTTTAGTCCCCACGCACATCCATTTATGTGAAGTGTAAAATTGCCCATGTTGATTGAAAAAGATATGCTTTCAATTTAGCCTTAACACGCAAAATTGAAATTCCTACACAATTAGTCAAGCAAAAGCCTAACCACCCATGTGAAGCTATACATTACACGTTTCATTATATAAAACCACCTCACCAACCTGAATGCTCTCTTTCACTTCAAAGAATTTTTGACACCCATAAATTAACCTGTTAATTCTCAACGAAACAGTGATGGCTAGTGGGTGTGACTGTGGTCAAAATTGTTTTTATAAATTATACATCATGGAAGTGTATAGGGAATACATGAGCTTTTTTTTTGTTAAAGGGTGCTCGAATTTTGAGCAGTTAGATCCAGATGTAAAGGATCTCGCCCCCCCCCCCCCCCAAAATAAATGTTCCTCCTCTTCCGTGGGACCCCGGATTTACCAGGAATCTCTGTATTCACTCAACTGTCCAAGATTTCAATTGTGCATAGATTGATAAATAACATACTTTCAATTATAATACCATAATAGAGTTTTTTTACATAAGATACAACATACCAGTCGATTATATAGTTTTAAATCTTTAAAGTAAACTTACTTATATTACAAACGAAAGATGACAAATGACGGCCACATCACATGCAACACTTGAGTGTAAGATCAACCTAAAACATATGATATTCACCATAGCACTACTCATCATTTGCTGGCATATCTTCATAAAGATCATTGTCTGAGCCAAAATATGTAAGAATGAGTACATTCATACTCAACAAACCACGATGGTAAAGTTTCATACTGCAATTAAGGATTTCAAGGAGAATGTCTATCAATAGGGATTTGTTATGGACATATTATCACTAGTACCCATACAATTTTATTTATAAACATTTGACTTAAATCAAAACAAGTTCTCATTTGACTTAAATCAAAACAAGTTCTCAAAGAATGTTTTATCAAGGGATTGTATACCAAATAGTTATCTTATTTTCAAGTTATCACAATTTTAACTACTAATGGTTTTGTGGCTTGATTTAGGAATCACCCCTTTTGACACAACTTTATTAACCGAAAGCATGACACAGTCGAATAATTTGGTTTAATCGCTGCAAAGAATGACAACTTTACCCACACGATATCCATGACTTGTATGAAGCCGGAATAAACAAGATTCAATACTAATTTACAACGTTAGTACTACTCAGTATAGAAAAGGTCCCTCTCAGCAACAAGTCCCTTACTAGGCCTAGGTACGGTTCCCTTACAAAGCCAAATAAATCTATTGCAAAGATATAATACTTGCAAATAAACACTATTA
Source organism: Dendrocalamus sinicus (assembly GCA_036346575.1). Lineage (NCBI taxonomy): Eukaryota > Viridiplantae > Streptophyta > Magnoliopsida > Poales > Poaceae > Dendrocalamus > Dendrocalamus sinicus. The sequence continues at coordinate 31,036,329 of CM070654.1, read as the reverse complement.
AAAGAAAGGGAAAACAAAGCCGAAAAGCAATTAGAAGGGAAAACCACTGAAGAGAGGGGCGTTGTGGATGGCGGCGTGGCTCCAAGGCGGTATGGCTGTCTTCGAAGTAAAAGAGCTGGTGGCACAGTTGCTTTGGCTTTATAGCCACTCAAAGACGATTGCACACAGAGAGCAGCGCGTGACGAAGGTGGCACGTGATGATGATGTGGGCGAGTGAATGCATCTCGTGAGCGAGCTAGCGAGTGATAGCACGAAAGTAGTCACACAAAGTTAATGTGGCGCTAGCACGATTGCGCGGTGGCTAGGCGGCGAGACATTAGCGAGGCTTTTGACCCAGTGAACGGGCAACGCAGGAGTAGCAAAGGTGCAGGTGACGCGCTCGCGCGGCGCTAGGCTGAGAGAGATGGGCTGCAATTGAAGATGGGCTGGGACGAGGCTAGAGAGCAAATTGGGTCCATAGTTGTTGTTGCAAGCCATACAACTCGGAGGAGGAGCCCTTAAATACACCAAAACTTCCTCATGTAAGGTTGACCACCTTTTGATAATAGATTAAAAACAACATATTGCTTTGTCCTTTCCATGATGGTTGAACCATCTTGAACCATCTTGAAGGATAATCGAGATCGTTCAACCTTTTCACTGGAAATTGAGAGTGTGATAGGGCCTCACCTGGTGGTCGTGAAGTCTGACGCGTGTGTTCTCGTGAATTAAGGAGTGTTTGTTCTTGCATTGGCAATGGAAGATTACTACGATTCGAGATGTTACATATAAATATCTTGATCCTACGTTGAGAAGATCGGACGACCCCATATCATTTTGATATTAGAGCGTGGTTGACTTAATAGGATTACTTATCCCTAGTTTATATTAATCTTTCTTTGTTGTTCTTTATACCTAGAGTCCATAAACTAAAAATTGTAACACAAGAATTCAAAACCCTAGTTTCAATCTGTTATTTTTATGAGTTTTGTTAGGTTTTAATCCATTAGAATTTTTGTTTAGTATTGATCTTAGTGTTCCTTTTGTGTAGCTTAATCATTGTGTTTAATTTAAATCCTAAAATTTGTTGGCTTTAAACTTCTCAAATCCACAAAAATAGAAATTCCTAATCTGCTATGGTGCTGCTACTGTAGTGTGCAGTGAAAAGTGCTACAGTAGTCGTTGCGGACGTCGCTACAACCGCACGCATTAAAAATAGTGCATGCTACAGTAGACACAACAATCGCTACAGTGTGCGCCACAGTAGCTAAAATAGTATGCTACAGTGGACACACAGTGCTACAATGCGCGATGCATGCTGTCGCCACTAGATGTGTGGAAGAAAGGGTGTGCATGAGCTAAAATACCAGTACGTGAGAACAAACTCTTCACTTATATCTTTTGTGAGCCAGTTCAGCCCTTTGTGAATACTTCGATTCTATTGAGACTAGCTATTTGATATTGCTCTAAGGCTGTTCTTAAGTTATTTACATCTAGCTGCATTTATTTGTGGATTTTGAAAACAAGGGAGAAGAACAAACCTAATTTTGCTGAACTTAGAATAAAAAAAAGAGGTTGTCGTATGAAACAAAAGCCACAACAAGAATAGAAAGAAAGTTAAAAAAAGAAAAGTAAGTTTCAGCCACTTCAGAAGTTTGTGAAATTCCTTAGTCAATAAATTTTAGATTGTGTAACTAATCTCTTCGAGCAATATTGTGCCTTTACATTTGTATTTTGTAATTGGCTAGTGTCTCTCCTAGTACTTGATGCAAAATGATCTATTTAAACTTCATACTGCTTCTATTTAGCTCACTCCATTGTTTGGATTAAGCCACATTGATCTTTGTGTGTGTGTTCATACATTTCACTTACATTTTTTGGATCATAACTTAAACAAAGTATTCTAGTTTGGATTATTACTTAACTTTACAATAACTAGAATTTCAGACTACATAGGATTGTGAATACTCTTAAATTCGCTTGAACATTACTTTGCTATTGTAGCTTCTACTAAGTGTAAGTTTTTATTGGTCTTAATTTACTTTGAAAAGCTAAAAACTTTACTTATGAGAGAAAAGAGAGAGATTAAGTGAAATTCTATGGATCATCTATATACATTGTTATAGTCTTGTGTTTCTTTTGCACAATTTAACCATGTCAGGTGGAGAAGATAACTATGGTGAGGAGCATAATATCAATCTTAATGCCCTGGTTACTCGTTTCCAACACCAGGCATTGAGAAGTACTTTGCAACAAAATTTTGTGGGTGGTACCACTGCAATGGAGGAACAACTTAACGGGGAGATGAACAACTCGTTTCGCGATCTTTAGATTGATTTGAATTAACAACTGAACATGCTACGTACAAACATTGTGATTGATATTGTGAGAGCTCTTTGACCTTAAGAAGATCAAGTAAATTATGAGTTGGTGGAACTTCCTTTCTGTGGAAGTAATGATCAAATGAGTATCTTGAGTGGGAAAGAAAAATAGATATTGTGTTTACATTTTGGTAATTTCCCAAAGCCCAAGAGGTGGTGGCAACAACTATTAGAAAAATGATTCATTAAATCTTGGGTAGATTGAAAGCGTTCATAAGAAGTGAGTTTGTGCCATTGTATTATGCACGGGAATTTATTCACCATGTGGAGAGCATCACACAAGGGAGTAATACTATTCAATATTACTATTTTGAGCTGCAAAGTGCATTGCGTCGTGTCGGTGTCACTAGTGCATTATGGAACGAGGCATACTTCAAAGGTGGTTTGAATTCTAAGATCATCGCTGCACTTTCACATAAATATTTTATTGGTATACATGATCTTATGAATCATGATATTGAGGCAGAGAATAGAATTAAGAAGAGTCATACACCATGGTTCAATTCAAGTTCATACTTCAGTTCTTATGTCTTTACTAGTGTGGTACATGAGAAGATGACCGATCATGGGACTTTCACTTTGGTTAATGAGACATGTAGTGTTGCCCCAATGCTACATATAACACTTGAGATACATTAAAACCCATGTGAGAATGAGACACATAGCCAAATTGAGTGAGAGTGATAAAAAGAGTGATATGTGTGATTCCACCATATGTGAGGTTGATAGCATCCAAATTGAGAGTGTAAGAGATACAACAAAAGAAAAGAAAGAAGAAAAAGATAGAGAAAGTAAGGTTTATTATGAAACTAACACATTAATGTCTACCTCTAGTGCTGTTTCTTACATTGTGCAGGTTGACATTGAAGACAAGGAGCTAAACGTTCAACAACAGACACCATTAAAGTAAAAGGATGAGGAAATCACCATGGCTGGAGAAGAAGTGATTGCTTCCCCATGGTCAAATCATGATGAATTGATTTCTCTAGCACCTACATCATCTAAGGAGGACATTAAAGGTGACAATATTAGTGCTTATTTGTTAGTTCATCATGAAAAGGTTAGTAATTGTGAGAACTCTTTGAATCAAATGAAAATTCCATGTTTTGGATTTTCTATGCTCAATTTACATAATGTGGAATTGATTACTTATAAAAAAATTTCTTACAAGAATAACTTCTGATGATTCTTCATACTATATTATGTTCGATGATCCTAGATATCCATCTAGTGTGATTGAGAATCTTACTAAAATTTTATGTTTAAAATTACTAGTTAGTACATATGCCTACACTTTTAAGTTCAACTTGATTGAAAATTATGGTATAGATGACATATTTTGTATTTACCGAATATGCATTACATGTAATAAGTTTGCTGAATTGAAATTGCATGTTTTAGATAAACAATCTTTTGTGTCATGTCATGATCACAATGAGATGAGTTTCAATAATAATACTTGCCATTTTAAAAGATTTTTTAAGCCTACTTGTTTACCCTTTGATATGCAATCATGTACAAGTAATTAGAGTAGCGTATTTAAAGCATAGAAGGCACTAAAATTTTTCTCCCTTATAATTGAACAACTTGGTCTGGTTTCTATATACTTAGCAAAGTTGAGTATGACTTTTTTTATGGGAGGGAGAATGATGTGAATGATGGTATTATTGCAATGCATACATCTTATGGCTGTTGTTGTGTTAATTAGTTTGTGAAAAACAACAAGAATAACACAATAATTGATTCATATATATACCATGCATATGTATTGTCCTTTTGTTTACTACACCTTCAGATATTCATGATGTGCTAAATAGAAGGTGGATGGATGACAAATACACACACACCCAAGCATATTTGTTGTTATTTTTGTTTAGTACATTTTCATATCATATATATATATATACACACCAAGCATACTACTTGTTCTCTTTGTTTAGTACATTTTTATATTATCAAAAGCCAATGATGGCTTTTCGTAAATAAGGGGAGGATGATGAGGACATCGCTACTACTTCTACTACATCTTCTGCAAGTGTGCATAACGATAATCATGATGTACCTCAAGGTCCTTTGACAAGAGCACGAGCTAGGAAGCTGCAACAACAGATGAACTTGTTCTTTAAAGATCTTATCTTTGATAAGAATTTGCTACTACCTAATGCTAGTGTTTTGTGCATAATTAGGTGTGAGGAGGGAACCGAGACCATCTAACGAGCCATCGCCATCCGCAGGGCTGGCGCTACCCGCCAGCGAGCCTTCCACTCCGCCTCTCTCGCGCTCCCTTCCTCTTGTGTCACATTTTTTCCTCTTCTCCGGTGAGCCGCCCCGTACCCCCACCTTCTTTTTCCTCTTTGGCGAAATCCTCCACGCCACCCATCTTCCTCGTCTCGAGCGCTGTCGTTGCTTCCTAACCACTCGTCCTCGTTGCGCCTGCCGACCTCCATCGCCATCATCTGGCTTACGACCTCGTCACCCCACCGCCACCGGCCTCTCTCTAAATCTGAGGGCTCTGATGAACCTAACCCGAAACTAAACCCTAACTCATTGGAGGCGCCGTCGGAGCTAGAGATTGAGGTGGAGTATGAATCTCAAGAAAAATCCTACAGTAAGAAATTCAAATGCTCAATTTAAAAAATACTCGAGTACTAGTTAGCAATTGCCATACACCATATGCTTAGCAAGACTATTTTCCACAAATAAATTAGTTTTGAGGGGCAGAAGTATGATCGTCGGGCGGCTAGTTGTTGAAGGCGCCATTAATGTGAGAAATGATCATAGAAGAGGGAGGAAGCAAGCTAAAGAAAACTAATAAAAAGTCCATCAACGAACAAAAAAGAGTCAGGAAGAAATAGCTAGAGTAACACACAAGCCAAGCCAAAGTCTTCTCTAATCAAGCTTTTCAAGTGTACGTTCAAGTCAAGCTTTCCCTAAAATCCTCACAAAAAAATATTTTGCTTCCTTTTCTGTCTTTCACTTTCACTTTATATTTTTTATTATTATCACTTTGGTGTCATAATTTCGGTAGCTGTTTCTGTTTTTCTCTATTTCTTTTTTTGGTTTTAAGTTCAAAGAAAGAGGAAAAATTGCTCTCTTGCCTCAAAGTTTAATGACGTTTGCTTATTTATCCTTATGATGTCTTACTAATATGCGGGTTTAGGATCTATATGTCAGTGAGATATCATGGAGTAAATAAGTAAACGCCATTAAACTTTGGTCCACGTGAGCAAATCCCCCGAAGAAAGAAGAGAAGGGAAGTAAGCCAGACCGAGAGAGTTGTCTCTCCCCTCTCAGCGATCAGATCCAAAACCCAAGCACACGCCCCGAAATCCAAGCCCTAGCACCCAATTCGCGCCGCCTCTGGGGTTTTGCTGGGATGAGGGGCGTCAGGGCGGATGGCGGCGGCGGCGGCGCCTCCACCTCGTCCTCCACCGCAGGTGATTCCTTTTCGCTGGCTAGTTTTGGTGTATTTTTTGGTAGGCTGCGGTTGACTTTGATCTGGTTCGCTGTACTTGGGTTTAGTGGCATTATTGTTGATTTGGAGCTAAAAACGATGAATTTTTTTTCTGTTTGCGGTGCGCATCTTCACGTGTTTCCGGAGAATCATTCGGGTTATTGAACTCGAGTGGCTAAATTTCTTGTTTCTCGCATGCAGTTTGGGTAAACATTTTGTTCTTGCGCCGTATCGATGGAATTTGTGGCCTTTTTCTTCTGCAGAGAACAAGCGCTTCGATGCGGCGCAGTATGCCTTCTTTGGCCAGGCGCCCATGGAGGGGTTGGAGCTCGGCGGTCTGTTGGAGGATGGAGGTGTGGACGGCGATGGCGGCGGATTTGGTGGGCCTGATGATGGGGGTTACCAGTTCTCTTCTGTGGGAGAAGAGGTGCGGTTCTCGGCAACTTCGTATCCGGCAAAGCCGGCTTCGTCTTTGCTATGAATTGTGTGCATTGCATGCTTCTTAGAGTTTTGATTTCGTTGGTGCTTGCTACTGTTGGAACTTGGAACGCGTGGTCGCTTAGTGATCTTTTCTGCAGGAGTCATAGCTTGTAGTTTTGACCTGCCCACAGGGATAGCGGATACTTTTGGTCTTTCACTGCAGTGAATCAAGTATCGGATTGTGTGGCCTAACTAGACGTTGTGGGGTCAATATTTTGCGCAACTTCATCCCTCTAGTTTTAGAGAGACAATGTATTTGGTCTAATATGATTGGAAAATCATTATGCCCAATCGTGTCCTGTGTAATTTTAAAGGATAATTTTGTATGCTGGTTGGCTAAGAAAATCTAGAAATTTTGCTGCTGTTAGCTGGTTAGGACTTAATTGAACAAGATTGAATTACCTGATTAGTGTCAAGAACGTTTTTATTTTTCAGGATAAAAGCAGTAGTGAGAAATGGAAAGTAGTTTTTGGAATAGCTTTGTAATTAGCCTTCTCACAGCCCCAATCGATTAGGGCACTCCAATTTTGATTCTTTTGGTTACCCAAGGGTAAGTGAAGTCACAATAGGCTTAGGCTGTTGTCAGCAGGAAATGAGGTGATGGTAGGTGTCTTTGGATTCAATAAAATCCCTTGCTTAAGGCAGTCTGATGCTACAACATCAGCCTTCCTATAGCTTAGTGTCTTAGTCTCCAGCTTTCATGGCTCTACAGCTCAAACATGTTTCACATGGAATTAGGGATTAGTAGCCAAATGTTTCAATTGTAAGTTCTTGTTCATTAGAAAATTCAAAATTACAAAGCCAGGCCTTAGATGGATGTCAGTACTCAAGCTTTCTCTTTCTTCCGCGCTATTAAATGCCAATTCTCAATCACTTCAGTGACTTATGCCTTCTCTTACCGCCACACCACACACACAAGCACCCTCCTAGTTGTTGCTATCAGGGCTGAGATTTGAGTACCCACATCCATCTAGTGATCAGATCTGATCATCAGGTGCAATGTAATGCAGTTGCTTTTTGGTATAGAACTGTGAGTTTATTCTGCTTAACAAGATTTACTTAATTACTTTAAATCAGTGGATATAATTGTTTCAGATAGATTGTAATTGTAGGCCTATAACAATTATATTTGTCTGGAGAACCTGTAGCCATTATACTTGTCTGGCGAACAACATGCTTTCAGTAATCACTAATCAATACATTTTCTCTTAATGCAGTTTGATCGCCCTAGTATAGCTGTAGTACAGTGATATAGGAATTAGCCAGCACCTTCAACATCACTTTCTTGAACAGCTAAAACTCCACCAATTTTATGTTATATGTTACCAATTTATTTCATAGGTCATTCCAAGATTTAATTATTCAGGAAATTTCTTCCTACCTACTTTGTAACTTCGGTCACTTTTCTTTCAGCACTGCTTTCTTGTTGACTCATGTAGTCCTGTTCGTTCTATATTTCGTCATGAACATTTGTCTTACTCAGTTACCCTTATATTCCTGCAGATTGATTGCATGAGTAACTTGTCTGAAATTGATGATCTTGCAAGCACTTTTGCTAAGGTTAGCAACTTCTATCACTAAGTTGACTACTTCAATTGGTGCCTTCTATTTCAAATGCTTCATAACTATACTTTTAAGATATCTAATTATCTAGCTTAGTCTTAAATGAGTTAGTATGCCCAAGGTGGCGAATGATCCTTAGAGTAGCATGTTTTTGAAGGCTTATTAGTTATTACTATATGTTCAGTGCAGTTGTTTTCCTGAATTGTTTTTTGATTCTTTCTAGGCCATACTAGCTCATATTATATTGAACTAATGTGTTCTGAACACAATGGCCGATTGTGTCAAATTTAGCAATCCTGGAAATAACTTTCTAAAGATTGTTGGAGTACCATGTGATACATTAGGGCACTCCCCTCATTTTTCAGTTTGGCCATTCGCATAAATGAGGGTGAACCACACCATACCTCCCCCCCCCCTCCCCCCCCCCCAAAACCACCACCACCACACACACACAAGTCACACAAGTTGAATGATCTTTGTAGTGCTCCTGAGCAATTTGGCGTACTTGTTTTTTGTCATTTATTTTGTGGATCAATATTTTCATCTTATCCATCATTTTCCCTTTTATTTATCACGATGCTTATTTTGTGCTTCCTTACACTGCATATTGAAAAATTGCCTCATCTATCTTCAGTTGAACCGAAGTATTAGCGGAACAAGGAATCCTGGTGTTATTGGTGATAGACGATCAATTTCTAGGGAAGGTAAGTAACATTTCTTCCCTCTATTACTACTGATGCTTAATATTGGAAAAGGTCATCTATGCTCTGTGCAATCTAAAACATAGGTAAACTTGATATTGTACTGAGAACCATATTCCCTCATGTTTAATAGAGAAGAATGGTAATCAAACCTGTAAACATATTCCAAATAGATGTCTACATTTTCAAATCTTAATTCGTAAACATAGCTGTGTTCCTGAGCTAAATGTTGTGTTTCTTCAGGTTCTTTGACCACTGATTGGGTTCAGGATGCAGATTTCCCCAATTGGGTAGATCAGGACACACTAGATAGTGGTGAATTTCAGGACAGCAAACAATGGTGTTCACAGCTGCAGTCTTTGCCTCAGTTTGGACAGTCGAAACCACTGTACCGAACATCTTCCTATCCCCAGGAACCGCTACAGCACCACTCAAGTGAACCTATTCTTGTAAACAGATCCTCTTCATTTACATCCTATCCACCACCAGGTGGTGATGGTGGATTATCTTATCCTGCCCGAGGTCTTACACGGCACTCGAGCATTCCATCACCTGGTACTGGTCACCAAATGGGTTCTCCATGTTCGTCGCTTTCTGGTTCTCCATATCATATGACTGGTCTACCACATGGATTGCGTTACGGACGAAGCATGTCTTACACTGCTGCAGATCTGTCATCAGTGAACAACTTCCTGCAAAATGACTGGCCAAACCAAGCTGGTCCGCTTGCTTTTGAGCATCTTAATCTACGGCCCAGTTTATTGCAGCAACAATTATCTTTTCCAAGTAGTTCAATGTCTTCATTGCTATTTCCTCAGCAGCAGCAGAGATTGCCACCAGTCCAGCCATCCTTTCACAATTACCTACACTTGCAGCCTCACCTATCCCATCACCATCATTCTCCAGATATAATAGGTAAGTTTGATCCTGTTCCTAATGTGCCTTCACCAAGAGACAAGAGATCAAGGTCAGGAAGAGGAAAACACAGTATACGCTTGTCTCAACAACCTTCTGATACAGGTACCCAGAATATTGATAATGGGGGGATAAAGTTCAGATCCAAGTATATGTCATCTGAAGAGATAGAAAGTATTTTCAAAATGCAGCACTCTGCAAGTCACAACAGTGATCCTTACATTGATGACTACTACCACCAAGCTTGTATAGCCAAAAGATCTGTCAATTCTCAGCAGAACAATTTCTCCCCTATGTCAATAAAAGACTTCCCCTCAAAGTCCCGGTCTGGTGGTGATCAATATTCATATCTACAGGTTGATGCTCTTGGAAGAGTCTCATTCTCTTCCATACGTAGGCCTCGTCCTCTTCTTGAAGTTGATACTCCTGCGTCTGGTGATGGTTTATATGATCACAAGTCATCTATGAGGCCACTGGAGAAAGAGCCAATGCTGGCAGCCAGAATAACTGTCGAAGATGGTATATGTCTTCTTCTAGATGTGGATGATATTGACCGGTTGTTACAGTCTAGCCAGGCACAGGACAGCAGCTTCCAACTGAGGCGAAGGCGACAGGTCCTCCTTGAAGGCTTAGCTGCATCACTTCAGCTTGTTGACCCTTTTGGCCCCAACAAACCTGGTCATTCATCTGGATTGGCCCCTAAGGATGACCTTGTTTTTCTTCGCATTGTTTCTCTCCCTAAAGGGCGTAAGCTTTTGGCACGTTATCTTCGACTCCTTGTCCCTGGAAGTGAGCTGGCCCGCATTGTGTGCATGGCTATTTTTCGACATCTTAGGAGCTTGTTTGGGGGTTTACCGTCAGATTCTGGTGCTGCAGAAACAACAATTAGTCTTGCCAAGACTGTTTCCTCTTGTGTGCACCACATGGAACTAAGTGCTCTCAGTGCCTGCCTTGCTGCTGTTGTCTGCTCATCGCAACAGGCACCTCTCCGCCCTCTTGGTAGCTCTGCTGGTGATGGGGCTTCTCTCATCATCAAATCAGTACTGGATAGAGCAACTCAGCTACTGGGTGATCCTCATTCTGCAGCCAACTACACCAGATCAACCCGTTCTCTTTGGCAGGCATCATTTGATGCTTTCTTTGGACTTCTGACAAAATACTGTGACAGCAAATATGAAAGTATTCTGCAGATGTTCGCCATGCAGGGTTCTGATTCTACGGTTGGGTCTGAAGCCTCCAAAGCAGTTAGCAGGGAGATGCCTGTTGAGCTGCTTCGTGCAAGCCTTCCTCATACTAATGAACAGCAACGCCAGATGCTGCTAGATTTGGCTCGGAAATCTATGCCTGTAGCTGGTTTTAATTATCCTGGTGCTAGCTAGCAGTGGACATATTACTTCCGAATCTGTTCCCGGTTAACACTACTGAAGAGACTCTGGTGGTCATTTCTTAAATTATATGTGCAGCTTGTCTTCAGATGGTAATTATAATATTTGGAGACATGCTTTGCTTTGTCATAAGATATGAGCTTGGAAAAGTTCCATTGGGTCGATGAAGTTAGCATTCCTCAGACTCTGACCATGTTTTGTATTGGGATTAATTTATAGAACCAACAATCTCCTTCATGTGGGTCATTTCACATAGCACCCACCTGATGGTTATAAGCCTATAATAGATTATGCATGTATGTATCCTGTTTTAACTCCGTGCAGTGATGAAACAGACGCCTCTTTGGAGGAGCTTAGTTTAACCTTTATTCTCCCAATGAAGTCCGTACAAGTTTAATCTTTACGACCATCCACATCCTGTTTCTTTCTTGATGGGGGGTCAAAGATGTCATCTGGTGAGTGGTGACAGTGTAAAAGCGCAATTTACCCTTACTTCTAGGCATTTGGGAAGATATTCTGGTTTCGTGGCTTTATAGGCTTCATATAATTTCGGTTGCTCCAGAAACCAACACTGTGGTGGAAATAGATGTAGTTAATTTCCTTTTTTTTGTGCGCTATATCTGGTGCATGGTGATGTTACCTGCTGATGTTTTAATCCATTGCTGAGTGCATTGTACGAGTTCATTCATTTCTCTTTCACGAGTTGGAAGTATTGTTTTTGTGCATCAAGAAAGTTATGGGAAATATTGTTTTACTTCTCTGATTATTGGTTGCAGGATATTTGCACACTAGTTTCGTTTCACCCTTTCACCTTTGGTTTCTGGAAATTTGTGTATGTGATGCATTATGCATAAGTAATTTGTCAATTGTCATGCAATTCCCTTCACTATCATCGATCAAGCTAGTGTTGTACTATAGGTACTGTTCATCGCCATTGGACCCTTCCAAAAAAAAGGATTGTGCTCTAGGTGGTATATATATGCTAAATGAACTTATTATGTGTTTGATTGGAGTGATGAAAGTGGAACGGGATGGGATGGAATATGATGAGACTTAATCTTTGCAACTCTAGAAGAATATTCTCTAAATTTGCATCATACTTTGGACCATTCTATCCCACCCAATTCCTCAAACCAAACACATGGATATGCTTGGTCAAAGGAACCATCATATTCCATCCCACCCCATCTCTCAAACCAAACACACAATCTTTGCAACTAGTAGTTTGCATTAATTTCTTCCCTAAGCATGTGCATGATGTTGGAGCGTAAACATTCGAAGTTAAACTCGGAGATGTACGGCTTGCGGCAACAACTATGGAGCCAGATGGTGTTTTCCCATAATTCTAATTCCATCCAGCGAAATAAGGGAATACCAGTACTATGCAAAACCACAAGGAAAAATGGTCTATTGCTTGATTTTCATGAATGGAGAACAAAACTAAGCATAGATTTCATTTGTAATAGCTTCGATTTTTGGCTTTTATTTAGAGAAATCAAAGTCGATATGAATGCCCTAGTTTCTATAAATAGTTTCTATCAGCTGTTACTTTGCGCTTTCACATATTATAACACACTTTGTATTTTATTATCACAATTTCGTAAGTCGCATGATGGTATGAATGTTGTAGTATCTTTTGTTGCATCGACTTTCTTACATAATACATTCAGCAAAAAATAAGAAGCCACAAGCGAATATGAACACCTTAGTTTCTATCAGCCTTACTATTCATCAGCCACAGGCACAGCCATCAGTAAAACCCAATACGAATGGGCCATAATCATATGTAAGCAAAACACAACAGAAAAAATGCTACAGAATTTGATAAAAACAAGCAAGCTGTAATATAATCTTAAAAAATGAATCCTTAGTTGTTGTCGACTGAGGATAAATTTTAATACTATACACGTAAAATAAATCATAAGTCCGATCAAACAGAACTTCAAACTACTTTAAAAACTTAAATTATCAGACCGCGGCGGCCGCACCTCTACCACCAGCGGTCCCCAACAGCATCACCATTCACCATTCCCCCAACCTAGCAGCCCACCTCCCTCGTCCTACACGGCACACGCTAGGCCCCATCAGCAACCACCACAACAGATCAAAACCACTTCAAAAAACCGGCGGGGCTTTGGTGCCATCGCCGTCTCTATCGCGAAATCCCCATCCTACCCTTCCCTCTCCGTGCTACCCTTGTAACCCGCCTCCCAAATATCGGGGGCGAAATCGTAACAGCCAACTCCGCCTTCCGCTTCGAGCCCATAGCCTCCACACTACGCAGCAATGGCGCCCTAGGGTTTACCGCTCCGATTCGCCCGCTCGCCACAATGCAGAGCTCGCTGGCAACGCCTTCGCCCCCTTTGATCCGGGCGGGCTCCGTGAGAGTGAGCTGCCGCGCTCGGCTCAGGTCGGCGTCGGTGGTGCGATGCCACGAGGAATCGGCGGCGGCGGCGGCGGGCTGGGCGCCGCCGGGGCCGTACACGGGGAAGGACTCGGAGGCGAAGAAGCCTGCGTGGCTGCGGCAACGGGCGGCTCAGGGGGCGAAATACACTAGGCTGAGGGAGTCGCTCGGCGAGCTCAAGCTCAACACCGTCTGCGTCGAGGCCCAATGTCCCAACATCGGAGAGGTAGAATAGATTTAAGCACGCGATGCTGAATGATATTAAGGCTCAATGCATAACTGCATATTAATGCGGGTAAATTTGGTTAGTGATTAACTGACAATGGCATGCAGTGTTGGAATGGAGGCGGCGGGGCGGGCGGAGAAGGGGACGGCATTGCCACCGCAACAATCATGCTTCTTGGAGATACTTGTACCCGGGGTTGTCGATTCTGTGCCGTGAAAACTAGTAACAAGCCGCCACCGCCAGATGCGATGGAGCCTCTGAAGACAGCCGTGGCAGTTGCAAGTTGGGGGTATGATCACTGACAATATTGGCATGTTAAGATGATACCACAAATTATCTTATAAATTGTGTTCTTTGCAGAGTAGACTATGTTGTGCTGACAAGTGTTGATAGAGATGACCTTCCCGATGGTGGAAGTGGCCATTTTACCCAAACAGTGAAAGCTCTAAAGGTTTGCCCCTCACGCATCAGTGTGGTAATTAAATTAGTGAATCTTCCGTGCTAAAGCTTTGGGCCTTCTATTCAGGAGTTGAAGCCTGGGATATTGGTGGAGTGTCTAACTTCAGATTTTCGAGGTGACCTGGAGGCGGTTGCATCTTTGGCAAACTCTGGTCTAGATGTGTTTGCGCACAATATTGAAACTGTGAGGAGTCTGCAGAGAATAGTTAGAGATCCTCGAGCAGGGTAATGCTCCTGTGATTTTCATTTTATTCACAAAACATTGTCCTTTTGCTTGAGTACCAAATTGTCAACATGCCCCCAGAGATCATGATACCCATACAGAGTTATCTGGATCATCTCAGGTCATAATGATACTAATGATTGGTAACCTACCACAGTTAGTGTTGAAAACCTGAAGTTGGCTGATAGAGAGCAGAAACAATTACTTGAAATCAGTTCATCATATTGGCATCTGGCAGCACTGTAATTGTTCTCTTATTTCCAGTTCCTTATCTCTACAGATATGATCAGAGTTTAGCTGTTCTGAAACATGCCAAAAGTTGCAAAGAGGGCATGGTAACAAAGTCCTCTATCATGCTTGGTCTAGGTGAGACAGATGAGGAGGTAAAGAAAACCATGGCTGACTTAAGGGCCATCGATGTCGATATTCTAACTTTGGGACAATATTTACAGGTTTGATCTTTAACCCACTTTGTCGGTACTGTTTATATCCTCCTGGCCTTCCTTTGTTGTAAGTGTTGTAATATCCAAAATCTATACAGCCAACAGAAAGACACTTGAGAGTCAGAGAATATGTGACTCCTGAGAAGTTTGATTTCTGGAAGGAGTATGGGGAATCTTTAGGTTTTCTTTATGTTGCCAGTGGACCTCTGGTAAGCATTATATACAACTGGTTATTCTTTTAGATAATATCTTCCTAGAAAAGAATACTACCATTTTGGCAAAAAATGATAACTTTACCAATGCTTGTTGTTGTCTAGAAAGTGAAACTGCTACCATTTGTATTTGCACCATCAACAGAACATGTTTTTCTTGGCTGTCCGGCTTGTAGAATCACATAAGAGAGAAGGCTTGCACCCCTGTTTTTTTAGTTGTTAACTAGGCAGTAGAATTGCATGCCATTGGCCATTGCTGCCATTAGCAAATTACAGGAATTCACTTTTGTATATGTTGGACTTTCTCAGGTTCGGTCTTCATATCGTGCAGGAGAGCTCTTTGTCCAAAATTTGATTAGACGTAAACAAGCCAAGCTTGCATCTACTGCATCCTAATCTGATCCTTTCCAGCCGATACTATTCTTTGATCAGAGTTTTGCACGAAAAATTGTATGTTGAGGCCTGCAGAAAGGAGGGCGACATAATCACCCATCAAAGTTATATGCGATTGGCACTTATGAATTCTCATTGCTTAGGCATGTAACTTTAATCATGCTGTAATTTCTGCTATCGCTCGGACAGATAGGCTGAGGTTACCGAACTTTTTATTTACTTGCTTAGACAGATTGGGTGTATGGGAATCTATCAATAATGAGAACCGATTGCTTCACTTCTTGTTATTGTCTGTAATGCTTTTGTAATTTATAATGCTAGTATTATATTGGTGTTTGGTTTGTTTGTGAAAATTGCGACGTGCTTTGGCTGACGATGATGACTGAATGAAGGCTGGAGTTCCTCCAAAGTCAGCCATTACTCATTACGTACCTATACAAATGCAATTAGTCAATTTCTTTAAATAATCTATTTTTTATTTTGAATTATAGTAATATATCTGTATTTTTTATTTTACACTAATAATTCTCTGTTTCTCTATCATTGAACGACTTAGACTAGTTATCGAACGGTTGAGCGATATGGGTTTAGTCGCTTAACGGTAAGCGACTTGGACACTTGGTGTATTTATATGTCTTTCCTTGAGATGTTTGAACAGCACGGTGAATGTAGGTTGAGCGATTAGGGATTAGTCGTCTAACGATTGGACGATAGATGTCTAAATTGCTTAACGGTAGCGCTAAGGAGAATTATTAGTGTAAAAAAACGTAGATGTATTACGGTAATTCAAAATAAAAAGTAAATTATTAAAAAAAACTCCGATTAGTCCGTGGAACCTTTTTTTCAAGTGCATGACCTTTGTATGCCATGCCGCACTATACCATGTGTAAGCCTTGCGAATTGCGATCAAGATGCTTTTGCATTGGCCATGGGGCTGCCACACTGAATGACCAACCGTGGACTTTCCAAAGAGGATTTGTCCTCTTTTAGACTAGGTTGACAGCTTTAAAGACAATAATAGATAGTGATATAAACTGTAATCATCATAGTTTTAGGTTCAAAAAAATTATTTAGAGAATCTGCTTTATAAAATTATTTATTTCGACTTTTGGACACATAAAAACCAAAGCCCTCGATAACAAGACACTTGTGTTGTTCTTTTTGCCAGCTATTGCAATGGGGTTGTGGCGCAGTTGGCTAGCGCGTAGGTCTCATATCTTTTTTTTTTGAAATCGGAAAGCTTGTTTCCCTTAGACACTATCTCCAGCCAGATCACTGGAGACCAAGATGGAAACAAAGGTGGGGACTTGACTCATAAACACCATCGAGTCAGAGCTAACCACGCTCGCCCCATACATTGCAAGGCGATCAGCCACCTTGTTGCAATTTCTCGGGCAATACCGAATGCTGCAATAATCAAAGGATCAACCAATAAAATCTCTAATTTGCTTGAGAAGGCTTCCATGCACACTTTGATCAAAGTCCAATAAATCAAGCCCGTGCAGTCGAGCGCGATCGGATTCCGTGATAATTCTTGACATTCCCAATTGCGCTATCCTCTCGCAAATCATGCAGGCAGCCGGTGCTTCGGCTTGGAAGGGGCTGTCCACTCGCACAAATTGCCACACTTCAAGGAACTCACCAAAGACTCCCTTGCGATGAAACCCCATCCTCCCGACCGAATCAGCTTTAAAGGAGCCATCTATGTTGATCTTGTAAAGTCTTCGGTGGTGTTGCCAAAACTTGAGAGTGACACATTCTTGACTCTTCATTGTTTTCCTTCCTTTTCAAATTCGACACATAGAAGGTTATTAGAGAACAGACCTCGTGACATGTCACTCTTTTTCCCAAAGATTCACCTTATTCCTCACCGACCATCACCTCCATAAAAGAACCACAATTTGTAGCTGGGTTGGCTGTGGAAAGGACCAGATTCTCCTCAGCAAATCTCGCCCAGAATGACAAGTTGCTAAGATAATGCGATATTCCTCTAAATTAAGCCCTCTCCAGCACTCCTTTACTTCTTTACATCTGAAAAAGAGATGCCCACAATCTTCATCCAGCCTGTGACACATGGGGCACAGGGTGTCCTCCTTCATCCCCCTACGGCTCAAATTCCGCCGAACTGCCAGACTATTATGGGCTACGCGCCACATGAATATTTTCACTTTGTTTGGGACCTCCATATTCCAAATTTTATCCCACTTGAACAGGGAGTCCCCATTTGGGTCTGGCTCAGAACTTTCTGCATTTCTACCAAGCACATTTTCCCTGTTCTGAATCGCCAACCTATAAGCTGACTTAACTGAGAAGATCCCCTTTTTATCAAAGTGCCATGCCGGACTATCTACCATATCCTGGTTCACTCTCAGCTTTAGGATAGCTTCAGCATCAACCTCTGAGAAAACATCCTACACTAAGGTCTCATCCCATGATCCCAAGCTTGGGTCCATCAACTCAGCCACCTTTGTCAATACCGTAGCCCCCTATTTGTAACAGGACGTCTTGTACTGCCGTGCGGAATCCAAGGATCCGTCCAGATATTCACCGAATCACCATTGCCAATGCGCCATATGAGCCCCTGTTTCAGGAGATTCACACCTTTGAGGATGCTCCTCCAAGTGTAAGAAATCCCATCCTGTACCGCACACTGCAGAATACTCCCATTTGGGAAATATTTTGCTTTAAGCACTCGGCCACACAATGTATCCGGAAAAACCAGAAGCCTCCAAGCTTGTCTAGCCAGCTTGGCCATATTGAACAAATAGAGATCCCGAAAGCCCAATCCTCCCTTATTCTTAGGGAGTGTCAACTTATCCCAGGCCAACCAGTGAATTTTGTTTTTCTTATCATTCTGGCTCCACTACCACCTGCCAATCATAGAGTTCAACTCATCGCACAACCCTTTCGTCAGTTCAAAGCATGACATAGCATAGGTTGGGATTGCTTGGGCCACAGCCTTTACTAGGATTTCCTTGCCAGCCTTTGATAGCAACTTCTCCTGCCACCCTTGGATACGAAGCCACACTTTCCTCTTGATATATTCAAAAGCTTTCTTTCTTGATTTACCAATAGAAACTGGTAGCCCCAAATATCTCTCACTCTTTGCTTCTTGCATGATGTCAAGGACCTGTCTCACCTCATCCTTATCAGAGCTAGCGTTTGGGCTGAGCAATGCAGACGATTTATCCCTATTGATCACTTGTCCTGAGGCTCGCTCATATGCCTGCAAAATCCTCCTCAATTCCTGAGCGTCTCCTCTACAAGCTCTCATCAAAATCAGAGAGTCATCATCGAAAAAAAGATGGTTAATCCTAGGAGCTTCCCTGCACACTCTAATACCCTCGATCTTGCCCTCCACTTCTGCCTTTTGTAACATTGCTGACAGTCCCTCCGCACAAAGAATAAACAGATAGGGCGACAAATGGTCCCCTTGGCGAAGACCCCTCTGTGGGTGGATGTTGCATGAGTATTCCCCATTGACCTTGATGCAGTATTTCACTGTTGTAACACACTCCATCACCTTTCCCACCCATTGCACTGTGAACCCCAATTTAAGCATCATCTTCTCCAGAAAGCTCCACTCAACACGGTCATAGGCCTTGCTCATATCTAGCTTAATTGCAGCCACCCCCTGTTTTCCCCACCTCCTTTGCCTTAGGTAGTGTGTAAGCTCATACGCCAGCAGGACGTTATCAGTAATAAGTCTTCCAGGAACAAAGGCACTCTGGGATGGTGTAATGATCTCCGGGAGCACCAGCTTCAGCCTGTTTGCTAGCACTTTGGAGATGAGCTTATACACTACATTGCATAAGCTGATTGGCCTAAGATCCTTCAATTTCTCCGGTGATTTGGTCTTTGGGATTAGAACAATAATTGTATCATTCCACCCTTCCGGCATAGCAGCCCCATTAAGCATAGCAAGTACCTCTTCTTTAACCTTTTCACCCGCAAGAGACCAGAATTTCCTGTAAAAAATCACCGGCATGCCATCAGCCCCTGAGGCTTTCAGCTCACCCATATCCTTCAAAGCCACCCATATCTCGTCACTTGAGAACGGTGCTGCCAGGTTATCATTCATCTCTTGAGTAACCTTCGCTTGAACACAATCAAGTACCTCATCATCCTGGGGACCTGCAGTGGACATAAAAAGTTTCTGGTACTGATTAGCAATAAAGTTCTTCAGATGTTTTCCTTCCACCACCCCTCCACCCTCATCTTTCAGCTTGCTTATAGCATTCCTCCTTTTCCTTTCTGAAGCCTGGGATGGAAGAATTTTGTGTTACGATCACCTTTGGCCAACCATGTAGAGTGAGCCCGCTGCTTCCAGTAAACATGCTGCTGGTCCAGGAGACGCTCAAGCTTATAGCGCAACAAGTGCTCCTTGTTTATATGCCCTTGGGAGATAGAGGCTCTCCTGATCCTCTCCAGCTCCCTTTTGGCATTTTTAACTCTCTTCTCCAAAGCTCCAAGGACCTCACGATCCCACTACCATAACTCCCCCAACACCCGAGATTGGATTTCCATAAGACTGACCCCTCCACCTCTAATAGCTTTTCCCTAGGCCTCCTCCACCCGCTCACTACATTCCTCCTCCTCCAACCACCTCGCCTCAAACTTCTTCATGACCTCCAGAGGTTTCCTCCATTGGACCTTTTCCTTTGCACCGGGATCCACAATGATGGGCCTATGATCTGAGTGCCGAGGATCACCATTAATCACACGGACCAAAGGAAAGCGAGCCCGCCATGCACTATTCGCCACCGCCCTGTCCAGTCTTTCCCTAGTATAACTGGACGCATTTTGATGATGGTTTCTCCAAGTGAAAGCATCCCCCACGAAGCCCAAATCATGCAGGTCACACTCCTCCAAGACATCTCTGAACTTTACCATGCTGCTCTCTGCTCTAGGAGCTCCCCCTTCCTTTTCACAACTGAAAAGAATTTCATTGAAATCGCCACAACACACTAAGGAGCTTATGCGATGCAAGAAAATTCGAAGCAACTTCCATGTTTTCTCCTTCTCTTCACTCCGGGGCTCGCCATAAATCCCAGTAAACCGCCAAGCACACCCATCCTCCTCCTTGATTTTGGCATCAATATGATACCTAGACCAACTCAGCACTCGCAAATCCACCTCCTTCTTCCAAAATAATGCCAGACCACCCTTCGCCCCTACACTCTCTTTTACCACCATATATGGCATGTTCAGCTTCCACTTGAAACCCTCCATCCATTTCTCACCATGTTTTATTTCTAAGAGGAACAAAACATCGAGGTCCTCCTTCTTCTGGACATCCAGAAGACCGCGAACTGCCGGGTCGTTCCCCAACCCCCGGCAGTTCCATGCCACAAGCCTCATTTGGACCGGCCGGGCTGACCATGCAGCCCCGCCAACAAGGAGTTTTCCTCCCCCATCGCCACCTCCACTGACACAACCTGGAGTTTAGCCTTCTTCTTCGCTTCTTCCTCCCCGCTTCTCTCCCCTCGCTCGCAAAGCATGCGGGGAAGGAACACATTCTCTTCGGTTTCCCATTTCGCATGCGGCGTTTAAAGGAAGACCTCATCTTTTTGCCTCGCTTCCCCCAACCTTGACTTGTTTAAGCTCCTCCACCGGCCGCTCCCCACCTCTGCTAAACCTCATTCGCACCTCCCTTAAAGGCGTAGGGCACACCCCATCCACCTCCATGCCGGCCTTTTCAGAGACCCCTGGCAAAACACACTCCTGCACGGTGAAGCCTCTACCTCCTCCCTCCCCTTCTACCAACCTGCACTCCCCTTCCCATGTGCCCCTGGTTCCCCTCCTCGCCTCCAGGACCACCCTTCTCACCTCTTCCAGCCCCACCAGCTCCACCCTGCTCTCCTTGTGTAACATCCTGAATTTCAGAGTCTTTTTGAAGTTTTCAAAATAAAATACACCATTTGTATTTTTTTCCGAATTAATTAAAGCTTAAAAGGAATTTTCAGAATTTATTTGGATTTAATATGATTAAATTAAACATTAACATTTGCCAAGTTATTTTATTTGAGTTCCTTGAGTCTCAAGGATTTTTCTGGAATTTTTCTTGGAGTTTTTCGGGGTTATTTGCTATTTTCTAGAGCTCAAAATGAATTATTCGAATTTTTGGAAAAGAAAAGAAAAGAAAATCCCGAACCGGCACGGTGGGCGAAACCCACCGAACCGCCCAGCCCGCGCCCGCCTCGCCACGCGCGCGCGATCGCTTCGGCGCGCGCCGCGCTTGAGCGCCGATGGCCGACACGCGCCGCCTATTCGTCGCCGCCGCCGCTCTCCGCGCCACCGGCAAAGGGGCCCACTGTCGGCGCCGTATCTAGCGCGCTCGCTAACCCTAACCCTAACCCGCCGCCGGTATTTAATGGCTCGACCAGGTTCGCGCCTCGCGCCGCCACGCCACGCCACCGCCGCCGCGCCGCGCGCGCCGCGTGCCGCCGCCGCGCCGCGCCGCCGCCGCCGCCGCCGGCTGCCGGTGAGACCGTCGCCGGCCGAATCGCTCGCGCCACCGTCCGCCGTCGCCAACGCCGCCGGTGAGCCCTGTCGCCACCGGCCACCTCGTCGGCGAACCGCCGCCGCCCCGAGCCTCGCCGGCGAACCGCCGCCGCGCCGCGCCGCCGCGCCGCTTCGCTGGCCGGCGCGCGCGCTCGCGCGACGCGCGCGCAGCGCGCCGCCACGCTGCCGGCGATCCACCGCCGCCCCGCCGAGCCGCTGATCCCGCCGCCGTTCAGATCTGGGCCGACGGCCGGATGCGCCCACGCCGCACCGCGGCCGTCCGATCTAACCCCGCCGCAGACGCCGAGCCGCCACGCCGCCCTAGCCACGCAAGCCGCCACGTCGCCCCTAGGGCTTGCGTGTCCGCCGTCGACCCGCCCGCGCCGCGCGCGCCTCGTCGATCGGCCGCGCCTTTATTCCGTGCGCGCGGTTCCACCGTGACTCGACTTCCGTGCGCCGGTCCACAAAGACAGTGCAATTTCTTAGTTTCCCCGATTTTCCTTTAGATCCAATTTTTCAAGAGCCCGTTCTCCCTCGTCCTAGCTCCGATTGACCCGATTCTTTTTCCTAAATTCATCTAAAATTGAGCTCTATCTTTTGGTTCAGGTTTTAGAATTTTTAGAGTTCATTTGAATTTTTTTATTTGAATTTATTTTGTCTCTTTGTTTCGTTTTCTCTCTCGTTAGATCACGCGTTCGAGGGAGCCGCCGTCAGATTTGAAGATCAAGAGCCGTCAGCTGAGCAAGGCCAAGGCAAGTCGTGTCCTTTGATCATGTTGAACCCAGTTTGCAATCTATTATTTAAATATTTTGTTTTAAATTACATTGCATCGCTACTTTTATACAAACCTTGTAATTGGTAGTTATCACCTCAATTGAGTATTTCTTTCCTTATTAAAATTGAATGCCATGCTGCCATTGTCACCATAGGTTGGGAAACTTACTAGTGATGCTATGTTACGATCACAATTGGGATGGTACGATTAGTATGCTTAGCCATGCTTTTAGTATCGTTTGGATTCATCATCACATGTGATTAATTAATTTGACTTAATGATATATTGAATCGTGATTGGTGCCACTGTTATAAAATTTGTGCCGTGACGTTGGTGCGTCATTGGCGATGGTTGCACAAAATTGGTTTTCACTCGGGCGAATGATCGTGCAAGAAAGGGAAAGTGTTGGAGCACTTCGAGGATGTGGTAGTCTCGCGAGAACACTTAAGGACTTAACTTTGTGCGCCATTGATCCGAGCTTTACTGTGCAAACCACATGTCCGGTATGGGACAGACTGGTGATTAATTTGGGATGTTTCAATTTCAATCTCATTGGGATGAACATGGTTGCTTGATTTCCATGAGGCGCAAAGGGGTGTGATGCGAAACCCTAGCGGGCGGGATTGGGTTGGAATTGAACATTGTAAAGGCTTTGTTGTGATTGTCTTTAACGTGAGGATTATCACATCGTGTGGGTACAGTTGTGTGACCTCTGCGAGTGTAAAACTATTCGAATAGCCGCGTCCTCGGTCATGGACAACGCCGGTGATTTCACACGAGGTATAGTTACTCTTGGAAAACTTTGTAGCTGGTCGGTGGATAGTTAATTCACCGTTGGTTTGGCTTGTGGATGGGATGTCCATGAGTGGGTTGGTTTGGCTTGTGGATGGGAGGTCCATAAGTAGTTTACTTCTATCCCTTTGATTATTATTCATTATTGTTTTTGCTTTTCGCCTTCAATCTATTTATGGTAATTTCAAATGTTGTTTATGCAAATTAACCTTTCACCTTCCATTGGTAAGCCTTGCATACTATATTGCATCATTTGTTACAAACGGCTTCGAGTACCAATGTACTCACGGCTTTACGCCTATGTTGCTCGATTGAGGATGAGGAGTACTACCGGCAGGAGGTTCCGGGAGGAGAGTGCTTCGACGACCACGCGTTCTAGGCTTCGCTCCCACTCGATTGCGTGGGCATGTCGATTGGCCACTACGCTTCATTTTGGATTTTCCGCTAAATTTTGTTAAGCCCTAAGGCTATTGAGATTGTAAGCTTGACCATAAGGTCTCACTTTTGGATATTGATTAATAATTTGAGTTTCCCTTATTTAATATCGTGATTGTGGTGATGATTACCTCTATGTTTGACTGTGTGCACTAGCGTGATCCTGGACTAGTGCAGTATGCACAGAGAGTCCGGATTTGTATATTCGGGTCTCGACACCTTGTCAGTACTTGTGCTGTCCCCAAAGATTAACTTTTTTGGTACTCCTCCAGTTGTGGTGTTGTTGGACAACATCTTAAGCGGGCTCGACCCATCATCACGAAGCTCATTGTCCTCCAGACCCTCCCCCTTCTTTCTTCCTCATTCTGCTGCAACCTCCTCCCCATCTCTCCACGCCTCCAAGAACCCGACGATTTATGCTGATGACTACAACCTGAGCTGCTGCCCCCCGACCATCGACTTCGCTGATCACATTTCCTTGCCGGAGAGGCCCTCATCCAGTCCCCAAATTGATGATCATGCACCTTCCATACCTTCTCATCACACTCCTTTTCCACATGACCCAACAAACCACAAGAGTAACAAAAGTTTGGGAGAAATTCATATCTAAAATTACACCAACAACTTGGCTCCCATCCCCATTCTCCACCATCACTCCTCAAAAGCGGCTTGCACATCAATGAGAGCTTTAATCCTAAGAAAACTCCCCACACCACCCATCTTCATCGGTTTCTACATCCAATGATTTCCCACCTTCTCCCCAATCGAACGGCTGACTTTCATTCATGAGACCTAGGGCGATTGAATACACGAATCCATACCAGGAATATGGGTGAACTCCAAATCCTTCAACCTCTTAGTCTCATCAAAATCCACCACAATGAGCAGATCACTTCCAAATTCCCACGGACCCTCGTATGACTCTTCTCTTGCCCCGGTGAAGGAAAGCAAAAGGAACATGTTATCCCCAACTCCTTGCACTGATTCCTTTCACGGACACTGATTTTACCCAAAGTCCGCACCATCCCTTCCACATATCCCCTAGCCGAGAACGACTTGCCCGCGCTCGAGGAGGCGACCGGCCTCCTCGACTGACCGCTAAGCGCCTTTGACCGCCTTCCGCTCCTCCTCCGAAAGCTTCAGACCACCCAAGAGACCCTCCAGATCCTCCGCGCTTGCTTCCGCCCTTTCTCCATCACCCCCCAACACCAAACCGAACCTCCTGCTCCAAAACCGAACAGAGCCCACCCCCTCCCGACCCAGCCTCAGCCACGGACCCCCTCCTCCCACAGTCTCTGGACACCCTACCTCCCCCGACCACCACCTGGCTCACTCCCGGATTCGGCCGCCTCAACCTCCACGCAGCATCGCCATCCCGGACTGGATCGGAAATCGGGATAGAGATGCGAAGAGAGTCAACTTCTCTAACCTCGCCCGAAGCACGCAAAGACCACAAAGACCGCCGCCGCGCGCGCCCAAAGAAGACTCCTCAAAGACCCGCGAATCCCCTGGGCTTCTTGTGAGTTTCTCCCGAAGAACACGCGGCGTTGTCGGCCTCCCAGCAGCTCCCCCCAGCTCCCGCAAGCCCCAGCTCCAGCCGCCCTTCCGCCCTCACCCTGCGACCTCCAAACCCGACGCCGGGGTCAGGGGAGAGGCCAGCCAGGGGGGCAATCAGCCATTGGGGAGGCCGAATCCACCTCTCGGAGAAGAAAGCTCGAGGACGAAACCCTAACCCTAGGCTAGGGCGCGGGACCAAACTCCGACTCGCTTGAAACGAGCGGAGACTCCGTGTGCTTATGCGTAGGTCTCATATCTTAAATGTGAGTTACCGTGAGCTTAGAGTTCGAGTCTCTCTCACCCCAATTACAACCTGAGTGAAATGAAATGCTCTTGTGACATCTTCTGGGTCGTCACACTTCCATCTGTTCATCGGATGATTCGAGCTAATCTGAAGCTGGTTTTTTTTTTTTTGTGCTTTTGAGACGCTCAGCCTATGCTCGTGAGTCTTGGCGATTTCAGAGCTACGTGTTTAATCCGGGCCGCTGATTTCCAATCTAACGAATACGATCGCACCGACGCCGCTGCCCCCTTCCAAGTTCCAGCCGCTAGTCCTCCCTGCGCTGCGTGCGCTACTTGAACCCAGCCCCAATCCTCGCGGTTCCAGATACTTGAACCCAGCCGCCGCCATCGCCGCCGGCGGGACAGCGCAGCCCGTGGCCCCGCAGCGATGCCTCCGCCGCCACTGCTGCACCTTCCTATCTCCCTGCGCGCTCACCTCCTCCTCCTCCTCAGCCGCTCCCAAACCCTACCTCCTCTCCTCCGACGAAGCCTGACGTCCAACCCATCGCCTCTACCCCTCATTCCCAGGCAGCGGCGCCTGTCCGCGCGCGCCTCCGCCGACCCGCTTGCCGCCGCAGGTTCGGCCACACGACAGCGATATCACCTTGGTTAAGTTTTTTTGTACTTACTGACGCGCGCTGCGCCGTGCCGTGGCGGCGTTGGTACGTGAGTTTGTTGTAACCGCGGAGTGGTGGTGGTGGGGTTCGCTGCAGGGGTGGAGGAGGCGGTGGTGGGTTTCGTCACCGGCAGGCGGAAGGCCACCGAGGTAGCCCACGCGTACGCACTAACCCCCCGTCATCGTTGCGCAATGCGTAAACACTTCTTTCTTCCAGTGCCGAAAATTAACCACATGAGATTCTTTTCATGTCAATCACTTTCCAGTCAAGTGGTCAATACTCTAGTGCTATGTAGTATGTAGTGAGCAGCTATGAGATGGATCTTACTTTTTAGAAGTAAACAGTCCGTCCTGGATACACTATCCAATTCAAACGAGAAGTGTAAAAAGAAGATTTTTTTTTCGCATTATTTAGTTTCCTGTGTTTGTCTGATTAGGGTGTGGAGAAGCATTGTTCAGAAAGGGGATACAGTGGTTGATGCCACATGTGGGAATGGCAACGATACGTTGGCTTTGCTTAAGATGGTAGCTGATGAAAGAGGGCAAGGGCGTGTTTATGGGATGGACATTCAAGAATCCGCGGTAGAGAGCACTTCCTCTTTTCTGAAAATGGCTGTCGAAAGCCATGAGGTATGCATTTGAAGTACCTGAAGGAAACCTGAGGTTTAGAATAGGATCATTGCCATGTTCTCATGAAATCTCTCTGTGGTTCTATGCTTGCTGCAACTGTATTTCTTTTTGTTGCAGATGGAACTAGTCAAGCTGTTTTCAATTTGTCATAGTAGAATGGATGAGATTGTCCCAAGAGATTCTCCTGTCAGGTGATCAAGGCCTTTTGGTTCATTGGTACTCCAAGTTTGCAACTTGTTTACTGCTATAATTCAATAACAGCATGTCCTTGAATTGGTGGATCAGTAATTGATAGCTTAAACATGTTGATTTACCAGTGGCACTTTGTTTTCTAGGCTTGTAGCATTCAACTTGGGCTACCTTCCAGGAGGGGATAAAACAATAATTACTGTACCTAAGACAACTGAGCTGGCCTTGCAAGCTGCCAGCAGAATGGTTAGTTCTGGGGGACTCATAAGTGTCCTTGTCTACATTGGGCATCCGGGTGGAAGGTAAATGCCAACTGCTAATATTGTGTCCCATGTACTGTAGGCTTCTTCATTGATTGCTGATTGCAAAAATATATATGCATTATAGGCTTATAGCCATATGTGCTGAAGGAATGTAGTATTTGATGAATTAACAACAAACAAGGGCCTTTGCTGGTAGTATTGCATGGTTTTAACATGTCAGCAGAATCTTGTTGTTTAACAGTACTCCAATAAAATGTTATTCCAATAAAATGTTATTTAAGACTGAATTTACTTATCCTTTCCCCTCTGGTCCGTAGGGATGAACTCAATGTTGTTGAATCATTTGCATCAAGCTTGCCTGTTGACACATGGGTGTGCTGCAAATTTGAAATGCTCAATAGGCCGATTGCTCCAGTACTTGTTCTCCTGCACAAGAAATAATAGCACTTCCGGTGAGGCCACACGATGTTGGGAATGGCCGCCACATCGGCCCTTGCCAATGAAGCTAAATGTCACAAAGCGGTAGTAGGAAGGACTAAGGATTTGAGCTTCATGGCATTTGCAGCGGATTTGGCTGAGCCTGACAGCTGGGGGTTTCAATCGAATTTTAACATTTCGAGAGCTTCACAACTGTATGTTTCACGGGCTGTGGTTTAATTTTCGTAGAATTCAAACAGTAAAAAACTCAAGATATTCTGTATTCTTTCATGGCTTTGACCTCTAACTCTACTCAGTGTTTGAACATAACAACTAGCGGCAATTTCCCAAACTACTCAGATTAAACGAATGTCATTGATTTGATGAGGAAAATAAGATGAATATTAGAAAGCACCTTCTCAGCAGCAGAAAGGGCTGAACAGACAAAGAACCCACTTCTGTGGGGATCCAGATGGTCATTTCCAGTTATTTCCACAATCTTGACTAGAACTTACTTGAGATGGCCTGAAAAACTAGTTATCCTACAGTTAGTACTCATATATTTGGCAATCTTAGACCGTCATACTAGCATGTTTCAAACAGCAGGTTCTAAAGATACCCTTCTGGTGTTATTCTCCTTTTAGATTGCTTCTGTCGCTCAGAAGTTTCATTAGGCAACTTTGAAGACTGATGGAAAGGCCATAGCATCACAAAGTTTTCCTGAAAGGGAAAATATGAATTAAAGCAATGCGATGCCAATTTAGGACTTTTTCAAATGTCAATAATCTATTTTGGTATAATTGAAACTAGGGTTAAATCTCGGCAGTAACCGACCGGTTACCACCGGTAACCAGTTCTATAGGTGGCAACCGGTAGAATAAAAATCGACGGTTTTTTTATTTAATTCAAATTTGAAATTTTGAATGTCAAAGTTAGTTTCCTAATGATGTTTACATTGTTTAATATTAATAGAATGTATTAGGAAAATGCATACACTTCCTGTACTTGATTTCATACTTTTTTCCATGAATATATAGGAATTTCTAATTTTTTAATGTAAAAGTTAGTTTCCTTAATAATGTTTACATTATTTAACACTAAGAAAATATATTAGGAAGATGTATGCACCTCCCGTGCTTGACTTCATGCTTTTTGCCATGAATATATTAGGAATTTTCAATTTTAGTGGTTTTTCTCCCGTTTTTTGGGTGGTAACCAGCTGGTTTTTCCGATTACCGACTTCAAATTCACATTTTAACGTTTAAAATTTGACCCATTTTTTTCCAATACCAGCCGATAACCGATACCGACCGTCCGGCGGTATTCCTCTAGTTTCGGGTTTTGGAACCTTGATTGAAACCACTAGTTTCATAATACATTATGAACTTACATTATCCCATCTACACTCTAGGATCAATTTAGCGCAAGGTGAAGTTTCCGGATTTGGCAAAAATTTGAAATTCAAACAAATTCAAAATTTTTGAATTTTTAGGGCTGTTTCGCTGTAGTAGCCTTTTGTTGTCTTCTTTACCTTCTTCGATGGTGCTTTCTTATTTTGTGCTATTGATTTTTGAAATCTTTTAGACGTTTTCCTGGTGTTACCACATGCTGATTCACCTTTAAGTAAGAATAAGACTGCCAGCTCACGATTCAATAATAACTGCGCACATTCTCTAAATGTACCAGACGGCATGCTGAGATGAATTCAACAAATGTGGCACAGAACAAAGGGACGCTAAACAATCACTGTAGCTAAATCAACCCTGAAAATTAATGTTGGTATTTCTACCTTGCACATATGCTCGCAAACAGAAGAGGGGAGCTTATGGTACGCCGCAAAATTACCCGCAAATTTCACCTCAGGAGCCTCCTGTGTTGAGACAACATTAGTTCCTGTTGCAGCCTCCATGCTTTTGAAAATGCTGACAAGATTGTGTATGTGAGGTGCTGGCCGTATTTCTACAAGCAAAACCAAGCTCTAGGCTGAGTTCCAGACCAACTAGAGATCAAGGTATATACATCAGAACTTCTGTAAACAACTAAACATCATTTTCATTTAAACCGCATCCTTAAAGGAAAGATATTTCCAAATTTATCAGTCAAATGGATCAGTGCCAAGGTTCCAAAACCCGGTACTAGCCTAAATCCTGGTGGGGGGCTGGTACCGGTTCCGGCTAGTAACCGGAAAAACCGCGGAAAACCCGATCAAATTTTAAGTTTTGAAATTTGAATT
Source organism: Dendrocalamus sinicus (assembly GCA_036346575.1). Classification (NCBI taxonomy): domain Eukaryota; kingdom Viridiplantae; phylum Streptophyta; class Magnoliopsida; order Poales; family Poaceae; genus Dendrocalamus; species Dendrocalamus sinicus. The sequence goes on along the minus strand of CM070654.1, from coordinate 31,006,418 downwards.
TGAAATCGGTAATGGAAAAACTAGCCGGTTACTGCCAAAAAAAATCAGAGAAACCGCTAAAAACCGGGAAACACAAGAAAAGATTGAACTTGGGATGTTTCGCAGCATATTTAGCTTATACAATAGGTAATCTAGTATAAAAAAGTTTTAAACCAACCTAGAAGGTGCATTACGCAGTCACGAAAGACTAACAAATATAAATACACTTCGGTTGACCGATTTTTTATTTCCCGGTGTCCACTGAAAAATCCAGTTACCGACGTTTACCGGTCATAAACCACCGGTTTTCCGATATCAGTGCTTCCCCAAGGCTTTCATATGTAAATTTTGAAATTTTCAGCAAATTAGGCGTGCTGCACATGCACGGCAAAAACACTTTTATCATCTGCAGTCCAATAGTTCTATGAATATTTAAAAAAATCTAGTCCAATATCAAATTGGTGGGTGGCAACAAACATAGGCAGTCTTACTTGCGTATTTTTGTGGCTTTCCTCGTAATTAACCTGATCCAACGCAACGACTACACGCTAACCTCTTCGGCGGAACGGGACCTTGCACACCGGAAACGAGATTCTCTGCAGTTGGCAGCGGCGACGGTAGAGTAAAGTTGTGAATGTGAGCCGTTGGATCAGAAAAGAACGGTCTAGATTGATTGTTACAGTACGGAAAATACTGTAGCAATCGATCCGAACCGTTCTTTTCTGATCCAACGGTTCACATTCACGACTTTTCTCTACAGTCGCCGCTGCCGACTGCAGAGAATTCGAGCGGCGACTGCAGAAAATTCGATTCCGCACACCGGCCGGCTCGGTGCCGATTTCATCGACTCCATTACGCAATAAGTGGAAATGCGGCATATAAACCCGAATCGGACAGGATCATCGATGCCGTCGTAAATTTTGCAACTACATTGCAACGGAGGGAAGCAGGGAGAAGGGACTCACTTGCAGAAGATGTGATTGCAGGTGATGGATACCGCCGAACTGAGCAGGCACAAGCTGCCAAGATCAAAATTTTCAGTCACTACACAACAAAACGCAATTCAAAAAAAAAATTTGCGCATTGGGGGGCACCAGAATGGATAAAAACCTCATGAAAAGATCAAATTTGATGGTGGCAAGAAACATAGACAGTTTAGAAGAAAGGGTGATTGGTGGGTAAATTAAGTAAAAGGAGTGAGCTGCGTGACATGTTTTTAACTTCTGTTTTATCTTAGAAATAAAACGAGTATAAGAGAAGCGAAAAAGACATTTTAAAAACCAGATATCCACATTAACTTCTGATTTTTTAAATAAAAATCAGAAATAAAAACAAATACAAATAAGTTATGCCACTATCACTGCCAGTGCCGCAACTACCGTATGCTTCCACATTTTGCCGACTGATAGCTGCTCTCAAGGACTCGCGCTTTTTGCGTTTCGCCGGAAAGCGATTCGCGCGCTCGTGATGCGCAGGGGAATTGTTGTGGCTGGGACGGATGGATCGAGACATCTGCGTGCAACAATGTATATTGCACGTGCGTGGAGGGTATGCCGATTGAAATTCTAGAAGGAGCATGTGCTGCACACGGAAACACGGAAACTTTAGGCAAGTGACGATTATTAAGCTGGTTTTTCCCTTTTATATTATTGAGCTGATCGAGCTTGCAAAAACTCCTTAGTTACATACTTTTTTTTAGTGGGTTTCGGTTTCTATACCATTATTATTAGATTAATAAACTATAGCAATAAACTATAAGTTACGTAAAAAACCCTGTTTCAATTTTGGTACATACTATTTTAGGAGCACATGTGACGTGATGATTCTTTGATTAAAGAGACCTGCGTGTCACGTGTTACAGCTCGGAAGTATGAACCCTTTCGACCGGCATGGGACGTGTGATAGGCATGTTCTTTTTTACTGAGACTTATGATTTTTGATTGTGATTTGTGATTTTTGGGCTATTCGTATGAAATATTACAGAGTAACTAAAACTCACATGTGATTTTTACTGATATAAATGAAGTCAGTACAGTATATACTACAATTAACTTAGTAGACCCTATCTTAAAAAAAAACTCCGTTTAAAAACTATTTACTATAAAAAAAACTAAAAGCCAAAAAAGAATAGATCCAAAGCAATTTCTCATTGGCAAACAGCACATTCCTAGATAGCTAGTACACATGGCCGTACTTTTGACAAAATTTCGTCATTACCGTCTTGGCATGGCCAGTCTGCCAATTCTTTGCATAACTTAACGGAAAATGTCGTGTTGAATAGTGTTTCTATGCTCATAAAAAAAAAGTGAACATCGTGAATTCTGAAGCTCACTTAGAGTATATTTAGCTTTTGTTACGGACATGCAGCGTATATTTAACAGAGCCAGTGTTAAAAAAAAGGGGGCACTCACTAATGGCGGATCCAGCGTAGAGACGTGTGTGAAATGTATATAGTAGAACCTTAAAAATGAAAAAGAATTCTATAGATTTGAAATATTTGTGGGATAGAGCTGGGAAGACTAACATAATAAAGAAAATTTCCTTCGCTTTTAAATAATCTAGCAGAAAATTGAAGATAGTTCTAAGGAACAATCAAAATGACCATGACTAAAATTGCAAGAGTCGTCGAGTTAAAATTGTATATTTTCTAAATTATTTTGCGATATTATTTTTGGTAGGAATAATTTATACTTTGATTTTTACCGTTGTAAACCTTCACTCTTTTATTGAATAATATTTTATTAACTCTGAATATCTATTTAGAAAATCTTTGATCCGTTACTGTCACGTTAGGTCAATTGTAACTAAGCAATTTGCGGTGTGGTCATTCCTTTAAGCTCCATGGACCAATTAATACATAATATCCTTAAGATCTAGCTAGACCGTTTTTTTTGTGGCAAAAACCTGCGATGTCAGTTGACCCCACAAGTTTTGCTTGAATCCGCCTTCGCGACTTATGTACAAATCCAATCGCTTCTTAAGATATCCCTGCGAAGGAGCAATATGTACGAGGAAAAGGCTTTATATCTAGGGACATCCTCTCGTCTTATCCACATTCATTTTGCTTCAAGACGTGCACCATTTTTTTTTTGTCTCTTATTGTATTTTCTAGTCCCCAAAACATACATGCACAGATCTAAGGTAAAAAGGGGCAAATTTGATGGCGGATAAGATATAGGATTTTCTTTGAGAGATAAAAGTCCACTTCCAAGTACATACATGATCTGTTTTTCGAGCTTGTTCACCTTGTCTAGCCTGGCAAGGCTGAACTAACCCATGCAGGTGTGGTGGTCAGGCCATCTAGTTACTGCGGTTCTGGGAAATGACATCTCATCATGTTGCAACACCAAACTATATATCTGCATTTCGGATCAACAAATCCCCTGAAGAATATATGTGTATCTCATGTTGTGGCCGGCCTTGCGAGTGTGACGGATGTGTCGGCAGACCATGCCACCTCAGAACAACGGTGTCAATCTCGCCCGAAGCACAGTAGTGCGAAGGACATGGCTGTAGGCTGTGGCCGGCGCTACGTGCGCGTGGTGGCCTGTAGCGTGGTAGCGGCAAGAGCCGGATCCAAAAAGCTACAGTTTTCAAAAGTTACTTAGAATATATCAGTTTTTTAATTTCAGTTTTTATATTTTATATTTTTATCTTATTTCTTTGTACTATCTTAAAATATACAACGGTGTTTTTCAATTTTTCTCATTTTAATTATTTTTTTATTTTTAACTAAGAAAAGCTGACAACCGCTACAATGTAATTACAATTGTCGGTGTTTTAATACCGATCTTACGTATGATTTGTTTGGATTCGAAAATTCTCTTAGAAGACTAAACTATGCTCTTACGGAACACGGACACGGTAATATTTATCCAGGTTCAGGCCTTCTCTAAGGAGAATAATAACCCTATATTCTGTGTGATTACTAATCAAAGAATATGATTACAAGAGTGTAATGTGGAAAAGAGTCTGCACTATCTCTAATCTGGCTTCACTCTCTCCGATCTGACCCTTTTTTCCTCCCTTCTCTCTGGCGCTAATCATTAAATACTTGATGAAATGGCCGTTGTCCAATTCTAGAAGGCACCTCAACGCTTTGTGCAATAATCGTCTGATGGCGGTTATGTCAGAGAAACATGATGGCCGTTCGTCGTGCAGCGACTGTTGTCAGGGAGAGATCGTGTGCGGTTATTGGATTAGCACACGTTCTAACCGCCTTATCAGACGCCCCAACGTTCTAGTAAGGTGTCATTTGACAAGTCGATTGGAGATATAGAAACCATAAAATAGTCTATAATCACAAGGTAATCGTAAGACTGTTTATGACTATGCGGTCGTAGAAAAGTCTACGATCGTAGAGTAGTCGTGGAAGGGTTTACGACTTCATGGTCATATTAGAACCTACGACCATAGAGTAGTCATAGAAGAGCTTACGACTTCATGGTCGTAGGAGAGCTTGCGACTATAGAGTAGTCATAGAAAGACCTATGATTTCATGGTCGTAGAAAAGCTTACAACCATAGAGTAGTCGAAGGAGAACTTATGAATACATCGTGAATCTTTTTCCTTATCGATAAGGAGTATATCTGGAGGATATAGTGATGTAATAATTTGATGATTATTCTATCCTCGTCATCTAGTCCCCTAACTCTAAGTGAAAGAAACTTACTTAAGAAAGAAAGAGTGGTCATAGATGAAAAAGGATCGAAAGGAAAGCCTTTTCAATTCTTATCGATCAGAAAAAAAACTTAGGGAATAAGGTAGTTTTGCTTGAGTTGTAAAGATAGACAGACTTCAAAACAAGAGAAAACCCAATTGTTTTTTCGCTATTGTGTCGTGTCCACTAATCGGTTCTTAAGATAATCTTTTAGTTCCCGAGGTGAACAAGTGACTCAACGGTTATTAAAACTTACCGTGAGGTAATTCTTGGTCTCCTCCTTTGCCCATCTGCTCCAACTCACTCAAGCTCTCCGCTGCCAGTGAAATCATCTCCTTCCTACAATCTCGCCTAAATTCCAGCCAACTAGCCCGAAGAAATGGCAAAGTCATTACCTACCTGGGCGGTGTCGAAGATGAATGGTGCGAAATTGAAGGCTTTGGAAGATGCTGAGAAGATTCCTCCACGGCGATTTGTCAAGTGGATTGAAGCCGCCAGACAAAACTGGTCGTTGGGAAAAATAGGAGAGACTCCAGTATTTCAAGCCTACTGTGAGTGTGGCCTTCGCCTCCCTGCTTATCCCTTCCTCATAATAGTGTTTGAATACTTTAGGATCGAATTTGTGAACTTAGCTCCTAATTCGATCACAATGCTTTGCGTACTCGTATATCTTTGTGAGGCATATTTGGGAATTTCATTGAACCTCAAGCTCCTTCGGTTCTATTACAAGATGAGGCGGTAAACTGGAGTTGCGGGACGCTGCACTCTAAAGCTCCACGATGGGAAGACAGAGCTGTATATCCCAATGTACACTCAGTCCTCGTGGCTGAATTGGAAGAAAAGATGGTTCTATTGGAGACAACCAACGACAACAACTTGTCTTTCGTGGAAAAGGGTGCAGAGAAGAACAATCTTTGGAACTCGGTTCCCAAAGATATTACCTGGATAGCCCCTTACATCTCGGCCATCAAAGAGTTAAGGGACAAGGAACTCACCGATTGGCATGGGGTGAAGGATTTCATCACGCGTCGCATCAGTCCTCTGAAGCGACGAGCGCACCCCATGTGGATGTACCCGAGTGCTTCAGATCCGACTAGGGACTATGAGAATGATAAGTAACATTCATACTCATAATCACACTTAGATTTACCTCTTTCGAGTTCTGTGTATAGATCATTTTGTTTGAATAGATCTCAATTTGGGGGAAATTAACTCCCGGATCAAGGCCATCTGTGAGAAGGTTCCATTGCTAGATGTGTTGGCTCCTCGAATCTTGATGGATGTATCTGCCGAAGATAGGGAGGAACGCCTAAAGGTAGTCAAAGTATTGACTTTATCTTTAAGACTACATAGCTGTAAGGGATGACTAATAACATTCTCTCTTTCTCGCAGAGCATGGGCATGAAGCACTGTCAAGACGACCAAGGGGTCAAATTGATGGTCGTCAGAGGAGAGACGGAAAAAAATCAAAGCTCCTCCAGCAAAGAGACATTGACTAGTTAAGGCAATCGATAAAGACAAGGGGAGCGTAAGTGTAGTCGTTTCTCTTGTAGCTCTTCCTCCTGCTGCTCTGAGTGGCCCCAGTGAGAAGTTCATTGCAGATGTGACTGATGCAAGCAAAATAGGGGCAGCTATATTAGAGAAGCAAACTCCTAAGATCAAGGTACCCTTCTATTATGATATCAAAACTAACTCAGTTGGCCCTTCTCAAGGCTTTATCAAGCAATTTGAAAAGAAAAACTGGAAGAGTTTTATGTCTTTTGTGAAGGAGACTGCCACGGCGGTAGAACCTATGATTGTAACGAGATCTTCTTCTGATCGACCTTAAGTCCCACACCCCAAAGACATTCCGAATAAAGGGTACATCTTCGACGACGAACGTCTTGAGAAGGTGTGGTGGAACAAGGTCGAAGAGCTCGACTAACTCAAAGATTCCGGGTGGGTGCTCGAAAGTTTTGCTTGTATGAGTCCGAGGTATCGAGAACCTGAACATTCATACATGGTCTTTTTTGAAAATCATTTAAGTATATTTTAGTAGAAAATTTTAAATATAGCAAATGAGCTCTAAAAATTATAATTTTTTGTGGAGCCTCCCGACACAGTGTAATTGCTTGTGTAATTTTTTCATAATTTTTTCATTTTGAATTTTTCTCAACAATTCATTTAAGTATACTATTTGTATGAATTTTTTAATATAAAAATTAGATCCAAACATTATGATTTTGTTGAAGGCTCCTTACATAGTGGACTTAATTATATAATTTTTTTAGAATTTTATATGTTGTGAAATAGTCATCTTCCAAAGAACGGTGACGAACAAACTAGAGTAGGAGCCACTGTATATAAATGACCATTTTAGAATATATAAAATTTTTAAAAAATTACACAATCAATTCCACTATGTAAGGATAGAGGTGGAAAAATAGTTCAAGACTCGCAAGCCGGTTTGAGCTCGTTACGAGCCGAGCCGGCTCGGCTCGAGCTTGTAAATTTTCGAGCTAAGCCGAGCCACCTTTGCAACTCGCAAAAAATGAGTCGAGCCCGAGCCGCTCGTGAGCTGGCTCGCAAGCCTATTTGGCTTGTGTCTGCAGTTGGCCCAACCCACTAACTCCCTCCCTAAGTCTCTCGTCTCGCGTCTCTCCAGTGAAATCACGATCACGATCTCGATCTGCCATTCCCCATATTCCCCTCCCTCACTACCCCTGCCTGCGATGAATTCCAATGCCTCCCCACCCGGCCACCCCCACCCTTGTCTCCACCTATCTATACCCGACCTCTGACGCCACCCCCGCTGCTGCCAAAACCCCCAATCTCCCTAACACCCCTGCCACCGCGGACCTTGCCACCTCCTTCTCCGATACTTCCAACATCACCTCCTCTAATGCCGCCGTGGATGCCCCCCACAAGGCCAAGAAGAAGGCCAAGCAGCCAGCCCATGCCCCCATCAGCACCAACGGTGTAGGCTGTAGCTTCGGGCATCCCTTCTCTCGTCTCCCACCGCTGCCGCTGCCATCCAACGTGAGGGCCTCTCTCTCCACTAAGCCACCACCTCCTTCGAGCATCAACCATGGCAGAGCAGGTTAGTTTCCTCTCTTCTTCCACTGCATGTGCCCTTCATCCGATCGCCTTGAAGACATTCGGACCACTCCAAACGTTCGTTCATTTCACGACGTTCGATCGATTTTGGATGGTCGATGGTGACAGTGACGTTCGGACTAGGCTGAATGATCCCGTCGTTAGATTGACTGGAGACGCTTGCAGCTGCTCGATTGAATTGGAGGTATAGTTGCGGATGAGTCGATCCCTTAACCTAACCATAACCCTTCGGCCGACACACCCAAATTCCCATTCCCAAATTCCCGATCTATATTCGGTCGATCCCCTTCCACCGCACCGCTCGCCACGCTGTTTGCCCCTCCCATCTTACCACTGCGCCCCGTCCTCCCTTGGCCACGTGCACTCCCTGTCGGCTCGTCGTCCCCCTGGGCCCTAGCCCTGTCCCTGTGCTATCTCCCTTGGCCTCACTGTGCTTCGCACACTGCTTCGTCCGACTCCCATACCATGGATCGCCAACGGAGCATGGAGTCTCGTGCGTGAGGGAAGAAGTCAGCCGACTCCAAGGCCTCCGGCTCTACACCTCGTCAGCTCCTATCCGCCTCCTGAACTCGCCAAACCGGCAGACTCGGTGAGGTGTTTTTTTAATTTTTTGTTGATGTTTTGTAGTATAATGTCTCTCATTTTTATGAATGATTTTGTAGTGTGACATACTATCATAGCTATTTATGACTTGCTTCCTATGTAATCCTCATAAGGGAATTTTCTTTGAGAGAATTGTTTATGACACAACGTATGAACTGTGTCTGTGTTGTGTGATTGTCTTGTAATGCTCTGAAATAATGTATGAATTGGCAGTAATAATATGGCAATTGTCTAGGACATTATAGAACCATTTTTGTAACCTGAACAGCTCATTTTAGTATTAATTATTTTTGTGAACAATTTTTCTCTCATGTATTCATATGTTCGTAAGTCATAACTCATATGTATTCAATTACTATACTGTGCTGCTGTCTACTGCTATGCTGTGTTGAGACCATACAAATTAAAACAAACCAAGCTCTGTGTTGAATTGTGCAGTTTTTGTGTTAAATTATGCGGCTCACGAGCCAGCTCGAGCCAAGAAATGAGCCAAGCCAAGCCAGGCTTTTAGCTCGTTTCTTAAACGAGCCGAGCCGAGATACAGCTTCGAGTGAGCTCGGTCGAGCTTGGCTCAAACTGGCTTGGCTCGACTCATTTTCACCCCTATGTAAGGAGCCTTAAAAAAATTTCATAATGTTTGGACCTCATTTTCTATATTAAAAAATTCTTACAAATAGTATATTTAAATGGATTTTTAAAAACATTTAGAGTGGATAAAATTATATAAAAATTACACAAATAAGTACACTATGTCAGGAGGCTCAACAAAAAAATTATAATTTTTAGAGCTTATATGCTATATTAAAAATTCCTGTAAAAAATATACTTAAATGATTTTCGGAGGAAATTTCTTTTTTGAACGCTATAGTTCACCATTGCATGGTTCCCATGCGGTTTTGGGTGCTACAGTGCACCACCGCACAATGGCCATGTGGTGTTGCCTCCATCGCACGGTAGGCATGCGGTTTTGGCTAATGTGCACGGTCACCATGCGACATCGCTTACATGTCGGCTCGTTGGTCACTCCCGTGTGGTGACCGTACGATGGAGGCACTATTTTTGTAAATTCTGCGCGATGAGTACCATTTTTGTTAATCGTGTGTCAAAAAATTGCCATTTCGGCCGATGATTTGAACATCACAGGGTGTACATCTTGGGATGTTTTTCATCTCAGTTAGGTGAGTTGTTAACACAAATGACACTGTAGACATTTTTTTAAAAAAAATAATTGGCTTTCGAAACGTCTGTAAATCTATCCCCCGCACCTACATCTGCTAGGCAGGACCTGCCTGCCGAGCCACTAGAAATCAGTAGGTGGCCATGGTTAGCACGAATACCACATGATTAGCACTAATTAGCATAATTAACAACTAATTAATCACTATTTCAAGTGTTGTGTGGCAGCAGACGACCTATCGACTTAGGAGAGCTTAGCATGTACTTGCCAAGCCCTCCTACCTGTCGAGCTTAAGGAGGATGTTAGATTTACAAAAATAGATATGTAGTGGCTACATCTGACAAGAGTAAGTATAGTATCATTTATGTGAATAGTTCTAGTTAGGCAAGTGCTACCCTCTGAGAGCCGACGTCCTGACGGTTGTCCTGTATGTTGGCGTGCGACCCCTCTCACGGCCGGACCACACGTGTGTCGTCATCCGGCGCTCAAACCCAAACGACCAACGCGGTAGCGTGTGGCAGTGACGGCGGGAGCGCCTCGGCTGTGGCCGTGCCCCATCCCATGCTTGCACGCCTTTAAATACGCCCACTTGCCCACGCCGGCCTCCTCAGCACGAACTACTTGAGCGAGCAAGACACACTCCGGTACTCTACTCGATCAGCTCCTGCCATGGCCATCTTGAACCACACCGTTGCCGCCCCGGAGAACGACACTGACCAGGCTGCCGCTGCGATGCCTCCGCTCGGACACCGGCCACTGGACGCTGACGATTTCCGGCGGCAGGGCCGACAAGTTGTGGACTTCATCGCGGACTACTACGCCCGCATCGACGAGTACCCCGTGACCCCGACCGTCGCTCCCGGGTTCCTAGCCCGGCAGTTCCCGGTGACAGCGCCGTCGCAGCCGGAGCCCGACGCGCTCGCTGCGGCGCTGAGAGACGTCCGGGAGCTCATACTGCCTGGCGTCACCCACTGGCAGAGCCCCCATCACTTCGCGCACTTCGCGGCGACGGCCAGCAATGTGGGAGCTCTCGGTGAGGCCCTCGCCGCGGGCCTTAACATCAACCCTTTCACGTGGGCCGCCTCGCCGGCGGCCACCGAGCTCGAGATCGTTGTGACCGACTGGCTCGGCAAGGCGCTGCACCTGCCCGAGAAGTTGCTCTTTTCCGGAGGCGGCGGCGGGACGCTGCTGGGGACGTCCTGTGAGGCCATGCTTTGTACTATCGTCGCCGCGAGGGACCGGAAGCTCGCCGAGATAGGAGAGGAGAGGATCGGTGACCTCGTCGTCTACTGCTCCGACCAGACGCACTTCTCATTCCAGAAGGCCGCCCGTATCGCCGGCATTCGCCGTGGAAACTACCGGGAGATACCGACATGCCGGGAAACCGGCTTCACTCTCTCGCCCAAGGCGCTGCATGCCGCCGTGTGCGCCGACGGGGCGGCGGGAAGGGTCCCGCTGTTCCTGTGCGCGACTGTGGGGACAACGCCGACGGCGGCAGTAGACCCTCTGCGCGAGCTGTGTGCCGCCGTGGCGGGGCACGACGTGTGGGTGCACGTGGACGCGGCCTACGCCGGCGCCGCGTGCGTGTGCCCGGAGTTCCGCCACACCATCGCCGGCGCCGATGCCGTGGACTCGCTCAGCACGAACCCGCACAAGTGGCTCCTCGCCAACATGGACTGCTGCGCGCTGTGGGTGAGGCGCCCCGCGGCGCTCGTTGCCGCGCTAGGCACCGACCACGACGTGATCCTCAAGGACGCGTCGGCGCGGGGCCACGACGTGGCCGTGGACTACAAGGACTGGCAGGTCGCTTTGAGCCGCCGGTTCCGCGCGCTGAAGCTGTGGCTGGTGCTCCGCTGCCACGGTATCGAGGGCCTGCGCGGCTTCGTGCGCTCGCACGTGCGCATGGCCGCCGCGTTCGAAGGCATGGTGCGCGCCGACGTGCGGTTCGAGGTTCCGGTCCCAAGGCAGTTCGCTCTTGTGTGCTTCCGGCTGCGCCCAGCGACGCTCGAAGACAAGCGCGGAGGCGACCGCAACCGCTACGAGACGTGCAACGAGCTCAACAGGAAGCTCCTCGAGGCGGTGAACGCGACGGGGCGCGCATGCATGAGCTGCGCCGTGTTGGGCGGCATGTACGTGCTGCGCTGCGCCATCGGGAACTCGCTCACCGAGGAGCGGCACGTCCGGGAGGCGTGGAGCGTCGTGCAGGAGCAAGCCACCGCTATCCTAGCCACCAGCGCCGCTGCTACACTCGTACAGACGAACACGCAGTTGGCAACGCCCATTGGCATTGCACCATAGATCAGCCCACCATGAAGATGGAATTGCTAGTGTTTAATCTTGTTTATGTTAGCATTTTGCTTTGTACTGTGCACGTAGCACTCGTATGCACATCACGTTGTTGAGTTTTTCTAGTCGTCGTTGTATGTTAGTGCACACCACAGCTTCGAGCAAGCTCGCCGAGCCTGGCTCGAGCCAACTTGGCTCGGCTCGTTTTCACCCCTATGTAAGGAACCTTCAAAAAATTTATAACGTTTGGACCTTATTTTCTATATTAAAAAATTCTTACAAATAGTATATTTAAATGAATTTTAAGAGACATTCAGAGTGGATAAAATTATATAAAAATTACACACATAAGTACACTATGTCAGGAGGCTCAACAAAAAAAATTATAATTTTTAGAGCTTATGTGCTATATTAAAAATTCCTGTAAAAATATACTTTAATGATTTTCGGAGAAATTTTCTTTTTTGAATGCTACAGTTCACCATCGCACGGTTCCCATGCGGTTTTGAGTGCTACAATGCACCATCGGACGGTGGTCATGTGGTGCTGCCTCCATCGTATGGTGGCCATGTGGTTTTGGCTAATGTGCACGGCCATCGTGCGACATTGCTTACATGTCAGCCCGTTGGTCACTCCCGCGTGGTGACTGTACGGTGGAGGCACTATTCTTTGCAAATTCTACGTGACGAGTGCCATTTTTGTTAATCATGTGTCAAAAATCAGCCATTTCAGCCGATGATTCGAACATCATAGGGCATACGTCTTGGGATGTTTTCATCTCAGTTAGGTGAGTTGTTAACACAAATGACACTGTAACCATTTTTTTAAAAAAAAAATTGGCATTCGAAACGTCCGTAAATCTACCCCCTCATCTACATCTGCTTGGCAGGACCTACCAACCGAGCCACCAGAAATCGGTAGGTGGCCATGATTAGCATGAATACCGCATGATTAGCACTAATTAGCATAATTAACAACTAATTAATCAATATTTGAAGTGTTGTGTGGCAACGGATGACCTGTCGACTTAGGAGAGCTTAGCAGGTACTTGCCAAGCCCCCCTACCCACCGAGCTCAAGGAGGATGTTAGATTTGCAAAAACGGATGTGTAGTGACTACATCTGAAAAAAGTGACTATAGTGTCATTTATGTGAACAGTTCCAGTTGGGCAAGTGTAACCCTATTAGAGCCGACGTCTTGCGTGCAATGGTGTGTATTGAGAGGAGCCTAATTACCCATCTTATGGTGATTCCATCCCACGGTAAAAGTACTTTTCTCCACAGAAAACTAGGACGATCAAGGAGGAACTGACGAGAATCCGTTTACCCACGGTTGTCCTGCATGTTGACGTGCGACCCCTCTCACGTCCGGACCACACGTGTGTCATCATCCAGCGCTCAAACCCAAACGACCAACGCGGTAGCGTACGACATTGCCGGCGGGAGTGCCTCGGCTGTGGCCGTGCCCCATCCCATGCTTGCACGCCTTTAAATACGCCCACCTTGCCCACGCCGGCCTCCTCAGCCCGAACTACTTGAGCGAGCAAGACGCACACTGGTACTCTCCTCGATCAGCTCCTGCCATGGCCATCTTCAACCACACCGTTGCCGCCCCGGAGAACGGCAATGAGCAGGCCGCCGCTGCGATGCCTCCGCTCGGACACCGGCCGCTGGACGCTGACGATTTCCGTCGGCAGGGCCGACAAGTTGTGGACTTCATCGCGGACTACTACGCCCGCATCGACGAGTACCCCGTCAAGCAGGGAAAAAAAGTTCGTTGCTTTCGTCCCTGAGCGAAATAACCCAACACCGGTCAAAATTTTCAGAGGTATTTGAAATCGGCCGGCGTGAGCCGCACCAGCCCAAAATGCACGGCCCACCAGGCACCAGTGACCAGTCCCCCCACGCCGCACTCCCCATTGTAAACCCTAACCCCAGTCCCTCCACGCCGCACTCCCCATTGTAAACCCTAACCCCAGTCCCTCGTCCCGACTCCCCATTCAGGGTATCGAGGGCCTGCGCGGCTTCGTGCGCTCGCACGTGCGCATGTCCGCCACGTTCGAAGGCATGGTGCGCGCCGACGCGCGGTTCGAGGTTCCAGTCCCAAGGCAGTTCGCTCTCGTGTGCTTCCGGCTGCGCCCAGCGACGCTCGAAGACAAGCGCGGAGGCGACCGCCACGAGACGTTGAACGAGCTCAACAGGAAGCTCCTCGAGGCGGTGAACGCGACGGGGCGCGCATACATGAGCTGCGTCATCGGGAACTCGCTCACCGAGGAGCGGCACGTCCGGCAGGCGTGGAGCGTCGTGCTGGAGCAAGCCACCGTTATCCTAGCCACCAGAGCCGCTGCTATACTCGTACGGACGAACACGCACTTGGCAACGCCCATTGGCATTGCACCCTAGATCAGCCCCCCCATGAAGATGGAATGCCGCTCGTCGGGTACCCGGGCCTGAAGAACTGCGTACACCCTGCCTTTCCTCTTGGGTAAGTGAGGGTGCGTCTGGTTCCCTGTGTCCACCCCAACCTGGCTTGCATCAGTGAGTCTGGCTTAACGAGACATGTTGTGAGGGTACAAGCCAGAGATGTTTGGTTGGTTGTTTTACATGAGACAGGTTATGCAGAGATGATGATTGGGTGCTCGTATCGTATGAGATAAGTGCGGTGACCCTGCATTAGGGTTAGGTAACATTGCCATGCTTTTTCCACGAAATAGCTGATCTTGCTTGCTCTGGGTGAGATGAGACATGAATGGAACCGATTTTGCTCTGGGTTAATATGGAATCTATAAGACAATATGGTACTAAAGACTGGAATGTTACATTCTCGTCCTTGACAACAATTTGCCCAGAAACATTCCTGGTACATGATCTGTGTTGTATGCTGCTACATGGCCCCACACACACGACCCGCATAACAATAGTTGATGCTTTGATACCATTTGTAACACCACGTGATTTAAAATTCGCTAAAAATGAGACCTTCACGTGAGACGAACATGCATACGCAGCATCTGTCCTAGGCTTTTGTCTTCCTTTTATCCAAAAAAGTTAACTCACAAGTATTAGGGAAAATTGCTCACATGCCACAAACTTAAATGACATCCTCTCATTTGCCACATACTTAAGTGGCTTTGTTATTATGCCACAAACTTGAGTGTTTTGTCCTTTGTTTTACCATTTTCTCCCTTTAATATCTATTTTAATTTCATTTTGCATTTTCCTCTACACCACGCCTCCCCTCCCCTTTTCCTCTTTTGCCCGAGATAGCCGCGCCCGCACCGGCCGCTGCGCCTCCACGCCGCTCCGACAAACCCACGCGAAATTGACCCTGTCCTTGTGTGCGCCCAAGAGCCTTCTTCCTCCCCTCCGGCCCGATTGGAAAACGACGCGCTGCGCTCGCCGGGAAGCACCTCTTCCTCACCGCCGGCCAAACGAGCCTCCGCCACCGCCATTTTTCCCTCGGGGCGCCACCACCCGATTCCACCGGGGGAGAGCATCTTCACACTGCCCCGAATCTCCCGCAATCGCCGCCAAGCCTTCCCATTGGCCCCAGCTCGCCGGCGCCGTGAGCTCCACCCTCGCCACCGCCGGCCTCCGCCGCCAGCTCCCATCGGCAAGTCTCCTTCTCGGCTATCTCAATGGTAAGCCTCCCCTGATTCCCCTTATGCTCGTGTGCTCTGTGATTTTCCTCTTTTTCCTCTCGGTCGCCAGCGCCCCCTCCTCACCTCACCGCCGGCTGCTCCAGCCAACGCCGACCACCCCGACGCCATCTCGGGCCGTGCCACCATCCTCATCGGCTTCCTCGTCCACCTAACAACCCGTTTTGATGGTCGCCGGCGTCTCCCCGGCCGCTCCCCGCCGGCGGCGCCGCCATCTCCTCCGTGCGCCCCGCCTCCCCTGTTTCCGAACTGGCCAACAGGCCAATGTTGATGAGGGCAAAAGGGTCGGTGTCAGTTCAAGTCCCTGAAAATGCAAATTGAAATTAAAATAGGCATTAAAGGGAGAAAATGGCAAAACAAAGGACAAAACACTCAAGTTTATGGCATAATAACAAAGCCACTTAAGTATGTGGCAAATGAGAGGATGGCACTTAAGTTTGTGGCATGTGAGCAATTTTCCCCAAGTATTATGATTTAGACCAACAAGTATTATATACAAGTTTATCTTAACTTAAAAATGGTAATATTATACCAAAGGGCAGGGTGTTACAGAAAAATGGGAGGGGGTTTTTGGGCTTAAAGTTGGTTTACGTTTGTATTGTTTATAGTAACTAGCTTTTAAACGTTGTGTTTTTTCAAGACGGGATCAATAGAAAAATTATAGTACAAAATGTACTGAGTTCAGCTGTACCGGCTAAAATCACATACGACTATTTCTTTCTATGACCGTCTCTCGTGAACAGTCAGAATTCAAATATTTAAGCTATAAATCATCAATCCAAAAGAGTCCACTTATTTCCTAATTTGATGCGCGCGTCGTGAGGCAGGCTCGCAAAAAAAAACAAATTTCACAAAGCCCCAAGGTTTTTCTACAAAATTTCCACCGATCAGTCCCAACAGCACCCCTTGTGCTATTATTGGGCTGGATCCAGCCCATGTGGCTGCCTAGGCCCACATGGGTTCGGTTAAGTCGGGCGCCCCTATGGTTCCGCCTGAACCCTTGGAGCGTGGCGGTGGTAGTGGCTCGGTTCAAAGAAGTGGCAAGGCGGTGTGGCGGTCCAGGCGACACAACACAGAGGTGGGCATGATGGTTGCAGTTGGCACAAGGCGCGACAGGGCGAGATAGTGAAGTATCTAGACCCTCTATTATGTGTTAATGGCATGTTTAGGTGATTAGTAACAAACGGATTTGAGTGTTGCCATCAATTAGAAAAAGAGGGAGATTAAAGAATCTAGCCCTGCTATTATATGTTAATAGTGAAGTTTTGGTAATTGATGGCAACCGTTGGTGGAACTAACATTTTCTTTGAGTTTGTGAGACAGATTAGGTTCCATGATGATGGATGATTTGGAAATATGTTTTGCAAATAATTGTAGCTCATGTATCTGATTCTTGTAGCATATGACTAGAGTTTACAAATATATTTTGCAAATGGTTGAAGTCCATGCACCTACTCCTTGTGGCATGATGTTTAGGTTTGCAAATATATTTTTGCAAATAGTTCAAGCTCATGTATAATTCTTGTAGCATGCGACTTAAGTTTGTGTTAGACCATGTGGCCAGATCTAGGTTATTTTAGATGATGAATAATTGACAACGTTGGTTATGATATTATTTGTGGTGCGCGTGTGCGGATTGATGTTGGTCAAGTTTGGAAGAACTTGTGCCAGGAAAAAGTTCTTTGGTCTTTGCATGTGCAGGTTGAGCATGGAGACGATCATGGTCGGTGACAAGGTGGACCGGAACTAGGATGGGGAGATCTGAGGTTCAGACGGTCAAGGATGTCATGGGATGATCGGGCTCATGCTTGGGGCACATGGAGATCAAAGGTGGATGATGCGTGGAGAAGATACAAGAGGTGCGGTCCTGGAGGCTTCAACACGTGGAAGGCTGAAAAAATTGGAAGCGTAAAAAGAATTAAAAAACCCATGTTATAAAGGGTTTTTGGTTCCTTGAAAAGTAGTGGGCTAAAAAGCCTGATGGAGGTAAAAAGGCCTAGGATAAGTTGTATTAGGATTTCAATTCGTTTGTAAGTTGTTTTCGGATTTGTGGACACGCTATAAAAAAGTTAGGGCCGGCGGCCATGGGCTGTACGGTTTTTGGTGGCAGCGTATCTTGCTTTTTCGCTGATGGATGAGAGCGACGGCGTGTTTTGATTTTTATTCTGAAGCGCGATCGGCAGCGTGGCGTGCTTTCTTCACCGCTCGGGCAAACGGCACGTCAATCCAGCAGCAGCATCGACGCGTCGTCACGTCTCGATCAAAGCATAACAGCACAGCATCCATAGCACGGCTTCCATCGGTTTCCTCGTTGCCTTGAGCTACGTTTATCTCCGTTCCGCACGACATCAGGAGGCTGCTGCATGAGAGATTCATCACATCAAGCCATTTAGTAAACACTTGGTGTGCAGGTGCAAACTTTGATCTACTCCATCACGTGCACATGCAGGGAGACTTCCTGACAAGCATTGAATCAAGTAAGCATTATTTAATATTTTATTAGCATGCATGCACTAATTGGCCGTAGTGTCCTTTTGTGATTAGACATAATTAGTGTTAATGAGGTTTGCTAATGAGGTTCGTTGGTAGAAAGATTAAATATTGGCTGCGTATTGGAGTAGAATTTTATTTTCGTGAGAAATTGACATGTGGCGGCTGGAGTATGTACCATGCTTTTTGCTTCGGTCTGGCACATGGAGTCATTGAAATAATCAACTAGTTTTCCGATTCGTGTGCAAGATCAAAGACAAGAACTAATAGCGAGAGAAGTCTTGTTTTGTTTGCTCCGGCCGAACACAGTCACAAGTTCTATTGTTGATCTGAGATTAATTTTCTTATTTTTTTAGCTGTTTTTTTCTCTCTCTCTGTGATTAGCAAAAAAAACAACAAGCAGTCAATTTTAGAAAAGTTTCCGCTGTGCGCTGCAATCATTCACCCCCTCTGATTGCCTTGGACGATCCTACAGTTTGTAAATGTGTTTTGCAAACGGTTTGAGTCCATGCACTTAAACCTTATGTTATGATTCTAAAAAGTGTGTGACTGTATTTTGTAAGTTATTGAGAATTATGCTTTAATCCTTTCGTGAATGATACCATAATTTATTAATGTGCTTTGCAAATATGTTGAAGTGCATGTATCTGTCTTTCTGGAAAACCTTACGGCCATACGACCAGCTTTGTGTTAGCGGTACGACCTACTCTATGTGAGCGGTTGGATCGGCCGGAGTTGTACGATCGGCTCACACTGAGCAGTCAGACTGGCTGGTGGTCTGGTGACCTTTTGGCAGTTTGATGGCTAGTGATTTAGCAGCGTTACGCGAGCGGTCGGACCAGCCCATGTGGTATGACCGCACGACGTGTGCCAGTTACCTTTTTCCATAGCAGTCTTTTCTCTATTTTGGTCGAGCCGTTCGCGGCTCCGGCCCGACCGCCTTCAGGCCGCGGCATGGCGTGAAACTGACGTACGCAGCGCCGGCGTAGGCAACTCCCACCACGGCGTACGGGACGCCACAGCTGATGCCTGTCTGGTCCCGTCCCGTGCACGGAAGCGCGAAACCGCCCCCCGCCGCGCGTCGGCACCTCACGGTAACAGTCGCCAGTTTGCCACTTGGCACGGTGTCGGTGACTCGGTGGGTGCAAGTGACGCGCGCCGAGGCGCCCAACGTTGTTGCCGGTCGCGGCGCGGCCGGCGCCCGAAATGGCTGGGGTGTTGCCTCTGGTCGAAGCTGGCACGGCCGGCGATGAGCTCAGCGCGGCGAGTCGCCAAAAAAAAGCATTGCAGTGCGGCGGATGGCCGGGTCCGGGCACGGCGGCATGCACCGCGCGTACCGGGCACCCCATTCCTGATCGCTTGGGCTACCTGGAGAGAGAGCTGATCCTTGGCCGTCGGTAAATTGTTGGTTACATCCATCGACCCATTTCGATCGCCAGTGGATGTGTTCGACTGCAAAGCTGCTCCCGATGGACACTAGAAGCAGAGCTGCACGGAGAGTATAGTTCTCTTCCAGGCGCATGCAGCATTGAGGTATTCGACCACGCAGCAATCAGGCTCCAGCAAGCTCTCTAACGACCTTCTATCTGCACTGACACAACAGCCTTCATGATCACAGCAACAAACAACAGATAACCAAAGCCATATTTGCAACACATAGAACGGCAAAAGAAAATGCAGGTAAAGATAATTCGATCCATTCAGCAAAAACCACGCAGCATTCTCAACATACTCAACATGATTGAGCACTTGGATTCACAGCATAATACTACATTAGCGCTCTTTTTATGCAACAGTTACGCAGCTGTTGCTAATTAGGACAAGATGAACTTGCACAATGATGTATATAGTAACATCGCATGCAACAGATCAAACTTTTCTGCAGAATGACAGTACAATCCAAAGCGGAAATTAACATAGGGTTAGCAGCTTGATGTGGGTACATACAAGAAAATTATCCATACTACCACATCTGATAAAGACGACGACTTCCTCAAAAGAGTCAAACCAACTGGCTCAATAATGGCTTGCCTAGCAATTCCAGCATCCAGAAAAAAGGCTCGGCTTCCCTTCATGTTTGGTTGTATAACAATCATTCAGGTCCTAGCTGAGAGACGCTCAAGATAAAAAAAAAAGGCATGCATTAATAAATACTTGCAGCATGTCTGAGGTAGGTGCAGGCTGGAGTAAAATAGGCAGCCATTAAACTTCTACTCCAATTCTTACGTTACAGGGTACTTCAAAGTTGCATCTCATGAGAATATAATAACATCCTGAAATAGAGAAAAATAGGTTTCAGCAAAATGCTAGAAATACAATTTTTACAAAGGGATGAAGGACTTCCAAATTTACAATGTTGATTACCAAAAATTCATATTGAACATATTGATTGCTTAGTGCTTACGGGCCTGTTCTTTACAGCTTTTGACTTTTCTATAGTAATTAGCTTTCAAACGGAATGTCTTTTCAAGACGGAATCTACTAGTTAATTGTAGTACACACTGTAGCGACGTCATTTATATCGGCAAAAACCGCATGTGAGTTTCTGTTACTCTGTAATCTCTCTCACGAGCAGCCTAAAAGTTATAAGCCGCAGTCAAAAGCCATAAAGAACATGCCCTACGATGCTGAAACATCTGATGGAATGGAACAACTGTTGCCATATGAAAGCCACAGCGTAATGAAAAATGATATCTATCCAATCCTGCTTTACATAGAGCCTTGTAATTGTATGTGTGCACGTAGCCAAGTACACTAGTAGCATGGTAGTGAACAAAGTGGTGTACATTAAGTCAAGTAAATATGATGATTTTTTTGGCACAAAATTATAAAATCAACCAGAGTCTATTTTAGGGGGCTCAAAAATTCTCTATAACCTAAATATAACTAGTGAATCCTACACTAAGGTGAGCCCGCCTGCCCTCCCCCTTTCTCTTCTCTTGCGCAGCATATCTCCCCCCACTACCGCACAGATAAGCCCAGTTCGTGCAGTGAATCTCAAGAATTTTGAAGATGGCATGCAACACACACCCAAACAAAGAGTCGGTAAGGAAGATTCTTGATATGCACTTGGGTTATGTATAGTAAGTAGTTAATTTTAGAACTACAGGATGAGGCATGTGGGGCCATATTGGGGGATCCACATGATGGTAACGTATGCAATCAATATATCCTCTACAAAACTAAGCAACATCTTTTCTCCCCTAAAACCGCACTTGCCTTCCACTAGCCCAGCCTCAAGGCTCTTTAATATTTTTCCTGTTCCTCGATTGTGTGATTCCAACCTAGTAATGGAAAAGATGATGCTTGATGGATAGGAGATCGCACAGTTCCACTCTTATCAGAATGTGTAAAAGAGATGAAAAGTACAGGTTGGGGCAGATATATTTACAACCCACCCACATACATCTGCAGCAAGAGATTAGGCAAAGTAAAGAAGGTTAGTCAGCTAGACCTGTTTGCTTTTAGATGCAAAGAGGGACAGTAGCGCATGAACCATGCACTCTAGTTTCTGGATCTCAACCTAGTCGGGTCACTCAGATTCTCACACTCAGAACTAAAAAAAAAACAGTTGACACTGCAAAAGCACCACAGGCAAACAGACTAAAATTTAATATCTGTTTCATGTATTATTACTGATGGCCAATGTAAACTTTATTTTCCAACATTGCAAAAAATGATCAAAGTTATTTGCTTAAGGATTTGATAAACTATTAGTTGATCTATTTGTTATGCATTATTCATGTATTCTTTTCAGTGAAGTTTAGACCAAGGTTATTGCACTTATTGCAAAAAGGAATACTTTCAGTTACAGAACACATTTTTTAAGACACACAGGTGATGCTTTGTTCATTAGTCACCACTGGATTGGGAATCTGGGAGTCTGTTCAATATTCCTTCAGGATAAGATGTGCAATAACGTATTGCCGGAGCTCACAATGTTCATGCAAAATAGGATTCAGAATTGAGTTCCATTGTATGGTCAGTCAAGCACTGTACTCAAGATCATGTAAACTGTAAACTGAGTCAGGAAGCTGGGTATATACCACTAGGTAGAACAGCAAAAGCCAGGAATATAATTAGCAGTCAGCCAAAACAACAGCTTCGCAGTACATACAAGTTCACATTCGATGCAATAAATGGTTTATGATAAACTTTTTAGCTTTTAGTTATGACAACATAACCGAAATTAACACAAGCTAAACCTAAATCGGTCCACAAACTCTCTCAGAATATTTAACTCATGTTGTTTACAACAATGCGTGTTGATAGTGGTGAGCTGTTGATGATAGTGTCATAATTATGCGAGAATAAGGTTGGAGTAATCCCTAGAACGAAAGTGACCAAACATTAGCATAGTGAACAGCAATTGCAGAAAATAACTAGACAAACATTGGATTGGGTGTAATGTGAAATTTACCTCTCACTGATGGAACTTCTGAAATGTAACTTCCTCCATAGCTCAGAATGAGTTCATCTCAAGGCTATAAGTCCTCCGCTTGAGAAGCATCCTCACTGCTGTCCGATACGGCTCCTCAAAGGCATCTGAAACCCAGCATCCACCCGCCGACCCAGCAGCTCCACTCCCAACTGTGTCCCTTGTTGCCTCCTCGCTGGCTTGATGGCCACCAGAGTCGCTCCATTCAGCACCAAGCCCCCAGGCAGCTCAATGTGCGGTGCGTACCATAGCCGCATGCTAAGCGCAGGCATGAGCGTCCGGTGTGAGCCCTCAGATGTCGGTACCGGCCTGACCCTCAGCTCCTGCAGTTGCCACTTGTCCATGGTGAGAACTCCCTGCCCATCGGCGTCCGTCAGGTCCAAGCTCTCCAGCATCGTGTGATCGGCAATAATCGGCTGCAGCAAGTAATGGCGTGCTGACGCAGCAATCAGCGAGCTGATGGTCCACACCACCCGCACCTTCAGGCCCCCGTTTGTGTAGAACGACTCCGGGATACTCCCGGACTCGTCAGACTCGCCATAGTCAGCAGCAGGAGCTGTGCCCGCACCGTCCTTGCCAGCGGAGGACGGCGAGGCCGAGGCCGCACCGAGGATGACGCAGCTGCCGAGCGAGGACCCAAAGTCGGCCTTCCATTTGAGCAGCACGCCATCGTCCATGCCGAGCTCGCCCGCTGGGAGCTCGATGCGCAGGCGGCGGAGCTCCTTGAAGGAGCGGAGCACCTCCGAGGGCGAGTGGTGTGACACATCGCCAGGAGGCGGCGACGAGGAGGGGAAGGACGACGACGACGCGGGTGCTTGGAAGACGGAGGCGGAGTTGGCGGGGGAGAGGATCTGTCCGAGCGCCTGGATGGGCTTGACGATGCCGCCGATCACGATGCGCGCAATCTGGGAGAAGACGGTGTGCGCGCGCACGGAGGCCGTGGGGGAGGAGGGCGCGGTCGGGGAGGACGAGGAGGCGGGCTCATCGGGGATGACGCAATCGACGCGGACGAGGACGGAGTCGACGAGGGGGACGAGGTCGTGGAAGCGGCGGGAGAGGAGGGAGCAGCGACCGAGAGCCTTGACGTCGCCGATGCGGTTGAAGATGACGAGGAGGAGCGGGTCGGGGAGGCGGTCGAAGTGGTCGTCGCCGGGGGCCGATAGCCGATGGTCGTCGCCGGGGTCGCAGCGCCAGCGGCGGGATCCCGCGGGATCTTCGGCCATCGGCGGCATCGGAGACCGGATCTGGAGGGGCGCGTGGCCGCGTGGGAGGCGACGAGGAGCGGCGGAGAGAGAGAGGGGAGGGTGGGGGAGAGAGGTGGATGGCTTGCACACTCTTGTTTGGGAAAACGAACAAAATGATATGCGCCAAAGTTGAGTGCATTGTCAAAATTAATGACCGTGGTAAAAGATAAAATACTCTGTAGTTGTGTATTTTTTTATTTTTATTTCTTTTACTATTTAAACTCACGCAAAGTGATCAAAATACCTCTAGCTTCTTCCTCCTACTCACTTCTCCTTTTTTTTCTCCAAATCCAATCAAGCTCTTTCTCCAAATCCGGCCGCCTACAACCGCGCTACCTCTCGGCCCTCACCATAGTGCTGCTACCATCAAGCCACTAGCTTCGTCGGCTCTCCTGGATGGCCCTTGGGGAAGGAGAAGAGGAGCGGAAGGGGAAGGGAGGGACATTTCGATCATTTTAGAAAGGAAATGATTCATAAATTGATTTAAAATGGAAAAGGGCAAATCGTTAATTGATTTTCCAACTTTAGGGCATTTTATCTGTTATCATATAATAAAGGGTATTTTGATGGTGACATCTTAAATTTGGGACATATGGTCAATTTTCCTTACCCATTTTTCATTTAGGAAAATGCGAGAAAGCCCCTGAAGCTTCCTAAAAACACGGTGATGTATGATGTATAAGTTAGTTCTAAATGTTTTCGGCTTTTAGAAACTAAAAATCAATTAGAATATGCTGGATTCTTTACATTGTTTTTCTCTCTTTTTTTTTTTTCCTTTGCATTATCTATGGAGATATAATGATATTTTCTTTATTTTTCTTTAATTGAATATATCCGAAAAAGCTAACCACCGCTACAATATTATTTTAGCCAAAATCCATAAACAAAAGCATAAAACCACAGCACTTTTGAACAAGGCTATAGAGTTCTCCCTTTAAAAATGGAAATTTGTCAGTATTGAGATAGAAATTATCTGGATTTTGTCGGTGCGAAGGCCATGCACCATAGGGCTGTTCATCTTTTTCCGAACCAAAATAATCGGACCGAAATCACCTCTGAACATAAACCCTACTTACGCACGTCAATACGTCATACATAAAATAAGCTCAACAGATTAGATATAAAGCTTGATATTTTGCATGACATAGTATACAAGATTCTTCTGTTGATAAAGACAAAAAAAAAGTGTCAATGGTTCTTAGCTTTTATTTTAGGACTAAGTGGGTGTGGGGATCCCATTTGAAACATTGAAAATTCTTTTAAATTCGTACAAAACTTTAAACCGTTTCATGTAAAATTTGCCTGAAGTAGTGGGAAATTCTTGCGCTTGAAATACACAGGAGCTGGAAGTTGCGGGCGACAGTAAATCAAACGGAGCGATGGTGCTGGACTGCAGTTGCACGTATAGTGGCCACGTCCTTTTTCTAGGTTTTCTTCTCCCCATGTTTCTTTTCTCCTTTCCTTCGAGAGAGGTAGCTTTCGTGCGTAGCTGTGGGTTCTGTTGGGTTTTATCTTATCACTTTCTGTTATAGTAATTTATTTTTAAACGATATGTCTTTTAAAACAGCGTCTACAATTTAATTGTCGTAGATATTATACCGAGTTCAATTCTATCAGGTAAAATCATATATAACTATTTTCTCTGTATACTATCTTTTATAAATAATCAGAATTTAAAATCTATAAGCTACAAGCCTTTGCTGAAGTCCAAAAAAACCCTACACCCATGCGCTTTGGCATCTGTCCGGGGAGTGGTGCCAAAAGGACGGGGTTTTCCGGTCTTTTTGAACTTTGGGTGGGATTCTGTTGAAAAGGTGGTGGTCACTCACCGGCCACGGGCAGCTGCTGCTGCTGCGGCTGCAGATGCTGTGCTCGCAAGTCAAGAAGATGGCTGATGGGACGGCAATCGCGGGGCAGAGCTGGTAGCAGGATCCCTTCGTGCGGAATCTCTAGGTCGTATCTATCTTGGTCCATTTTCGTTGGGGAAATCTACTGGTCTAGTCAATTTTTTAAGAAAACTAAATCGGATCGTCTCGACCATTAGGGTCTAGCATAGATTATGTTTTCCTTGTTTAGCAATTAGCAGTATCTTTTTATTTAGCGAACAAGCTACTTTTACATGTTTTTTTTACATTTTTTGGAAATAGTTTTTATATGTCATTGCAATTGTTTCAAATTCTTGATCTCCTATTGCAAAGAAGCATCTTTTTTTATGCTAGATTTTTCCCGTTAACCTTTTCTAAAATACCCATATTACCTTTTTTCCCCTCCATTTCTTTTCTTCCCCTCTTGCTTCTCTCCCTTCTCTCTCTCCCATCGCCGCCATGTTATACTCGCACCGCTACTACCACCCCTCACTGGCGGCAAGCCCACCACCCAGCATGTCACACCACCTCCTCTACTCGCATTGATGCCGCTGCCCCTCACCAATGGCAAGCCCGCCACCCCCACGTAGGACTGTTAGTTCGGTTTTTTCGGTTTATACGGTTCGATAAATACGGTTTGATCGGTAAATACGGTTTTAGTATTTTGAAAATACGGTATTTTCTAAAATACGGTGTGGTATCAGTAAATACCATCTTATTTCAGTACGGTATCGGTTAATACCAATTTTACCAAAGTTTACGCGAATTGTTAAAGGTTAATCTCATCTCCAAGACTCCAATTCTCCATTCTAGAATCAGAAATTCAGGAATAATCAAAATAGCAGACAACAGACTAGCACTCTAGCAGTGGCAGTCGGACTCGGACAGCAACACTGCAACAGCAAGTACATCACAGATCACACTATCATAGATTTACAGTCACAGACCCACAGCCGCACAGGCTACTCACAGCAGGCAGCATACAACCAGTTAATGAGTTAAAAGACTAAAGAGTAAAGACTAAACCAGCGGAGAACAGGAGTCAGGAGATGCCGAGATGACCTGGTGAATGTTTCCTAGTGAAGTTCAAGAAGAATAATTATGCAGATACTTTCCGATTGGTTGCTACTTACGGTCTTTGTTGACTCAGGCAACTGTGTTAGATTTAATCTTGACTTAGAGTCCTAGTTGTAAATTGAGTTCGTTTTGTGTGTGAATGTTTTCTAGAATTCAAGGGCTAGCATTAACTTCGGAGGCGGCGCGCACCGCCGGCGCCGTGCCAAGTGTTCTACTTCAGTCAATGCTTTGTCGTTTGATGTACTAGCAGGGTTCTTCCCTTTATCCATTCCACCCTCCAGGATTGGAGTCAAACCCTATATCAAAATTCCAAACAACCCCTAGTCACAACAACAGTGAACGAACTAAAACAACTACTACAGAAAGTACAACACATGACACCAAACATATCAGAGTATGGTTCATTGGCTCATTGCTAACAGTTGGTTGCTACTTACGGTCTTTGTTGACTCAGGCAAGTCCTGTTTTGGCTTAGTATCACTTCCTGCATACATAAAGCAGCCATCAAATCAGCAATACTGCAGTATAATATGCCAAGCTCAATATTAGCATTAGACAATTACAAGCAGAGCTTCAATAGTCAACACAAACAAAATGGAAATGGGAATAGCATCTCCTATATTGCGTTATTCCCACCCAAACACATGGTTCCAATAGGCTAGACGCCTCTCCTATACCAAATTCAACACCATTTAGTAGCTTAAAAACATTAATTGCACTGCACCAGATGTTTTATCCCAAAGTTGTCCAACCTTACCAACTTCAAGCACCAAATTCTTGTGTTATTCTTCAGAATGTACAGCCAAGGACTACTAATGTCAAATCCATATCCATACAAACTAAGGGTTTGAACATAAACGACGGTGAAAAAATTGGGACGGTCCAGTAAACACCCATTGTGAAATAGCCTCATTTTCATCACGAATTTGCTGCTACGTACCAACAATTGCACTGCTACAGATAAAATTATCCAAAGAGGAAACAGGTGCTTGGTAATCTGAACTAAACCCTAGCATGCCCGGGAATCTTGAAACCCTAGGCCAAGCCCACAACCACGAACCGCAGGAGCAAACACTAATCTCAGGGGAGCATACTGGAAGCTTAGGCTCACCGGTAGGCTTAGACAGCGGCGGCTACGGCGGAGCCGGAGCCAACGCACAGGCGAGGCGCTTGCGAAATACCGTGGAGAAGAGGCGCGCGGCGCCGCCCGCGATGAAGCGGGAGGGGGAGCGAGGATCTGGCGAGGCGGGGGGAGCACCGGAACCGGAGGTCGGAGAGAGTGAGTTGCCAGCTGCCGGGCTGTGGAAGTGCGTATCTGGCGAGGCGGGGGCCGGGGGGAGCACCGAAGGTCGGATCTGCGGCGGACCTGCGGTCTGCACCTCTGCGGAAGTGCGGATCTGGCGAGGCACCGAGCGTCCGAGCCGCCGAGGCGAGTGGGAGACTGGGAGAGTGGGAGTGGCTGTCTGGCATCTGCGCTCTGCGCCTCTGCGCTAGCTAGGGTTGAAGTTCCGTCGTTCCGCGTGCGTCGGGCCTGTGGGCTGAGACCGAAGACGCTGTGGGCTGTTCGGTTTTTTCGGGAAATCTGTTTTTTCCTCGGTTTTTACCCAAAAAAACGAATCAGAGAAATACTACTTTTTCGAAAACCGAATCAAATACCGGTCAAATCGAGTTGATCGGTTCGGTTCGATTTTTCGGTACGGTTTATTCAGTTCGATACTAAACTGCACAGCCCTACCCCCATGTCACCTCCTCCATCTCCTCTCTTTCCCATTGTCGCCGCCGCCTCCTTCTTGCTTCTTTTCCGATGGTGAGGTGAAGGCGTTGCGCTCCTCACCCTTGGCAAGGATCATTTGTTGGCTTCCGACCACGTTGGTTATGATCACGTTGATCACTTTGGTTGCCGACTTATTCGACCACTCGTTGGCGTCCGACTACATTGGTTACGACCACGTTAATCACTTTGGTTACCGACTGGTTACGACCACATTGGTGGTTCGAGCACTCATTGACGTCTGACCACGTTGTTTATGACTACGTTAGTTTCGACTACATCCATTTTCGATCACGTTGGTTTTGGTATCGGTGGTTATCGATTACGTTGGTTTTCGACCGCTCCCTGATCATCGATTGCGAGAGGCGATTTCTAACCACACTGGTTTCTGATGTACTGTCAGTTCTCGACTACGGTAATTTTCTTTCGGTAGTCGATTTTTGACCACGTTGAACTTTCAACTGATAGTCGAATTTACGACCACATTGTCAACTTTCGACCACGTTGTCAGCTTTCAATTATGTTGTTTTCCTACTGTCTAGTGTTCGGCGCCTATCTAGACACTTTGATAGCCAGATTCATAAGAAAACCCGGTTTTCTTGATTTTGACATCTTTTTTCCATCTCTTGATTCGAAGATTTTTGACTGAGATTCTTCGGTGTTCTAACTTGTTGTGATATGTGGAAATACATCTAGAATCATCTTGACCATCATCTACCTGCGAATAACTTGTATTCACTATTTGGGGTTTTGGCTCGGTTTTGGTGCAACCTTCCAACAAACTAAAAAAGGTCTTAACTTTGATCATGATTTTTATAATCGTTTATTGGAATATGTTCCTGACATTTTAGAGTAGATCCCTAAAAATTTTTATGTTATTTGGATCTACAGATCAAAAGTTCTCTCAATTTCGGATTTTAAAACCATGTTAAAATACTATTCATCCTGATTTTACTATAGCAGCGGAAGTACCATAGTCACTGCAGCAGTAGTACCACAATTACTGTAGCAAGTGGTAGTACTACAAATTTAACTGCAGTAGTTCCGTTTTAGCTAATTTTTCTTGGGTTTTCAGTGTTTCTAATCGCTGGTTTTTGTGGTGGTCTTCTATTCTAATCTTCATAACTTTACAGCTATTGAAGTGAACGGTTTATGAATGTTTAAGGAAAATTTTAAGTCATCATTCACCCTCCTCTGTTGTCATCTTTGGTCTTTCAAGATGCATGCCTCTCTAAGGAGAATGTAATCTTTAGAGCAACCAGTTGCTACATGGAATAAATGCATATATGGATCACTATATAACAACAACAAAAATGTCAAAACAATTCAATCCTTATAATTCAATACCTGCTTAGTTTTGTGCTGCGCACGGCCATCTTCAGAGTTACGGTCAAACAGTAATTTGTTGTACTGACTGAAGAAAAGGTGCATTGGAGTAGAGGCGGGTATGTAACTCTTGAGGACATGCCTTGCAGTTGCACTCCCTTCGCTGTGTAGAAGTCTGCCTAGCGCGAAATACACCATTGAAATATGGTTTCGCCCAGCGCACCCTTGTCTAGTAAATCTTTATGACGAAGGCTTGTTTTGAAGTCCATACTTCTGTGCTAGTTGTACCCATGCTCCCTCGAATTCATCTATAGTGTGCATGTGATTCAAGACATTATGGAATTCCTTTTTGAATGAGCTGTTCTTGCTGTAAACTGGCCCCAATCCTTCCTTTGCCTTACACAAAACATGCCATTTGCACCACTGATGGGTGGTGTCTGGCACAGGGTTCAAAATCCTGGTGGTTACAGGCCGGTAACCACCGGTTACCGTTTCTACCGGTGGAGATTGGTAACCAAAAAAACCGGCTAGTATCAATTTTTTATTTTCAAATTTTAGCCGGGTTTTTTTCGGTTACTGGTCAGTCTTTCCGATTACTGATTTCAAAACATCCCCAAAAAAAGTGAAGTTTTGATTTTCAAATTGTGACAGTTTTTTTTATCGGTGGCCGGTTACCGTTACCGGCCACCGGCTGGGATTTTTTCTGGTTCCGGGTTTTGGAAACTTTCTGGCAGCACTTCGGCAATTGCAACTTCCATTTGATGGCATTGGTCTATAAATGAGCATTAATTAACATGTGAGTACATGATCATGCATTCAAACAAAACTAGAAATTGTAAGATGTACCTGTAAGTATAGTCACCAGTTTCTTCCCACCATTGCGATTCACAAATTCTTTAAATGCCCACTTGAAACTCTCCACAGTTTCCTCACGGAAAAGAACACCGAAAATTGTTGTTTGAAAATGGTTATTCACCCCCAACAAATAAACCAAACGGCAAATTTTAAAGATTCGGTTGGTACGTTGTGTCAAACGTTACCACATCACCAAAGTAACTGTACTGGAGACGACCGCTTCCATGGGAAAATTTATTTATTTGCCACCCTTACGACTCGGGTGGCAACAGATTTGCCATCCGGGCCCATTGTCAGTGACTCAGATGACCTCACATGTAAGTGACAGAGTCTCGGTGTCAATCTTAAGAGTGACAAAAAATTGAATCTCCCGCTTCCATGGGTCCACAACAATGTACGGACATGGCTGTTCTCATCCACGTCTACGCTGTACATAAAATTTGGGTCCTCACCTTTGGGCCTATTCTTTTTTGCTAGAGCTTATAGTTTTTAGCTGCGGTTTATGGCTTTTAAGTTATTTATGCGAGAGATTACAGAGTAACAGAAACTCACATACAGCTTTTGCCAATATAAATGAAGTCGGTAAAGTATGTGCTGTAATTAACTAGTAGATTATATCTTAAAAAGATACCCCATTTAAAAGCTAGTTACTGTAAAAAAGTTAAAAAACAGTTTTTAGAAGCTGAAAAGAACATGGCCTTCATTTGCTTGAACAGTTCAATAGTCTTCTGCACGTCTCTGTCGGATTGTTCCTTTCCTATCCTTTGGCATACATAACGCAAAACTCGCTTGTTAAAAGGCACCTCTCTTGAACCTCCAAAAAGCTTCAAATTATTGAGTAAACTTTCGACCGGCCTATGCTATTCTCCCGTAAATTACGGATGAGATCCCTAGTTGTTTTGTCAGTCTTGTTGTGAGGCGGCCAGTTCCTCTTTTCTGCACAGGTTTCCGAGAGTGCGTGGTTATGAACAGATCGGTGCTCACTGACATACCAACCATGATCGCTGGTGCGGTGCAAGCGTACAAACGCCGGACAATCACATTGCGACGACCTGCTTTGCTCTTTTTTTTTTTTTGCCATGGCCCTGAATTTTTTTCGTACAACAAGTTAGTCATCTGTCATGCTTTCGAGCAGTCAAGCATGTTATCCAAAAAAAAGCAAGAAAACAACCCACCGCACTGGAGCACTCAAGGATCTGCATGGTACGGTATTGAAGATTGTGGTACATCTATATGTGTTTGGTTCGTGGATGGAGATTGTATCGTATATTCTGACTGAGTGGAATTGTATTTCAGAAAAAGAAGATGTTTGGTGAGGTTGCATGAGCGGATGCAAAAAGCGAGATCTTTGTTTGGTTGCTGTATGAGTGGATGCGATCTACCAAACCCGAGAGGCTGACACATGGGGCCGCATAAGATACACTGCATCAACCCATCTAGGATGGCCAGTGAAGCTCATTTTGAGCGTATCCACCCATCCAGGATGAGGGCGTATTTTTGCATCCGCTCATGCAGTCTGCATCCACTCATACAGGCAACCAAACAGGCTCTTTCTTAGATTATACGGATCCACCCAGCCAAAACGAAGGAGATTCAGACAACCAAACACACTAGGTCTTCCACTAACCTTCGGACATAGGAAGAGCACGAGCTTGATTTTCCATCGGCATGAACTGAATCACCATCCCCATGGGGGCGATGTCCACCATAGGACAGGCTCCACGGCCTTCCTCCCGAGAAGATTTGGAACATCCGTCTCTCAACGGGGACTCGTCGAGAAATTCAAAGGCCGTCCCGTGCTGATGCCGTGAACCAGATCCCCTTTCATCGGTTCGCTGTACCTTTGCGGGGGATTGAACTACATCCGCCATCAGCTACCGGAGACCTCGACCTATCCGCCTTCGCTCGGTCCTACATCTTCGAAGAAGGACATACTTCAGCTCCTTTATACACACATACATATATAGAGGACGTTGAAATAGAATACCATGATATCTGAGCATCAAGCATCTTTGTCTTTGAATTGCTTTTAGATACGTGCAAGTGTAATAACATATATTATATCAGATAAACCCGTTAACATTCATTAATTCAAAAAGATATCAATTTGGAAAGGAAGTTATTGATTTAGCATGCTGAATTAATCATAGACGGAATGTCTTGATCATGGATAGAAAGTCTGAGTCTAGGCATTCTGGTGCCACTGTTATTTATACTATATGTATGTATGTGTATATACATACATATACACACATATAAATAGTTGTGTCAAATTCGTTCTGTTCATACCCAGTCAGCCTAAATTGGTGCCGAATTCTTTTGGCCTATTGTTCTCCTCCCATCAACACTGGCCCAGGCCCATTATCGTGTCTCCGTGTGTCGTGACGCCAGACGCCATGTGAGTTGTGACCGTGTCTCATTCAGTCTCTCATCTCTCTGTCTGACAGTCTCTCTATCTCTTGGTTGGCACCTAATGGCGGTGGGTACCCTTGATTCTGGTCTTCTGGAGGCTGCGCATGAGCGTTGGCGGTTGGAACGGTCGCCGATCGAGCAGGCACTACGGGCTTGCAGCACTGAGGTAGGTTCGTCCTCTCTGACCCGACGACCCCCATAGCCCCATATGGTATATGGCCATAACCCTCAATCTCCTCTCCTTGTGATCTTCGATTGCTCTAGAACCTAGATGCATAGACGGTAGATCTGCTTATATGTCTCTAGGGTTTTGTACTTCTGAGCTAGGTGGACCTTTTAACTTATAATTTTTTAATTATTTTTAAATTTCTTTATATTATTTAAGATGTTATCTCTGATATGAACAATTGTACTTTAATTTTTGTTATTATGAAACTTTATATTTTTATTAAATGATATTTTTGTAATTTCCAATATCTATCCTAAAATTCTTCGTCTCAACTCGAGCCTGATAGCTCACATGTACGTGTATATCTCAGATCATGCTCGAGGCTGTTAGACGTCGTCGACGGCTGGTTTAACCTGGGCCGTCGCGCTCGATATCGAGCGGCTCGTCGGCACGGTCAACTTCTTGCTCCGGTTGGACGCCACCCATACAACGTCCATTCCCAATTGGTTGAAATTATTCAGGCTTCTAAGTACCCCTCCGTTCTTTTTTACTCTTTCGATTCATTATTAATTGCGTAGGACACCTTGTTATCGAGTTATTAAATACTCATTCCGTTCCATAATATAAATATAGTAAGTACATTATTTAATAAATATTTAATGAGATCGAACCACAGATGTTTCTATTAGCTAGATATAATACTACTCTTTCTATTAAAAATAAATATAATCTAATTTTATTAAATATTATTTAAATAGTGTATTTTCTCCGTATACATATTGTTGGACTTATGTTGGGACGGAGGTAGTAGCAGCTGACACCAATCGCCTGTCACGGTTTGAAGACGATACAATTAATGTAAACTGTTTTGACGATGAACCATTATTACAACGCGGGCATATGGTTTTTGCGAAATAAATGGATGATGTGAGTTGCGGGTGCGCTGTTTCAGCTCCACCTCGGTAGCTTCTATATCATAGGTGCAACTGCTCATGTCCAGCGTGATTCGAAAATGATGCGGCAACGAGCAATGATTCCAAGGCCAGCAGGAAGCAAGTAAGGGCCGTCCTTTTTTGCATTCCCCTTTGTTCTCTTATCCTCATTTGCGATCCTCCCTTATCCACACTATGCATCAACCAATGTCAAATAGCGATGCTACTGTCCCGGAGCTGCGACATCAATGGAGTGCAGAACCTCTCTCTCTCTCTCTCTCTCTCTCTCTCTCTCTCTCTCTCTCTCTCACACACACACACCCCTTTGTTCTCTTTCCTCATCATCATTTGCGATCCTCCTTTATCCACACTACGCATCAACCAATGTAAAAATGGAGATGCTATGCTACTGTCCCGGTACTGCAACATCAGTGGAGTGCAGAATCACACACACAGAGGACGGAATAGGACAACTGTTCTGAAATAAATTCCAAAACAGTAAGAACGGACTGGGTTTGTTTACTACCGTGTTGTTAAATTATCTGAAAACTTGTTTGAAGAACTCCTTGAATCTCACTATTAATGGACCGGGGTTGAATAGTACCGTTCCCCACTGTGCCAGCGAAAATTCCTGTGTCTACTGTCTAGAGATCGAAACGAATCAGATATGAACGAATAGTCTCAAATACAAATATAAATTTATATTTTTAAAATAAATACAAATACAAATTCGAATATTCTTAAATAGAAATACAAATCGAATATCATAACAAATATAAATTCGAATTGAATATGTATTTAATTCAGTCGAATATGAATATCCTCTTCCAACTTTTGTAACAAATTCCTAGCTATTTTTGACGGTTTTTCACCGATTTTTAATCGGTTACCGGAACAGCTACCGGTTTTAATTCGCCCAAATTCAAATTTCGAATCACAAAATTCTAAATCGCATAGGAAATGGATTGAATACGAATCGAATAGTTTCGAATACGAATATTCTTAAATACAAATACGAATATTTTCAAATACGAATTTTGCTTACCATATTCGTATTTTCTCAGATACAAATATTGAATAAAACGTATTATCCGTTACCATTTCCCACCCATACTTGTGCCCCACCAATACAACGTACACAGGCACCATGCATCACATACCAGAGCACAAAGCAAATGTAGCATCAAGCATGGGCTCTATTATAGCAATCGATGCGCACGTCCTATTTTATTTATGTTTGTGTTTGTGCTGACGGACTAACAAACATCAATGTGTCATCTAAATCATCAAATCTATTCTCTGGCGAAAGGTTGCTTTATTATATCCAAAGTTTACCAGCTGTTCCATAAAATGGACCCCAATAGCTGAGCATATCCAAATCTAATTGAACCAACGAGTTTTTTTAATAACAGGTCAAACCCTAACAAAATCATGTGCTAATCTGCCAACTATTATTGTACAAAAGAGGGGGTAATCTTCTACATCCTAGCCATGAAGAGAAGGAATGAGGGTGGTGACGCTGATGTTTTAACTTTTAAGCCTATAGCATGGGGAACAATAGCAAAAAGAAGGCAATATTTTACATGTAATTTGACCACTCTACGTCTCAACCTCATTTAGGAAAACAAAAATGCCTCAAAAAAACAAGCCGCACAAGGAGCTGGTAGTTTACCAACAGTATTCCACTGGCACCTAAATTAGCAAGGACAAGACACGTTAGAAATGAGGAGCACTGTGGTAAATAAATCAAGAAGATCAGCGTAATTACCAGAGCAAACATGTATTGCCACACGAAACATAGAATCCCCCATAAGACTCTTTGTACCGATAGGTGAAATATAGATACATTGTTAAATGGCTTTTGAAGAACTTCCACATAAAAACTTAAGCGCCCAGTTAAAATTTGTCATGGTAGTACGATCTCAGGGATTGAATAAGCTGTTCCCTCAGTGACTCTGGAATTGTTTGCCTAAATATTTTTCCAGAATCACTAATTAGCTGCTTTCTGCATTACAGGAGAAAAATATACAATATTAGACCCATTGAATGATGTAAACAAGCCACCCAGAAGTGCAATGATGATCACATAAGTAATCAAAGAAAATGGAAATGCAATCTCATATTTGACATATGCTATTAGGGGTGAAAACTGATTGGATAATGCCCAAACCACATTCGTATTCGTATTTATAAACGAACACGATTATTAATCCGAATATTCTTAAATACAAAATTACAAATTCGAATCGAATATTGTAACGAATGCGACTTCGAATCGAATATCTACTTAATTCGGTCGAATTCGGATATCCTCATAACTTACGTAGTATAAAGACATTAATGATATTTTATCCTCGTACAATCATGTTTAATCATTCTAATTCATTTACTTCACCTAAAGAAACACGAATTCATGTTCAATTAAAAAAACTTATCCAACTAATTAGTCGTATTATAATAAAATATGACTATTGCTTCGTCGAATACGAATATAAATACATAAAGTCTGGATAAAATAACATTTCGGATAATAAAAATCCATACCATATTCACATCCATATTTTTATGCGAATTCGAATACGAATATAATATAAATTGTTAATTGGATGGGAAAATCTATACCATATCCGCATCCTATCGAATACGGTAACAGGATAATACAGATAATTTGTATCCACTTTTCACCGCTATATGCTATGTGGTGGGGGCTTCTGAATGTTAACTTAGCAGGGAAACCAAAATGTAGTACAGTTCCGCAGAACAACCTCTCCCACAGGCAGGCATCAAGAACATGGACTAGTCCAAAACCAAATAAAAATATTTAAGCTCATAAAGACCTTAGATATAAGAAATGAACTAACAGCAACTATACTGCAATCTTACGGACTAGCAACAGAATTAAAATGGAAACAATGAATGAATGATAACACTCATACTGCAACCACGCAGCACTACAATGTCACAAGTAAATTATCTGGCTTAGTGGAGTAAATAAAATGCTAATAATGCAATAATAACTGTGGATCAATGTTACATTGTGCAATGCAGAACATTAAGGAAATATTTCCATACATAAAGATCTCAAGAGCAAAAGAACAATATAATAAAAGAATAAGAACCATCCCCGTATAGCAATATCTTATAAGCAAAAGAAAAATAAAGTTGAATCACAAAAACATCAGAGCAAAGCAGTTTCACCTCAATGAATCACTATCTTGAGGCATGACTGTATTTTGTACACGCCGCCTCTTTTCAGAACGCATGAAATTATAGACGCAATCCACCCAACCAGAGGACCAAAGCTCAGAAGATGCTGATTCAGCAAGCCTACACATTTAATTAACAAAACATGCAGTAAGCATTAGGAAATTACTACAGCTCACAAAATGAATTAAGACCAACACATGAAAGAAAGCTGTTCTGCACCCAAAAAACTAATGGAAAAAACTCGAAATAAATATGGGGAACATTCTCTCTAGTACAAATATGCTAACTCAATAACTGGCATATGGGTCACTGAATGAGGTTTGGATGGATCAGATTAAAGGGAATTGGAAAGGGGTGAGAGCCTTCATGCATTATTTGTCAGCCTCTGAGGGTATTATTTTCACAAAGTATCCATCCATGTCACCCTGAATCTAGTCCATCAGAGCAACCAAGCCTCATGCAATGTTAGCATCTGTAAGTTGATACTTTCTATTGACAATAGACTTAAATGAACCATATTGGTTCTCGCTTAGTCTAAAACATTCACCAATTATTCGTTTGTAAAGCAACTTAGTCTCCGTTTGGCATTGCGGTGGGGCTTTTGAGAAACATTTTTTTTAGTTTTGGATAACAATTAGTTGGAGGCATATTTTTTGGAGCCATAACAGAAATATCTTACCACAACTGGTAAAGATTCCCATAACAAACTAAATTACACAGCGCAGCACCGTAACCACAAATTGGCCATTAATGAAACTTACCATAGATATTACTAGTTCGCAATGCAATTTTTAAAGATGTACTCCCTCTGTTCATGTTGTACTTGACTTCCTAGAATCTATAGCATTAAACTTTCTAAAGTTTGACCGTCAATAAATTTGAAACTATCTAGATTGACTATACAAAAATTATATCATTAGATTTATCGTTAAAAATACTTTCATAATATTACAATTTTATTAGTATATCTTAGTATAAAGTTATAAAAAGTAGCGATCAAAGTCGCATCTCGAAGACTGTAAAAAGTCAAAAACGTCAAAGTAAAAAAGAGCGGAGGGAGTACAAAGCAAGGTAGCATAAAATTTGCTATGTTTAGCACATCTGCATAGTATTCTATATGAAGTGGGTTCAGTTTAAAATAACGAGATAAAAAATCAGTAAGTGATTGAACATGGAAGGTGTGCAATGTCTGAAAACTGCAAGAGAAAAAGAAAGCAACTGAATGGACAATCAGTGTTTCATGGAAAGAAATACAAAGAGCAATAGCAACATACTGTCAATTAGAGACTTACATTTCCTTAAACTTCCCTTCTTCAAGAGGGTGTTTCAAGCATGCACTGTCCTTGGCTGAAGATACCACATCCTTTACTAAGTTAGCAGAGGCTTCATGGTGTAAAACTAAACTTTTAGAATTTCCCAAACTACAAATTTTCTTATCCAATGTTGAGGTAACGGTGCTTGATGACGGTTCAGAATATTGTTCAGCACGTGTGACTTCAGCATCACTGGTCTCTTGGAGATCAGTAAAATGAATTGGATGTCCATTTCCATTTGCATCCTGCAACATCCTTTGTGAATTAACATCCGTATTGCAAGAAATACTACTGTTAGCATTCCTTTTACTTGATTCTGTAGATTTTCCAGACTCACACCCATCCGGTTCTGACAGTGTTACACCCTCATTAACTTCTGGCTTCTTTCTCGAAATGAGGTCAGCTTTGCCATTTGATGTAACCTTTTCTGTTCCAGTATTCTTTAAGTGGATCGGCTTGATATGTGGACCTGGTGCAATCTTGCCATTCTTCAAGGGTAGCATCGTAATATCTTTAGGAGAACATGATCCATTCTGTTTTACTAATGGTATCTTCAGGGGCTCACCAGATGTGGCATTTGATATGCCATTTCCATTGGTGTTGGAAGATTTAACTGCACTAGAAGAGTAACCATTTGTACTAAGCTTTTGAGTTTTGGTACTCAGTATATAGAATAGGATATAGACCTTCTCAGACAGAACATCCTGAGAGTTTGAGATGGAGACATGAGAATCATTGCAGCAATACCAGCGACCACTAGCATCCTGAGCATAATGCAAGTTCCAAGCAACCGTTTAGCTAGATGTTACAGTAATAAAATTGAAGAAATTTCAATACTGAGGGATAGCCTATTACCTTAACATATGCATAATAGTGACCAGACTCTGGGGAGAATCCTGAATGGACAATACTGCCAAAAAGATTATATACTGGCTGTGAACCCTGCAGATCCACGCAAAGCAATACAATTAAAATAAACTGATGGGATACCTCATATGATATATTGCTAATAAATGTAAAAAGACAATGTGCTAGAAAATCCAAAATATTATTCAGAAAATATGGAGAGGAATTCGGTGTTACTTGGCAGGATCAAGATTTTATTGTTCCAAAAAGAAGCACTGCTTTATATGATGAGCAAAGTTGAGACAGACTAACAGGGAATGATATTGCAATGGAGCTTGAGTGATCTATGATCAAATACAGAGACAGTGATTTCCTAGTGAAGAAAAATCCTGCAAAGGGATATCATAGACTCATAGTCCAGCTGTAGTCTAAATCTGGCACTTGCCTTTGCAACTTTGTGATACTCTTGTTAGGGCATACCACACCAATGCCCAAAAGATGACCATAAGACCTACACTATCCATAATTTCTTGAAACTAATTGACATTCTTAAAATAGATGTTATTCACAGCCAATCAATTCTGGCTTAGACTGGCACCTGTTTTGCTACATTTGTAGTATCATGCAGTCAAAATTGGTCATGCATTAGTCTCAAGACCAATAGGAGTAGTATCATGCAGTCAAAATTGGTCATGCATTAGCCTCAAAACCAATAGGAGTGGTATCATGCAGTCAAAATTGGTCATGCATTAGCCTCAAGACCGGTAGGAAAGCTATTACTCCAGAACTTACTACAGAAAGCAATTCCATTCAAGTATTCATACAATGTAAAAGGCATGCTAAGCACTAGTTAAAAAGTCCTAATTTATTTGGCACTAGATGTTCCATAGATAATCTCAAAACTTCCGTCAAGATCGACAGGGGAAATTGTACAAGGACCCATTAGGTGACTTTACTCTTAGCCTCTCACTGCATTAAAGGTATTGACATAACAAATTGTTTTTAACTGACAACCACCCTCCCTGGCATTCACCCAGAGAAACAATCTCCAAACTTGGATTATTACCACCAAAAAACTAAACAAAATGGGCCACAAATAAATAGTGCCTCCAAGAGTTTACATGATACTTCAAATTTTATTGGGACTAACTCTATAGCTCGGTTATAGATAACTAAATAAAATATCTTCTATATTTAGTAGTTTTCCTTTCCGAGACATGAAGTTTAACTCATGTTCAAATCTAATGGTTCTTATTACTCCAACAGTCCCAACTTGTTGTCTACAACTAAATTATGCACTCAGGAAACAATAACATTACTTTATGACCGCAAAGATTCAGACAGAAAAATAGCTAATGAATAATAAAACAAAATTAAGCTGCCACACTTATACATAGTTTATAAGATCAACACACGAGCAGACAGGTATGCTTTAGTTGTGATATATACAGTTTGCAACCTTAAAGTGAGTTTCTTATTAATCATTATTCTTTGAGTTCTCT
Organism: Dendrocalamus sinicus; assembly: GCA_036346575.1. Lineage (NCBI taxonomy): Eukaryota > Viridiplantae > Streptophyta > Magnoliopsida > Poales > Poaceae > Dendrocalamus > Dendrocalamus sinicus. Next base: position 30,965,512 of record CM070654.1, on the reverse strand, counting down.
TTTTTCTGGTTGGCACAGAATCAGTAGCCTGGTTTCAATGGAGTGGAGAAGAAGCTGATAGATAAAAGAGAAGATAAGAGCTGGATAAAATAGAAGAGAAGAGAAGAGCTGGATAAAATAAAAGAGAAGATAAGAGCTGGATAAAATAAAAGAGAAGATAAGAGCTGGGTATATCAAAACAGAAGACAAAAGGTTACTCCCCTGCAGTTCACTTGACACTATTAAACTTTGTGATAAATATACAAGCGCTAAAAAAAGGTATCGGAACACAACTTTTCAAATTGCTAGACATAGTGATATATATCTAGCCCTTTTACACATCTCTACTACTTAAAAAGGGAGTTGTTAGTGGTGGTTCATCTGCCCCTCCTAACTCCCCCTTGCACATCTCTAAAAAAATGTCTAACAAAAAAAGCAATCTTCAAAAAAGAAAAATCCACCACTCTACAAATTCTCTTAACCAAAAAACAGAGCTCTACCGTGTGCATGGCAGAATCGAGGGCAAGGAGGCAGAGCCGACAGCGTGGGCCGGGCAGGCCAATCCCGACAATGCCGACTCGACGTGCTGGGATAATATGATTTTTTTATCCGTAGCAAACACGGGCATTCAGCTAGTTGAGGATTAAATAACAATATAAACAAGGGCCCTGACCCAAGCAATTTTGCTCAACCAATTAACCACTAGCTCAGACAGAACATTCAGAACTCAACAAAACATATTTAAAGATCAGCTTGATTGCAAAATAGATTATTTTCATCCTTTTTGTCAGTTCATTGGTTATTCAGACATCATGTGCGTTATTCAATGTTCATGCTTCTGAAGTTTGATGCAGTGAACCTCAGAGAGTTGATCTAACACAAAATTGCAAACAATGTTCCTGAACTAACTAGATGTTGATGGCACCCTGTCATAGCACAACCACAACAAAGTAGCAGCAGAACCACATCAATCAAATAACCAACATGTGGTCACTGCTCAATGAGTAACCTATTACAAGAGAAGTAGACTGCTTTTATGACTAGTTACACACTAATAATATTGCCTGCCTGGGAAACGTCCAACAAATACTCCAAACAACGTGAGAATCAATTCAATGGTCATGTTTTACCTGGTTTTTATTATACATGAAGTCAGAAAGAACAAGAGCCTCCTTGAATTCTATGTTCCTGTTGATCTTCCCACCATTTATTCCCTCAAACCTCTAATAACAGCCACCCAAAAATAAAAACAAACACGGATAATCAGCAACACCTCTTAACCAAGTCAAATGAACAACAATAAGTTCTTTGCAGAATAAAAATATCAGGAATGAAGATTAATAACCTTGAGTTGTATGACAAGCACCTTAGGTGCCCTGCGTATGAACATTTGCTTCTGCGCTGAGGTAAGCTTCTTGCATCTGCAATACCAAAATTCACTTTTCACCAAGGCTTGTTTGTAACACAGGAAAAATATAGGAATCCAAGTGCAAAACTACAGAAATAGGAAATGGGGATAGATGTTGAGATGAGTAATAAAAAACACAGAAAACTGTAATTGGTTCATGGAAAGGCAATATAAATACGCTTTGAGTATACTGGAGGCCACAAAAACAGTTAATATTAAATGCTCCACATATTTTATTATGTCACACACTCACACTTAGCCCTTCTTTCCAATCAAACAAATTGAGCTCACTTTCTTCCCTCTTTGTCTCCCCAATACAACCCCAAAAAACCCCACCCACCAAGGGCAAGGCAACTTGCTGGTGCATGGAAAAGGCCACATAGCGGCATTCATGTGTACCCAAGAAGGATGTAACACAGTGGCGTTAGCATGTAGCAGAGGCAATGATAGTGGTGTGCAGTGCAGCAATGAGCTTATTTCCCAGTACATGTTTGGATCTTTTGCATGCCTTGAATTTCTATGCAAGGATAAATTGGCCCATCCAGGCAATACCTCATATAGGCAAGGTTAGCAAGGCTCCCTGTTTAGTTATGTTTCCTTGTTGTACAATGACTGTACGCTTTCAAGAAATGCATAATTAATTAATGATTGCTTAAATTCTTTTATAATATTTACCAATAATCATTTGATGGACCACAATGTGACAAAATCATGTTTAAACAAACGTTGCCCACATGAGACATGAGAGAGCCATTTGGATCTCTGCATAGGGCAAGCTTTTCCTTGCTTATGTGAGAGAGTTTGCTTGGCAACAGAAGGTTTGTGGAAATCTACCAAACAAAATAAGGTTGCCCGGCAAGATTAGGCAGGCAAGAGATCAGATCACCCATTCCCACGTAAGAAAACTTCCAAGAGGTTTGAACTAATATTTAGATTCTTGTGAAATCATAAAAAAGGAAAGTGGCCGTACGTTTTTCCCGACAGGGATTCTTACATTCCAAACGAATGAATAGTGAAAATTCCTACTGGATTTGGAATCCTGAATATTTCATCTCAAAATCTAGCGAGTAGACGTTCTCTCTCTTAAAAGAATATAGCATGCTAACCAAGTAAATAGTGAAAATTCCTAACGGAGTCTAAATCCTATTTTTTTTCCTCTGGGGATCCTTCATTCCAAACAAGCCATTACTAAGAAAAACTAGATAATCTATCAGCAATTGACTAGCAAAAAGAAGCATACCTTTCACAACTGTACTTGTTTGCACCCTCCAATATCTCAGGCTGAAAGAAGCGGCCAAGGGCATCACCAACAGAACTGGTCCCGTGCAGGTCGAGGCTGATGTCCATGATATCGTCGGTCTTGTTCGACTCTCCCTTGCACACGAGGCACTTCACCTGGCTGAGCAGCACCCCGCCAAATGTCTCCTTCATCACCATACAGGGCCCCTGCCCCCGGCCCTCCTCCTGGCCAGAGTCTCCATTGGCACTTGCCGCATGAAGGCGCTTGCGTATGCGGAGACCAGCAGTGTGACAAGCGTCTATGACGTAGCGGAGGAACTCGTGCGCGTCCTCCTGACGCCCCCACCGGAAGTGCTCGGCGAAGAGCGGCATGCAGCGGATGATCTTCCCCGGTGAATCCAGCGCCCCTGCTTCCGCCCGAAGCATCCGCGCGATCTGCCGTTCGAGCGCGCAGAATGCGCACTCCTTGTCCCTGTTCGGGAACACCTTCTTGCCTACAAGCGAATGGATCAACATCAGATGCCTGACGAATTGCACGAAAACAAGTAGACTAGGGGAAAGTCAGTGCTAGGGTTTCGTACACAGATTGGAGTGTCGGGAGGAGAGGCAGAAGGTGGCGAGGGGAGGGGTGGAGGCGAGGCACTGGAGCACACTGTTGAGGTAGCAGGTGTTTCCGAGATTCTTCAGCCCGGGGGGAGGGCCCGAGCGGGGGCGCCGCGGCGGCGACGGCGGCTCCGCAGTCGGGGCCATCACCGGCTCCGAGGGGTGGGAGCGGCGGGGGCAGCGCCGCCGAGGGGCAGCTCAAGGTCCTCCTCCTCTCCACGTAGCGCCGCCGCCGCCGCCCACACCTCATCCGATCGCATCGCCCACCAGAGCGCGCCGCGGAGGACTGGCCACCGTGGTGGTATTGGCGCTCCCAAACGCGAGCTCTAGGGTTGGCGCGGCCGGCGAGGGGAGGCTGGAGCAGTAGCGCGGGCAGGGTCCCTCGAATCGAGGAGGACGACGACGACGACGACGGCGAGGGGAGGCGAGAGGAGGGAGACGGCGACTTGGGGTGGATTATTCCCCCCTCGGACTCGGGCTCGAAGGAAGCCTCGGTGAGCGAACAGGGGTGTTTTTATGCCGGGCGGCTGATTGGCAAGCGGTAGACCAATTTGGTAAGAGTTTTTTCTTTTCTTTTCCTGGTATGTAGATAACTAGGTATGCTTGTTTTTCCCTTCTCTGCAAAATGCTAGTAGAAGCATTCTGCAAAATGCTAGTAGAAGCATTCCTGTGTTCATGTGCTTACCAACAATGTTGTCTTAGAATTATGTTATTCTAAAAAAAACTTCGAGTTGATGGATGGTAGATGGTCTTGGTTAATAATCTTGGTAAAATCTATGCTAGGTTGGATGCAACGATTATAAAAGGTGCCATTTTAAAAATAGATGTCTTCTGTATAGGAAGTAATAGCAGAAAAAGATGTTGTAGTATATACGATTTATGCATTAGGCAATACAAAAGAGAACTATAAATAACATGCACAACTATCTATTACTGAGATGGTCCGGAACGGATTCCTAACGATAATACTTTTTGTAGCTCCTAACCTAGGTTTGATCTCTCATAAGAGCTACTAGATAATACTTTTTTTCTGAATGGGTATAAAAGAACTGTTAAAAACCGAAATTAACACTACTATCTACTAAGACTATTGAGAAGCAAAATTACACCGCCCAGTGCCCACTGCCACACCCGGCCTCTCCCTCTGCCACGCAAAGCACCAACCGCCCCCGGACACCTCCCACTCAAAAATCACCTCCCCGCGGCGTCCGCAGCCATGGGAGCTCAGCAGAGCGTCAGTGCGGGGAAAGATCGGTGCCCGCCGCCCGGCCCTCGCGGGCCCCTCTCCCTTTCTCTTGGTTTTTCGGGGCTGTTCCGTGCGCGCGGTTAGTTGCTGGCGTGGCTTACGTGTTTGTGGAAATGCCGCAGCCAAGGTTGATGTGCACGTCGACCCCACCCGCGTGCTGTGCGAGGCGCTCCTGCTGCCGCCCCTGAGGTGCTCGGTCGTTTGCTTCTTAGGGAGTTGGAACGCGTGCGTGTGTGCCGTGGTTGTTGGATCTTGACGTGCTGTTTTCTTTTGTTGTTTCGGGTGCTCCGGCGCCACTTTCTCGCAAATCGTTGGGAGGTAGGCGTGTCTGCTTGCATTTCGCTGGTAAACTTTCATTTCATATGCGTTCCAGGCTTCGCCCATGCCATGCATACGCGGTCCAGTCATGTGCGTCTCTGCCTGTGTCTGTACGCGTGCCTCGGGGCGTCACGCATGTTTGTGCATGCTCGCTCTTGCATATATGTGTTTCTGTGGCTGCTCACACGTGCCCATATTCTTGTGCGATCATTGGGCCGTGTCTGTGTCTGACTATTGTTTGAACTTTGTACCATTTTGTTGTGGGTTTTGAAGTTTGATCTGCAGGGTCTCCCTCAAACATCCAAAGCCTGTTTGGGAGGAGCGAGAAGTTGGACGTGATATTGGATGAGAGTATCAACGACTCCAATGTTGTTGTTGCCTTTAGACGCCCGAGGCCTGAGTGGTTATCGCAACAATCATTTGTCATTCAGGTAGGCGTTCTGTTCAATGTATCTTGTTTTTTAAAAAAGTTTATTGATTGAAATTAAACAGAAACGTTGCGATGCTATAGCAGAAGTATGTTATAATATTTCATATTGATTCTTTGCATTGCATTCTCTTATTGGTCTTGTGGCGGTACTCATTTCTTCTTCTCATTTATATTCTAACATCCTGGTGTTCTCTGGACCAGAAATATGGCAACGGAGAATTTAATAGAACCATAGTTGATCCTTTGAACCTACAATGGAAGTACTACACGAAAGACAGTATTTGCCATAATAATTGGAGCAACTAGTGAAACTATTATCTATGTGCTCATAGACAATCAAGCCTGATTTTTGTCACATTACTTCTGTGGTGAAAGTTTAGCTATCATGAAAGTTGATTGTGCCATGATTCAAATTGTTTTGATAGAATATTGGGAAGAACCAAATATAGGAGGTAAAAGGACCTAGTTTTATCTTAATACAACAATAACAACAAATCCTTTTATCCCAAACAAGTTGAGATAGGCTAGGAATGAAACCTCCTCAAGGTCAAAGAAACGATAGCCTTGTAATAAAACTTATAAGGTAAAACCCTAAACTTACATCCTGCCATATGAGCAGACAGCTTAAAACATGCCCCTAAACCTTCTTCTTATGTTATGGTTCTGGTACGTAGATCGCTAACTTTTATGCGCTTATATCCAAGCTAATTCTTTGGATACATTCTAATCTCTTAAGTCTTTTTAACTGCTTCCTTCCACGTCAGTCTTGGTCGACCTCTATCTCTTCTTACATTGTCGGTATGTCTAAAAATTCCAATATGTACCGGTACCTCAGGAGGTATTCGTTGAAGATGTCCAAACTATCTCAAGCGATGTTGGACCAGCTTCTCTTCAATTGGTGCCATTCCCACCCTATGACGCATATCATCCTTTCGGATTCAACCCCTCCTTGTGTGACCACAAATCTACCATAGCATCCTCATATCTGCTACACTCATCTTCTGTATATGTTTTCTTTTAGTCACCCAGCATTCTGCTCCAATAGCATCGCAAGTGTGATCGTCATCCTATAGAACTTACTCTTTAATTTTTGAGGGACCTTTTTATCACACAAGACACCCGATGCTTGGCGCTATCTCACCCACTCTGCTCTCATCCTATGGCTCACGTCTTTACCAATCTCTTCGTCCCACTATAGTATCGATCCTAAATATCAAAAAGTGTCATTTCTAGACACTACTTGTTCATCTAGACTAATATTCCATTAACTGCCCTGGTGCCGCTGAAATCACACCTCATATTAGTATGTCCCGAAGAACCTCATATTAGTATGTCCCGAAGAACGCAGATGATAGACGTGGCTTATAACACCTGGGCCGGATTTGGCCCAGCCTGGCCCACGCGATGCCCTATAAGAGAGAGCGCTAGGTGGCGGAGGAAGCAAAAGCTGATTTGCTTCCCTCCCCCGTGCTCACTCGGCTACTGTCGCCCGCCCTGTGCTCACCCAGCTACCGCCTTCTTCCCCCGCGTGTACGCCACCGTTGACCAGCCGCCGGCGCTATCGCTCCTCTGGCCGCACCTCGCCGTCCCCCTGTTGCCGGCGACGCCCTGCGCACACTACGCATCGCTACCGCCCTCATGCACCGCCGTCGCTAGCCACCAGCACTGCCCCTTGCTGCAGCCTACGCCACCGATGCCAGCCGCTAGCGCGCGCCGCCGTGGTTAGCCGCCTCCACGCGCTTGCCCCCGATGTTGCCTGGCGTCGCTGCTCCCAGGCCGCGTCTCACCTTCCTCATCCCTTGCTGCCACCGCCGCTCCACCCTGCGGCCACGTTTCGCCTTCCTCTGCCCTGCAACTTGCCGCCGCTCCCCTGCTCCGCCCGGCCGCTCGCCTCACAAGGAGGGAGCTTGCTGTGATGGGAGAGGGGCCGACTAGCCGACGAGAGGGCAGGGTGGAGCCAACTGACTGCGGAGAAGAGGAGAGGAAGGGGAGGAGAGAAGAGAAGAAAAGAGGTGCTGCCTTGAGGAAAGAAAGGAAGGGAAGGGGGGAGAAAAGAAGGGAGGCCGGCCGTGATGGGAAGGAAAAGAGAAGAGGGGAAGCCAGGCGATCAAATGAGGAAAAGAAAAGAGAAAGGAAGAAAAAGAAGGGAAGGTTGATCCAATGCCCGATCCAGCCAAAACAAGGGAGAAGGAGCCCCAATCCAGTTAATCGGAGCTAGAGTAATGCCTCGATTCCTTCTCCTTGCTTGGTTATTGAGTTTTATAGAGATTGAATTGTCGATTAACGAGACGAATGCATGGAATGGTTAGAACATGGCTTGTCGTTGGATCCTATGTGTAGTGCAGTGGTGTTGTGGCCATGTACGTGTAGAGCTAGTGAAGTGCAATGGCCGTATGGTGATGTGTCGGTGCATGCGTGACCGACCAGTGTTTAGTGAGCGGTTAGTGAATCGCTAATTAGTACCAGGCTAATTAGTGAATGATTAGAGTAAGCAAGTAATTAGAGTTTGTGGTCATTGAGGAGAGCGAATGATTACTATGGATTAAGTAGTATGGGTTAATTAGTGTGGGGACTAATTAGCACAAGTTCTTGCTAGAGCTCTATAGAAGGCTGGAATGCCAAGTTCGGTGGTATGGTTTTGGAAGTATGTCTTCGAGACGGCCACAGCCAATATGGGAAAACCCGGTTGTCGGGGCTGAAAACAATGGTTTAACTGATGTAGTCTGTAAATTGTGACAATTAGGCCTACGAGAGTAAGTTGGGTAGACTACCAAACCCAGAATATTTGCTATGTTTTGTTTCGGGTTCGGAAGACACAATCGTTCGAGCACTCGGAGTAGTGGGACGGTATCTGGTGAGAGTGTGGTATATGTTGGTTTTGTGCATAGGAACAACATCGTTCTTATGTGTATGTATTGCGTTGGCAATGAATTGAAATGCACAATGCCTGGTCAGGAGGCGGCTCGAGTTTGGTGCCATCCACGTATCGTCCACCAGGTTTACAGGCAAGTACATGGTAAAACAATGAATTATAGTAAATACTTGCTTTTCGTGTTTCCATGCCATGGTCTACAGTATTTTTGAGGTGATGTATATGAGTATGTGCTAATCATATCTTGATGAGTATTATGTATGATTAAATGTCCACATTTGAAGAATGTTGCATCATGCAAAATGTATAAGAGTCAGGTCGGTGAGAAAATTATATGACTAGTCCGATGTGCTCTTAAATAAGACCTACAGAGATAGGCACCTCTACGGGATGGAGAAAGAGGGCGACATCGACGGGTGTACCCTCCGCTATACCGGTATAAGCTACAGTTACAGATGCATTGCATTGCACAAAAGTGACAGATAAGGTGATACAACCACAGATATTTATTGATTTACAGTTTACTGTAATGGATTTGATTTACAATTCACAGTCATGGAATTGATTACAATTTACAGTCATGGGTTTGATTTATAGATCACAGTTATAGAATTGATTGAATTGCTAAAGTGATGTTACTGCTTTATCGTGTGCTTGTTGAATCTTGGACTCACCCTTGCTTTGTTGTTTTTTTAGACGTATAGTGAAGGCGGCATGCATAGGTGGGAGTAGCACACATATATTCCCACGTGCAATAGTAATTCACATATCACCTCTAGAAATCATGTTCAGACTTTAATGTTGGAGTTTGACAGTTAGCAATAAGATTGTGTCTCATTAGAACTGCTTTATATTATGTGGCCGATGCCTTTCTGCTTAATAGTGGGTAGATGGTATAGTTTTGGAGTAGTGGTAGTATTCCAGGCTCAGGGGATGGGACGGGGGTGTTACATGGCTGACAGGGGGTCTCGATCGGATCTCTCAGCGTCCAGGTGCCGTGACGACGGCTGTTGTCGACAAGAAGAAGACGGGAACAGAGAACGATAGATTGGGAAAAGGAGTTCTATTACTTATTGTCCATACAGTACAAGAGTAAGGCTTCTCCTACTTATAGATTAAACCAATCTAGCTTTCCTAATCTTATCTCTTATTTAAAGTAAGTATTATAGCTATAGATAGATATCTAATACTAACTCTCCTTGCCAAAGAGTCACCATCTGTCACGTCTGCTGCATCTGTTGTGGCGTTGTCTTGGCCTTGCGGCGGCGGTATGGAATTCCCCACACGACACATATACTCCATTTTAATTCTTTTAAGTCTAAAACCTTTTGATTCTAAAGTCTTCTTCCACAACTCCAGATTCCTATCGATAGCTATTCTACTCTCATCAACTAGCACTACATCATCAGCGAAAAGTATACACCAAGAGATATATCATTATATGTCCCACATGACCTTATCCATCACTAAAGTAAAAATGTATGGGCTTAACACTGATCATAGGTGTAGTCCTATCTGATGAGACGATGTGGTTCCGATCTTCCGAAAGGATGATAACTTCGATTTGGAGGAGAACAACTTTGACGATGCAGGCTTCTAACCGGCCACGACCAGAACACCAAGCAATCGCTAAACCACACTCCGAGTCGTTATCAACCGTGCAAGAACGCGTTGACGACCACGAAGGTCTATTCCTGCATGCAATCGAAGAACACGCAAGAACAAGATAACAAGCAATCTGAAATTGCAAATATTTAAATTGAGTTCACAAAGGTGGGATTTCACTGAGGTTCTTTACGGTTGGTCTAGTCAACACAAGCGAAGAACAAAAGTTTTCACAATGGAAAAAATAAGCAAACGAAATCCAAGAAAACTAGAAGGGTGCAACCTCCTTAAATAGGGGTGGGGAAGCCACACAAAACTAAGGAAAAGGGGTGGTACTATTCATGGTACTGTTCACATGAATAGTAACCTGTGAACAGTATGGGCCTAGGTGGGGAAGCACCTCCCCTTTGAGCCCAAACATTACAAGGCCCAATTTGACCCAAATAGGTGATGCAACACCTTCTTCGAGTGATTGTGGCAAGCACAGGAGGAATTTGGAGATGAGGCCGGATCCATTGGAAAGAGAATGAGAAAAGCTTTCCATTGAGTACTCGTGGACCTCAAACGGACTCCGTATGTGAAAGTTATGCACATTTGAAGTTGGGCCGTCGTGCTGAATCCGAACTGATCTGGAGGCCGAATTAGATTACAAAACGTGTCCAAGTTGAACTCTTGCTTGAATTGGTGCAAACATGATGTGGTGCTACAAAAATATATATTTTCCTCATTAGGTAGCATCATATTCTTATTTAAAATATGTTGAAACTGAAGTAACGAATTCACCTTTAGTTCAATTTTGATATTGGGCGCTAGGGTCATATGTGTTGGTGGCGTGGTCACATCATCCCCCCTTCTTGATAGAAAACCGTCCTCGATTTTAGCATATGTGTAGCCGCACGTATTGCATGGTCTTCATCATAAATCTCAGTACATAATAACAAACGCAACAAACTCTCATTAAGTAATATCATAAGTTCTTTATCAAACAAAGTAAAACCTCTTTGAAACGAGCTCACCTTATAATTTAAGCGATGCGTAGGAGCTCTTGTAATTGGAACAACAAGCATAGCAAATATGGTTGTATCCATAAGGGTCGTGTCCTCATCACTATCTTAATAGGAAAGTCATTAGTATCATCATCATATGTTCTGATGTTAGTCACAACATTTTCCTACATATCCTTGAAGTTTTGCCGTAATATAGAATGCTAATTTTTGTTTCATATTCTATGTTATTTCTGTTCTAGGAAACCCATGTAAGTACATATTTTTCATGTATCTGTGAAAGATGGATAGAATTTGTAAGTTGACTTTTCTATTCACACCTTTTCTGACTTGCCTGCCGGTTTGAGCAATCAGCACTCAATGACACCGGAAATTGGGGTGCCGGTGCATGGTTTTCCGGCTGACAGCTTTACACAGTCAGGGAGCAGAGGGATAAATCTAAGCCGGTTTTCGCTTGGCATGGAGCTTAATGAACCAGCAACATCAAACTGGACTTCTGGAACCGGTGTTAAGTTTGAGGTGGGAATCTAGTGAAATCCAGTTGTTTGCATTATTTACATTTTGTACAACTTTTCTCTATCGATTGTGCCTTTTCCCAGCATATCCGGCCTGTTAATAATGAGGGACGTTCCATAGCCAGGGACCATGATGGCTTTCCTCTAACATGCAGGTTATAAAACAGTTTTTTTAGATGGACACTTTAGTAAAAAGTGTTTCTTGTTGACTAATATTCTCTTACCATGCAGTGGTAACCTCCGTGACAACATGATTATCTTGAAGCAAGAGTCCTGTTATGCAGATGTTAATGATAATAGCTTTTTAAGAGTAAGTTCCTGTTTACTTATTTTTACTATCTTTACTTTATTGTAATGTCCACCTTATCATAAAATTCCCATTGACAGGTTAATTTCCAAATGGAACAAGGGTTGTCAATTGTACCAAAATCATTGACCTTCAACAGAGTTAAATGTGCAGTTTCGAAAGGCATTAAATTGGGGGCAACATTTTTGGTTACTAGGTACTGCATCTGCCTACTATTCTGCAGCAAACTCTTCTCTGAAAGTTGGTTAATTTCTTCCTATCTCGCAGCTTGACCGGCGGTTCCATTGTGGGGGACATGGCACCATATCAAGCATTTGCAATAGGTGGCCTTGGTAGCGTGCGGGGTTATGGTGAGGGTGCAGTTGGTTCAGGAAGATTATGCCTAGTTGCTAACTGCGAATATACAGTTCCTCTGGTATGTGAAAAAATAATCCATATATAATCCTAGAAACAACTTATGCAGTTTGTAAGTCAAATTTGGTAATCCCGGAAGGAATTAGAAATTGGACCCAAACTTGGAATTGATAACAAAATGCAATCATGGTGCATATACGGATCAAGTTGTGGGGTAATAGTTGGTGGCTGCATGCAAGAGAAATAAATCATATGCCACAAAAGGATTATGATGAGGAATTCATAATTTAAGGATATTGTTGAAGTATAAGTGAATTGTCTATCTTTCCTTATAAGCTTAAACTTTTGGGTGAATTGGTTGGTGCATGAAACTTAATATGGTACCAGAGCCAAGAGGTCCCGAGTTCAAGACCTGGCTGACGCAATTAAAAAAATTAACTGCAGTCCACTTCTATTCCACGTATTAGGCCTAAGAGAGCCTACACGTGAGGGGGAGTGTTGAAGTATAAGTGAATTGCCCATCTTTCCTCATCAGCTTAAACTTTTGGGTAAACTGGTTGGTGCATGAAATTTAATATGGTATCAGAGCTAAGAGGTTTCGAGTTCAAGACCTGACTGACGCAATTAAAAAAATTAATTAATTGCAGTCCACTTCTATTCCACATATTAGGCCTAAGAGAGCCTACACGTGAGGAAGTGTAAGTGAATTGACCATTTTTTCTCATCAGCTTAAGTTTTTGGATGAACTGGCTGGTGCATAAAACTCAATATGGTATCAGAGCCAAGAGGTCTCGAATTCAAGATCTGGCTGACGCAATTAAAAAAAATTAATTGCAGTCCATTTCTATTCCACGTATTAGGCCTAAGAGAGCCTACACGTGAGGGGGAGTGTTAAAGTATAAGTGAATTGCTCATCTTTCCCCATTAGTTTAAGCTATTGGGTGGGCTGATTGGTGCATAAAACTTAATATGGTATCAGAGCCAAGAAGTCCCGAGTTCAAGACCTGGCTGACGCAATTAAAAAAAAATTAATTGCAGTCAACTTCTATTCCACGTATTAGGCCTAAGGGGAGTCTACACGTGAGGGGGAGTGTTGAAGTATAAGTGAATTGCCTATCTTTTCTCATAAGCTTAAGCTTTTGGGTAAACTGGCTGGTGCATGAAACTCAATAGATAGGTTTTAACTTTTAAGAGTTGGAGTTGAGAAGTTGGGATACATTTGAATTGCTCTTGTTCTCAATAAACCCACCAAGTTTGATACTAGAAGAAAAGGAGAGAATTTGAAATGGGAAAGATAAAATGAAGGCCTGCAATTGGGTCTTATTTGGTGATTAGCAAGTCCTGTTTTTCTGTAGTTTTGTTTTTTACACTATATTTTTTCAGTACACGAGTTTGTCCATTCTGTTGTTACTATTGGCTGGTGCAAGTTGCATCAGATCTGCATCAAATGGAACCAGAACTCTGAAGAGATCATGTGGCCATATCAGATTCAGCTCTTTAAATGCAACCAGGACAATGAGGTCATTACCAGTGGCTGTAAGGTTGTACTAGGCATAAGTTCTGGAAAGAGCTACAGCCGATTGGCTCATCAATATTAGGATTTGCATAGTGAACAGGCCTCTTACATAGTTACAATATATCATTATATTGCTAGAAGTGGTGTCAAGAAGAGTTTGGCATCAACACATGAAAGTAATTCACTTTCTTTTGCCTATTGAAGTAGCAGGCACATGATATGTTTGTATGAATGTCCCTTGATTGCTAAAGATTGACAGGTGCCTGTTTGCAGTTTCAATTTGAATTTGTTTAACATTATTTAGTAATAATTTAATTGTTTAATCCCAAAGGGCAGGCCTGACGGATTGGTGGAGTCTCTATTGTGTGCTGGTGGTCACGGGTTCGAATCAGCCTCTTTGCAAAGCAGGGCAAAAGTTGCCTAGAAAATCTCCTTCCCCAGACCCCACATAGTGTGGGAGTTTCAGCACTGGGTACGCCTTTTTAATTTAATTGTTTAAGCCCAAAACGATAAGTAGCTTGTGTTGATGACTGGAACTACTGTACTAGAAGTTTGAACTGTAAACTGTTGAAGTTGAGTGGTTTAACAAACTTTAGCTAGAGAGAAACAATGGTCATTGGATGATTCCAGTAGAAATGGAAATCATTGCTGGTGATTCAGTGAAAGCTAGTATTGTGTCTCAAAGTGTTTCCCTGAAGATGTATTGAAGCTTCCACCACTGACAGAAATTCATACCGGGTCATATTGTGCTCATCTTCTTGTGGTCTGATAAGTGTCTAGCTTTCATAACAGCCATGTGCTATGTAATCTTGTCTATTCAGATTAACCATAAAATACTGAAATATCTGTTTCTGTGAAGGCAAAGCATCTCGAAGGATCTATTTTCATGGACTCTGGCAGTGACTTAGGATCTGCTCGTCATGTCCCTGGTGAGAAGAGCATCGTCTTCCACACCGTAAGCTCCCTGTCCTCGCCGTCGCAGTGCTCCTCCCCCTACTATAACCATCCCCTAAGCCATCCCGCTCCTCTCTTCTTGGCTCTTGCCCCTGCGCTTCTTGGTTGCGTTGTATTGAGTGGGTGGAGACGGTGGGCGCTGGCTTTGAAGGAGGCAAAGACGTAGTGCTCTCAGCGTTGCTTTGGCGTTGCCTTTTCACGCTTCATCCATGGCGGTTTTTGCCACCTTTTCGGCCAATTGTTTCTTCCAATAAATAAATAAGACGATTTCTCTATTAATTTTTAAAATGATTTATTGGAACAATATTGTCGAAGCGGTTTATCGATATTTAATTTATTCATATAAATATTCACGTAGGATTAATCTGAGCGCTCCTTGTGGCAGGTAAACCCCGATGATATGCAACGTAAAATTATGCCCCGCTTTTTCCCTTTTTTTTATCTATTTTTAATTTTAGTTTTTTTTATCAACCGATACTATTCAATAGACCTGCTAGCCATAGCTAAAAAGTATTAGTTATAGCTAATAAAAGGGACTTATGGTACCTTTTCTGCTTAACTACTCTCTAGTCCCTACCATGCAAACAATGGGTTAAGTAGACAACAACAGGTCAGCTGTGGTCAGATTGGATCTTCAAAGCACAAGGCTCAACGCGCTCCTCGTCCTAAGAGGGGAAAAAAGAAACAGAAAAATGTACACAGCTGGGTAGATCGATGCGGGAGACTGTAATAATGTAATGGAGAGTAAGGGTGCTTTTGGTTGAGTTTTTGGGAGTTGCTTTTGCTTCAAAAAAGCCAAAAGTCAACCAAAGGGTGGAAACAGTCGCTTTTGAAGCGACTAGTTTTGGGTAGTCTGCTTTGAAAGCACCTTGGATCCTGCTTTTGGCTTTCTACTTTTTGAAATGGTGAAAATAGAGAGCTGTTTCATAGTTGTTTCAAGGAAAATAGAGATAGGAGGTAAGTTTTATACTTGTTTGAACCAAACAGACTTACAGATTTTCCACACCCACAACCTACAAAGACTTTTTTCTACACACACAAAGCTTTTTTGAAGCCACAGCTCAATCAAACACACCCTAAGTGTACAAATTACTATACTTGTACCTTCGGTTCATGGCCTCCAAGCGAGCAGGAGAGAGAGAGATAGATAGAGAGAGAGAGAGCTAGCACCGGGATGACAGGCCTGTAGATTCCGGCGCTCGAAAATAGAAATCTGGAATGGCGACGGTTCCCCGCCCAATGGCCAATCGGTGGCCGACTCGACCGGCCAATGTGTCCTCAGCTCAGGCGCACGTTATTATCGGCGTGCGGCTCCGCGCTGCCACCGCGCGCTCCTGCTCCGCCGCACCTCAACCATCCCGCGCATGGTTGGAACTTACCGACGGACGTGGCCGGCGTCGCGCGAGAAGCTAGCCGAGCCGGTGACCGTGTCATAGACAGACTCACCGACGACTGGGAGGAGGCTTTCGGTCTGTGTATCCGATCGCTTTTGTATGGATGGATGGTTTTTGCTGTTTTTTTAAGACGATGACGGATGGTGTACATAATTTTACGTTCGGTAAACTGTCTGAAGAAATCATAACAGCCATATACCCGGGGGGATTCCGGCCCACGCGGCAGCCACGCCGCCTCGCTCGCGGCCGTGGCGTGGCGACGGGTTTTGCGTACGGCCGGCCGAGGCACTTTCCTCATACTTTTCAAAAATTACGTAAAGGTCCTTTTTCCTCGCGAAAAGGTCCCTGCAAGTTTTTTCTTTAGAAAAAAATTTTGGATGGCGCCCCGTGGGTTTCCAAAATTACGTATAGGTCCTTATTTACTTACGTGCAAGTCCTTACAAGTCCTCGATTTTTTCCAAAAAAACCCTTTGATTTTTCCGAAATTACGCATTTGTTCTTGATTTTTTTTTATGAAACTCTCTGCGAATTATCGTCTCTTTTACTTTGGTCCATACGGTAGCTAGCGTGGCGTGCGCCGCGCTTATGCAGCTAGTGTATTCGAGAAACCGTCGCATTGTTTCGATTTCCAAGCTGAAGCCAAAAAAACCAAAATGGGGAGAGGATTCCGGTGGCTGACAAGCGGAGCCCAAGGCACGGGCCTTCTTAAACCTGACAGGTGGGTCCCACAAAGAGGTCTCCGCTAACCCGACTCGTTCCGACTTCCGAGTCGTTTCGCGTCGACGCCATCCGCACGTGCCCCCTCTCTTCGTCTTCCGCCGCGTCAGATCGCTCGCCGCTCCAGCCTCCAGGAGCCCTAGCGCCGCCACCGATCCCAGGTTCCCAACCGAAATCGCGAAGTCACCCGCGGCGGCGGGATGGGCGAGGAGGCCAAGTACCTGGAGACGGCGCGGGCCGACCGCTCCGTCTGGCTCATGAAGTGCCCCCCCGTCGTCTCACGCGCCTGGCAGGGCGCCGCCGCCGCGTCATCCTCCGCCGACGCCAACCCAAACCCCGTCGTCGCCAAGGTCGTACTCTCCCTCGATCCCCTCAGCTCCGACGAGCCCTCTCTCCAGGCAAGCCCCCGCTCCCCCTCTCGCACTGCCCCGCTGTTCCCTCCTCCCCCGTGCATCGGATTGCTGCGCATCTGACCCAACGGATTGGTTCGGATGGCGGTGCAGTTAGCTGATGAGCGTGGTGCAGTATGCGCGAACAAACTGCGTGCCTGCATTCGCATTAGGAGTTTACTGGGATGCGCTAGGTTCGGAGAGAATTGTGCGCAGAAAAATGTGTCTCTCTCTTTTGTTAATTCTGTGGTAGGTTTGAGTCCACGGATAAGCTTGGGAGAGACTGGTTGAACAGCAGCATGGTTTAGGATGAAGAAGAGGGATCGACCGTAGTCTGATGGTAGACTTGATTGATTGGACGGGTGATTTTCAAGCAAGAGAAAATACTTTTCGAGTTAATTGCGTAATGCTACACTCTGCACACACTATGAAGAGCATACAAACCTTATGCAGATTCAATTGGCTGTGTTAACTGTTAAAAAGGCTCACAGGTTTAATTTGTACAGCTGGATGTCATACTGCTCTGTCCTAAGTGTTATAATTGTTGCTCATTGTGGTATCTATCATTCTTACATGATGTTATTGGAATGACAGTTCAAGATGGAGATGGCTCAAACTAACACTGGCAATACACCAAAGAGTTACTCCTTGAATATGTTCAAGGATTTTGTACCCATGTGTGTTTTCTCTGAGGCTAACCAAGGTAGGAACCAAATTCCCAGCTTGTTAGCTTTGTAGTTCTCTTATGCACACCTCTCTTATCTGTGTGTTTTTTGCTGTCCTAACAGACACGATTTGGATTTGTTCCTGTATGTCAGAGATCCATTAACGCTTGGTTCTACCTATATACTTCTTAGTTTAACACAATGATCTGATTGTGGTGAAATAATAAGCTTGTCGAAACAGTCAAATATACCGAACTATAAGAGTATGCTACATATGTCTAATGTTGCACACATGTTGCGCATTTTTTTTTACAAGAGAGCTTGAGGTAGACTCTTCAAACATTTTATCTATACTTTGTTGTTGTGGAATATTTTTATAGGAATTCATTAATATCTAGGAATGGTTCAATTCCCAAACTTCTGGCACCATATTGATGAGAAATTAATTAATGCAGTTACTTGTGCCATTATCAATTTTCTGACCTCAATGATTTAATTTGTCACCATGGGTTTCGATTGCACACCGTGGGCTATCTGTTGAATTGTAATGATATTACATGTTCCATCTTCATACTTTTGTCACCCTGTTTGCCTAATGAGTCCTTATGTGAGCATAAAACATACTATCTTTTTCTTGATATATCTAACCATCTTGGTCTATTGCATCTGGCCTGAGTATCTTAAACTGTTAGACATTTACTGCTCCTACATTTGTGGCTTGCCCAGAGGTTTGAGTGCATGCTTCATACTTGGAAGCAGTGTTTGAAAAATAGTTGGTGGCTAGGTGGTTATTGTATTTATGGCCAAGTCCATTATTTCCTAAACTGTTTGATTCATGGTTTGCATTTATTTTGGGTACTAGGGTATTATCGTTGATCCTCAGCAACTTCCGTATAATTTGTGCATATAGACACGCCCTTTGACAAAGTTATTTCAAAGAAATAGGAAAAGTACTGTCATAAATTTCTCTGTCTAAACTCTAAAGCCAAAGGTTTCCAGGTTGATTTCATTGTTGATCTTTTTAAAACCCGAAACAGCTGACTTGAGGTGGGCTACCACTGGTAGCAGGTCACGGGCAGGTTACTTCCTGTAACCAGTTGAATAGTTCCCACTTATCAGTAACTCTGCAGTTTTTGGTTTCTAAAGAATTTTGGGGTATTTCCAATAGCACCCTATTAGTTTTGACTTTTGAGTATCACTGAAGCATAACCTCTGTTTGTTGCAGGGAAACTTTCATGTGAAGGAAAAGTGGAGCATAAATTTGATATGGAGCCTCACAGTGATAATTTGGTGAATTATGGAAAGTTATGCCGTGAAAGAACACAAAAGTCCATGGTTAAAACTAGAAAAGTGCAGGTGGAGTGCTTCAATGGCTATTTTACCTTACTGTGACTTTAAAGTATTATAAATTTATAATTTACCCTTGTGTTCACTACTTGTAGGTACTTGACAATGACCACGGAATGAGCATGAGACCAATGCCTGGCATGGTTGGTCTGGTACCTTCTGGTTCAAAGGTAGTTTTCTCTTCCAATATGACAGCATAGGATTATCCATTGTGCTGTTGTCCTTAATGATAGAGATCAACATTTGTTCATATGTCTAGGTGGTTTAATATGTGATGCAGTGTATTTCTAATTTGTATGGTTCTATCTTAGGGATTGCAATGTTGAAGTTATATAGAACATATATCCGTTTTCGTGTTACCTATATGCTTATTTCTTATAAAAACATTTTCAGTGTGGAAGTTTTGTCTCCTTTTTAGACCTTCGTCACATTGTTGATCATGCTGCCAGTCTCTTCATCGTGAACTATCAATGATAACTTCTCGTGACATTCAATTTTGTTCTTGTCAGGAGAAGAAGAAGCAAACACCAACCAAACCATCTGATGTCAAAAGAACACGTAGGGACCGCAGGGAATTGGAAAATATTATATTCAAGCTTTTTGAAAAGCAGCCCAATTGGGCACTAAAGGCCCTAGTGCAAGAAACTGACCAGCCGGAGGTATTTTCTGGGCTTACTCCTAATATTATTAGTAGGAAAAAGCACCTGCCAAGACAAATAACTTTCAACTACAGGTATTCTATTTGTTGTTCTCTCAGTGGTGACTTAGGGATTACTTGTGCTTGGCTTTATGCAGCAATTCCTGAAGGAGATACTGAACGATCTGTGTGTGTATAACAAACGAGGACCGAACCAGGGGACGCATGAACTCAAACCTGAGTACAAGAAATCGACAGAGGACACTGATGCTTCTTGAAGATGCTAGTCTATTTAACTGCTGTTCTATAACTGAGATACTGCGAACCTGTTGGCCTGATGTGCCGAACGATGAGTTCTCTATTGATCACTCTTGCCGAAACATTAGATGCGTCGGTTACATTGGTTTGCTTTTTAAGAGGCATTGTTTGTAAGGATAAGCTGATACATATTGATCACAGAAAAAACATCTGAGAAACCACATGAAAGAGTTGAGTTTGGGGATAAATTTACCCTATCCTCGTGGGAATCACGAGGAGGATCTGACATGTATGGAGTTTAGCCGTTTAGGCCAGAGAAAAGGGATAACCTTAACGATCAGTAAACATGTAGCCCGTTTCAGAGCTTCCAGGTGTTCATGTGCTGGACTCTATTTGCTCAGTGAGTTAGCTAGAGCTTCCGCAATGCTACGTGGGTTCCAGGATTTTGTTTTTTTTTTTTCCAACAATGATGCGAGAACTGTGAGCAAAGTAGTTCGGTGGCTACCAGGAGGTCGCAGGCGAGATGAGATGGCGGCGGCGGGACGGCGACGGCGTATCCACCTCCGGCTGCAGGAGTAACGGAAGAAGATGGGCTTGAGAGTCCTGGACGGTGCACGCTTTGCGGATTGGCGATTGACCCCAGGCTGCAGAGTGTGAACCATGAGAACCTGTCCATCGTATAATCTGTGCAACGTGGTGAACCTCTCCATTGACCCCAAGCCGTCACGGAGGCCTTCCACGAGCATGATCGCCGCCATTCTGGAGGAAGGCGTCGTCGACACGTCGGCGGCGACCTGTCCTCGGGGATTGATTCTCCCTTGGCATGGGGCAGAGGCAGAGTTGGCCAGGTCGTAGACGCCCTTCGCTGCTATTCAGAATGTGTGATTGCACAGTGATTTGCTTGCACAAAGGCTTGTTTTTTTATCCACATCTGCTCCCTTTCTTGCTTTATTCTTTCCCCCCTCCCGTTTTTTCTTCAGCATGAACAATGATAGTTGTCTGTCGCACTATAAGATCATGTGCTTTCTTTTTTAGGGATAATTTACTATAGCATTTGAAAGATTGTCTTCATATTATGCCACCCTACAGAGTTTTATATTCACGTAATACCATTACCTCTCATTTCTTGTCTTTTTCATTTTGCAGCATTTGACTTATACAAAAAAATTCATTTTGCCTTTAGGTCAATTAGTATGATATGTGAAATACCCACCAACATTGGACGCACAAGAGCTAAGAGCTTCTTATGCCCTCACCACTGCAACTTTATGAGTGTGTTGTGGCAGCGGCCCAGATGTCAACAGCAGAGGGCGTCGCAGAGCATGCTTGTGCTCCCGAAGAACTTTGCCAGTCAGGAAGGCCACATAGGATAGCCACACAACCAAGCTACAGGCGGGGCTGTCAGCGGGGCTCCACCGATGGGGCGATGTTGGTGGTGATATCGACAGCCACAAGTAAGGGCACAATATAGATCGTTGAGTTGGTTCTATGGTTGAATGAACTAAATAATAAGGTTCTTTTCTCACTTTCTTTCGGCTAACTCACGTGATCATATATATTAATCTGATGGTATAATAGACTTTTTGTATGGGTCAAATGCTGCAAAATGAAAGAAAATGTAAGACATGAGAGATTATGCATTGTGTGGATCTAAATTTTTTTAGAGTGGTAATATAGAAAACAATCTTTAGGGTGACATCTTAAGGTATAACAATCTTTGGAGTGATATAATATGAATTATCTCTCCTTCTATAGGACGGATACAAGGAAAATGCACGGAGAAAGCAAATGTGTTCCCCTGTCTCACAAAATGTCGTGTGTGCTCGTTGATAAGAAAAAATTGAGGCATGTCACAATAAGGAGGCTCGTTTGAGCAGAGCTGAATCTACCTGCAGCCAGCCCAACCCCGCTGAACCCTCTGTCTCTGTCTCTGTCTCTCCTGGGAATTCCGCTCCGGCCGCCATTACCGCTTTTCCTCCACCACCGCTCTCCCAAAACCGTATTCTCTCAACCTAGACATCCATTTCTACCCTTCTTTTACCAACTTGTATCATCTCAAACTTGTTTCCACTCGCGATGTTACATGTTTTGTTTCAGTGTGATCGAAGAAGGGGTGTTTATCTTGTCCAATTTCTTTTTTACCATCTTAACAAGCAACGGCGGTTCGGGGGCGCAGAGCGTCTTGCTGGCCAGCGCGTCATGCATGCGAGGTGTTTGTTCAAATGTCTCAACAGCTTAGCTATGCCATTTGATCGTTTGCATGCTTCCTCCGTGCAAAATTTAGTTTCCACATGCCATTCAAGTGTTCGCGATTATCTCTGGTGGGCATTTGGTATTAGGTTAGTATAGTCCCAGCACAAGGCTCGGTGACGGATATAGGAATTTATGGATAGGGGTTTGTCAAAGTATTTTTTTAAAAAAATCTATACTTATGTTTTCTTATAAAAACTAACGACAAAAGTTACATTTTGAAACTATTACAATTTAACGTAGTGTATTTTTTTCTTAAATAGATATTAACTCTGACATAATTCTCTCCATTGACATACGAAAAATTATTAATGCTGCTTATGTATGCCTTGTAAGTTAAATGATGATTTATTTTTTATATACCTAGATAAGAAAGTAGTAAATAGTTTAAGTTTTTGACACACGTTGCCTTTATTAATGATTTATCTATCTATCTATTTGACACTTGTTAAGGGTATAAGTGTCATTTCCTGTTTTAGGGTTGTGTTGAGTCATGTAATATATAATACCTCCTTGGGCTATACAATAGATAAGAACTATTCCTCCATTCAATCTCAACTAACATGGTATCAGAGCCTAGGTTTTGAATCTAGCCTCCGATTGCTTTTCTGATGGTGCTGCCCCAGGAGTGTTCTCCACTCCTGAGGGCGGCCATCTCAGCCCCTTCAGCGAAGGCCTTCCCCGCGTTGCGCCGCCCAAGCCCGCATCATTGCCAGGCACCGCACAGATCCGGCTTCGACACACCTGGATCTGGCGGTCCCTCTTCGTTGCCGACTCCACCGCCGGCAGTGTTACCGGGACTTGTCTAAAATTTTTTTGGCGTGTCACGCATCCCCGTGTTGACTCGCGTCTGACACGGCGGGATGCAGGCTCAGTGCAGTGGTTGGCCGAGCAGCCGCGGTGGCCAGGCGGCACCGAGGAGGTGGAGCCACCAGGGTGCACGGCATTGATGGACTGGCGGAGGAGAGCAATCCGACGGGAGACACACGGTGTCAGCGAAGCAAGGACTCCATCGGAGAAGCACGGCATTGACGTTGGAGGAGCAGAGGCTCGGGCGGAGCATGGGGCACAGAAGGAGCACGGGGAGTAGAAGCTCGGGCGGAGCAAGCGGTGCAGATGGAGCACGGGGCATTCTACAACTCAACTGTGTCCATTTGAGGTGGTGTATGGCTTCAAACCGATCACACCACTTGATTTAATGCCACTTCTATTACAAGAACATGCTAATATGGAGGCTTCGAAGCGTGCTGATTTTGTGAAAAAAACTCCATAAAAAGACTAAAGAGGTAATTGAAAGGAAGGTACATGCTTATGCTTCTAAAGCTAACAAGTCTAGAAAGAAATTATTGTTTGAACCAGGTGACTTAGTGTGGATACACTTTCACAAAGAACGTTTTCCGAAGAAGCGTAAATCAAAGTTGATGCTCTGTGGTGATGGTTCTTTCAAAGTATTTGCCAAGATCAATGATAATGCATACAAAATAGAGCTTCCAAGAGACGATTATGGCGTCAGTACTACTTTTAATGTTGCTAATTTGTCGTCATTCTTTAGGTAAGATGATACAGAGTCGAGGACGACTCCTTTACAAGAAGGGGAGGATGATGAGGACATCTTACTACTACCACGTTGTCTACCTCTCTAAATTCTCCAAGTGTTTATGAAGCACCAAAAGGTCCAATGACTAGAGCGAGAACTAAACTTTTAAATAAGCAGATGAATTGGTTTCTTAATGCATTTTCATGTATTGATGAGAATGTTATACTACCTTATACCAGTTTCTTGTGTGTACTAAGGTATGATGAGGAGACTGGGCCTAAAGTATTGTAGAAGTACAAGGGAGAGGAAGGCCATGCAGTCACCAACCACCGAGGGAAAAGCCATGCGGCTAGACACCAGGAAGGACTCATGAACCTGGGAAATTTAACTTTTTGCCACTCTTAACAATGCCACCTATCCAAATGCCACCCTCTTCATTGCAATTAATATTTTGCCACTCTTGAGCCTACGTGGCGCCCACGTCGCGCCTCGCGCCCGCGCGCGCGCTGCGCGCGCGCCGCGCCGCCGCGCGCCGCCGCCGCGCCTCGCCGCTTCGCGCGCGCCGCGCGCGCGCCTCGCCTCTGTCCGCGCGCCGCCGCCGCGCCTCGCTCGCCTCGCGCCGCCGCCTCCCTCCGCCGCCGCCGCCGCTCCCGCTTCGCCATCGCGCGCCGCGCCTCGCCTCCGCCCCGCGCCGCCGCGCGCCTCCTCGCGCTCTCTGGCGCCGCCGCGTCGGAGGCGTGGTCGCGCGGCGAAGCGGCGCGGCGGCGGCGGCGGCGAGGCGCGGCGCGGCGCGGCGCGGCGCGCGGAAGCGCGGCGCGCGGCGGCGAGGCGCGGCGCGGCGCGCGCGCAGCGCGAGGCGCGGCGCAGCGCGGCGGAGCGAGCGCGCGGGGCGAGGCGAGAGCGAGGCGGCGCGGCGCGCGGCGGCGCAGCGAGGCGGCGGCGGCGCGGCGGCGCGCGCGCGTGGCGCGAGGCGCTGGCGTGGGGCGCCACGTAGGCGAGTGGCAAAATATTAATTGCAATGAAAAGAGTGGCATTTGGATAGGTGGCATTGTTAAGAGTGGCAAAAAGTTAAATTTCCCCATGAACCTTGGTAAGACTTACACGGATGGTCCAAGTTCCAGGCGGCTCAATCACATGGAGACTACCCCGGCCACAGAAGTCCAATCTTTTGAGTGACATGGCACTAGTTCAAGTGACTCCACGGCCAGCATATGATGGCTCGGTCATGTATTTAGTTGATGACTAGATGAGTTCGGTTTGATCTTTGAACTGAATCAAGTAAGGCTTGGAGCATGGCTCGGTTTCTCTGGCTGAATTCGTTTCAAACTGGGCCAAGGCCCATGTGCGGACGGCAACAAAGAGACTACCATAAGTAGCAACCGCCGTGGGGATGAAGAGGGACGACTATATAATTGGAAGAAGAGACTTTTGCTTGTTTTTGATCTTTGGTTAGCGAATTAATTTCAATAGAAAAATTTGAGAGTTCTTGCAAATTAAGATCATTCAACCTTTTCGTTGGGAATTGGGAGCGCGATAGGGCTTCGCTTGGTGGTCGTAAAGTCTGGCGCATATGATCTTGCGAATTAAAGAGTGTTCGTTCTTGCATTGGCAACGGAGGATCGCTACGATTAGAGAGGCTATACGTGAGTATCATGATCCTACGATAAGAAGATTGGGCGACCCCGTATCAGGGAGTGTATCTTATTTTTATTAAGCAATAAGAAGAAAGTTATTCTAGTCTCTCTCTTAAGTTCTTCTTCCCAGTCCATGATCTCCCTTTTCTCCTAAATGCCATCCCTTCAGTCATGTCGTCCCGGCCATCTTCTATACGGTATTTGTCCCGATGAACTAAGGTTCATTACATTTGGTATCAGAGACAACACGATGGCTTCTGCTGTCGAGAATTTTAAGGCCATGAGGGACACTCTCAACGAGATGAGTGTTAGCGTAGATGACATGAAAGCCATCTTGGTGGATATGGCGGCTATGGTGGCCAAGCTGATGGAAAAGGTGGAAAAGAAGAATGCACGGGTAGATGTTGCTATGCGATCTGCACCGCCGGAGGCATCTCAGATTTCGCGATGTTGTCATGTCTTTTCCATCCTCATCACTTCTTGTGGCGGAAAGCACGGCACTACTGTCACACACCGACCTCACTATCGGCAACTTCCTCGACATCAGGCAGCATTAAGGCTCTCACGTCTTCGTCATCAACCGCCATCAACACCATCCCAAGTTCCCATGCAAGGCATTGCAATTGCTCACTGAAGTGGGGCTACCAAGGCTTGCACCCATGGCCACCACTATAGCTCGAGGACAAGCTATTGGGAAGGGAGAGAGGAGATGTCATGTGCTTGGTTACTATTCATGTGAACAATGCACAGCTCTTGTTCACGTGTATCACCGATTTGGTTTGATTAGTTTTTCCTGATTTGATTGGATTAGTTTCCTTATAGATAAAATTAGATTTGTTAGGATAATTTATTTTTATAATATTAGAGATAAGTTTCTTAGAGGTCAAGCCATCCAATCTTATAAAAATAGGAGTGTATCTTATTTTTATTGAGCAATAAGAAGAAAGTTATTCTAGTATCTCTCTTGAGTCTTAAGTTTTTCTTCCCAGTCCATGATCTCCCTTTTCTCCTAAAGCCCTCCCTTCAGCTGTGCTATCTTGGTCATCTTCTGTACAGTATTTATCCCGATGAATTAAGGTTCATTACAGAGGTAATAAAGAATAAGCTTCTCCTCAGAAAAAATGTCACCTTTGAGAAGAAAAATGACTTACCCAGTTTTTTATCAGAAAGGCAAACCACAATCCACACTTACCACTTTGTCTTCCCCTGTACGTGGCAGGCTGTTCAGACATAAAGTGCTCGTTTGATGCCTTTTATTTGTTCTGTTACTCGAACATTTGTGCCTTTGCCCTGTTCGTCATCCTTGCAATTACTGTTCAAATGATCAGTTGGTATCTTGATGCATCTTTTTACTCATGTTGTTTTTCGCTGTGAAAATTACCTTGAGTGCATAAATGCTCAAGAGAATGGATCTTCTAAAGCAAAATGTTGAATGGAACTGATTGGTCCAATGTTTTCTTTATTTTAAGCTCGATGGGTAAACAGGGAAACTTTCCAAAGTTTTTATTTGCGGTTATATCATTTCGCTTTCTTTTGTCCATGCATGTAGATTCACCATGAGTTCTGTCAGCACTGGATTGCTGAAGGGCTTGCGGAGGGTCTTAGAACAGCAAAGAAAATCAATTGGTGGGTTTTCCAGTTTTATTCACAGATTACACCAAGTATGTAAGCTGTGATCATGATATCATGATATGTACAATTATACTGGGAAGCAAACTTGATTATATCTTTGTTTGTTTGTAGATTTTTGCAGAAAATCGTGAGCTTGGAGTTCTACAGTTTCTTTCTCCAATCTTGATGAGAAGAGTGACATTGGCGATGATGATGATTATACAGATTAAAGGAGAGAGTTAGAACCTCAAAGCGTAGACCCCACGAAGGGCTGGGGATTCCGTGGTGTGCATAGGGTATTTAAGTATTATATGAAACAGCACTTGGTGTTTTGGTTTCCAGGAGCATAGTTTAACACATTGATATGTTCCATTCTTGCTACAAGTAATTGATCATATACTCTCCATTTAGATGGAAATTCAGGATTTACCCTCCTGGCTCACGTGTCAGTGACTTATGGTGACCCCACATGTCATTGAAATGTGGAGGGTAAATCCTGAATTTTCCAACTAAAGGGAGGGTATATGATCCAATCTCCCTTCTTGCTAGGCTATAATATGTGGTAAAGTTGGACAAGTGCCTGTGCAGAAAATTTTAAGGAATGGGCGTACAGTAACTGTATTTACTGTTGGAACTGGTGGCATGTTTGACCAGAGGGTAGTAGGGGCAGAGAATTTGCTGAAGCCAGCTCAGTGGCATCGAATAGCTGCTCATAACGAGCAGCTAGGTGCATATGCTGTTCAGAAGTTGGTGAAGAAGTATGTGGTTTAAATAAGAAGACTTTGTCATTTTCTCTCCATATTACTATATAACCTTAGCCAGTGATGTAGCTTGAATTTTATTTTTACTGTGGATAATGCTACCTTCATTCTTGCATTATTTCAGTTCTGCAGTGTATGTTGAAGGTGATATCGAAACCAGGGTCTACAATGACAGCATTAATGATCAAGTCAGAAATATACCAGAAACTTGTGTTCGACGTGATGGTATGTTGATCCAAAATTCAACTAAATATGTAACGATAATTCGATTTCACTGTAGTAATAATTCAGAGTGAGAATAAATTCTGTCAGAATAGTTTTCATAGGTAACTCAATGGCTCTTATTTTATTTTCTAAAAATCTTTTTACTCTGTAATACCCAACTGAACACAGTTGCTCCATTCTGCTTTCTTTAATTATACTGCATTTTTATTTCAATGATATTTTCTGTTTGTACCATTTAATTGTGCACCCCCATTGTGCAAAAGCTTACAAAAAATTATTCAATGTACAGGCAAGATTTGCCTGGTTATTTCTGGGGAGAGTGCTGCTAGCATATCATTAGATGAGCTAAGTAAGTTCACTAACTGTCTTAAGGTTCTGATTTATAAAAATGTTGCTTTTACTTATGTTGATTGAGAATTATATATTTGTGCATGGGCTTCATAATTATTCACATACAGAAGTATTTCTGTGTTTTAGTGTTTACCATGTAAATCATAATAACAATAACTTTGGATTCAGGAGAAGGATTGTTCTAGTTACAGTAGAAGATGTCAGCATAAGAAGGTCAGGAGTAGACCTCTTGCTTGAATGTGTTTTTTTGTTAGTTTCAGCAGTATTAGGTTTTTGAATTTTGAGTAGTGTCTACATCCCCTGCTGGCTGCAAATTCTTGGTTTTCATCCATTTTAATTTTAGCTTATAGTGCCAAGTTTGCATTATCTGAGAATACCTTCAACCATCAATCAAGCATTTCCCTCCCTGATTTGGTGCCACTGTCTTTCCATGTTTGATACAAAAGTACAAATCCATCACTTACCTGTGCCTCGTGTTATTTTTTTAGTAAAAGACGATGCTTTCTTGCTAGTAATGTTTTGAAGTACCTTATAACCAAGCTCATTCTTTCATGTTTGCCCATAGCTCGGTATTTTTGCTGTAATACATACTGTTGCCTGATTACCAAGGATATTTTAATATCAGATGAGTTCATACTGTGAGTTGTATCTTTGTCTCGAAGAAACATGCTCATACAACTTTCACACACTAGGGGTGATACCACGTTTCCAAAAACTGTCAGTCCCTGTCAATGGCATATTGCAAACCTGGAATGGTAGAATAGTTTCCTTATTTATCATGTTTTTAGTCTGTTTGTACCTGTTGGCTATAGACAGTTTTCTCTGGAGTGCTCCAGGGTTATATGAAGAGTAGCACAGTGACACTCAGTTAGGTCAAGTTCTATGCAAAATTGTCTAGTTGATATGTTAAGAAAGATAAACATTGAACAGAAACTGCAAAGGAAAATAGGTAAAGTAACTGTTCACTCTCTCTACATCATGAGTTGGTTTTTCACTATAAATCAACGGAATCAGTTGAGGGTGAAGCCACCAAATAAATATTCTAGACTCAAAGAAATGGAGAACAAGACATAGTGTCCTCATAAAAAAGAAAAAGGGAAACAGAGAAGCAGTTAGATCTTTCTCCTGTGAACGAAGCTTGCATACATTCATGCACAAATATAGTGGTATTGAAACTTCATATTAATAAGATCGAATCGTATTTACACTTGACATGTTGCCGAGGAATATCAAAAGTAAATCTCTAGGAAATTAACTATTCGGTAGATTGAGAGACACACACACATCAGTAGCACCCGAAGGTGGCTAAAAGCATCATGGTTGATGCTCCTCACTTGGAAAGCTTGCCACCTAGTTAGAGTGGGTGTGCTTTTGATGGTGTTGCAGGCCTCACCTTATCGCTGGACCTCCTCCTGAGCATCTCCCTCATGCCGTCGGCCACCCGGACCGCCGGGCTGGACAATGCCATCCTGCAGAACGCCATATGCGCTTTGATAGCCTCTTCGATGCCATCCTTGCCTCTTCTGTCTCTACCGAGTTCATCCCCAACGGCCTCTGAGCACAATCCACAGAGCCATCTCCCTCCAAAGTTGGCCTTGACATTCCTTATGTATTCCTGGGTGCAGTCCTCTTTCAGGCCACAGCATGCACACCTCACTGATTCAATGTCCATCTTCAACGCTGATGGATACAAGATGTGAAAAAAATAGGAGAAGCGTAGAAATAGAGCAGGAGAAAGAGGGAGGGAGAAAACAAATAGAAGGGAACGATAGGGACCTCAGGAGTAGGTTGCTACTTGTATGGAAATTTCGAAGAACATGCTTTTCTCCTTCGGCTTGTCTCGCTTAGCTTGATTGATGATTGAAATTATGGTATCTGCCCTGGCCCATAGTATCTTCAGCAGTGTACTAGCTGGTGAGAGCATATGATTTGTTTCGATGGCTACCAGTTTACTAGGTAAAAATGATGATGTCGGGAAACCTAGTTCACATGGCTGCAACTGTGTCGAAGGTACAGGTAGGAGCAGATGTCCGTAGTCTTGGTTTGCTGATACAGTAAGCTTGGTCCAGTTGTAATTCAGCTGTTCTCTTCATGTAAGTCCTTGATCTGAAATGCCAGAGTTGCTTCATATACCATATGTTAGAATAGGACTTCCATACATGTATTTTTTTATATGCCTTTATATTTCCTTATATGTATATGATGTATTCCTTTATAATATCCCATTGTACTATCTATATACTGTCTATTAGGACTCATGAATATACACATAATATTCATAACATAGTATCAGAGCTAGGGCACTAACCTAGCTCCATCTGCTGCCACCTTGGTCGCCCCCGCACAGATCTGCCACCGCCTCATCCATTGCCTGACCACCTGCGTCACCAGGCTCGACTGCCCGCCACTCGTCCCTAGGCCTGACCGCCGGCGCCGCCCGTACTGTGGAGCTCCCAACGCCATTCGTCACCTGCACCGGAGCCGCAAGAGAGGGTGCTGTCTCCAAATCATTGCCGGCCACCGCCTCCAACTGTCGTCGATTACCGCCGCCTCCAGGACCAGCTGTCTTCATGTGGCTTTGGTTTGTTTACTGAGTGTGTTTCATAAAAAATCAAAAAAGAAAGAAAGAAAGAGAGAAAAGATCATGTCCTTCTTTACGTCGATCTAGCTGCCACGTTGTTCAGCATCGCCTATTAGATTTTGTTGCCTTGGTCACCATACTGTCCAGCACCACCTACTGACGTTTTCTGTTTCATCAGCTGCGATCCTATTCTCAGGAGCCAAGCTCCATGGGACAAACTACAGGTTTTGGTCTTCACTCATGAAGATCACGCTCGATGGTCTTCGCCTCTGGGGACACATCACTGGTGCTCGACCTTGTCTGCTATCGTTGGTTCAACTTCCTCCCAGGCAGCCTGCTTCTGTATCTCCTATAAAAGATGAGGCCGCCAAAAAGGAGACAGAGGTTGCTACTACTGCTGATGATGAGGCCTTTCAGTATGCTATAGACGTTTTTGAGCGCTAGTGTGCTGATGAGGCCAGTGTTTGAGCTATCCTGTTGGTCAGCGTCGACGATTCCATCCAGCCAGACATTATTATTCAGCGTTCCACTCGTCAGATTTGGAAGTACCTGCATAAGCGATACCAACAGAGCAGTAATGCTCGGTTCTTTTCTCTTCGGTGTGAGTTCGAGATGCTTCGCTAGGAGGACTCTTCTGTCAACAACTTCTTCCAAGCCCTGGTCAGTCTTTGGCGCTAGCTAGATGAGCTGGAATGTCCTCTTTGCCAAGAGTATCATAAAGTGCAAAAGGCGGATTGTGATTGCTTTCGTCTTTACGACTTCGTCTGCTGTCTTCACCTAGAGTTTGAGCCTGTGAGGGCTTAACTGCTGAGTTGCTCACCTCAACCGACTACCACCGAAGCTCTTTCTACACTTCGTGCTGAGGAGCTTCGCCGCGTCTTTGCAGCACAATCTGTTTCGGCTTTGCTTGCTGCTCCTTCTTCTTCGACTATAGTTTTTGCCCAAATGCCTGTTTTCGCACCAATTAGGGTTCAGTGCAACTTTTGCAAGAACTTCAGACATGACTACCAGAGTTGTGCAGTGCAAAAAAATCAGAACAAGGTGTGTGAGGGTGGACGATCTAAGGGGTATGGAGACCCTTCCTCTATAGGAGGACAGATCAGCACGTTAGGCTCTCAGCGAGGTGACTCTATTCAGCATCTTTGTTAGGCTCTTCTTCATTAGCTCTCTCACAGCTCAGTAGGTTTTGCCAGTCTAGCTCAGATATCTCCTCTAGGTACCCCTTGGGTTCTAGATTCTATTGCCTCTTTCCATATGATACCGGACTCAACATCTCTCACTTAGTAGGATCTTTTATTTTTCCTATCTATGTTCAGACAGCTGACAGTACTCCTCTGTCTGTCAGATGTCAAGTGATTCTTTTCTCCACTGACTTTTCTATTTCAGTTGTCTTCCATGTTCCCCAACTTACCATGCAGCTCCTCTCGGTGGGTCAGCTGACTAATCTTGGTTGTAGGGTTGGTTTTGACTCCTACTCCTATTTTGTCCAGGGCCGACAGACATAAACGGTACTTGAGACTGGCTGGCACCGTAGGGATCGTCAGGATCTCAACATTCTTAATCGCCTCCACCTTCCATCCAATTTCAGTTGCTACTATCATCTCTACGTCTACCTCCACCGCCAGTGCTGCTACCACCTCTAGAACTTTTTCGCGGTGGCATCACCGTTTAGGTCACTTATGTGGGTCTTGTCTTTCTTCATTAGTTCATCAGGGTGTTCTTGGATGTGTTAATATTGATACGACCGTGTTTTATCAGTGTTGTAAGCTGTGCAAGCAACTCCAACTTTCTTATAATTCTAGTGAGTCTTTGTCTTCTTATCCTTTTGATTTAGTTCATTCAGGTGTGTGAGGACCTGCACCTATTATCTCTAAAGACGAGCATAAATCTATGTGAATTTCATTGATGATTATTTCTGTTTCACACGGCTTTTCTCTATGTCTAATCCTGGTCAGTTTTTTGTGATTTATTGTAGCTTTGCAACAATGATTCCTACTCAATTTGGGCCTTTTATTCATACTTTTCACTGCAATTCTACTAGCGAATATTGTTGTAGGGCTTTTAGATCGTTTCTTTCTGAGCAGGACACTTTTTACCAGTCTTCTTGTTCTGGTGTCAATGCTTAGAATGGGATTGCTGAGCGTAAACATCGTCATCTAATTGAGATTGTCCGCACTTTTCTTCTTGCCTCTCATGTTCTACCACAGTTCTGAGCGGAGGCTATTTCTACGCTGCATATCTCATCAATTTGTAGCCTTCCACTGCTCTTAAGGGTATCAGTCATGTAGAGCATCTCTACTCTCAAGCTTCCTTAGTACACTCATTTTTGTGTTTTTGGTTGTACCTGTTTTGTCCTGTTGTAGCCTCGTAAGCGCACCAAACTGTCAGCTTAGTCAGTTGAGTGTGTGTTTCTTGGTTATAACTTTAAGCATAAGGATTATCGTTGCTATGATCCTTCTGCTCGATGGATCAAAATCTCACAAGACATTGTCTTTGATGAATCTTGATATTTTTGTATCGAGATTCGACTCCTTGTCCTATTTCCACCATTGAGACGATCTCATGGTTGTCTCTTTCTAACTCTTCATCCATTTCTCCATTATCATAGTCCCGTGCTGCCTCATGCAGCATCACCTCTTGTTCCTACAATACCACCGTCTTGTTTCTCTAGGGTTCACTACTCCAAGTGTCATCGTCTTTCACGAGCCTCCTCTCCTAGTATCATGTTGACACCGATGTCTGATCCTTCTGATGATGCTCTTCGTTACTCCCTTCATGATCGGACATCCTTTTGGCCTCCTGATCGTCTTGGTTTTGTTCCGACAACTCATGCTTTCTTTGCACCGAGTCTAGTTCTTATCATGAGGCCGCTCCTCATTCTGATTGACAGCTCGCTTTGGAAGTGGAGCTTAATGCTCTTCAATGTATGAAGACTCAGGATATTGTACCAACACCTGTGCATGCTCGCCTTATCACGTGTAAGTGGGCATATAAGATTAAGACCCGGTCTGATGGTATTATCGAGTGCTACAAGACTCATCTTGTGGCTCAAGGTTTTCAACAGGAGTACGGTCGTAACTACGCTGAGACTTTTGCCCTTGTTGCCGATATGATCACTGTTCGTACTCTTATTGTGGTTGCTTCTGTTTGCCGGTGGTTTATCTCTCAGTTGAATGTTAAGAATGTCTTTTTTAATGGTATTTTGCATGAGGAGATCTATATACAGCCACCACATGGGTATCCTGTTCCAGATGGGTACGTTTGTCATCTTCATCGTACTCTTTATGGTCTCAAACAAGCTCTTCGTGCCTGGTTGGCATATTTTACCTCAGTGATCATAGCTGTTAGTTTCACTGTTAGTTCCCGTGATCTTGCTCTTTTTGTCCATCTCACCTCGGGTTAGGACACTGCTTCTTCTGTATGTAGATGACATGCTCATCACTGGTGATGACTCCTTGCTCATCACATATGTGAAGAAGCATCTCAATGAACAATTTGTGATGACTGACCTTGGTTCTCTTATGTACTTTCTTAGGATTGAGTTTTTCCCATCCCTGAGGGCTACTACCTCTCTCAGTAGAAGTATACCCAAGATCTTCTTGATCGGTCTAGTCTAACTGACACTTTCACACTGCTGAGACTTCCATGGAGCTGTCTCTTCAGCTTTGCGTCACTGATGGTGATCTTTTTAAGGATCCTACTCGAATATCGCCATCTTGTTGGGAGTTTAGTGTATCTTATGAGCACTCGTCCTGATATTGCCCATGTTGTTCATATTTTGAGTCAATTCATGGCTTGCACTACCCATTTTCACTGTAGTCACCTTCTTCGTGTTCTTCGTTACTTGTGTGGGACTATCTCTCATCGTTTGTTTTTTCCTAGCTCTAACTCACTACAACTTCAACGTACTCCGATGCGACCTAAGCTAGTGATCCTTCTGATCGTCGTTCTTTTTTTGCTTACCGTGTTTTTTTGGCTCCTCACTAATTGCCTGGAAGATAAAGAAGCTGACCGCAGTTTTCCGTTTGAGTGCAGAGGTTGAGTTGAGAGCTATACCATCAGTGACAGTAAATGTTACTTGTTTAAGGTGACTACTTGTAGATTTTGGAGTGCCTGTGATTAGACCTATGATTGTTTTGTCTAAAGGTACAGGAGCTATCAGTATTGCCTATGACCCAGTGAAGCACCAAGCATATTGTTGTGGATGTTTCATACACTTGCTCACAGGTGCATAAGGAAGTATTTGCTTTATAGTTTATGCCCTCAGAGTTACAGATTGCTGACTTTTTCACGAAGCCACAGATTATGGTACAACATTTGTATTTTTTTTCCTCCAAACTCAGTGTGTGTGATCCACCATAAAGTTTGAAGGGGTGTTAGAATAGGAATTCCTTTGTATGTATTTTCTTATATGCTTTTGTACTTCCTTACATGTATATGATATATTCTCTTGTAATATCCTCTTATAATCCCTATATATTCTGCCCATTGAGCCTCATAAATATACACATAATATTCATAACAATGTTAACTACAATAGTGTTTCTTAGGTTGATTGTTAAAATTTTCCACTCCTAATTTTACTCAACTCACCTACATTGTTAGCATATACTTTGCTGGACATATCATAACTAGTAACTAGTAACGCATTAGGTTCAGAAGGGAATACATGCAAGCTCTACCATGGTGCTTCTCTGTTGAAGCCTTGAAGTATGGGATGGATGTTCTCACATCTCAGCCTCGCCAAAGGCTATACAGTTTGCCAGCGCAGGCATGAAATTGTAAACCTTGCCCTCCCCCCTTCCAATCCTTCTTGGCATTGTGTGGAATCGCCCAATTATGCTTTATTTTCTTGGTGAACTTATTTGCACTCATATTTTACCATGGTGTTCACGGTGAACGGATTACTTATTACTTTGATGGCCCGTACATCTATCACGGCAACAGGATGATGTAATGATTGTTGAAGGTACACACGGTAGATGCGCTCAGCACTACTGCATGTAGCGCAATACAGAAGAGTCTTTTCGGTTGCGTTCTGAAAGTCCTGGATCACTATGCGGTTTAAGAAACAAATCTGAAGGATTTACGCCTGAAATTCTTGGGTTCCAAATACGCCCTAAGTTTTTTTTTCTCCTCCAGGCCAGATCTATCCCTGTGACGAGATCAGATCATCAGGTTGATCATTTACTTGCGATCAGTATCTTACTAGTATAATCCAAACACCGGTGAAAAAGATGGAAGTAAATCTAGGGCATAGAGCTGGTGAGGCGGTATTACTCGATGTTTGAGAAGGTACAGGGGAGTAGATGCGCATGAATAGCCCTCGCGCTTGTTTTTACACGAGGACAGTTGTCCGGCTGCTTAGTACTTTGTACAGAGGATGGTACGATAGGGCAGCCTGAGTTTTCACGGTGCCTAGATGCTCCGCGGTTTACCGTACGCGAGGGACGAAACCATCGCGTACGTCGCGAACAGCAACAGCTCACGCGTGCCTAAGCGTGCGTACGTAGCCGAGAACGTGTGCGGCGTAGATCGAGCGGCGCCGTGCGGTCCTGCGCATGCGCGCGCGCGCGTGCAGCCTAGCCTAGCAGCCCTCGCCGCCCGGGGACCGAGCCAGGTCGGGCTCTGTCCTCGCGCGACCCGTCCACCGGCGCGTTCAAGTCCTAAGTTCAACGCTGGTGTTCATATTACATGAATACGGGTACGTTCGGTGTTCAGTGTTTAAAGTGTATGATCACGCTACTTGAGATTCTAGCGTTCGCTCTAGGTTAGATATGTGCTAGAAACACGTGTGTGTGTGTATATATATATATATATATATATGTATGTGGATGTCCGTGTGGGGTGTGTGAGTGCATGTGTGCGTTTTTGTTTGTACTCGCTACGTTCTTTTTTACTAGATTTTCTAGAATCAATGCTGTTAAATTGGGTATTGATAAATATTACCTGGATATTTTCTTTCTAACCATCATCCATAAATTCTGCCCCCCTCCCCTCCCCTCCTCAAAAAAAAAAAAAGTGTCCGTTGGATCTCTAATCCAACGGTCTCAAATCTAGATGATTGTTAAGAAAAAAACTCCGTTAAATTTTCTAAAGTTTGATCAATAATAGATTTAAACTATCTATATTTATATGAAAAATTATATTATTAGATTTATCGTTAAAAATATTTTTATATTATTATAATTTTATTGCTATATATTAGTGTAAAGTTATAAAAAATAGTGATGAAAATCGTATCTCAAAAACCATAGAAAATAAAAAATGTAAGGTAAAAAAAACAACGGAGAGAGCACTTAAAAAAACCTCCTCGCCGCCGGCCTCGACGGCCTTAGCTAGGCGCGAATGGCCAGCAAGAACCGGACCGCGCGTAACGCCGCGCCGGCGCGGGCGGATGGCCGGCCGTCTCAGCCGCCGCGTTTCTTCTGGCGCGTACACCTGAGACAGCGAACCGCTCGTCCCGGCGCGCGGGTGAAGAGACGTTCGCACGTACGGAGGCTGGCGTCGACGAGCGACTCCTCTCGCTGCCACTGCCCTAGTGCGTGCCGTGCCGCTCGGGGCATGCATGCATGCATGCCCGCACGATGCGCGCAGGCCATGTGAGGCGCGCGGTGGCCGGGGTCACGGGGCGGGGCCGGGCACGTGGCCGCGCCGCGACTCCGACAACCCGGTGGCCACTCGACACCGCCTGGCGCCCGTAGGGGTACTGCTCACTGCTCCTCCACGTGGGCACACTGTTTCGGCCGCAGGAAGATCCACCCCGTACGCCGCTGGTCGGATGGCATATCCACGCCGCCGTTAGCAAACCCAGCGGCGTCCAGCCGGCGTCTAGTCGGAAACCGCAGGTTGCGACTGAGACCGGCGAGAAAGTGAGATGCAAACACGCCGCCGGCATTTCAGAAGTACGAGCTTCTGGCTTCATGCGGAGTGTCACATTTTCTAATCGAGTGACTATTGTGGCCTGATCGATGGTGAGGGCTTATGGATGACCAGGCTAGATCGGAGGGGCTTGGAAAACCGTCCTTTTATCCAAGAGAGACGACGCAACGTAAGCCGTTGATACTTGAGCTAAATTAACACTTCATTGTGTCTGTACCACAGTTCGGACCGGCGGCAGACCAAATGATGCGTGCGTTGTCAGAATTCTAGGATGGACCGAGAATTTTCATACAGCGGCGCGGCGTCCGGGTCCCCTGCAACTTGCAAAATTCACTACTATTTGCTCCGTTCTATAATATACATTCAAATCTATCGTACGTACAAATTAAAGAAATACTAAATTTAAGAAAAAATAATATCATTAGACCATCCAACTATTCAATCATTTTTCCTTAAAGTAGATGTACAGAGTAAAAATATTACAATAAATACACTTTGGTATTTTAAGAACAAAGACTTGTATCGCAGAAGGGAGGAAGTATAATTCAGATTTTTTTAAATAATGTATTTTTTATTCAAAAATACAGAAATATACCTGCGATTTGTTTTTTTTTGCAAAAGTAGCCTCGTATCGCCAAACCATTGGACGACTGAAACCTGTCACCCAACAGCCAGGCGACACGAAGGCCGCAGGTTTACCGTTGGGCGACATGAATAAAGTCGTCCAATGGTCGAGCGATTGGATCCTGTCGCCCAACCGACAGGCGATAGCACTCCTGTTGCTCAACTATTGGGTGACTGGAGCCTATTTTTTATTAAATATTTTTTAAAATATTTTAAAGTTAATCTCTCGCGAACTCCATAACTTAAAAATAGAGAATCTAGTTGTGAACCATATATGACACTATCATTTTAACTGAGCATAAATACATCTATAGACTGATGATCTTTGACACTTCAACGCATATATCGATCATAAACACCCGCATAATATTTCCAGACCTTGTTCCGGAAGTGATATGTAGTGCGTCCTAGAAAATGACTAATATGTGGACTGTGTGGTACAATATGAGGCACAAGGATGGACATATGTAGGGGTGCAAACGGAGCGAATATTTCACGACTGTCCGTATTAATTTGGATCCTATTCAAAACATATTTTCAGATATCCAGAGGTTTTTACTGGATACGAAAACGGAACCGGATATTTTTTGCTGGATATGGAAACGGATTTGGAAAAGATATTATCCGATGGATACGGAGCTACCCGGAAAAGTTGTCAGATAGTTACCGGATTAATATCTGGTAACTATCTGGTTCGCCACGTCCTCTAGAACCAGACTCCACTCATCCACTCGGTCGTTCCCTACTTAACTATCTCCCTGTCCTCCCCAACTGAACGCCAACACCGCCACCGTCACCGCCCACCTCTCCTCTCGAGTGTCAACGCCGCCAGCTTGGATAGAAGGTGTCGCCTCTCCTCCTTACCTGCTCAGTTTTCCCCCTATCTTCCTCCTCTCCCGTGCTTTGGATTTGACGCCACACTCGACGTCACAGGGAAGGGCGAGCTGGCCGATGGGCGAAGCCCCGACGTGGGTGGCTACTGGATCTGAGCTGCCACCGCACTCGACGAAGGGAAGGGCAAGGCCGATGGAGCCCAGACGTCGGTGGCTACTAGATTTGACATCAGAGCCACCACTGCCTATTCTTCTTCCCATCCCGATCTTTTTTTGAAGCATTGGTGTGAATTTTGTAGAGTTTACCCTTTTTTCTTTCAAGCTGTAACTTGATAACTTCTTTCCAACTCTCGGTGGTGCTTGTTTCTTTAAATGTACCACACTTCTTCTGTTTCTATGGCGCAGGTATCAATTGCATGAATTTGCAACTACATCTCTACACTGCTACAGCAGCGCTAGTGAGATATCGAGTTCCGAGAGTGTACCAATGATCTACGACAGCAGTGAGCTTTTCCCTTGCCATTTCTTTCGTTTGTTTTGATGGTACGACTTGGATGTGCTTAGCTAGTGTTAGTTATGAATTGCTCACTAGATCTGGGCTGTAGCACAGTTTAGCAATACAGTACAATGCATAGTAATAGTTGTTAATGATAGACTGATAGTTGCTAGTGGTGCCTCAGCCTCTCAGATGACATTATTGATTCTTGCCATTAATGGTTACTTTCTTGACCTTTGACATGATTCTTGCCATTAATGGTTACTTTCTTGACCTTTGACATGAGACTACAGATGATTTGGGAGTTAATTAACATTTAGATTATACATTAGGCCAGTGTTATGAAACCTGAAAAATGTATGGCCTAGGAACATTGCATGCCATTTTTTTGTCAATACCTGCCATAGTTTTAAATCCATAGCTATAAGAAAATATACTAAATATGTGTTGAAATCATTTGATTTGGTAGCTTGCTTAAAAGTTTTTTTTGCATGAGAATGTATATAGGGTCTTCGCTCCCTGTCTCCATGAGAATGTATATATTGAATCTGTGTTGAAATCATTTGATTTGGTAGCTAAGTAGTTTTTTATGTCATGTTCATGGATATGTTTTCTTTATCCTAAATTTCTAAGTGCCAATTCTTGTAACATGTAAGTAGAGGTAGTTAACATGTATTTCAAGTTTGTTCCTTTGACACTGGAATATACATAGTAAATATGTATCCTTTTTGCAAGTTCTGAATCATTAAATCAGCAGTACTTATTGTGGTAGTTTGTATTGTAAATGAAAGTCTTCTAAGGTTTTAGCTCACCATATTTGAAGTGCTAAGGCAAGTCTCTTCATCTATTTTTTGGCCTAACATTTATACAGGATGGCTCTAAATGTTGACATCTTCTATTTTTGTTTTTGGCCTAACATTTATATGGTTTTTGTTTCCTCGCATTATCCGACTAAATATTCGTGACCGAGAGTAACCATATTCGGAGCGACCTGTATTAGCTCCGTATTCATGATCGAGAATATTTATATTCGTATTCGTATCCGGCACTATCCGTGTCCGACTCCGACTCAGAAAAAATATAGAAAAGGATACGGGATGAGCGATATCATTCTGTATCCGCTCCGTTTGCACCCCCTGAACATATGGTAGACAGTACCGCTGATGAAAGATGCGTAGAAATTTTGTGTGTACTTCGAGAACTCATTTTTTTCATTTTGTTGGATACCTTGCTATGCGAGGAATTGAATGCAAAAAGACGACGAGATTTGATGTTGCGAATTAAAATAGACTTTATAATAAAGTTCAAAATAACACGGTGCACAGGGTTTGGTTACATACAAAACAACTTCAAGTTAGCACATACGTGCAAATAAAACAACGAAAGTAAAGTAGGAGTAAATCTAACTTTTAAGTAAACAAACAAAACAATACCAAGCTTCTAGGACACTACTTTCAAAAGTAATAAAAAAAGGGATAGTACAACAACAATTGCATAAACAGTACGTGCAACATACGATACATGTGCTACGCCACTACGTACATCAAATAAAAATGGGATAATACCACAACAATTACATAAACATTACAAGCAACATACAATACAGGTGCTACGACACTACGTACATCAAATGTATGAACTAACGAAGTACGAATGACAATGTACATTGTTTTCCAATATTGGTCCCACTTTGCACACTCAAAGAAGTGGTACCGCAAACCATGCTGGTGTGCCTACTCCTCAGCAGATGCCTTGCATCGTCTGGCTGTGTGGCCCTCCTGACCGTAGTGCTCGCGGCATCTACCCAACACTCTGGTTTGTGCTTCATCCATATCATTGGTAATCCTACCACCCTACCGATGACCTTTCCCACCCTTCAACATGTCAACATCTAGAATCTAGGCCCTATTTGTAATATTTAAGGTGGCGAAGTTACGCACAACCCTGAACCCCTTAAACTCCTCACACCACGCCTACATCACCCTTTACTTGAACAAGTACTCGGACATAAAGTTTGAAGGGTCCATGTGCATAATCCCGCATGTGGCGAATACATGAGAGCATGTCTTGTGTAGGAGATTTAGCATGTTGCATGTACAAATAGGTTGGTTGACATGATTTCCAAGGCATACCTCGTGGGTGACAAGAGAACAAGTTGTTCCAAATCCGACTCTACCCAGGAGGAGTATATCGAAACGATGCTCTCTATTGCCCATCGGGCACACCGGGTGCAGCTGGCACTTCTATCTTCGCCCTCATGTATTTTGTAATCTTCGCGCAGCAGTGTATTTGTGGGTTAGCGGCATAAAGTGCGGTATTTGCATACCTTTCCCTGAAATAGCCGATTGTACTGTGCAAAACACCTTCCACGATGGCAACAAGATGCTGAGAACAAGACTCCTAAGAACCCAGTATGCTCAGCATGCCGTCCGGTCGATGTACCATTGGGTGATAGGAGGTCCAGTCACCCAACGGTTGGACGATAGGATCTAGTTGCCCAACGGTTGGACGACAGGATCCAGTCGCCCGACCGTTGAGTGACTGCATTCACCTACAACCTTCGTGTCGCTCGTTTATTAGGCGACAGATTTCAGTCACCCAATGGTTCAGCGACAGGAGGCCACTTTTATAGAAAAAATAAATCGTAGGTATATTTCTGTATTTGCAAATAAAAATAGATTATTTCAAAAAAATTCGTATAATTCATCCTTTTCAAAGCCTAGTTTTCCGCGACCAACGGATCTACGAAATGGACAAGAATCCTCGTAATTGATGGGGCTCGAACAGTGGCCTTTAGCGGCACGACATGGACGCCGCTAACATTTTTAGCTAGCACAAATTTTTTTAGATTCAGTACTCTGCCCAACAATATGTAGTTTAAACTTAAAATCGGGTTTAGTAGATGATAAGCGCATGAAGAAGTTTTTTTTAAGATACACCTAAAACTATTTTGGACAATCCATCTTGGTTGATCCAATGGCTTCGATTGGAACATGGTGACCTATTACCTTCTATCTCCTAGTGGTAATAGGTCACCAATGACTCTCCTTGTTACCTTTTTTTATCTGAACATTTAGCATAAAAAATACGTATACTTTAGCAAGATCGCTATTCTCGGTCGAGTGAAAAAAACCGTGTATTGCACTTCGGACATGTGACAAGATATGTATACTTTGCTTGAGCAAGATATCTATTTTTGATCGGTTGAAAAAAAAAGTACCTGCGGCCCGAGTACCTCGCCGGCGCCGGCGGCATGGACAAAATCGGAGGTACCAAGCGCCGCCAACGCCCCGGTTGGCTGCACGCCCCCCCATCGACGGCGTGGTGGAGAGGGCCAGGATTTGGGGCAACAAGATGGGAAACTATCGCTGAGTAATTCCATCTCGTTGTGTGACGGAGACGAGAGCGAGGATCGGAGGAACTTTTAGGAACGTTTGTATTGACTTTTGTTGATTGTTTTAATTAAAAATAAATAGTACTGATTAAAAGAAATAGTTTTTAGAATTAGAGAATAAGTGATGCAAAAAAGTAGGAGGAAAGCGTATGCGTGAGAAGAGTGAGATGAGCATGGTTGGTGACGTATCTGTAATCCCTATTTTATCACCAGAGTAAGATATTAGTGAGAGAAATAGAGAAGTTGTTTTGAGAAGTCAAATATTCATATTAATTTTAACATTTTAAATAAAAAAAAGTAGAATTCAATATCAACAATCTTGCGTACAGAGAGAGCACGGGCAAGCCAGAACCCGGTACAATGCATGTGGGTATTTTTTGGCCCCATCTCTCCCAAGGATGAACGGTCCAGATTTACCCACCCGTCTTACCTCCTAGGTGGTTGGTTGGAGAGCTCAGGGAGTAAACGGTCAAGTCTAACCCTCCATTAGACGTAACTGCTTGTCCAAACATCTAGGGAGGCGCCGACACGAGCCTAGATTGAATTCCTACAAGGTAAATATTGGTGGTATGTATTAGTGTTTTGAGGCTCACTCGGTTGGGCTGAAAAGCTATAACTTATAATTGAAATTACACTATAACAATCGAAATTTTACTGTAACTGAAGGTAGCTTATTTGGCGTAATTAAATTTAAAAAATTTAAAAATAGAAAAATATGCTAGCTCATCACGGATAACGCAAACGAATACGGCAAAAAAGAACCGGCAAAAAAGTTAAAAGAGCCAAAAGTTTAGAAAAAAACAAAATTTATAAATAGTAAAAAATAAATCAGAAGCTGAAGTCGAAACGAGCGGGCCTGAGTCTTTTGACAAGCTGTCGATTGGCCAAAGTACACAGTTTCCGGAGCATGTTGATCTGCAGGTCAAAGAAACTACTAGCTTCTACATTTTCTCGTGACGAGTTGGCTCACTGGATATGTATTGTCATGAGCTGTAAGTGGGCTACTAATATCATACGGTCGAGTATAATGCGCGTCACATTTGAGATTTTTAGTACAGCTTCTTGTCCCCTAATATGACTTGTTTCATTGAAACAGTACGAGGTGATACGCAGAAAGGACAGAGGTACCACTGGACACTCTGCCATGCATTCCTTTTCGACTATGCTCATCATTATGTTAGTACAGTCGAGCTGTAAGCTCACTGAAGAAATTGAGCAGAAAATATGTCTTTGATTCTTTGAAGGTCAGATCATCATGCAATCTGCGTATGCTGGTGCAGTAACAATGTTTTAGAGATTATTTGCTGCTACCTACGGAGTGGTATGTCTTTTTCAAAGCAGAACACCCCACCCAGCATCAGAAAGTAGATCTTATCTGTGGAAGATCCTGCGTGTGTTTTGATCAAGAAGTAGACGAGGTGAAATGTTTGGTGAATGCAGATTCAAATATTTCCAGGAGCAAGTCTACTGTCCGTGGCGATCCACAATAGTGGTGAAACTAAAATTTAGTTACATCCCAGGTTTAATAGTGAAATGATCTAAATTATCTGGATTGGACCATGAGAATATTATCTTAAGCTGGTCTAAATTTACTTAGGCTATACACGAGGTATTTTTCTATATTATAGACTGAAGTCTACTCTGCCCGGGACCTGGTTCGCCCCACATGACAATGAGGAAATTGTTCCGAAAAAACAGAGAGAACACGTGACAAGTCGAAGAAATGGTCTGTCGCATGAATGCATCACTGCGTTTTCATCGCCAAGCTACGTAATGCTGGCATGCTGTCGACATGTTTCTTCAACTTGCAGGTCCGTGAATCAAGGACAAGAGGACCATACCGTTTTATTACTTGGTTTAGAAATTAGAGGTAAAAAGATCGTAGTCGAGACATGGCAAACGTACCCATGGCTGAGTCATGATTTATATAGCACATCTATTTGGACAAGGAAAAACACTTGA
Source organism: Dendrocalamus sinicus (assembly GCA_036346575.1). Lineage (NCBI taxonomy): Eukaryota > Viridiplantae > Streptophyta > Magnoliopsida > Poales > Poaceae > Dendrocalamus > Dendrocalamus sinicus. Next base: position 30,920,614 of record CM070654.1, on the reverse strand, counting down.
AAATGGCAAGAAGATTATCAACTTCAGTTTTCGATCAACAGGGGGAATTTTAGTCGCCGTTAGATTAGTTTCGACATATCACACAGGATCCTAAGTTCGCTCGTAGATTAGAAATAAGTAACAATATCTTAGAAACAGAGGATGTTACCATCCCGGTTCCTTTTTATTAATGGAACCAGTTTCATTGCAGTGTTCATGATCTGGCAATTGTCCGGTCTTCAGTACTTGCTTCTTCTGGCATGCATCTCACCAGACAAGGTTGGATACCTTCAGTCTTCATCTCCATGTCGGCTGGGGCGCCTTCTTCATCTTCAAATTCAAGAGATAGATGTTGTGATCCATCTTCGGTAACAGAGTATCCCTGCAGAGCACTCTCCATCCTCTTAAAGTTGTGGCAATCCTGCACCATAGGACCTGCATTCCAACCCATTTTTTATGCTCAAAATGTGCAGCATTGCGTTCTTTCCTAATACTCCACAAAACAGCTGAGGTAATCATATTCAAGATGGTATGAGATTTATTGCATATCCACCACTTGGAAACAGATTCAAAGCCATTTCCTATGTTAATACCCAATATATCAGATAGACAGTTCCAAAGGTTTTGGCAACGGTACAATTGAAAAACAAATGCATCGCATTTTCGTTCTCTTTACAAAACAAACTGGTAATATCAGGAACTTTTGCCTTTTACTGAGATTGTCTCTAGTTAATATTTTATTATGAGCCAATAACCAGAGGAAGAGTGAATCCTAGGAGGGATCACAAGCTTCCAAACAGCTGGGATATTGGCAGGGACCACACCTCTAAAATTAATCAAAGCATATAAAGATTGCACATTGTAATTAGCAGAAGAATGAAACTCCCAAATCATCTACATTGTAATTATCAGAAGAATGTAACTCCCAAATCATCTCATCCTTTTCATCAGAGAAGACAATGGTATGAGCAATGTTAAGGAGATCATACCAAAGCTGCACAGTCCTATCATCTAAACACCTTCCAAAAGTAAGCTTTATATTTTCACCATCCCAAACTTGGGCAATAGTGATATTTCTCTCATTAACTATATCATACAAATCCCAGAACTGAGTTGCTAAGTTAGAGCTACCAAACCACCTATCGTCCCAGAACCTGATATTACTACCGAAGTCTACCATCACCTATTTTCCATCTATAACCAAGCTGGGCAGCCTGCCCAGCCCAAAGAACCCCTTTCCAAGAAGGGGAGGTGTTGTCTTTGGGACAAGTGAAAATATTTACGATCAATAATTCTCCTCCAAATCCTATCTTCCTCATTCTTGTACCTGTTAATCCAGGAGGCTAGAAGGCACATATTCGAATGTCTCAAATTAGGGACGATCCTTTCTCAAACACTACCCCAATTTGTTAGATGATAGTGATGTGTCTCTGCATCATCATTACCAAGGCAGTTAGCCATATGGGAATTAATAGCACTAAGCTCCCAAAGCAGAAAATTTAATCACTGATAACAAGTACACAGGTATGCTAGCTAAACAAGATTGAATTAGAACAAGCCTGCCTGCAGGGGACAGTAGTCTTCCCCTCCAAACCTGCGGCTCTCTTCGTAATCTTATCTGTAAGAGGTTGCCGGTCCTCTCTTCTCAACTTATTGCAATACAAAGGCACACCTAAGTACTTGAAAGGGAAATGTCCAAGGTTCCAGCCCAGAGCTTGGACAATCGAATTGATTTCATAATCTGGTACATTAACAACGTAACCTAGCGCACAGTCAGTCGCCACACATGCAGATGCGTGGCACCACTCAAAACACTTGACACACATATACGCGTCCGGATCGGACGATTCCATGCATGCATGCGCTTCAGTCTACAATTTGGCCGTGAAACGCCCCGGCACGTGCCAAGCATGCTGACACGTACGTGTGTGTCATGCAGTAGAAGCTCACGACCTCATTATCTCTCTTCTGTCGATCCAATCTCTCTCTCGTGTATACTTGTAGCTGCTGTCTAGGCTTGCACGTAGGTACGTAACCATATACCTCTAACAATATAAACCACCCGTGTACCCACGACCAAATCGTTTAAGCGTACGTACGTGCCGAAGCGGCCAATCCCCTATACGTACGTGCCGCTTAAGATGAGAGCCGTACGTACCCCTCGCGGCCGCGGGGCTCCTCAGCCGCCGCCGCGGCACACGCAGCGGAGGGCGAGGACACGGAGGGGGCGGCGTGCAAGCAGAAGTGCGCGCGGCGGCTCGGCGCGGGCGAGCGGCGGCACCGAGTGGCGCGGTGCGACGAGTAGGGGCGCACGAAGCGCGAGGAGGAGGCCGCGGCCGGGCCCGAGAAGGAGCGCGACCGCTGCTGCACGAATGCCGCGCCGGCCCGCGCAAGTCCGGCTGCGAGCGCCGGTGCCTGGAGGAGTACGACAGGGCTACCCGCGGGGGCGGTGGGCCGAGCGAGGAGGCCGCCGTGGCGGGCCGGGATTCTGGTGCCAAGTGGCAGGACTATGCTGCCTAGTTCCGCCACTTCTAACACGTTAGTTTCTAATTTTGGTTTTTGTATTATTTTGGTATTATCTGTAAAGATATATGATGGTATTTTTCGTTATTTTTTAATAATTAAATGACTCAAAAAAGCTAACAGCTGTTGCAGTACAATTTCAGCCAACAGTTAAAAGTTGTAACCTAAGCTACTTGGAGCGGCCCTTAAATACTCTGTTTCCTAACCTAGCAGCCGCCAACATTCATCGCCGGCTCCTCTCCAACATTATTGTCGGAGTTGACGGGGTGAGGACCTGTGGTTTTTTAGATTAATTTTTTATTTCTTTAGTTTTTTTGTATTTTTTCCTATATTAAGTTATTCTAGATTTTTCATCACCCAGTTAAGATTTTTTTAACCCATGATAGGTTTTGCTGTACCAACTCATCTGATGACTACGGTGACACTTACCGAAAATCATTATCGGGCCAAGTTGGTTTTAAATAAATCTCCTGTAGTTTTCGTCCTACGAATAACCCTGCTATCAAGGCGCAAGTCCTACACATCCATAGAGATTCTTGACCATCTACTTTCCACTTCCGTGATCGTTGACAATCCTATTGTTGTTGCAAGATCTGGAGTTTTCGGCGAGGAAGATGAAAAGTTCAGCACGTTCATCAACTTAAGAACTTATCAAGTTGTTCATTGGATATATCTCTACTACTTAAAAGAATCAGTTGATGGTTGGTATTTTCTTTCCCCTTCCTCTCCCTTCTAAAAAAAAGATTCACGTGTGGATCCCACCCCTGATTACCATACTAGCCTACTAGGGCCTAACCCACATGCCTCCCCTCGAGAAATTTGGACGTTTCTAGCACTGTTGGTACCCAAAATTCCAAAAATAGCCGTGTTGAAAACAAAATTCCAAAAATAGCCCCAAACGCCGCACGATTAATGCAGAAGCGCGACGCGTGTCGATGGTGCGGCGGGAGCGCACCACACACGAGTGGTGCGGTCCCCGCCGCACCACACCCCGCCAAATCACGTCAAAGCGGTGGTGCGGAGAAGCGACGCGCACCACCGGCCAAATGGTGCGGCACGACCGCGCCACATGCTCGGCGTCCGTCGCATCTCCAAAGCCAGATTCCCTCGTGTTCTGGCTTTTTATTGGAAGTAGCTCCGTCTTTGGCGGTATTGCATGTTCTTCTGCAGATTGTAACACGTGTTTATACATGAGAAGCGCCCTACTTCATTCATGCATGTGATTGTTATTTTCGCGATAAAAGGAAGAGGGTGGCATGGCTTTGAAGGCTCAGTGCATTTGCATTTGCTCTGCAGCGAAGCGACGAGAGGGAGCAAGAAAGGCGCTCATGCGAAGGAAAGAAGAACACAAACACGGGATTTGGAGCAATTTTGGAAGGTATCTGAAGTTCTCGCAATTGTGAAAGTTGTAGATCCTCTCGTGAGCTTCAAGAAAAGGTAAATATCATCTCCATGCGTTTAAGATGGTATTATAGTGATTAGCTTTGTAATTAGCGTACACGATCTCAATATGTCTATATTTTATGTAATTATCGTGTTGTATTCTATATTTTATGTTAAGAAATGAAGTAATGTTGTTGTAATGTAAAATATTTGTAGTTATTTGTGGTCGTAGTATATTGCAATTTTTTTATAAAATATTTGTAGTTGTAGAGTCTTGTAATTTATATTTTATGTGAATAGTTTTTGTCTTGATGTTGTAAGTGATAATCTTCTTGTTTGTTAAGTGGATTATAACTACATTTAAATGGTGTCATTGTGAAGCACATAGCTAGTCGGAAAGGCCACTTGCGCATGTCTTGTTTGTATTAACATGTACTCATTTTGTAACCAAAATCACTGAATAATATTAGATCTTGCTATGCATGTTCATAAAAAATCTATGTTAAAGTGTAACGATGCATATATGAAGCATGGCACATTGTTGGGTAGTACTAGAAATGTAGAGGAAGTAGTATTAGAAATGTAGAGGATCTAGCAGTTGGCAAAAATGTAGTTATTTGATCGATGTAAGAAATCGTAAGTAAGAAATGATGAAAAATGAGTTGCTCGATTAGTGATTTAATTAGTAGAATAATAATACAAAATGTAATTTGATTTGCGATAAAATTTGAATTTAATGTGTTAGCGCTCTGCAAATAAAGTAAAAATACAATGAGAAGTTAAAAATAAATTAGACTATATGAAGTTGAAAAAATTGTAATATATGTAGTATGAATTAAGATTTGTAGAATAGAAATTGGAAAAAGTGCATTACATTAGTAATTTGATTTATATAGAAATTTGTTAGCGCACTCCATAAATGGTACGCTTGTATGTGGTACGTGATGAGGTTATGTGTGATGGTACAATTGTTGCCTGTGATATATACTAAGAGGTTCATTTTGGGCTTATGTTAGGTGCGCCATGGGTGACATCCAAGACTTGTTCGTGTTCTATGGAAGTGGTCTCAAATGCGGGGCGGGCGTGCAGGCGGACTGAATAATTGTGACCGGTGTGATCGGGCACGCAATCTGAACACCATGAGCTTTGTTGGAGCTACGGAGATGCGTGCGTTCGGATTCGATCCGGACACGCAAGGAACAAATTACGGATCGGCGGTGTATGCCACGGTTGGAGGTGTTGCGGGGATACAATGTGGCAACTTATAAAGGTGACGGCGGCGCTTCATGGGCGAACTACATGGAGGTCGTCGTGCAACCAGACGCATTGATATATGGCAAGCCAATGGTGTATGTTCAATTCGTGGAAGGGCAGAATCATCGCCATGGGTGGCTCGGTGGTCTTGGCGGAGATGTAGGCGTGCATTACTCTCGGCGGTCATGAAGATCTTTGGTGAAGGAGAAGGAGGCTATGAGTCAATGGGAGATGGGGACTGCGGAGGCGCGCGGAGAATTTTCAGCCGAGCGAAGGTGCCAAGAGGTGGTGGGCGCGCGTGTTGGTATCACGAGTACCTTGAGAACCAGTGCGAGGAAAGTGAGGAGGAGGGCGATGTGGAAGCAGAGAGTTCGGAGAGGAGGAAGAAGGGGAACCTACGGCGGGAGGTGTGGTAGGTGGTGTTGTAACCACGGAGGGTGCGTGCGTGCCGTCCAGTTGGGCGACATCGCGGCGGAATCCCTAGTTACGCCACGCAGGCGGAGGAGGCGAGTGGGGATTCAATGAAGGCGGACTTCGTTGTAGAGGCGAGCTTCCGTAACAAGAGTCTTTGCCGCGACAAGCTATTGCCACATACGTTGTCAACATCAGTGGACATATCGGGTGCACGAGTCCAACCCGACACCTACATTGTGAAGTGTGTGGGCGGCTCCTGCCTGGCAAGGTCCGTGCTTGGCGGTTGAGGCGCGCCACGGACTTCCGGATAACGGTCTTTGAGCGATCACACTTGTGAGCTTGCGGCGCCGCTACCTAGGCACCGCAACATGGCGTCGTCATATGTTGCGAGGTGATAAGGCATCTTGTGGCTGCAAATGTATCCATTACTCCCAAGGTTCTCATGGCGGAGGTAGCGAACACGGTGGGGTTTCTTGTGAGCTACAAGAAGGTGTGGCGGGGAAGCGAAGGTGCTGCGGGTATGTTCGGGACATATGAGGAGGCATATGATCTGGTCCCGAGATTGTTGTGTCGGTTGCGACAAACCCGAGCACGTTCATTAACAAGTCTGGCGGGTTCATGAGGCGGAAGGGCGAATTGTTTTGTGCTTGAAAAAGTGTTCGGGCCTTCCATCGAGCAATAGAAGGCTTCAAGTGGTGCCGTCGGTGCTAACGATGGGCGGCACATTCCTATCGGCAAATACAAGGTACAATCGACGCGGTTGCGCGACGCAAATGACGATTACTCGAGTGGCATTTGCAATAGTAGAGAATGAAATCACGGAAAGTCGGTTGTGGTTCCTTGTCAATGTGAAGCGGCCGTTGTACAAGATCGGCCGATGTGTGTGTTATCTCGGATCGCAATGCGAGCTTGTTATGCGCAATGCAAGCGATGCGAAGCGGACACGACCTCCGTACGGTGGAATGACATGAAGAACCGGTGGTGCATGAGGCATCTTGCGGCAAACTTCCACGAAGGTTCCATAGCAAGGAACTAATGAAGATGTTTAAAAACTTTGTATGCGAGAACCGTAAGAGCGAAGTTCAATGCCCCGTGGAGCCGCCTTGATCGGGAGACCAGCGGGCATGTCGGCGTCTTGAGCAGGCGAGCGGGGCCGTGGAGGAGGCTCCACGAGACTTGGGAGTTCACACAATGGGTGCGATCCAATGCATCGACACGGAGATGTGGTCTCTCTTGCATGACACGGCGGAGCAAGATGCGGAATCATGGCGACAAACATGTCCGAGGTGTACAATGGTGTTCTAAAGGGCGTGAGATCCCTACCTATCACCGCAATCGTTGAAGAGACTGGAACCGTTCAATAGGATACTTCGTCAATAGAGCCATGATGGCGGCGGCATATGGACGAAGGCAAAGAATTCTCAGAGGTAGCGCGGGCCTACATGGACAAGAAGATGGAGAAGGCTCGTTCGCATATTGCTCGGACCATGGATGGCTTACGGAGGAAGTTTGAGGTTCGCCTCGAGCGCAGTACATGATGGGGCAGGCTAGGGGATCGTGGCGGTGTGCACGATTGCGTGAGCATCTTGCACATGCAACAAGCGGAGCTTCTACACAAGCCATGCTCCCACGTATGCGCGGCATGCGCGTTATGGAACCAGCGCCACGCATTACATCTCAAGGTACTATGACATGAAGCACTGTTTGAAACACGGAGCACGAAGTTCCATTAAATGCGGGGTGGACATGCATTATAGGGAGCTCGGCGAGGCAGATCAAGTGGGTGCCGAACGATGCAATCAAGCACGTCGGCCGTGGCGAAGACGAGCCGTCGCATTCGTAACGACATGGATGATAGCCGCGTGGGGATCGGGTTGGCGCCGAAGTGCGAACTATGCAAGGCGGTTGGCCATTCATTTAGGCGGTGCCCAAACAGCCGACATCAAGTAACGCTCCATAGTATGCAGCACATGGATGTCATTGTGCCTTTTTGGTTCCGTGTTTTGTAACTATAGCGGGCCTTTGTTGTGATGCGAGCACGAGGATCGTGCATTCTCGTAACCTATGTTGAATGTATCGACCAAATTATTTCCGTGTACAATTTGTTTGAGTCATTTCTTGCGATTATGTTCATGTTTTGTTGTCAATTATTTCACGATGTATTATCGACGCATACAAATTATGTATGTTGCATATTCTCATGACACTGCGTCTTGACTTGTTTTCAATCATTGGCGGGAGATGGCGTCGAGTTTGCTGAGGCCCGTTGGGATGACCACCACCGATGCCGCGTGGGCATCAATGCCCGATGGCCCTCGTGTTTCGTCCCAGGGCCCCGAGAGCACCGCCTCTAGGCGAGCGGTTCATCCGCCGCTGCGAGACACCGGTCTTTGCCCCTTGCTCGCATCTTTGGATGTTGGACATTCGTTGCGGTTCGATCGCGGCGTTGTTGTCCGCACTCGTGGATCGTTGGAGACCGGAGACTCACACCTTCCACTTCCGGTGGGCGAGATGACTATTACACTTCGGGGCGTGTCCATGCCGTGAGTCTACCCATCCGTGGTGCAGCAGTAGTGCCACCGCATGGCGGTGGAAGGACGCCTGGGTGCCCGGTCGGTCTCCGATCCCGCACAACATGTGCGGTGTGCCACACTCGTGGCTACGAGTTCATGACACGCCACGAGGGCGCTCATGAGGGGTCGTGCGGACGCACCTCATGGCATACATCCTTTTTGTTTGGATGGGTCTTGTTTCCTCGACCATCGGAGTCTCCGTGCATCCGCGTACATACACCTTGCGGAGTCTTTGGCGGATGCCTTGCCCGGCGAGTGCCGCGAGACTGTTGGGATCTGCGATCCTTAGTGCCACGCATCGAGGCTTGTGTGATGCCTGTCAACAGATCGAGGCCAGCGAGCGGTCTTGGCGGTGTGCTATGTGCTCCTCGATCGGTCTTGGGAGCACTTCACGGTTGGGAGGCCTAAGATCGAGAGGCCCGTGCACCTTACGACCTCCTCCGGAGTTATGCGGTCGGTGGTGGCGATGACCCCATAGATGGGCGACTATGGGGACTCGTTGGACACATGGTCAGTGCGGTGGGCTAAGGAGAGAGCGAGGCGTGTGTACCCGATTTCCATGACGATTTGAGCAGCTTCCGACAAAGACATAGTCCGGTTCCCATGGGATCTTTGGGTTCATTCAGCTCACCGCCCCTACGGGTTGTCATCTCGGTGCCACCAAGACCACATGTACTTGGTTGGCGACTGTCACCTCGTCTCGCGCGACGTCGAACCGTACAACCCGCGAGAGTGCCGAGGCGGTTTCACCTCCACCAAAGACGTGCCACCCTCCCGGGACGGGCACTACCACCGAAGGCCCACCGTAAGCCATTGCACGCAGAATCTATGCGCAAGGTAGTAATGTGTTGATAATACTAATTGTACAATATGTGCACTAACTTGCGAGCAAACAAGAAGAGGGCACCATGGTGACGATCGGATAGCCACGGCGGCGTGGGCGGACTGTGGCGTGACTCGTGAAAGCACAGAGGTTGTGCACGAGGCTAGGCCACACGACAAAGCCACATACGGTGCGTACCTAGAGTGGTACATTCCACGCACCGCAGCAAGATTACTAGGCTTGCCCCACCCCGCCCTTCGAGGTCGCTCACGAAGATGCCATACAGCCGCCTGCGGGCCGTCATCGGCAAAGACGTATTGACGAGGCGATGCGTGCACTGCGATGCGCTTGTACTCATTGTTTCTTTACGCATGATGCGTTTTAACTCGTTTGTTGTTTATATGCGGTGCGAGCATATGCGTCGTCCGAGCACGAGGCTTTTCGATGATGCGGCGTGGGAGGCGGCAACGGGTTCTTGCTTGGCGCGTAGCATCTTGATGACCTCGGGAATGCGTTCAAGGCCTTGAGTCGTAGTCGCGACGAGGATGATGTGGATGCACGACGCGCCCGCAGAGAGACCTTGGCGCCGCCATCGGGACCACCTTCAAGACGTCGTCGATGTACGGTGGTCGTCCGTCGCGATCCGCGATCGTCGTCAAATCGTCCGGCGTGATCGTCCGTCGCTGTCCCGCGATCGTCCGTCCCTGTCCGTGATCGTCCGTCGCTATCCGGCGGTCATCCAGCTGCGCTCCTCGTCCTCACAGCATTTTGGACCAGCGGTACGATATTTGCCATCGATTCGTTCGTAACACCGTTTATTTGTAACACACGTTGCCATCCACTCGATTGCCATTTATTCGTAACACGCGTTTTCCCTACAGCGATTGCGAAGGGATAGCACGCGTTACTCTGGCCGTCGTCATCCGGAGGGCGGCGGACGAGCCTTCGGATAGCGACCGAGTCACCCCATCGAGATAGCGACATATGCGCTGGCGGTCGACCCACTGGCGAGGACACACAAGGGCGATGCGAGTGGTTCGCAGACGTACCAAGGTTACACGTCGCAGAGTACATGGGTGATTACGAACGTCATCGTCATTCCAACAGCCGTATGCCGGTATGTACGCATGTAGTAAACATAACACATGATATAAATAATGATTATAAACTTTTTGTATTTTCCATTGCGGGGCGTACCCTCCTCCGATTGGTGAGCTCTATTATAGGCCGCGGTCGGAACTCCCACGAGATGTACCCACCACCGCCTCCGACGCGAGACCTCGCGACTACGACCTTCGAGATGCACCGCGCTCTCCTAGCGAGTTCACCTTCTCGGAGGATCGAATCGTCGTCCGAGGCGGCAGCGAGATGATAAATGAATTTTTGTAATTGTCTTTGTTGTAATTTTTGTAAGGCATAAATATATATACAACTTAATTAGATGGTGATTTCTTGAAGTGCTTGATGGTTTGATGTTCACAGATAGTTTCTGTATAAAAGGGTTGCTCTTAGTTCTTTGATTTACTAGGGCATACAACCAACAGAGAGATGACAACACGGACAACCCACATAATACGAAGGCCTCAGGCAATGACAACACGAAACAACACATACATTGCACGTACATGAAATGTACCAAGTAGTACAACCACCAACACACCAACGAACACAACAACTAAAATACAACACAACCGTATTTAACACATTACCAACATACCTTGGCGACAACATAGCATGAAACATTACCAACATACACGGGGAACCTCCACTACAACTTTAGGATAACAATAATCACAAGAAACAAAATAGCACACAACATTAAATTTATCTTCCACTCTAGTGCAGTCGAAACGATGTCGCATCCCGACGGGTCGCAACCCCACGACAACTCTCTCATGGCGAACATTTTTGTCCTATTGCCCATTTCATCCTCCCACACCCGAATTTGCAACCACCATGAGCTTCCTGCGATTCCATGACAAGAAGTTTTTAAACATACCACCATGATTTAAACAAACCGAAACAATCGACTCACCGAGTGATTTGGGCACTTGTAGTAGTGTCGCCAGATTCGCGCGGCGTCGTGATGTCCTACGTCTAACCAAGATGTTGCAATTTGGGCACATCACCGTGGGTGCCCATGAAGGCGTCTTGGTGACTCATTGCCTAGTCGAAGGAGTGAGCACGAAAGAAAACTACACCGATTGTGAACAACTAACTCGGGAGGTGGTGATAAAATGGCAAGGAGTATGTGAGGATGGCTCCGTTTTATAGGTGTGTGGGGGCACCTCACGCACAAACAACACAAATCATACACGCACATAAAGGGCGTGGTGACAAAAGGGGCACCTTTTATTACCGACATGACAAAAGAGGGCAGCTTTGCGGTGATTTGACAAAGCAGGCAGCTTTCCGCAGTGACATGACAAAAGAGTCCACCTTTCGTAGTGACATGACAAAACATGCCACCTTTGCGGTGGGATGACAAAGCGGGCATCTTTGCTCACTATTGCATGTTTTGTGGCTTGTCATAACAACTCCACGAAGATAACAACCAATCCATCACATGCTTAACAACGTTGCACATTACATCGTTAAAGAAAGAGGCCGCAGAACATGAAGGCGTCACGCACTTACATTGCACATACATAATTTATGGAAAGCAGTACACCCAACAATTTATGGAAAGTAGTACACCCAACACATACATGAACTAAAATACGACACAACCATAACCTCGTTACCTACATGCCGAACGAGCCTCGTGGCACCCACATGGAGAATTGCTGCGAGGGCCGCCTCGGACGTGGCTGGCCGTCGTGGTAGTGGCATGCACATATGCAGCTCGGGTTCGCGCAGCAACATGTGGGATCATAGGAGTTTCCAATATTCACGACCTCCTCGTTGCCCCTCTCGCGTTGCATCTGTTCGCGGAGGTCGTTGTTCTCCTCAGTGAGACTCTCCATTCGGTACTCCAAGTCCCATATTCGAGCCCACAATGTATCCACATAACGATCAACATACCGTTCATGAGGAGGGTCGATCCAGCGGGAGAAGTCGCATTTTGCCATCTGCAAAAAAAGGACGGTAAACTTTGCGGGTCCATAAGCAATACAAAAATGTAATATTAATAAATTGTACCCCGGAGCGTGAGCATCGGAAGAAACGTCGCCCGCCATCGTTCGGGGAATCCAAGATCTGGACGACCGCGTACTCATTGTGCCTGCATTTCGGCCACGCTGGTTGAGCACGCCGACTTGGCATCAATCGGTATTGTGGACCGAACATATCCCTCCTTTCTAAGGGAATGTCGTCCTTCGGTGATCCAAATCCCACTGGCCCCTCGGCTTCCGACATGGTTTGTTCAAGCACGAAAGCAGGGTACTTCTTTGTTCGACTGAACAATTGCTGGGACCCCAACCGTGCTACTTATACCAAACGAGACATCTTGCTGCATCTTTGCTCTGAGAGATGACAGCACAAGTCTGCTTTCGCATTGAAATGACAAAAGAGGCCATCTTTGCTCAGAGACATGACAACACGGGGCAGCTTTGTTCAGTGAGATGACAAAAGATGCCGCTTTTGCGAGACAAGACATAACGTGCGGCTTTGGGCATAGACATGACATAACGGGGCAGCTTTGCTCAGTGAGATGACAAAGATGCGCTGCGCAGAGACAAGGCGTAGCGTGCGGCTTTGGCGCGAGACATGACATAACGGGCAGCTTTGCTCGGTGAGATGACAAAAGATGTCGGCTTTGGCGAGACATGACATAACGGGCGGCTTTCCTCGGTGAGATGACAAAGATGCGCTGCGCGAGACAAGACATAACGTGCGGCTTTGGGCGTGAGATGACAAAAGATGCCGCTTTGGGCGAGACATGACATAACGGGGTAGCTTTGCTCGGTGAGATGACAAAGATGCCGGCTGCGCGAGACAAGACATAACGGGCGGCTTTGCTCGGTGAGATGACAAAAGATGCCGGCTTTGCAGAGACAAGACATAACGGCAGCTTTGCTCGGTGAGATGACAAAAGATGCGACTTTGCGAGACAAGACATAACGGGCAGCTTTGCTCGGTGAGATGACAAAAGATGCGGCTTTGCTCGATGAGATGACAAAGATGCGGCTTTGCTCGGTGAGATGACAAAAGATGCGGCTTTTGCAGATGACAAGACATAACGGCGCGGTTGTACTCGATGGGACGACAAAACATGCCGGCTTTGGGCGGTGGCGGTACTAAAGAGGCATCTGTTCTCGGTGACATGACAACAGAGGTCGGCTTTGCTCGGTGAGATGACAATTCGAGCGGCTTTGCTCGAGACACTCCAAAAGCGGGACCCTTTTTGGTGATACCGCAGACTCCCATCTTTACTCATTGCTACCACCACGCGGACCGGCTTTAGGCGTGCAGTAGAGACAAAACATCCCTATAAATTCGTATGCATTCCTTTTCCCAGTGAACATTGCCCATCCAAACCCCATACTACATCGCGCTTCCCTCACCCTCACCCAACCGGGATGGACAAAGGCAAGAAGAAGCAATGGGACAAGATGGTGAAGGATTGGGAGGAGACCCGTGACATAGCACGGTCATTTGCGCCGCGATGCCATAGCGATGAGAAAATAAGGGCGTCTGAGCCGGGTAGAACAAGCCCATCGTGCTACGATGAAAGGTCCCCAGGCGCCGCGTAGCAAAACCCCATCCCGGACGTCCCCATCGAGCGTTCGCCACAACTACCACCTGAGGGGGAGACACCTCCCCTTTGTTGGTGCGGGGACGTGTGCAAGTTCTTCAAGTCTAAGCACAACATCGGTCTAGGTATGCGTTCGGGTTGCGCAAACTACTCGATGACTACCCCAACCGCCGTTTTGACACCGCAACCTATCGCAAATGGTAACAATACCTTTCTCCTTTTCCCCTACCGCAAACTACTCCTTCACAAAGACGCACTAACAATATCTCCCATGTATTTACGGTCTCCGAGCCTGTGTGGCTACCGCAAATGGATCGATCTTGAGATCCACCACGAGGACCAATGGACCCTTGACTTCGAGGAGTGGAATGTCACAAAGGACAAGGAGTTCTTTGGAGGAGGAGCGCCGCAAGCACGAGCACACCTGCGTATCTGTGCGAGACGCAAGCTCATCTTGAAGCGTGCGCGTAGGGAGCGGGAGGCTCGCGAGATGGGCGTGAGAGAAAGAGGAAATTGCGGCTAAGGCAAAAGAGGCCGGAGAGGAGTTCAATGCCGGCGGGCAAGGAAGGGAAAGTGGCCCGGTCCACACAAAGAGGTCGTCTGGCGGTTGGGTGGGTTAGTCGCATATCATGCTATATGTTATGCATGTAATAAAAATCTACGCGCATGTTACTCCCAATCAGTATTATGAAGTTTAATATCTCGTATTTTCGCATTCCATGATGTAATAGACCTAGCAAGTTATTTCCCTAAGGCATGAATGTTAGGACTAGTGGTGGAATTTGAACATTACAAGTCTGAGTTCCACACATGCCACATGCCACTGGTCACATCACTTACCGCTTTATGTATCGAATCGTTCCTAAAAAAATGTACCCAATTTTTTTATGCATCTACAACTTACATTGAACATAAACTTCTATTACAACTTTATCTTATTTTTACGCGGTTTATAACTACAAAATTGACAAAACATACAAACATCACGCGGATTGCAAACCCTTAAAACATACCAAACCCTAAAAGTCACTTACCACTTTATATATCGATCGTTCTACGCACAATCGTTCCTAAAAAAATTTTACCCAATTTTTATGCATCTACAACATATAATCAACATAAACTTGTTTTACAATTTTTTCAAATTTTTTCGATTCACAACTACAAAATTAACAAAACTTATAATCATACATATTCAATATCACTTTCCTTCATTTCCTCCAATTGTTCATATCACATTTGTGCTCAAAATTTTTCTTTAAATTGCTTCCAATAAAACAATATACCATGATCGAAATTTGTTATTGTCACTTGAACACATTTTTCACGATCAAGAATATAGAAATCACAAAACACTAATCGTTACTTCACACAAATTTTGTTAGTACTCTACCAACCAATATTTTTAATTTTCAAAATTGCACAACTAATTACCCAAACAGAAAGTGGACTCCACTTCAAATTCATATTTTTCACACATCATTTCATATATACACATAAATTTTTATTTAAAAATTATCTTTACAAATGCATACAAAAATAACTTGAATTAAAATCCTACCCGCAAACCCTAACAGGGGTGGGACCCACGGCGAGTGGTGCGGTGTGGTGCCGCACCATTAGGGAGTGGTGCGGTGCGACACCGCACCATCTACGTGGCGGCGACGGCGGGGGTGTGGTGCGGTCGGGACCGCACCACTCGTGTGTGGTGCGCTCCCGCCGCACCATCGACACGTGTCGCGTTGTCGTTGTCGTGCGGTCGTTTGGGGCTATTTTGGAATTTTGTTTTCAACGCGCTATTTTGGAATTTTGGGTATCAACAGTGCTAAAAACGTCCAAATTTCTCCCCTCGACCCCAAAACTGAAAAACGAATGAATCCCCACCTCCTCGCTCCTTCGTCCTTCTGACCTCCCATCATCCATCTCCTCCCATGTGGCTGCCTTGGGTCAAGGCGCACATTTCCTCCCCCTCATCCACCGCCTCTAGCTCCTCTTCCACCGCGCTCTCCGTCGCCTCCCTGTGCATGTACTTCCCCTCCCTCACCCTCAAGGACCTCCAAGCCCTGCTTCTCTCCGACCCCGCCGCCACCTCGCCCTCCCCGCTGCCACAGCACACTGTGCCCTACTCCCCCTCCACCTGTGTCTTCCACCGCGTTTGCGTCGCCGCCTCAGCAGTGACGGCCCCATCCCGTCGTCGCTGATCAAGATGGGGCCAGAGGAGGGGGTCCTCCTCCGCGAGTGGCGCAGGTGAGCACCACCTCCCATCTGTTTGGGATTATGTCGTTTTGGCTTCCACCTCCTTGCTTCTACGGATAGTAGGGTTCCGACACTTGGAGTTAGATCTAACACTTTGTTCTGCTATGTGTTAGAGCTGCTCTGATTCACTGGGGACTTGACGAGGAGTGCTTTACCTCAAGCTATTGGCAGGGGATTTAGGGTTCTCACAAGCGATGGTGGGGCGATGATCCCATGGTGGGCAGTGGCGGCAGGGCCTGAGGTGGTCCAAGCAGGTGATCCAGCTGGGCCGTCCATGGCTATGGGGGCAGTGGTGGTGGAGCAGGAGGCTAAGGTGACCTGCCTGTAGAGCTTTGAGCTTTATGAGAGTGAGTCGACAAGGCCTCCCGTGTCTGACTCCCAATGCACTGGTTCACATCATGCTTTGCTATTTCTACTATTGTTGTGTGGTTAGAGAATGATTAAGGCCTTTGGATTGTTTGGTCAGGAGAGGCGAGGGCTTTTCGCGGTTATTGCATGCCTTCGAGTTGTTTGGTTAGGGAATTCTATACTTTTGGTCTTTGGATCATTAGGGAATTGACATTTCTTATCGATTCATGCTAGAGCTTTCGAAGATTACTGCAGGCCTTCGAATTGTTTGGTTAGGGAATTCTAGCTGTTTGGACTTTGGATCATTTGAGAATTAACATTTCTTATCGATTCATGCTAAGTGCTTGGTCAATTCTTATCATAGCTTTGCTGTTAAACTATGCTATTTGCATATCTACAGTTGTTGTAATTAGATTGTAGCCTTAAGCTTCTCCTTTATGAATAAATTCGACACATGAGTACTCGTGTGTGTGTTCTGGGTGCATGATTCTGAAAATGTTTTTTTAAAGAATATTTGTAATATTCGTGAGGTGAATGGGAGAGTTAGCTAATTGGATCCTTCTACCCTTTTGAAGGGGTTGTGAATTTTTTATTTTTGGGGTTACTTGTTAGCAAAAGGCCGGAGCTTTGTTGTTTCGAGATGCTTTTTATATTTTGATGTTTGCGGGTTTGATGTTGAGATGGTTTAGAGGTAGCATCTTCAAACTTTGCTGGCCTAGGAGGTGAATACATGAAGCAGTATATTCCTTCTTTGTTTTCAACCCAAAAAGGTAGGAACTTTCCTATTTCTCTAGGTGTTGTGGTTGAACAGTGTGATCTAGTGGTAAACTGAGGTGATCTAGAGGTGTTTGTGTTGCAACAATGTATCATCTTCAAACTTTGCTAACCCAGAAAGGTGGGAGCTTTCCTGTTTCTCCATGTGATTGTTTTGGTTGCTAGATTTTTTTGGAGTTATGAATGGATTTCCTATGGAATTTTGAATTATTATGCAAACACAGCTCCAAATTTTCACACCTATCAAGAAAAATGAAGCTAATAAAATAAATTCAAATTTTCTTCTGATTCCACTTGTTAGTCTGCCTGATGCTTGCTTTCTCAATGTTATGATAATATGATTGGTAGCACCTCTAGTAGATTTTCAGTGTTAGAAATTGGTGACAGTTTTATTAGTATGAATTGCAATAATATATGTATGTAAAGGCCTCATGAGTAGTGAAACTTCTAGCTGTATTAAGTTCTGAGTACAAGTATCCACGAGTACTAGAGTTGATGGCAGCGTCTCCGTTATCGCCCACCGTGACCATCATCATAGCCTACATCCGCCTGCTCCCCGATGCACTGATGATGTCTACTTCCTCCCTGCCGCACCACGACCGCCTGTTGTGCAGTGGTCTCTAGTGATCCTTGTGGTCTCCATAGGAGCCAATCAATCTCACCTGGTACGTGTATTCCTCCTCACCTCATGTGGTTAAAAAAAGAATAAGAAAAGAAATTTCTTATTGTCTTAGAGGACTTGTTTGGCAGTTGATTTTAGAGCAGGGACATCTTGATAATGAACCCTATGGTTTGTGAGGTACTCATAATCGTCCTTTTGTTTGAAACTTTTGGCATTTCATTTGCCTAGCTGAAAAATTTTAGTGATAACAAAAATGTGTGGTTCTTAAACTAGATCTGAAGGGTAGGATCGTTGAATGACTTGAGTGTATGTTACATATGTTCTATCTATCATATAACTATATGTATTGTGAGAACAATAAGACAGCTAAACTCTACAACACAGAGGTTGGAGTGGGCATTGTATCTCCATCAGCCACGCTTCCTCTTATGCGGCAGCACAGAGGGGTGCTAGGTTTTCTGGGACAACGCTGTGTGCGTGCCTTGCCTCGTTCGGTTTCTTCACGGTAATTTCGAGTATCACCACTGTTGTGAGTATATTAGCTGCTGGTTCTTTGCAATTTTGATATCTACTTCACTGGCTTGAAAATTGCAAAGATTTGTCTGTGGACTGCTTGCTTTGTGATGAAGTGACACAATACTGAGATTATATATGAATGTGATGGTAGATTAGTTTTGAGCCATCAGTTAACCTGTTTTTACTTTCACTGATCATTGCAATTGCTGTTCTGTTCTTGCTGATCCTTGTGTTGGAGCTGTTCAGTGGTTGATATTGGTCTCTTCTGACCTTTGCCGAACCTTGTTATCCTGTCAGTTCAATAGTAGTCTCTGTGATTTATTGAAAGATTGTTTTTAGGGGGTTTTTCAGCTCTGTCCAGAAAGCTATTTTCATGATCTGTTAGTGTTTGTTAAATAGAAAGGTTTAATTTAAGCTCAAGATCTAATTTATAACTGTCATATATAATCAAGATTAGATTTTGTCATGACAGAGATGGCCAAGATTAAATCTTGTACAACTAGCCTTTTAGAGCACTTAAGAGAACTCAACTTGTTGATCATATGCTAAATCTGGTCATATATGTTAACTTTTTATTGAGATTAGCATTTAAATGCACTTGTATACTTGAGGCCATGCTAGTCTTGAACTCTTATATGACATAATGTTGAGTATATGTTTTTTTCAATGACTTAAATGATTCATATGTTAGTATGTTGGTTGTCATTTCTAAGTCATGTTTGTCATGCTTGTCTATTTATCATTATTGGTGGAATTAAATTAAAAATTAAGCTTATACCGTCTATTTTACAACATGGTGGGCTACTTTGAACAATTTTTAGGTTATTTTTCTGGGGCGGCCTAGCGGCTTAGGGTGTGTTTGGATTGTGAGAGAGAGGATGAATGGGATGGTATCATTCAACTTTTAAAACTTTTTCTATGTTTGTTTCTTTAGATGAGATGAAATTATCCCAGTTAGACTTATCCATTCTGACCGAATATTTCCTCTAGACGCTGGGCCGCGCGGTGCGTGGAAAATCCTCGGACGAGCCCATCGATCCGACTCACGTGCCCTGACGTGACCCGTCCACTCGTTCCGCTCACTTCCCAGCCAACCCAGTACCAAACAGAGCACCTGCATCTGGCGAAGGCGACGGCAAGGGCAAACAGCAAGGCGATGGTGATGGCGTCTGCGACTGTAGGTGCTGCTCGAGTACGGTCGCGCCGGCGCGAGTCGCCCGCCCGCGTTGGCGGCGCTGACGCACTCTTGTACCTTCGCTCGGGCGTACTCGACACGCTCCTCCCCCGCTCGCCCGCGTCGCCTTCAATCCGCACCTCATCATCCAGGTACCCCACCACCTGCACCACCATGCCGCGGCCTGCGGATTAGATGACGGAATTATGTGTGGATTGCATCAAAATCCCATACTTTTTTTTATCTGTTATAGGGCTACAGGATCGCAAAGTCTAGTAACGCGATACATTCCTCGTTTAGGGATTATGTTGTGTCAGAGGTTTTTGCCATATTGTCAGGTTTAGCTTATTAGTGGTACATGATGTGAATTTGCTGTGTTCTATAATTTACTTTTCATCTGTGATTTGCAACTGGGGAGACTAGATAGGATGATTACTGCACAACGCTACATCAGAATAGGATCCGGATCCTATTGAGGGCAGTTGCTGTTTGTATTGTAGCAATGTTTGTAGTGCAAAAGGGGGATCGAGTGGAGCAGCTGATGAATATGGAGGATTTTTTGTTTGGACGGGGCTGCAGAAGTGCTGTAGTCCAAAGCATTAAGATTAAAGGGAAAGTCTGTATAGGATTTACAAGATTATCGGCAAAAAGGGCCGTTGTGATATTTACTTTTCGTAGTTACACATAAACTTGCCCTTTGAGTAAATCACCCTTAAGAGTATTTACACCTGAACTATGCTAAGACATCAGCATCCTGTAGTAGTCTTACGCTTACTCTCATAGCGATATTTCTAGGTTCGATAATATACAGGCTGAACTGGTTCACAATGCGTTTGTTGCGCTTCTCGTAGGGAATTATTATTGTTCTCAACATTTGCTAGTAGGCTGTGCATACTGTGCTCTAAATTATAGTAGTGAAAAGTAATAGTAAGATTCTTTTCGATTTTCTAAGTACCTGTTCCAGTGTTTTATGTACCATTTTGAAATAACATTTTTGTGAACATTGTTGCGGTCTGGCAACCTGACACGCTTCCAGTGGCGGATCCAGGAAAATTTTTTGGAGGGGCTGAAGTACCTTCAGCTCGACCTCAGCCCCTTCTACATTATACATCCATGGCTAAAAATTTAGGGGGGGTTCCAAGGGTCCGGTAGCCGTAGGGGGGGCTCGAGCCCCCCGCCCCACCGCTGGATCCGCCGCTGCACGCTTCTTCCTGTCAGCTTTCTACCACTTTAGCGAAACTCACTTCTTCTACAACATGACATCTCTCATGTGGGAGGGCATACAGCTTGAAACGTCAATGGGCAGTGTTTAGTTTGCATCCATGGTTGCTTCCTTGCTTGGCCTGTCTCAGGGCATCACATTGCTCTTCTCCAAAGGTTTACTCCTTTTCGGCAATGAGACTGCATATTATGATTAGTTTGATGTTGGATTCTCTGGGGTGCTGTTTGGTATGAAGGTTGTGCTGAATGTTTGGTCAGACGATTATGTCTTTCTGCATGGGATGGTTATTCCAGCAAAGTAATTTTGATCTGCATGTGGTTGATCTTTCATAAAATTTGAGAATTGATCTTACTCTGATGACATTTTGTTGTATGTAAAATTTGATAATTGATCTTGCTCGTAAAATTCCTCAAAAGAATAAGAAGCCTGGTAGTATTTATGTGCATGCAGTATTGATATGTTGGGGTCAGATGAACAGCAGGCTCAAATAACTTCATACCTCTGTAGGCTGCAATCTTCTTTGTTTTCGGCATTGCTTGAAGTTACGCCTAGTTAGCAGGGCTGTGAGGTTCCTGGAACTCTTCAGGATGTGAAGTGTATTAGTGATATTTGTAAAATTGTCAGAATGATGCTACATTCCCTTATCCATTCAAGGGTCCAGTTTAGGAGTACAGACATCAAGTTCCTGAAATTGGCTATAGCTGGGAAACTCTTTTTGTAAACCTACTGAAGTCATCTTTGTGATCAGATAGTGGTGATCATGCTACTTTTTGGGGTTCAGCTAGAAGAACACTTTTGGAGGTATGACAGGGTGCGTTGAGATTCTACCCCTATTATCAATATTTGTCGCTCATCAAATCTTAATGACATCCCAAGAGCACTTGAATGATTGCATACAGGTGGAAGTAAAGGCTTCACATAGCTAATGAAGTAAGTCCTGCAATGGATCAAGTTGTTTTGCTTTTACTGGAAATAATCATCGCAGATTCCCAAGCGTTATCCCATCAACCCTCATTCACATTTGTCCTTTGGGATCAAACACAAAATTAGATCATCCTATCCAACTTTGGTCCTACTCATTTCGATTTGAGTTTCTGATTTATTTTTTACTATTTATAAATTTTATTTTTTTGCTTTTTTGAGTTTTTTCCTGATTCTTTTTTCCCATATTTGTTTTCATTGTCTATAATAATGGGTTAACATGTGTTTTTATTTTTTAAATTTAATTACGTCAAATAAGTCACCATCAGTTACAGTGTAATTTCGGCAAATTACAGTGCAATTTAGTCATAAACTAGCTTATTTTAGTCCAACTGAGTAACACCTTTATCTCACTAACTAAACTATAACGCGAACCATCCTATCTTTGAACCAAACAAATAACTTGGATCATCCTATTCTACTATATTCTACTAGATCTTGAATCGCCTTACCTCATCCATCCTTATTCGCCCAACGGACCCTTAGCGGACAGGTGCGCCCTATTTAGAGCAAGTATAATAAGAGGCTGTTAGTAGGCTGTATACTGAGGTGGAGGAGAGAGAGGAGGAGAGAGAATAGAGGTGGGCTGTAAGTTTAGAGCAGGTACAATAAGGTTTAGTCAGTAGGCTATAGCAAATATAATATCAACAAAATCTTACGTGGCAGAGAGAGAAAGGAATAGAGAGAAGGAAGCTGGCTACTAAATTACAGCTAGTTATAGCACGTAAAAATATGCATTTCACTCTCTTACACGTGAGGCTAAATAGTTATTGTAATAGCTACCTTATTGTATGAACTTTTTTTTGAAGACTATAGATGAAATGGACAAGTGTTATAGCTACTAGTTGGCTATACTATTGTACTTACTCTACAGATAGCTGAAGCACAAGAATCAAGAAATTTTGTGAGAGAAAGAGGTGGGTCATACAGCCTTCAGCTGACTGTAAATTACTATATGAATAGACTGATAAGTAGGTTGTAAGTGTCTATACAGCCAGCTAAAGGCTATATTATTAGCCTTGCTCTTACACCCTAGTTTCTTGAGTGGAGTTCCGACTGTCGAGTCGTCACATAATCACATTCGTGCACGGCCGAGACACGCCCGACGCCTCCGAACCGAACCACAAGACTAGGGGTGGAAACGGATCGGATACGATCGAATAGTCTCAAATACGAATACGAATTCATATTTTTCAAACGAATACGGATACGAATTCGAATATTCTCAAATACGGATACAAATATTCTCGAATACGAATACGGATATTTTCGAATACGGATTTTCTCGGATACGAATATCGGATAAAACGGATTCTAGCGGTTTACCGATTTTTCACGATTTTTGACCTAAGTTCTGGCTTTAAATCGCCAAATTCAAATTTTGAATCACAAAATTTGTACGATTTTTTCATAAGTTCTAGAAACGGATCGAATACGAATCGAATAGTCTCGAATACGAATACGGATACGAATATTCTCGAATACGAATGCAAATATGAATACTTTCAAATACGGATACGAATATTCTCGAATACGAATACGAATATTTTCGAATACGGATTTTTGCTTACCATATTTGTGTTTTCTCGGATACGAATATCGGATAAAACGAATTATTCGTTACCGTTTTCTAGGGCTGAAAACGAAAACGGTAATTCTCGGTTACTGAAAATTGTTTTCGAGAAATTATCGATTTTTCCCCTAAACGGAAACGGTGACGGTAACAGATAAAACGGAAACGAGAACGGTAAAAATATCCGAAAATGAAAACGAAAACGATTTAGCTCTCTTCCGATCGTTTTCGAAAAATACCGTATTTAACCGGTAATTACCGTGAGCACCCCGGCCTAGGCCCATTAGTCTCCGGTCTCCCCAGTCCCCATTAGGGATTGCGTCGGGATGGCAGCGCTGATGGAGGTCGGCGATGTGGACGCCGTTGGTGTCGGTGCGGTGGTGAAGGTGCGGTCGGGGCGGCGCACACGGGAGTAAGCGGTGAGAGCGATGGTGAGTGGGTGGCGCTGGCTGGATGCGACGGCGTGGCGCGAGATCTGGAGCGCGGCCGGATGAGAAGGAGGAGATCGGCGGTGGAGTTGGCGGAAGAGGGCGCGCGCGTGGAGGTGAGGTGCGCGCGCTGGAGTAGGTGGCGCGGGTGGAGAAGTGGTAGAGGAGGAGGAGAGTAGTAGGTGGTGAAGAAGCGCAGAGAGATGCGGTGGAGCGGCGGGTTCTTGGAGTAATGAGTACGGCGCGCGATGGAGGAGAGGTACGGCGGCGCTTGGTGGGAGATGGCGCGCAGAAGGAAGCGATGAAGGAAAGGCGCGCGGTGGATGGAGAAAGCGGCGGTAGATCCGGGAGAAGGTGGGGCGGCGAAAGAGGAGGATGCGGCGGCGCAGGAGGAGGCGCGATGGAGGAGAGCAGAGGGCGGCGGTTGTGGAGAAGAAGGGAGAGGAGAGCAGCGCGCGGGTGCTGCGGAGGAAGGAAGAGGAAGGGTGGCGCCGCGAAGTTTGACCGGTCTCGCCGCGCCAGAAGTGGAGAAGGAGGAGCTGGGGAGGAAGCAAACGGAGGTTAGGGAAGAGTTGAACCGGGCTCGGGCTTTCCAGGCGGCCGCTAGGGTTTTTTGTGGGATTGGGGATCGGAGATTTTGCGATTTAGTCCTCCAGGTTTTCAGAAATTACAGTCCAGTTCTTCCCAATGAGATTTCTTCTGATTTAGACCTCCAGAACTCCGTTTTCTTCGCGGATAGATCCTACGTGTTCGAGACAACATGTACATCTGTATTTTAGTTACTAGTGTACTAGTACTTTCTAGTTTGTGACTACGCCTATGTCATGTGGTTGTCAGCTTTGTGTGCTTGTGAGACCTAACTAAGTATTATTGTGTTAAGACCATGATGTCACTTGTGGTTGTGGGCTTGTGGCTTTGTGTCGTGTCTTTTTATTGCTATATAATATATGTGTCTTGCCTCTTGTGCCATGGATCATTACTACAGTATTATTTTTCATGTGACCTAGGTCAATATATACGACTATTGTCATCTTTGTGCGATTGGTGTGTAATGTGTTTATTGTATTTTAGATATCGCTTTCATGATTTTCGATCGTTATCGATGCACTTTTGATCGAATAGTTTCGTTTCCGAATTTACCGGAATATCGATGTCGTTCTCGTTTCCGACAATATCGTATCGATTTCGTTTTCGAGAAAATAATGTGAAACTGAAAGTGATTTGACCTCCTACCGATCGTTTCCGACGGTTTTCAGCCCTACCGTTTTCCACCCCTACACAAGACCGACCGGCCAGGTCGCTGTACGCGGCGTGCCCCAAAAATTTCCCCGTCTTTTCCATCCTCCGCACGGTTTCCCCTCCCCTCCCAAGACCCAGATCGCCGCACCGCACCGCACGCCGCCTCTAGAGAAGAGAAGGGAGCGCAGCCTCGGCCCCGCCCCGTCCCGTCCCGCCGAGGAGCCGAGAGCTCAGGCCGCCGCCGCCCGCCAAGATGGTGCTCGCGCAGCTGGGCGGGAGCATCTCCCGCGCGCTCGCGCAGATGAGCAACGCGACGGTGATCGACGAGAAGGTGCTCGGCGACTGCCTCAACGAGATCTCGCGCGCTCTCCTGCAGTCCGACGTCCAGTTCAAGATGGTCCGCGACATGCAGTCCAACATCAAGAGGATCGTCAACCTCGAGGCGCTCGCCGCCGGCACCAACAAGCGCCGCATCATACAGCAGGTCATATTCGCTCGCTTCCTCTTAAGCTTCAGTTCCATCCCACCCACCAGAAATTTTTGGGGCAGAACAGAAAGCTGATGTCTTTTTTTTTTGGCGACGCTGTGGTGGTGTTGTAGGCCGTCTTCACGGAGCTCTGCAACATGCTGGATCCCGGGAAGCCGTCGTTTACCCCCAAGAAGGGGAAGCCCAGCGTGGTCATGTTCGTCGGTTTGCAGGGTTAGCCTGATCAACCTCGCTTGCTTGTTCCGTTTTTTAACCTGGCCTGCCAGTGGACCTAGCGTTGAATTGCAATTGCTCGCTATATTTATTTTGGAACTCGATATACCACATGGTGGAAGAGTCGGGATGTGCAGTCTGCTTGTAGCATTACCAGACGCATAAATAAGAGTACAATCTGTTGCTTAAGCACCAGCAATGTGCTCATAGAGTTGTTTGTTTCAATGTTTTCTTTTTCGCGTATCTTGATAGCTGACCAGATTGGTGTGAATGCCCAAACCTGGTTGAATTCAGGTGAATTTGGACTACTATAGGGAGTACAGCTGTACAACGGTGTGTGATTAAGATCATGTTGATGGATAATTAAGGTGTTTTAGATTCTTTTTGGTCATGTAGGAAAAATATCAATTACCTGGCACCAATAAAAGCACACATTGTTAAAAAATACCAATTACCTAGAACTAATAAAAGCATTCATTGTTAATCTATCATTGTAATTTTTTTTCTCGGTCTGCATTAGTTCGTGATGACAGTCAACTTCAGGATTTAGTATTATATTCAAGGGAGTTCTCAATTCTATTGTGAGACGGATGCCAAGGTCATATTTACATTTGTGGGTGATAGAAGTTGTAATTACCCAGGCATTTGAACAACTAGTTATAGGTGCTAGAGCAGCTAGATCAAATGCCATGAGGATTATTGGCATTTCCTGTTTTATTTTCTGGCTGTTTGTTTGGATCTGTAGTTGTGAGTTCTCTCGATAATTCCCTTTTCTTGACCTAGTTCTGAGAAGTGAGAACAACCAATGTTTTGTTTATTATTGTTTTTCTTCTTTTTCTTGAGTTGCAATAGAACATTGATGTTATCTGTTCACTGGATAACAAAATATTGCTGTAGGTTCTGGAAAAACCACTACCTGTACCAAATATGCATATTATCATCAGCGGAAGGGATTTAAGCCATCACTGGTTTGTGCTGATACATTCAGAGCCGGTGCTTTTGATCAGTTAAAACAGAATGCAACAAAGGCCAAGATACCTTTTTATGGAAGGTTCTCTACATCTCCAGCTTTACTTATTGGTTAAAAGCTTGTCTCCAAAATTTACAGTAAAGAAAATTGATGTCTTTGCAGCTACATGGAATCGGATCCTGTGAAAATTGCCGTTGAGGGTGTGGAGACGTTCAGGAAAGAAAACTCTGATCTCATCATTGTTGATACAAGTGGACGCCACAAGCAAGAGGCTGCACTCTTTGAAGAAATGCGTCAAGTTGCAGAAGCAACGGTATTTACACTGTCATAGTCTCCCAACATATTCATTGTGACCTACTGTTATTGAGAATTTCACCCACTTTCTTGTGGTTGTGTGCAGAAACCAGACCTGGTGATATTTGTGATGGATGGTAGTATTGGTCAGGCCGCATTTGATCAGGCACAAGCATTTAAACAGAGTGCTTCTGTTGGTGCTGTGATTGTTACAAAAATGGATGGTCATGCAAAAGGAGGCGGTGCACTTAGCGCGTTAGTATTACTCTTTATTTTCTTTCATAATCCTCCTTGTGCTATTTCCTGTGTCATATTGTTTGCAAAAGATATTGTCTCCAAAGAGCCTGAGCTTGCCACTTAAGTGTGTTCTTTTGGTAATTTTCCTTCAGTACCATTCTCTTGTGGGGGTTTCCACCACTAGTTAACATATAATCCTGTCTAGAGTTATATTTCATTTTAGCAAGTTACATATCATCCATGCCATAGTTCAACAGGAAAATGCAACTCTTTTTGAGGTTACTTAAAAATTCTAGATGAGCACATATGTTTTAGTATGTGTGAAGCAGTTCAAAGTGTTATGTTTGCTCGATTCTATTTTTCGTAAGCCCTGTTTTAGTTTTAGGATCTCGTGGATGTTGCAAATAGGTGAAGGTTCCGAGGACCCTTTGTTTTGACATCCTTGTCTTTTTTTTTCAGGGTTGCAGCTACAAAAAGCCCTGTGATATTTATTGGAACTGGAGAACACATTGATGAATTTGAGGTTTTTGATGTGAAACCATTTGTTAGTCGTCTGTTAGGTTGGCAAGCTATATTCAATATTCTTTGCAACTCGGTGATTCTTCTTTCTAGTTTACCTAATTTCATGTAATTGGCAGGCATGGGAGACTTGTCTGGATTGATGGACAAAATCCAGGATGTTATGCCTGCTGATCAACAACCTGAGCTTCTGCAGAAGCTGACTGAAGGAACCTTTACCCTCAGACTTCTGTATGAGCAGTTCCAGAATCTTCTGAAAATGGGTCCTATTGGCCAGGTTAGCTATTCTTTTTAGTATTTGAATATGTTAACATCAGGTTAAATTTAGTAGGGTACATTATAGTTAACGTTTAGTTTCAGATGAAATGCTCCAACAACACAGCAAGATTCTAACTATTTATACTTCTGTTATAAGCATTTTAAGCATGCATTGCCTAATTCTATCTTGCAGGTCTTCTCTATGTTGCCTGGATTTAGTTCTGAGTTGATGCCAAAAGGACATGAGAAGGAAGGCCAAGCAAAGATTAAGCGGTACATGACGATGATGGATTCCATGACAGATGCAGGTGAGCTAACCTAATTGTAATAAGGCTTTCTTTTTTGTAACTAGACTGGTGTTCTGAAACTTTTTTGGTCCTCATCTACTTCGTAGAGCTTGACAGTACAAACCCAAAGCTGATGAGTGAGTCACGAATTATTCGGATCGCCCGGGGATCTGGCAGGCTCGTGAAAGATGTGATGGACATGCTGGAAGAGTACAAGCGGCTTGCCAAGATGTGGAGCAAGATGAAGGGGCTAAAGATTCCCAAGAATGGAGATATGAATGCGCTGTCCCGTAACCAGAATCTTCAGCATTTGACCAAGGCCCTCCCTGCAAATGTGCTGAAGCAGATGGGTGGCGTGGGCGGGTTACAGGCTCTCATGAAGCAAATGGGCTCGAAGGACATGGGCAAAATGCTTGGAGGCTTGGGTGGCGATCACTAGCCTTGCAAATATAGATAGGCTGTGCAAACGCTTGACAAACGTTGAGGACCTGGTTTTCTGTGGATCATCGTCGGCTTGATGCTAAATACAGCTTTTCTTAGATGGAAACTGCTACTTGGGATTGACTGTGCTGCGGTTTGAATCTCTTGCATCAAGTTTCTCCAGAGGTGGCGCTTACTGTATTGTAGAATTTGCTATATGTGGCTCTCTGGAGACCTCCATCCTGACAAGAATAGTTTCCTTTTGGTTTCACAATGTTTCTCTGCAACTGGCATATAGGTCACCAAAATAGAGGAATGGCTTTCTGAAATTGTTGAAACATTGCATTCCTCGCATGGTACTGATGTGTATATTAGCAGGGGCGGATCTACAGTAATTCATGGGTATTCAGCTGAATACCCAAAATTTTTTGCAAAAAATCTGCTATATATTAGATATAGTATATATATGTATTAGTAATTGGTCTTAGGGAAGCATTTGTACACAGGTTGAGGCCACTCAACGTCCGGCCGAGCGTCGAACCGCCAAACATGCCCATCGCTCGCGGTGTGTGTGTCAGGCGCATCCGCCTAAACGCCCACGCCCAAACGTGCCTCGCGCTGATTGCCTGGGCACGCCGACTGCCCGACTCGGTCTTCGTCCGCGACAGAGCGAGCGAGGGAGAGGCTCTCAACCCTAACCCTCAGATCCGGATTCTGGCGGCCGGCGCCCGGGCGGCGGCGGCGGCTCGGCGCTCTTTCCTCAGGCTCAATCGCTCAGTCCGCACTCCGCACTCCGCAGTCCCTCTCCGGCTCTCCCTCGTCTCTCTCAGATCCGGCAGTGGAGAGGCGGAGGAGCGGGCGCCGGCGGCTGGCGCGCTCCTTCCTCAGGCTCGCCTGCTCGGCCCTCTCTGGTTAGATTGGCTCTCCCTCATCTCGTCAGGCGTCAGCTCATATCCGTGACTCCGCCCGCCGCCCGGAGGTTAGTTTAATTTTTTTTTGTTGGGGATGTTTGGCCAGAGGTGATGTCTGATGGAGTGATGGTGCTTTGTTTCATAGCTCTGTGCAGTGTGCAATTGCGGATCTGCTTTGCTCCGTGACCTCCGTCTCGTGCTTATCGCATCGAACCGCACGCAGGAGCTGTGGACCGCTCGCACGACGACAAGACGAGGTAATGGACTAATGCCTAATGGAGTAATGCTGCAATATGGCAATACGCCAATACTTGGAAGTTGGAATGGAGTAATGCTGTAATGGAGTAATGCTGTTGTGCAATTGTAAATTGGCCAATATGTATATGTTTCTCAGTTTCTGCAGTAGCTAAGAGAATTGGCCAATATGTATAATATGTATATGTTTCTCAGTTTGTCATTGCGAATTGTAGTAGATAAGTCGTAACTCATAAGTGACATGTAAGAATTGTTAGGATGTTATGACCAAATTTACAATTGCCTTGAGAGACAGTTCTAAAGGGACATAGAAATTTACAATATCTATATGTTTGATTTTGTAGATCTTTGAGGAGTACCTGCAGCAGGTGAACACTTAATATATCTCGGTTAGTGCATTGCCCCCTGAATTTCATTAAGTGTATCATGAATTATGTGTTTTCAGCTTCATGAAATGGCAATTGTCTGATCCATGATCCATCCAAGAAGCACGAAAGGACAACTTAAGGAGTTTTAACAATTATATGATGCAAGTTCTTGACGTTGGTTGCTTTTTCCTGCTTGGTGGTGCATGTTTTGAATGATTTTACCATTTAATTCTAAACTCGTATAATATTTTTATTGTAGCCTTGTAGGATGACTGGCAGAAGGAGAAGCGAGACTTGTTGCTGATGGGAAAAGAGTAAAAAAGGGCAAAATTAGCAAGGTATGCAATTGTCGTTAATCTCTATAATTTGTTGTTTAATTCGTGCCATTATGCATTTTGTATTATTATTATTATATCTATATATGCATATATTTGTATCGGTGTTTTGGGAGAAATGGTGTGTCATAATATGCGTATCAGTATTGATGTATCCAAACAACCTAGCTCTGAAATTCGAATACCTATTCTAGAAATCCTGGATCTGCCACTGTATATTAGTTTCTGGAATATGGACTTACGGAAGGCGTTTTGCCTGTTTATTACTCGCATTTTACCTTTCGCCCATTAGTCATTTCTCCCTCTCTATTTACTAGGATGAAGAGGCTAGCTATTATTTTCAGCTCTCTATTTGAGTTAGCATTCCAATGGCCTAGCTATTTGAGAAGCGAGTGAGGAGGCGCTCGCCAAATCTAGCTAGCGGCCGGGAGAAAATAGCGACTCAATAAAAATGAAGAGGAGATAAAGAACCGGTTGGAGTCCATTTCTTGAGTCATATTAGATAAATATACAATGAAGAGCAGGATAAAGAACCGATTGAAGTTGCTCTTAGCTCCTATTTTCGACTAGGGGCAAGAAGAGCATTAGCTTCTCTCGCGAATTAGTTGTTGCAAAATATTAGCTAAAAGTACCAGCTGTGGTAAGATTTTAGATCTGGATTTTGTGACGTAATAAATTTGAGATTGACGTGCGTTGTAAGCAACGTTTCATGCTCGATTAAGGAAAGTAGTAACGCACCATACTTTATAATGCCCTTTTCACCTAAAAAGTAACGTGCCAGGACACTCGATAAAACTGTGTTTTAAAAAATAAAGCTCAAACATGGGACGTTACTTTCTTACTGTACTAGAAAAAACACTTGCATGATGAAAAGATATTTTTTCTTATCTCTAGTTTTTTTTAAATGTAAAGACATTATTTTAACTTTGAAATATAAGACTTAATTAACAAAAGCTATATTTATAAACTGTAGATTGATAATCCAGCAAATTCAAATAGGAAAATCCTACTCTATCAAGAACCACGCAAAAAAAACATGGCAAGTCAAATGGGCCAATTTTATAAAGAGATAGCACAAGATTTTCGTTCCTACCACTAGCCTAATTGCCTCTCTCTCTCTCTCTCTCTCTCTCTCTCTCTCTCACCAACAAATCCACAAATCTCCCAAAATGAAACTATCTCAAACTTCAAAACCCTTCCCTTTTCCCATGCCAAAACCGAAAAGCCCCTAAATACCCTAAAAAATGCCAAAACGTACCAGGTTTAAATTTAGGCTATGCTTCATCGGGCTTAAAGCTCAAACTTTTGGTTTATTTAGCACTGTTTAGGGTTTTTTACTGTAGTTATTGTCCGCTTTTTTAACATAACTAAATTTTTTAGAAAAAGGTTATATCATTTGCAAGGTAACAAGGGGGGAAAAGAAAAAGGCAAAAAAATAAAAATCAGAAGAAAAAAAAATAAAATTAACAAAATAGAAGTTAAAAACTGAAGCTCAAACGAGCACAACCTTAAAAACGCCCTAAATCAAATTGGTGACCAAACCGAACCTATCCAATTCCAAAGCAACACCAACAAGGAAAAGGCAAACAAAAAACCAGCAAGGCTTTCCCAGAAAACACCAAAAGCCAAGAAACAAACCCCACCCCACGAGGAGGATCCCGCAGGCGGGCCCACCCCCAGTCTAAAAGAGCCACCCGGAACCGTGCGCACGCCCCCTCCCCCTCCTCGCGCTCCTCCCCTCCCATGGAGGCCGCCCCGTTCTCCGTGAAGCCGCCGTCGCCGGCGAAGCCCCCGGCGACCGTGGAGCCCCGGGCCTCGCCGGCGGCGGCAGGCGCGGTCGAGGCGGAGCCGTGCGGGTTGAACCAGCTCGCGCTCACTCCCAACCCCAAGAAGTGAGGATTCGAGCCCGGACCGGGCGTCCCGGTTTCTTGATTAAGGCGTTTCCTGGAGCTTTTTGGGTGATCTGATTCGAGGGGTTTGTGTTCGAGCAGGCAGAAGGTGGAGGCGGCGGCGGATGGGAACGGGTGCAAGCATTGCGCCTGCAAGAAGTCCAGATGCCTGAAGCTGTAAGGAGCCCCCCTCCTTCGTCGATTGTGTGGCGATTTTGTTGTTATGTCTTAGGGTGGAGTCTGATTTTCCTACGATGCTTCGAGTTTTTACATTTAGTGGAGTTGGAAATGTTCGGTACTATGCGATTTGCATCCATTTAGGTAGTACAGAGGGGGGGGGGGGGTGAGGTTGGTGCGATGTTTTGCTGATTTGGTTCCCTCTGATTTCATATGGCGGTCAGAAATTTGATTGTAGTTCAAAAATCCCTTGTTGTTGGGTTCTCTAGTGCAGTTGTTTGAATTGGTTGCAGTTTACTTCTCTTAGCAGGCAATGCAAATTTCAGGGAAAACACCAAATTTAAGTGCTCCCTGTGGGCTGTGGTCCTTTTTAAATCAAAAATCAAAATTTCATGTTGGAAATCCGAAAGCGTATCACTTATTTTAGTATCTATTTGATTATTTCAGTATAATCCATATAGCTCATGGTGCAGATTATGACTATGTACCAATTTACAGCAGCTACTTTGGAAGCCGTACTGTTCTTCACAGAAGCTGGAGCCATACTTTTTTGTTCTACTGCAACATATTACGTAGATGAAAACATCATCAGATTGAGTATATGATGATTAGTTTAGATAGCTTTAAATCTCTACGCGTCTCTGTGCTGTTAACTTGCTTATGAAGTACTAAGAACTGTAAGAATGCCTTGCTGATCCAATAACATAAATCATCATTATTTGCATATGTAGCTATTGCCCATGTTTTGCTGGTGGAGGTTATTGTTCTGAAAAGTGTGGATGCCAGCCATGTTTCAATAAGGCTGCATATGCAGAAACTGTTCAGACCACTCGCAAGGTGCTCCTTTCACGGCAGAAACGGATGTCGCTGAAAATTAATCGAAGATCTGAAGCTAATGCTGAAGCTGTGGTTGTTTTCTTAATTAGATGATGTCACATTGTTTGAACTTTCCTTTGGTTTATAATCATAATTTCAATACTTTGTCACCTACAGGAAGACACACACCATTCTTCTTCTTCAACTCCGCCAAGGCGAGGTTGCAACTGCAAGAAATCAAGTTGCCTAAAGAAATACTGCGATTGCTACCAGGTTTCATCTTAAGTACTTTGCTAAAGCTTTGGGTACAGCATAGTTCTCAAATTCATTCTTATGAACAGGATGGGACTGGATGCTCCTTATTTTGCCGATGTGAGGATTGCAGGAATCCTTTTGGGAAAAATGGTACCTTGACAAGCTATTCTAATGCTTCTAATATTTTTTTTTCTCAATGAAATGTGTGTACCTGTATAAATATCTCCTTGTGCAATTATCATGCACTGACCAATGACTGTTTTACTACTGCAGAAGGTATAATCGCGGAAGAAAGCAAGCGTTTTATATACACCGGTGCAGATCTGGACCATAGCGAGGATGAACATGACTTCGTCGTGGAGCGTTCAACTCGTCTACAATCACCAATCTCAAAGGAATCTTCTTTGCAACACACTTCACCTCACAACAGAGCCTCAAGTAGAGATGCACACATGTTCCCGCAGGCACTGTCGTGGTGGCAACCCCGCTCATGGCATTGTTCAAAGAGGCAGAGCAATGATCGGGTGATTGATGACTCTGGAGAGAACAAAAATTCAAATAACGGCTGGCAATTATCGAAGCACGAAGACAACTACAGCATATCAAGATGTATTCAGATCCTGAACAGCATGGCCGAGATATCTCAGGTGGAGAAATCCGTAGCCCCCGATGTGTTCCTACAGCCAGGCAACCGGGAAATATTTGCCTCGCTCACTGATGACGTCCGGGCCCTGTGGTTGAAGCGCAAGATCCAGCACCTGACTTAGGACATGTTTTCTAGTGTGGGATTGGGGTTGGGGGAATATCAAATCATGATTTAGATTGTGCATGTCCTGCTGGTTGGCTAAAATGTGCAGGATCTTAGGCTTTTGTATACTGAGATGCATCCAAGATTTCCATCATCTGTCTTTGTAGAGCTAGCGGCTGCGCACTTGGTAACCGGTTAATAATAAATGATTTATGCACCTGGAGCTAGTGTAATGGTATGTTTGGCTGTTGTGTAATTTTTAGGCATCGTTGGAACCCGAGAATTAATTGTTTCTTACGAAATTCACATGGGAATTGAATTCTCTCTTTACGAAATTCCTAAGCAACGTATACTCCTGTGTGGCTGTGTTCCAAGCTGGGCCGTAGGGAACTAGGGATCCATTTCGTTTTGCGAGCGGCGTCCCTGTCCCGTTCCCAGTGGTTAAGTGATCCCCAATGTAATCCATTAACTTTGCTCGGGAAAAGTTTGTCAATGCTCCGGGAAACGAATTTTAGACGTTGTTAGCACTGCATGAGGAGCAGGAGCGCGAGAATGCCAGGCAGCAGAAGGGGGCCATCGTGGCGAAAGTTAAGGCGCAAGGCAAGGAGTTCAATGCTAAACTGGTTTGTAAGGGCAAATAGCTATGTTTCACGTAATAGATCGACCTTCTTCGTCTATATGTTTCATGCGTTTCTAATTATATAAAGGTATACGTGTACCGTCCTTAGTTCGTTAGCCTGTGTACCATATAACTCCTTATCGGATCAACTATCGTGTTATTATCGTTACACCATTTATCCAAAGTTCTCCATATATGAATTCTCCGTTGCATCACAATATCATTTACCTTCCTACTTACGAATCATTACTACATCAATCGTCCTTACAAAATTCTCAGAAATTTATCGCACAACAACAATAACATACGACAATCACATTGTTATTAACAAGTTTAACAGATTTTGTACCCTTAAAAATCTATGAAGATTACAAACGGACCAACCTATCTTGTCTGTCCTTTTATTTAAAAAACAACCTACAAACAAAATTTGCTAAATATATTACCTACAAAAATTATCATTTATTCTCCTACAATTATTTCCATCGAATAAATAAAATAATAATAATATTTTAAATCGCTCAATCGGTGGTGTGTGACTTGTATCGCTCCATTGAGTGACTAAATAGTCACTCAATAGTTGGGCAATTAACTCTAGTCGCTCAATCGTTAAGCAACTTTAACACTTGACGCATAACTATTAGGTGACTAGCCTAAGTTGCTCAATAGTAGAGCGATGGTAGAGCGATAGTAGAGCATTACTGTAAAATAAAAAAACGGACTTATATTACTGTGATTCAAATTTAAAAAATTCTTCGGTATAATATCTACCACAGTTTATTTATAGACTCCGTTTTAAAAGGATACACCGTTTAAAAGCTAATTACTGTAAGCAGGAAATGATAAAAAAAGAACCAGCCGAACTATGTTCGGCTTGCACCCCGTGCCAAGGTTGTGCTTATATGCTGCATGTCCGTGACACAGAATGACACATAAAATACGGGTGAAAAAAAGGAAATGCTGAAATGCCCAAGCATCAGATTGTTATTCCACCAAAATCCACAATGTAGGGTACGGATACCGCTACGAGCTTATCGCTATAACAGTAGCAGAATAGTAAGGTGATCGATTCTCCCAGAATGCCCAGGGGCCAGCTCCTTTGCCGAATACAAGACTTCACCACTGCAGCCAATATCAGCTCCAGTATAGCACTGACATTATCAATGGACAGTCTCTCTGATGGTGAAAAAGAAAAAAAGAACAGATGGTGGCAGAGGTGTTCATTGTTAAACAAAACAGAGCTTCAGAACACAAAGAGCACATCGCCTTCCGTTGTTTGCAGTTTGCATACCATACAGTGCGGGCCAACTTATTTGTGTGCTTGTAATTCAAAGGAAACCTAGCAGGCATCTAGATCCCTGCATGGAGGAGGTCTGGGCTCACCGTGCAAGGTGGTATTCCCTCCAGCTGGGCCACAGTTTTTCCGCTCAGGATGTTGTGTGCCGCGCTGCAAAAGTCATCCGATAATCAAAACATGTTCATCAATCTAAACCAAAATACTGGGGCTTGACATATAGAACAATCAAACCAAATAAAGCATACAGGGGGTCTTTCTCCTCTTCTCAGCATCTCAACAATCTCAACAACTCGTTTTGGAGTGAGGTCCTCCTGAAAAAGGGAATGTAGAAAAAGCTGCTCAAGAGTTACAGAACACAGATAAGTTTTGTCAAGTCCTCTTCTATTAGTAAAATGCAGGTACGTTTTGTCAAGTCATCATTTGTTAGCATTTGTCTTTAGTACTACAGTACTTCTATTGCATGAAAATTTATATTTTTTTATAAAAAGATAACCACATAAACATTCTACTTATCCAGTGCCCCCTACGAAGAAGATACAGTACAGGAGCCCAACAACCAATGACCTACAAGTCTAGTTTCTTCAGTTGACAATGTTTTGTTCTGTGCATATATATGGACTTAAAACACCATCGCTCTTAACACACAAGTACTCTTTTATCACATCCCCTCTCTGCTAACACTACGCACTACACAGTAAATAACTAATTATTCATATTACCTACTTTTTGTATCTGACAAGGAGGACCAGCAGCTATTTCTTACAAGATGTGTCGTGGTGTTTCTGCTAAAATTTCCACCACACAATACGAGCATAAAGTCATTAATACTAGGTCAAATCCAGTAAGTACTAGGTCAAATCCAGTAAGCGTATACCAAAATGGAGAAAAATTAGGATGCCAGAATAGTGCCAATGCATATGTATTGGTAGTTGGTACTACCTGGAAACAGCAAAATAAACTTACATAATAATTGTATGTGTAACCTTCTGAACCTTTAGAATAGTCAGCCACAGCAATCATGGGAGCATTCACACAGCAACCCTGTGAACACATGACAGAAAGCTGAATAAAAGTTGCTTTATACAGCAAAAATATAAAATAACCAAGTGTTTAAAATCATTCATCAACAACAGTACAACACACTATAGACCATTTCTACAGCTAAACACTTCAGACCCAGCTAAAAGACACTATTTGCAATTATCTGGAATAGCATCTCGTAAACATGTTCGGCATGATGTTACCATGCACTCCATTTCTCCAACGGAAAATAAACCATCGCTTGTCACCTCTGTGAATGAAAGAAAAATGTTAATGAAATCACAGAGACAGAAAAAAGAAGCTCAGGCTCAGAGGATAAGGTTTGTGGTAACAAATTAGAAAGTAGCATGCTTAGTTAACAGGATAGGTGGAGTGAATACTACAGACCATTCCGTTTAACTCCAAGGTGCTCTAACAACGTTTCTTCAATTTCACATGAACCACGAATCATACAAGGTGTAGTTCCACACACCAAAAGGTGATATTTACCCACCTACATGGTACGAAAAGATCAACAGTATAATGAGGTGCTAGTTAAGTTAGCAATGAGTACAGACTAGAGTAGGCAGTCATGCATTCAATATACCTTAGTCCGATTAAACATTGTGTAAAATGTAGCAACTTCATAGACCCTGATAGGTGCAACCTCGACAATTTTAGCAATCTGAAAAAACCATAGACTATTGTCAGCAATATAGAAAAATATAGAAACTTATGTTTTCCAAGATAAGAGTGAAAACTTGGGAAAGTTAAACAAAGAATAACACTACTTCATAGCATACATGAGATCAGTGTGTCAAAGACTATGATACTTGCAGCGACAATGCCAACCTAACAGTCATGGTGAGAAAAAGGTACCTCCAGCTTTTAATTCATGACCTGGTAATATGCCCTCAGAATAATATCAGCTATCGGCCTATCGCATGAATATTTTAAAACTTCTATAGCATCAGCTGCAGAAACACAATTATTCCAAATGTTCTCTCCCATACAAGATGTAACTCAATTATTCCCATCTTCAGTAGGACTCAGATTTGTATACTAAAGAAAATTCAGCTAACTTTCCTCTATTTCTGAAAGGAAGGGACTAAATAAATCACTGTAAGTTTAGGACAATATCGATAACAACGACAATAGTCGTATTTCCCCTCTTACAATGACATAACTGTGACAATAATAATGAAGGATTAGACCGCACCAATCCTTAATTAGCCACTAGTTAAATTTGTTCTTACTTGAAGAGTTAGGGCAATTCTTGGTAAGGAAAGTGTCAAAATTGAAGACCACCGACATTGATAAAGTCATTAGCTAAACCAACCACCCAACATGCACATGGTATTTTTCTGTGCACCTAGACAAACTTTAATCAAGTGAAATAGGCAGAAGAATATCCTGAAAAGGACATCAGCTACAACAAGAAACAAGGGGTAATTAGGTTCTGATGTCTGCTATACAGGTAAGATAAGTGTTTCAGTGAAGAAAGATATAACAACTAAAGGTTAGTGTGCTGTTACAAGTTTACAAATTAACCCTTTTTTTTGAAATGGAACACAAAATGACATATCAAAGGTGGAAAATATGTAATCATCATAACTCCATACAAATTTGAACTTACAGCATTCATTGCTGCAACTGGCACCCATCCACCATGCTGCTGCTGCGCAAGATCAAGCAGCGGAATAATACCAGATTGCTTGTAGTTGCTTGGATAGTGAGACAGTATATCCTTGACCTGAATTGAACATTGGAACAGAGAATATAGTACACGTAATTAACTGTAACTGGGTTCGTACCTTCAATACTAACACCATTCACTAAGCCCAATTCTCCAGCCAGAGATAGAACATTATGCCTCATAGCTCTATTACATTTGTTTATTGGTACGGTGTGACATGATATTAAAAAGATTTACCCCTCTCAACAACCAAAAACCAACTCAAACTTTAACACCCTATCTCCAAAAGAATCAATAAATGCAAGATCATCACGTTACCAATGGAAATGCTATTCTAAGAACCGTATCTGAACATATAGGCACACAAGTTAACAAGGTCTGCCACAGCTACTCCAAATCTAGCCAGCTAATCCAATTCCTCCCTACACGTGCATCACAGACAACAGGAAGAACATCAGTACCTTCTTCATGTTCGCCTCCGTGAACTCCCACGGCACGTCCGGGCTGTTTTCCGGCGAATCGATGTGCTGCAGAACAACACGACACGTAAATCTAACTCACTCTTCCTCAACGGCAAAACAGATCAGGCCAAACGTAGACGCGGATCCGAGAGTGCTCACGTAGTTAAGCGCCGTGGAGAAGGACCTTGAGAAGTAACCCGTGGGGGCAGCGGCCGAGGCAGAGGCCGCAGCGATCTAGAAGGAAATGTTTTCGCGAAGGAGATCAGATCAGGTGATTAATTAGTTTGGGGGAGAAACGGTGGGAGAAGGATTTGGGAGGGGGAAGGGCACTAACCGGAGAGGGAGACCAGAGGCGGGCGGCGGTTTCTGAGGCGGAGGCGAGCCCCAGGATGCGGCGGGCCGCGAGGCGGGCGGCCGGCGGCAGCATGGTGGCCCGCGTGGGGGAGGCGAGGAGTGGTGGTGGTGGTGGTGTCTGCGTGTGGCCGCTTGCTTGCGAGGTAGGAGACGACGGCTCTCGAGTGATTCGCTCGCGAATGAGATGAACACTACAAGCCCAGTTGGACCATCCGGGAATGAGCTTGAGATATTAGGCCCATGGATCAGCGTGTGCCACTTTTCTTTTGTTGTTCAACCTTTTTTCCAATTAAGGATATTTAATTGTTGAAGTTAGGACGGAAGACAGCCCGGCCCAACCGGTGCAGCTGTGCTGCTAGCCTTTGGGCGCACATATAATACGACCAGCCTCTCTTCCTTTTTGCACTCTGTATTATCACTTTCTGCTAAATTAATTTTTAAACAGTGTATCTTTTAAAGTAGAGTCTATAAGTATATTATAGTAAACACTATACCGACCAAAATTGTATCCGACTGTTTTTCTCTGCGTACAGTCTCTTACAAGCAGATAGAATTCAAAAATCATAAACCAAAAGATAAAGTCATAGCCTAAAAGAACACACCCCTTGTCTTGTGTGTGATCCGATCCATACATTGTGGACGTGTTTGGTTGCCAGTATTTGGGCTGAGGCCAGACCAATGCATTTTTTCAGCTGGTTGGTTTCCTAGAATAGTGAGTGAGCCTGTCTCCTGTGTCCACTCACCTCCTAAGTCCCAAATCCTTTTTTTTTTCTCCATGGGTGCCTCCATCCTCTTCCTTCCCCTCGCTGTCCACCTCTTCGGTGAAGCCAAGGACAGCTGATGTCCTCCGCGTGCTCCCACCAAACATACGCCCCCGGCCAACCCCAACGTGCTACTCTCCAAAGGCGCTATCCTCCGTCTTGACCTTCTTCACCTCTCGCGGTTGCTGGTGTCAAAGACGAAGACCAATCAACTCACTCCACATGGCTCTTCCTCAAGCAACTATGATGGATCAAGAAATTGTGGCAGCAATCGGGCCTCATCTTCTATGATCTCGGCAGTTGTTGTTGTGGGCGGGGTGGTACGAGAATCAGATGGAGTTCGTGGTAGAATACGACATGCCAGAGAGGATCAAGGCAATGAAGGCCAGTTCCGACCACCATGTCCAACTCGAGAAAGAGGTGAGCTCCACGGTTTTGGAATCGAGTAGAGTATGAAATACTCCCTCAGGTCTCAGGTCACAGATACATGCCGTTTTGGATATAGGCATGATCTTCAAAATGCAAATTTGACTACTAATTTTTATTATAATATGTTTATAAAACATAATAAAATTATAATATTACGAATGCACTTTTTGAGACAAATCTACACATATGATTTTCATGTATGCAATTTAAATATTGATAGTCAAAGTTTAAATTTTTTGACTACACCTATATCTAAAACAACATGTATTATGCAATTTAAATATTGAAAAATATTGATAGTCAAAGTTTAAAATTTTTGACTACACCTATATCTAAAACAACGTATATTTGTGACTAGGGGAGGATGGTCTTAATTCACAGGGGTCCATGGTCCCAGGCTCAGCCATGAGCACGACGCAGGGCACAAGCAGTCGTTGTTAGTCTCATAGTAGTAGACGTTGATACGCCTAGAATTTGCCTTGATGTTTGTTGATGCTCAATCCCTCCTCTTTATATTGCATTCTCCTTAATTTGGTTTTTCTTCTCCATAGCATTTTCATGGAAAAGCTAGCTATGAGCTAGGCCAATGAAGAAGAAACGAAATTAAATTCATCAGCTCAAAAATTCCATAATCTTTGTTGTCATTCATAAACTTGTGAAGGATTTCCTCCTAGCGTTGATTTGATTTTGACACTGCCGCCCTAGATGTGAAGGATTTCTCTCATGGTTGCCTCATCG
Source organism: Dendrocalamus sinicus (assembly GCA_036346575.1). Classification (NCBI taxonomy): domain Eukaryota; kingdom Viridiplantae; phylum Streptophyta; class Magnoliopsida; order Poales; family Poaceae; genus Dendrocalamus; species Dendrocalamus sinicus. The sequence continues at coordinate 30,879,022 of CM070654.1, read as the reverse complement.
GAGTTGCATAGTCTCTCACTAGAGTTATTGGGGTCGGGGCAGTGGTTACAGGACGGGGAGGTGGCCTTTGGGAGTTTAGGTGAGTTGGGTGGTAATATCACCACACTGTAACGCAAGGTCACCATATCCATCACATACATGCAGCCAATCACCGTCTCCGTATAACTTGTCTTAAAACAACCAACCAAACACCTCTATCCTAAATCCCCATAACCTATCTCATTGAGCCAAGCTCAGTGATTTGAGCCAGGCCGAGGTGCGTACAAGGAACCAAATGCCTCCACAGCCTCTCTCTCTTGCCTTGTCATGTTTGCAAGAAATTTTGAAATTTACCATATGTTGCAGGCTTACAGCTTAAGTTGTCATCCGTACTACAAATTACCATCCTACCTTTCAAAAAAAAAAAACACCACCCTACCTTCATTATTTGCAAGTGATTTCAAAATTCACCATCAATTATAGCCTAAGCTATCATCCATACTATTAGCATATTAGCATCCTAACTTTCAAGAATTACCATATTGTCTTCATTGTTTGTGAGAAATTTCAAATTCACCATCATTTGTGGCCTAAATTATCATCATACTTTTAGCAAATTACCATAATAACTTTTAGAAAAAAAATCATCATCCTACTTTCATGGTTTACAAGTTATCATCCGTGCTACATCATAACTATCAAAAGAAATAACATCCTAACTTCATTGTTTGCAAGAGATTTCAAAATTCACCATCAGTTGTGGCATAAGTTATTATCTGCACTCTAAGTTATCATCTTCATCTTAGCAAGTAAAAGGTTATAATTATCATATGTAGTTTTAATAAACTACCACTAAGTGCACCTTAAGTTATCATATACACTCTCGATAAATTACCATATCAATTAGCATCGGTCTGTGATTTTATGATAGCCCAAAAGGTTCTAAAAATGCATGAATTTTTTTTTTTGCAAAATCTCGAGTCGTTTGTTACATTTTTCCTAAGTTTCATGTGTTTTTTGTGTGCTAGAAATCTTATCTCCTTTCCCTAAAATTCCTAAAAAGTCATCTAAATTCCTCAAAATCTTCTCTCTCTCTCTCTCTTGGGCCATTTCTAGCTCAGCCCATAGGCATCTTTATCTTCTTTCTTTCATCATCCCTTCTTTTCTGGCCACAACCCATCTTCTTTTTCTTCTTTTCTCCTTCTTCCCTTCCATTTGGCCATCCCATATGGCCGGAACATGAATGACCAATTCGTTCCTTTTATCGCGAATTCATGTCTGCTTTACGTTGTTCTTCTCGCATTACATGGGAAATAGCGAATTGCTTGTGCACGGATTACACCAGTCTTCATTCAGTTAGAACTTCCTGAACAGTAGCCTGTTCATTTAGTTTTTTACGCTTTAATGCATGCTCAGCTGCGCTCACAGCTTCACCGACGAGTTCTTTGGTGTGATCTACTCACTCACATCGCCACCGGTATCCATCTGTGGTGATTTTGGATCTTTAGAGGTTGGCTGGATGAGGAATCGACATAAACTGAACTTAATTGCTAGAGATTGGTTGCTACGGGATTTCCATGAAAAGATTCATAGCATTTACATGAATTAACTAGTACTGTTCTAGCTAACGGCTGTCTGTCAGAATGACTTGCTCAAATTTCCTAGTCAGAATTACAGAGCACGCGTCCGCAGTACATGCTTTCAGTGAATCCATCACTGACCACCATGAGTTGCATCGAAATTTTATTCAGTGCTGCATGTGCACAACTTCTTGCATATGCATGATAGGTGCAGCAAACCTTTCATGAAACCAACTAATTAGCATCCGCGGACACAGGGAACTTAGTTACAAATAGCCATGCTTGTCTGCAATTACACCAACACTGCCATGGTCATGCTCAAGCACATACGTACACAGGAGCACAGATCAGGCAGAGTACAGAAAAAAATGGGATTCAAAGGGCGATAGGTTCAGAGCGAGAGGCCGCCGGACTCGTCGTCCTCGTCGAGGGTGGAGGTGTAGACGGTGTAGAGGGACCAGATGAGGCCGAACACGCCGAGGAGGATCCACCCCAGCAGGTTGTTGCTCAGCCCCAAGCTCAGCCCGGTGCCCTCCGTCGACATCCGCTCGTCGACCAGCGCCAGAGCCGGGGCCGCCGAGACCGTTATCGCGCTCGCCGCGGCGAGCAGCGACGCGCCGTTGACGACGGCCGGGGCTGCCGCCTTCTTGGCGTTCTTTGAGTAGCCGCACCTCACCTTCTCGGCTCTCACTCTCAGCTGAGGCGGCCCTGCGGTTAGCAGCTTCTTTTCGTCATTCAACAGAGACTTCGCATATATGCTGCCGATGATTGACGTTTCTGTGACTATCCTAGAGAGATATATGCTGCAGATGATTGAAATTACCTCGAGCCTGCGACGGCCTGGCGACGGAGGCGCGGGCGACGATGGTGGTGGCCGTGGCCGCGCTGATAGCTGCCATGGCTTATCTCTCTCGTTAGCCAGCAACACTTTGGGGAGATGCAACAAGTGACACTGCTGTTCTTCAGGCGATTTGCAGAGTTGCTGCGATAAAGTGTGGCTGCGAAGCGTTTCGTCATCCATGAGTGCATGCTCTATCCTCTCCAAGCCAATGAGCGCTCGCCACCTGGATACGCAGATTCCCATCGGAGAATAAGGCCCTGTTTGGTACAACTCAGCTTCACTAGTGAAGCTGTTTTTTTTAGATTCAACTTCACGAGCAACTTCACCTGTGAAGTTTAAAGTGCTTTTAAAACTGTTTCACCAACAGCTTCATGCATAGCTGAGAGAGGTCAATTGTCCAAGATGCCCCTGTCTACCTGACTTGTTCTAACATTTGGAGTTATATATTTGTATATGGTCATATGAATTAAAAAATAATATATTTGAATGAGTATGAATTAAAAATTAAAATAATAAAAAAATAAAAATTAAAATACGTGAACGGAGAGAGCGGTGCACGAAAAGAAAAAGTGAACGGATTTTTGTGAACTGAGCGGTGACGCATGAGGGAGAGAGTGGCAAATACGTGTAAATTTTTGTGAACTAGAGGGCATTCGCTTCCTGGAATATGGGCCTGAGGAGAGAGCTGTGAAAAGCTACTTTTTCAGCTTCACCTCTCCTATTTCTTGTGAGAGCACAAAAAGGAGCTTCATGGTGAAGTTATTTGCAAAAGGTGTTTGCAAAACAAAACACACAACATTCATGAAGTTGTTGGTGAAACTGTGCCAAACAGGGCCTAAGTTTCCACCGTGAGATGAGGAGCGTACGACTGCAACCACCAACTTTGGTACAGCAAATATAATGGTGGGCATCAGGTACAACACTACAACTCGGAAGCCTGAAGATGTAAAAATAGAATTACGATTCAATCTGAACATATGTATCAGGGGATTGCGCGGGGCACAACATGTACAAGAGTAACTTGGCACACCACGAGACTCCAAAGGATGCAGAAAGATAAAAGGAGGGGGCATAGAGCCACAGACAACAGATTCTTACTTTGAATTTCTAAACAGAAGTAGCACTCAGGATCTCACAATTCCACTAAGAACACTAGAATTCAAAGTGAAACAAATCTTCCTTAAAAGAAAATTTCTGGAGAATAAGTCGTATCCAAAAACAGATAAACAGAGGTCCAGAAAAACTTCGACGCAGCCAAGGGCATGCCCTGGAATCCTTCACTTGAGAGGAATGAACCTCGAAGAGTGAGTAGCACCAATACCAGGCCTTCCGTGCTTGACAGGCTTGTAGCTGATGGAGAATTCAGCAAGGTAATGACCAATCATCTCAGGCTTGATCTCGACCTGGTTGAACGTTTTCCCATTGTAGACTCCAATTATGCTGCCTATCATCTCTGGTACAATGATCATGTTGCGCAGATGAGTCCTGACAGGCTCTGGCTTCTCACCAGCAGGTGCCTCCTTTTTCTGTACATGTTAGGGAAACATTGAATAGGCTTAAGCTTTCATAATCTCAAAGCAATAGTACAACAGAACAAACAAAATACTTACAGTTAATAGTACAACAGAACAAACAAAATACTTACAGACAAACTACAACAGTTAATAGTATACTCTCTAATACTTGATAACACACAATAACTTAGGAATGGTGAAAACAAATGCACACAATAGCATTATCAGTATAAATTTAGAAACACACTAACAACTTATCCACATGACCACAATAAATCAGGACCCACAGTACAGAGCACTTCTACTTACATTTATAGCTCAATTTTCTTTTCTTTCATGCTACCATTCCCTATGCCAATCCATTTGCAGGAAAAAAGGTACATGCTTGAGCACTCCAATCAGAAAGCACTGGATATGTATCACAATGATATCTAACAGATAAGAAGACGGGCCAAGGCAGACTGTTCAGCGCTATTCTACATCACCAAAGGCTATACTCACGTTTCTCCAACGTCAATATCCACAAAGACCATAAATCTGTAATTGGCAGAAATAACTTGGTATGTACTTATAGCGCATGTATTAAGTGACTATCAATCTTCAGTAGCATAATAGAAAATTTGAGCCCATTTCAAACAGCAAGTTTAACAGTATTGTTCGGATGTTGCAGCCCTGCAGAAAAGCTAGCAACCTATCAAGAAATAACTCTCCAATGACATGGAATACATTCAATTGGTTCAGGTAAAACTTGACATCTCCTAGTTCTAATCACAATAACGTGTCTGCTTCTAATATATCCAAAAACCTTAAATTAACAACCTCTACTCTAGACCTTAACCAGGGTATGTTGTCAAAATATCAGAAATGTAACATATAGGCACATGCCTTACCCAATTCGACTCTAGAGTTGAAGAATTGGCATTTTACTAAAACATTTCAGTTTACCCAATTCGACTCTAGAGTTGAAGAATTGGCATTTTACTAAAACATTTCAGTTTACCCAATTCGACTCTAGAGTTGAAGAATGGGTATTTTACTAAAACATTTCAGATCTGCAAATATAAATGCAAGACTATTGAGCTTATGAGCAGGACAGAGGCTCAAACGTAATTTTCTACTTCCTCTATCTAAAAGATCCAAAACTGTAACAGCAAAATTAAACAAAAGGGTCTGTATCTGAGACTACAGCATCCAAGAATCTACTTAGTCTAATTGTTGCTAAGATACCAAATCATATGGAAGGACTCAACGGCTAGTATGTGAACATTGGCCGTTCTAGCATGCCGGCATAACAAGCACTGAACACAATGTGCGTCATATGAAGCAAACAATTCATGGAATCCATGAACAGAGAAAGATGCGTGCATTACCGCCTTGCGCAGCCTCTTGATGAGCGCCAGGGGCTTCCTCTTCAGCCCCCTCTGGAACCTAAAACCACACACAAACACGCGCCAAATCAAAACAACGAGCCAGCAGTTCTCCCCTTCAACAAGGGATCACATTCCTAGAACACCACAGCGGCATCAAGAAGAGCTGGACGAGGTCGTCGGTGGACATGTCGAGGAGCGCGTCGAGGTCCACGCCGCGGTAGCTGTACTTGCGGAACGCCCTCTTCTTCGGCTGCCCGCCGGCGGCCACCTCCATCTCCACGTCCGCCTGCAAGGCCATCGCTCAGCACAGGGATTAGCTCGGAGATAGGCAAATGCGCAAGGGTCTGGGAATTCGTGGCGGGTGCGAGTTGATCGCAGCTCACCATGGCTGCGGCTGGTTGGGGGAAGAAGGGCGGGGGAGAGGCAGGAGGTTCGGTGCACGGGGAACAAGGGAAGCGGCGGCGCTAGGTTTCCGGAAACATGGGGAATGCTGTAGCTGGTATATAATATAGGTTGGGGATAATATGCGATTGAATCCGCCCTTAAGTACTTAATTAGATTGAAAATGACCATTTAGCACTGGCCAAGAGCGCGTAACTCTCCGGTCCGTCCACGTAGGCGTACACTTCTGTGTCCGCGTTTTGTAAGACTTGATGTCTTCATAAAAAAAAATCGAGCATGTATTAGAAGACACACGTATGTATACATATGTCATATATATATAATATAAGTTGTGTGTACATCTATCATGTATCTTCTAAAAAATAACCATTCGAGTACTACAACTAGTCCGTATTACTCTTGTTTTTTTAGATAGCAAGTTCTAATTCCTGAAGTTGAACAAGACCTTCATTTGTGTGTACTCAGTTATACTCAAGTTTTTTTTTCTAAAAGAATGTTCTGTTAACATGTGCAATTGCATGGCCACCTTGCTTGTTCCTGAACAACACAACATCGCACGCATGCACCGCACATCTCTACTATAATAGACCAATTGCTGCGGCTTTTTCCCAATCGCGTGGTCCCGCCGGGATTACGATCAATCATCGAAAAAAGGAAACAATTTCTTAGGGTTCTCTGTGGTAGATCTGTTAGGAACATATATGAGGGAGGAAAGTTTCCCAAAACCCTAACCACCGCCACCAAGAAAGGGCGAAGGGAGATGCCAAGGTATGCACCATGGATTGTGGTCTAGGATTCGTGGATTGTGGTCTATTTTAATTTTGTGCTTTGGGGCCTCCGCTTTCTTTTTCCCACTGGTTTTGATCTAGATTTCATTAGATTGGTAATTTTGTGAGAGAGGAGGTTCGCATTACCACTCAAGTTGGAAACAAGGACACCGATGATGCACTTAGGGTACATATTTGTATAGAATGATGATCTTAAACAATGGTCATGATGGCAAGAAATTGGTGAAGTTTATGGTTTTCAATCTTTCATTTTTCTCATTGCCCGATCATAATTTTGTTTTACGTTTAACAAAGCATGTCCATTTTCTTGCGTGATATAACTTGGCGTAGATAGCTCTTGGGAAAGAACTCCGGTTAGGTGACCGTTAGTTGTTCTTGGTTTGGATATAGATGAACTAACAATTGATGTCGATATGTCTCCATTTGAACTGCCGCAATGTAGGAGCAAGACTCACGAGAGGAGAGGTGGTGGTGTTTTTCGCTTATGTTTAGTGGTGGCCTAATCCATCTATAATTACATACATGATAAATACAGTTTGCCAGCTGCTCAATGAGTTATTATTTCTAAAACAAAATTATTGGAATAAGAGTTTGTTCTTCAGTTCCTTAATAAAATATTCTATTAGTTGTATAGTTGTGTTGTATCAACAGTGTTCACAAAAATTTACGTTAGTTCTGTACCTGTGTTGTTTGTCAGATAAAGCTTCAGACATTTACTGGACAAAAAAATATGTTACATGTGAAACCTGTTGAATTGCCTTCACTTTAGGGCATGTTCTACTTCATTAGGGTTTAAATTGGAGCATTCGCATAGTTTGTTTGGTGTTATCAAGATTAGTTGCTTTGTCAGGCTGAGTAAGGAGGATGGTGTAAAAGCGCGACTAATAGGACAAAATCAATGATGGTCGCACGCAAAGTGCGGCAAAACGGAAAGACGGTGAGGTCGGGAAGCAATACGACCAGATTAGTGAGAAGTCGAAGGTGATCCGCAGCGCATTTAATCAAACGAAGGAGTTGAGTCGTAAACCCTTCCGCCCACGCTTGCGTGGTCGTAAGTTATTTCGATCACGTCTTCTTTAGTCGAATGTCTTTCACCACGCCGCCGATATTTGCCGTGATCGTATGGACTCTCGAGCAATTCTCATCGGCGTCGCTGATTTTACAACGTAGTCGTAAAATCGCGTATCTTTATCGTGGTTGTACAACATGTGAAATCTTTATTCTTTTAGGTACAGTGATGGGTGCTCACATGCACCGCACATTATTAACACCATAATGCACACGGGCGCAAGGCCGCATGTACACCTACTTGCCAGTTGCCACGCCAAAAATTGCACACGATAGGGACGAACTCGTGACCTCACATAACGTGAGCATATACGATCTGCCACTGTGGCGCACTCGTGTGCATATATTGTGAACCTGCAATCGAAAGTCTAAACGGTCTCTCAACTTTGTATCGACTTCTTCTCGCTAACGTGGTCGTAAGTCGACTACCCAATGTGGTCATAGTCGTAACCGCCGACATTCGACCACGGCCGTCGTGGCTACGTCTTCACGACTACCGATCGCCACTCCCGTATCAAGAAAAAAAAGGTAGAAGTCTACTAGAATGCATGCTCATGCTACCACCAGATCAGTTGATAACAAAACAATGTTCTGATTGGATTCCGAGATGCTAGCAAGAACGGAGGTGACAGCATATTTGGCACCGTAGTATTTTTTTAAAAATATGATCTCTCTATACATGAATTTTTAATTTTAACCTTCTCCATAACTACGAAAGCAACGGTAAACACTTACCCAGCTCTCACATCATGGCAGATCTGAAGCACCATGATACCACTTGCCAAGCTGAACCCGTCGAGCTAGAGCTAGCCAAGCTCGGCAGCCATATATAGGATGATGCTTAAGCTTAACTTAAGCATGCTTACACTAATTTAGTTCTTAGATGTGTGCTGCTGCACTGGTATCTACCGCAATGCAAGAGTTTGGCAAGTGATACATGTCGTCTGTCGTTGTGAAGAGGGCTAAAATTAAAAATTTATGTGTCAGATACCAAATCTTTTTTTTTAAAAAAAAGGCTGTTGCCCTGCCACATATGCGATGAACTCTTCCTTGAGCCATTTTAGCACTTTGCGGCCACATTAATCCAACCTGACACGAACGAACGCACGGGATGGACTCGTTCGTATCAGTGTGTCACTGCGCGGTTCGGAAGCGCGCCTCGCTGTCCTGGACCGCGGCCTTGAGCTCCCGTTGCACCGTCTCCCTCGACGGCGACATGATCAGGTCCTGCCACACCGCCGACGAGCCGTCGGGGTAGAGCTCGCCGACGCAGTTGGCCTCGTCGTTCAAGCCGCTCACCCTCTCCAGGCAGCCGATCTCGTCGGTGTCCACCAGTAGGCTGCTCTCGCCATCCTTCCATCCTATCAACTGCGACAGACAGTGGAGTAGGTTCTTAACGAATGTGATGCTCGTGATATGGGTCGGTTTTCGTCGTGTGTTGCTGGTCGTGCCTGGTTAGTCTGCATGCTCACCTTTGCAGCATCCGTGGAGTTGGTGCTGTAGAGCCTCGCGTTGTCGACAAGGCCGCAGTATCTGTGGAACGCGGTGGCGAATCGCTTGTGGGACTTCAGCTGGGACTTCACCCTCACCGCTCTCCCGGTGATCACGGTTCTCCTGCCAATAGTGTATGTACTGTGTTTGAATAGAAGTATGAGCAAGAAATCTTCCACTATTTCCTGACAGCTTAAGATCTTTTTTTAGGTGAGATGTTCAGTGCACGAAACTAAGTAGTTAGTTCTTAAATCAATGGCAATTCTGGCAGATAGAACTATGAGCGGAAATAGGCATAAATGGGCTGAATTTTAGTTATGAAATGTACCTGATTCCCCTCACAACTGCGAGATATGCATCACAGACTACACCGACGAGCTCGATGCGGTAAGGCTTCCTCACCCTCGTCTCACCCTCCTCGTCGGGACTAGAGTCCTCAACTGGCTCCCAGTACTCCTCGGTGATCGTCCCGTCCTCGGTAACCTTGTAGCCGACGCCCATGCGGTACCGCTGCCGGTGCACGGCCCTGGCCATGGATATCGTCTGCTGGACAAACGGCTCCCACGACAGCGTGCCGTCCATGATCACGTCCCTCCCTTCGTTTAGTGCAGTCACGAGGAGCGATGAGGCCGCGTCCATCGACGACTGGTGCACCTGCACCGAAGTTGTTGATTACTGAGGCTTGATTTCCACTTTCCAGATACTTGAAAATGCACGCTACATAAAAGTGTACAACATCATGATGCAAGGAGGCATGGTGATCTAGGAATTGATTGCTGTTTGGATAGGATAGGTTACTTGCTTACTTTCATTATGTTTGAAATGAGCACATGAGATTGTAGAGGCATCATGGAAATGGTCATATCACATCTATATTTATGAACTCATAAATAAATATTATTATATTCCTTGGATAAATTATCATTTATAAAGATTAGCAAGTATGTGGCTTATTGGTAAAGCTCTTTATTTGTTGTATAATATCATTTTAAAAGATCTTTGGTTAGGACACTTATGACTTATAGACTAGTATATGTATTGATTGATGATCAAATTTCATCGGTCATAAATATGGGAATATTGAACCAATAATGTGAAAATATGTTAGAGAATATAATGTTTGATTGACCCACTTTGAGACACTGTTGAGATTTTTATATTTCTACATATCATCAGTTGGTCTTCAAGCAATGATAATGTATAATCCTTATATTTGATATCATCATGATTTCCTAATATGTAATATTACATTTAGAGATTATTAAATGCTACTTCAGAACTGAGTAGTTATAAAGATAACTTTCGGATATACTATAAAGCATACTTACTCCGCAATTGGGTAGTTATAAAGATAGCTTTTGGGTATACTATAAAACATAAAGAGGAATGTGACTAGTCGGATATGGTATTCGTCCCTCCTAATATAACAGTAGAGATCCTTAGGTCTCTCGATGTGATTGGATAAAAGTACATGATCATGCCACAAGTAGTCAAGGAGTTGACCACACAAAAGTTATTCATCACTAAATCGGGAAAAAATTGAACGATCTATGAATGACACATTTCTCACCTATAGTCTAATCAGGTATTGTGAGGCAAAAGGAGAATATGCAAACATGTCGTTTAGTCTGATTATATACGAACTGGTTGTGGGCTGATTGGATATATCACAAATTGGTAGGCGAACTAGTTGTATGGGTATGTGGGCTGGTTGTAACCAAATACAAATTTGTCGTAAGGAGTTACGAAGCCGTGAGTGACTGGGACCTGGTTGCAGATCATATTACATAAGGTTCGTCCAATTTAATCTTGATGTACACTCGGGGGTTGTTATGTCATGTTAGAGACCGCTACCGACCAGTGATTAGAAAAGAGTTTTCGGGTTACGGCCGAGTATACATAAACCTACAGGGTTAACACACTTAACAAGTTGAAATATTAAGAGTTCTGTTGATAGAATCCGAGTACGATACGATTTTTACTCGTACTGGATATAGATCCGATTATAGACTATATAAAGGGGTGTGTGACATACAACCACTGAAACCCTAGGCACCACCATCCCAATGGCTTTGTCGTGCGCTCTGGTGCTAGCACACCGGCGTACCACGTTCCTTCCTGGTCGTGTGGACTCCAGTAAAGATGCTGCTATGTTGCGGTGGTGATCACAAAGAGGAGACAATCGACTTCCAAGGACATGGAAAGGATCGACTACTTCGACTATATGACGCACGCTACATCGAACCGGGCTATTTCAACTCTACTTCTGCTGCACCACATGTTTAGTGATAACGATATATGATCTCTTACTCATATTACTTCCTAGTTAACATGTTAGAATTTTTAATTTGAGCTAGTGTAGCATATCCTGTATCCCTACAAAACAGCCTCCCTCCCACTATTCCCCAGGATTGTACATTTGGCGAGTCAACTAATGGATCTATATTGCGTTACTCGCTAATACATATTTCTTGTATGATAGCAAACATAGTAACACATACCAGCTCTGCTGTCTGCAGCATGTCATTGTGATGGCCTCTTGAGCTGATGGCCCGATAGATAACATCCGTTTCCTTGAATGCATCTGCCTCCACCACCACTGCATTTGCTGCTGCTCCAGACCAGAATGCTCTGCAAATCATGAAAGGAATAGCAGGGTGATCAGCTTATTGCCAGAAAGTCTTTTACAAGGTGGGCTTTGTCTTCTTTAGCTGCTCTACTTGCTTTGGTGAAAGCCTCCACAAAAATTCTCTTTTCTCAATTAATTATAACAAGTCGGCATTTCTCATTCATCAACTCTACATATCAGACAAGTCCGCGTATTACAAGGCTAAATCAACGTTCTTTTCGTTTTGCCATGAAATTGGATATACACAATGAGAAACATACCCATATAAGGAGATGAAATGTAACTACAAATAGTATGAAGTTGAGTACGGATGTGATCAACTTACTCCTTGAGTATATCTTTTAGTACAGTGCTCTTGCCAGCCCCCATCCCACCACCCATCAGGAGTAGAACCGGGCTGCGATCACTGTGTGCTGCCGGAACCATCACATCGCTCCGTGGTGTCTCATCATGGCAAGATGGTCCTATGGCCTTCAGCTCCTCCACCAGTGTGGAGAATAGTCTGGTTACCTTTAAGTTTCTTGTGACCCTCTCAAATCTCTGTTTCCTGTGTTTACTGGAGAATCAGAAACTAGACTTCATCTTTCCAAACAGGAAACTAGACTTCAGTTTTGGTGTCAGAGGAACAGAGTTCACCTACCTGTATATCTCTTATGGGATCAAATCGGATTATAGTTATAGGCATGCTTTTCGAGATAGAAAATACCATCTCGGAGCTAAGCTATAAGCATTTTCTCAATCTAAATCTGTTTAGGAAATTCAGCATCTATCCTGTACTTTTGTCGGTTAGGGTGAATAGATGCTACATCAAAGGGATATCTTAAGCATAAAATTCTTGTGATTTTGTTATTTTATTAGATACATACAATCTTTTATGGATGAATTCAATTATAATTCTTGTATGCAGTCAGACTTCTGTTTACAAATTAATAGTTTCTCACTGAAATTATTGTGTCGCAGCCTCGCAGGGACTGTAAATGAATTACCTCTATAAATAATAATAACCACATCACAAACTAGGTCATGTAAGCTTTCAGTCATAGAGCAAACATATCCACAAAGTCTCTTGTCAGGAGTGTGGGCCTTGGGCTCAAGGCCCAGTCGGGTTATTATTAGGAATTAGAGATTGGTTTCTATTTGAATTAGAGATTGGTTTCTATTTGAGTTAGAGATTAGTTGCCTTGTATTAGAGATAGAGTTAGAGATATGATATGAGTTGGAGATATGATTGGGATTAGATTCCATCTGTTAGGGGAAGCCGTCTATATAAAAAGGCTACCGCATGCCATTGTAATCAAGCAGAGTAATATCAAGTCTTCCCCGTCTAAATCCCTAGTCTCTCTTCCTCTCGTTCTACGCCGACGCCATCCGGCTATCTTCTTGGTGGTGTTTACCCCGGTTCATGACAACTTGGTATCAGAGCAGTCGATCCCCTCCCACGACTTCTGCTACCATGGCTAACGGCTGGAGCGACGCGATCGCGCTCTGCAAGGAGATCCGCGAGCGGTTGAAGGAAAATCAAGGAATCGAATGAGAATACGATGAAAAAGCTACAAGAGATAATGAAGGCGCGTCATCATTCAACACCAGATCCCCAAATCACCATATCACCAGATCTACAACAACAACAAGAACCATCTATTCATCTACTGCCAGCTCCCAGCGCCATAGCATCTCCATCCAGTCCCTCCACAGTCGTCGTGGTCGCCGCAGCATCTCCTTCCGGTCCGGCCGCCACCAATCATCCGGTCCAACCCCCGGTCCGACCACTGCATTGCTTCCGGCGCAATTCCTCTGAGTCGGCCGGTCATCATCGCCGATCTCAGCATGGCGCCTCGCTCGTTCGATCTCGCCGCAGATCGCCACCGCTCGGGTCGCCGTTACCCGAGCCGCCGCCGCCGACCGGATCCGCCACCGCCGACGCCGGCCGCTACCCGAGCCTCGCGCTGGAGCCGCCGCCACCGGATCTGGCGTTTACGCCGCCGATTTGCCGCTCTCGCGCCGCCGTCTCCGTCGCGCGGCCACTTCCACCGCGCCTCTCGCCGCCTCGCCGGATCCGCCTCCCCGAGCCGCTGCTGTCGATTCGCCTCCGGCCGTCCGCCGGTTGCCGCTCACGGCCGCTCCGTGCTCGAACGCCGACCACCGCCGCTCCAGACCGCTCCGCCGGCCGCTTTCGCCACGCCACCGCCGCCCGGCCGCCGCTTCCACCGGCCGCCGCTTCGCAGCCGCCACCTCCGCCGCGCTGGTCCGCCTCCACCTGCCGCCGCCGCGCCGCCGCTCCTCCGGTGCCGCTCCGTCCGCCGTCGTCGTTGCGCGTCCGCCGCCACTCTTCGCCGCCGCCGGCCGCCATCGCCGGAACCGCCACGACGCCATCCTTTGGTCGCGCTTGACCGGATGTGTTCGAGGACTCGGCCCGCTTTAAACGCTCTCGACCGGATGCGTCCGGCGGACTCGGTCCACTTTGAACCGACCGGATGATTAGTTATGGCAAAAAAAAAACAAAAATAAAAAAATAAAAAAAATAAAAAAAAATTTTACAAAAAAAATTTATTTTGCAGGCATCGTTTAACCCTGTTCCGCTTGGATTGGGTCGGCCGTCTTCATCCGCTGCAGAACCCCGCCATCAATCGTCATCTACGCCGGCGTCAGAGGTCGTCCATTGGCGCCATGGCCACCGCCTAGCAGCTCGAGGACGAGCTGCATGTCCGAGAGGGGTGTAGTGTCAGGAGTGTGGGCCTTGGGCTAAAGGCCCAGTCGGGTTATTATTAGGAATTAGAGATTGGTTTCTATTTGAATTAGAGATTGGTTTCCATTTGAGTTAGAGATTAGTTGCCTTGTATTAGAGATAGAGTTAGAGATATGATATGAGTTGGAGATATGATTGGGATTAGATTCCATCTGTTAGGGGGAGCCGTCTATATAAGAAGGCTACCGCATGCTATTGTAATCAAGCAGAGTAATATCAAGTCTTCCCCGTCTAAATCCCTAGTCTCTCTTCCTCTCGTTCTACGCCGACGCCATCCGGCTATTTTCTTGGTGGTGTTTATCCCGGTTCATGACATCTCTGATATAACTTGAAGCAAGCATTGAACATGACAGACCAAACATGTGGCTCTAGGAGTAATTAAAGTGACCTTAGCCTTAGCACATGCTTATCATATAAATCTTATCAGTGTTGACTTCAGAAGATCCAGTTTCTGCTAAAATGTCCATTTTGGGCTCTGAAGGTGGTCTAGTTGCAGTTAACTAATATATATATACTATTTGGTCAGATAGAAGTAAATAGAAAAGTCGGCGGAGTAAATAATTAAAATTCAAGAATCAAGTACTTCAAGGAACGAGATCCAACACAACAATAAATGAGGGGCTCTCAAAATATATGAATCAAATTATTTGCAGAAATGACACTCCAACAAAGAGATCATATGATTTGACTAATAGTGCATCAGAGTGAAGTAACAAACACTTCTATCAGAGTTAACTAAGGAGATGATGGAAGCTAAAGCGACTTGAACGAATGGACACAAAAAAAAAAAGGAGAGCAAATAATAGCCAACCACCATGCATTAACATGTTTTGTACACTAAGAGGCATGTGGCTTAAGGATAAACAATTACCTAGTGGCCTCTAATATCATGCTCCTGAGCTTTCTTTTAGGCGCACCTTCTACAGTTAGAACCTGTGGAAATCACCACTGTATCAATATACAAAATATCAGTGGAAGAACGGTTTAAAGAAGGAAACAATAAAAGACCAAAGCAAAAGTCCCTGTACTCCCTTTACCTGGGTAATTATGTAACTTGCATACTTCCAATGGAAGGAGAAGTAGCCAAGTATACATTTTTCGAGCTCCTCAATGAACTGTACAACGAGGGATTCGGGATCTGGGCTATTTTGGAAGAACGCAAATATATTTTCTTCATAACCCTTGTTCTTCCTCAGATAATCATAAGCTAGTGTACACAGGTGGGGGCATTCATTCACATGGCCAAACCCAATTTGCCTAGCTGAAAAAGGCCACAAATTTTGTCATGCATACATATATGTAAAGCAGGTAGGTGGGGAAAACAGCGCAGGTCCAAAATGCCACATCACAAGATGTGCAACTACAACTACAAAGAACATCCATGCTTTTGGAATCTTGATAGTGGCAAGTATGCGATAGAAAACATAATCTAATGCCTTGTCTCTCTCTTTTTTTGCCCCCGAAATTTTGTATAAGCAAGTTGGCTCTACTCAAATCTCCACGAAACCCAATAATTTACTAATCGAGATGCTTGTGCAACTAGTAGTCCGAGCTGTATCCTTATTTGTTGGATTGGGCAAGTAAACAAACAGAAAGTCGAACCCCGAAAAGTTACCCCATTTATCCTTATTCAGTACTAATGAAAAAAAGTAAGCCGAAACTAAAACGCAAAGCTGTTCTTTTCTCCCGATTTCATGGATGGAATTCGAGATAGTTACATGCACTCTACAATAGCCAGTAGCCGACACTAGCGGCGGCAACAGAAGCTAAAGCACGGGCAGGAGTGAGGACCGTACCGACATAATGCGAGAACCTCTCGAGATCCTCGACGCGGCCGGCGTTGGACACCGCCAGCCGCGGCGCCAGCGCGGCCGCTGGGCCGTCCCTCATGTACCCTCCTCTCCGCCCGGCGGCGTCAGGCGGCCGCGCTCGCGGCGGTCGGGCGGAGGCAGAGCGACGCGAGGCGAGATGACAGGGCGCACCAGCCCAGGCCCATCCGGTGTGCGGTCAAGGAAGGAGGGCGCCGATCGCTTACTTATACGGAACGCTCGGCGCGGGAGACGAGCAAGGCGAGACCGGGGGAGTGGGTGACGGCTGGGGTTGGAAACCTGGAGCCGGGCGGTGGCGTGCTCTAGTTCCCTACGGCCGACGGGATTGAATTCACGGGCGCGCGAGGCGGCGGCGATGGCGCGGAACGCGCGTGGAAGACTAGCCGAGGAGACGGGTGGAGGTGGAGGTGGACGTGCCGTATATAGTTCGCGACGGCGCACGGGCGGTGGGCACATGCCAACGGCCAATGGGTGGCCGGCCGGTGATCTCCGCTCCCGACGCATCGACAATGTCAACTCAATCATCTTAGCCGCCTGATGGTCCGAGTAGTAAGGACTATGACATCAGCATTCCGGTCACGAGAAGTGATTGTTTTGGACACGGACGGTCTACCATACACATCGTTGACCACCGATATATTTCTATTATGATATATATTTAGATCAAACTAAAATTATAATGCTATGAAAACATTTTTTGAGATAAATCTACACCCACCATTTTCATCTCGGAGATCCAAACATTCATAAAAAAATATTATTGGTCGAAGTTAAACGTCATTTATTTTTTTAGTAGTGAGAGTAGGTGTCAGGACCCCAAACACCTCTGATTCACAACTCCTTGAGCTCATTTCTGTACTCCCATAGTCCCACTCGCTACTAACTTGGACCTGACAGTAGGGCAGCTATGTCCCAAATTGTAGACAAGAAGAAAAAAATACAGCTCATTCTGGCACCAACACAACGGTTAGGAATGAAAAAAAGCAAACAGCGAGGTAACTTACAAACTTTCAAAAGAGACTTGAAAACCAAATGGATGTCTGCTAACAACAAAGCATGTGAATAGAGATGCATACCTAAAAGGCGCAGTCGGAGGTCTTGTATTCTGATCCAATTTCTCCACTTAAACAAGCATCAGGCACTAACCTGGTCCAATATAGCCTTGAACTGGTAGTATAGTAGGTGGTTAGTACCTGGCAGCGAGCGACCGGCCCAAAAGCCAACCAGTTTGCACCACTTTTCGAGGAGTCGTCAAACCGGGTGACCGTTTTTACGGTTCCCAATATTTTTAATAACACTAGAACAACGTGAAATAAGGCATTTAATCAGAAAAGCACTCAAGTCAAGCAACCTAAACGCGGCAAACGCTTTACAGAATGTATCCCATTCTTTCCCCTTTTAAAATTAAAAGTTTGAAATTACAGGCCATGACAATTGGCAAAGCTCAGACCCGGCACCAACATCTGTTACAAGCATTTATTTCGACTGTAGGATTGTATACAGGCATCACATCACCAGCGTCCGTTGGCATGGCGGCGATACACAGAGCCTCCATTTATCCCACTCGCCAGATTAGTGTGGTCCCCAATCTGGTGTGGCAATCCATTAGAGTTAACTCCAAGACTCATCAATGGATTAGGAGCGCCATACAGCCAAGGCTTTGATGCATTCATGTCAGACAAGCCATTAGAATACATGCCCAACGAGGGAAATTGTCTTTCCCTCGCCCCTTGAAGAACACTCATGTCGTAAGCCCTAAGGAAACCTTCATCATAGTAACGCTCAGTCAAATTAAACCGACCGGGACTACTAACAGAACCCATTTCTGAATCTGCCATGTTGCCTCTTAGTGAAAATGGAGTGTCAAACGCATGGTTATCATGACGAATAGACTCTGGCATACTGTCATTGCTGTGCTCCTCCTCGAGCAAATCGTTAATGATGTCAAGGTGCGGAAATTCTTCCGTTACTGGCACCTGCGGTTGCTGCATGACAAAACTGACAGGAGTCTCAGATTTGAACTGCCTAGGTGGTTGTGGACCTCCAAACCTGCTGAGTTTTTCAGTTTCAGTGCCCCGTGCTTGCTGATAAGTATCATTTTTCCAAGGTTGTTGATATGCATGACTGTTGGTCATTTGTTGGTAAGGAGTCTCATCCCTCCAGAGATGCTTATTGACATTAGTATCACCTTTCCATGGTTGCCAACTATCATGTGCTTCTGACTTGCCCAACCCAGACATGAATCCATGCCTAGCTGACAACTGCTCATTCCTTCCATCAGGAGGCATCATTACTGATGTAGTTGATGCATATGTTGACAGCGGCTGTGAAAGGACAGTACCTTGGCCCAGAGAAGCTGACTGATATGCAAGATTTGCAGAGGTTGTACCCAGACTAGGCTTACCAATGATGGCATTCCGGTAGGTCTGTGGAACATAAGCTGGGGCAGAAGGCGAGGGATCGTTTCCTGACCTTCCAGTTGCTTCACTCATCGATCGTGAAAGCAATGTGGAAACTTGAGCTTGTGGAGTAGCTGGTACAGATGATCTTGGTGTAGGGAACACAGGGGCACTTGAAGGCCTCGATGTTGTCACAGCAAAATCAGAAACTGAGGCAGATGTGACCTTTATAGAAATAGTCTCTTCTTGAGCTTCTGATTTAGCGGCCGAAGAAGCTTTTGGCAATTCTGAAGGAAGTGGAGCAGCTTTATCAACTTGTGGTAATCTTTGGGGGACTGGAATGGATTTATCAACTTGCAGTGATCTTGAAGGGAGGGAAGCATCTTTAGCACATGTTGGTGATTTGGGGGCAACTGGAGAAGCTATATCAGCTGGTGGAGATTTTGGAGGAACTGGAGTAACTTTATCAACTGTTGGCAATTTTGGGGTAATTGGAGCAGTTCTATTGATTCGTGGCGATTTTGAAGGAAGAGCAACATCTTTATCTATATCAACTGGAGTTGATTTTGAGGAATTTGGAGATGCTCTATTGGCTGGCAATGTCGAACTTGTTACATGATCCTTGTTTGAAACTGGGTTAACTTTTGTTCTGGCAGGGGCCATACCAGGCACAGCTTCAGTACTCGTGGGGCTGGCATGCCTGAGATAGCTTCCTCTGACACACAGTTGGTCACAGGGACATCCTTATTTGCTGTTCCTTTAGCTTTTACATCGGATGTAATAGCTTCCTCTGACACACAGTTGGTCACAGGGACATCCTTATTTGCTGTTCCTTTAGCTTTTACATCGGATGTAACTTCTGAGGAATGCTCTGGGCTCTTCAGAGCATTAGGTGGCTTCTCCAACGAACTGGATGAGGAGGATGACTCACTTGCCTTTGTTTGAGAATCTATGGCTTCAAAATGAGCTTTGAGAAGTTTTCTCCCCTCAATGTTCTTCTGAAACATAAATAGATAAAAACAGGCTACAGAAAATGAATTGGTTGAAGTTTACTATTAAGTAACTAATCAGCACTCCAAATGCTTCCAATTTCAAAGCAAGAAGCCAAGACCCAGGCAGCACATCCATTGCAAGTGAAAACGAAATGGAAATGGAACAGTTCAGCTTGGCCAAAAAAAAACAAGTATAATCATAACAAAGCCATGGACATCATCGACCAGCAAAACACCACACAAAAACTTAGGGAAGTGCCTAACATAATAATTTTGATTTGACATATGAGTTTATCTGGAATTCTGGACACTGAATCAACACTCAACAGCGATAGGCATAAAAAATATATCATTAACCATTTTGCATTTAATTTTGAACCATCAACTTCATAGAACAACAGAAGAATAATGAGTAAAAAATGAATATTCCAGGTAATAAGCATTTACGATATGTATCCCATTCAAAACCAATGCTTATAATTTAGATCCTTCAAAGCCGCAAAGGTCATGCATATGTCGAATATACAGCAACTGAGCTTCAAAAATACAGTAGTTTCACTTCAAACATCATAACAAAATAAAGGCAAATACTTTTTGAAAGAGTCACTTCACCTCATGCAGGCGCTGACCCAGCCTACGAAGTTTATCTTTCAAGGTGAGTAGAGCAGTATCCTGGTCCAATTTTGGAGCTGTGCCACAGCCATAACTATTGCGATCTGAACCACCAGTAGAACTAGAGGGAAAATCATCACCTTCTTCGGCAAAGCTGATAATGCTTATGCCCTTGTTACGCTGATTTTTTCCTCTGCACACAAGTCCAGTTAGGGCAGATGCCAATCTTACAATAAGAACAGTGCAAAACTTTATATCATAGTGTTCACCAACCTATTTGGTGGCAAATGATTTTTGCTGTCTGGCAGATTGTTTCCTTTGCTGTGAATACCGTTCACAGCAGCAAAATCAGCCGAAAATGCTGATGAGTTAGCCTTCATAGAGGAGACTCTCTTTCCATTCATAGGTCTAGAATTCTTGTAAACTGAGTCTGGGTGACGCACCATTGCTGAACTATCAAAATCATCTGCTCCACCTGAAGCACCTTCTTCCAAGGTATCAACCTTTGTTGTCACTTCTTCTGCCTGCTTAGATGGTAAGCCATCACTATCATCAATTGCAATTTCATCACGAAGTCTTTCCAGGATTTTCACTTCAGATTTCTCATCTCTTTCCTTGTCTTTAACCTTACGATTGTTCTTCTTTTGTTTGGCCTGAAAAGGGATTAATTCAAGAAGATCACATAAGGGGGGAAATCAAAACAATACAAGAGCAATGAAGGCGTCAAGCTAACAACGAGAGCTAAGGGTAAAAACTAGAAACTCAGAGCACAACTGACAACTCAAAATATGCAACGATCCTACATTAGGCTGAGGTTTTAAGAATCGTAGAGAAATTCAGAACAGCTATGTCAGGCACTAAAGTATCAATTGAGCAATCCACACTAATCGATGTTCATCCTAATAACTCATTCATCACAAGAAAGAATGCTGTTCTTAAACAATAGCAGTAGTACAAGACTTCAAAAGATAATTCAACGTTACAAAATCAGGATTCAGTGCTAATTTTAGCATCTTGAATATCAAGATGCTACACAGAAGTAAAATCAGTGTTACTTAAAGGAAACAACAAAAAGTAAGATGCTATGAAACCATGGTAGCATAAAGAAAAAACAGAAGTAAAATCAGTGTTACTTAAATTGACGAAAGCCAATAACTCTATGGTATCCTCGCAACAAAAAGTAATGCTAGGGTAGCTAGCAGAACATGAAACCATGGTATCAGAAAACCATAAAGAAAATCATTCCTGGTTACACTGAGAGTCTGAGGCCCTTTTCTTTTCAGCTTCTAAAAGCTGCTTTTCAGCTTTTCTACAGCGGCCGAGATAACTAGCTTTTACGGCCGGCGGAGTATCTTTTGAAGATAGGGTTTACTAGTTAATTGTAGTACATACTTTACCAACTTCATTTATGGTTGTTGTTCTTGTTTTTCAGATCGGATGATGATGGATGATGTGTCTTGTTCTTTGTTTCTTGTTGCTCCTTCATCCGATTTTCCACCGATGGCATGTATGTTGAGAAGGTTGTCCGTCATCTTCTTGTTTGTTGGCCAACTCTGTAACTTTATCATGGCTAACAACTCTGCGATGGGGCGAATCGCGAGAAATCAACAGCCTAAAATGAACCTTAGTTCATGCAAACACCACCAAGAAGACCGCGGCGTAGGGAGGAGGAGAGACTTTAGACTAGGAAGACTTTGTTATTACTCGCTTGATTCCCACTTTATATAGACAACAGATCGAATCTAATTCCAATCATATCTCTAACTCTATCTCTAATACAAGAAACCAATCTCTAATTCAAATAGAAACCAATCTCTTATTCCTAATACTACCCCAAACCCAGGCCCTGAGATGGCTATAATAACTAGCTTTTATATCTTTTGAAGATAGGGCGTTAATTGTAAGGACTTCATTTATATAGACGTGAATTTTTGTTACTCTTTCCTAAAAGCCATAAACCGCAGCCAAAAGCCACAAACCGCAGTAAAAAAGAACAGGCCCTGAGATGGCCTACTATACAGCTAAAGGTTAGACAACTCTTTCCAGCTTGGGCGATTTTATGCAAGTTTTGGCCGGACTCTGTGCCAAGTTCAGTACATCTCACTATCTCATCATGCTAAGTTTACTAAATTTCTTTTAAAAAGAATTAAAAAATCAGTGACAGGAAATTAGTAAAAAACTAGAAGGATTCCAACCAGTTCCCAGCAGAAACCATATGCAACTTGACCAACTTTTCTTAGTTTAACATCCCAGTGACTGGTTCCAAGCAGTTCCTGCCGGAAATCGCTCACAGCTACTTGGCAGTAACAGGGAAGGATACAAAAAGTAAGAAACCAATGAAACTGCAAAATTTAGGACTTAAAACGTTGTTTTGTCATGCACCAAGCCCAATCAAATCAATAAGAACTACAACGAAGAGGAACTAAAAATCCTAACTGATAACAATCACTCACTACATTAAGTTTCATAATTCTTGGGTGAGATTATTGTTCCAGAAAACTATATCTATTAGCTACAGAGTTGCTTCCCTAATGTAGCATTGCTAATTTCTAAATACTAATGACAATATGACATTCAAGATTCAAAATAAGAAACTAAGAGAAAGTTAAGGCATATAAAGAATGTGACCTGCTTTTTCTTTGCACGCTTGTCTTTTTCATTTGCACCACCACCACGCTTCCCCTTCATCTCATTTTCAAGAAGCCCCGCTGCCTCCTCCTCACGAATTAGCTCTTCTTGCCTCTTCAAAGCAACAGTTTCTTGGTATGCAATTTCAATTCCACTGACACAAACAAAATGTAAGACACCAAAGCAACAAGTAGTTGGTCACCATTTAAGATATTCAACTACCAAAATTTTCTTTTCACACAGAACTAGATGAGATGCCTTAAATCTTTTATGTAAAAATAAACAGCAAAAGAACAATATTTTAGTATTTCTATTGTAATATATTTTTCAAATCTATTTTTTATATTATAAAAGTACTTTTTTTAGACAAATCTACTCATCATTTTCATGTGGTCAACCTAAATATTCATCTAGATATTATTGATCAAAGATAAAATAGTTTAAAACTTAAAATGCACAAATTCTAGGACAACACTTATTTTTTAC
Source organism: Dendrocalamus sinicus (assembly GCA_036346575.1). Taxonomy (NCBI): domain Eukaryota; kingdom Viridiplantae; phylum Streptophyta; class Magnoliopsida; order Poales; family Poaceae; genus Dendrocalamus; species Dendrocalamus sinicus. The sequence continues at coordinate 30,855,668 of CM070654.1, read as the reverse complement.
TGGAGTAAGTATTTTATTGCTAATGGTTATAATAATATGAGTTTCAGTAGAAGATATGGCTTAATATGGGATACTTAAGCCTTGAACAGTCGAATCAGACCAACTAAGCTAACCCTTCAACTCTAATTTTCATCAAGTTTTCTATGTCCAGATTTTTCTCTCTTAGATAAATCTTTGGGGTAGGATCAATTAAGCCTTGAACATTCAAATAGGAACAACTAAGCTAACCCTTCAACTCTAATTTTCATCAAGTTTTCTATGCCCACTTTTTTTGTCTCTTAGATCAATCTTCAAAGTTTAAGGGTTGTATAGCTATTTTTGAATGTCCAAAACTATGAATAAACCAGCCCACAAAGCTTGAGGACCAAATAAGTAATTGCCATTTCTGTTATTGGCCAAGAGAACAAACTAGATTGAAGTAATGAGAAGATCAAAATACACAGCAATTTTTACCTAAATATATGAGATAGCACAAATGTTTCAAGTATCTTCCGACCAAACTCAGTTAGGCGTCTTTCCTCACGCTCCATAGAAATTTTGTTAACCTCGCCAGAACTACCATCCTATGAAGATGAGCATAGTCATAAAATTATTAGGTGCAACTTCACTGCTAAAGTATATAATAAAGGCATACAGGATCCAAATAAGAACACAACAGACATAATAATATCCGATAGATACAAGCTCACCAGTACCCAGCCTACCGACATAGTCGAGAAAACATAATAACTCCATTCCAAAGCATTTTGTTCACACAAACCAACATATCATTCAGAAAATGTCTCATACTAGGCTGTTCTGACCAAAACCGGGAACCTTTCTTTCAAGTTTCAACAAAGGAAAATTTGGACAAGCAACAACAGCTAGGTGATGTGGATATCACAAAAAGGGTACAGGCTGCTGTCCACTCAAGAGCTGACAGAAACTAGGCTACATCAACGACAGATTGCAAATCCAGTAGATAAACTACTAAACTGAATTAAACTGGATTACCAAACCAGTACGTACAGATATGAGAAACTAGCAACACAAATAACAGATATGAGAAACTAACAATATATCCTAATAGAATAGATCTAGGAGCAAAAAAACTAATATATACTAAGATGTGTAAAACTGAAAAAAAAAATCATGTTGCAATGTATCAAAGCACATTATTCCTACCTTCATGCGGCTCTGGGAACATTTGTCATCCTTTGGAGATACAGGTTGACAAGGCAAAGGTTCTAAGGCTGCACTCTCAAGCAAAGTTATAACATCACCAGCCAAAACAAACATGTCCATATCAACATGGACCATGGGTGCAGGTAGTTCGTCCAAGTCTGCCAATTTTGTTCTCCCTTTCCTGCCATTGCTCTGGTATTCGAGTGCCTTCAGGCCCGTATACAAAGAGTCCATCACTAATGTTGAAGTAACCTCTTTCTCTACAAAGAAATGCTTCACCAATACTTTTAGTATGGAATCAATCTTCTCCCTGGACATGCGATGTCTGGTGCTTGGGTCAATTGCTGACCAGAAAGCACGAAAACTGCAAGGCCAACAAAGATTTCAATGTGTAAAGGTAATAAACAAGCAAGCAACATTAATAACACTAGAAAAGCTAAAAGGTCTAACCTTGACCATCTCATTTTGTCCTCAATGAGCTTGCTAAGTTTATTTCTTCGTTCCTCAACAAAGCGCCGGTATATTTGCTCTATATTTGTCGTATAGACACGGAGCAATTCTCTTCGATACGGACGATCAAGGCAACGAAATGGTCTGCCCACTTTCTCCCTTAAATATCAAAATACAGCAGTCTGATGTTACATGATAGTCCACAGTTGATTTATCAATATCAAGAAGAAACCGAAATTGGTAAATTGTCTAATATATATAAAAGTAGCTGAGCATAATGATGATTTGCTGGTCCGTATGAGTTACTGAAAGATAGGAGATTGACCAAGAGAATGAGAAACTGGAACAAATGCATTAGATGCCCACAGTGAGAATAGTCACAGTAGAATCAATAGGAATGCATTGTAGGAAGAAACAATACGTTCAGATAAATTGGCAGGCTACCTGTAGAATTTTCAAATATTTTGTTCCTGTGATTAGGAAATGAAGCAATAAAGGCAGACATGCTCAAATGAGCAGACCTAATAGGTTTCTTCTGTGGACATGAATTTGAAGCATCAGGATGAACATATTAGCTACCAATCATGAGCAGTTGAGCACAGACAGGTTAGTTACCTGATAACTTGAACTTGAGCTATGATTTCAAGAACATCGTCGACAAGAAAACCATCCTGAAGCTTTGACAATTCCATAAACTTTTTCCATCCCCAATCATGCTCTTTCTTCCAGAACCTATGCAAAGTATCTACAAAATTTACTTAATTAATGCCTGAACATGGTGACAAGCTAATTATTGTAGCTTCCTAGGAAGAGAACAAACCAAGTTCAGCTCACCTGAGTATTTAATTTTCTTAGGATCCATATTGCCTACAGCTATAGTGAACTGTGCAAAATGGCTCCATCCTGAAATTGTCATATTAGAATAAGAAATCTAATTTCCCCAGTGTGTGCAAGATAGCAGCAAACAAGGCAACATCAAACCTGGGAGAAGTTTGTCATGATTAGCAACACAAAGAAACAATGACAGGTGATTGGAGACATCGCATCCTTGAGGGTATACAAGAATATACCTGTGAATAACAATTGAGAACAATAAAGGCGTCAGTTTGTGGGCATACAGAAAATAATAAATACACAGCAGAAAATGAGTCAGGAAGTTTTTGGATTTGTTTCTAAAGCCCTCAACAAAGCTATAAGGCTTTTTGAAGCTAAAAATGAAGAAGAAAAAAACTTTGGTGGCCACAACAGCCAAAACCATGGGATGTATCATATATGTAGAACAAGATACACTATGTTAACAGTTTCTAACAGAATTATTAAAGCAGAGATATTAGGGTCATGGTTGTCACGGCGTCGCTTAGGTGACGCCAAGTCGTCCTAGCAGCCGGAGAGGGACGCTAAGGCTCGTTGCCCAGGGATGAGGAGCTAGGTGGCCACCTCCAGCCAAATCGGCCGCCTATGGCTCTCCCCGCGCAGATATGGCTACCGCCGGCTCAGATCTGGAGTCGGCCGCCTCTTCCCGCACTGCCGTTGCCTCATCCGGCAAGGAGGGAGCAGAGGTCGTCAAAGGCACAGATGAAGTCGTGGAAAAGTGCGCGCAGCAGAGCTCCTCAATCTCAGTGGAGGCAGCGGAGGGGGGAAGGGGAGGCGGTGGCGGGGAGGGGAGAGGCGCCGGGGAGGGGAGAGGCGGCGGGCAGGGGGAGGAGGTGGTGGGGAGAGGAGGCAGCGGACGGGGGAGGCAGCGGCGGGGAGAGGAGGCGACGCAGGAGAGAGACGGGAGAGAGAGAGGAGGTCGGGAGAGAGAGAGAGAGAGAGTAGCGGTTGATATTTATGAGGGGAGGGGAGCTTCGGCTTAGCATGTGATTGTATGCTGTATGCATGCCTGTAGCATATAGGCGTCCTGACAACCATGATTAGGGTCTATGTAGCACGGACACATGGCAAAACAGCTGTATCCGTGTCCGACACCGTGTCGGACACGGATCGACTGAACACATCGCCGACACGTGTGAGACGTATCGACCGATTTTAGAATTAATTTTAATCAATAAAATTCTTGACACGTGTCGGACACACTAAATACATGAATCGGACATCGCTTTTAGATGACATCTGCTTTTGCTTTAGGACAACATCTGCTTTTAGGACAAAGATCTGCTTTTAGGACGACATCTGCTTTAGGACAACATATTGACCGCTTTAGGAGATGACATCTAGGATAGCATCGTAGCATATGCTTGGTGGTTCTCGACCTATAAATTTGTATCCCCAACCCTCAAAGTTGGCATGGCATGTGTGAGAAATAAACAAGAAAATTGCCCCATCTCCTAGTGTCATCCTCTCCATGAGAGTAAGGATCTTGCTATCACCAAGAGCAAGAGTCCAACGACTAACAAGTGGTATCGAGCCTTAGTATCCTGTAGCTGAGCATCTCCTGCTCATCTCCTTCTCGGCCTCGCAGCGGCCCGGCCGAGAGCAGCGGCGGCTCCATTGCCCCCGCTCACTCCTCCGAGAGGCGGCGGACTCGTCGAAGCGACCATCTCTCGCGCAGCGGCCACGATGCGCGCGCCATGTCCGCAGGCGATCTCGGCCTTCGATGCGCCTCGAGCATGCGGCGTCGTGACGAGCGGCCGAGCTCGTCGCAGCAGAGCAGCGGCAGCGGCAGCGGCGAGACGCGGCGCGCGAAGTGGCGTCAAAAGGCGGCAGCGGGAGCGGCGAGCGGAGAGCGGCGGCGGCGGTGGCAGATGCGCAGGCGGCGGCAGAAGAGGTCAAGGCTCTGCGGCGCAGCAGCGGCCCGGCCTGATGATGGCAATACGACGAGACCTCACCGCCGGAGAGGAGGCGGCGCAAGCGAGCAACGGCGCAATGGGCGGCGCGCGACGCCGGCGAGCGTGGCGGCCCAGATAAGCGCGACGCGGCGGCGACTCTGAAGGAGGCGACACGGCGGTGGCGCGCCTAGAGGAGGCATGCACGGCGGCGGCAGACGGTCGACGAGAGCGCGGCCTCACGAGCAACGCGCTCTCCGGTTGATCAGTGGTCACCACGAGTACCAGTCGTCGTCGAGGGCGTCGGCCCGGCGGCGGGCGGCCTACCTCACCAAGACCAACTACGTCGAGTGGTTGCGGTGATGAGGTGAAGCTCAGTGCGGCATATGTGGGATGCGATCGTGCGGCGGCGTCGACCACGACCAGATCGGCGGCGCTGGATGCTCTCATCGCCGCGATCCGCGAGATGCGCTTCGCTACCAACAAGCGGGATCGCCAAAGAGGCTTGGGACGCCATCGCCGCAAAGACGCACGCAGCGGCCGCCGCGCGCGAAGTCTGCTGCGAGCACTACGCACGGAGTGGGAGTGCACGCCTTAAGCAGTGAGGCGTTGATGACTTTGCTCTCCGTCTCAACACTCTGTTGCACAAGTTGGTGCGGTTCGACGACACCTACGGCGAGAGAGAGGCGTGGAGAAGCTCTTCCGCTGCGCCCCCAGAAGTACAAGCGGATGGCTCGCTCGATCGGGTCTCTGCGGACCTTTCCACGATGACCATCGAGGCGTTGGGTCGCCTCAAGGTCGTCGACATCGATGAGCCACAGAGCCTCTCGGACCCGTCACCATTGGCGGAAGCTCCTCCTCGCTCGGAGCGCTGGTGCCGGCCAAGGTGACAAGAAGAAGGGAGCCTTCTTCCACGACAAAGCGCGCAAGAGTGGCAAGCGGCAAGCGCGCAAAGCGCCAGCGGCGTCTTTGGCAAGCAAAAGCAAGACGAGGCGACTCTTGCCACAATGCGCAAGCTTGGTCATTGGGCCAAGGAGTGTCGGATACCACGACGCGGCCAGCCCAGCGTCGCGCAAGCGAGGAGGAGGAGGAGCGGCCGGTCTGTTCATTGCTCATGCGAGCATCGAACTACCTCAGCGGCCGGCGCGATGGCTCTCTCCACCTTGACGAGCCAAAAGCACACGCCTCCGGCGGCGATCCGGCAATGACAAGACCGACGGGTGGTGCCTCGACACGCGCCACCCACCACATGACCGGCGGCGGAGTTCTTCTCGAGCTCGACTTCAGCGCTCGAGGCACCGTCAAGTTCGGCGACGCCTCGCCGTGGAGATCAAGGGCGTCGGCTCTGTCGTCTTCGTCGCCAAGATCGGCGAGCACCGGCCGCCACGGCGTCTACTACATCCCCGTCTGCGAACTCCATCATCGCTTGGGACGGTGGATGAGAACGGCTCGCGTGTCGAGATCGAGCACGGTGTCTGCGGATTTGGGATCTTCGACGCCGCCTCCTTGCCAAGGTAACGAGGCGCAAATCGACTCTACACTCTTCACGTGCAGTGGCACAACCCCTACGTCTCGCGGCTCGTCCGACGACGGCGGCGTGGCGATGGCACGAGCGCTGGGCACCTTCCGGCCGAGGCCACGGCGGCTCGGTGCCACGAAATGGTGCGAGGCTGCCGTGCCTTGACCATGTGGAGCGGCTCTGCGGCGTCTGCGTGTTGACGAGCGAGGCGACTCCTTTCCCCAAGAGCGAGTTTCGAGCCGGGAGAGGCTCAGCTCGTGCGGGGACTTGTGTGGCGGTGACACCGCCACACCGGGAGGACGGCGCTACTTCCTGCTTGCCGTCGGCGACCTCTCCCGCTACATGGGTGATGGTCCTCAGCAGCAAGGAGAGGCTGCGGGCGCCATCAGCGCACGCAGTCGCTGCTGGAGGCGAGCGCGCCGCAAGCTGCGCGTCTTTGCGCGCGCAGACACGGCGGCGAATTCCACGGCGGTGGTCGCGTCGTCTGCTGCGATGAGGGCATTCAGCGCCACTACTCCGCCGTCTGGCCGCAGCAGAAGCAGCGTCGTCGAGCGCGCAACGAGGCGGTTGTGGGGATGGCTCGGGCCCTCGCAGCGAGAGGATGGTACTGTCTTACGGGAGAGCGGTGGTCTGCCGTCTACATCCTCAACCGCTCGCTACCAGGCGCTCGACGCAGACGCCGTCACGAGGCTGGCATGGGCGCAAGCCGGCGGTCTCCACTTGCGGGTCTTGGCTCCTCACGCGTTCGCCGAGCTTGGCCACATCGGCAAGCTCGGCGGCGGAGCACTCGAGTGTTCATCGGCCACGCGGAGGCTCGAAGGCCTACCGCATCCTCGACCTGTCACCACAGCCCGCATCTCGCGTGACACCGTGTTCGGCGGCGGTGGGCGTGGGACAAGGCGGTGGGCGATGGTTGGCCTCGACTCGTGGACTTTGTTGTCGACTCACGCCCACTCGAGAGAGGCGGGAGCTAGCACTCGTCCACTCGACACCTTGCTCGCCGCGGCTCGGCGAGTGCTCCACCACCGGCACCGGCTCGCCCACCTTCACCGCGGCCACCACTCCCGCACCGCGCCACACCACCGGTCGGCCCCAGCGGCCGGCCCACGATGAGAGCGCATGGTGGAGTTCGCTACTCCGTTGTCCCCGGCGAGGACGCGTCGGCGCCTACCACGACAGCGAGCCTCGCGCTATCGTACCATGGACAACATCCTCGGAGCCGCCGTCCTGGATCAGGCGCAGCCGCGATCGCGGCGGCTGCGCTTGGCATGCGACGACGGCGAGCCCCAGCTCTTCGCCGGCGGAGGAGACGCGGCGTGGCGTGTCGCGATGAAGCGAGAGATGGACGCCGTCGGCGAACCGGGCGTGGAGTGGCGGATCTTCTGCCGGCCACCGCGCGATCACCTTAAGTGGGTGTTCAGCCGAAGCGGGATGGCCGCGCCATCGTCAAGCACAAGGCTCGCTTGGTGGCACGAGGCTTCGTCGCGGCGGGAGAGGTCGACCGATGGCGCCGCACCCGTCGCGCGGATGGAGTCCGTCGCGACTCCTCCTGCGCTAGCGCCCAGAAGGTGGCGTGTTCATCACATGGATGTCAAGTCGGCATTTCTTAACGGCGACTTGAAGGAGGAGGTCACGTGCATCACCGCGGATTTGCGATCCCGGCAAGGAGGGCAGGTGCTCGCTGCGCAAGGCCCTCATGGCTTGCGGCAGCACCGAGGGCGTGGAACGCTGTCGGACTCCACCTCAAGCAAATAGGGTTCGGCAGAGCGCGCGCACGCAGTGCGATCTGGCGGGGCAAAGCGCAACGCCTGGCGGTGGTGTCTCGTCGGCGACTTGGTGATCACCGGCACCAGGATGCGGAGTGGCGGCATTCAAGGAAGAGATGAAGGCCACCTTCGGATGAGTGACACGGGTCTCTCCTTCTACTTAGGATCGAGGTGCACGGGATGATTAGGGATCACGCCGGCGCATCGCCTCGCCAAGCGCGTCGTTGAGCTAGTTTGGGCTCACCGGCGCAACCCACTCTCACCCGTGGAGAGAGGTGAGTGGCGAGCCGCGACAAAGACGACGGAGGAGGTGGGCGCTACGCAGACGGCGTCTTGTGGGAGCCTCGCTACCTCGCCCACACAGCCGGACTTGGCATTCTCCGTCGGCCACGTTAGTCGGTTCATGCAACGACCGACGACGAGCATCGGCAGTGTGAAGAGGATCATCCGCTACGTTGCGGGGACTCTTGACCACGGCCTCCATTACCCGAGGTGTCCGGCGGCACACGCCGTCGCACAAATGGCAGCGACCACGCGGCGACATCGGCGCCAAAGAAGAGAGCACAAGCGGATTCTCTTCTTCCTCGGCAAGTGTCTCGTCATCGGCGATCGATCAAGCGGCGGTGGTGGCCTGTCGGTGTGAGGCCGAGTACATAGCGGCTTCCACCGCGCCGACTCGAGCACTGCTCGCTCGCTCGCTTGGTGATCTCTCGGCGGGGACAGGCGATGGAGCTCGAGGTGGACGACAAGTCCGCTCTAGCCTCGCAAAGAACCCCGTTTTTCATGAGCGAAGCAAGCACATCGGGTGAAGTATCATTTCATCCGAAGGTCGCTGGATGAAGGAAGCATCAAGGCAAGCTACATCAACACCACGGATCGACTTGCGGATCGCTCACCAAGCCTCTTGGAAGGATCAAGTTCCTTGAGCTCGCTCCAAGATCGGGATGGTTCAACCTCCCACAAGACGACGCACAAGACTTGGGGAGAATGATGAATAAGTCTCTGTAATGTGGTCTTTGTGAAATTTGTGGTAGTTTTTGTTTTTGATTGCTTTAGGATAGGATCTGCTTTTAGGACGAGATCTGCTTTTGCTTTAGGACAAGATCTGCTTTTAGGACTGACAGATTCTTTTAGGACGAGATCGCTTTAGGACTGACATATTGACCGCTTTAGGACAGCATCTAGGATAGCATCGTAGCATATGCTTGGTGGTTCTCGACCTATAAATTTGTATCCCCAACCCTCAAAGTTGGCATGGCATTGTGTGAGAAATAAACAAGAAAATTGCCCCATCTCCTAGTGTCATCCTCTCCATGAGAGTAAGGATCTTGCTATCACCAAGAGCAAGAGTCCAACGACTAACATCGCCTTCTTCCCACTCCCTGCGCGCCGCTTCGCGTGCCGCCATCGGCTCTCCCCAAGCGCCATCGGCTTCCTTCCCAAGCGCCATGGCTTCCTTCCCAATGCGTCGGTTTCTTCCCTTGCCTCGGACGGATTCGCCAAGCACCGTGGCTTCCCAAGTGCCGCTCGGCTTCTTCCTCCCTGCGCCGCTTCTTCCCACTCATGATTTAATAATGTGGAAACATAGAAAATAATACATACATATATATATATATATATAATTTATTTATTATTTAAATATATATAGCCGTGTCGCCGTATCGGTCTTTTTGGGAAAACGGCGAATTCCCGTGTCGGTGTCGTGTCGTGTCGTGTCGACGTATCCGTGTCCGTGCTACATAGATTAGGGTTATGAACTGCCAGCCTTCACTCCTCAGCCCTGCTCCCCACAACCACCCACATGAAATAAATAACTATAATACAAAAGGTAAACCTAACATGTCAAAGACATTATGACAATGGCACATAGGAGAAAAAGATTAAGTAGTGTTCTCCAATCTCCAACTTGAGCAATGTTTTCAATTCAGAGTTCACAGAAAAAGGACAAGTGGAACTCCTACTTTGTGTCTTCTTCCTTTCCAAGCTTGATGTGGCGTAATTATATTGATGAGATAAATGCTTTACAATGCCACCACTAATAAAAGTTTGCATTTATTGGGAAAGAGTCAATATGCCAGTAAAACATGTACATGACAGGCTCTACTCTAGGGTCATTATCGTACATGACTGGGGTGCACAGAAAGGAAAAGATAGTGAGACCAAAATTGGAACAATTACATTATCTAGACACTAACATGAGAAAACAAAAATAAATGATAAGCTATGACAAACTAAACAATATATGCAGCATAACTGGATCACACCATACAGGAAACAAACTCTTATATGCAATGTCATCACACGAGACAAAAAGAAAACATAGGTAGTAAACCATAAAGCATTAAAAAGTAGGGAAAAAATGCATGATAGGCTATACTTAACACAGTCCAAGTGAAAAGCAATAAGTTTATCAGTACATGACGGATTTCTTCCCCTCAATTCCCAAGTCACATTTGAAACTAGGTCATTTATCAAGAGTCAATTCAAATGTTTATGTTTTCAGGGGAAAAACAGAAAAGAGGAACATCGAGACAACATTTTGTAAACAATTATCAACAAGAATTTTACCATTTGTAACCACCAGCTTCAAATGGCTCGCTTTTCATTTCTCTCTTCTTCTCCTTTGAAAAATTTTCAATCCTCCAAGTATGCCGCCCGTATAAGTCTGAAGGTTTGGGGCCTGGTATTGTAATTCAGAAAAATGAGCTAAAAACAGGGCAAAAATAATCAACTTCCAAACAAAAAGCACAGATTGTTATCTTAGAAGATTAGTCCAACCAATTACATGTCAAAACTTGAATCCGGGAAAGAAATTAGATTTGTCCATGCAGCAAAAGCAAATGTTGACACTAACATAAATAAAATTCTGGCAAGATCAGCATGCAAATCAACTATTTAAAAGTCTTATTCCAATTCACTGCTTCGAAAAAATCTAGACTACATCAACGGGACAACTAATGACCTTGTGAGATGGCATAAAATAGAATGTAAATGAATAACTTCATTGTATAGAGGGGCAAAGAATAATTCAGAATTTGATTTTCTGGAAGCTAATTAAGATGGCCAGTTGAAGGCAGCGTGGAGTGACAAACACAGAGCATCATAAATCATTAAATTGTACACACAAAATTCAACCAAGTATTAATCGCGTGATATACTGATATCTCTCCGGCAGTTTAGTACCTTCCAAATTTGAAGGTATTAAGAAAGTGAACTAATTAATCATCCGAATAATTGCAGAAGGTAATAATCGAACATTACTTTAAAAAAATAATAAAAAAACAAATAAAGCATTGTGATAACATTTTTTCCTTTACAAGAGAATTAGTAGCCAAACAGTTTTATCTTTATATGCTATACAAGTATACATCGAGCTCTAAAATGCATGTGATCTGAGTTCAATCATAAATGCCTTGAATCATATGACATTCTGGCCTGAGTTCAATCATAACTGTCTTGAATCATATGACATTCTGGCCCAATCATATCAGTATTTATATTTTCTCTTTAGTGACAGATATTAAGATAAATTGAAATTTTCAACATTTATACAATGCGAATTAGATAGGACAAGATTTCCTAATGTCAGAGCCAATGCCAAACATCGTCCATCATCATGGCCACGTACGGTTAAATGACCAGCTAGCGATTATTTCAATCGTAGTTATGGTAGTCAAAGTCCCAGTATGAATCCAACTTGGATGCTGTAGCACAGCCTAATGGATCAACTGGTACTGTCTACACGCTTGTGCCCAATGCCAACACGTCACTCAAGCACGGTTGCCTTCTTGGACCTTACTTAATTGGTGAAATAATATTTTTCCACTTTTGAAAAAACAGATGAGTATTATGCCAACAAATGCATCTGTTTGACTTAACTCTTAATTCTAGTCCCTCCATTTCACAATATAAGTCCATTTTCTTTGCGGAAATCAAGTGTAGTTATTCCAACTTTTCCACCTCCTACCCTACTTATAAAGCATTGAAAGAGGTTGAGTGATTGAAGTATTTCATTTAATAGGGGTAAGTATGGTCCAATCTCATTAATTAACTATTCTTAAACTGTCTGCCTCCTTGGCTGGTGCACACAGGGTGGTTGGACACTTGGACGTTGGACATTGTGAACTGGAGGGAGTAATTTTGGCTAGCGCCTAGATGCTCTTGACTGGACGAGTGAAGCAAAAACCTTCAGCTGACAATTCACTGATTGATAACTGAACAAACTGCACACTCCCTCTTAAGGCTAAATTGTTATATTTATGACATAATGCATTAACATGCCTGCTTTCATTTGGAGGCCGGAGCTACTTTGCAATTACAAACTTTTCCAATATATGAAGTAGAGCTTTTGTCAAGTGCTGGGAACTAGCTACATGGGCCACAAGCTCCGCTCTTGCAACTGAAAAATATATTTTTGTGCAGGCAGGCGGTATATCAACTAAACAGTAGAGTAGTTGCACTACTCAGTCTACTCCCAACGTTCCAATCATGTTAAGTTCAAATGGCATTGCAGGAATCCAGAACAAATAATTTACACTGTCACAGCAAATTAACGTGTGTCAAACCAAGCAAGCGCATTCACGCACCAGGATCATCATCGTCACCGTCAGTGTCCCAAAAGGGCGGGGGGGTCGAAGGGCTCTCACTCTCGCCATGCTCACAGGACCGCCACTCCGACAAGGACTCACTGGACAGGCTGCGCTCCTCGTCCCTCATCCCAGCCGTGCTTGCAGCAGAATCATCGGTTGCCGTGGCACCAGCCATCCACAAAATCCTCGGCTACTCCAAGCAACCTTATTAGCAGCTGCATGAATGAACGACAACAGCATCAAATTTTAGCTGAATTCAACACACCGTGATGCTAACAAAACCAGCCCTAGAAAAATCTCCCGTCCGAGAAGACTCCCAACGAAATCAAGTCGATTATCCCCCGAGAACCATTACCAAACCCACACAACCTCCCCCCCCCCCCCATAAACACGCATATCACAATCCAACCAATACAAAACTTCCCAAATTCGCGAAAAATCCCGTCGAATTCGACACAAAAAAAGAAAACGCGACAGCCCGAGCTAAAAAGCACGTCCCGGGGGGCAAAAAAAAAACCTAGCCCATCATCCGATCAGCCAGCAAAACAAAGTCAACACGTAGCCACTCGAAACCCTAGTCCCGCGCACATCGGGTCCCCGCGTCGGCGAACGGGCGCGCGGCTCCTGATCTAGCAACGGCCCGAGAGCCAGGGGTTTTACCTGCCGCCGACGGGAGGACTGGAGCGGCGGCCGAGAGAGGGGTGGGCTGGTGCGGCGGCGATGAGAGAGGAAGCGGAGGTGGGGAACAGGAAGGGGAAGAGAGAGAGAAGAGAGAATATTTTTTGGATTGGGGAATTGCAATCCGTAAAGCGAGATGGGGAAAATTTTTCGGGAGGAGGGATGATGACTTTTTCCTTTTTTTTTTTTTTTGAGGGGAGGAGGGGGCGATGACTTGGTGAGGTGTCTGGGCACGGCCCGTCTGATCTCCCTTTCTCGCACCTCCGTCTGCGACGCGCGTAAGCCCGTGCGGATGGGGCGGGCGGACGAGGAAAAACCCGAAAAGAGGAGGGGGTCGGCCCGGGTGGCGATGGCCGGTGGGGAGAAGTGAGGTTTCCGTTTTCGCTTTGTGGACTTGCCTGTGCCTTGTTGGCCCATGTTTTCCCTTCGTGCTGCCGTCCCGCCCCTTGGGTTGGCGGCGGGGTGAGGAGCTGCACGCTCCAACTCGGGGGAAGTTTCGGGGTGGCCGTGAACTCTTTCTGCGTACGTTTTTTCGCGTGTTCGTCAAACAGATAAGCAGATAGGTTTTAAAAGATCTGTTCTTTTCAGTTTATGATTCTGTTTTTAATTTTTTTATAGTAATTAGCTTATAAATAATACGTTTTTTTAAGATAGAGTTTACTAGTTAATTGTAATATATATTATATCGACTTCATTTATATCGGTAAAATAGCACGTGAGTTTCTATTACTTTGTAATCTCTCGTACGAACAGTCCAAAAGTCATAAGCTGCAGCGGAAAGCCATAAGTCTCAACCAAAACAAACCGGCCCAAAGTTTGGCTATTTTTTGGATCTGCTATGTCTGGTTCTGGTGTTGGCATCGTCGATAATAACGGCATCGCTGAGTCTTGGGGTATGGACAAGATGGCATCAACCATCTACGTTCTTTCTCACGTAAGATTTTCTGATGATGTTGTCGTGACCTAGAATCTAAGTGTTCTAGTTAAGTAATCAGCCTATATCATGTCTGTGCACAAATCCTACTAGTAAAGTGCGGTTGTTTTCTACACATTAAGGTAAGTGTTAAAGACCTCGGTTTTTGGCCTTTCAGTCGATTCCTTTCAATAATTATTATTTATTATATTAATAAGACTCAGTTTAAATGAATATATCTAAAGAAAGACCATATTTTGTAACCTAATAACCTAAGCTAACACCGTGTTATACAGGATGAGGTAATCGACTTGATTTCGTTGGGTATCTTCTCGGACGGGAGATTTTGGGGTAACGATATGAGTTCCCTTCCTTTGGCTAGTTTCCATTTATATGCCGGAGCCAAGCTCGGTAGAAGCTCGAGCCGCTGCCGAGCTCGATCCGAGCTCAAGTTGGGGTTCGAGCTTGGATCTAAGCTCGAGCTCGGCTCGGCCTAAGCTCGAGTAGGTTCGAACTCGGCTCGTTGAACCTCGTTAACAATTTAAATAATTTATTATGCACTATTTTTCAATAATAAAAAAATTTTAAGTTCGCGTTCGGCTGTAATAAGCTCGATAACGGTTAAAATAATTCAAATATACACTAATTTTCAATAATAAGAAAAGCTCGAGCTCGAGTTCGGCTCGAGTAAACTCGGTAAGAATTAAAATGTATTACTATTTAATCTCGAATCGGGGCTCGCGAACTATTCGAGCTCAGCTCGGTAAAGCTCGCGAGCTCGAGATCAAGCTTGAGTTCGACTCGTTTAAAGTTCGAACCGAGCTCGAATCGAGCCTGTAACGAGCTGAACTCGAGTAGCTCGCGAGCTTTGAGCTTTTTTTTATAGCCCTATTTATATGTGGTTTGTAGTGGGGTAATGGAGAGAGAAAGGGGTGAGTAGTGTGGTTAATCACCGCGGTTAGATAATCTCGTGGCAAAGTGCAGATCTGAATATAAAAGGTGACAAAACGTAGGTTATGGCTGTAACGCAAATATTGTAAATAATTGTTTAAGATTTTCATAGAGTATAAAAACATGAGATTTGGTTAAGTGGTTTAGAAGCTATGGTTTCGGAAAGGTTGTTGTCTGGAATTTGGTCACTGCTGGACACAATCGTGGTAATCTGTTATTTGGGCCTAGTAGATGGCTGAATTAAATTATGTTCACAGTTAGAGAATTTCTTATAGTATCTAGAAATGTTATTTTTGCTATGGTTGATTTTGTAAAACAATAGTTATAGAATTTTGAAACTTGTTGTCCAGTAAGTTAGCAACAATAACTTTGGGACTGAAAACGATGGCCTACATAGCGCAGTCATGAAAAAAAGATATTGAGGAAAATGTGGAAGACTTTGTGTATATTTCAAAAATATATATATTTTTTGGTGAGTTTGAGTTCCTAGTTTAGAAGGTATGGCAATTTATACATCGGAGCAATGGGGTGAATGGCCAGTGGACTAGATAGACTCAGTTCGGATTTTGCGCATAGGAGCAATGTTGTTTTATACTATTGTGGCACATGTTCTGTTGAGACATTTGCTGTAGGCAAGGTAACTATATGGTTGGTGTCGTCCACAGATCGCTGTAAAATTTTTGCTTTTTAGCCCAAAATTTGAAAGTTTTTTACATATGGACCCCTGGAGAAAAGATTTGCAAAAATGGACCCATCTCTCGGCGCCAAAGCATATGGCGCCATATGATTTAGCGCCGTGTATTGACACGTCGGAGCCACAGTGGCATAGAACGACGCCAAGGCACACGGCGCCGTGATATGCACATACTGGCCAAGGCGGTGGCGCGTGTGCGACTTAGCTTGATCGAGCGTGGTCGCCGTGCCTTGCTGCAAGACCATCTATGTCGGCGCCAAACATGCGAGCGCCGCACGTAGCTTACACGGCGCCATATCCTTTGGCGCCGAGATGTGTATATACGGCGCTCGACTGTTTGGCGCCAAAAGAGGCGCCAAACAGTTGGGCGTCGTATATACACATCTTGGCGCCAAAGGATATGGCGCCGTGTAAGCTACACCTGACAAAAAAACAGCAAACTTTTCTGTAAAACATATGCACATACACAGACATACACACATACATTCACACATGAAACATCTGAAAACCTAAATAACAACATCGTTATCAATAAGTCTCAAAATATCACATAAGTCTGAAAATATGACATGTCTATAGAAAAAGTCTCAAAACATCACTGCCTCTTGGCCTTCCCCTTGCCCTTGGCTAGAGCATCACTCCCTGGAGTATACGTGCTCGGGGGACGAGCCGAACGACGAGGCCGCTGCGAAGCCTGAGTAGACGGTGCGTCAGGCATCTGCGACATCCCAATCTCGTCGTGGGTAGATGCCTCCTCGTCCTCGTGCTCCTCGTCAACGTCGTCACCCTGCTCCTCCTCGACGTCGTCACCCTGCTCCGCCTTGTCGTCGTCGTCGTCATCGCCCTGACTAAAAGTCGGAGTGCATGACGAGCTCCTCGTGGACTGGCGCGTGCCGACGTGTGACGACGAGGCTGCAGCGGCACCCGAGCGCTGGGAGGCCGCCGGTGGTGCGACATCCGTGCGTGCGCAGCAACCACACCGACCTGCCGCCCGACTGAGGCGACGTCGAAGTCTCTGCAAGTAATGATATGTCACAATTGTATACATGCTGAATGGATCTAACTTAACAAACTATCTTCGTACCTGCAGGAGGTCCCTCAGGCTGCGGCTCTCGCTGTCCAGGTCACCAACTGGGTGGCTGAGAGCCTCATCGATGTCCCGCACCGAGGTTTGGAGAGAAGTCCCCTAAAGAAATAAGGAAACATAAGTAAGTGCGAGATAAACGTATTGAACCAAAGTAAGTGTAAATATCATGCATTCCGTACCACTCGATCAAGAATCGGAGCGGCCTCGACCACTGTACCCTCCCTCGCACGCTTGTCGTATGTGGTGTCCTCGTCCTCGGACGAAGCGAGGTCCGCGTAGTCGACATCGGTCCACTGCTGCCTCAGCCTGTAGCGGGTGGCAGTGTGGTACCAGGACAAGTAATCCGGAAGTGGCGTTCTTGTGGAAGTCTTGTCCGCTCGCGATTGTCCTTCATCCTCCTCCACCACCGGATGTAGTCTCGGTGGTAATGAGCGAAGTCCGTCACCTTTCGTTGGCGGACCCTGTCGAACCTGTACATATAGCAGATGTCAACAATAGTTGTTAGTACGAACTGCAAGTCAAAAATTATTACTTACTTGTGCAAGTCAACGAAGTCGACATCCCCTCGGAGGAAGAATCGCACGAGGCCGAATCGACGCGCAACTCGTGGGAGGTGAATCTCCACGGCGTAGAAGCGCATCGTGAACACCTCATCCTCCAAATATGGGAGTCCTGCGGCACATGGTCTTTGGCGATAGCGCTACAACACGTGGCTCGGAGTAAGGCTCCCGGGACACCTAATGCGAACACACGATTAGCCATGTACAAAAACCAAGAAGCGTAGAAAAAATAAATGCGTACCAATTACTTACCATCGTGGGAGACAAGGTGTCCAGCTCGTTCTTTGAAATCCACGTATGCCCGCCTCGTGGTCGCGAACGGGCCGAGACGCTATCCCAGTGTACGCCATGTGGGGCCGAGGTCATCCACACCTGTGGGCGCCAAGGCTGCGCGCCGCACACTCGAGGGCGTCAACAGAATGTGTGTCCACATCCACACCTACCAAGCGAACATAGAGGCAAACACACGATTAGCCATGTACGAAAACAAAGAATCGAGGAAAAATAAATGCATTACCACACTGCGGGAGGAAGACGCAGCCACCGGCGGCCGACGTGGCGCCTTGCGTTGCGAGCCTCGCAGAGTGGCGGTAGAGGAACGCGAGGACCGCCGAGCCCCACTGAAGCGCCCAGCGTCTCCCGCCCCGAGGCGGTGGATGTACATCCACGGCGGCATCCTCGTGGCGTCGGGAATAAGCGCGCCCGAACATGTGCAAGACTCAGGCGAGGCAGTGGAAGGTCACCGTGACGTCGTCCGCGGCATCAGGGCATTCACCAAAGGTAGTCCGCAACCATCTAAGGTGGACCCCCGAGACGCGGCCTCGCCTGGCATTATCTCGGGACAGAGGCAATGGCGTGCCCAGGAAGGCCTCCACATGTGCCCTCCAGCCCTCAGACACCGCCGGGCCGACCACCGGCTGTCCCCTGATGGGAAGTCCAAGTATCATCGCCACGTCCTGCAGCGTGACGGTCATCTCCCCACAGGGTAGGTGGAACGTGTGTGTCTCTGGCCTCCACCTGTTAATAGTTCAAGGAGAAAAGAATTAGTTACGTACGTAAGAATATAGAAGCGAAAACAAATAGACCCGATAGAGAAAATGCACATGTCGACAAGTGCGGTCAAAGCTGCGGGGTTGAAAACCGACATGCCCCGCCGTATTAGGTTAGCGACCATGTGAAGCCCAGCACGACGCAGCAGTGGGGTATAGCAGTTGTCGTATCTCATCAACTGGACCCCATCATGGGTTCGAGGACGAAGTATGGGTATGTCCTGAAAATTGCTATAAAAGTTAGTTGCATGACCATCAAGTTGAACACATGTACATTTCGACCACACACATACCTGGCCGTCCTCCGTGAGCCTGCCGCGGTGCTCCCTCTCGTAGAACTCGTCTAGCGGTAGGTATCTCGCCATCCCGTGATAAATTTTAGAATTCAATGTTTAAGAAATATTCAAATAAGAAATTTATAAAACATATTTAGTGTCCCATTTACCCTCCATCCCCGTTTCTCTATCCCCGGTGTCCCATTTACCCTTCTCCCCAATGTGATGCTCATATTAGTGTATATGAAAAATGTATATATGAAAAATACCTTATACTCCGATGTAGTTATGCTCAAATCTGATATACCATCTAAATGAACTTGATATAATCTTTGATCACTTTGGATATACTCATAACTAATTATAAGATATATGTCAATATGAACCAAACAAAAATTGAAAGGGAATCTATAGAACCTTTATGAATGGTTTTCTTTGGTAGCTTATTGATAATGAGGGCAACAAAATGATATAAGTCTCACCAAGAAATGATAAATGCATCTATTCTCGACATCAATCTTACTCAAATTTCTAAATATTCATCAATCCCACTCAAATCAAACTCTCAAAACGATTCTATACACAATACTACTCTTACATTACGCATTTCTATTGCAAATCTAACCTAAAACCGATCCAAATTGAACTAATTTCATTTAGGGTTTCAAATATTCCCCACGAAATGTAGCTCAAATAATCCATATCTATTGCAAAAATCAAGGGAGGAGAGAGTTCACCTTACTTGTTCGATTTGGAAGCAAACCGTGAGAAAAATCGGTGGATTTGAGAGGATTTGGAGGGGGAATAGAGGAGCTGCGCGGTTTCATTGTTTGAACATAGCACAGTGCGGGGGGAGCTGGGGGGGGGCCGTGCTCGGGCTTAAGTCCCGAAGCACGGCGCCATCATAGTTAGCGCCTAGGGTATATATCACGGCGCCACAGACCATGGCGCCGTCTTTGTGCCACACCAGCTCGACGTGTCAGTGCGGCACCAAAGCATATGGCGCCGTGACATGTATAATAGGCGCCATATGATTTGGCGCCGTGATGAGGGTCTATTTTTGCAAATCTTTTCTCCAGGGGTCCATATGTAAAAAACTTTCAAATTTTGGACTAAAAAGCAAAAAATTTCCCAGATCGCTCTGCTCCACATGGTTAAAAAGCAAGTGTATAGTAAAGCGGTAGATGGTAGGTGTTATGGAATATACGATGTTTGCATTATACGAAGAATTTACCTTACTGTTTTATGTTTATTGTGATGAATTATGTACTGATGATTAATGATGTTGCTTATCTGTTGATGATACTGATGGTGGAACATGGTAAATAATAATGATTACCCGCTATTGATGATGACATTAAATGTTAATGATGATAGAACATGTACATCTGCATCATGTGCATTTTCATATTATGAAAGAAAAAGATCCAACATGGGTGGATATATAATACCAACTTCGGTAGGCTACGGGAGTGGAGAGACCACCATGCCAATGAGAACATGCTTATGATGGGTGAACATCGACAGATGTTTACTCGGTTATACCGGTATATGCAATATGATGAGCAAATGAGTATGTAGAATATTTTTGCATTGCACTAATGGAAAAGAGATGATGATGAGACATGAGAAAAATGATATGGTTATGATGAGACAAGAGGAAAATAATATGTTTATGTTGGAACATATGAAAAATGATATAGTTTTGTTTATGCTTATGATTATGTTGAAACATGTGAAAAATGACATGGTCAAACTAATGCTTATGCTTATGGTAGTGTTTATTATTTTATTATGTATTTGCTAAATCTTTGGACTCACTCTTGTTTCATTGTTGTTTTTAGGTGATAGTTAAAGGCAACATGTATGGAATTTGAGTATCACATTTATTTCACATGCAAACAATAATTCATTTATCACTCTTAGTTGTCATTTTTAGACTTAATGGTATGCTTAGATTGTTAGCATTAAGAATGATCCGTAATGGTAGAATTTAGTCATGTATGGATAATGCATTTTATAGCTGTTGATGATCTAAGACGTTTATTTACACTTATATCGGTGCTAATTGTCTATGTTAAGTTGCTCCCGGATGCATGGTTCCAGGCGTTCTCAGGCGCAGAATCCCAAGCATTCTTAGGCACGTGGTCCTGAGCGTTCTCGAGCACATGGTCTGGAGCATTCTTAGGCATAAGTAACCTAAGTTTTATTTTTGTGAAATATTTATTCTTACTATTGTTTATAGTGTAGTTGTTTTAATGCTTATTATTGATTGTATGTTGTTTAACTTATTGTTAAGATATAACTACAGTAGATACTGCTGAAATATGGTATCAATGGATGTAAATTCGAGTGGTACAGAGCAGTGGACTCACCGGTTGGCCCGGGGTGTTTCACAAGACTACTTCTTTCGTGGGTTGTGGCGGTGGCATTTGTTGGAAGACAAGAATCCCTACAAAGTTTCACAAAAACATTTGGCAGAAACCTTCCTTGCCTCTTGAGCCTGTCTGATATCAAATCAGCTCAAGATTCTCGGCAGCTGGTTATCGTGTTTCAGCCTAGAGCGATTAGGTGAAACTGCTGACCAAATGAGCAGTGAAAAGACACCGACTGAAGTAAAGGATACATCCGTGGGTGACGTATACATGCAATGGAGATGACCAGGCAGAAATGCTTTCTGCAAAGCCATATATCCGCATATAGAACCAAAGGTTGGCCTCAAAGCGCGATTCATCAATTCTCAAACCACAATCACGATTTCATAAGGTTGGAGCGTTCAAGGTCAAGAGAGCAAGGTCCTGGATTGAGATGACATGAGTTTTTAAGTATCAGAGCATTTTCTTTAGGGTCTGCTGATGGCAGCAAATCCATCCAAGACTTGGCTCATTACTAGAGTGGGTGATAGCACATAAACTAGATCGACTAAACATGACAGTTAAACAATTCCCATGTAATACCTCACCTACTTTTTCCCCCTGCTAGAGAGACGTGGCCAGCTGCATGCTTGCTTTGGCATGCATGTTTGCCACCTACACCTTGCACCCTGCAGAAAGACAATACCCAGCACTCCCCTTAAGTCAAGTCCACAGGTAGCCACCCCAGTGTGCAGAAAGACAATACCCAGCACTCCCCGTGAGACCAAGCCCCATTTCACCATTCTTTCCCAACCGAGAGCAACAACCAAGGTAAGATCAAAGCTAGGGGAGCAAGCCACTCCCTCCAATCCTTTCACTGCCGAGCCAAGAAGCAAAAAAAAAACACGAGCTCATGTCTCTCTCTTCTTCACTAGAATGACCCCACATAGCCTCGCCATTTCAGCCTGCACCATGTAAGCAAGGTGAGTTTCCGCATGCACGCAGAGAGAGGAAGGAGGAGAGTGAGGGGGGAATGTTGCGGAGGCGGAGGAGTCGGCAGTGGCTGCGGCGGCGACCAGCGCCGCGCGCGCCCGTCGCGCGCTCGGGAAGGGGCGGCCGTGCGGCGCGCGCGAGGAGGGAAGCCGTGGAGGCCGGCGGCGCCCCCAATGGCCGGCGGCGAGGGGAGGGGAGGCCGGCGCACCCCTGCGCCACCGCGCCACTTGAGGCGTGTGAGGAGGAGGTGGAGACCCATTCGGTCAGATGGAGAGGAGGAGAGAGAGAAGTGAGGCTTGGAGAGGATAAGGCCCCTGTGGCCAAAAGAAATGGGGAGGAGGCAAGGCCATTCGGCCAAGACAGAAAAGAAAAGGGGAGTCAAGGCCATTCGGCCGAACTGGGTAGGAAGGAGAGAGGAGGAAAGAAAAGAAAGAGAAGGGGAAGAAAAGAAAGAAAAGAGGAGAAAAAGAAAGAGAGAAAAAAATGGGTTCGGCACCTGCGCGACAGGTCCCTCAAAACCCGGGCGTTTACGCCAGCGATCGGGATTTGCGCCGAGAGACGTTGTTCTCCGTTTAAGCTCTCGTTTTTTTCCTATCGTTGAGTCGGGTTAACGTGTACGCAGGTGGAGGTCTCGGGTCGGAGCCGTCCACGCGTCATCCCCGAGGCTAACCAGGCAAGTGCATTGTAAAGCGGTGAATTCGGGTAGTGATTTCGATTAAATTGAATGATTTGGGGTAAGTTTACCTTTTCCGGGTGCATATTGAGAAAAGATGAATGATGAATGTTAAGACATGGCAAGTTGACATGCATAAATGAACTTGCAAGTACATGGTAGAGCGGTAGACCAAGGTTTATGAATATGCAATGCTTACCTGATATGATGATATTTATGTGGAAATGCGTTGATTACATGATATCTATGTGGAAATGGGATGTTTACATGACATAAGGTTGCACGGTAAAAGATGGCAAAGATGATGAAGTGAGGTAGGCAATGATGCTTACCTGCTAATAATGTTAATAATGAGCATGATTATGATCATGGGCATATGCATTTGCATGAGGAGCACTCAAGAGTGAGGGCGGTGAGAAAGTCCCTAGCTATGAGTAAAGCTAGCGGACTAATCCGGAGTGCTCTTGAGTAAGACCTGCTTCGGTAGGCCTCCACGGGAGTGGAGGGGTCCCGTGCCTAAGAGGGCGGGCCCAAGATGGGTGAACATCGACGGGTGTTCACTCGGCAGTACCGGTACTTGCAAAGTGGTGAGCATATGAGCATGTAGAGTAATGAAGCATTACATTGATGGCGTAGCAATGGTTGGCTATGAGAATGATGACACAAACATGATGATATATGTGGATTATGTTTAAATGCTTACTTATGTTGGTAGTGCCTATCGTTCTGTTATGTACTTGCTGAGTCGGTGGACTCACCCTTGCTTCATTGATGTTTTTAGGTGACCGTTGAGGACGACATGTATGGGCGGGAATAGCACATGAATAATTGGCACAAACCAACAGCACTCTTTGTATCACCTTTTGTCAGTTTATCTAGCTTTTACTAGGCTAGAGTAATCGCTAAAATGCAATGTTGTATCCGAACGCAGCAATATGAACAATCTTAGTGTTGGTTTAAATTCTTCTAGTGTTGTCGAAATGGTAAGAGTATGCGGAGGTGGTAACATTCTGACCCAGTGGGTGGGCGGGGTGTTACAGTTGGTATCAGAGCGGGCGTTAGGTCCGTGGTAGTGAAACTTGATAACTCAGTTTAATTACTCAACTAAAATTTGACTTAGGCCTACTAATTAAACTAAAATTTGACACACTGGTGCACCATAGGATGGGAATGGGTCTTAAATTTCAATTACGCTTTCGCAGCCTTAGTGTTGATTTGTGTTATTGAAACTGATGTTTGTGGGCTAGCTGTGTGATTGGCTATCTGTCTTGAACAGAGATGCCAAGAGCTAGAGGATGCGGACGTGTGCACAGTAGGATGGGATTGGGTCAAGTATTGCATTTTCGCTTCTGTTAGTCATGTTGTCGATTCGCAATGCTTGACGTTGATGCTGTGAGTTGATAGCAAGAATTTGAACTTGTTATTTGAGTGTCCTACGGGACTTTGCCGTGATTGTGTCGTGAACCGATGCAATAGGGTCTGAGACCATGGCCACTGGAGAGGCCTGGTCATGTGCCATTTGTGGCATTGAGGTAGTGATGTTTTGCTTCAGTGTCGGGAAGTTGATTTCTTTTGATTAGCAACTCGTTGAGTTGTTTGATAAATACCCGATAGTGGGGAGTGTTCCATGCAAGTCTGGTATTCGAAAGAATTTTGATTATATGAATGATTGGAGTAACTTGCATGATGAGACCATTATTTTTTTTTAGAGAAGGCAATACCTAATAGTGGTTGAAGTGATGGATTACGCCGTTAGGCGTATGTGGGATATGGTGGTTAAAGTAACAAGTTGGTAGGACATGGTATTCTAAATTGTGAGAACCTAGAAGAGTAATTAATTCTAGTTATGGTTGTGCGATCAAAGTTGATTTGAATCCAATGGGGATTTAGTAGTTACATGAGAAGTAGCGGCATAAAGCAGATCCATTTCTGCTCAATAGTTGGATTTGAATTACTGGTGAACCAGTCGCGGATTACGGTTGCTTAGACTGTTGAGCCATATCGAATGACTGGTTTTACTTTGGTCCCAATCGATAAACCTAGCTAAGCGATCTAGACTTGCAAAAAAAAAAGGGATGTGTTAATCTACTGTCTTGGTGGAAAATCCCTCATTTGGAGTTATCCTTTCAATTGGTAGTAGGCGAATGATTATAAAACTAAGTCCGCCAAACCCGCACCATGATTGATTGTTTTAATCATGATTGATGTTTTGGGAAGGTTTTAATAGTTATGATTTTATGACTCTATTGGAATTCGTTGGGAGGACTAGAATAGGGATCTTGATGTCGGATAGTTTCCCAGCTAAACTGAATGGAGAAGAATTGTTGTAAAGTCGTATGAGACTTAAATTCTGAGGGATGAAGTTAAGGACGTTTTAGTGAGATTTGGTAGCAAAATTTAAGCCTGAGTTGGTGGAGTTGCCACTGCATTTGGTAGGAAATCATGTGCACACCTACGGAAGTAGAACAGATGGATTCTATGCTTAAAAGTAATTGTGGTTTACGGAAGTACATAGGATGTGTGCTAAAATCCAGGTGATTGATCATCCTTAAAGTCGAGCTGGTGGAGATTAGTTAGCGCCTTGGAATTAGGTGCTCATGGGATTATTTATTGATAGTGGGTCTTTTGATAAAAAGCCTTGACCACATCTTGTGGTATGCGCGCTTGATAGTTGCTATAATTGTGTTGTTTTGATCGGTAAGGAGGTAGTGTTTGATGAACTATGAAGTAAGTATGGAGAATAAACTATCCGGTGAGCCATGGGAAGGTTCAAGATGGGATACTAAAAGTCAATGACTTATGAATTAGCGAATCGGCATTTGCTAATCTGTGTAAGCAGTAAAAGAGGTACTGGCTTGTTGTGGTTATGGGGAGGAGAATTTTAATTGGTTTCTATGTTGGTATTTGGCAGAAACACTGTGTGTTTTAGCGTGCATTATCATTTGGGGTTCATGACTTCGAAGGAGGTCATGTTCAGTTCTATCAATGGTGAATGCTTGGAGGTGCGGTAGGAGATCCGCATGACTTACAGATTGATTTATGTGCTAGTGTCGTGAGTGCTACCTGACTTCCCTCACTTCTGCATATGAGATTTCCCGGACAAGTGGTCCGTGGCGCTCCCGAACGCGTAAGTTTCGGGCGTACCTAGGAACGAAGTCCTAGGTGTACTCAGGAATGAGTCCTGAGCATTTCCCAAACTTATAATTTTGGTTGTCTTGAGTTGAGTCTAGAGTGGGCCCGGGTGCGTCGACTAGGGTAATGTAATATTTGAATTTTGTTGCATCTCTCCGTTTTCTTGGCGTTAATTGCCTAATGTGTTTGTTGTGATGTGATGCTATGGCCAGAGGGATTGGTTCTCCTGTCTAGGCATTGCATCATTGAAAGAGTGAATCCCGTGTTGGGGGAGTTTTGTAGTTGTTTTGGGGGAGTGAGTGATGAACTCATTCTAAAGTCCTATCTTATTCGTTGGGATTTTGTTCTGTTTGGATGTTTAAATTTGGTAGACTTCTTAACTTTGGAGGGATGCTGAAGGATTGGAATCCCTTGCTCTCAGAATGAATGTTAAATTCATAACATGAAGCTCTATTAGTCTTAAATCTATAGTGAGATGGTTGATATGTTGGTAATAGGGTGATAATAAAGATTTGTGTGGCTAATAGAGTTCTGAGTTGATCTTAGGCCATGATCATGATGGTAAATTGATTAGGGATTAAACTGGCCTCAAAGGCGAAATCGATGGTTGATTGTGTCTTCGCAATTAGTAGTGTCTATGGGAAATAATGGTGAGTGATGTCACATTTAAGCTGGTAAAGCATAGGTAGCGATGGAAGTATGAGATTTTGGTGAAAGAGCTTCCCTGAATTATGTTTTGAGGTAATCATCACTAGGTGTTAATGAATTAGATTGCGTGATTCCAATAACATAGATCGAGGATGATACTAATATCAGAGTTATTGGAGGAGTATTGGGAACCTTGATTTATGAGCCTCATATTTGTTGACAGCTAGTAAAGGCTAAAAGATTGAGGTAAAGTTAAGGTAGAGCTATGGGAAGATTTAGTTATTTGATGTCAAATGAGATCCTAATGTATCTTACCTTATTCGGTGGATGTGAGAAGTTGGGAGCTGGTGTGTGATTTGTTTTATCCACCGTGTTTGGTGATCATGATTTAAAAAAAAAGTAGTCAGGGGTGTAATCCATTTCATGGGTGATTGGAATGTTGTGAGATGTCGAAACATGGGAACCCATTGTTCTTGCTAAGAGAGTTAGTGAGAACTATCTTTGCGAGTTTAGTCACATGGATGTGTGACCGATACTGATTTATAAGGGACACGAAGTAGGATATCTTTCGTGTTATCAACTGAAGAGATGGATCGATAGTCAAAGGATTATTTTGGGATTCCCTTGAATGGGAATTCGTTCATGGCCACTTTGAGGAATAGTGGATTTAAGTGGAAGGTTGCAGTATTTCCGCATTTTACTTGTGGTCTATGTGGTTTTGGCTAAGGCGTTATCCTTATGCCTAAAAGAGTATGCTTTCTTTTCTTGGAAAAGAAAAAAGACTGATTTGGGAAATAGAAATATTTTGCATGGTATATGCGGCATAAAGTGGGTTGTTAGGATGAGGATTGATTTCCTGTCCGGTTTTCACTCTGAGTAGATTTATGTGATGAAATGGTTTCCGGTGAGGAAACAAATTTCCTTCTATTTTGGGAGAAGGGTTGATGTTTGTGGATAAATGAGTTGATTCTATGAATGTGGCGCGATACTTCTCTTGTAAAAGAGAAGAGCTCTCCTTGCTGCAAATAAGAGTAGCCTTGTCTCTTTTTGCAAGCGACATGGGAGTTGGAGACTTGCATGCATGAGAAGTACCCGGACTTGTCCTCCGTGGGTATGAGCTAGAGTTATGTTAAGTGCAGTTTATTACTTTTTTTTGATCATTCGGGCGTACTGTTGAATGCCAGAATTCGGGGTCGAATTCTGTTAAGTGGGGTAGAATGTAATACCTCACCTACTTTTTCCCCCTGCTAGAGAGACGTGGCCAGCTGCATGCTTGCTTTGGCATGCATGTTTGCCACCTACACCTTGCACCCTGCAGAAAGACAATACCCAGCACTCCCCTTAAGTCAAGTCCACAGGTAGCCACCCCAGTGTGCAGAAAGACAATACCCAGCACTCCCCGTGAGACCAAGCCCCATTTCACCATTCTTTCCCAACCGAGAGCAACAACCAAGGTAAGATCAAAGCTAGGGGAGCAAGCCACTCCCTCCAATCCTTTCACTGCCGAGCCAAGAAGCAAAAAAAAAACACGAGCTCATGTCTCCTCTCTTCTTCACTAGAACAGCCCCACATAGCCTCGCCATTTCAGCCTGCACCAGGTAAGCAAGGTGAGTTTCCGCATGCACGCAGAGAGAGGAAGGAGGAGAGTGAGGGGGGGAATGTTGCGGAGGCGGAGGAGTCGGCAGTGGCCTGCGGCCGGCGACCCAGCGGCCGGCGCGCCCGTCTGCCGCTTTGGGAAGGGGGCGGCCGCGCGTGCGGCTGCGAGCGAGAGGGGGAAGCCGTGGGCGGCGGCGCCCAATGGCGGCGGCGAGGAGGAGGCCGGCGCACCCCTGCGCCACCGCGCCACTTGAGGCGTGTGAGGAGGAGGTGGAGACCCATTCGGTCAGATGGAGAGGAGGAGAGAGAGAAGTGAGGCTTGGAGAGGATAAGGCCCCTGTGGCCAAAAGAAATGGGGAGGAGGCAAGGCCATTCGGCCAAGACAGAAAAGAAAAGGGGAGTCAAGGCCATTCGGCCGAACTGGGTAGGAAGGAGAGAGGAGGAAAGAAAAGAAAGAGAAGGGGAAGAAAAGAAAGAAAAGAGGAGAAAAAGAAAGAGAGAAAAAAATGGGTTCGGCACCTGCGCGACAGGTCCCTCAAAACCCGGGCGTTTACGCCAGCGATCGGGATTTGCGCCGAGAGACGTTGTTCTCCGTTTAAGCTCTCGTTTTTTTCCTATCGTTGAGTCGGGTTAACGTGTACGCAGGTGGAGGTCTCGGGTCGGAGCCGTCCACGCGTCATCCCCGAGGCTAACCAGGCAAGTGCATTGTAAAGCGGTGAATTCGGGTAGTGATTTCGATTAAATTGAATGATTTGGGGTAAGTTTACCTTTTCCGGGTGCATATTGAGAAAAGATGAATGATGAATGTTAAGACATGGCAAGTTGACATGCATAAATGAACTTGCAAGTACATGGTAGAGCGGTAGACCAAGGTTTATGAATATGCGATGCTTACCTGATATGATGATATTTATGTGGAAATCGTTGATTACATGATATCTATGTGGAAATGGGATGTTTACATGACATAAGGTTGCACGGTAAAAGATGGCAAAGATGATGAAGTGAGGTAGGCAATGATGCTTACCTGCTAATAATGTTAATAATGAGCATGATTATGATCATGGGCATATGCATTTGCATGAGGAGCACTCAAGAGTGAGGGCGGTGAGAAAGTCCCTAGCTATGAGTAAAGCTAGCGGACTAATCCGAGTGCTCTTGAGTAAGACTGCCTTGGTAGGCCTCCACGGAGTGGAGGGGTCCCGTGCCTAAGAGGGCGGGCCCAAGATGGGTGAACATCGACGGGTGTTCACTCGGCAGTACCGGTACTTGCAAAGTGGTGAGCATATGAGCATGTAGAGTAATGAAGCATTACATTGATGGCGTAGCAATGGTTGGCTATGAGAATGATGACACAAACATGATGATATATGTGGATTATGTTTAAATGCTTACTTATGTTGGTAGTGCCTATCGTTCTGTTATGTACTTGCTGAGTCGGTGGACTCACCCTTGCTTCATTGATGTTTTTAGGTGACCGTTGAGGACGACATGTATGGGCGGGAATAGCACATGAATAATTGGCACAAACCAACAGCACTCTTTGTATCACCTTTTGTCAGTTTATCTAGCTTTTACTAGGCTAGAGTAATCGCTAAAATGCAATGTTGTATCCGAACGCAGCAATATGAACAATCTTAGTGTTGGTTTAAATTCTTCTAGTGTTGTCGAAATGGTAAGAGTATGCGGAGGTGGTAACATTCTGACCCAGTGGGTGGGCGGGGTGTTACATCCCAAGATAGTGACTTTTGACTCACCATTCTAGCATCTCATCCGAAAGACAACCATCATATGCAAAGCACAAGCTTGGCTCAAGCAAGGCGTTATCCATGCACATAAGTACTAAACAGCAGTAAGCAGTAGTAAACACTCATATCAAGCGCCATCAGAGGGCACTAGTCCTTTCGGAGTTGAAGTATCATTTTATTTAGGCGAATACTACTATACTATAATATCACTGGGCCATGTGTAGCTCAAGCTTGCTCGTCAGATCATCCTTCACAGCGCCGACAACCCTGTCCTTAACTTCTCCCTCCCTCATGAACAGGAATGTTGGCATGGCCTCAACACTGAATTGCTCAGCAATAGGCTGTTTGTCACATAAATCTTTGTTAGGAAATCAGAAGAGGAAAACAACACAGAAGTTGTACCACGATACTATGTAAACAGTGCCATAAGTTCCACTACCTTCAGTTCATCAACATCAACCTTCAGGAAAACAGCATTTGGAAACTTCTTAGCGAGATCAGCGAAAACTGGAGCAATGGTGCGGCATGGTCCGCACCATGATGCAGTGAAGTCAATCACCACCTGTTAAGAGAAAAATATAATGTTTGCGAAATATATGCAGGACATGGCTTGATAACAGCGTTGCTAATTCAGCAGCTCAAAAGCCTACCAGATCTTGCAGTTCAAAAATTATAATGTTTTCGAACAAGATATACATTAAATGATTGTGATTATTACTGAACTTCTGGATTGAAAGTCTGTTACAAAATTACCAACTCTCAAAATAACCACATTACTGATTCAACAGAAAATAAATTTCGTAAAAAAATCATTGTTTAGGGCTCTATTGAGTTATCGTGATCATTCTTACCATACAAACTTGAAGAGACACACTGGTCTCTGTATGAAAAATCGGTGCAGAATATCAGCAGTACCAAATAGGGGATGACGGCACACAATAGCAGTTTTGACAATCTTAAAAGGAAACTACGAAAGTATCCTCCAATCTCCATACATGACAAAACTTCTGAAGCAACACTACGTGTAAATAATGTCGCAACAGTTCTAAGAAGATCTATGCCATCTGCAACACAAAAGTACTATAAAGGACTTATACTACAGATCACGTGTTTACAAAATATGCACCATGACGTGGGATCAGGGCAACAGTACACACCTTTTTTTTATCAAAAAAGAAATCAACACTTCACACTGGTTTTGAGAGGTAGTTCCCTTCGCTACAATTTCTCATATATGCTGCATCACATTTTCCCCCCGACCTACTGGAACCATGATTAACTTGTCTAACGATGCCCTGATCAGAAAGTCCAGTAAACAAGTCGAGTTCACATGGTTTAGACGAAAAGAAAATGACTTTTTTTTTCTGCAATCCCTCCTACGGCCAGAAATACTAGATCCCTAACACCCCCAAAATTGGGGGAAAAAGAAAAACCCTAATGTGCTCTCTGAATCACCAGAAAGAAACGCAAAAAATTCCAACTTGATTAGCATAAATTCCTCATCAGGTGCCCGCTAAAAATATACAGGGAAACATTCCAGGCATTACCCTAATCACCAAAACAGTTTAGATTTTAACATCGTATAGACAAGAAACACTCAGGCTCGAGCAGAATCTTAAATAAACCCTAGGCTAGGTGTTCATGTATCGATCTTGCTTGCTGCCTGGCAAAACTGGGGGGTAAGGGCCTGTTTGGAACAGAGGAATTTCACAGGAATTTCACAGAAATTTTGCAGGAAACAGTTCAATTCCCGCAGGAATCAGGAAAAATTCCCGCATTCCAAACAGGGCTAAGGAAGGGAGAAGAGATCAGCAGATACCAGCTTCTTGGCGCTGTTGGCCTCCTCGATCTGGATGCTCCACTCCTCCAGGCTGTGGATCGCGATCACCGATCCCTCCACCTGTGCCGCTCCTGCCGCCGCCGACGCCGCCATCTCTGTCTCTCTCTCTCTCTCTCACTCTCCTCGGCAAGGACCGCTCCTTTGTCACGCGATGGCACAGACACACACGCTCGTTTCGTTGTCTCCTCGGCTCGCCTTCCGGAAGATATTTTTGATGGTTATTTTGGTAATTGGCTTCATATCATAAATAGTTTCTGTACGAGGATCATTTTAAAATAAGATTTATAAGATAAATACAACAAATATTATTATAATTAGATTAATTAAAATCCTACATAAATATTTCTCTATACTTTTTATATAAACAATTAAAATTTTCAATAAAAACTATAAATTATGGTCTCACTTGTTTTGCTTTAGCTTCTAGCTTATTTTTTACTATTCATAAATTTTGTTTTTTTTCTGAACTTTTGGATTTTTTGAGCTTTTTGCCGACCTTTTTTTCATATTCGTTTGTGTTGTCCATGATGAGCTAGCATATTTTTCTATTTTTATTTTTTTAATTTAATTATGTCAAATAAGCCATCCTCAGCTATATTGAAATTTCAATCGCTACAGTACAATTTCAGTTATAAAACATAATTTTTTAGCCTGACATAGCGGAGCCATAATCTAAAAAAATCCCCCGATATTTGCTGGTGGATGAGTCGATGACGTAGAGCGGGAGAGACAACTCAAATCACTAAGGGACTGTTTGGTTGCCTGCATGTGCTCATGCAAGCTGCATGAGCGTGGCCATGCTGAGGAGGAAGCTCCTCAGCCACGTTTCTTCTCAGCCTGGCTCTAGTTGATTTTTTGCATCCACTCGTGCAGGCTCACTCTTCTATACAGGCAACCAAACACCATCTCCCTGTATAAGTTAATGCGAGTCACCTCCAGGCAACCAGACAGACCCTAACTGTTGGACATGCCCTGACCGGACGGAGCGTTTGTTAGTTTTCACTGTACCATTGGTCGAACAGATTGCTTGAACTTCACGCCTTCATTCCCAATCATCCATTGTGCTAGCTTTGCAACCAGTACATGACGCGGCGGCAAAAAAGAACGGAAATCCATGGACCGACCAGTTGTCTCTAGCCATCTAATCAAGTTGTCACCATTTCATTACATCAAGAATGGATTACCACATAACCAAGCCAATCTTACCGAAAAGACACCAACATCGTCAGCCAAAAGATTGGTCCTCTTACACATTGATACTTTAGCGTAACAAAAATAAACAAAATAAATTCAAACAAAAATGCTCACAATAAATTGAATTATATTTCATCTCGCAGCTGTCACATAAATAGTTCAGTCTTTTCCTCAATACACAAATTCTAATAGCAATGCTACACGAATTATGCTACTATATATTGCTAATAATTTTCACAGCAACACGTGGGATATCATGTAGTAAGACTAAACATAGTATCCATCGTTGGTGTACACAGCGACGGAATCAGGATTTTTGTAGAAGCAAGTGTGAATTTCCAAAGTCCACACATCTAGGATTTAAATTAGGGCGCGCAGGAGCGGGCGGTCGAAAGTACAAACTGTTGTATCTATAACTCATATATCTTCATCCACTTTGCTTTGAGATCTGTGCTAGCTTTTGTATTTTGATTGTATAAGGGTTGTGCTAATGAAGTATTTGTTGTTTTTAGGAGGATCGCCCACTAGGCTGTTTGAATTTTGAGCTGTGTTGTATGCAGTACATTCCATGCATTGTACCCATACATTCAATATACTACATTGCATACACATACTGTACATTCCAATACCAATACTTTTTGCATAAAAAAAATCAAACACTACTATATACACTGCAGCATGTATTGTACATTACAATACTAACACTTTTGCATACAAAAATATCAAACAATACAATATACACAGCAGAATAGTACAATGTACAATACAAGCATAGAGAGAGAGAGAGCTGAGTGGCACCGATGCATGACGGGTAGGCGATGACCTGGTCAAGGTAAGCCGATGGTGATGCCCTCCACCGATGCTCTACTCCGGCTGAGGAGTATTGTTGCGAAGTAGTACTCGTTGTCCTCAAAGAGGAGCACACGCCGCCGCCACTGAGTACTCCTCGGCCAGAGTACATTGCCCCCGGAGTGCATCGCACCCATCGTGTGCTCCTCTTCTTTGACAACAATGAGTACTACTATGCAACAATATTCCTTGACTAGAGTACAACGCCGCTGGAGTAGTGCTTAGTGGCAGTGGCTAAGTAGTACTCGTTGTACGCCTCTGCTATAGGGCCTGTTTGATACGGCTGCGGCTTTTGGTTTTTGGTTGAAATTTTTTAATTTTAGATGTTTGTGACAGAGATTATGGAGAGAGAGAGATACTCGCTTGCGATTTTGGTTGATACAGATGTTGGGCTTTTAACATGTACTACAATTAACTTGTAGACATAGTCTTGAAAAAATACCCCGTTTAAAAGTTAGGTATTGTAGCAAAAGTCAAAAGCCACTAGTTTCAGCCAAAAAGAACAGGGCCTATACCCCATCGCATTGTGGCCGGATCTGGCCTCTCTCGGCCACCCCATCACCAGATCTAGCCTCCCTTGGCCACACCACCACCGGATCCGGCTGCCATCACTGGAGATGAGGAAAGATAGCCAGATCCAGCCTCCCCCAGCCGCGCCAACGTCGGATCCGGTCGCCATCACTAGAGACGACGAAAATACGGTCGGATCTATCCTCCCCTGACCACGTTGCCACCCACTGCTGGTCTCTGTGCCTTCACCCACCATCATTCGCCGCCACCGGCAGAGAGAGAGAGAGAGAGAGAGAGAGAGTGCAAAATGAGAGAGGATGGAGAGAGTAAAGGTGGACAAATGGGCTGGGATAACCGTGTTGGTCCAAAGCACGGTACTGTTTGCTGAGCCTAGGTCTAAATAGGCCGTGTCGGGCCAGCTCAACATGGCGTGCCATGCTTGGTTCGCAACCTCAGCCCAACGGACCGGCTCAATGTGGCACACACAGTACTGTGTCGTGCTAGGCACGACCCAGGCATGGGTAAGCATGGCACAACCTGTTAGGCCTGACGGTATGGGAGCCAAGCCGGTGGTGGATCTGGTGGGTGACAACAATGGAGGAGCCAAGGAGGTGGGCGGTGAAGGGAATTGGGGGGGGACAGAGCGTCGGACAGGTGAGGGGTAGGCGGAGTGCACGGAGAGGTGGGGAGCAAGGTCGAGCGGTGGAGGAGGTGAGTGTCCAGCAACACATCAGCGGAGGAGGGACTAACAGAGAGAGCGACGGAGGAGGTGGGCTGGTGGGGGTGGGCGCTGGAGCGAGGGAGGAGGTGGGAGCGGATCAGCTAAATCACTAAAGGAGGTGGTGGCTGGGGGCGACGAGCAGGGCGATTGAGCGGGGGAGGAGGGTAGGACACAAGAGGCCGATTGATCGAGGTGGTTAGCAGCAGCCCGTTAAGGTCCCATTGTGCTACACGTGCCTGGGCCAGCACGGCATGGTTCGTAACTTCCTTGGTCCATGCCTGGTTCCAAGGCTGGGCCAATAGATCAACACAACACAACCCGATTAGTTAATCGAGCCAATCGAGCCATTGTCTGCATGGGCTCATGCTGGGCCATGGCGGGTGGCCAAGTTAACTAGGTCTAGGAGAGAGAGACGTGGGTGAGGGTTTTGTTCGAGTTGTGTGTTGTGGACCCACCCATGTGGTGTATGTTGTATTTTGTACATATATTCCGGATATTTGCATTTTATAAAGAGAACTATGCAAATCTTGATGTGTGCATGGACGATGTCGATAGGGTTTGAAGATGCAATCGGTTGTACATAATCCTCTCATAATCACCAGGAAGGCCAGACATCCTACAACGTACATCACTTCTAGATTCAATAGTGAACACATGTCCCAAACTAGCTCAAGGTTGATAACATCCTGTACCAGAAACGTAGAGGATATAGCCAAATTGGTAAATATGATTAAGAGTAAAGGCACATTTGGAATGCATGAATTTCACAGAAATTTTGAAAAAACTCATAAGAAACAATAAATATTGAAAAAATTTCAGAAAAAAACAGGCATGACCAGGTCATGCTAAACAGAAAAATCGACAACTCTCCGTGAGAAGAACCAAATTGAAACTAGAGTAAATTTCATAGACCTTGGGTTTTAGGGTAAAGGTAACATAAAACCCTGCGCTTTGCAATTTTTTTTCAAGAAACCACATGTCCCTAAGCTAAATTTTCAAGAAACCTTAGGTTTGATCTATCATGTTCCATGGCTTGTATCTGATAGGATATAATAGGTGGGACCTACTTGTTAGTCAGTTAGCCCCATGTATGAAATCCGGGTCCAACTATCAGCTCCATTTCTCTTCTCTCTCTTCTTTACTCTTTCTAAGAGAAACGATCATCAATAGTGTAGGCATGCTTGAAAAGGAGGGTGGGTGGGGCTGGCAGCTAGCCTTACTTGTATGTCTGATATTCATATAGGTCCCAGCTGTCATATATTATTGGATGGAATCATCGTTTTAAATATCGCGCTACAGCCATGTAGTAGCGGTCAAGGTGCCCCGAGCGCTACATATCGATTGTTGTTATGGTTTAATGCAATATCACCGATATATTGGACCAATACACCAGCTATCCACTACAAGCTATATCAACGCTACTATCCAAGAATGTTCAAACTACATCTGATATAGGGATGCATATCTTGATTTGCTAAGTTTCACTAAAATCGGTCTTTCCATTAAATGGGCTTTCATATCCCCATGTAATATAATTAATTAAATTTCATATTGCCACAATTCCTGGTTTGGCTAGTTAATAACATTCCTTCTCTTTCTCTATCCATTAGAAATTTCTTTCTCATCTTAAGAGGAGGGATGGACACGTGCACAACGAAAGGCTCAAACAAGATAAACCTAATCCTTATTTTATTTTCTTGTATGATTTATCAAACAAGACAAGTATGTGCTATCAAAGATTTATCAAACAAGGCAAGCATGAGTTATTAAAGGATAACAAGAAGCCAAGCAATAAGCACAGATTTTTCATATGGACAGGAAAGAAGGAACAAAGGGGCATTGATTTTCCATTTTTTTAATCGTAGGATGAAGATTAATCAATAAGACACTACATGACTTTTATGATTTTGATGTTATCTTGGATCATTGATTTCTCTCTCTTTTTATCATAGGATGAAGATTAATCAATAAAACACTACATGACTTTTATGATTTTGATGTTATTTTAAATATAGGCCTGTCGGATTTGATATTTTAGATGTTTATACAAATTATGGTTGAGACACTTATAGTTTAAGATTAAGTATCTTTATATTTTAAGTGTTTTATAGCTCATATCTCCATTATATGATATCTGCTATAAAAAAATAGTTCACTGCTATGCTTCTGCTACCCGTTATTTAAAATCTTGGATGGAGTGGAATAGAGCAAGCCTTAGTTTCTTGAAACTTTTAGCCCAAAAACTTATGGTTCCTTGAAAATTTTTGCAAAACATAGTGTCTTACGTTACCTTTGCCATATAACCTGGTGTTATGTGAAATTTACTTTTGAAACTAAGAACCTAGGGTGAATTACTCAGAATCATTATCCAATAAGTACGCCTGAATACAGGAGAAAATTGATATTATGCCACTCCAAAGGAGTGGCTTCGATAAAATGCCACTCTCTATATTGCAATTGTTAAAATGCCATCTAATACATGATTAGCTCTATAATTTGCCATTTTAGGGGTTTTAACCATTTCTTTTTCATTTTTTTTATTTCTTTTCCCCCAAAATTGCATAGGAAATGTCCATAATACCCTTTAGCCATTTCTTTAGAGCCTCTGTCTCCGTGTCTTCTCCATTCCAGCAGCGGCGACGACTTCTCCATCCATTCCAGCAGCGTGTATGGTTATTGTAAGGATCGTCTTGAAGCTGCATAATCTGAGGAAGAGAGCAGAGATGCTGGAGATGGATAGCCAATACATCCTAAACACACATGCTGGATGCATAATCTTCCTGTGGCGGCGGCCCTCTCCGTGCGCGCGGGAGGAGGCGGCGGAGAACCGTGCACACGGTGGAACCCGTGCGGGCGGCGGCGGCACCCCGTGGCGGCACGGCGGCAAGCCCAGCAGGAGGAGGCGGCGGAGAAGCCCGTGTGCGCGGCGGCGGCGACTTCCGGAATGTGAGTCTGCTGGGAGTCTCGTCTGCTGGACTGGAGAAGACACGGAATGGCTAAAGGGCTTTCTTGAAAAACCATGATTCATATGATACATAAAACCATGATACATCATTCTGCTGGAATGGCTAAAGGGTATTATGGACATTTCCTATGCAATTTTGGGGGAAAAGAAATAAAAAATGAAAAAGAAATGGTTAAAACCCCTAAAATGGCAAATTATAGAGCTAATCATGTATTGGATGACATTTTAACAATTGCAATATATAGAGAGTGACATTTTATTGAAGCCACTCCTTTGGAGTGGCATAATATCAATTTTCTCTTAATACAGGGAGCGAAGTCAACTGCAGGCTAAACTGTTCCATATCTCAATTCTCAACATGCCGCCTCCAATCATCACGTCTCGTATGTACTACAGTATACTGCCCCCCCGCCCCCGGCGCCCGCCCCCGCCGCGGATCAGAAGAGGTACTTGGACAGAACATACTTGGGGGCAGGCCTCCTGTCCCCAGGCCAGTGCTGCATGTGCACCCCAATGGCATCCAGGTGCTGCCCGCTCCGGCCATGAAACCCGACCACCTTTCCTTCCGTCCTCGCCGACGAGAAGTACGCCCCCACCTCCTCGCCGAACGGCCCGTACTTCCCTCGGTTGCTGACGAAGGTGATGGATCTCAGAACTCGAGGCCCTTCCTCCCTGTTGGTGTTGTAGTAGCCATATACGCATGTCAGGACCTCGTGTGGGTAGTCCAACTTAATCTGAAAACACATTTAGAGAAAGTTTGTTATTTATGCTACTGAAGAAAGACAAGCAGATCCTGTGTTGTCACAGAATTGCATGATACGTTGTTCCTCGACTAAAAGAACTCGGCAAGTGAAGAACTTGATTGATTCTGCTCACCCTATGGGTTATGTGGCCACTGGTTCCATGCCTCGCAGACCAGATGGATTGGTCACCCCTGTCGTACTCGATCTGTATCGAGCCGATGAACGCGCCTCTCATGACATAGATTTGCTTCACGCCGCTGTAGACACCGTCGTCCCATGGCCGGCCTCCTTCCCCACCCCATGGCCCTGGTCCCATCGGAACAGGTTCTTTAACCATGCCATATGCAACCTGCAGAATGATTCAAATGCATCACTCACCTCTGTAGCTGGCTTGGCTAGCTGCGGTATATTGTAAAGCTTCCATACTAACACTCATGATTCGGAGTTTCACGCAAGAAAGTAGTTACCTCGTCGTCCGTTTCACTCTGTGCTTGCGCAAGCATGTCGTACCGCACAGTTGGGCTCATCGCAGCCGCTGGTCTGCTACTGACTCGCTGTGGAGCCACCTTGCCTTCCTGAACATGAACTCCGATGCCATCGACGTACCATCCCTCCCTGCCATGGAATCCTACCACCCTTCCATTGGTAAAACTGGTGGAGAAGTATGTGCCGTACTCATCCCCGTACGGTCCATATCTCCGCCTGTTCGTGTGGAATGTGAGCGATCTGATTACCGTTGGACCCATGATCATCGTCGAACCATAGTACCCAGTTATATGAGTCAAGACCTCTGACGGAAAATCGAATACTATCTGCAAAGACGTGTGTGTCATGGTATCACAATCCTCTGTATAATTGTCCAGCGAAAGAATTGCAGTACTGAAATCACATTACCTTGTCGGGTGAAACACCTCCACTGAATCCATGCTTGTTGCCCCATACTGCCTGCCCATTTCGATCATACAACACCTTAATAGAAGAAATTCCCACTGCGCGTGTCAAATTGATCTGCCACACACCGGTGTATACACCGTCATCAAAGATGGTGCCACCACTTCCACCCCAGGGACCATAGGTCTCATGGCTGTTCAGATTTGCAGCCCCCTTCTCGCCGTATGAGCTAGGAAAAGAAACCATCTGCAAACCAAAGTTCAGAATTTAAAAGACTGTACAAATATCAGATACAGAGAATGGACACTGGAATGCAAATATGTAGTAGGCTAGTTTGTGACACCTTATTCCAGGGAGCTCCATCATTGTAGTCCGAAGATGGATTTGTATACTGCTGCTTTGGGTAATTGCTAGTATAAACAGTGTATCTGTCACCTCTATCTCGCACTGCAAGGACCATGTCATGTCCAGTACCTTCCTCAGGAAAGCTATATCCATTTCTATTATATGCGCTTGGAAGCCTTTGACTTTGAGGCAAGGCTGGAGAATTCGATGGATTTGGAGCATGCACTTGCTTCAAATAAAAGCCTATTGAGTTGAGATACGACCCGGACCTTCCATGGAAACCAATAATCTTGCCACTGCTCACTGGAAGTGAGAAAGGTGTCCCGTCTTCAGTACCAAAAGGCCCATACTTTGAACAGTTGCTCTGAAATGTCAGTGATCTTATGATAACCGGAGTCCCGCAGACTGATCCGTAGTAGCCACTTGCGGACACAAGAACTTCATCAGGAAAATCTAGCTTCACCTGTAGGTTATACGTACGAAGTCTGAATAATTTTGTTCAGAAATGTGAAAACCAAGGAAGACTTCTCCAAAGTAGAATTATGATCAAAGTAGACTTTTTTTCCTCAAAAACCAAAGTAGACTTGTGTTCTATAAACCTAGTTATGTTCATCTAAGCAAACTAGATGTGAGCCCAGAAAGAACATAACACTATGTGCTAACAAGTATCCTTTCAACTTTATCAGAATCATATATAGAAGTTCATACTTGTAGGATCAAGATCATTAGTCATAGAAGCTTTCTTTTCAGATTGTGCACATAGGAAGTTGTGCAATCATGATATAAAAACTGAAAATGTTTTAGTGGGGATTTAATATACTAGACCTTATCTGTTTCAGAGCCTTCGTCAGTACTCCCATGCGTCTCTGACCAGACTGAGCTTCCTTTCAGGTCATACTCAATCCTTATGGAGTCGATAGCTGCACCATGGGTGATCACGATCTGCCTTATCGTCGAATACACACCGTCATCCCAAGGGTATCCTCCTGTCCCTCCCCAAGGCCCAACCACTATGGGGTTCTTTCCATTGCCACTTTTGAAGCTCTATTGTACATGACCACCAAGATTTTGTTAGAGCGTGATCACGGGAATCTGAATACTAGAAATCATACGATACATCAAGAAAAAAACGTGTTAGCTTTTCACTGCCAGTCAAAACAAAGTGCTGTTGCGACTTTCAGTTAGCAAGCGTTGCATGGAAGAAAAAGGTATCAATGCGATGCGAATTCTGTTCTGGAACCTAAGAAATTCTAGGGGCCTACAACTGTCAAGTTCCAAAATTGGAAAATGGAAAACAAATCAAATGTTTGAAATGTCACTACGATCCCATAACCCAGCAACATCTGAAGGCTGTATAAGACTGAACATTTCTCCACAACTCCAAAAAGGTAAAAATGGTAACAGGGTAGCTCCTATTCTGGACAATTGTAGGACAACATTTCTGAAGAAGCTATAAGCTTCCAGCTTTTTTGGTACTATAGCAGATTTTTTAGTTTTTCAGTATAATTAGTTTTTTAAAAATAAAAAAGTTATATCATCCCAAATAATGCGAAAAAATAAGTAAAAAGAAAAATATAAAAAACCCCTAAAAACTAAAAAATTAGAAAAAGACGAAATTAATAAGCCAAAAGTTAAAAGTTTAAATCCAAATGAAGCTCATTTCTCAGTCGTTGACACTCGACACACGAATGTTTAGGAAAACAAACGAACAAATATGCACACAAGTTCATGAGCAAACAAAATAGTGTACCATTTTTTTGTTGCGCGAATAGGTCCAGACACTTGAGAGATGGAGAACCAAGGTTGTGACTACTACTCGTCTACTCCTACCCGTCCGCTACTACGTTCCGGGCTTACTAAGACAATAAGAAACACCCACCCGCCTGCCAATTTATAGGATGACCGGAGCAAAACAGGGCAAGGGAAGGCAGCCACTGCCGCAAGCAGGCAGCCGCGTTAACGGTTGAAGAGGCCTGAAAGCAACCCAGGGGAACTCGATTCGCTGACCTACTGGAGCCAATTCACACACAAATGAAAAATAACGCAACCTTTTCCCAACCTCTCATATTCTCCTTTTCCTCATCTCCCATGCCTCGCCGACTTTGCATGATTCCCATTGTTAATTTGACGATGGAGAATTAAAGAAGCATGAACTTATACACACACTATTGAAATGGAGCACTATGGTGTCTAGACACAAGTCTCTTTATCTTTGGATTACTTTTAAATATGTGCAAGTGTAATAATATATAATATATCAATTTTAATCATGAAGTCTGGACACCATGGTGCCTCTGTTATTTATTATATATATATATATATATATATATATATATATATATATATATATATATATATATATATATATATATATGTTTGTATGTGTGTGTATAAATATATTCTCCAACAGAATGTTGTTTCTTTTGTTTTATTAGAATAAACTTTGCTGTGTGTGGATGGGCTGAACTGAATTCGATTAGTGGCGCGAGTGAAGAGATGGGACAAAAGAAAATGCAAAATCATTTTCAAAAGGATTTTGCAGGATTCCTTATTCTATATTTGTGTGATGGGCGTTTCTCGATTATATTTTTGATGAATTTTCTTAACAACGGGCAAGGAAATAGGAGATTTCACGGTGATTGTTGAGTATGTCCTAACTCACATCTTAGTTTTTTAGGATTTAAAAGATATGCTATAAAGAGTTTTTGATGAATCTTAATACGATTAGAATTTCTATTTTCTTATGAAGTAGGATTACTACTCCACTTTGAATAAGAGCTAGAGGGGATTATATAAAATCATGAGTGGTCATAGAAAACTGAAGCAACAAAGCTACTCATCCAAAGATACAGAGGTACATGAGAAAATTAGAGACTAAATTATTCTTTAGCACTAAATTCTTATATAGTGTAAGAATTCGAGAGTCATAAAAGATGAAAAGAGTTGTAAGAGAGTGATAATCACTTTTATTCTTTTGAGATTGTGCTTAATGAATATATAATTGGTTTTATCAAATATTTTCTCTTATTATAGTTTACTTCAACATCGTTATTTTAATTATCTCTACAAAATTCATCTTCTTCGTCTTTGATACCGTGCACGCTCTAACGCATCTCGCAAACTCTCATCCAATCCGAGAGCTACTATAGGCTCATGGTCTCACACCGCACACCGAAAACTAAAACAACAAAAAAAAAAAGAGGAGATGAAAGTAAAGAACCGATTCCAGACCCCTAATTCTGCAAATGGCATGGCATCGAGAATTTCATGTCTTCCAAATGCTTGCATGCATAGACGAATTTCGGTGGGTTTCGTACCTTTGTGAACTGGAAGGCACTTCGCTTCCGCACGATTTTGTCGCGGGGGAATCGCGAAGTACTGCCCGTGAATCCAACGCGTCCATGCGTGACGCCCCAGGCGGAACTGGATGCGACCGAGCTGGGATGGTTCCGCCGGCGTCGCCGTCAGCAACTCGGCATGCGGCGGAACCGGCCTCCTTTTGTGCGGGCTGGGACGGGTGGTTCGCTGCATATGGCACCCTTGGCGCATCGAGATCGGAATACGCCTTGCTAGTGCGATGCCTCTTTGCCGGCACCGCATGGGCGCCGTGGACGACTGTTTTCTGCCGACGTGGGGCAGCAAAACGCACAGGATTGATTTCCTCTTCTCCGCCTTCGGGAGCGGAGCATAAGGTCGTGGGAGTGAATGTAAACTGCGAAAAGAGAGCACTAACAATACATAGACATCCTACTTATGTATATAATTGGTCCCACTAATTGTAATTAGTGCTAATTATCTTATGAGTTCATATCTATATAATTGGTCCTCACTGACAACACAGTGTTGATTATCGGTCATATTCTTTTGTTCTTTTTTTTTTTTGAGATTTGGTTTCTCCAAAAATCAAAACAAATGAGATGGCATTTTGATGCGAATTCTTTAAATGACTTCTCGATTCTAAAATCTTATGTGCCGTCCATGTCGACGTCTCCGTTGTTCACTATAGATAATGCAAAGAACGTCTCTCTGGGATGATTTATCTGTTGAGGAATCATCATTGGCGAATCCATTCCGTGTGATTCCTCCTAGACAGAAGATGGATCAAATACATATAATGCAAGAACGAATAATAAATTGAATACAGAGAGATGGAGGAACTCCTTTCTTTATTGCTTTGTTCCCCAAAAATTACATTATCTAATCATTAGGACTCCCTATTTATAGGCTAAAGGGTGAGGTGCTCATCATAGATCAAGACTTGCAGATCTAGGCCTAGATTTCCCAACACTCCCCCTTGGGCACACATCGCCGTGCCCTCGCCTAGGCGTCCCGGCGCCTAAGAGGCGCCTAGTCGCCACTTACGCTGTGACAACCATGCGCATGAGGGTGTAGATTAGTCTCACCTTACTAGTTTAGTTTGATAAGCACTAACATATAAGCCTAGAGCTTCTAATGGTAGCAACCTTCGGTTAACCGTTTTGCACAAAACGGTTACAAAAGTATAAACGGGTTGCTACGTGTGCATGACCTATCCAAAATGGAGTTAGGCCTAAGCCAGTTTAGACCTAGGGCGTTACAATTAACCTCTTGATTTCTATGTTCTAACATCTAATCGCAAACAAACAACAAGAACAACAAATCTGATGGGAAAAAATGAGTTCTACAATCTCAAGTGTAGAAGATATCGAAAAGCGTGCGCTCACCGCAGCTGCCCGGTCCTTGACCTTGGTGACCGCGCTGCTCTGCCTCCAGTCCAGCGCGTCGGACACAGCCACGACGCCGCCGTCAAGACCCTGGAACGGCACTCGCCCAAGCACCCCCGCCGTGGCGTCCTCCGGGCGGACAGCGAGGTGGCCGAACCGCGCGGCGCGGAACTCGTCGTGCATCAGGTCGGCGTAGGTGTTGAGGGCGAGCGTGTATGACGGCGGCGCACCTGAGCCATCGTCGGCGTTGTGCGCCGCCACGAAGGCCGCGAGCCCCCCCGGGCGTCGCGTATGCCTTCCCGTGCTCCGCGCACCATGCCTCGAATAGCGCCTCGTAGGCCAACAGGTTTCCACCGA
This sequence comes from Dendrocalamus sinicus, assembly GCA_036346575.1. Lineage (NCBI taxonomy): Eukaryota > Viridiplantae > Streptophyta > Magnoliopsida > Poales > Poaceae > Dendrocalamus > Dendrocalamus sinicus. Next base: position 30,810,946 of record CM070654.1, on the reverse strand, counting down.
AGCCGACAGCAGCAGCGGCAGGAGTAGGAGGGGGAGACGAAGGGCATCTTCATGATCTTCTCCCTCCGCAGTTCTCGACTCCATCGGCCTACGGAGTTACGGGTTTTTGGTTAGGCTGTGGTATTGGCCGATGGTTTGTGGCTTAAATATTTAAAATTTATTTGTTTATAAAAGATAGTATGTAAGAGAAATAGTTATATATGATTTTAGATAGTATAGCTAAATTTAGTATATTTTTTACTATAATCTTACTGTTGACCTAGTCTTAAAAAACGCACCGTTTGAAACATAGTTATTGTAGCATAAGGCACAAATCATAAGCCATAAGCTAAAAAGAAGTCAGCTGTTATTGATAAAAGTGGAGTTCAGTAATGTTTGGATTAGGTGAGGAGGGATTGGACTCTGAGGTTGGAGAAGGAAAGGAGCAATGGCGCACTAGAGTAAAAATGATCAAAATTCAGAATTCACTGTTTCATTTTACACATGTACCATGATAAAAAAAAGTAGTGATTAAAATACTTATAAAATTAAAAAAACCTGATAATAATATTGATTAGTCACAGTAAACTGAAAAAGTTAAAGGCGATATCATAAATAAAACTTGATCAGTATTGGTAAAGTACATCATTTGGCCTCAATAGTCCATTAAAAGAGAATAAAATTACTTAAAGTTTTCAATTAAAAAGTAGAACAGTCAAATGTAAGTTAATTTATTACCTTTTAGTATTTACGTTATTTCAAGTTTATAAAACGATAAATCATAACATCATTGGTAATTTTTGTCAATTATTGTTAGTACATTATTCATAAAATTACCACAATTTAGTTAAAAAAGTAAATTAAACATTTGTGTGTTTAATAGTTCAAGAACAATATAATAGAAAAATACGTCTAGTGGCTTACTTAATTGATATTGTGGTCAAATATTATAATTTTGCCTCTGATTTGCAACGAGCTAGATTAATATTCCAAAAATCAAAATTGATGCAGTAAGTCACGGTGAGATGGCAGGCAAGGACGCCCAGTGGCACCGATTTCTCCCATTCTCCAGTGACCGGTCGCTGCCTGGCTGGGTGCGACTGTGCGGCGGATGTGGTGCACATCTTTCTAGCCGACCATGCGAAACAAACAGAAGTTGATGGCTACTACGAGGCGACATGCTTCGTGATCAATCAAATGAATGTCATGGCCTGTTGCAGTTCTTCCTCTTAAGCTAGCTCAAGGGCTAGCTCGGCTTGCTGTAGTTGGCTCGTGGGTTGAGGGAAGTGGAGGCTCCTCATGGATTGTTGCTAACTACTGAGAATTTAAGCTGTTAATGCTTCCTTCGTTAGCTTCAAAGAAAAAACTGGGTCCGGTCCAAACTAGCAGGGCCACGTACCGTTGGCCCGGCCTAGGGGTATAAACAATAATAGGTTGTGTCGACTCGATTCGACTAGACATGTCATGTTTGGGCCGGTACCTCAGCACGGTGGGATTGCCCGACACGTCACACATAACACTTCTGTGGTAGTACAATAATTGTTTGCAGTTGGCAGTAAAATTATTTGTGTTAAGGTTATTACACTCTTCTGAGTGTGAAGGGATAACTTGGCGGTAAAATTACTTACGACTGACAGTAAAATTACTTATTACTGACAGCAATAATACTTTGACTCAACGACTAATAGTAAAATTATTTGTGACTGACAATAAAATCACCTAGTTGGCTAAGTATACCCGGACTAGTCTGACACAGTTCGACCTCTCTCCATGCCATGTCTGGATCAAAGGATAGGCATACGAGTTAACATGATACAGTAACCTATTTGGATCAGTCGTACCAGATTTAACCGAGTCATCAGGGCCGCCCGGGCCTAGGCAGCAGGGGCAACCACCTAGGGCCCATGAAAACTAGGGGTCCCTAGCCCTAGCCTATGTATATATACATCAATACATGAATCAATACATGTTGAACTAAGAAAGTGTTGCATTAAATTTGCAAATACTTTTTCTCAAAATGATTCATTTGATGTTGAGTTAGATGAACTTTTTTCTAAATTGAGAATGCTGCAAATGATTTTGCCAAATGTGCCAATGTTTGCTATTGAGATTTTTGAGTTTGTTAGAGATATAGACTGCTATACAAATATTTCGATTGCTTATCGAATCTTGTTTATTGTTCCTATGACTGTAGCATCAGCTAAAAGAAGCTTTTCAAAGTTGAAATTATTGAAAAACTATTTGAGGCCATCAATGTCACATGAAAGGTTGAATGGTCTGGCCACTTTATGCATTGAGAAGCATATGTTGAATCATATCGATGTTGATACTATTGTCAATGATTGCATCTGGAAATGTTAGAAGAAATTGCTTTATATGATCATTCTATTCGCAACTCGCTTGCTTGTTTGGCAGGTGATAGATGATAGCTCATGACTCTCCCTTGGGGTGCTTTGGTTAATGTAGTCTTCTCTTAAATTGTTTTGTCATTAGTAGCATATTCTAAGACTTATTCATAATATTAACGTGCAAGTGAAATATCGCCAGTTAGTATTTTGTATTTTGTGATGTATTAAGTCTAATATCATCAATAAATACTTTGTATTTTGTGATGTACTTAATCTAATGGTTATTGTATTGAGTTTTAGCTTTTGTAATTAAAATAAAAGATATTATTATATATTTATATTAAAATGATTGGCATTTATTTTTATTACGTCCTAGGCCTTCTAAATTACAGGAACGGCCTGTGAGTCATATCTTGTCCTGATGCATGCTGTACGGGGCGATCCATTTGACCATATCTGGCTACACTCGTGATACACGTGTGCACAGCGGAATGCCCGAAAACAGATGGGGAATTAATCGGGGGAACAGGTTTCGTTCGAGACGGCCATATATACCATTATGAGCTCATAAAAACCACCGTGCTAAGATCACACTCGAGGAAAAAGTATTAGTGAACATTAGCAACACGCATTTTGATACATCATATAGCAATATGGCTTTACATTTCACGGCCTAACGTGATTTTTTTTCTTTTTCGAGAAGCTAACGTGAAATTTTTACTAGGAGAAAACCTTCCCCTTGGTACTGCCCAAAAATGGATGCCGTAAGCATTCACTGCTTCAATTTGATTCAGGTGGACAACATCAGTTCGGGTGCTCTCCCTCTCCACGCGTAAAAGAACTTCAGCTTGTACTGGCCTCTAAATGATCTTTTTTTTATTGATAAAATCATCACTCCGATAGACGATAAATAATCCATGTCCAGCAGTGCTATTCCTTGAAAGAATGCAAGATTTTGGAGACCTCATAGCTCGTCCTGAAAATGAAACCAACAAATTGTAAATGTTAATCAACTGTTTCTTCTGTAAATTTGGGCCTTTAGCCGTTCCTAGATAGCAAATGATGACACTTTGTAACTTACATGGTAGTCATCCATATAGTCCCTACGATAACGCTGAAAATGCAGAGGAAATAAAGAAAGATGTCAGTTATGATCGATATGGTACCATATCAGTGGCACTACTGCACTAGCATATGCATCAAAGCACAGTGTAGCTTTGAAAATTTAGCAGTCAGCACAGAATTGAAAAGGGGGAAATAACACAATAATGCATCAAAACAAAGTGAAGAAATGTACTCTTTTATATTTATCCCTGTAATGGTCCCTGCCACGGTGCCGATTCCTATCTTTCCTCCGTTTCTCTCCTTCCTCCCGTGCCCGTCGAGCTTCCTGTGGAAAAGCAGTGACTGTTAACTTCTTTATGAACTGGAATTGTTGGGACTTGAGACCCAACTCTTCAGAATGGTGAACAAACAAATCGGTGCATGAGTCAGTGATCAGTCAACTAGAAAGAGATTAATTAAGACAGAAAGTTTGACCTCATCTTCTCTAGCCTTCCTCCGCTTTTCAGCTTCTTCGAAGCCCTCCTTTTCAGCCTGCAACATAGAGATAAATTAAGATAAGAGTTCCCAGGAGATATATAGCACAGGTCAACTTAATAAGTATGTCATATTTCTACCTCTTTATTTGCACCCCAAATTTCGTCTACAACCTTTCTTGCATACTCCGGGTCATCACAAATCAAAATGTTGTCAAAAACTGAACCAGCTTTTACCTGTATGCCATACAAGTAGTTAGCCTAGGTAGGATTTACATCATTCAATATAACCAAGGATTACAATAGAACAAACATCTTTAACCAATGACTATATGTGGTACCTGCCAAACTTCAATTCCCACGTACTGCAAAGGTTTCAGCACGTATAGATCTGGGTCATCCTCAAATTCTGCAAAACATGTATACAGTTCACTTAATGTTTACTTTCACCTCGTCAAAAAATTTACTTTCAAAGTTTGAAGGGGTGAGGTGAGGTTCAGCTCAAAGTCAGATATACAGACATGCAAGAAACTGTATCATGCATAATGTACATGAGAATACAAAAAACATTATTATAGTGCTGACAAAAGATTGGATCATTGTTTCTCACCTGGATTATCAATCCACGGGGTCTTCCATTTTCCCTTGTAGTTAGGGTTCTTAATTTTCTGTAAGCAGAAGCATGCCAGAGTAAATAATTGTTTAAAGAAAAAGGTCGTGAGGAGCTAACCAGTCAAGAAAACAAACCTTGCGCTTCCATGGTCCCTTGTATTCTGGATTTGGTATCATTCTGGGCTTCCATACACCATCATCATCATCATCCCATGACTCAGGCTGATTTAGTATAGAAAGAAAATATTTGTCATCTTGTGATATATTTATTAGCTATAATATACACATCCATAGACACTAGAAGCACACTAAAATGTTCCTTTAGTCATACTGGGTTTGATATTGCTGCCAGCAGCTCGGAAATGTGACTAGGATGTTTCTAAACAAGCAAGCAAAATGAAACAAGCTTGAATAGGTAAAATGGAACTACTGTATACACTCAATTCTTTTCATAATATAAAGAAAAAACTTGTGATTGCACATCCAAATACAAATAAATAGGTGTTCTCAAGCATGAATATGTCAATTAAATGCTTAAATATTAGGAATTCGATTTGTCAGAACGGATAAGTACATACCTTTTTGTCCTTTGGATCAGGAATCTCTTTAGGAATAGAATCATAGCCCTGGATAGTGCAGGTAAAAAGTTAGAGACCGTTCTTGATCTACATTATGAATTTACGACAGGAAATATGACAATACAGACCTCTGGCTTAACTTCATCAGGATCTTCAATATATTCCCTGTCATCCCAATCTTTTGGCTGCAGGAAAGACATATATAAGAGAAGGCTTTGTTGAAATTTCTCATCATAACATTGCTTTGATCATGCACAGCAAAGCCCAAACCTTTTTTGCATTAACTTCTTTGATCTTACGAGGAGGGAGGATGTCCCAGTCAGTGTACATACTCCCAAATTCTCTCTCCCGGTTATCAACAAGTAGGCTATAAGAGGCATCGGGCCTAAGAATAAATGTGTAAAAATGTGTCAACTTGTCTGTTTCACATTTTAGATCTTTCTTGATAGGGTAGTTTTGCCCTTGATAAGAAAGTATAAGATGGAGCTTCTTTGTCTGATCGCCACATATATCAGGCCCAAACATAAAACTGCAGAAGTAAAGATTAAAAAAAATTAGCAGGTGCAACTCAGAAGAAGATTAGGCAGAATAAACAAATATTAACAATTCAATAGGTAAAACAATGAGGACTGGATCATAAGTCACTTGAGCATTCTATAGTGTGTAGGTTAACCTCTAGTTCTAGATTGGTCTCCAACCATTTTTGGCTGGTTACTACCAGTAACTCAATAAGGCAGTAGTAACCAGTTTTACTGGTAAGGATGGCTAATTGGTAACCCAACTGGCTTAGGTGTTAGGGTTTAAGGCATATCATGCTGATTCATTGACAATTTAAGGCATTCTGGTCAAGTTGTTTTTTGGGGGGGCATGACAACAAAATGTTTTCATGGTATACAGTGATTTTTTAAGATAAAAAAATACTTGCCAAAATGAACAAATTGGACTTGAAGCTGTCTATGACAGTATGTCCCCCTTTGTTGCTGGCCAAGTCATGGGATGTCCTCGACCTTTGCCATTGACTTCATCCAGTACTGGCCTGGATAGTGGTTACCATTAGTGGCCCACTATAAACATGTACAAGCTCCTAAGGGTATACAAATCAGAGATCACTACCAGTTTTTTGTTGAAACCTTTGGATACTAGTACTGTGAGACAAAAGAGTAGCACTTTTAGACCTCATGGATAGACAAAAACACAGCATTAACATTACTTACACTATGAATGAACCTCATAAGTCATTACTTAAACTATGAATGAACCTCATAAGTCAAGTGAATTTGGAGGCCAAGAACAGGGAAGCAAATTGACCTGTAAGGAGTGTCACCGCCAAATTTCTTCTGGTTAACATAACCAGACATAAGCTTGATGTAAGCACCACCACATTCAATATCCTGCTCAATCTTTATTGAATACTGAACCACCAATGTCCGATTCTTGTTACTGAATTCTGGGAACTTTGCCGATATAGCAAAATGCCTAGCATCAAGGGTTGTTTGTATACCTGAAATGGTTGCAAAACACAAATGACCACATGATGCACGAAACATACCATAGCATAAATAAGGCTCCACTTGTATGGGTTGAAAGTTGAAACATCATCGAGAGAGGGCATTTGAGTTTTGAAGTGTTTATGATGAAATGAAAACAGGGACGAAGTGAAACTGGTACAGTCTGAGCTCATTGTCTTATCAAATTTACATAAAAAATGCATACTCAGTGTAAATCAAAATAGCACCAAAGCAGACCCTCACCTTTATCGTCAGGATCACCAGAAAAGCTTCCTGTTGTATGTTTGAACGTTCCGGCTTTGCCTTCACTCCTTTTCCAGTCAGATTTCACCCATCGGCTCCCCCACCCATCTAAAAGTGAACATATTGCACAGTTTTATTAAGCACACAGAAATTCATTCGACAAAACTAATGAACAAGAGAGCTTAACATAATGGCATCAGTTCATGAAAAGTTCATGGATTGCACAAAAAAAAAAGAGCAGTATGATTACAGGTTAGCTCACACTACCACTGTTCTTTAATTCCTTTGCATACCAAAAGACAAAATTAACACTGTAAGCTCTCGGATTAAGTTATACTCTTTTAAAGCTAAACAATCAGCGAAATTTCCTCTGGTCACACTTCATAGACAACAAAATGTTTTCACATCTGGCAGGACATCAGGCGGGACGCCTCCCATCAATTCAATTTCAGAAGAGTAGCAACTAGTAGCAAGCATAACGATAGTAGTGAGCAGCAACACCAAGCTGAGCGCTTGAACAGCTAAAACGAAAAGCAATTTAGGGAGCTCGTACAGGCACAGTACCATCGAATCGCTCCTCGAAGAAGACTTCACCGGACGCGAGGAGCAGCAGCGATGAGAGGACCACGACGCCATGGAGGGCGATGAGGTTGCGGCGGAGGCGACCCATCGCCGGCGTACCTGCCGCCCGCCGGAGCCCTGAAACGCAGTGAGCTCGTTGCTTCTCAGTCCCACCGGTGTGCGGGAATATTTGTAGAGCGAGCGAGCCGCAAAAGAGGCCTCGATGTGGGGGCTATCTACGAGAATGCCATTCCGGCCCACTCCAACCACCCGTAGCTCGCGGATGCGACCCCGTAACGCGAATGGCATTCTCGTGGTTCTCGCGAAGACGCGGGGTCGTTTCGCGGTGGGCCACTGACGGGAACTGAAAGGCAGCCATGTCTTCCGTGGTGGACCGGTCACATGGACGGCGACGAGGACGAAGACGCGGACTTGTACAAGTCCACGGTGGGCCATGACTTCCACGGCCAGAGGGTGGGGCCTCCAAGGACCGCGTCTAAACCACCACCCAGCCGCAGCGAATCGGACCGGCCGGAGCCCCCACGACGACCAGTAGCATAGCGCCACGTCACCAAGTTGACGTGTTTGCGCCGTGGCTTCCTCCACGTTATGCGGGCGCCTTTTCGACTTTTGAAATCGTCTTTTGATTTTTTTTCGATATCTAACTTTTAAACAGAATATTTATTTAAGATAAAATCTATAAATAAATTGTAATACATATTAAAAGCCCAACGTCTATACTATCTAAAATCGCAAGTAAGTATCTCTATCCGTAATCTCTATCGTAAACAGTTAAAATTCAAAAATTTCAGCCAAAATCGATAAGATAGCCACAAAGAATATGCCAAGCTTTACTAGTTCAGCTGTGAGTTGCAACCGATTTTTTTGGCCTAGGTTTATTAGTTTGATGAATAATGATTGCTAAGCATAACTAAAACTTAAAAATAGTTGAAAAGCCAAAAAGAAAAAGGCATTTGTATTAAGAAAAACCATAGGAATCCACTTCAATTGAACGGGGGGAGGTTCATCGTATTACTCTCAACATTACATCTTTTCCAACCAACATAATTCACTTAACAATAAAATCCAGAAGCAGACTACATAAGCTAAATTAAAGCTGGATAAGCATTACTGTGAAGTACTCACAGCTCATAGGAGGAACCATATTCACCGTCTCAAATGCTTAAACCTCCTGCACTTTCAAGCCTGACCAAAGAAAAGCTCACAATCAGTAACTAGCAATCCGTATCTGCTTGAAGACCTAATGACTCGTACTGAAATCGAATAACCATGTAAATCATTAAGGTTCAACTAAGCATTTTGTTTATAATCTGAAGTGACATGTCTAATCATGGGCACACGAAGTGCAAATATATTATTACAGTTTGGATTTTACCAGCGTTGCAGTGACTTACAGCAACAGTCAGCTAGAAGGAACAGTTTTTCCATTGCGCGCTTGTGCTACATCACAGGAAAGCTCTTACTTTCTAATGCAATATTTAAGATCACAATTCACAACTCACCATTAGGAACGGCTATTGCTAGCTGTGAGCCTATGCCATGCTACAGTGCACCATATAAAATGGCTAGACAAACACAACAATATCTCGTTCCATCCCGATTTAGGTTCGCTCTAAATAACGATGACTTATGATTTCTGATTTTTATAAATAAAAAATCATTTAGAACGTGTTAACTTCTTAGCGTGGCATTTTTTTCTCTTCTTCCCTTTTCTTTTACATTATCCGTAGAGATATAACGGTGTTTTTTTTTATTTTTCCTATTTTTCTACACTTTCCTTTAATTGAATACCTCAGAAAAAACTATCAACCGCCATAGTGTCATTTCAGCCAAACGCTATAACAGTTTGACAGGACCTTAAGTCATACATTACATCTGAAATTCTGAATATACAAGATAGATTTAAAATCAAACTGGGCTAAGGTCACTACATACCTAGGGAGAGACTGCTTCAGCTTGTTGCCCTTCTCACGTGCCGCTCTGTTGGGCTGAAATATGTTGGTTTATGTCTGAAATTGCACTGTACCTGGCTGAAATAAGCTGGTTTACGTCTGAAATTGTACTGTAGCTGGCTGAAATAAGCTGGTTTATGTCTGAAATTGCACTGTAACTGTTTGAAATTACATTGTAACTTATAGTGGCTTATTTAGCGTAACTAAATCTAAAAACAATTTTAAAATAGAAAAATATGTCAGCTCATCACGGACAACGTAAACGAATATAGAAAAAAGAACCGGCAAAAAAAGCTCAAAAAAGCTAGAAAAAAAGGAAATTTAAGAATAGTAAAAAATAAATCAGAAATCAGAAGTTTAAGTCAAAATGAGCGGGACCTGAAAGTGTCATACACTCACAATGTGTAGAGGTACATGAAGCAGCGCACCTTGAACTTGACGGCATCCTTGCTCCTCTTGATCCTGACGGAGCGGGCATCCTTCCTCCTCGCCGTGAGAAGGAAGTCCTTGATCTCATGGATTTGCTTCGGCTATAGGCAAACGAAAATTTTAAAAGCACGCACAAGAAAAAAAAGGATCGACCACTTACAGCATACCTCTAACGTTAACATTCTACTGTCATTATTGAATTGTGAACTCTGCTGACTATTTCCCTTGAAATCATGAACAAAAATCATTTTATCCCTTGGAATTATCAACACTATTGACAATTTGAATTACAGGTTATTGCTGCAATTATATTGCAGAAAGCACTTCAGACTAGCTAGATCTGAAGATAAAAAAGGCATCATCCTAAACTACGCATCCGCGCCAAATCAATTCGGTGAATGCCTTTCTATGGGACGTGCTTGAGGCCCAAATTGGTCTGGCCCAACCGCCCAACTAAGAAGCACGGTCCAATATATAAATTTTCTCTTTTATTTTGCTTTGCCATATTCTGTCCAGAGTTGGGCTTTTTTTGAAGATCGGTTACTTGAAACTTGAGACTTGAGAGCATACTAGAAAATATCGCATGGAAGGTCATATTAATTTGATTATTAGAATGGTATATATCAGTACCAGTCTATATCGGTGTACTATATTTTGATTTAATATAATACAACAATAAAACCTTTTGTCCCAAATAAATTAAGGTAGATTAGGAATAAAACTTTCTCAAGATCATCGAATTTAATATAATAATACGACACTTATAATAATAATATTATTATTATATATTATAGTACAATTAAATATAACATATAGTTCAATAAACAATATTATCAATTCCACCGATATAATCGGTATCGAGCGGGTACGATATGTAGGCTCCTTTATACCGGTTTTGATGTCAGTATGGTACGTATTGGCCAGTATGATAGGTACCGAAACAGTATTTATAACTTTCCTTGAGAGGTTGGTGCAAATGAACTACTACCAATTGATCACAGCGGTTTCTCCAAAAAATTGATCACAACAAAATTCTTTCAAATTAGTGAATAAAAATTTTCCTCTGATTTATACCAGATCTGATAAATGAAATGACATACAGAGCAAAACAATATATTTGTAGGGAGAATTGATCATTTACTACTGTAAAGATGTGACCCACCTTTTATCGAAACATAAAGTGGTAAATCCTGAAGCACACATCTTAACAGTGGTAATGGTGAAATATCCTTTATTTTTTGTATACATGAGAACAGTAACACCACTGTAACAATAGCTGAATAGCTCCACCAATTCAGTAAAGAAAGAAAAAAATCTGCTTTTTTGTCGATGCATCTCGGACTCCAGGCTCCAATGCTCGACCATCGCAGTTGAATTAGAATCAGACGTGGTAACCCGATGCCTACCCCTTGGCGTACGCCCCAACCACCTCCTCGCCGCGGTCGCCAAGCCGGAGCGCGAGCGGCGTTGAGCCCGCCGACCAGCCTAAGGATGACTGTGCCCTCCTCCCAGGACCGCAACTCGACAAGGAAGTCGCTAGTGCAGGTGAAGGCTAGCAGCGCTGGAAGATGGTGGTGAGGACGGGGCCAGCGAAGTGCGTTGGAGCTAGAAAATTTTATAATAAAGATGTATAGTTTACATGTATAATTTTATAGTCTTGTACAATGATTTCATAAGTTCATAATTCTAGCATATAAATTTAAAATTTGCCAAAACTACAATACAAATAGGCAAATCCTAAATTCCAAATCAGCAAATCTAAATCAAGAATCTATTGTGGTTTATGGCTGTGTGCGGAGTGGTGGACTCAGAACCTAATTTTAGGGGGAGGGGGCTAGTGGAACATAACTTGACTCTCATTAGTACGAGGAGTACTATTTGTATTGCATGAAAAATATTTATGCAATGTTTGTTTCTCTATTTCTTGCAACTCTACGAATCGATAAATGACAATAGATGAAACTAAAATACCATACCAAATTATCAATCACAATTACGCAAAATTGAAAAGTAAATATGTGTTTTATACCTATTAATGCAAAGCCGCAGCCGATAGTCCCCCTCTCATGCGGTCAGGTCCTCACCGTCGACTCCACACCAGGAATTCGTATTTCTGTCAAGTGTCAAGGAGACAATTAATACATGAATATTGAAACATAAATAGTGAAACACTGAAGTGAATACATTGCACATAATAAACATAAAGGACTAAAGGAGACCATTTCGTTGACTCATTCCACATACACTTACTGTCTTCTCCAATCACCATGGCCAAGTGGCCAACTGCCCCTAAATACTCCAGATGACGAGATGGTCCGGATCCACTTCGCCACTTGCATCTTCCAGTCTTGAGCAGACGGCCCACAGTTGCACCTCGGCGACCTCGCCTCCTTTAGGCTTCGGCAATTGGCACTCCCTCCAGGCTCCGGGTGGCCACAGTGGTGACGATACAATAGATACCTCGGTCCCTCCCCTAGCCAGCTGGCCCCCTCGACGGCTCGGCCCCTCTCATCCTCAAAGACCCCCTCCCTAGCTCCCTCACTTCATTGCCTCACACGGCGCCGGTGGGTTGGGCGGCTGGTGGCTCCCTGCCTCTCTCTCAACGAGGCGACGACCGACGACTCACCTCTTCGGGCTGGCTCTCTGACCTCTTCCCGTCTCCTGCTCCAAATCTGGCACCTCGGCCCCCACGCCCCTATCGCCCGACCACCGCCGAGTGCTAGCGCCGCGCAAGAATCTTGGCCATGCACACCCACGGCCCACTCGCCTATCGCTAACGCCGCCCGTTACCAACCACATGAGGAGAAGGGTAAGGGGATGAAATCGATTAATCTAATGGTTGTTGTTTTGATGTTAAATGATTGTTGTGTCAATTTGGCCAAATTGGATCTGGCCACCGATCTACACATGTGGGCTTCATTTTGCTGTTTTGGTGGGCTTTACTGCTTTGCCCTTTGCCCTTTGGTGGTTTACTGTTGGCCTAAGTGCATCTGTGTATGGTGACTCGGTTACTCCCTTAGTCTCAAGCCGATGAGGCGGCATGCTCATGGCAGGGGCCGGTTGGTGGCGCCCTAGTTGGAGCTAGGGGGGTACCTCCTCTCCGACCGGAGGTAGGGAGGGCACCAACCCCCTAACCCACCGGTAAGTCCGCCACTTGCCGGCATACCCACCGGTCACTACCTGCTCCCGTGTCGCGCTTTGCCCCACGCCACACCACTCCTCTTTGCGACACACTCGGCTGCCCATAGTTGCCTGCCTGCTCCTGCTCAGCAGCTTCCACTTGTGAGGTAGAGAGGAGACAAGAGAATTAGAGTCTGGGAATTGAGGAGATATTGGGAATAAAGGTAGACGTTGGTTGGTGTGGGGCCAGGAGTGTGTAGTTCATTGTTGGCTAGCTAAGAATGCAGCACTGATCATATGTGTTTTTTAATTTTTTTGGTGTGTCCTTGCATACCAGGCACCCCTGTGTGCACGGTGTCGTGCGCGCCGGCGGTGGTGAAGGAACCCGAGCAGCCGACAGCGGTGAAGACAATGGCGAGTGCGTAGAGGAAGACAAGGAACATGTCGCACAGGGACAGGACAAGGCAGAGCGAGAGCGAGAGCAAGAGTGTGAGGAAGATGCAGACCAACGCTGCACCCATCAGCTCGTAGTTGCGCGACAGGAACGCCTTGTGCGCGCATTGCCATCGGCAACCACACCACCAGCTTCTTCTTGATATCATCTTTTCTCTCACGCAAGGAAGCAAGAGTGTTGCTACTTGTGAGTGCAATGAACTGGCGACTAGAGAGTGAGGAAGCGATCATTAATGAAGTCATCCATGGGAAAAGGGATTTGCGACTGTTGCTTGGAGGCGTTAATAGCTAGCGCATAAGGATGGCGGTTTTACCCATTTGTCTGATTACTTGTGGGAAATTAGTAATTTACCCTAAGACCTTGTCTGGGAGCCGGATGGGCCGGAAGATCCATCGCCGCTCTTCATCCCTTTTCCTCGTTAAAATTCTTATGAGAAAATTACAGACGTACAAAAGAGAATTTACTATATGAGTTCCAAAGATTACAATGGTCATCTTATGTAAGTTGCTTAAGAACTTGGGGTTTGTATATCAGACAAAAGAATGAGAGTGATTTAATGACTACAAAGAGATACTATATATATGAAGAACTTTGGTGAAACAAGTCCTAGATACATAAAAGAAATAGAGTCCTAGACGAAAAAGAAATAGAGTCCTAGTCAGCAACAAAATAGAAACTTACTCGGAAACTAGAACAGTAACATTCTCAGTGACGAGAACAACACCCCATTCAAAAATGAAACAGGGTCTCCTAAGATAGCGGTGAAGAGCTATAGATGAAAGCGTCTCAAGTAGCCACATTTGACTTCAATTGGCACAAAGCCCATCACAGACACGAAGATGATCCTAGTTATAACATCCAACCTGTTCTCATTACTTTGAGCGAATACTGAGCGGGCTTTTCAAGCAATCGGAAAGACCAATAGTAGTCGGATCTGACTAGAAGCGGTCGGAGCTAGCCATATTCGGATCACAAAATACAACAGATTCTAGCATTATTCAACGAAGGACACTTAACACACTCGTACACATGTGTACATCAGGACTTAAGTGGAGGTCAGTAGATAAATATTAGATTTATCTCGTACCTCACAAATTACGAGCACATATTTTTCAGTAAATACATATGTGTATATAAGGTGAGACACCTGGGCCCGATATAGGGATCAAACCCGCTCGCACCATGACAAAGATTCTAGCGTTATTTGGTGCTGCCTTCGCCGTCTTTTTTGAGAGATTTTTCAAGCCCATTAGACATCCGACCCAAGAAGCGTACGGAACCACAGCCCAAGAAGCCCAGCCCAGCCCATGCACGCAGCACGCGCGACATGTGTAGTGGTAAAGAACCGGAGGGGCTAGGGCTGGTGGCTCCACGCACGGGCACGTACGCGCGCCGCCGCTCTCTCTCTCGCCCCCTCGTTCTTGGCCTCTTGGGCGATTCCTCTCTCTCTCTTGGGCGAGAGGGTTGGGTTTCTAGGGTTTATCGTCTGCTAGCCTCTCCCTTCGCTTCCCCCGAAGCGGCTTGGACTGGAATCGGATCAGAGGAGGAGGAGGAGGAAGAAGATGGTGAGCATAAGGGTTCCCAAGAACCAGCGCGCCAAGCGGGAGTTCCTCAAGCACGCGCCCAAGCTCGTAAGCTTCTCTCTCTCTCTCTCTCTCTCTCTCAACTCCCGCGCAGGCTTCGATGTGGATCGCGGCACGCCGGCGGGCCGGCCCGGTGGCTCGGCCGCGCCGTCCGGTGGCTCGAGTGCGATTAGAGTGGCAGAGGGGACTGCTGGTTCAGCATTGCTTGTAGGAGGTTAAAACTTTGTATTTACCATCCCCGACCAGGAATTTCAGATGAACGAATTTGCAGGGTAACCTGTGACGTGAAAGGATGAAACAATTGCCAAATCATGTCTCATACCTTTCGTCTCAATTTGCTTCTTTCATTTAAGCAGGAACATCCTCTGCTCTGTATTTGGACTGATTTCTGTTGCTACAGTTACTGTTCTTATTGCTTGAGGCTTGAGCAGTGCTTCCATCTGCAGGATGGGCAATAGCTACTGAAGTATGTTTTTATTTTCAATTATTCCTCGTGAATGCATTTGTCTGAATAGTGAATAGAGAAGAAATCTCTCGTAGAGTAGCAGGAAAATTCTGAACAATGGTGCGATGCTTTTGGCAGCAGGTAGCAGCAGCCTCACCCTTTTTGGCACAGCCTGCAGCCGTGCAGCATACTATGTCTTATGCAGAAAATCTTGTGCAATTCTAAATTTTAGTTAACATTTGTATTAGAAGGCTCTGATTTTTTTGGGAACCTTCCATGGTTGGAAACTATATATAATGCGGATGTGTTTCTTTGTGACCGAGTTCTCGCATCTGACTTTTGCTCTGATACTTGTGCCAGGTTGAGACTGGCAAGAAGACTCTTATCCTCCATGGTACCAAGACTAGTGCGATGTTGAACTCTGTGCTGCAAGACATTCACCACCTGAAGCGTGATAATGCCGTGAAGTACTCCAAGAAGAATGACAACATCAGGCCGTTTGAGAGTGGTGGAGAAACTTCTTTGGAGTTCTTCTCCCTCAAGACGGACTGCAGCCTTATAGTGGTGAGTCAAATCATTCTGACTTGATTGGAAGTTTGTCATTTGTGTGCTCACTGCTCAGTGTAAAGAAAAGGCTGTTCCTTTGCAAAAGTTAGTATTCTGTGTTTGGTATGCAGGAGAAGTAGAATAACTGAATGCACTACACAGTGAATTTCTTACCACCCCTATGAAAAAAATCTCAAGCCTTTTCCTTGTCTGTTCTGATACTTGAGTCTTTTGTCCTCATATCTCAAATGTGTTGATAGCAAATAAGAAATTATGTATGTCCTTTGTTTTGGTACTACTTTGATGTTGTGGAGCAGAAGTGAAGTGACTGAATGAGCTACACATTGAATTTTGTGCCTGTTCCATGTCCGTTCTAAAGCTTGAGTTCTTTGTCTTCATTAAGTGTGCTAACTTGATCATATGATTTAAGTGATTATATTTCTCCATTGTTTTCATATGTAATTCTTTATTTGCGTTGCAGTATGGTTCTCATTCAAAGAAGAGGCCCAACAATCTGGTTTTGGGAAGGACATATGATCACCACATATATGACCTTGTTGAAGTAGGAGTTGAGAACTACAAATCAATGGAATCGTATGCGTATGATAAGAAACTGGCACCAAAACTTGGGTCAAAGCCTTTCTTTGCCTTCATTGGGGAACACTTTGAGAGCGTTGAGGGGCTGAAGCATTTGAAGGAAGTGCTGCTTGATCTTTTCAGAGGAGAGGTGTGCATTTTTTATATCTAGATTGGTGCATAGGAAATTGATAGCCTCATGAGCTTGTAGTAACATGTTTGTTGTTGATACAGGTGGTAGAGAATCTGAACCTCACTGGTGTAGACCGGATATTTGTGTGCACAGCAATCTCTCCTACTACTGTCTACATGACACACTGTGCTCTCCGTCTAAAAAGGTCAGGCACATCTATTCCTAGAATGGAGCTGGTTGAAGTTGGACCTTCAATGGACCTGGTTGTTAGACGGCACCGACTTCCAGTTGAAAGTTTGAAGAAAGAAGCTATGAAGACTGCTGATCATGCTAAGAAGGTAATCCAAATGGAACTGTCTTTTGTTAATAATATTATTGTTGTCTTCCTAATTAGGTTGCAACTTTGGTGCCATTTTCCCTGAACATATATACCCCATGCCATCATGTTCTTGCTCAAAACTTTTGAATCACTATGGTATTCACAACTATCATGAACCTTTTTGCAGGTGAAAAATGTCACAAAGGATCCAGTGCAGGGCAAGTTGGGCAGGGTCTACATTCCAGACCAGCAGGTTTGTGTCTATTTTGTTTAGCAACAATTGTAAAGGTTTAAATTGCCAATTGACATACTAATCTGATTCATGGTTTTGACTGCAAGGTTGCAAAATTGAGCTTATCAAACGACGTAAAGGGACTGAAGAGGGAGCGCCTTGAAGCCAAGAAAAACAAGCACTCAAAGAAGCAAAAGATCAACCCTGAGTGAAGAACGTTGAAGGTTATTCTTGGAAACTGGTCAATTTAGGGATTTTTGTGCGTACCTGGTCACAGCTGTTGTGTTAGCCAACTGGAGACCAACTTGCTGTTAAGACTGAGTGTTAAATAGTCCAGTACCGTCTTGTAGGCTAAAAACCTTTGTAGTGACTACCACAACAATATTGAGTACCAAGCTCATCTGCCAGACATAAGGGTGGAATTTTTGAGCAACATATGTTACAAATATTTTATTCTACAGTGTTTTGGTATCAGCTGATCATTGATGGTTTGATGAGTTTCATCCGCGCGAAATGGATAACATGGTTAAGTTTCATAACTGTGGAATACGCATACGGTTATATCTTATACCTGCATTTTCGTGTCTTTTCCTGGTCATGTTCCTGTGAATCCTGAAGATTCGTATTAGCATTCAAACCGCAATTCCGAATTCCTGTTCCCTGTGTGCCGAAAATCGTCCATCATTTCCTGTGTTTAGAATATAATAGCAATCATGCAATATATTCTAAGCATGATGGTTCATATGGTTGTGGAATCTGGATGGCTGTACAAGCAGAGCACTGCCGAGGGTTCTGGAGATGTTAAATTGTCACCTCACTGTTTTCATGCGTTTTCATGATTCAGCAGAGCGTAGAACAGGCTCTTCTTGAATTAAGTGAAAGCGAATGTGTAGGACTGATGTGGTAATTAGAGAAGGTGAATGAATCTCAAAACCTTCTACAGAATTGAAAATCTTAAGTGATTAGTGAAAGTCACCAATTTTAAATTACACCAATTATACTTTAAAAACAAAACTCGAGACTTAAACCAACAAATTAGTAACATTTAGCGTATGGCCGGTCAGGCCGTTATGGATGGACCGGTTTGATCGCCAAACTGGTATGACCATAGATCTAGGATCGGTCTGATTGCCAAATTGATCTGACCACAAGTTTAGAATCGGTCTAACTAGTCCTCTGTTCTCAGACTTATAAACCTCTCGGTCTAAAATTTAAATATCAAGAACTTATTTAAATTTTATCCAACCACTTCTAAATTTTGTATGAGATTTGTTCACTTATTTAAGACATTAAGAATATAAACCAATCAAGAACCACAATATTTTTGGGCTCGATTTGATCTTCATTACCATATAGCGAGGAAGGATGATACAGAATGTCTGATCTTCACGATATAGGATCAATGATAGCTTTGGATTCGTACGACTTGACGAACCGATGATGTCAACCACTATCTTAATATAACAACCTGCGACAAAAAATTCGTCCAACTACACGCTTTGATTTAAGCTCTTTATTCTATTACAGACGTTGTAGCATAAGACATAGAATCAAGAACAAAAATTTTGATCTAAATAACTGATCTCCCCTCCAAATAATACGAGGTCTAGAGAATATATAGGCTGTGCGGCCAGGACTTATATCTAAATCTATTCTAACGCAAATCGAACCTGCAAAAATTTATTACATGCCGATAATGTGGACTCGGCCAAAAAAAAACCCGGCACGCAGGCCTATCTCCTATTCTGGTGACGCCCGCCAGAAATTAGGCAGGCCGAAACTCCTTTGTCTCTCTTTCTCGTATGCAAAAATTCTCCTTCCTTTTATTTTCTCACGAATTCCTTTTAATTAGCAACAACTGGCCACTAATTAATCCCTTCCTTGCGACACCACATTAAACCTTCCTTTTAACTCTCCAACAGAAATTCCCATCAAATCATGCATAAGCATGCGGCCTTCTTTGTTCCACCCGAAACTGCCATGCAATAATGCCTGTTTGGTTGGAGGCTGGAAAAAGTTGTCTGTGTCAGGCATACATCCCAGGCGTTCGATTTTGGATGCCTGGGGTCAGGATGTGTTGCCTGACAGGCATTTACCTGTGAGGCCTCCAACCAAACAGGTTCTCTTTCCATGAAGATTACAAGCAGCACACCAGGCGGGTTCCCTCCTGCTTTGTTGCGGATTGA
The DNA here is from genome assembly GCA_036346575.1 of Dendrocalamus sinicus. Classification (NCBI taxonomy): domain Eukaryota; kingdom Viridiplantae; phylum Streptophyta; class Magnoliopsida; order Poales; family Poaceae; genus Dendrocalamus; species Dendrocalamus sinicus. The sequence goes on along the minus strand of CM070654.1, from coordinate 30,791,583 downwards.
CTCCTCGTTCGCGCATGCACCTCTCTCCCTTTTCTTTTGGTTCGGCCACTTGAGCAACAATTTTGGTCGTCTCTTTTCCTCGGTGGCGCCCATATTATTTCATGCGCAGTTTCCCTCGTACTTAGCACCAGCCCTTCCTCCCTCGTCACCCTCTGAGACCCCAAGTTATGGACTAGCATGCAGCTCATCTTGCGCATATCATCATAATCGGCGTCATGGACAACAACTTCTCCTTCTATCGTTGAATCTTCAAATCTGAGTACAATCAAAATACTACTTTTAGAAAGTATAAAATTCTCATTAAAATTAATGACATGTTCATTAAGAAGCAAGTTAAAATGATAATATTTAATGCGGCTCAATACTTCTTTCCAGTCAAATAATGTATTTAGCTGAAAAGTGCTAAGTATATTTATATCTGCATCAAAGGATTACCGCAATATGAAGATTACAAGGTGCTCTCAAAGCACCAAATTTTTCACGCCAACTCTCTCTCTTAAACAATAGAATGAGGCAAGGTGGAAGAACAAAAGCTTTAACCCTAAAATACTTAATTTTAATACCTCCCCTCCTCCCCTGTAATAACTAGCCACAAACCCTAATGATCCAACCTATTAAGATAACTGGGGGAATCCGTTTACCCCAATTAGCACCGGGTTTTACTCTCTTGCACGATTCTTAAAACATACACAAACATAAACCCACAGTGAATTAACACTTGATCCACTTATTATTTTTAGTACATCCTTTACCTAAATCACCTCTTGCGCCTTCTCGCGCCGTAGTTTGATAAATCTCAACTTTTCGGTTTGGAGTACAAAGACATATTGCCCCTAAACTACCTTCTACACAGTTTCGTGCTTCCTTCATCTTGAAGCAACCCTGTACTTCATCTTCAACTTCATGTGAACAAATCAATTGGCGCACCATGTGCCTTTTCATGCATCATGATGGTATCCAGTTTTCTTGACTGTTTTGGACCTCAGCTACTCCTTAAGCTTAGTCCTAATTTATTTTGCCATTACCCATCGTGTTCACCACCTATAGCTCTATATCTGGTTCCTTGTCTTTTGGCTTATAACCACTCCGCTAGCCTAAGTCATCCTTTGATGGCACTTTAATCATTCTGTACCTCAGTTCCCCTAGCTTAGTCCAGATTTGTTGATCGCACTGAACCTAAACTCTCCTATCTTACTCCCGGCCCCATCTACCTCACCATGATGTAGTTTCAGAGTCCTACAACTAATACCTATAAGCAAACTGTCACATAGCACCGTATAATACAAAAAAATCATCAGTTAACACAATTGATAAGTCAAAAACACTTACCTTCACATCAAAGTATCTTCACAACTTTTATACGTAGTCCGTAGTGCCTAATGATTAGCTGTCATATCTTCACGCATTCGGACTCCCTTGAACCGCCTCTACATGCATCGCCCTCGTTACTCAGCGCACCACATGCATAAACTCATCTCTTTATTATTCTTATCTTTTCTGTGTTTTTCGCTTGAGCCATGTAGCCTCATCTAGACTTACCAACCCATACTGATTTTAGTTCTCCCGTCTAGTTCTGGTCCCTTGCCATCGACTGCTACATTTTCTAAGCCACTTGCACATCTAATGACCAAGCAACCATCTTGAGCACAAGTTCCATACACTTAACCCACGTTAGTTAAAACCATGTATCATGCAATATAACACAACCTAGCACTGGTACATATACAGCACACACACACACACTCAAATAACTCAATATCCATTTTTATCAATCCAAAACATATCTTGAGTACCCCAAAACCTTTTTGGACACTTCAGACATGTTTAGGGTACCTGTTGTAGGGGTGGCCCCCACCTAAGCCCAGTCGGCCTGTTAGAAGGCCGTAAGGTCTAAAATGGGACATGTATAATGACATAAGTGTCCCTGAGGGGGATACTCAAATGTAAGGGTACTATTGTAAAAGCACTCCCCAAGAGGGTATATGAATACAATATCAGCCATGGGGGAACCCTAAGCCATTACTCACCCAACTCTCCACTACCATACTCTCTCTGTGTGTTTGGTCTGTAACCACAACAGTACCCAAATACGTCTGTCCTCGAGACACCGGTCTGCTCGCTGTGCCACAGCCGGTTAGACCGCCCATCACCGATCTGACCATTGGCCTCATGGTGATCAAACCGCGGGGCACAAAACCTGATAAATAGATCAGGGCCGGTCTGACCCCATTCCAGGTCCGATCATACTGTCTTCTTCAGGTCAAGTCTGACTGCATACGACCTGACAAAATTGAAATTCTGAAATTCAGCAAATTTATTTTGCAAAATCGAGATTCAACTCTACAAATAAACCGTTCCTCACCAATATTTTATAGATCTTCTCACGTGATCCTTCGTAACTTTTTAAATCCGGTGTTCTTTTCCATGGTCCATAACAAACAAGTCGACAGCACTCTCTCTTAAAAAGGACGGTGCACCACTTCTGTTTTGTAGATACACTTCTCTGAACTCCCAAAATTCCACATCTTTTGGCTTTTGCCCTCGGATTTATTCGCCAAGAAATGAATACTTGAAATTATTTCAAGTGAACTATCAAAGAATTACCGCAGTTCTTTTCCAGCCGTCCAATCCAAGCAGTTTTTCTTGCACAAGATCTGAAGTCTTAATTAGAACATGCAGAAGCTTTGACTTACAATCTAACCAAAGATTTGACTTACAATTGCAACTATATTTTCTTTAATAACCATTGTTTTCCTTTTGCAAGTCACAGGTGTCTCATTTCCTGCTCTGTCAACACCAATAATTGTAGCTCAATAATACACTTGGTTGAGCCAGCAACACCATGTAACCCAGTTGACAAAACGCACTTAAAAAATGTATTGTTATTGTTGTTCAAGCATTTCGCCCTGTCATTATAACTAGTCCTCATGTGGGTTTGATTTTTCTTCACCATTCTAGCTGCCATGGAGCTCACACTTGCATTCTCCCTTGTCTTCCTCTTCTGCCTCTGCGGCTTGAGCTCCGGCTCGCGCTACATCACCTCGATGTTTTCCTCGGAGACTCCTACATTGACACCGGCAACTTTGTGATCATGGCCACTCCTGTTGTGCCTGTGTGGATCGACAAGCCTCCTTACGGCACGACCTTCTTTGGCCGCCCCACAGGCCGCCCCAGCGATGGAAGAGTCATCATCGATTTCATTGGTAGGTCGAGCCACCTGATTCATAGTAGTACCAGACGAAAAACTTTTCTGAAATTGTTGCCAGAATATAATTTGCCTATCTGATCATATACTTCTTTTGACCATGTTCTTTTTTGAAGTTTTAGTATATGTTCGATTTGGATTCTGTAATATGTACCAACACTTCTCTTCCCCATGGTTGTAGCCGAGGAGTTTCGTCTCCCTTTTCTTCCAGCCTCCCTGGCGAATAGCTCGGACGTCTCCCAAGGCGTAAACTTTGCTGTCGGTGGTGCGACGGCGATGGATGTCGACTTCTTTGAGAGGAACAATCTAGTTCAGTTCAAGCTTCTGAACAATTCTCTGAACGTGCAGTTGGGTTGGTTCGAGGAGCTCAGACCCTGGATTTGCAACACCACAGAAGGTCTGTGACATACATTTTTTTCCCAGTAGTATATATATACTCTGGTGCTTTTTTTTTGAACACGCAAAAACTTTGCGTGTATGGTGCTTAATTTCTACCAGATAAATACTGCACAACTGATTGATACAGGGTACAGAGATTGCTTTAGTAAAGCCCTCTTCATCGTTGGGGAGTTTGGAGTGAATGACTATAACTTCATATGGCTGGCGGGGAAAACCAAAGATGAAGTGAAATCTTATGTACCTAAAGTTGTGAAAACTATTGCCATGGGCGTGGAGGTATACACACCAAATACATTACTACCATATATAAAGTTGTCGAACTATCGCCATTTCTACTTTGCCACTATCTACATATATATTTTCAGTACTCAGGTTCCACAATCAAATAGTGCCTACATATACAGATCTTCATAATGCTCTCTCTAGTGCCTGCATAGATGTTTGGATTTAAAAATTCTCAAAACAAAACCACATAAATCCAAAGGATTCTCCCCCCTCAAGTCTGTGACCCTAAAAAGATTATGAAGAACGCAGGGTAAAACATACTATTTAAACAGCGGAATTTTGTTTCATCGTTTACTTACTTATCAGCTCTGAACTTTGCAACTTGAACACATGGCTTAAGAAGTTACCTTCGCGCCACAGAGGCTTATCGACGAAGGCGCGGTTTACGTTGTCGTGCCGGGGAATCCTCCAAACGGGTGTTCACCCACCATTCTCACCCTCCTCTTGAGCCCCAACAAGACGGACTACGACCACATCGGCTGCCTACGCGACGTCAACGACGTGGCCAGGTATCACAACGTGCTGCTCCGTGCGGCACTGAGCACTCTCAGGGGCAAGTACCCCCATGCCAGGATCATCTTCGCCGACTTCTACGACCCGATCATTGGAATCCTCGAAAGCCCCAGTCATTTCGGTAAGCAATGCCGTCCTTCTGCTTCATCCTCATAATGACCTGTACCTGTTGCAGTTACTGAGTTGTCTGAACTTTTGCAATCTGCAGGAGTCGCCGCCACTGACGTTCTCCGAGCTTGCTGCGGAGCCGGCGGCGCCTACAACTGGAACGCCAGCGCCCTCTGCGGCATGCCCGGAGTGACCGCTTGCAAGGATCCATCGGCGTACGTGAGCTGGGACGGCGTTCACTACACGGAGGCCACCAACCGCTACATTGCCAAGGGGTGGCTCCACGGTCCTTACGCTGATCCGCCAATACTTAGTGCTACACACTACTAACTTCCTGAAAAAAACAATTACACAATCGTAGCAACTTGGCAAATTCACCAATAAGTTAACGTTGACGCAGTGGCGGATCCAGGAAAATTTTTTGGAGGGGCTGAAGTACCTTCAGTTCGACCTCAGCCCATTCTACATTATACATCCATAGCTAAAAGTTTAGGGGCTCCAGGGGGGCTCCAAGGGTCCGGTAGCGGTAGGGGCTCGAGCCCCCCCCCCCCGCCCCACCGCTGGATCCGCCCCTGCGTTGACGCAATTACTGTTATTTGAACTGAAATGAGGGTTGTCACGACGGATTTCTTGAGTTGTTAATGAAGGCTCATGGAAATAAAGCACTTAATTGATTTATTGGTATACAAAGATATATATACAATGATGACACTAATGTGAATATATGTAGCAACTGCTAACCTGAATATATGCAGCAACTGGAATTAATCTCATCTTGAACCGAGGCATCGCACGCATGTAAATGGCATGGTAGGCAAACTGAGGCATCGCATGCATGTAGACGGCATGGTAGGCTAACACTCTCCGGCAGTTGGAATGGGAGCGGGACGGACATTCAAACCGGAGCAGAATTCCTTGAAGGTCGCCGTCGGGAGCCCTTTTGTGAAGATGTCAGTGTACTGGGAATTGGTGGGGACGTGGTGCACGTGGACTTCACCAAGAGCGACGTGTTCCCGTACAAAGTGTAGGCCTGTCTCAACATGTTTCGTCCTTTGATGTTGAATGGGATTAGTCTAGAGATTTCGTCCCGTACTGGGAATTGCAATGCTCCGATAGTGGGTGGCGTTCTCGATGAGAACGCCTGAGGAGGGTAGTTTGAAGCTTGCGTAAACCCGCGTGATGCAGGGTTTGCAGTTAGTCATGCTTGCATGATTGAGAATGCCTGTAATGTACTGGTGCTGGGACAAAAAGAAGCCATCACGAGAAAGGTGAATGGAAACACCAAGGAAGAAGTGGAGGCTACCAAGATCTTTCAAGGAGAACTCACTATGAAGAGAATTAATTGCCCATCGAAGAAGCGTTGGGTTGGATGTCGTGAGAACAATGTCATTGACATAGAGAAGAAGGTAGGCAATAACGGAGCCACGAGTATAGATAAACAAGAACAGATCAGCTTTAGAGCCGATGAAACTAAGGGACAAAGGAAAGGTAGCGAAGCGGCTGAACCAGGCTCGTGGGGCTTATTTAAGGCCATATAGAGATCAATTTAGCTGTAGACATGGGAGCTTCGTGCGGTACCAATGAAATCGGAATATTGTTGACAATAAACAGTTTCGGATAAGGTGTCATTTAGAAAGGACAGTGCGAAAGTAGCCGGTTTGACAACTGAGCTAAAAGTCTCATCAAAATCAACTGCAGGTTTTTGAGAAAAACCACATAGGACCCAACGAGCTTTGTAGCAGTCCAAGAAGACATCAATTTTCAACTTGTGATGAAATATTCATTTGCCAATGACAATATTAGTACCAGGGGGCGAGAGACAAGATCCCAAGTGTTGTTCGCTCGAAGGGCATCAAACTCACTTTGCATAGCCACACGCCAATGCTTATCATTGAGAGTGGCAGAGTGGCATGATAGGTTTTGGGCATGGGAGATAGAGAGATAACATTGAGGTTGAGACACTAGATGGGTTAACGAAATCCGTGTTTCCCGCGGGTAGTCATAGGATGTTCGTTTACCACAGGGGCAATAGGCTCGGTGGACGACGGAAACTAGGCAGGCAACGAGGTGGTGAAGTGTGCTGGTGCTGAATGAACCGAGGAAGTTATGGGTGGTGGAACAGAGGTTGGTGCAGTGGTGAAGATTTTAGTAAGAAAATCAAAGTTAGAAGAGGTAGGTGGGTTGGGGAGTTCGGTGAAAGGAAAAGAGTTTTCATCAAATGTGACATGGCGAGAAATGATGATGCGGTTTGTGGAGAGATCAAGACACCGATAGCCTTTGTGATGTTCAAGATACCCAAGAAATACACACTGGACAGAACAGGGTGCAAGCTTGTGCGCAGCCATGGCAGAGATGTTAGGATAGTAGCGGCATCCAAAAACGTGGGTGTGATGTTTTCAAGACGAAGAGATGGCCACGAACAAACGAAAATGAGTTAACCGTACTAATTGTACTACCATCGTGATCTCTCGTGGGTTCTTAATGGTTTTTGCAGGATAATAAAGTGGGATGAATAGTGTCTTTAAATTTTCTCTTAAGTATTATATAATTCTTCACTCTAATAGTTATGAGAATCTATGAAAAACAAAAAGCTAAAAATCTGAAAAATCATGTTGCTACCGTGATTTCAGATCGGTCTGCAGTAAAAACGGCGCAATTTTAAATGAAAAATGCATGAGACTTTTGCTTCATATTTTCAAAAGACTTAAAACTTGAACCAAGACTAGGTCAAGACCTTAATAACTTATTCCAACCAACAATCTTGAAAAAACTTAAGAGAATTGAGATCTTTTGGTTCGTTAAGCTCTTCTGCAACAAAATCAGATCAAAACCTAGAATTGAGTTAATTCAAACAAAAACTCCAAATCACTTGAAATTTGGTATACATATTTTCTAATATGCCAGGAACCTATTCCAATTAATGATCAAGAAAATTATTGCCAAAGTTCTGACATTTTTCATTTGAAGAAAGTTTACACCAAAACTGTATAAAGATAAAAAACAGTGAATATGATTTGTTTGTGGGTGAATGATAGCCAAAATAGCTCTAGATGTATTCCCACATATCACAACAAGTAAGAATACCAAAAAAAAATCAAAGCAAAAACATCTGGATCAAGAAATCACTCGAACCGGCCAAAAAGAGCAAAAATCGAGTTTCTTCATAAACTTGCCAACCAAGTGTCTCGATATGTGGACATTAATTTTCAAATATCATCTCCATCTCTTACAAAGCTTTCGCACACTAAGATCAAGAAGAGAATAGAGAACAGCAAAACACAACCTAATCAAGAGCAAATCAATCAACACAAGATGAATCCATGGGAGGTGAATAAGGATTGTTATATTGCTACCTGAGGTTGACGCTTTTACAACCATTCTACCTGAAGGACAAGAGAACACACCGCATCACTCAATTTCTTTGAAACCCTAACCCTAGAACTCATGACCTCAATGAGAGGATGGTTGGATGATTATCTATCAAGTCTTCATCCTAACACATTAAATAGATAGGCTAGTCAGCACTATCTAACTCTTAGTAGATACTATATACTTAACACGAAAACCTGATAACCTCACGCATATGGGTTTTTAACTCATATACTACACTTATGCACGCTTGACAAAGCGTATAAGCCCAAATCGAAGTCCTTAATCTTCATCTAACTCGATCTTCTCAGTTTTTTCTTGACCTAAACCGCTCTCCCAAGTGCCGCGGTTTTGATCTAAGGTAGTTTTCAGTATTTTGGTCAACTTACCAAAATACTTTTTCTTGACCCGGTCTTCATCTTTCATTGCAAGCAATCGTTATACTTGCCACATGTAGGTATACCACTGGCTTGTCATGCGCTGGTAAGCCTCTCCTGTTTTAGTTCTATCGGACCACATCTTACTTGAATCGACCAAGTCACATGGTGCAACTCGTTGCTCAAACTTCCCTTCAATATTTCCCACTTTTCTTGTACCATGCTTTAGCTCATCCATATCACCCGATATCCTTGATCGTTTTGGGTCTCAGCTCCTCCATGAGCGTAGTTCTGATCCTCGCCATTGACCATGGTTGACTCCAAACGACCCTGTATATCCAAAGACGAAGAAATCGTTTTCGGGCACAAGTTCTTCACAACTTGACTCACGTTAGCTGTAACATGCATCATGCAATATATATGCACTGACTTATGTCAAATCAAATCATCACATGACTCAAATTCCCAAAAATCACAATTCAGACCGAAATGAAAATGCTTCTGTTGGTCAGACCTCCAGGGCTGTAGCAAAACTGAAAATTGAATTTTATTTCAAACGAGAGCTTCATACTTTGAAAACGCAACAAAATGCTATCATCTGTAATGGTTACAAATATGTCTCGTTTAATGTAGCATACAATGCTATCATTCATCCATTTATTATTTGTCTTATTTCTCAACTCAGTCTTAATAGTATTCATAACGGAGAAGACTCGTTCAATTGTTGTCGTTGTTATATATGCTCAAATAGGAGAAATATACTCTCTCTCTGCCTCTACCTTGGGCATGTACTCTCTATATTTTAGAATCAATGAACAATACAATCTCAAAGTAGATCGATTTGAAGTGTGACCTCCAATGTTATTTTGTATGACAAAAAAAGCATATGTGCAAAAAAAAAAGTTGGGAGGTACAAAGAAATTTAGATTGCGCATGCCGAAGGTTAACTCCCTTGAAAGGAGCAGGAGAAGAAGAGCATAGATCTCAGCCCGAACTAGATTGCCGATGCTGTGACATTCTCCCACGTCACAAACTCGATTGAGGATATGATGCCTGCTTAGTATTAAGTATGAGGGAAAGCTTATGGTTTACGTCACAAAATAAAAAAATAGGTTTATACGAATGAATCCAAGAGGGTCAAACTACAATCTATAGGAAACAAAGGAAGACCATAGCTACAACAATGTTTTAAACATGTTTCATCTGCAGTATAAACCTAAAAGAAGGCTCATCAACATTCTCTTTGTACATGAGCATTGAGACAGAAAATAAGCATATTTTTTTATCGGATTGGCAGGAAGTGAAAATTTTGCATAGCAAATTACATGCAATTAGTTCATCCTAGATCAAACAGTAGGATAATATGGGAAGTTATAAATCTGTGCAACTTACAAAGGCAGCGAATCAGACGCAATTAGCTAACAAAATGAGAAATGGATGGTACTATCTTGAGTAAGTATTTCACTGAGAAACTTTGCACAAGAGGCATATGAGCATCCAGAGCACAAAGTGTATGGGAAGAAGAAAGATGGAGGATCTCTAGTGTTAACCCTTACCTTATAGAGCTCCTCGGTGACAGCGGGGCAACAACACCAATAGAGCCAGCATGGGTACAGGGGTCGAAGTCGGACTGTGCTGTTAGAGAACACGGCTGGGACCCGAAGGCCAAAGAGGCAGAGGACGGAGGCCGGAGTTGGCGGCTAGGACACGAAGGCCGAAGGGCACACCTGGAGGTGGAGGAGGAGTTGGAGATCTGGAAGGCACTAGAGGGATGAGGCGGCTGGCGGGGGTGGAATCACCAGAGCCACCGAGTCAGGTTTGGGACTTGGGAGTTGGGAGGAACTAAGAAAAGAGCCTGGAGGGAGGAGGCGTACGGAACTAGAGTGAATGTGTGACTTGCATCTTAGTCACATCGGCCGAAGGGGACTATAGAAGGGGAGGCAAAGCTATAGAAGTTAATGGGCCTGCGATGTCATTGAAACCCGTTGAAATTAATGGGTTAGGACCAGGATTACAACCCTCTAGCCCAGACCTTAGATCCGCCTCTAATTCCCCGTGACCACGACGGGAGGCAAGGCAGGGTAGTGGCAGTTGAGCGTCATGCCATGCCGGCGTCGCGGAGTAGGGGTGCAAACGGGTTGGATTCGGACGGATATTGTTGTTATCATATCTTAACCTATATTTTTTCTCCGGATTCGGTACCAATCGGATTCGGTGCCGGATCGGTCGGGATTAACCCGTTTGTAAGGAATGCATGCAGTACAGCAAATGGAGTAGGAGGACGTACTGTCAAGAACTTGATGTTACTACTTAATAGCTGATGTGAAAAATTTTATTTTACCATTGCAAAAGAAAATGAAACGTCAAAATAGTAGCACTAACCTGAAATCAAACTTGAAGATGTATCGGATTCGGACGGATATTGCTGTTACCATATCCTAACCCATACTTTTTTCTCCGGATTTGGTACCAATCGGGTTCGGTGCCGGATCGATCAGGATTAACCCGACCCGTTTGCACCCCTATCGCGGAGAGTGGCGCTTGCCCTGTCGTTGGCCAGCAATTGGCACGGGACAGGAGCTCAAGATGTCATTGCGGCGACACCTCCCTTGCAAAGTCGGGGCTTCCTAAATTGCTACGCACTGGCTGAAGTTGCCCGGCTAGCAACACGTCAACACGCACTCCAGACGGCCAAGAGTCTGCGCCACATACGCTCACGTGCACAGCACGGACGAATAGCTCCCTCCTGCCGCTCTGCGTCTACTAGCCTACCTACACTGGGCATGTTCTTTTTGACTGCGGCTTATAGTTTTTATCTGCAACTTGTGACTTTTAGACTGTTTATACGATAGATTACAGAGTAACAGAAACTCACGTGCGGTTTTTGCCGATATAAATGAAGTCAGTAAAGTATGTACTACAATTAACTAGTAGACCCTATCTTAAAAAAATACTCCGTTTAAAAACTAGTTATTTTAAATTAGTTACTGTAAAAAAGCCAAAAAACAGCTTTTAGAAGCTGAAAAGAACAGGGCAGTCTAGTCTCCGCCTCAAAACACAGGTAGAGCTAGCATGGGTGCGTCCGGTTGGATGGGCATCAAGAAGGTCTAGGCTAAAGGTCAGTTCAAAATAATTTTTACTGATGATTTTTTTATTATAATTGTTGGCTTATAGATACTATAAAACTGTTAGTTTTTAACTGAGATATTTAATTAAAGAAAAATAAATAAATAAAAACCATTATGTCTCCATAAACAATGCAAAGAAATACAAAGAAATACGTAGAATATGTGTAGCCAAACTTTTAAAACTTTAACTATTTATATCCTTTTAAATATTCAAGTTGGATACATAATCGTCATGTATAGATGTCTCCAAAAGTACTTTCATAATACTATTATTTTTTTTGAGTTTTATAAATATATTATAACATAAATTAATGATCAAAATTCTATTTTAAGAACCATGTCCTTGTCCACCAAGACGATATTTATATGCGACTCGGGGAGTACATAGGATAGAAGCGTGCATGACCATGCACTTACATCCAACTCAGCGCATCCTTATCACATCACAATAAAACCAGCCGGGAATATCAGCCTTGGTTACAGTACTAGGAAATCCCAGCCATGACGAAACACAGGTACCTTAGTTACCGCCAGTACTAGCAAATGTTTCGCAGGAACTAGGCCATGTTTTAACGTTCGAGTAGCATGGTAAAGGAACTACTACTGGACACCAGGGTCCAGAGATATATACACCAAGTTCACACATCATGGAAACATTTATGTACATGCGCCAATTAAGGCACAGCTAATTCTGCAACGAACTTACCAGTTACCACCCATCATTGCCGGCACCCCCACCCTTGCTGCTGTTCCACCCCCCATCCGCCTTGTCCCAGGAACTGCCGCCGCCACCTTGGCTCCCGCTCCCTTCACCTTTCTCCCACGATCCTTCTTTCTTTGGACCAGTTTCTGACCCGCCCCATGAAGGCTTCTCCGTGGTCATACCTGAGCCTCCGGTTCCTCTTGACGAATTCCAGCTATCTTCATTGCTCTTTTCCCAAGACCCTCCTCCGCCAGTTGTGGAGTCACCAGGAGGAGCACCCAGGATAGAGGATCCATCGCCAAAAGATGATTTGTTTTGACTCCAGGTGTTGTTTCCATCGTTCTTTCCTGCATGATCATCTCCACCAGATGGTTTTGGCGCTCCCCAGCTATCATTTTTGTCACCCCACCGGCTAGACTTGGTTCCTTTGTCGGCATTCCAGCAGCTACCACCTCGGTCTTGACTGAAGGGCCTTCTTTCATTGTTGTCATTCCAATTTTTGTAACCACCATCTCTGTCTCTGTTTCCCCGGCCAGAGCCCCAACTACTACCATCTCGGTCTCCTGAGCCAAAGTTGCTGCCTTGATTGCGATCACCTCGACCAAAGCGTCCTCTACCTCTTCCTCTGCCATCATCAAAATCCCTCCTGTTCCATCGCTCGTCAGTCCTTTCTCCACCTGATTCATCATTTCTGTTACTTCCTCCACTCCATGAGGATCCACTGCCCCCAAAATTCCTTCCTCTTCCTCTGCCACGATTCGCATGTCCAAAACTGCCCCTACCCCTACCATATCCATTATTATCATCACCATACTTTGGCTTGCTCCAAGCAGGTTCCTGATCTCCACTTGAGGAACTTGGTTTAACCCAAGAAGATCCCTGATGCCCACCTGAGGAGCTAGCATTGTTCCAACCCCCGCCATTACCATCACCCCCCTTGCTATTCCAGGCATCAGCTTTTTCCTCTGCTCCAGAACTAACAGATGCAGCATTGTCCCACTTGCCCTCACTGCCACAGGGGGCGTCCTTTGCCTTAGTGTTCCAGCCATTATTGTCATCATCAGCACCTGCAGTAGAAGTCACCTTGCTTGCCCAAGGATCAGTTTCTTGTTCTTTGCCTACAAGAGAATAACATATAAGCATCTCAAGGTACCACATAGAAAAATAAAATCAATTTCATTAGCTCAAAATGTCAAGCAGAGCAACAAATGTGAACAATTTAATCCACCCCCTAAGCACCTTTAGTAGAAGCAATCTTGCTTGCCCAAGGATCACTTTGCCGTTCTTCACCTAAACATGAGAATAAAAGATAAGCTTGTAGTACGTCCACCATTTAGCAGAATAAGAAATTAGCTTGGCTTCAAAACTACCAGATGCAGCGTTCTCCCACTTTCCCCCAGTGCTACAGGAAGAGTCTTTTCCCTTGGTATTCCAGCCATCACTGTTATCCTCGGCACCTGCAGTAGATATATAGGTCAGTACACAACTATAGCTCAAGATATCAAGTAGAGTAAGAAATATGGGCAATCAAATTCTCTTCATCGCCTTGTACTTCAACAACACTCAAGGGTAACAAATAGCCACAACATTAATCAGGCAAGAAATATGAGTAGCATGTATTCCTTTTGAACTTAAAATATTTATTTAGGTCTTATAGCACCATCAAATGGAATTGGGATCCAGAACTTTAAACAGCAAATGTGTACACATAGACAAAAGTAGGACCAACCACATACGTCTAATAAAGCTGCAAATTTGAAACAGGCTACTCACCTCCAGATGGTTTTTTATCCTCTGAACTGTTCCAAGTGGAGGTCTGATTTTCATCACATGACTTAGTGCCTTCACTGCCACTCCAAGGCTGACTTTTTGATGGATTTGGGGCATTCCAATTATCTCCACTGCCCCAAGAACCTTTATTGGATGCACCTTTATCCCAATCAGAAAAACCTCCATCTACGAATTTTGGCTGACTGTTTCCCCAGTTTGGTGCATCACCACTGCTCCTTTCCTTTCCGAACTCAGAACTGCCTCGATCTCCGTTCCTCCAACCATTGTCTCTTCCTCTTCCTCGTCCTCCATATTGGCCCCTTCCTCTCCCCCTATATCCACCAAAATCTCCAGCTTCATTGTCCACCTGACTATCAGACCTCCATGAGGGCCTCCCAGAACTGTCACTACCCCATGAGCTCTTCCAGCTTCCTAGAACATTTCTGCCACCAAAATCCCCAGATTCTCGGCCCCTGCCTCTCCCTCGTCCAAACCCACGAGCACCTTCAAAGTTTCCACCAGGTCTGCTCCAGCTGCTATTATGATTATCTCCCCTAACTTCCTCTCCCTTGTTCCAGCTTGATGGACCATCACCGCCTGAAAATTTTGGTTTATCCCAATCATTGCGACCAACTTGGTCCGATGCTTCAGCTTTGTTCCAGTTCCCACTTTCATTATTTCTTTCTTCAGACTTAGCAGCTGAATATTTTTCTTTGCCCCATGCTTCTTCGTGTCGTTCACCCACAGCAGATTTATTCCAGTCGGCGGCAGCAGTATCCCAACCTCCAGTGCCACAGTTTTGGTTCGAAGTTCTAGCTTCGTTCCACCCAACTGTTCCGTCACCATTATTATCTTTTGACTTGCCCCAGGCATCATCTTGAGCAACAGGCAAAGTATCAGATTTAACCCAGGCATCATCATCCCCTCTCCCTGGAACAGAGGAAGATGATCTGATACAATTAGCAAGAGCAGTATTCCAAGCGCCACTTTTGTCTACATCTTTTGAAACTGCACCTTTTTCTTGGTCTTGGTTTGACTTGCCAAAAGGTTGACCCCATCCTTGACTATCATCCTCCAACTTCATCTCTGACGGCATTGAAACCTTTTCCCAGCTATCTGTTTCTTTCATATCTACTTCTTTGACCTTGCTGCCCCAATGATCTGAGTCACCACCAGTTCCCACGTCCGCCACCTTGCACGCCTCACCCCAATTGTCACTCTTTTCACTCTCTTTGTTGACTGCAGCTCTATCCCAAGAGCTGCCACCAACATCCAATCCACCAGCTCCAGCTTGCTTATCCCATGCATTGTCACTGGAGCTTTCCTTTTGTGTAGTACTATTGTTCCATACTTCAACAGTTGAAGATGTTGCTTTCTTACCCCATGGATCAGAATCACCCTCAGCAGAAGCAGCCGTTTTCTTACACCACGGATCAACTTCTGATTCTCCCTCTGAAAATGTAAAAGTTGCACGTTCAGCAAAACTATAAACACCTCAACTGCTAGTAAATGAACTTAAACAATCTCATAAGCACAGAGAAAAATCTCCAGGAAAGACTTGTCACTTCTGCAGAAAGATGATATTTCCTACTTTCCCAGAAACTTAAAACAAAAAATTATCCTACACATGAGTGTACACCCTGAGCTTCCTAAACTTCCATCTACAGCTAAGTTTAAAAAGCAATATCATGCTTTAGTATTTGAAGCCATGCCTGCGATACTGATTTTGTTTTATACCACAAAGATGCAACTCAAACATGTAAAGGAAAAAGGAAACAGTTTGTCTGCTGTGTGGTCAACAAAATCGTGAAGTTGTGCATAAAGCAACAGATTAAAGGGATGACTACAAATAGGATGCCCAGTGATTTGCTATTGTTGGACGCCTACACACTGTCGATCTATACTTACCCAAAAGCCTCCTGTTCTCCTTCCCTCAGAAGCAATCCCCTATTTCCTAACTCCCAATTTTTTCATCCACTAGAGCACTGCTTTACCATATATGATATTTTCTAGGCTTATCAGGTGAATCAAGAGGCAATAAACTCTGAATGTGAGCAGAATGTGATGTGGGACGCGCAACATCCATGAAAGCTAAACACTACCCTAGTGGACAGCATTGTTAATGAGTGTGGTTGATGGAAGATAAAGAGATTATTTTAGAGGAACAATGGAAGACATAGAATGAATATAAGTCACAAATAAGAATGAATATAAGTCACAAATAAGAACTTACTTTGGAAAATGGCTGTTACATTGTTGTACAAACAATTGCTTTATACATGTATACAGTATACAACTATACATCATATGACATTCTATACATGCAGGAGTATCTAGTCCAAAGCCATTTTAGAGAAACAATAGAAGACGTAGAATGACAAATAAGAACTTTCTTTGGAAATGGCAGTTACATTGTTGTACGAAAGACTGCTTTATACATGTATACAGTATACAACTATACATCATATGACATTCTATATATGCAGGAGTATCTAGTTCAAAGCCATTTTAGAGGAACAATGGAAGACGTAGAATGAATATAAGTCACAAATAATAACTTTCTTGGGAAATGGCTGTTACATTGTTGTTCAAATTGAAGGAAGATAGAATTGGGTGGAATTGGATGTATTGCATTGAGCCTCTCGGGCGGTATATATAGAGGTACAAGACTTGGGGGACAAGATGATACAAGGGATTGTAATCCCAATGGACTCTAACCTACCAAATGCATTGTACTCTAACATCCCCCCGCAGTCACAACGGAGTCGCAGACGGTGAGACTGGAGAAGAAGCCGAAGAGCTAACATCCCCCCGCAGTCATAACCATGGATGCAGCACGTATGCTGTGACTGGAGCAGGAACCGACGAGTAATTCAAGCAAGGCGATAGCCCTTTGTGCCGATGTCGAGGTAGCCGAGCGCGAAGGCAGAGTAGTCGTGGTCGAGGATGCTTTGCTGGAGATGGCCGTGGTCGACGTAGTCGTGGTCGGGTTACCAATGTCGAGGCAGACGCTCATGAAGCCGCGGGCGCAAAAGAGGCACCATGGTGATGACGGAGACGCGTCGAGGCAGTCGTCGTGGAAGGGGGCGATGCCGAGGTCGACGCAGTCAGGGCCGTCGAGGATGTAGACAAAACACGGCGATGCAATCGAGGCGACGGACGGAACGGAGGGTCGATGCCGGGTCGATGCGATCAAGCCGCCAGAGCCGAGGCGTGTGCGGGTTTGCTGGACCGCAACGCGTCGGGGACAAAAGCACGCATCGGTGTTGCGATGCAACGCATACAAGGAGAGGCCCCAACCAGCGTGGTTGTGCCGGACGAAGAAGGAGCAGATGCGGGAGCGGACGCTCTATCCGGCGAGCGCCGGAGCGACGCCTAGCGAAGGCGCGCCCCGACGCAAGGTACGGCGGCGGCGTAGTAGCTTCGATGTCGGCGATGAAGGCCCGATCGGCATGACGAAGACCGAGTTCGACAGATGGCGATAAGAGGTTGCAGCACGATGCGTCGATGCACGGGACGGCGATGTAGATGCAACGGCGAGGACACACGCGCGCGCGATGTCGCGGCGAGGAGGCGACACAAGCAGCAGCCACGTTGCTCGGAGAAGATGCGCGTAGTACTCGACGACGGACGTCACGAGAGCCGGGTGGATCGCGCACAATCGGCTGATCAGACCGAGTACGCGCGAGGTGGGACGACGATGGAAGACGTTGGTGGAGGCGTCCCGACCTGTGGTGGCGATGACGAACCGGCGATGAAAACGTGCGGACGGGATGACCGAGACGCGACGAGCGAAGGCGTCCCCTCGACATCGCGTGCCTGGCCTGGCCGCACAGTCGAAGAGGTAGAGGCCGATGTAGTCGACACCGATGTCGGAGTAGATACGTGCGAGGTCGACGGGCGGTGGGCGACTCAACCCCGATCAGTGATCAGGAAAAAAATAAAAGATACAACAGCAGCAGACAAGAGAACACCCCCATAAACGACGCTGCGAGCCGGTCCGGTCAAATAGCCAGAGGAGACCGGTGAAGCTTCACGAGGGAAGAGATCCGTGCGGCGGGGCCAGGCGGCGGAAGAAGCACCACGGTGGAGGCACGGGAGGCGGCGGCTGCCGGCTGCAGGGTGGGAGGAGGCGGCGCGCCCGTAGGAGCCGCACATCGGCGGACGGCAGGAGGCGCGCGCAGCGAGCGAGCCGAGCGTCCCTGTGGGTCACCACCGGATTCGCGCAAGAAGTGGCGGGCTCCGGCCAAAATTGGGTGCAGGAAGGAGCCCGACGGCGCTGTGGCGGGAGGCGCGCCCTGACACAGGGCGGACCGGGGCAGTCGAGCATGCGCAAGCGACGAGGACGATCGGATCTGGATGGACCAACGGGAATCCGAAGCGGGGATGGCTGGATCTGGCGCGGCTAGCTCAGCGGCGGCCAGATCCTGGCGGGGTCAATGAGGATCCGAAGCGGAGACGCACGAGCGCGTCTGGCGGCGGCGCGGATCTGTATCGGAGACGATCCAGAGCCGATGCGTCCGCGAGCGAGGAAGTAGGCCCGATCTGCTGCTTGACGACGGCGACGATGGCGGCCGGATCAATAGGATCTGCCGCCTAAACGGTGGCACTGCCCCCGGCGGAGATAGATCTCCCCGGGGGGGGCGCGGTGCGGAAGCGAGCGGCGGCTAGGGTTAGGATCTAAACCTAGACGTCTGATACCATGAAGGAAGATAGAATTGGGTGGAATTGGATGTACTGCATTGAGCCTCTCGGGCGGTATATATAGAGGTACAAGACTTGGGGGGCAAGATGGTACAAGGGATTGTAATCCCAATGGACTCTAACCTACCAAATACATTGTACTCTAACACAAATGACTGCTTTATACATGTATACAGTACACATCATATGACATTCTATACATGCAGGAGTGTCTAGTCCAAAGCCATTTTAGAAGAACAATGGAAGACGTAGAATGAATAAGTCACAAATAAGAACTTTCTTTGGAAATGGCTGTTACATTGTTGTTCGAATGACTGCTTTATACATGTATACAGTATACATCATATGACATTCTATACATGCAGCAGTATCTAGTCCAAAGCCATGAAATGTAGGTTCATACATTACAACACTTGTCAAAACTCAAAAGTTGCTGCAACATATGGCAATACCAGTTGCAACTTCCAACATTATGATAACATAGTGGCAACATATCTCAATAACTGAAGCAAACTTTGGGAATACTTATTACCGAAAATTTGGGTAAGTCTGTATTATTTCCCAAATAAAGACCCATATTACATGGATATGTAAATGCCATCTGCAACATTTGACAAGGGTTCATGCGCCAAAAATAAAACATGTAGGATGGAGGACTAGAGAAAAAGAAGTTTGAACATTTTGGTAACACTTCTACAACATAATCATCAGTCATCATCTTTTGCAACATTTTGTGATCGATAGTTGCAACTTGCAACAATCATCCAAAAGATACCAGGGATGCGCTGCTTGTATAAACCATTCACAACAAAATCCAAAAGTTATTTTGTGATAAATCTTGTTTAACAGGCCATGCCCCATCTCATCCCACCTGTTAGTTCACCCCTCACTGAATTAAATGGATTTGTGTTGTAGCACTTCTAGTGGGCCCACCCAATCCCCTAATGGGTCCACTTTTTGTACTAATTCAAGGCCTTTTATAAGTTACGGAATCGATGCCTGGTAAGGCGTTTAATACTTCAGCAAGCATTTCCAACAGATTAAATGATGCAATACCATTGTGATCAAATAATAACAAAAATCAATGAAGCTCCAAAATATGCTACCACATAGAAAGGCTCCAAACTAAGGTACCAAATAGAAAGGCCTAAAGCTAGACATTACCTGCATTCTGGACTGGTAATGAACTTGAAAAGGGTTGCCAAGAATCACTGCAGTGAATCAAACAATTCAGTGAATAACTAGTATAAATGCAGATAACAATGATTCAGGACATTTATTCCTCTAAGTGATGTTACACACAATCTATAAGTGGAAGGAGCCCAACCAGAAAATTTTTAATGAGACACCCCCGTTGTTCCTTTAGAAGTTGAGAAATTTGAACCAGATAAATGCAAGAAGCACGATAACAGGCAACTGAGCAAGAAACGCAAAAGCAAAATAGCAGATACATCAGTGAAATCACAGAAGGGTGTAAGAACATGTATCTTAAATGGTTCTTACATGGTCACAACGTAAAGTCAATCTACAGTTCTAGATTATGTACAAATAGTTAAAAAGGCACTAATTTGAGCATCTAGCAATGTAAGAAATTTGAAAACTGGCATTTTTACTAAAAAAATTAGATTTCAAATATTCATATGTTCAATTAGCTACATGCCTAAATGGAACACAGGTTATGTAATTTCATAAAAAGTAAATAAAAGTGACAGTTTTTTAATTAGGCATTTACAAGGATTGTTAAAGAGAAAACCAGACAGGAAAATTTGTTAGTAGGAAACGCATGCCTACGAATCTCTTTTGTAGTGATACATACTTGATCTATTCCTTTTCAACTACAAAGAAGGATTAAATAAGTATAGAAGAAATAAATACAAAGCAAGATTAAATAAGTACAGAGGAAAGAAATACAGTTCATGTCACTTTTCAAGTATCACACATGACTAGATAACTACCCAAATGAAGAAGAAGAAATCCGATTCAACATATTCCTGGTCTCAAATTAAGATTATTGCCCCCCTTTTTCTTCTTTCTCGTGAAAATTTTGCAGATCAAAAAGTGAATGAAGGGTTTCCAATTTCACCTTGTTGTACTTTACACAAGTATCTTTACTGAACAAATTATTCCAAATGTTAAAATATTGTAAAATATAAAATTGGGGCATCCAAACCAGGGTTCAAAAACCCGGCAGTAACCAGTAACCGGTTCTACCAGTGGTTTTTATTTAATTCAAATTTAAAACTTTGAATGTAAAAGTTAGATTCACTAATGATGTTTACATTGTTTAATACTAATGGAATATATTAGGAAGATGCATATACCTCCCGTGTTTGATTTCATGCTTTTTGCCATGAATGTATTAGGAATTTCCAATTTGAAAATTTGAAAAACCGGTATTTAGCGGTTTTCTTTGGTTTTTCCAGTTATCGGTTTAAAATTCAAATTTTGACCCTTGAAATTTGGCCAGTTTTTTCCCGTTACCGCCCCACCGGGTACCGGAATTTCTAACCTTGATCCAAACACACCTCTACTGTACATTAGATGATGAGTGCCTACCAAAAGAACTATTCCAGAAGATATAAGATGCTATCGGGCCCCTCATTGATCAAAATTTGCAACTCTTTGTGACAATTAAATGAAGAATTAATTGTATATAAATGATAACAAACGGAAAATAGCATATAAGCACGGTTTGGTTTCCTAAAACTGGGTTAACTACAGCTTGATGGTTGCCAATTATCAACAGTAATTCGTCTGGTACCATTGAAATGGTAAATCGAATATGGTTTTTCATGGTTGGTAATTGAATATGGTCAGCCACACAAGTTCGTTTTAATGGGTAGTGGGGGCGGATGAAGCGGGTTTAATACCAAATCTGAAGTCCAGGTTTACGCTGGTTTACAGATAACCAGCAAATTAATACAAAATCACAAACTAAACTGAAAAACATGAAACAAACCTGGCAAAAGATGGCAACCCGTTGTCCCATGAGGTTTTTTCTGCTTCTGAACCTAAATTTAGAATCAAATTAAGCAACAAATCCCATGATCTACAAGACAAAACTGATAAAAGACAATAACAAAGAATTTGAGCCTTATACACCATATAAACAGCGTAAAATTCCGTTTCTCACATCTAAACGACTCTACCAAATGGGCAGCATAATAGGCAGCAGGTCAGCAGCAAATAATTTTGGGGGAGATGTGCAACTTTTTCCCCCTTGTACACACTGTAGATACTAGATACCAATCTAGCTAGTAGCAACAACTGCGGTACACATGAAGATGAAACACACACTTACCAAATAATGCTGTATCTTGATTTCCAAAAGGACCAGATGGAGCACCAGACAAGTTATCCCTGGTATGCCATGTAACACAATGAGGAGCAAAAATAGAAGTGATATTATGCAAAAATATGATGATTTATGCAGTCACACAATACTAAAACAAGCAACAAAAGAAGAGGAACTTGAAGCATGCGTAGCTGCTTACCCCCTTTTAGCTGGCACTGAGAGCAATTCAGCTTGCACTGCAAACATAACACAGAGAAGTCAGGCATTGTCCAAAGAACAGCTCCAAGGATACTGAGCTAACCAACCTGTAACAATTTTCAGCAGAGAATCTAGCTTAACAGTTACATCATTTCGAAATATTCGAACTACTCGACAGAGATAGCCCTTCAAAGGACCCTTTCGAATACGCAGCATCTGCCCAATTGAGAAAAGTTGTTCTCTGGTGCTCCTGTAAGGCCTTTCAGCTGTACGATCAAGGAAATCAGAACAAACAACTTATTTTCTGTCAATGAAGTTGGCAATCCTGATCATTTTCAAATAACAGTGCAAAAAAATCAAGCACTTACTGTCTTGTTGCTCATTTTGCTCATATGATATGACAGGTGACTCTGAAAACATGGGAATTGGATTGTTCTCCTGATACATCAAAAACATAGTGACACAAAGAACAGCTCCAATTCATTGGTAAGTGGAAATATTGTATCTAAACATACCGAATTTTCAGCAGTGGAACTTGCCGGTTCCTTCCGTTTCTTAATATGTTCACATGACCCACATTGGGCACAGAAAAATCCATTGTTGTTGCTTTCACTTTCATTATAGATAAACAGTGTTCCCATGTACAAGTGTTTAACAACTCCTTGCTTACCCTGCAAAATATATTAAACAGATCAGCAAGGGTGCCAAATGGAAGGATGTAAAAACAACAATGCAACACATCATAAAACTACAACATAGTATCTATACAATGTTAAACTACCACATTCGCAAATACTTGACCGAAGTGCCATGACCACATCAGATATTCAAAAATATTTCAAATGAATGTTTTCTTGAAAAGAAAAGAAGAAGTGTCCACACTGCCAGCAAAATAAGAAAGACTTCACAATAGCTGACTACTGGTAAATGGAAAATTAAAATTTCACCTGAAATGGTCCTTCCAGAACCTTAACAATGTCATTAATGGATATTATCGTCTTCTGATGGTCAACAGCTGTAAACATTTTATCTACACAGCCTTTCTTAATATCCCTCTTTCTAACCGTCACTGCAGATCCTTCAGGACCACCCTTTAATATCTACGAGAAAATCACTTGTTCTTAGACCAAAACAAGAATGTGGAAATGAAGTGTCATTGAAAGAGTGTTACCTTAAAACCATCTTTCTCGACAGCAATGACCACACCAAAGTCTTTACGCCTGCTCATTAGGAAATAAAACATAAGGATGGCATCTGGTAATTAGTTGACAGTGGCTGAAGATCATATATTGGATACTCACCCAAAAAGTACGAGATCATGGAGTTTGAATTCATCATCATCATCATCATAATTTTCAGTAGAAGTGGAAGCTTTAAGATTTGATGCCTTGGAGTTGGAGCATTTCTCTTTAGAAGATGATGCCTTCATACCCTGTTCTCTGGGCAGGTTCCTCTTCTTAGGACCATAGATTTTGGAGACCCAATCCAAGTCATCAGCAGAACTTCTATTGCTTGGACTAGAAGAGAACTTGAGGAGCTCAGTCTCCGTTGGTTGTATCCCCCAGTAAATCAAAGAACTAAGAGCAATCCTTTTATACAGGAAACCATCTTTGAACATCAAACCATCAAGCACTTCAAAAACATCACCAGTCTGACGATCACGCCTCATTTCAATGTGAGGTCTGAAGAACCTAATAGGATCAATGAGTTATGGAAACAGTGTCAAAGCCTGGTCAGAAACAAATGCTAGTAGAAGGCTATTGGGTGCAGGAAAAGGAAACACCGGAAATAGAATGAAAGTATTTACTCTAGTTCTTGTGAGCTGATTAGTCTCGGAGCAGGAACTGCAGCTTCTTTTAGTGAAATTGCACCACCCTACAAAGGTCAATCCGTAACATAAGTTATGTCGTGGCAATTCAAACTGTTAGCCGGACAAGAATTATGCAAGGGGGGAAGTGAAAAAATGGTTGTTAACAAGCACATGGATGAGCCAAACAATAGTACAGTCTAGGTAAACCAACAGTGTGACATAATTAGTCACTCAGTCCATGATATTACACTTGAACAGAAAGGCAATAGGCACCACAGGATTTCACACATGTCATATTCCACAGTAGCACACAACAATATTGGCATATCAGGTTTCTGTGACAAAGATGTATCTCCAAGCTTGACACAAAATCCCCCAAAAATACTAACTTAGACGTAATCCCTAGTTATTCATTGTAGGCAAATGGCAATGGAAGAATTTTGAGAAGTACAGACAAATACATAGAGAAAATCAGCTTAGTTCCTGTTTTCATGAGTTTTCATGACTGACAAGCAGTAGAGTTCCACAGGACAGATATGAAGCAACTTTACATATTATAATAGCTTCAGACAATATCAGCAAAGCAAGTTCAAATTGAACTCAAGCCAATCAAAAATATTAGGCAGCTTTTACTGCCAAAAAAGTTAAAGAAAATACATAAAAAAGGCATAAGAGCATTACAAATTTTTTCGAAATAGCTTGGAGATCAACTCTTGGTATAAGCTTTATCATCACTCTTTTCCGTCCATCATCCGCACTAACAACCTACAAACTCACATGGGCATTGTGATGTAAGAACAAAGAAATTAAGAAATATGAAGATGGTTGATGCCCCCGAAAAGAGAAGTAATAAACCCAGTTTACCATACCTGTGCTAGATCTCGTTTATAATTTCCACTCTTCATGCGCACCCATGTACCTGGAGAGATTTCAAATGGTTTTGCACGACTGGATAGCAAGCTAGGAACTTCAGATGCAGGAACAGAAGTAATTCTGCTTGCATAAACACTGCAAAATCCTTTGCATGCCTGCAGCAAGAGATGCCCAATTGGTCAGTGGGTCATTTTACAAGCTGGATACAAAGTACAGGAGGGGAAGAAAATTGTCGACTAAAAAATTATGTTTTCTTAATATCCATTCAAAAGCTCATCTCCTTTCCAAACTTTCAAGTTATTGAGCTACACAGAAGAGTAAATTGATGTGTGAGAAATGGCAAAAATCATTGCTAATTTATGCCACAGATAAAAGAACAGGTTTTCAACCTTTTAACAGAGCATGATGTTAAAGCATTACCCGATATTATCCAAAACCACATAATATAATGGATAAATGGACATACTGCATCTCATGTTATTCGACTTGTTCTTCCCAGCATGTATATGTTTTTATTTTTACAATGAAAGGATCAAATTATATACCTCTGTAACATCACAGGCCTTCCCAGCTTCAACAAAAACAAATCCTCTTACATGATCAAGTGCAAATGTTGAGATAATTGGCACTTTGGTACCAAATTTTTGCATATCAACAAACTTCTGCATGAAGCAGAAAGCCATTTGGCGCTCACGCCCAACCTGAAATGCAGTTAACAAATCAGCATCATATTCTAGCTATCAAATGCTAGATCAACATTGTAGAGTCAAATGTTTGTCAATCACAAACCATGCATTTGACCCTCCAAATAGTAGGCTCATTCAATGCACCATCCATGGTAAACTCGTCATCATATTCTTTCGTAGAGCCACCATAAGCAGCATATTTACCACGATTAGAATAACGGTCCTTGATGAATTCCTCAAGTTCATCACCGCTCAGCTCCTCTTCCTTTACCTTTCCGAGAAATGGAAGAGGGTGTGACCTTTCAGTTCTGTTGGGATTGGCAGTTTCTGCCTTTTCCTCAGTAAAGAAGCCTGCAGTGTTCACCAGCAAGATTATGTTATCAGAAGATTCAAAGAATCATCAAGTATAATAAGCTTTTGTCCAGATGGTGCAAGATAAATCGATCATTAGTGACTAGAAAGCACAAGAACCTACAATGTACTGATAATTGTTAAAAATAGTAAGTACAAAATACAACAATTTGATAGCAAGTGTAATCAGTCAACAGCATAGACAGAAGATCCGAAGGTACAAAATTTTGTAGATTGGAATCTTACCTAGAAAAATGAAGCAGCAAACCAACAAAAGAAAGGAATCGGCAAAAAGGAAGAGTCAACTTAAGTCCTCACTATACAGTATACACCACAAAAGCCAGCAGATATTATGGACATTATATATTCCTTGTTTATTTAATCCTACTTATTAAAAAACTTTTCTGTTACAGTGAAATAATGACAAGATTACATACAGGTATAAATTATTTTTGCCCGATGTGTCCTGGATAAAAGTTACCAAATGGCAAATGTTCTGAATGTTGATGAGTGCCCCTAAATGCATTTCATCTTTGTAACAAAAGTTCCAATGATTGATTAACCAAAGTTGTCATGGCGCTTCGACAAGTCGTGGTGAGACCGGGGCGCCTAGACGCCTAGTCGACTAAGCGCCCGCCATAGCGACAATTAGACAATAGTAGTTATACGATAGTAATAAATACAAGTAATACCTTATATGACCGAAAATTAAATAACCATGCAACATAATAGTATAAATTATCGGAATAACAAGGTCCATAATAGCAAATAGCATTAACATAACAAGGTTAGATCTCATTTCCGTTATTTGTATGTACTGTAGGGGGTTAATTGCAGATATACATGTACATATATGGGCTCTTGGCCCATGGAATACAAACCAACCCTGATTGCTCTCAGCCGAAGCACCAAGCATCCAGGCCACTCATTTCCTTCTCTCTTCCTTATCTCTCTCTCTCTCTCTCTTACTTTCCCCTCTCTTCTCTCTCTCTCTCTTGCTCTGTTCGGCCGAACAGCCAAGCCATCACCTTGCCTCTCCACTTCTTCTCTGGCTTTCCCCAGCCAAGCACTCCCTTATCTCCCTTCTCTCTCTCTCCCTCTCTCTCTCTGACTTTTAGCTCCCAAACCCGGCCTCCTCTGGCAACGCCTCTTGCCTCTAGCTCCCGGCCCCCTCTGCCTATTGCATTAGCCAGCTCGCCTCCGGCCTCCCTGCTGCGTCTCCGATCTCTGGCCTCCTGAGCAGGGGCGTCAGTGGGAGAGGGAAGCTAGTGGCGAAAGCAGGTTGGAGATCGGCGCCGGCAGCAGGAGCAGGCCAAAGATCAGCGCCGATGCGGGAACAGGCTGGGTGAACAGCCTAGGCATCCCCCTCCGTCCGCTAGGACGACTTGGTGTCACCTATGCGACGCCATGACAACCTTGTGATTAACCATGTTTTACTTGGTAACTCCCATCAAACGTCATAGGAAAAGTCGATTAGAACCCACTATGGCTGAAATGCTGCAAGCTAAATGATTATATACACTTTACAACTAGTGTAAATAATATCTAGAAAACCGCAAAGCCCAACATTCCCGCTGCAGCCTACCCGTTCATGTCAAATTCAAACTACTATGAAAATCGTCAGTTCCCCAGCACACAAGACGGGCTTTATCCCTAATGCAATGATCACTGACTCCATGCCGCATAGAAGCAAGCAAATGTATGTAAAATTGCCGTCCTAACAGGTGGTTTAAACAAAAAGAGACGGCATTACAGCAACAAAGCACAACCCTCTCGAGTCCTACTTTGCCACTAACATATATCATATTAACGACAACCATTTATAGGCATGCACAAACAAAGCACATGGCAATAAATGATCCCGACAAATCAACCATCAGCCAAGGTGTCGAGTGTGGACCTTCTTCCTCTTAATATAATGTCAGCAGTTCTCCTGCTTCCACTTCAAAAAAAAAAAATCAATCAGCATGCTGAATCACTTACTAGAAACCTGTAAACTATATTCCATTGAAAGAAAGCCTAAAATGTAGCTATTGCTGCTACTGATTGGTTGGCTCCTCATCCAACACTTCTATATGCATCGTAACAACTTAAAAATGAAAACTTTTGGACTTCTATTCCTTAGGATCATAGATTCTACAACTTCCAAGTCCAACTTTTAGGGGGATAGCTGAAATTTTGAGACTGCTATCCAAGGGTTTCTACCGAAAAGGGTAAAAAAACAAAAAAAAACCCCAAGCAACACATATCCAACCAGGACAACAACGTAAAACAACAATCCCCAAATAAGAGACCCGCAGGGGCCGCATTGCTCAGAACCCAAACCCCAACCAACCGATCCGTGCGCGAGGCCACCAAACGGGGGGCTCGTCATCTAGGGAATCGAAGCGATCCGTACCGTCGTCGAGGTCGTCCTCGGACTCTGGCTCATCCTCCTCCTCGTACTCGTCGGCGACTCCGGCGTCGTCGTCGAAGAACTGGAGCACGTCGGAGCGGCGGCGGCGCTTCGCGGCGGCGGAGGACGAGGAGGGCCCCGCGCCGCCGGTGCCCTTCCGCCGCTTGGTGCCGGAGCCAGAGGCGTCGGAGGCGCGTGGAGTGTCGGAAACCACCTGCTTGCCCTTCCCCTTCACCGCCATGGGGATGAAGGGAGGGAGCGGGCGGGCGAGCGGGGATGAGATTGGAGAATGGGGAGGAGGAAGAGGAAGTGTTGCGATTGCGACCTGCTCGAGGAGGAGGCAAGCGCCGTGGCTTTTAGGGTTTTGTGTGACGTTAGTTTTTGTTTGATATATTCAATTAAACGAAAATAAATAAAAATAGAAAAAAAACATCATTATATCTTTATAAATAATATAATTTAAAATAGCTATGTTAAAAAGTTAACGTGTTCCAAACAACTTTTAACTTTTAGGGTTTGATGTGACGTTAGTCTTTGTTAGAGATATTCAATTAAATGAAAATAAATAAAAATAGAAAACACGTTATATCTCTACAAATAATATAATTAAAAAAA
Organism: Dendrocalamus sinicus; assembly: GCA_036346575.1. Taxonomy (NCBI): domain Eukaryota; kingdom Viridiplantae; phylum Streptophyta; class Magnoliopsida; order Poales; family Poaceae; genus Dendrocalamus; species Dendrocalamus sinicus. The sequence goes on along the minus strand of CM070654.1, from coordinate 30,762,799 downwards.
TCTATGTTAAAAAATCAACGCATTCCAAACAACTTTTAGCATCTGAAGCTAGAAACTGTTTGTAACCCAATGCTGCCTTCCGTTTTCGAGGCATGATCTTTTCCAAATGCCCCCTCAAATGATCTGTAATTACGTTGTGGGTAAGCTTGTAGGTGTTACGTCTAGTGAGCAACCTAAGTGAGTGAGATTATGTCAGTAACATCGGGGTGACTAACTTGGGCTGAATCAATTGGCCAGCCAGAGAGCCCATACAGGAAACTAAAAAATGTAATATGCCAAAATTGAACTATAACACGAAGCAATGTTGGGTTTGGATTGAATGGCCCAACTGCTCTACGGGGCCGTTCGTATTAGCTTCTGCTTCTGAATTTTACTTAAAGAAGCCAAAAACCAATATGAACACCTAGTTTCTCGAAGCGGCTTCCCCACTCCTCTCGCTCTAGAGATAAGGCAAGGGATCACGGATGTATCACGCACCCCACTCTTCTCGTTCCCGTCTTATGCACGCATCTCTCACTCACTTCCTCACCACTCGTGCTCTCCTTCTAGAACTCGTTTCTTTCAGTTAGTACTATTCATTTTCAGCCAAAAGTCACTAGCTGCATCTAATACGAACACCCCTACAACCATCCACAGCCATTCTCTCAAAATAAAAAAATACTGGTCCAAAACCAAATATTGCCCCTTTCTTTTGGCTTTTGACTTTGGCTTCTCCAAAAGCCTAAACAAATGGAGCGGCGACGGATTTCTGACTTTTGACTTTGGCTTTAGGACTTTATGTATCAAACAAAATCAATTGTTCAACATGTACCACTCCTCCAAGTATGAATTTCCATTAATGTGAGCCGTGTGCGCGCCTTGTGGGTCCCGCCGTCGGCCGGCCGTGGACCGTGAGCGATCTGGGCCGACGCCCGGATGCGTCCACGCCGCCGCACTACGGCCGTCCGTCGCCCGCCATGTGCTCCGAGGCCGCCACGCAAGCCGGCCACGTCGGCCCTAACGCTTGCGTGTACGCCACGCCAGTGCCACCTCGGCCCTAGTCGCCGCGTCGGCAAGCCGCCGCCCAAGACGTTGTTTCGTCGCGCGGGTTCACCGTGAGACTCGCCTCCCGTGCGCCGGTCCACAATTGCACTTTTCCATTTTCCGATTTTCAGAAAATCCAATTTTCCAAGAGCCCGTTCTCCTCATCCTAGCTCCGATTGACCCGTTCTTTTTCTAAATTCATCTAAAATTGAGCTCTACCTTTTGGTTCAGGTTTGAAAGTTTTGGAGTTCATTTGAATTTTATTTGAATTTATTTTCTCTTTTCGTCTCGTTTTCTCTCGTTAGATCGCGTGTTCGAGGGAGCGGAAGTTGGATTTGAAGACCAAGAGCCCTCATCGAGCAAGGCCAAGGCAAGTCGTATTCTTTGATCATGTTGAACCCAGATTTCAATCTATTATGTATTATTTTGTTTCAAATTATCATGCATTGCTATTTATTAATAAAACCTTGTATTGGTAGTTATACTCCTAATTGATTAAATCCTCCATGATAATTTGACTACCATGAATCCATTGACACCTTAGGATTGGGAATTATTTAGTGATAAAATAATAATTGTCACATGGGGTTGGCTTAGCTCGCTTCTATTAGTTCATTGGATCTGTCATCACATGCGGTTAATTAATCGACTTAATGATTTACTTGAACGTGGTGGTTAGCCACGATTATAAAATTGGTATGTCATGACATGGGTAGTGTCATGGGCATTGGTTATACAAACTTGGCTTTCACTTGGGCGAATGATCGTGCGATAAAGGGGTCTTTGGATGCACATTGGGATGTGGATGCTTCGCTGGGTAATTGTTAAGGACTTAACTTTGTGCGCCATTGATCCGAGCTTAATGCAAACCACATGTCTAGTATGGGATAGACTGGCATAATAATTTGAGAAGTCTCTACTTTGGTTTTACTACGATGTTGTGTGGCGCAAGAGGGGCAATTATCGACTAGGGGTTACCCTACTCGACGGCGAATCCTTAGCGAGTGGGATCGGGTGGAGATGGATCATTGTAAAAGCCTTGTTGTGATTTCCTTAGCCGAGGCTAATCACATCGTGTGGGTACAGTTGTGCAACCTCTGCAGTGTAAAACTATTCGAATAGCCGTGTCCCGGTCATGGACAATGCTCGGTGATTTCACGAGGGGTAGAGTCTTTATGAAAATTTGATTGGTTTGAGATGGGAAGTGAATGGTTAGTTCACTTGTGGTTATATTCAATTCCTTTGATATATTTACTTAGTGTCCGTTGTTAAATATGCTTTTCAATCTATATATTGTATTTACTTCAAATTGTCGCTTCATGCAAAACTAACCTTTCACCATCCATTGTTAAGCTTTGCATATTATATTGCATTCATTTGTTACAAACGACTTGCTGAGTACCAATGTACTCACGGCTTTATGCCCATGTTGCTCGATTGAGGAGGAGGGACCGGATCGGCAGGAGTTGCTAGAAGGAGGCTACTACGAGGACTTCACGGATTAGGACTTCGCTCCCGGTCGATTGCTGTGGGCATGTCGAGTGGCTACTACGCTAATTTTGGATTTCATTGCTAGTTTCTTTAAAGCCCTTCAGCTAATAATTGTAAGCTTGGCCATAAGGTCGTACTCTGTTGGTTATTAATATAATTTGGATTTCCTTTAGAATATCGTGATGTGGATGATATTTATCTTTGTTTACGTTGTGTGCACTAGCGTGATCTGGACTAGTGCGAGTACACGAGAGTCCGAATTTGTATATTCGGTCTCGGCAGAGATGGTATCGAGCCATATCGATCAGGGACGAAAACCTAAGTTAGTCGTTGTCTCAAAATTCAAAACCTATTTTCTAAAGACAAAACAACCAAACCTGATATTTAGCAAATTCTTTACTCTCTTACCTTATTCTTAGGGACTCTTGCCTCTCACCTTAAAATTTCTGCGAAAATGAAAATTTTTAAATCGACTCTTATCTTGTGCCAGGTCTTTGTAGATGTCGCATAAGCAACTATAGCAGTCGGGAGGATGGAGGAGAGTGCTTGAGCATCGCTAAGAAGTCTTGGTTTCAAAAGAACACCAATGTACGAGTTCCATGGATGATGAAGTAAGAGGGTACCATTTCACACGGTTGTACTTCACTATCAAGCTTGGAGGTCACGTCGTACACCACACTTCAAAGGTTCAAATCCATAGCGGTACCGCACGCAAGGCCGTTGCTCAACTCATCGACGGTATAAGATCGGATGACCAAGTTCATCCAGAATACAGAGAAAGTATGAACTCGAGGAGTACACTCGCGGACGCCAACACCTCCACCTTCGCCACGCCACCCAAACCGAGGAAAGGCAACGCATGGCGATGATCGCGAGAGTACCTTCAACTCGTCATTCCAGCAGGCGCCCTACAATGCGATTCCGCAACCGATGGACGTTCTCACGATGCAGAGGAAGAAGAGGAAGATCGCACGTACCTCGCCGGACACGAGTGGGAGCCGGAAGAGTAGACCGTAGCATAGGATAGCATCGGTTAGGAAGTGGTTTTGTTTGCATTGAGTGTGATGTGAGCTGCAGCTTTGCCTCAAAAGCAATATGTTGCATCATATCAAATCTTTTATTGAAGTGATTTATTTGTTCTTTGTTAGCTTTTCGGCTAAGTGATTGTTTAGTTTAGGATTTACCATTAGAATATCCCCTTAGACGAACTTACCACTTATCTTTGCTTTTCCTCTTACAGTAAGCCTGTGAAGCCAGTCCTCAAGCAAATGATCTTTCTTTTCAGATGGTTGATACCCGAGCTCCGCAGACGTGGTCGATGAGTCGATCCGAGGCGGTCAGGCAACTCCGAGCAAAGATGCAAACCACTGGATGGATCCAACCTTGAGTCGGTTCATGGCGGCCTGCACTCGGCTTGATGAACACCATGATGCGTAACATGAACGCCATGATGAATCGAGAATCAAGACATGGCCATGCCTCCACCGATTCGCGGCGATCCAAGTTTGCGTAATTTATGAGGACAAGGCCTCCTACCTATTCACGGTCTTCGAGCCACTAGAAGCCGGATGACTGGATGCGTTCGATGGAAAAGAAGCTTAACCTTGCCCGAAGGTACGGATCGCGAGAAGGTGTTGTATGCGAGCCCATCGGCTTGAGGTGCTGCGGTGAGTGGTGGGAAAATTATTGTGCCGCTCACGAGGATCCAGAGAGCATCACTTGGGCTGAGTTCGCAGGAGCTTTTCGTCATGCCCATATCCTGGATGGGGTGATCGAAATGAAGAAGGAAGAATTTCGGGAGTTGCAGCAGAAGAACATGTCCGTGAGTGAATATCTCAACAAGTTCACTCAGTTGGCCCGTTATGCTCCAGAAGATGTCGCCACAGATGATGCTCGCCAGAAGAGGTTCAAGAAAGGATTGAACCCAGGATTGAAAGTTCAGGTAGTGGGACATGATTATGCGGTTTCAAAACATGGTGGACAAAGCAATGCTCATTGAGGAAAGTCATCGCGAGTTGGAAGAATCTCGCAAGAGAAGAATGATGCAGCAAGGATCACAGATGCACCAAGCTCGAGAGCCCGCCGGTAATTTTCAGCCAGCTCGAGTTCCTCGGTGATCGGGATTCAAAACTCCCGCACCGGCTCCCGTCGGTTTCTTTCGCCAAAACCAAATCTAGTGGGAAGCCAACAGCAGAGGATTACCAAGCCCATGTCGCAGATCACTTGTTTCAAATGCAATGAGACGGGACATTATGCCAACAAATGCCCGCAAAATACCGCGATTGACACCGGTTCGCTTCACTTGGGAGCCACACCGCATCGCACCCGCAGCAGGATCGGACGCGGAGCACCTCAAGGATCAAATCAACCCAACAAAGGATCGCACCGTGATGCGTGGCGGTGAACCACGTCACCATGGAGGAGGCTCAAGCGGCGCGGATGTGGTGATTGGTAAGTTCCCAGAAATTCGATCACCGCCACGCTTTGTTTGATTCGAGCTTCACATTCGCTTGTTTCTGAGTTTTGCTCTAAAGCATAAGTTGGAAGTCGTTGCACTTGGTTCCATTTTATTGGTTCAATCCCGTGCTCGAGATGAGTACAAACCTAGGATGCCCCAAAGTTAGATAGCCATCCAAGGAGTAGAGTTCTCCGCAGATTTGGTTGTGTGAATATCCATCTTTGGGCGTAATTTTGGGTATGGATTGGCTCAAGAAGCATCAAGCAAAGATTGGAATGTGGAAGCCGAGCGGTCACTTTGGACGGTCCGATGGAAGCAAGGTTAGATTTGAAGCCACATGAAGCGACGAGAAAAAGTGATGGTGTGCCAAAGTAAAGGGATTGCCTAAATGAAGTACCGGTTGCGAGAATATCCCGATGTTTTTCCGATGATCTCCCGGATGCCACCAAAAGAGAAGTAGAGTTTGCAATTGAGTTAGCACCGTGCACCTCACCAATTTCAAGAGACCTTCAGAATGCCCGCCAATGAGTTAGCGAGAATTAAAGAAGCGATACAAGAGTTATTGGATAAAGGGTATGTCGACCAGTACCTCTCCGTGGGGAGCACCAAGATTGTTCGTCAAGAAGAAGGATGGTAGCCAGCGTATGTGTGTGGATTACCGAGCTCTCAATGAAGTTACCATCAAGAACAAGTACCGTTGCCCGAATTGATGATCTGTTCGATCAATTAAAAGGAGTGGAGTGTTTTCCAAGATTGATTTGAGATCGGGTATCACCAAATGAGGATTCGACCGAGGACATACCAAGACAGACCTTCTCAACTCGTTATGGATTATACGAGTTCACCGTGATGTCCTTTGGCCTAACCAATGCCCTGACCTACTTTATGTACACGATGAACAAGGTGTTCATGGACTACTTGGACAAGTTTGTCGTTGTGTTCATTGATGACATTCGATCTACTCCAAGAATGAGGAGGAGCATGAGGAGCATTTGAGATTGGTATTGCAAAGATTGCGGGAGCACAAGTTGTATGCTAAGTTCAGCAAGTGTGAATTTTGGATGAAGGAAGTTGCCTTTTGGGTCATGTGTTGACAGCAGAGGAGTGTCCGTTGACTCGGGAAAGTACAAGATGTGCTCACTGGAAGGCACCCACGTCGATGACCAGTCCAAGCTTCCTAGGAATGGCAGTTACTATCGGAGATTCATTGAAGGGTTCTCCGGTGTAGCCCGACCCCTTACCCGGCTACTAAAGAAGGAAAAGAAGTTTGAATGGACGCCAGAGTGCGAGAAGAGTTTTGGAAGTTAAAGGAAAGTCGACAACGACACGATCTTAATTTTGCTCGACATCAAGAAAGATTTTGAGATTTATTGTGACGCCTCCCGCAAAGGTTTAGGGTGCGTATTGATGCAAGACAAAAGAGTGGTAGCTTATGCATCGCGTCGATTGAGGCCACATGAGGAGAACTACCTCACGCACGATTTGGAGTTAGCGGCGGTTGTGCATGCCCCAAAATATGGCGACACTACGATGGGTAACAGATGTGAGATCTACACGGATCATAAGAGCTTGAAGTATATCTTCACCCAATCGACCTTAACCTAAGACAAAGAAGATGGTTGGAGTTGATAAAGGACTATGACATTGGAATCCACTATCACCCAGAAAAGCCAACGTAGTGGCGTATCGTTGAGCAGAAGGTATATTGCAACACAATTATGGTCAAGGAGAGTCAACCAAAGATTGCACGAGGAATTCCAAAGCTCGGTTTGGAGTTGGTTGAAGAAGGGATGTTGGCGCTTTGGACTTGCAAACGACCTTGGATAGTCGATTCGTCAGCGCAACCGGAGGATGAAAATATCCAGCGGATCAAGGTTGGATTGAAGGAAGGAAAAGCGGCGAGTTTTGTGGAGGATGATCGTGGTATCATATGGTACAAGAAGCGATTGTGCGTACCCAATAAGGAAGAGTTAAAGCAATTGTTGCTTAAAGAGGCACACGAGTCATTATATTCAATTCATCCAGCAGTACCAAGATGTATCAGACATCAAGGATAAGTCTTGGTGGCGGTATGAAGCGAGAAATAGCAGAGTATGTAGCACTATGTGATGTTTGCGAGTGAAAGCAGAGCATCAAAGACCCGCAGGATTGTTGCAACCGTTGAAAATTCCCGAGTGGAAGTGGGAAGATGTGGGCATGGATTTCATCACAGGTCTACCCAAGACCAAGGAAGGTTACGACTCGATATGGGTAATTGTGGATCGATTGACAAAGGTAGCCCATTTCCTTCCAATCAAAACCACATATTCGGAGATAAGTTGGCGAATTGTATATGTCCGAATTGTGAGTCTCCATGGAGTTCCTAAGAGGATTGTGTCGGATCGTGGATCGCAGATTCACTTCACGATTTTGGAGTAGTTTCCACGGCGATGGGTACTCATCGAATTTCAGCCTGACTTATCACCCACGCATCGATGGTCGACAGAGCGTGTAAATCAAATCCTAGAGGATATGCCGAGAGCATGTGTTTTGGATCACGGAGCTAAGTGGGACAATTGCCTACCTTTGCAGAATTTTCCTACAACAACGATTACTGTGCCGGTTTGCAGATGTCACCGTTTGAGGCTTTGTATGGTCGGAAGTGTAGGACCCTCTCAATTGGAAAGAAACAGAGAAAGGCAAATTTTTGGGCGAGTGTTTGCAAGAAGCCAAGAAAAGTGCGCTTGATTCAAGAAAGGTGAAAGCAGCTCAAGCCGAGCAAAAGAGTTATGCCGATACTCGTAGAAGAGATTTAAGCTTTGAGCCCAATGATTATGTGTATCTCAGATCACACCTTTCAAAGGTGTTAAGCGTTTTCAAATGAAGGGAAAGCTAGCACCAAGGTATGTGGGGCCATTCAAGATTTTGAAGCGCAAGGGAGAAGTTGCCTATCAGTGGAGCTACCGAGAACTTGAGCGGGATACACGATGTTTTCATGTGTCTCAATTGAAGAAGTGCTTGCGAGTGCGGAGGAAGCAGTGCAATTGAGGTCGTGGATCTCCGGAGGATCTGTCCTATAAAGAGCATCCCATCAAAATCTTGGAAGTGTCGAGCGAGTCACTAGAAGAAGAGTCGTTCGTTTTGCAAAGTTCATGGAGCAATCATTCGGAGGAGGAAGCAACTGGGAAAGCGAGGAGGATCTCAAAGCGGAGTTTCCAAACCTATTCTTTAGAGAGCCGAATCTCGGGTCGAGATTCCGTTTAAGGGGGAGGTTTGTAACATCCCGATTTTTGAGTATTTTGAAGCTTTTAAAATAAAATTCACCATTTGAATTTTTTTCAAATTAATTAAAGCTTAAATGAAATTTTATGAATTAAAAGGATTTAATATGAATAATCTGAACATGAACATTTGCCAAAGTTATTTTATTTGAGTTCCTTGTGTCTCAAGGAATTTATTGGATTTTTCTGGATTTTTTGGATTTATTTGCTATTTTCTAGAGCTCAAAAGGATTTAAATGAATTTATGAAAAGAAAAATACCAAAATCCCCAACCGCCGATGGGCGAAACCCACCAGCCGCCCAACCCGCCTCGCTCCGCCACCAGCGCCGCGCGCGCGTGCCATGCGTGCAGCATCCGCGCCGCGCGCGCTCTTGGCCTCCCGATGATCGCCACGTGGCCGTCATCCGCTGCGCCGCGCCGCGCCCCGCATCTCGGCCGCTGCTCACCGCGCCACCGGCGGTGGGGCCCACTGTCGAGTCGTCCCCGACCCGGACTCGTCTTCCCCGTCTCCGAGCCGGACTCTCGCCGCCGCTGCCGTCCCCGTCGCGGACACCTCGGGGTCCGTGTATAAAAGCCGGCCGCCCCCTCGGCTTCCGCATCCCGAGCCGCCGCTCGCGCGCCGCCTTCGCCGAGTTCGCCGCCCGTTGCCGCCCTCGTCATCTTTTGCGCGGCCGTCGCCGCCGAGAGCCGCCGCCGCCCGTCTGCCGTTCGCCACCGCCGGTGAGCCCGCCGCCGTCGTCGCCGCCGCCTCCTTTGCCGCCGCCGTCACCCGTCGCCGCCGCCGCGCCCGCGAACCCGCCGCGCGCGCCGCGACGCGCCGCGCGCGCGCGCGCCGCCTCGGGCGCGCGCCTCGCGCCGTGCACGCGCACGATCGACAACGCGCCGCGCCGCGTCCTTCGCCTTCCGTGCGCCCGGTCCATGTGAGCCGTGCGCCGCCTTGTGGGTCCCGCCCGTCGGCCGAGCCGTGAGCCGTGAGCGATCTGGGCCGGCGGCCGGATCGTCCGCGCGCCGCACTACGGCCGTCCGACGCCCGCCACAGTGCTCCCGAAGCCGCCACGCAAGCCGGGCCACGTCGCCCTAACGCTTGCGTGTCGCCACGCCACCGCCACCTCACCCTAGTCGCGCGTCAAGCCGCCGCCCCGCCTGTTTCGCGCGCGGGTTCACCGTGAGACTCACCTCCCGTGCGCCGGTCCACAAAGATGCACTTTTCCAATTTTCCTGATTTTCAGAAAATCCAATTTTCCAAGAGCCCGTTCTCCTCATCCTAGCTCCGATTGACCCGTTCTTTTTCTAAATTCATCTAAAATTGAGCTCTACCTTTTGGTTCAGGTTTGAAAGTTTTTGGAGTTCATTTGAATTTTATTTGAATTTATTTTCTCTTTCGTCTCGCTTTTCTCTCGTTAGATCGCGTGTTCGAGGAGCGGAAGTTGGATTTGAAGACCAAGAGCCCTCATCTGAGCAAGGCCAAGGCAAGTCGTATTCTTTGATCATGTTGAACCCAGATTTCAATCTATTATGTATTATTTTGTTTCAAATTATCATGCATTGCTATTTATTAATAAAACCTTGTATTGGTAGTTATACTCCTAATTGATTAAATCCTCCATGATAATTTGACTACCATGAATCCATTGACACCTTAGGATTGGGAATTATTTAGTGATAAAATAATAATTTTCACATGGGGTTACGTTCGATCGCTTAGCTTCGCTTCCTATTAGTTTTGGGATCTGTCATCACATGCGGTTAATTAATCGACTTAATGATTTACTTGAACGTGGTGGTTAGCCACGTTATAAATTGGTATGTCATGACATGGGTAGTGTCATGGGCATTGGTTATACAAACTTGGCTTTCACTTGGGCGAATGATCGTGCGATAAGGGGTGCTTTGGATGCACATTGGGATGTGGATGCTTCGCTGGGTAATTGTTAAGGACTTAACTTTGTGCGCCATTGATCCGAGCTTAATCGTGCAAACCACATGTCTAGTATGGGATAGACTCGCATAATAATTTGAGAAGTCTCTACTTTGGTTTTACTACTGATGTTGTGTGGCGCAAGAGGGGGCAATTATCGACTAGGGGGTTACCCTACTCGACGGCGAATCCTTAGCGAGTGGGATCGGGTGGAGATGGATCATTGTAAAAGCCTTGTTGTGATTTCCTTGCCGAGGCTAATCACATCGTGTGGGTACAGTTGTGCAACCTCTGCAGAGTGTAAAACTATTCGAATAGCCGTGTCCCGGTCATGGACAATGCTCGGTGATTTCACACGAGGGTAGAGTCTTTATGAAAATTTGATTGGTTTGAGATGGGAAGTGAATGGTTAGTTCACTTGTGGTTATATTCAATTCCTTTGATATATTTACTTAGTGTCTGTTGTTAAATATGCTTTTCAATCTATATATTGTATTTACTTCAAATTGTCGCTTCATGCAAAACTAACCTTTCACCATCCATTGTTAAGCTTTGCATATTATATTGCATTCATTTGTTACAAGCGACTTCTTGAGTACCAATGTACTCACGGCTTTATGCCCATGTTGCTCGATTGAGGAGGAGGGACCGGATCAGCAGGAGTTGCTAGAAGGAGGCTACTACGAGGACTTCACTGATTAGGACTTCGCTCCCGATCGATTGCTGTGGGCATGTCGAGTGGCTACTACGCTTAATTTTGGATTTCATTGCTAGTTTCTTTAAAGCCCTTCAGGCTAATAATTGTAAGCTTGGCCATAAGGTCGTACTCTGTTGGTTATTAATATAATTTGGATTTCCTTTAGAATATCGTGATGTGGATGATATTTATCTTTGTTTACGCTGTGTGCACTAGCGTGATCTGGACTAGTGCAGAGTACAAGAGAGTCCGAATTTGTATATTCGGGTCTCGAATGAATTTCCATTAAACTCTTATTTAGAAACAATTGGATGAAACTTCACTACCCTAACCTAATTAAAAATATAATTCTACCAAAGTTAACCCTACCACTGTTTCTTGCATGTCTCTACCAATATAAAAGGGGAGTTTGTTTATTCACTACATCTCTTTATCTTCATCTATCTAACAATATTCTCTAGGACGTCATTGTCGAGATCCAAACATGCAAATCTGGACTCTCTCTGTATATTGTATAAGTCTAAGATCATGTTAGTGCACACAATGAGAGCATAGATGGAATATCGACCACATTCACGATTAACCAAGGAAAAGATTCAAATATAATTAGTTAATTAGAGTTACGACCTTATGACCAAGTTTACACTTTACTAGCCGAAAGGGCTTAGCAGCGGAAACACAACAAAAACAAATGGCCGTTCGATATGCCCACAAGCAATGGACTGGGAAACAAGACCCTAATCCAAGAACTCGTCGAAGTGTCCTCCTTCAGATACCACCAGTTGGTACGATTCTTCCTTTTCAACTGAGCAAATGTGAATATAGCCGTGAGTACATAGAGTACTCAGCAAATCGTTTGTAACAAGGATGCAATATAATTATGCAAGGCTTACCAAATGATGGCTGAGTGGTTATTTTGTTGAAAGCAACCATTTAAGGTACATACAATCAATAAATTGAAAGCGAACTTAGAAAGTGATAATGAGTAGATATTCAAAGGAATTAAATAGACCATAAGTGAAATGGCCATTCACTCAATGAACCATCCGTGAAATAACCATTCACATAATAAACCATCAGTGAATTAACCATTCACTTCCTACACTTATCCCAACCAAATTTTTATGAAACTCTACCCCTTGTGTGAAATCACTGAGCACTGTCTATAACCAGGGATATGGCTATTTGAATAGTTTTACACTATGTAAAGATTACATAACTTTACTCACATGATATGATTATCTTATGTGACACTAGAGCAACATGCTTCCTTGGGCATGCTGACCAAGAAGATCATAACAAGTTTGTTACAAAATTCCGTCTCCACTTAGTTTCGCCCACTAAGATTTCATGATCGAGTAGGCTAACCACCCACTTAGTCGAACAAATCCCTCTTATTCCATATGGAAATGTCGAACCGACACTCACTGATATACCAATAGTGAAACCAAAATTGAAACATCACAAATTAATTAGCCAGGTACATTCCATACTGTATTTGTGGTTATACGATAAGGCTCACATCAATAGCATACAAAGTTAAGTCCTTAGACATTAACTAGCGAGACATCCACATCTCTTGAAGTGCTAACGACACTTCTCTCTTTACTGTACGATCACTCACTCAAGTGAAAACTATTTTGTATAACCAACACTAATAACACTACCCATGTCATGGTACTCAAATTTTATAACTGTGACTGACCACCATGATTCAATATCTCATTAGGTCAAATTTAATTAATTAATTAATTAATTAATTAACATGTGATGATGAACCCAATGTACTACAAGCATGGCTAAGCATATTAAGCATACAACCTATGTGACAGCTAGTATTGTATCACTAGATAAATATACATCCTATGATGATAATGAAATCATGGCATTGAAATTATCATGGTGGAATTAATCAAGTTGAATAATAACTACCAGGTACAAAGGTTTATAACAAAATAGCAATGCATGATAATTGAAAACAAAATAATAAATAAATAGATTTGAAAATTATATTCAACATGATAAGTGGATATGACTTGCCTTAGTCTTGCTCAGTTACCAACTCTTAGTCTTCAGATCCTGCTTCAGTGCCTTCAAAGACGTTATCTAAGGAGAGAAAAAATGAATAAAATATAAATAAAATCCAAATAAACTCTAAAAACTTTAAAACTAGAACCAAAATATAGAGCATAATTTTAGATGAATTTATCAAAAATAATCAGGTCAATCAGAACTAGGATAGACAAGAACGGGTTCTCGAAAGATTTAAATCTACAGGAAAAAGGAAAAATGAAAATCTAATTTCTTTTCTAGAATTACCTTTCTAAAGGAAATTCCTAATTATGACATTAGCATTTAATTTAATTTTTAGCTAAATTATTTTTTAAAGGAAAATAGGATTTATGATGTCATCGTTGACGTGTCGACTTCCTGGACTGCTAGGGCTGACGTGGCATGACATGTGGCACCTAGTGCTGAGGTGGCTTTGAGATGGTTGCTAACTCGGCTACCTACATGGCTGGCTCACGGGTCTACAACACAGTTGATGAGGCAATGAGGTCTCGATCTTCCGATAGGATGATAACTTCGATTTGGAGAAGAACGACTTCGACGATGCAGGCTTCTAACCGGCCATGATCAGAACACCAAGAAATCGCTAAACCATACTACAAGTCATTATCAACCGTGCCAAGAATGCGGTTGACCTAATCACGAAGGTCTATTCCTACATACAATCGAAGAACATGCAAGAACAAGATAACAAACAATATGAATTATAAATATATAAATTGAGTTTAAAAAGGTGGGATTCCGTAGAGGTTGTTTACGGTTGGTCTAGTCGATACAAGCGAAGAACAAGAGTTTTCACAATGGAAAAGCTAAGCAAACGAAACTCAAGGAAACTAGAAGGGTGCAACCTCCTTAAATAGGGGTGGGAAAGCCGAACAAAACTAAAAAATAAGGGGTGGTACTATTCACATGAACATTACGGCCGTGAATATCATGGGCTAAGAGAGGGGGCGTCTTCCTCTTAGGCCCAAGCATTACAAGGCCCAATTTGGCCTAAACAGGTGATTTAGCACCTTCTTTTAATGATTATAGTGTGCACAGAAGGAATTTGGAGATAAGATTAGATCGTTTAGAAAGAGGACGAGAAAATATTTCCAACAAGTACTCGTGGATCTTAAACGGACTCCGTATGTGAAAGTTATGCACATTTGAAGTTAGGCTTGTCAGGCTAAATCCGAATTGATCTGGAGGCCGAATTTGATTCCAAAATGTACCCAACTTGAACTCTTGCTTTACTTGGACCAAAAGTGACATGGTGACCTTGAGGAAGAGTTGGAAAAGTTGTCGACTTGGTCTTGATATGCCGGTTGGCTTCCCTTTAGGTGGACCCCAACTACAAGCTCATAGTGTTGATGCAATCCTCCTTGTATAACTACACAAAACATTATCATCATTAGGTAGCATCATATTCTCATTTAAAATATGTTGAACCTGAAAAAACAAATTCACCTTTAGTTCAATTTTAATATTGGGTGCTATGGTCGTATTTGTTTGTGGCATGGTCGCATCAACAGTGCTACTGTCAAGTTGGACCCACATGTTAGTGGCTCAGCTCATGTGGACTAGGTCTACGGAGAAGATGAAGAGGTGTCGGGCGTGAGTGTGACTGGTGTCACAGATGACATCGGTGGTGTGTGAACTAAAGCTTCGCTTCGGTCGTCGAGCGGGCGCGGGCGACACGCCAAGGGGCGGTGGACCGAGGTGACGGCGGTCGACCGACGTGCGAGGACGGACAGCAGAGCAAGGCAGGGTGGCGATCGATGGTGACTTACCAGTGGGACGACGGAGCGACGGTTGATGACGAGCGACCGGGGTTGGAGAATAAGATGACGGTGGTGACCGAAGGCGAACTCAGCGGCGAGCTCGACACGAATGGCGGTGGTGCAAGATGAGAACGATGACACATGGCGAGGGCTCGAGATAGAGAAAAAGAGGGGGGCGACAGCCAGGTATTTATACATGAATGCTGAGGTCTCCACGGGCAACACGCTGCCGAGGCCAAGCCAAACACGGTGGTGGCGGCGTGAGTTCGGAACGGACACGAGGAGGAGGGAGTCCCGATCGGAGACGGCGGACCTGATAGGTAGGACTGGCGGGTTGGCGAGAGAGAAAACAGACGGCACGGATGCAAGGAGGCACGGTTGGATGGGCGAGACGCGTTGGGCACGGGGCAAGCCGAGGCGGACTGGGCTGGAGAGAAGCTAGCCGGGCTCGCTAGGCTGACTAGGCCTAGAAGAAGATGGGTTTCGACCCAAAGGCCTTTTAGGAAATTAAGGGATTTTCCAAATTTTAGAAATTAAGATTAATTCAATTGAGCACTAAAAAATAGCAAAAAGCTCGAAAATATTCCAAAACAAATCAGAAAAACCCTTGAAGCACAAGGAATCTAAATAAAATATTTTCAATAATAATTGAAGTTTAATTAATAACATTAAATCTTTTTAATTCATAAAAATTCAATCGAAGTTTTAATTTATTCCAGAAAAATCCAAATGGCGAATCTTATTTTGAAAATTTCAAAAGAACTCTAAAAAAATAGGATGTTATAGTCACAAAGGAGACCACCGCTGCTGCATTATGACTAAAGCTAGAACAAATCTGCATAATCAAGGATTTGACCAGCAGTATGCTTGTGAAGCAGAAGCTTTTCTCGCTTAGATTCGTAAAAGACATATCTGCATTGAACCACTTGACCAACATTAATGATATACTCGCCTATCTTAAAGCAATGGTGGTCAAATATGATGATGAAGATTTAGGTATTAATCTACTCTGCTCACTGCTTGGTTCATTCCCTATGTTCAAAAACACAATTTTTTACAGTCAGGACCCTAAAGGTGGTTTATGATGCTCTGCATGCAAAGGAGAAGCTGAAAACTATGGTGTCGAGCGAAAGCTGGAGTTCGCATGCAAAATGTTCGTCTATTCGTAGAAGACAAACTAGGAGGTCTCTAACCAGGGATTTCATGAGCAAAAGAAAAATTCAAGGCATTTCTATGTTAAAGAACAAAAGGTTATGTTGTTATGGCAAGAAAAATGGCCACGATATATCCGAAAGCTGGAAACTCGAGAACAAGGAGAAAAGAAACAACAGTTTCAATTAAGATCAACAAGATAAAGATGCCAAAGCCACCATTGTTACTAAAGAAGGTTCTGAAGGAGATGTCCTTGTTTCCTTTGCCAGTGATTCCAAAACCAATGATAAATGGATTGTTGATTCAGCCTGCACTTTTCACATGGATTCAAACCATGATTGGTTCATTAACTATGAAGCGACCCCGAGTGGATTAGTGTTAATAGGAGATAATACTCCATACAAGATTACAAGCATTGGTTCTGTCCAGATCAAGATATTTGATGGTACCATAGAACCCTATAAGAAGTGTGACATATTCCAAGTTTGAAAAGGAATCTTATCTCATTAAGTACTCTTGATGCTAGAGTTTACAAGTTTTCAAGAAGAGGTGGAGTCCTGAAGGTCTCCAAAGGTGCTCTTGTTGTGTTGAAACGTGATATGAAGGCAGCGAATTTATATAATCTTCAAGGCACTACTCTGCTCGAAACCAGTGTTGTTTCTTTGAGCAGATTGTTCGATACCGATTGGACTAATTTATGACACATGCGTCTAGGACACATGAGTGAAGTTGGCATAAAAGTGTTGTGCAAAAGATGTTCACTTGATGGTAAAGGTGTCAACAAGTTGAAGTTATGTGAACAATGTGTCTTTGGCAAATAGAAGAGGGTAAGTTTCAAATTGCTACTCATTTTTCAAAAGACATATTGGATTATGTTCACTCTAGTTTGTGGGGGAGAATCCCGTGTTCCATCCCCTAGAGACGCAAACTACATGCTGACTATCATTGATGACTATTCAAGAAGAGTTTGGACATACTTCATCAAACACAACTTAGATGTGTTCAAGACATTGAAAGAGTAAAAGATTATGATAGAGAAACAAACCGGCAAGTATGTCATGAAACTTCGAATAGATAATGGCTTGGAGTTTTGCTTGAGATAATTTGAAGCATTGTGCCGATCGGAAGGCATCGTGAGGCATTATACTATTCTGGGTACACCACAACATAATGGTGTGGCCAAGGGCATGAATAGAACTATCATGAAAAAGGTGCACTATATGTTGTTGACATTAGGTCTGTCAAGGAGTTTTTAGGCTAAAGTCGCTTCCACTACATATCATTTGATAAAACCGAACACTACCATAGACAAAAAAAACTTCAATTGAAAAGTGATCAGGTTCTCTCGCTGACTACTCAAATTTAAGGATTTTTGGCTGTCATGCTTATGCCCATGTCAATAAGAACAAATTAAAGCCATGAGCTATTAATTGCATCTTCCTAGGCAATAAATTTGGTGTGAAAGGTTACAAATTGTGAAATGCTAAAACTAGAAAGGTAGTCATGGGCAGAATTGTTACATCTGATGAGTCTGTTATGATAAAAGAAAATATGACCAGTGATGCTCCCAAGATGCAGTAGAAGACTAGCATGCAGTTAGAGCATATTATTGATTAAGAATTCTCACCAGATGCTGACAAAGAAAATTCACAGGAAGTCCATGTTCAAGCTTTGACCAGTAGTCATCCAATAGGATCCGATCAAAACCAACAATCCATTGTAGCTGATCGGGTAAGGAGAACTATTCAGCCTCCAAGGAGGTTAATGAAAGAAGCCAATATTATGGCTTATTGTTTAAATCTGGTAGAAGATATTGAAGGGACCACTGAACCTTCAACCTATTCAGAAGCCATTTGTTCTGATGAGTCAGAGAGGTGGATAACTACCATGCATGAGGAAATAAAATCTCTTGAGAAGAACTCCACTTGGGAACTAGTCGCGCTCCCGATTGAAAAGAAACTCATATGCTGTAAGTTTATTTACAAGAAGAAGGAATGCATATCACTGATAGACTAGGTCAAGTATAAGGCGAGCTTGTTGCAAAAGGATATAGCCAAATGCCATGTATTAATTTCAAATATATTTGTTCTCCTGTAGTAAAGCATAGTTTCATTTATACTCACTCAGCACTATGGCTATACATGATTTTGAGCATAAGCAACTGGATATTAAGACCGTGTTCTTATATGGAGACTTGAAAGAAGATATCTATATGGAGCAGACAGAAAGTTTTGTCATCCTGGGAAAGAAGGTTTTTGTGTGCAAGCTAAATATACCTATTTAAGGGTTGAAGCAATCATGTAGACAGTGGTACAAAACATTTAACTCATTTATAATCTCTTAAGGGTTTAATAGATCTGACTATGACATCTGTATTTATTTGAAGACCATCAACGGTTCAGCTATCTATTCGCTACAGAAGGAATTCAGCTCAAGGTGCAGATCATTGTATTTTTGTGATCTGAATCTGGTTAGATCCAACCACTACTAATCTTTCAAACTACTTGAAGAGTTCGATCGATGATCATCTTCAAGTCAATAAATGCACCGACCTGCATCAGATGTAGTGCTCTATGGTGCGTGCATCGACTGGAGTCAGATGTAGCTACTCAAGGCATCTTCCAACTAAAACTATACACTGTTATCTTCTAAGACTCTCCGAGCAGGGTACTGTTCCTGTCTTTGAGAAGGTTGTTGTCTTAGTTTTTGAGTAGATCTCTATTTCATTGCCGACTAGGACTCTGTTCCTTTGTTCGTTAGGGACTCTGATCCCTAGCTTATATGTGTGTGTACCCCCTGTAATCACATGGCTAAGACACATTGAAGTTTTCGTACTTGTAATTTCTCCTTATATAGTGATTTAACCGATTGCACATCCATGGTTTTTCACTCAAAGGGTTTTTTACGTTAAATTTGTATCTCGTTTTCTTGCTTGTTCTTTGTTGTTTCATGCTTTGTCTTGTCGATTTCATAACATATGAAATTTTGGGGAAGATTGATGTTGAATTGTGTTCATGAATGATATTTGAGTTTCTTTCAATCATCCAACTCTTGGAGCTTGTATTTGTTAGAGTGTACTACTCTTTTTTCTTATTAGTCATTCAGTATCTTGTGTTTCTATTGGTTGCTTTCAAGATCTTACTTTGGCAATGAATATCTGATGCTGATCTGACTTGCTGCCTTCTCTTTTCCTTCTCGCCTTGAACATTTGGCGTTGCCTTAGATGAAATTTCAGTTGTTAGATATTACTTTGTAGTGGAACTTTGAAACAAAAACCATTTCGATTTTGGTTCAAACAAGCCAAGAAGTGAACAGTACACTTGGCAATTGTATATCCTGAGCAAGTTCAAAACATACTTCAAGAGAAGAACATCAGCATCATGGAGCATGAAGAAAACCCACACTATTCCTTTAGGGAATGCTTTCAACCCCAGCTACATCATAAACATGATCTATCATATCTCTCATTCACACTGTAACATCCACAACACTTCCTCTCTATATATATAAACTTCACGCATATGCATGCTAAAAGATCAAAAACCTCACACGGTAAGGAATTAATAAGCCATTTGATCCGTGAAGGTGGTTATCTCCTCAAATACAGGCAGTCACCTCGACCTAAATGGCCTCCACTCATTCATCACAAAATCTAGTATCTCCATGATCTCTCTATTGACACTTAGCCTGACATCTAACGGTGATGGAACATGCATCATTGGGCTGAGCTCATGGAACAACTGTCCAACTAGGCCAACCACCTTATCATCGTCCGATTCGGAGATTCTGCATAGTAGAACACCCTTAAGCCTTGCTCCTCATGACTGCCTTGCTTAATTAGGCACAAGCCAAGGTTGCGTGCCCTGTTGGCATCAGGCTCAACAGTTTGTGCCTTGCGATGCACCACTTCAAGGGCTTCATAGTTTTTCTGCTGCATGTAAGCCCAGCCAAGATTGCCTGTGGAGGATTGATGTTGGCAATCAAAGTTGAAACTTTTTCTATAAGATATTCAAAATCTTTACTCAAGTGACTATAATAGTTACTAAGTTCAGTTCACACCAACACAATGAGACAAAACAACACTAGCAACACAAGACAATAAAATTAGCAGCCTTCTACATAGGGTCGGTCTGACCGCCATTGATGGGTTGGTCAAACCACCGTTGATGGGCCAGTCTAACCATTGGCTGAGCGGACCGTCGGCCTGAGATCGGTCACACCGGCTAGCCTATCTGACCATAGGTCTAGGGCTAGTTCAACTAGTTCCCTGTTTTTAGACCTGAAAGCCTTTTGAGACAAAAAAAAACTCAAATATTAAGAATTTGCTCAAATCTCATCTAAACACTTTCAAATTTTATATGAGACTTGTCCAAGGCAGTAGAAACCTAACCAATAGGCCGTCATTTCAAGCTTGGAAGAGAGGTTTTAGAAATGAGGTCACTCTACATTTGAGAAAAGGGAAGGTTGAACTTGTCGAAATTATTGCATGGCTAGAATCATTATAGTGGTTGTTTAAGGCTTGAAAATTTTGTACATATTGTAACTTTTTTTTATTAACATGTCATAGTAGGAGACTCCCCTACTGTTTTCCTCTAAAAAGAATCAAAAGATTCTTAGGCTCGAGTTCACCAAATGTCCATGAACTCAAAATCACAAATCTATCAAGAACTCAAATGAAAACATGATTGAGACAAAACTTGGATATATTTTAGTAGAGGATGAGGTTTACATACTCACGAATGATTACAAGGTATAGCCAAAGTACTACCCTTTCCTCTCTCAATATCTCTCTCTCACAACTATGGAAGACGACAAAGTGGTAGAGCAAAACTAAAACCTAGAATCCTTGAGGCTAAACCTCCTCTCATCCCCTCTAAATAACCAACATAACCCTAATTGCCAACCCATTAAACTTACCGAGGAAACCTGTCAACCCCACTAACATGGGTTTTATACACTTACACATGCTTCGTAAAGCGTTTATAAGGTTCAACATGCTAACTCTTTAGTGATTGATCCACATGTCTGTTCCAACTCTCCTTGACCTAAACAAGTTTTGGCCAACTATTAAAATACCCTTGATGAAGCTTGAAGCTTTCAGGCACCTTCCCTTAAATTCGTCTTCATCTTCACGTCAAAGTATCTCCATGTGCTTTGACATGTAGCCCATAGTGCCCAATGACTAGTCGCCACATCTTCATGTATTCGAACTCCCTCGAACCATCTCTACATACATCGATCTCATCACTTGACGCACCATGCAGTTGGATCGCAACTTCTGAAATTCGAAAATTTCATCCTAGTGGAAGTTCCGCCGTTGAACACGCGATTCTTTAGATTTCCGTGAGGTTAAGTTTTTCAGTGGTCACTCTCTGGAAAAAAACATACCGCTCAAAGGTCAGAACTTCTGGATTTTGGAAGTTCCGCAGTTTTCACGTCGGTACTTCCGATTTTTCTGACAGAGCACAGCTTTGGTATTCAATTTTAGTTTTAATTGCATGCATGACCTTAAATTGATCCATATGGCACAAGAATATGCTATCAAGTTATTAACCATGATCCCTATTAATAGTATGGCATTTATCCTATAATCCGATCTTCCCACCTTTCTCCTAAGACTAGCAAAATAAAAAAAGGATCATAAACTATTTACCTTTGTCTTGAATCACTTTGAATCCACATGTAATCCTTTTCATGCATCTCACACTTGTCTTTGGGACTAAACCTTCCAAACACTTAGTACACAAGTTAGTCCCATTTTCTCATAATGTCATTAATTACCAAAACCATCTTTTTAGGGCCCCAGATGCTTTCAATACTTCTTTGTGGCTTGTTGGAATAAGGTGATGGTGCTATTCTCTCTTTTCTTGAGTTAAGAGCAAGCTCTTTCCTCTATTTTGTACATGTGTTGCACTTAGTGAGCTTGGAGAGACAAAACCTTGTGCATGAGTTGCATTTGGTGGTGGACTTCATGTCCTTTGAGTTGTGATACTTGATTTATTCGAGTGAGCGTCTCTGACTTGTTACTCTTGGAGGTTACTGACTCCTAGATAGCTTTGGAGGCATGGTGATCTGGTGATATTCTCAAGAAGCTTGTGAGAAGGCCCAGCTCGTTGCAAGTGATGTGGTGCTTGCCATCTCCGGAGTGGAGGAAGAGCAACTCTAGTGAATTTGAGGTGGTTGGTTTAATTCATGGAGCCGGTCTAATTTGTTTAGGCTTAGCTTAACATGGATTAGGAAAAATATCGATAAGTTTCCGAATATCACAGTAAAACATCATGTATGAAATTGAGGTGTGCTTTCTTGAGCTTAATTTACTTCTTGCAATCTACATTCATAGAAATTGAATTATTTGTTTGGCAACCTAGGATTGCAAACCTCGACCTAAAAGTAAATTATTGGTGTACTTAGGTAAACTTAGTTGTTTTAGACCTTAATTGTGTAAAACCTATTTAATTTACTTTTCTGCATTGCAACTTGGTTTTAGCCAAAAGAAATTTTAGAACCATCTATTCGCCCTCTCTAGTCGGCCTTCTCGATCTTACATCGACCTAAACCATTTAGGCCACCGTCGTGATTTCACACACCGCCACTTTGCTGGTATTGAGCAATTTATCAAAATGCCCCTCTACCGTCCTTCCATGAAGTTTCACATTTTGTTTGCTTTGAAATAGCCCCGTGCTTTATCTTCGACTCCATACATCCCCAATGACTCTCTACCAAGCCTCTTATACATCCAGATCCCATCGAACCATCATCGCTTATAGACAAGCCCAAGTCACTTAGTACGCCACACACCTTTCCACGCACCATGACGACACTCGGCTCCTCTGACCATTCTGAACCTTAGCTCTTTCCTGAGTTTAGTCTCGATCCACCTCATGGTTTTCCATCATGTCTACCACCAGCAGCTCCTACTCCAGTTCCTTGTATTCCTAGCTTGTAGCCACTCCGCTAGCTTTAGTCATCTTTCAGCAGAACCTTGATCGCTCTGGACCTCAGCTCCCCTAACTTAGTTCTGATCCCTTCTATCTCACCATGATCTAGCTTCGGAGTCCTACAACCAACAACAACAACCAAACCATCACGTAACACCGCCCAACACAAAATCATTAATTGACACAATTGATGATCAAAGAATCCTTATCTTCCATCAAAACATCTCTGCATGTTTTGACACATAGTCCGTGGTGCCCAATGACCAGCTGTCATATCTTCACATATTCGAACTCCGTCGAACTGTCGCTACGTGCATCGGCCTCGTCACTCGACACATTACATGCACCAACTCGTCTCTTCATGATCCTTGTCCTCTCTGTACTTTTCACTTGAGCTACATAGCCTCATCTGGACTTATACAACCGTTCGGACCTTAGCACCCCTGCCTAGTATCAGTCTATTGTCGTTGGCTGCTAGCATTTTTTAAGCCATCTGCACATTCAAAGATCAAGCAATCATGTCGAATATAAGTTTCATGCACTTGACTCACATTAGTCAAAACAATATATCGTGCAACACAACACAACCAAACACCGGCACCGGATGTTATACACACACTCAAACCACTCTCATATTTATTTGTATCAACACCCTAGACATGTCTAAGGTACTCTAGACATGTTTGGCCTCTTGAGAAGCCAGTCTGACCGCTGTGTCACTGTCGGTCAGACCACCCAATACTAGTTAGATCGCCATCCCTATGGCAGTCAGACCGCTGGGCATCTGATAACAACTCTGAACATTGTAATAGATATAAAATCAAACTCAGCACTGGGGTCTTACACTCATCACATAACATAAGGTGACTTTTATATGGTCTTACACTTTCAGCACTGGGGTAGAGACGAGTTACCAAATAGAAACCAAATATGAGATGGCAACAATGAGAAAGGACAAGCAGTCTAGTGGTATCATACAAGATAAGCAAAACGGAGCAAATAAAAGCTAGTGAGTACTTCACGTGACCAACAGAATCTACACACACCAAGAAAGGGCGACAATATATACCATAAAAAGTTGTTATTTTATACAAAGCCCTCATGAAATTACTAGTTAGTACAGTTGTAGACTTGATGATCTGTACTAGGAGTAGTTTGGTTTCTAGATTAAAATATGAAAAGATAATGTTGGGTGAAAAAAGAGGGGGTTATACTACAACTCCAATACTAAGTACTGAGTGCAGCCACCTGGACTAGTTAGGATGGAGTAATCAATTGCAAAGACAAAGAGTGTGTTTTTTTCATGACTTGACGTTTTATAGTGACTAATTTTTAAATGAAGTATCTTTTTAATGTTATGTCTATAAGTGATTGTAGTAGACACTGTCTCGACTTTATTTATATCAGCTAAAATCGCATGTAAGTATATTTTTCCGTGCTCTCTCGCGCGAACAGTCAGAATTTAAAAACTTAAACAAAAAATTATAAACTATAGTTCAAAAAAACTCACTCAAAAATTAAGTGCAAAGATTCACCGATAAAGAAGACATCAAGGTGGCCAGTTTGGTTATTTTTATCACTTTTTTAACGCGAGTTTTTTTAGATTTTGAGACGAGATACAAAATCCACACGAACCAATCATACTCGTCGCTCAATGCTTTGCTCAAAGAAATTGCACCAAATAACGGTGATACTTTAGTCGTTACCTTGTTTATGATGATCATTTGGGCTTTTTTTTTGTGATTTATGGCTGAAAAGCACCGTAGCTAACTGAAAAAACACTGTAACTGATAGAGGCTTATTTATCATAATTAAATTTAAAAAAAATTAAAAAATAGAAAAAATATATTAGCCGATCACGTATAATGCAAACAAATACGGGAAAAAAGACCGGCAAAAAAGCTAAAAAAGGCCAAAAGTTCAGAAAAAGATGAAATTTATGAATAATGAAAAATAAGCCAGAAACTAAAGCCGAAACAAGGACTAAATAGGGTGAGTGCCGTATGTGCGCGCGCGGTCCTTAGTGTACTCTCTAAAAACGGTGATTTGAGTTGTTTCAACTGCACATGAGCTACAGAGAAAGGTCCATGCTAAGGATCAAAGACCAATATGTCCTGCACTAAGGCCTTGTACGGAATGTGAAAATTTTTATGCCAATTTTAAAGTTAAAAAAACATTACAGTCATAACGTTTTCTATGAACTTCGCTCGAGATTCGTGCATTCCATACGGAGCTAGCGGGTACGGTGGCGCTCTTTATTTATCCAAACTCTAACGGATTCAGCTCTAGAGTCGGTTTCTTTTCGAATTATAGCTTATAATTTATATTTTTAAAATAAATAAATAAAATGACTTTTTATTATTTTTTAAAAACAGTTTATCTGGACAACTTTTTGAAACGGCTTATTAGCTTATCGATATTCGATTCGTTCGCACAAACACTCATATTATGATAAAAAAAATCATAAATCACAGTATAAATTATAAAGGATAGCAAAAAAGAATCCAACGTTGTCAAGGATGGCTACCTTGGGGAAGATACACAAACTGTCAATGGATCCGAAAACAATTTCCACTCTCTAGTCTTTTGTAAACTCTACATCAAGAAAAGATGATGCATCCACAGCATCTACGCCCCCCGTGGGGCATGTACCGCAGAGGTATATACGGTGATATGTTCTTTTAACGAAAGATTGGAATAACCTTCATCATCGTCTCAAAGTGCGTACAAGGGAAGAGAGAAAAAGAAAGAAAGAAAGAAAGAGAAAGGCACCTGATTCGTAGATCGATCACATGCATCTGCCAGGATATACGCGCTTTTTAAAGGATCTACATGCATGAGCAATGAGTAGATTACATGAACGAAATCAAAGACGGCCGTATTTGACCGGGGCTTTCCGCCGGGAAGATGCACGATGGATTGATGGCTCCTCAGGCCGTGCCGTCTGGGAAAGAAGGAAAGTGTAGGGGCTCTTTTGGAAAATCTCTTGGAACAAGAGAATAAAAAAAAAGCCTCCACTCAAAATGGCTTTTTCTGAGTGACTTATGGCTGAAAAGCACTGCAACTAACTGAAATTGCACTATAGCTGATAGTGACTTATTTGGCGTAATTAAATTTTAAAAAAATTAAAAATAGAAAAAAAATATTAGCCCATCACGGACAGTACAAACAAATATGGGAAAAAAAGAGCCGACAAAAAGCTCAAAAAAGCCAAAAAACCAGAAAAAAGATAAAATTGTTAAATAGTGAAAAATAAGTCAGAAGACTAAACCGTTTTGAGCAGGGTAGTCCCGTTCAATCCGTCTTTTTAGTGGCTTCAGGCTGTTGATTTTTGAATAAAATTATATTATAATAATTGTTAACTTTTAAATCATTATATATAAACCATTATATCTCTATAGACAATATAAAGAAAAACAAAAAAAACTAAAATTAAAAAGCTTGTTGGTTTCTCGCTCCAGAGACCAAAGCCGGAACGAACGGGCTCTAAACGCCATCGGTGGCTAAAGCGAATCCAATGGTGGTGGCATTATGCGGTTTCAGGTCACCGTGGCCGGGCCTCGTAAAGAAGCAATCCGCCAATGGGAAATTTTTGAGTGTTTCTGTAAAGGAAAATGTTGAAGTCCGAATTGATCGATCATGTTTACTCGGTAGGTATGTTTTTCTGGTTGAGTTGGTCATTGCATGATACAGGATGTATGGTTATAGAGAAGAGAAAGAACTTGAGTTCAAGACCTGCCTAATACGTTCACGCGAAATAATAATCACCATAGCTAGGGCCGTTGTGGAGTCTTTGCCATTCGCCTGGTCTAATCATATCGAACAGTCTCCATCGATTTGAAAAGGACATTGTAACAAAATGGATAAGATGAGAGAGAGAAGCTCGTACAGCCTTTAAAAATCTGCGCATAGATTGTTGGCTGTTGTGTTGTGTTGATAAGAGTTGCGTTGATCCGTTTCAGGAGACGAATCCCTTTTCTACCTGCTTCGGAGTAAAAGGTCTTTTGTTTTGTATTTGGCATAACCTCTCTCTTAATCTCCCTGTCAGTAAGCTAAAGAGGTGAATATCCAAAAAAGAAAAAGCGAGACGAAGAAGTGAAATGATTGTGTGCATGTGCAAGTACAAATATTCCTTCAAAAAAATCCGTAATCTCATGTACTTGGACTTATTTGTCATTTGTTTGCTTTTTTCTTAGAGAGCTACTATTGCACGGCATCCGGACGGTATACCTCCTCTTGCGCTGCTCTCTCTCCCTTCTCTCTTTTCTCTCGAATCGGCGCCGCCGCTCCCCTCCCCTTCCCCCTCTTCTCCGGCACCGGAGCAGCTCCGCTCCTCTCCTCCACCTCCCCTGTCGCCTCCTCCACCACCGACGGCCGGCGGCGACCTTGCCGCCATCTCCTCCTCCCTCATCACTACCACCCCACCCAACATAATATTGAGTATGCCACCATCACTGTGCCTCCCTCCGTCGCCGCCCACCACCCTCTGCCGACGCCCTCCACTGCCACCCACAGCTGGTTCATTGTCTCCTCGGCCTCCCTCTATGTCCAGGGAGGGCCGCGGTGAATCCGTCGTCAGCAGATTTGGAGTCGGAGGTGAAGGGGTGGGGAGGGTGGCATCAGAGTTGAAGGAGGTGGAGGGACGGTGTCGGAATTGAAGAAGGATGGCGTAGGCGGATCCCGTCCAAATGACTATGAATGGTATACTGTTTCATAGTATTTCACCTTTTCTTATCTCTTTCCAGATGCATATGCCATTTTTTCTCTGAAATTGCATTATGATCTATCCGGAATCCCACCATGGCACCATGAAATGGATGATCCATGTTGGCTACTCGGCTCTCTGTAAATTTTCTTGCTGCACCTTGGCTAAAAACATTGGTTGCCAATCTAATGACCGAAATTTGGTTATACTAAAATTTTGGCAAGGATTGATGAAGTAAATTTGTCATCAAACTAAACATGCTTGGTTCCTATTCCTACTTCCTAACGCCTTGTCAACGAAAGAAGCAATTAAGGGACGATGGAGATTGATTAAATCAAATGCTCTGGATCTCATCTGAAACTCTAGTACGAATCTCAACTCGCATCTGACAGATGCCACCATGCATTGTGGTCGCACACAAACATTGTTGATTTACGTGATCCACATTTTTTCGGATAAGTTTCTTTTTTGACTCTTAAGTCAATAAGTCATTTTGCACCTCTATATATACCTTCCGTAAGCTACGCAGAATGAGTTGATGACTCATTATAAATCATCTACATTTGGTAATTCGTCTTATATAACGATCGTCGTCGATTGTGCACTTGTGATTTTTTCCCATAAGGATTTTTCATGTTAAATATCTGTGACTCTTATTCTTGATTATCTTTGCTATGTGCCTTGCGTTTCTAACAGACATCTCGAACGGGAAAGAAAAGAAGGAAAGAACTCAAGAAGCTAGCAGAGAGAGTGAGAGAGGAAGCAGGAGGCAAGGGAGTGGTAGCTGTGTAGGCCCGGGCCCCATCAACTTCCAAAGAAAGGAGCTCGAAATGGACCAACTCACGTTCCGAGCCAGCTCTGCTCTGCTCCCCATGCATGGTCCTACAAAAGCGCGGCAGATTTGCTTTGAACTCGCAAAGACAAAGAACAAAGAGCAAAGCTAGCTGCTCGGACGAGGCAGCAAGAGGGAAAGAAAGAACAAAGCAAGCAAGCAAAGCAAAGGCGCCCAAGCATCAAAGAAGAAGCAGAGAAAAGAAGAGAAGGAAGGGAAGGGGGGGTAAGAGTGTTTGGCGAGTATTAAACCCAGCTGGATCACAGATTCTCATCCTTTCGAGTAAAAAAAAAGGCGCATTTGCGCTATCTAAATGCGCATTACTCGTGCGCTTGTGCTGTACTACTACTGTCTTTCCATAAGATCACTGATCTCGCCTGCCTTGGCATTGTCGTTGTCATCATGCAACTCTGGCCTCCTCTTCTTCTCATCATCCTTGCCTCACTTTGCTTTTCTTTGCTGTACTGTACTATCGGCTTCATATAGCCGCTTGTGTCTAGGCCTCGTGCCTCTGGTATCAACAACATCATCGCTAGCTTCGTTCTCTCCCCCGTGAAGAAAAAAAGAACATTTGGGTCTTAGTGCAGAGATAGAAGAAGAAAGCTAGGCAAAGGAAGATCTCTATATGGGACGACGACCAGATAGGTCGCTAGGGGCATTGGTGTGTTGCAGGCTAGTGGTCGTCTTCTTCCTCTGCGTCTGCCTTCTGGTGGTGATGGTGGCGACAGATGTTGCGAACTTAGGGCCGAATGCTGCAGCACCGGCCGGCGGTGGGATCACCGGGAGGCGGGCCGACTTGACGACGGGCTTCCCGGCCGGTGCAGACGCGTTCCGAAGCAGCAAGAGGAGGATCCCCAAGGGGCCCGATCCTATTCACAACAGGTACATTATGCATGCATGCACTGGTCGTTTTTACTTAGCATGCATTTCGCCTCTCTACCACACTTATTTTTGGCTAAGTTTATAACAGTTACTAGCTCAAGGAAAAAATGCATTTACATCAACAAACTAAAGCATCGATAATTCCAACTTGGAGCGAATGGATTGAACTGAAGAAATGGCACGACGCAAAATATTCTGCTCCTTGCCACTGCTGTTCTGTTCATTGTAAACATGCAAGTACTCTGCTCATTGTCAGTTGAGTCATGCAATGAACAACAAGAGATGTGTTCCTATGATTTTACCCAGCAAAAGGCTGCATATATTTCAAAGAAAATTGCAATTGATTTGCACATAATCCTTATTAAATGTATTTTTTTCCTTTCCTTTTTCTCTGTGGAAGCAGAGAATGCCTACCCCACAAGCCCACAAGACACCTGATAAATTCCTAGTTTTTTGCATTCAAGAGTTCTAGATTCTTAGGTACATTTTGGCATTTTGCAAGAAGAAAAAAAAAGGTACAAAGCAACTGTACTTCTGAGCTAAGCAAAGCATTCAGAAGTCGCTTTAGGAGGTGTTTGATTCAGGATACTAAGGTGGATGGGATGGTTCCGTCCAGGATGACGTGGTTTGAACAGAGCTGATACAACATTTGGGTAGAGTTCGGAAAACCGGCGGTTACCGGATTTCCCGGTAGGTACCGGGAAATTAAAAATCGACCAGGATTTTTAGAAGTGCATTTATATTTGTGAGTCCTTTGTGATTGCATAATACACCTTCTATGTTGGTTTAGGTCTTTTTTATGAGCTAAATATGTTTTGAAACATCCCAATTCAAATTTTTTGTGTTTCCTGATTTTTAGCGGTTTCTCTGGTTTTTTAGGTGGTAACCGACCAATTTTTCTGGTTGCCGATTTCAAATTCAAATTTCAAAACTTGAAATTCAACCGGGTTTTCCCCGATTTTTTCAATTACCAGCCGGGAACCGATACCGGTCCCCCACCAGGATTTAGGTAGTACCGGGTTTTTTATCCTTGTAGCTGGGTGAAATATTCTCAACCAAACTATCTAGATGGAATCATTTCGTTCAGGATGGATCAGTTCCATCCACCGAATCAAACAAGGAGACGAGGCATTGTCTCAGATAAAATGGTTTCATCCACCGAACCAAACACCTCCTTACTAACAAGAAAAGCAGCA
The DNA here is from genome assembly GCA_036346575.1 of Dendrocalamus sinicus. Taxonomy (NCBI): domain Eukaryota; kingdom Viridiplantae; phylum Streptophyta; class Magnoliopsida; order Poales; family Poaceae; genus Dendrocalamus; species Dendrocalamus sinicus. The sequence continues at coordinate 30,732,413 of CM070654.1, read as the reverse complement.
CAGTAGTTAACTTAATGCACATCCGGGACACCTAAGCTTGCATTACTGGAACCTTATCCTCCTTGCTTTTGTGGATTTAGCTAGGCCAACTAAGATCAGTGTATCACAGCCCAATGATTGGCAAGGCAGTACAATTGTCATCTCATAAGAAAAAGAACTGCACATGTCAGTGGGTCTCACGGATCAGTACATAAGAGGGTCATAGTTCTAAACAAAACTAAGCAATCCACTAACCAGAGATGTGGTTCAGCACTCGCCTTTTGGTAGGATGGTATGTCCATGTCTGACAGAGATGTGGTTTCAGGCGTGCCGGCATGACGACGATCGCGCCGCGGAGGAGAGACTAGCTAGCTGGAGGCCGGCGGTGCCGACTGAAGCATGCATCCACCGTTGCTCTTCTTGGCTTCTTCCGGTGAGCGTTTGGATGGGAAGGAGGAGTTATATGATGATATGCGGTAGCTAGCTTAGGTAGCTAGCCATGCATACGATGAGATCCTTGGCCTTGTGCAGAGAGGTAGCGAGCTAGCTCTCCTTTAATGGGGATTTTGGTAGTGGGGGTATGTACAAAGTTGCAACCTTCCCTCACAAGAAAACTGTCATTCTTTTTTGACCAAGATGGTGACTGAAGATTTGATCAACCTACCTTTCGCACATTCTTCCAAGATTTGATTTGAATCTGTGGTGATTTTTTTTCCCTTTTAACTTTTGCATGTGTGTGTATCAGTGTATCAAACCAAAGAAGCCGAATTGGGCGTCCTTGCCTTGCCCAGAGCTTTTCTCCTCTTGTAATCGCTTCTCTCGTGTGCAGCTTGTTCTGTTAAAGTTGTTAGCAGGTCAGAGTGCTCTGACAATATGTATATGCAACTCACCATATGTAAATCATGCGTTATGTTTTGCAATATCTGTGCAACAAAAATTTACCAAACACGTATGCATTGCATGTCATGTCATGGTAAAAGAATCTTCAATTATCGTAACAGATTCGGGTAAGCAAAAGAGAGAGGATCGGGCTATTTTTTTCGACTTTGACTTATGGTTATGGCTTATGATCCTAATACGAACGCTCGTGCGAATAAACAAAAAGCCGATAAGCTGATATGCCACTTCTAAAATGCTATTTTGATAAGCCACTTTAAAATAACGACAAAAAATTGATCCGTTTGTTTGTTTGAGAGAATTAATAAATGATGAGCTGAAAAGAAAATGTTGAGAGAGAGAGGGGGGAAGAGAGAGAAGTGAAGCTAGCATTGATACGTGCCGCTTGTGTTGTGACTTGTGAGAGTGGCGCTTTCCCTTTTACTTCTTTTGTTGCAGCTGTATATATTTTGAAGTAATCGAGGAGAAAAAAAGAAAAAGAAAAGAAACATGTTCCCGTTTGAGCTTGAACAAGCCAGCTTGGTTCACAGTACATGACGAAACAGCTAGCTCCTAGCTCACGCACAAACGTACACACACTGGTTAGTCCAGTAAAGCTGTGAGATGCCAAAAAAAACACATCACAAATGTCAGATTACTATGGCCACTGGCCAGGAAAGATTCAACGCAGTGTAGAGTGTACCAAAATTTCCCTAGAGTTTTCCCTCCTAAAAAACTAGCAAATGAAAATGTTTGCAAGAACAGTGTAGTGCCTGTGTGCTCGCCGAGGTGTCTGCCGCGAGTGTACATGCACATGATTTGTATGCGTACACCGGTCGATCGAGCCATGCACGTACACGTACGGTGCAGCGATGCACGGCGGTTTCGCCGTCGTCTGACTGACGTGACATGAACTTTGGTACGCGCCTGACACGCGCGGCACGAACACACGGATCGATGTAAACAAAAGCAGTCTCTTCAGAGTCGGTTAGCTTGGGGGACTCTTATCGAGCAAAAGAAGTGTTTGAATTGACCGCGGTGGCCAATCGAGCACAGAGAAAACGATAAGATTGCTGCTAGAGCGCACTACATTAAACAATAAACAGCATCGGACAAAACAAAGCATCCTTGAAACTGTCCAGACGGGTCCAAGAGCCGGGTTTTCTTAAAACGGCTTCATCACCATACCACTTGTTTCCTCTTTTTTTTTTTCTTTCTAAAACATGCTGAAATCAAAACAAAATGTGACACCCTGTTGCCATCGAAAAATTCCTGATAGCAGCACCACATCCCTATAAAGAGTGCTCTCTGACAGCGTATATCGTACGCTAGCTGATTTAACAGCAAATCGGTAAAATTGGTGATGGGTAAATCTGAACGAAAATCGATCCAATAATGAATAGTAACGAATTTCAAAACAGAGGATATGTGTAACTTATATATTGATAAATACGTCGATGTGAAATAATATTGATCAAAGTCAAATTACAGATGTAAGATTCTACTGGTCACAGTCTACTCCTATGAGCTAAGATATAGAAAAAGTATATACAAAAAATAGTAAAGGTTGGTGTGTACGTGCTTTTTCATTGACCAGTACATGATATTTATAGTCTAAAATAGTCGACTCGACCTTAGATTACATTTTAAGTTTCTCTCTTCGTGTCAGCTCAATATTTCCTTCGATAGTCTATCGACTTCCTGTTAATGATTTCCTTTTTCACATATACTTTTTCTTAATCGGCATCTTCTAGAGACTTCTAGTGTGACTGATGTTTAACTTCGATTTTGGTAAACCCCTATTTTTCTTTATAATTACATTAAATATTAAAAATACTTTTATGAACTATTTTACCTGCTAAAATAAAAGACGGCAGCGCACCCAAATCTCTTAGTGCACCAAACCGAACTAAAGAGATCGTCCGCAAGCATTCCTAGCTCGACCAATAAAATCTTCAAAACGAGAATGGAGATCGCTTGGACCGAATTGCCAACAGCAACTCTGGCAAACAGCGTCGAGCATTGAACAAGCGTGACATTGACTATCTGCTAGATCAGAAATGGAAAAACATGGTGGCCGGAGTCGTGCAGGATAAACCCGAGGCTTCCATGCACGGTGCCGCCGACGGCTTTGACCTTCTCGTCTTGCAACCACCTTAAAGTAGAGGATATTAAGCTGCTGAACAGCCCGCAGATCCACCTGGGATGAGGACTGCCATGACGTGGCATTATCCCACCTGACGGCTGACGATCACAGCTCCCCGCGACAGCCCGGAGACCGACGGCATCCACGTTTCCCGGAGCGACGGCGTACGGATCGTCATGGCCGCGATCAAGACAGGCGACGACTGCATATCTATCGAGACGGGTACTAAGAATTTACACGCTTCGAGCATCGAGTGCGGCCCGGGCCATGGCATCAGCATCGGGAGCCTTGGGGACAACAACTCGGAGGCGCAGGTGTCGGACATCACCGTCGACACGGCGCACTTGTCCGGTACGATGTTCGGTGCTAGGATCAAGAGCTGGCAAGGAGGCCGGGGTTACGCCAAGGACATCAAGTTTCTGAACATGGTCATGGACAACGTGAAGAACCCGATCATCGTCGATCAGAACTATTGCACCATGGCCGACCCCTCCAAGCCAAAGCCGTGCGAGCAGCAGAGGTCCGCGGTGCAGTTCAGCAACGTGATGTTTGGGAACATCAGGGGCACGACCGCCACCAAGGACGCCATCAAGCTGCACTGCAGCAGCGCCTTCCCGTGCCGCGGCATCGTCCTGCAGGACATTGAGCTTAAACTGAAGGGATCAGGCGGCGGTAAGAACGCCGCGACGAGCAGCTGCCAGAACGCCAAGCTGAGCAAATCGAGCAATGTTTCCCCGCCGCCGTGCACGTCCGAGGTGAGGAAAGATGAGTGGGTTGCCGAAGCGTGAGCCTGATCTGAAAAAGAAGATTGTTGTTCGTGTAGTTAGTCTGGCCTACGTGTTGGAAAAACTGAGCTTTAGGGCTCAACATGACGGGAACGGGCTGGGCGCTGCTGCTGCTGGTGGCGGTGGTCCGGGTGATTTCCTCCCATGAGCTCCCCAACTCCCCGTTGTATTTTTGAGAGGAGGTGCTAATAAGAAAGAGATGATTGCACAGCACAGAGTATGGCCATTTAAGTTTTATCTTTCAACGGTTGTTAAACTATTTCAAAACTTCCTTTTAAAAAAAAAGATATGTCTATGCATCGGTTATCTTTTTTTCTTAAAAATATCAGTCACCTTTTTACCATTAGGATTGCATCAAAACTTGTGCACACACACAACTTTAAAATTTCGACTCCTCTCACCCTCCCATTCCGCAGCCACTGTCGCCCACAAGACATCACTTCTCCGCCGCACCCCCTTTCCCCTTCCCCCTATCACCTCCCACCACCTCACCGACGCCTCCCACCCCTCCCCCCGCGGCGCACCAATCATGACCCCCGCCAGCGAGCTCCTCCCAACCTCCTCTCGCCGCCGACCTTATCTGGATCCGACACCGCCTCCCGCCCTACATTTTGGAGGAAATGAATTTAAAAAGCAATTATGAATTTCAGTTCAGTATCTAAGTATAAATGCTAAGAAATAGCAAATAGAAGGATTAGTATGTAGCGATAGATATCTTTCGCATGCATCTAGAAAAAAAATAATCTGCTTTTCAAATGGCAGTTTCAAAAAATGTTCTTCGATGTCAAAATCAAATGGACTTATTTTTTTCATAGTACGATATTATTCTTTAGCAAAATCAAGACCATTTCCCAGTGACAGCAAACATCTAAAACCAAATGGTTTTTCTAGGCAAGAAATAAACAAATATTCCATCCATTCATTTTTAAATGACTTTTTTGACTTTTCATGGTCTCTGTTATATTACTTTGATCATTACTTTTTGTAACTTTATCTTATTATATAGTAATAAAATTATAATATTATACAAGTATTTTTAACGATAAATATAATGATATAATTTTCATATGATCCATCTAAATAGTTTTAAATATACTAGTGGTAAAACTTTATATTGTTCGACGGCGCTAATTCTAGAGTGCCACTTAAATGAACGGAGATAGTAATCTCATTTTGGAATAATTTGAATTGAACTATCCCAAAGAAGAGGCCGGCGGCTTGTGAATCGCCTCACCGCTAGGGGGAAAGGCCATAGACGCCACACTCCACAAGGGGAAGGCAGCCTACCTCTCATTGTCAATGACGATTGGGGTTGATTCTAAGAAGACCACCAAAGGGAGGAGCAAAGGACAAGAAAAAAATAGTAGTAATATTGTACATAGGGATGGGCAGGGTTTAAAATTTCGGACGAAATTTCACCGAAATAATGAAATTTTGTCTCTTTCGTTACCCCCCGAAAGCGCAATAGTTTGGTCAAATTTTGGCCGAATTATCCCCATTTAAATTTTTTGTCTAAATTTCATCTAACTTTTGATTAAATTTCACTAAAATTAAAATTTTCACCTGAATTTTGAACGAAATGGATGAAATTTCGTCATTTCGTTTCTTTCGGTGACCGCCGAAATTTTTCTGACGCCGAAACCTGGGGATGGATCCTTCAACCCATTCGACTTCGACTCCAGCTAGCTGCCGCGGAGGAGAGGTGAGGGGCCGGAGGAGGCCTTGACGAAGAAGACGAGAGAGGGATTCTTTCTTGGCAGGGAACGAGAGGACAATTTTTTTCTTCCCCTCAACACAACGTACTTGTATCCCTGAGCATTCACTTCGGTGGCTAAGGTGGAATGCTCTTGTTTCAAAATAACAGAATTGGAACCTACTCCTTAATTAACCATTCATCAGCGTTGAAGCGTTGATTAACGAGGAGAAAGCCTCATGGCCCTGGCCATTTTTTTTAAAAAAAACTGCTAATTAAGCACGGCCGCTAGCATGCATATCCCTAGGTGCTAAGGTAATATCATCGGAGAGATAAATTTCTTCACATCGACGCGCCGACGAATAGAGGAATAGGTGTTAAGCCTGAATTATATGGCATCGAAATAAACCTTGACAGCTGGTACTATATCACAAAAAATTAAACATTTAATACCTATAGATAGTACTAAGGGTTGAACTAAAAATAGCTAATAATACTATTGTAGAGAAAGAGAGATGATATATACATCTTAGCACCTACTTTAGATGTTAAGAAATGTACGTGATCTAAGCAAGACGTCCCACCTAAGCATCTGAGAGCTAGCACCATATATCATATGTAGCTATACAATTGGTTCTCACTGGCTAAATTTCCTGCTGCTGGTGAAGCCACGTCATTCTAATTGTTATTATACTTCAGATTAGTGTTGAAAGGTATAAATTGGATGGGTGTTACAAAGTGGGTTGTTTTGTGATCATATAGGCTTTTTTGGTGACTTATGGTTGAAAAGCACTGTAACTGATAGGGGCTTATTTAGCATAATTAAATTTAAAAAATTAAAAAATATGTTAGCCTATTACATATAATATAAACAAATATGGAAAAAGAACCAGCAAAAAATTCAACAAAAAAATCAAAAATTCAGAAAAAAACGAAATTTATAAATAATAAAAAATAAATCGAAAGCTGAAGCCAAAACAATGACAGTTTGCTTTGCTTCGTCTCCGCTAGACGCTGCTGTTCGCCTCCTCCACGTAGTGCGCCTGCCGGAAACCGTCGGAAGTACTCGAGGAGTCACGTATGTACATCATGAAGTGCTTCATCTCTCGGTGCTGGGATCCCCGTCCGCACGCCGCTGATGAGCCCCATCCTCGCGCATTCTTCCGTTCTGTCTTAAGATCAAAGCCGTGGTTTTTAGACAGGGATTAGGGAGTTGTTGGGTTAAAGGTTCTGTGTTTGGCTTCCAAATTGTGACCCTTGCTGAGTCGATTGCTTTCTTGTTTTCTTCTCCATTGTGTAGATGCCATTTTCCATCTCGCGGCCATACTTCAAATCTTTTGTACAGGTAGACGTTAGCCTTCTTTTTTTGTTGAACTCATATGATGTGCTTCAACCGAGGGAATTTGGAACCGTAGCTCTATATTTTATTTTGATGTATGTAGCAGCCTAGCAGGTATTGTATTGTGGTATACAAATTTATTTCAACACAACTGATGCTATGTTTCTGATTATTTAGGTGAGAAAAAAACACTACCATACTATTCTAGAGGAGTAAGCATAGTGCATTACTAGACGGAGCTGTATGCTGGAAATGGGATCCCAGTTCTTTCTTGATTTTTTTTAAGGTCAGTTCTTTCTTGATTAACTCGTCTATGAAGCATGTATTGGGCCATTTTGTTGGTTTTGTTTGTAGGAAATTTGTGGTATAAAGTTCAAGGAATTTAAAAGGTAAGCTCAATTGATAATTTCCTGGAATTTCAACCATTGCTATCTTTTTTTATTTTCCAATTCTGCACCCTTTTCCTCTGTTATTTGATTGCATCAGAATATATTATGTTTTATTACGCTTATGGAATGCTGTAGGACCGAAATGGCGACAGAGGGGGGTGAATGTCGCTCGCTTCAAAATCGCCCCCGAGAAATCGAACACTGATTTTTCAAAAGATGCAAAACAAAGCAACTCACAGAAAATTAAAATTAATTTTGCTGAAATTTGGAACGCATGCGATACTAAACAATTCAACATAAATCAGAGATTATCCAGTAAATATTTCAGCTGAAAATAACGTTGTTTGATTTGCATGCAAAATGGATGAAGATCAGCTGAGAAAAAAAATCTTCTTGTACATTTGCCCAATCGAGAGAATAGTATACGGCAGTAATGCTATCCCAAGCAATTAAAGAAAGGCATGCAGGAAGCTAGAGGAAAAGTAGTTCTGAGGGCATCTCCAATGGGTCTATAGCAGCTATCTACAAGAGAGTCCATGTCATCAACTGTCCTACGTGGAAGATATTAAATGAAGAAAGAGAACGCAGCTCTCTACAGCTCTAGAGATAGTCTATAGCACCAAACGAGGCAGCCTCCATAAATTCTGTGTGTGCATGTAAGCATCAAATAGCTATCCTTATAGATAGTTCTTTAGAATGCTAACTTTAGTGTGTACTATATAGATGATGTGGAAGTCTTATAGTTAGTTGTTAGCTATAACCATTGGAGATGCCCTGAGAACAACCGAACTCAGCAATTAAATGACAGCACAAAGGAAGCAGCCAATCTGTCCGCACAAACATTTGGTCCATCTACAGTCCAGCTACCAAACAGACATAAAATCAGACAGCCATGTAACCGGACTGAAGGCAAGGGAAAGAAAGTAAGTGCCAATCGGTTTACTCAGTAGTATAGATTCTGGCCGAAACAATAAATGCTAATCCAAGCTGCAGCCGAATACTTCAGAGGAACCAAACTACAGAGAGCTGAAAGCTGAAAGGTATGCTGGCAAATCAAGAAATGCATGCGCACTGCAAGTAAAATATTCGGACTATCACCAAACTGAGAAAAGAGATACAATTCAGCAGCAAATTTTTGCTCAAAAGAACAAGGAAAGGATCTGAATAGCATCAAGCTTTGAAGGAACAAAAGAAATCAACAAAAGCTCAAGAAATTCAGAATATGACAAAAACTGAACCTATTGCCAAATCTGAAACAAAAATCCAAATTACTCATTGAACTTGCATCTATTGCTTATGAGCTTTTGCAACCCTTTTAGCAATGATCTCAAGACATTCTGGACCAAATTTCAGACCACCTCTAGAAGGGAAAAATAAGATTTGCATCAAACCCTAGAACAAGAAAACTAAGAACAGAGGAGGCCCAAAAGAAAAACTGAAATTAAACTTGGTTTGCTCTGAAGATTAACTAGCCAAATGGCTTTTGAGCATCTCCCATGTCATAGCAACCCATTTTGCTACTCCTCAGCAAGAACCAACAAGAAATCGAGAAAAGCTATAAATCATGCAAGAGGAGCATCGAAGAACAAAACCAAGAACAGGGAGGAACTTCTGATTTTCCATTGCAAATCACAAAAAGGATTACAAGGAGTCCCTATACGCATGGACATTAGAACAAGATGGAAGATTACATGACTCTCCACTCAATCCTCTCCTCTCTCAATCCTCAAAATCACCAAGGGCCTCACATGCTAACTTGGGAGGAACACACAGAGCACTCACATGGAGAACATCGAAGTGGACACACCACCTCTGCTCTCTCCCTGCTCTTAACCACTTAAAGAGCCCTACCAACTAAAGAGCTAAAGAGAAAACCAACCTCTAAAGCCTCTTTTGACTAGAACTAACCCTAATTCCCTCCAAAATCCATACATGGGCATGCAGCCCCTCACAAGTATTTATAGCCTACGGCTAACGGGTCTCCGCCCTGTTACGCCCGCTAAATTCAATGGAGCCCGCTCCCGCTTGTGCAGCCTTGCGAAATTCCCGATTCGCCCCTCTTGCACCTTCCGGGAAGCTTCCGCGCTCCTTGCCTCGCACGCCTTGCAATCACCTCGAGTCCACGTCGTCTTCAACACATCCCGACCGTTCTGACCTCAGCTGAAACAAACCGATTTTTACAAAAATTTGAAATTTCATTTGGAAATGATTTCTCCTTTGATCCTTGCCATAAACCGCACAAATTCTAGCTCAATCCAACCCTAAACTTTACAAACAACACTTCAACGGTGGAAAACAGTGCGGCTACTGTTCATGATCGGATATTTTCGCCGCCGCCTTGATTTTTTGCCGCTGCCGACCTTCCCAGCCTTTTCTCGCGCCTTCGCGCGCTCTGTTGTCCCTGCCCACTTCACACACCCTGTCAGAGCCCGTACGCTTCATTCAATACCTTGGCGCCCGCGGCAAGACCCCCGGCCGCCACCGCCCTTGTCCACTCCGGTTTCTGCCTCCTGGCCCTCTCGAGCTCTCTCGGCCGACCTGACGCGCCCCTCTCTTTTGACCATCGCAAACCGCAGCTCGAGGATGTCAGTGCCTTCTCCCTTGACCGCTGCACCGAGCCCTCCCGAATAATCCCGACCACGCCACGCGCCACCACCTCCATGGCTAGCCTCCGGTGCCGAACCGCCTTCGGGCCCCTTTAAAAGCCGTAGACCGCTCCGACCTTCCCTACACTCCACCGTGAAGCTCTACCCACGCCCAGTTGAACCCTCTCCTCTCCCGTCGTCGGCAATTGCCGAAAGCCCTAAAGGTGAGCCCTAGCATGATTTCATTCCTCCGAGCCACCATTCTTCAATTGCAACCACCAGTAGCCTCCTCAAACTCCCCAAAGCACGCCCGGACCCTTACTATAGCTCCCCGAAGCCCCTTCTTTCCCGGCGTTGAGGGCCGCCCCATAGCCTGACCACCTCACTGCGGCCAGCCCTACTTCGGCCACTCTAGCCCAAGTCACCGCCCCCTTTAGGTTGCTCGAGTCTCCCAGATGCTCAAACACCAAAGACCCGACCCCCTAAACCCTAGAAACCATCTTTTACCGCCAAAAAACCGCGACGAGTTCCCCGGCTCGCCGCCGGCGAACGCCACCTCCCCTGCCCTTGCCGACCACAAAAATGGAACCCCCTCGTCCCCATGAGTCCACCCATACCCCCAGTTTTCATTTCTATGCACCACAGCTCGAGATCGCCCCAATTTTCGCTTTCTCTGTTTCTCGGGTACTGTAGCACACGGGAGGGAGAAGAAGAACAGTACCGGTTCGGGTACTGTAGCGCAAACCGTTAATGAACAGTAGTCCCGCCCGCTGTGAATAGTAACCGTGCCCGCTACTGTAGCAACCCGACCTGTTACTGTTCATATAGCCCAAAAATGCATGTTTATATCCGTTTTGATCGTCTCGAGCCCACCAACCCATTTCTTAGCTCTATTTCCTCATATAGGATACCAGTAATCCTAAAAACCTCAAACACCCTCCCAAAACCCTAAACCCTATTTTAATCCAAACTTCTTTCGTTCACCGAAATCCTATTAACACTTGTATCCGATTTGTCGTCCGGAGCCCATCTACACTCTTCCCACTCTCGCACTACCGCTCTAGACTCTAGTGAAGCTCTAAACAACCCAGACAAATATCCTAACCCTACAAATCAATGCCATCCACATCTTCCGCCATTCATCGAGAATTCATCCGCCACATATACAACCTCGACCGTCCCACACACCTAAACCCTGACCACCCCACCTACCTTCTTTATGTCTTTTCGGTTATTTATTTGTATTTTGTTCCCAGCTTGCATTCCGCAAAGCAGGAATTGATGTACTCATCTTCCACGCTAGCACTCGGACCACACGAACTAGTCAACAGAAGGACTGTAAGAGCAATTAAAGAAGTCGGTGTCCAATCCGAAGATTACGTGAAGATAATTAGAGAGTAAAGACAAAAAGGCAAGTCACACATGTTTTGATCATGTTGAACCTACATTTTGCTATTTACTTATTTATCAGTATTTTCATTATATTATTTGCACTGTTATTTCATGTATAATACCTAATTAGAATGACATGATATTAGTTATGTCCTACCACCCGAAAAGCCAGTTCAACTTGATGGCCACATTCACCTTGACAAGACTTAGTAACATAAAATATAATATTAATGTTATTATAAACATGGTAGTTTAGGAAAACATCAAATCTTACTACTGTTAAGGCTTATAGTGTTTGCCTAGAGTTTTGGAAAAGTTGGATCTAGGGTAAGCGAGGATCGCAGAGATGGATCTGAAGACCTTATCCTAGGGTGGAGGCTTGGCTGTGGATTGGTGGCAGTACAGTGTGTACTGAATATGGGTTTGTGCGTGGATGATGCCTCAGTTAAAAATATAAGGACTAGACCCTTATGTTAAGTAAAGGACATAGTAACCGCCCAACCACAAGCGTTGACTTTGTCAAACCTGGCTTAGTCAAATCTGGCCTAGTAGCTGCTCAACTTCAATTGAACCTCTGCAACTGGAAAGGGGGAGACAGAGGGTGAGTTCGTATGGGAGGTGGTTAACCATACAACTGTAGGACTGCGATGAGTCGGACGAGATCCGTGGGGTCATCCGAGCTTATTGAGATTAAACACCTACTGGGCGGAGTCTACACAAAGAATTGAGCAGTGAACAACCTTGTTTTCTTAAACCCGGACGCGGAGTTAAGAAATCTTGTGGGTAAAGCAGGGCAACTCTGCAGAGTCATGACTAATGGTATTCGAATACGCCGTGCTTCCGGTAAATGAAGCTATGTTTAATGGGTGAATCCAGTAACAAGGCATAAGTAGTTTTGAGAATGGTTTGGTAATGTTGGAAGTTGATAATCAAGCTTGAAACCCCCTTTTACATTATTGAAATACCTTTTTCAGCCTTTAACTGGTTTCCAACAAATTGCATCCACATGAAATAATGAACTTATTTCCCTTTCACTTGTCATACCTTGCATGTAGTTATTGCTAAGCTCCGTGTGACTTGTTGAGTACGGTTGGTTGTACTCAATCTTGCTTTACTTTCCCCCAACACAGAAACCAGAAGAGGGCAAACTATTACGAGCTGTCGTGTTAGGGTTGCGACCACACTCAAGCGTTCCTGTGGAGTTCCCTTGAAGTTCTTCTGATTGTAAGTTATGTTTTGGGCTTGGATGCCCTTAGAATTATTAAATTTAACTGTTAAGTCTTTATTTTAATTAAATTAACTTTTAAATGTTCGTGAGCAGGCATGATACGCGTTCTGTCCGTAACTGAACTCCTGGGCTGTTACGGAAGGTAACGTCATTCCTGTTCCTAAAAACGGGGGTGTTACATCAGCGCCACCTGCGCCTAGTCCGGTCCACCGTGTCTCGCCACGACTCCGCCTCGACGTCCTGCAGTCACACAGACAAGAAACACGTCAAATAGCACCGCTCGATACATGAAAGCATAAATACCATCATACTTACCACAGATGAAGTCAAAACCTGTCGAAACCAAGAATAGGCGTCCTAAACCCATACGACCAAGTTTGACCAAGTCCGACTGAGCCCGATTGTGCCACGCAACGACTCGACTCCGAACCACTCAAACCAAACTCGACTATCCTAAACTCATGTCAATTACTCATCACTTACATGTGGTCATCTCCACATGGTCCATCAAATGCCATGTTCAATCCCTATACCAAAGTCCATTGTCAGGGCAGTTCCTTTTTTTCTCTTATCGCTTGTTCTTGAACACTATTTTTTAGAACGTTTGGTCTTGAGCACTTACAGAGGAAGCAAAGGAGAAGACGGTGCAACTTCGCTATTGTCATAAGTTGAGGCTGCAGACTATTCACAATTAAACATCCTCAAATACTAGAGATAAATGATCATATGCCTCAAAGTTTATGGGCCATTGATGAAATGACATCGAACACATTAATACAAACAAAATGATGTAAAGTTGAGAGGCCTTGATCATTCCTCTTTTTATTTTTTTTATTATTTTTTACTGTTTAACCTCGTGAAATGACCAAAATGTCTCTAGCCATGCGTAGAAAACAAAAGAAAGATTGTGTGTTCTTGGGTCTCCCACAGCTCGTCCCCCTCCTTATTTGGCGATGCAGGATCGTATGGTACAATTAAAGAGGTGAATAATTGTCTCCGCTTTTTAGAACCTGAAATCAAAACTAAAAGCAGAAGAAAAACAATCTAAATTACCGGATGTAAATTATGACCGCAAGACGCTGATTCACTCGCCCGTGCTCGATGAACGCTTCGACCGTCCGACCACTCCCTTCAATTGCTCGCTACGACCGCCGACACACGTAGTCATAATCTCCCTTCACACGAAGACTTCAGCCGCTCGAACGCTTTGATCGCTCGAACGAGTACACGTTGGTGACAAAAGACATACGCTGCTCATTAAACACGTCGCCGATGCCAGCATACTTTTCTTGGAATAGATCTGATCTATTATTTCTGTATCATGGATGTGGTTACAAAGTGCCCTCACGGCACCCCTAAAAGCTCTTTCGACAAAAGCTCTCTAAAAACCCACACAAGCTTTCTCCCTGAAAGCCTACAAAAAAAACCACACAAACTTCCTCCCTGAAAGCCCTCCGAAAACCATATGTTAGCCCTTAGCCTCTTTCTACTTTTATAACCTAATGTCTAAGTCGTGTCCGCCTCAAACACGAATACATAACTCTATCTCTTTCTCAAATCAAGACCTAAAACCCTTCTAACACGGCGTGGGCTGGGAGTACGCATAGCGAGGGGAGGAGTAGCATGGGCCGACATGGGCCAGGTCAAGGCCAAGGGTGGGCAGATAACGGGCTGGGCTATGGCCCAAGCAAGATTTGGGTTTTGGATTTTGAAAACTCAATTTGAAATCTTAGCTTGCACTTTGCTTTGAATTCAAATTGGCAAATTTTATTCAAACACTTTGATTTCCTAAGAATGGGATGTTACACAGTGCTACTCGACTCTACAAGCATTGAATGTAATGGGCACTTTGATTTCCTAAGAATGGGTTGTTACACAGTGCTACTCGACTCTACAAGCATTGAATGTAATGGGACGGCTCATCTGCGAAGCGGAGAGAAGTCATTGAATATGCAGGCACGAATCGTCCCATTCGATCGGCAATTCAGTTGCACATGCCATGCCATCAGGACTTGAGTGCTGCAATGTTGTTGAGCTAGCCAGTAGAGTTATTGAACTAGGCAATGCAAGAAGTCATTGAATGCCCAAGTGAAACAGATCGTGATGGATTGGATGGACCATCGAGGAGGAAGCACTGGTGAACTTCAGTAGAGCCATGGATAGAACACAAGCAGAGAAAGCCAGAAACTTCAATGTTGCAGAAGAAAGAAAAGATTACAGACAATGCAATTCATTACAGTGCTCTACAGATTACATCGAGGACACCAAACTGACCAAAGACCACAGCAGCACATCCAAGCCATCCGACCTCAATCAGACGGCGCTGCCAACATACATAGGCAGATAGGCTAATTAAGCTGGAATTGATTTCTTCCCGGGGACAAAAAATCCAACCCAGGGTGAAAATTACCAGCAAGATTACGCTATTATCACGCCAAATACAGCTGCTAAACCTCCTAGCTGACTATGGAATGGAGTATTACTAGCCGAGAGAGCAGAGGGTAGGATTAGCACTACAGAAAGATGAAGCATTCCATGGCCACCAAGGGGTTCTCCAAGGACTCCTTCCCCTCGCCGTCGCCGACGGCAGCAGCCTCCTGCGCCTCCGCTTGCGGTGGCGGTGGAGAGGCAGAATGCGGAGGACAGTGGGGCTGCATAGGCGGCGGAGGGATCTGGGGAGGCGCCTCCTGTGCACGCCGCGGCGACACGCGGCCGCACGGCCTTGTCGGGACAGGTGGCTTCCGCTGTGTGCAGGAGGGGGCGGCGGCGCCAGCGCGGCGCTGGTCCTGCTGCCGCTTCGCCGCCGGTGACGGCGACCTCCGTCTGGGCCGCTCAGCGGGGTCGCGCCGCGGTGGCGGGGGCGATGGAGACGCGCGCCCTTCAGGACGCCCGGCGCCGGGGACGGCGGGGCTTCGGTCCCGCCTGGCTCGCCCGAGCTCGCTGGACACAGCCCGCTTCCTGGCCGGCTTCGCCGGGGACCGCTCGGGCCCCGCCGCCGTGGTAGCGGCCGACGACTCCGACGCCGCCTCCGACTTCTCGTCGGCGGCATGCGCCATCCCCACCGCCATACGGACCCTACCACCGCCATCCTTCACCCTGGCATTCCCACCCTTCGCCTTGGCCTTCTCCCCTCCTCGCTCCACCGACGGCGCCACAGCGCCAGCAACTCGCCCAGGCTTGGGCCTTGGCTTGGTGTTCGGGGTCTCCGAGAGCACCTCCTTGACCTTCTCCTCCTCCGGTGGAAGCGAGTCTCGGGCCTCCGACCGCCGCCGGGAAGCCTCCCCTGCCGCGGCCGGCGGCTCGCTGCGCTTCTTGCTGACGCAGCAGCCCATGCCTCCCCTTGTCCTCCTCCTTCCTTCTTGCCGAGCTTAAGCTAGGCGACCATTTCCCGCGAGCGCGAGCCGGTGTGGTGGTGGTGAGGAGGGGTAGTATAGGAATTCGGAAGTCGCTGTGGGAGTGGGAGAGCCGAGACTGATGAGAGCGTGGCTTTGGGTTTCCCTCCGTTGTGCTTTGATTTGTGTGAGGAGAAGCCGTTGTGGTGGGAGAGCCTGTTCGGTAAACGGTTTTTGCGGCTTTCAGTATTGGCTTTTAGCTTCTCTATAATAATTAAATTTTAAATAAAGTATTTTTAAGATAAATTTAATAGTTTATTATAGTATATATTGCGCTGATGTTATTTATATCGGTCAAAACTATATACAACTATCTCTCTTCATATTTTCTCTCATGAACAATCAAAATTCGAAAATTTCTGTCAGTTTTAATCATAAATCATAAGCCTTAGTTCAAAAGAACAGGGGCTCAGCTAGTGAGCACTGAGCAGGGTTTGTGATCTGATATGTGTGCTTAAAATAGTAATCTGGTCCAGTTCTTGATCACTGCAACTGCAAGGGATTTATAGAGTAATGAACCGTTTAGCACTGTGTAAAATGCTGTCATTTACTCTAGTTCTAAGCAGTGGTACGGAAAATGGTATGCTCTCGGGTCTCGGCGGACGGATGTGTACCGATAATCGACTAAACACGATTAATCGGAATTTAACAGATGATTATGCGTTCTTATTAATATATTTTATTTATATTTAGAATTAATTAGAAACATTGTATTTACCTAAAGTTATTGTAAATTATCACTCTACAAAATATGTTTTACATTTCATTGTTTATACTTATTTCAAAAGTTACATACTATGAGCACTAGGACACAATATTAAAAACTAATTTATGGTACTTAGTGGACAAAAATAAGCTGTTTTCATGATTAAACAGGAAAAAGCGGATGATTAATCGGAAACTGGCTGATTAATCATATTATACGGTCAATTAATTGTTCGACTGCGCTAGTTATGCTCTGATTATACTATTCATGACGATTTAGCCACCGTCACCCATTAATCGCCCGGCTAATCGACCGAGTCGACCGTTTTCCAAGTACTGCTACTAGTAGTTCTGCACTCTTGCGGATCGACTTGTGGTGTCCAGCCGTCCAGGTCTGAACTTTTCGCCGCTCCAAACTTTTCACCCATCAATCTGCAGCTCTGCAATCTTCGGAACGTTAGCACTTTTCACCCACCATGCAGCAGTTTGTCGAATAGCTTCAAAAATCAAACATGATTGTTCGGTTAGAAAAAGTCATCTGGTAGATCCGTTAGTGGAGTTTAGTTGAGATATTTTTTCTCCCAAGTGTCTAGAGTCATGCAGATCTTTAAAAACTATTTTTTTACGTAATTATGCAGCTAGGTACTACAAATAAGTATATTTATGTTAAACCATAGAGTTATGTTTGCAGATTGTAATAAGATGGAAACACAGAGCGCCGGATGCTGTCCTCAACACCTTCCTCGCGGCCGCGCTGTGGAGTACTTGGAAATGTTGAATATATAAGCACATATAGGTTTAATTTATTCCATAAATAAATCATGACATCATGCACGTAAAATAACAGAACCATCACATGCATAAAAGATCTAGACATGTAAACCAAGAAATTGTACATAAACAGATCTAATACAGAGAACATTATCGTTATGCATCGATGGTTCTGTTCGACGGCTTGTCGATGTAGACGCCGCAGCACGGTGAGGATGACACGGTCGATGACGATTCGCGGCCGAACGACGAGGAAGACGAGCGAGCTACAGTGGCGCGGCGCGCAGAGCGCTTCCCAAAACCTTATTCGCCTCTCCGGTGCAGACTTGGCGGCGGTTGCCCGAGACCGCTCTCCCGAACGATGCGGTGCACGCCGGCGACGGACGAGTAGACTACGTGGGACGGCGCAGACAATGGATGGAGGAGGCAAAACCCTAGATTGATTTTCGCACATCAGTATGGAGGCGGCGACTCAGATTTATAGAAAACCGGGACGCGTGATCAAGACGCCGAACGTTCTCCATAACTCGAATCAACCGGATTAGTCGCAGAATCGATCCGGATTTACCGCCACACAAAACAAAGAAAAGATAAATCGCAAAGGAAGCGCGTCACGCAAGCACTGGAGCGGATTTTGGCGACCATTCACGCAGTGCCGGCGCGCGCGCCGCCGCCCTTCAAATTTCGCGAGGCGAGGCGAGCGCAGCAAGCGCGTGTTATCCTCTAGTTCTCTCCACACATGCCTCAAGTGACTAGGAGTGCACCATCCCTTTTAAGGTGGTCTTCTCTCCTAGAACTAGCAATATGGTACTAAAGGTCACATGCATGCCTCCTTTGCATGAGTGGGCCTTTGAGATTTAATAGGAATTATTTTTATTATATGGGCTTGGCCCACATAATCCAACAATCCCCACCGATCTCAAAGTCCCACAGATTTGCCTGAATTCCAATGTATTGTTTATATATCGATTTCGATGGAGACCGATTAAGGTTGAACATCCACCTAGAACTCCAAGCTACACTTACTCACAACTTGAACAATGGACTATGCCTTGAATTGCAAGTTTGGTGCAAGCAAGCTTCACTTAAAGACTTAATCGATACTAGGCCGCGAAGAGGCTACCCTCGTTGGAGCGTATAAGTCATACTCCTTGGTCTCTTCATGAGCTTAGTAGGAGATTACCCAAGATCTCCATAGATCGCGACTAACAATCGGACTCATATAGGTGTGTTCTTTCAAGAACGCTCGCAGATAGCGTCTTCGCTTCTAAAAGCCAATGGAACACATTAAGACCTTAGTCAACCTCGCCTTGCGCTTCGAGAGTATTGCATCTTCACATAGAGAGGGTTGAAATTACTCTCCTACGCTTAACTAATGACTTGTTTTTCCTGATCCTAATTCACGGATCTCCGATCACATAGGTTGGGTTAGTACCATAGATAACTCACATGGGTCTCATACCCATCTCCTTCGATGCACTATCTATCACATTCCGTGATAGTCCCTTTGTAAAGGGATCTCGCGAGTTTTTATCTGCTTGGATGTAATCCAAGGTTATAACTCCGAGTTTCTCAATTTCTCGACAGCACTTCAATCGTCTCTTAACATGCTCGACGATTTCATATTATCCTTAGAATCGTTCACTTTAGCGATAACGGTTTGATTATCACGATTCATAAGGATAGCCGCATCGCTTTTCCACCGTAGGTAGATCCATCAATAGATCTCGAGCCATTCTCGCCTCAACAATAGCAAGTGTCTAGTGCCGCAAGCTCGCTTCCATGGTTGACCTCGTCAAAATGGTCCGCTTGCAAGACCTCCATGAAACAAAGACCACCACCAATAGTGAAAACATATCCACTAGTGGCTTTGATCTCATCAAGCATCGAGATCCGGTTGGAATCACTATAACCCTCCAAAGACCGACGGTACCCAGATAATGAAGTCCAAAGTTCGAGGTACCTTTCAGATAGCGCAACACTCGCTCAAGCGCCTTCCGGTGATCATCTCCTAGGTTAGATGTAAACCGACTCAATTTGCTCACAAAGAAAGGAGATGTCCGCCTTGTTGCACTAGCTAGGTACATTAGTGAGCCAATTATCCGGGAGTATTCCGGTGATTCCTAGCAATTTTCTTATTCTTACGAAGTAACACGCAAGGATCATAAGGTGTTGGAGAAGGCTTGTCGTCGGAAAAGCCAAAACGGCTCAAGACCTTTTCCGCATAATGAGATTGCAAAAGTGTAATCCCATCCTCACCTCTAACCAATTTAATGTTTAGAATAACATCACCACTCCTGGATCTTTCATATCAAAGTTTTGAGACAAGTATGATTTGACCTCATTTATCACACTAATGTTTGTCCCAAAAATCAAGATGTCATCCACATACAAACATAGAATAACTCCTCACCCCCACCATAACGATAGTATACACATTTATCCGCCTCATTGACAAAGAAGCTGCAGATGTCGTTGTTCTATCGAACTTCTCATGCCATCGCTTAGGGGCTTGTTTGCACCATACAAAGATTTCAACAGCTTTAACACATTGCCTTTTGACCTTCTACTACAAATCCATCAGTCGTTCCATGTAAATTTCCTCATCCACTCTCCGTTAAGAAAGTGCATCTTAACGTCCATTTGATGAACGAGAAGACCATGTGAGGCAGCCAAAGCAAGTAGTACTCGAATTGTGGTCATCTAGCAACAGTGAGTAAGTGTCAAAGAAATCTTCGCTTTCTTCTCGAGTATAGCCCTTGGCAACAAGCCGAGCCTTATATTTTTCAATAGTACCATCCGCCTAAGCTTCTTTTTGAACACCCACTTGCACCCTACAGGTTTGCACCCATAAGGTTTATCTGTCACTCCCGTGTTCCATTAGCGATAATGGAATCCATTTCACTACTGACACCTCCTTCCAAAGAGTCCGCATCGGGATGCATACGCTTCGAAATAGACTTGGGAGTGTCGTCCACAAGGTACACAAGTGAAATCATCACCAAAGGATTTGAATATCCTTTGTCTCTTGCTCCTTCTAGAGCTCCACCGTCATCCTCCTCATTGACAAGTTCATGTGTATGTTCAAAAGGTTCAGGTGATGTGATTGAACTGGGAATTATTTTGAAGGTTGACTAGTAGTGTTATGTGTATCCTTCATAGGAAAAATATTCTCAAAGAATGTTGCATCTCGAGACTCCATAATTGTACCAACATGCATGTCGTACCTCGGTTTTAATTATCAAAAATCTATAGGCAATGCTATGATTAGCATATCCCTAAAAACGCAGATCCACGCTTTAGGTCCAAGCTTGCGTTTCTTAGTTATTGGCACATTAACTTTCGCCAAGCACCCCAGTGCACGCAAGTAAGAAAGTGATGGTTTTCTCCCAATCCATACCTCGTATGGTGTTTTGTCCTTATTTCGTTAGGAACTCTATTTAATACATGATTAGACGTTAGCAAAGTCTCCCCACCATGCCTTAGGTAATCCAAAGAAGATCTAACATGGCATTCACCAAGTCACTAACGTGCGGTTTTCCTTTCGGCAATCCCATTTGACTCGGGGAATAAGGAGGCGCCCTCTCATGTATAATGCCATGTTCCTCACAAAATAAGTCAAATTCGTTTGAGAAATACTCTCCACCACGATCCGACCTAAGTCTTTTATCTTTCTATTTAACCGGTTTTCAACGCTTTATAGATTTTAAAATAGTCTAAAGCCTCATCTTTCGCTTTCAATAAATACACATAATGTAACCTAGTTGCATCATCAATCAATGTCATGAAATATCGCTTTCCACCCTTCGTCAACACGCCATTCATCTCGTAAAGATCCGAATGCAGGAGTTCTAGTGGTGCCAAGTTTCTCTCCGGCAGACCTTGTGAGACTTACGAGGTTGCTTTGATTGCACACACTATGGCATTTAGAACCTTTGGTGATGGAAACGTTTGGAATTAAATTCATCGAAAGCCGAGACATCAAACCAAAATTAATATGACATAGACGTGAGTGCCAAACATTAGACTCATCATCCACACCGCCACAAATATGGTTTACAGCCTTATTGCGTAAATCTGATAGGAAAAGCTAACAAGCCTCCGCACTCATAGCCTTTACCAATAAAATGTCCATGTTTAGACACGACTACTTTATTAGACTCAAATACCAACTTAAGCCCGTCTCTACATAAACGGAGCCACTAACGAGATTCTTGTCTATAGAAGGGACATGTTGCACGTTCTTCACCGCACGATCTTTCCAAGTAAACTTCAGATCTACCGTGCCAACACCATGAACAGAGCATGTGACCCATTCCCATTAGGACGGAGGAATCTCAAGC
This sequence comes from Dendrocalamus sinicus, assembly GCA_036346575.1. Taxonomy (NCBI): domain Eukaryota; kingdom Viridiplantae; phylum Streptophyta; class Magnoliopsida; order Poales; family Poaceae; genus Dendrocalamus; species Dendrocalamus sinicus. The sequence goes on along the minus strand of CM070654.1, from coordinate 30,710,790 downwards.
GACTGATAAGAAGAAAACAACGAAATATCAGCACACACATGTACATTAGCTCCTCGTGATCAATCCACCAATTGGTAGATTGACTAATCGAAAGAACGAGAGGTAAATTACCATACCCACCCCATCTCCGCCTTGCCAATGGTCACGCTGACGACTTAGAAGTCCGTCCGCAGTGCCTTCTTTCCTTTGCGTTGTGGGCACTTCTTGGCCATGTGACCGGGCTCACCGCACACAAAGCAAGTTCTATCATCCCGATTGTTGTTGTTCTTCTTCTTCTTGAAGTTGGTTGTCCGTTGGGCTTTAACAAATTTCCTTTGTTCTTGCTTGAGGGTTTCTGCACCACATTGGCACTAGATCGCCTCCATCACCCTTAGACACAGGCGTCCTTTTCCGAGCTTTCTCCTCAATTTCAAGAGACCCAATCAGATTCTCAACAGAGTATTCTTGTCTCTTGTGTTTGAGTGTTGTTCCAAATTCCTCCATGAAGAAGGTAATTTCGCAATAATACATCCACCACAAACTTGTCTGTAAGGCACACTTCAGAGTTCGAGTTCCTTGGCAATGACCTCAGATCTCATGAGCCCGATCTACTACGTAACGGTTATCAACCATCTTGTAGTCATGAAATTGCTCCATGACATACATGTCATCTGCTGCATCAAGAGCAACCGTATTTGGAATTCAGTGCATCCCATAACTCCTTCGCGTCGTCATGTGCATATACACCTCGCAGACGGTCAAGAAGAACACTAAGAATGCATCCAACAAAGAGAGTAGTGGCGCCTCGAATTCTTTCTCGCCAAAGATCAAGAACACCTTCAGCTTGCCATTACTAACCTGAATACATTCATAGCAAGTAAGCCACAGAGTGACCCCGATCCGCCATCTCTTAAAGTGCACACCGAGAATTTATCCGCCTCGGTGCATCGGCAAATCCAACCATAGTAAAACCACAATGCCTACAATAAGGTTTTGGATTGTTGAATATATAAGCACATGTAGGTTTAATTTATTCCATAAATAAATCATGACATCATGCACGTAAAATAACAGTAACCATCACATGCATAAAAGATCTAGACATGTAAACCAGAAACCGTATATGAACAGATCTAATACAGAGAACATGACCGCATGCATCGATGGTTTCGCTCGACGGCTTGCCGATGTAGACGCCGCAGCACGGTGAGGATGACACGGTCGATGACGATTCGCGGCCGAACGACGAGGAAGACGAGCGAGCTACAGGCGAGCCGCGCAGAGCGCTTCCCAAAACCTTATTCGCCTCTCCCGGCAGACTTGAAGGCGACGGCCCGAGACCGCTCTCCCGAACGATGCACGCCGGCGGACGGACGGAGTAGACTACGTGGGACGGCGCAGACAATGGATGGAGGAGGCAAAACCCTAGATTGATTTTCGCGTATCGTATGGAGGCGCGACTCAGATTTATAGAAAACCGGGACGCGTGATCAAGACGCTGAACGTTCTCCATAACTCAGAATCGAACCGGATTAGTCGCAGAATCGATCCGATTCACCGCCACACAAACAAAGCAAAAGATAAAATCGCAAAGGAAGCGTCGCGCAAGCACTGAGCGGATTTTGGCGACCATTCACACAGTGCCGTGCGTGCGCCGCCGCCCGCCCCTGCCGGCGAGGCGAGGCGAGGCGCAGCGAGCGCGTGTTATCCTCTAGTTCTCTCCCACACATGCCTCAAGTGACTAGGAGTGCACCATCCCTTTAAGGTGGTCTTCCTCTCCTAGAACTAGCAATATGGTACTAAAGGTCACATGCATGCCTCCTTTGCATGAGTGAGCCTTTGAGATTTAATAGGAATTATTCTTATTATATGGGCTTGGCCCACATAATCCAACAGGAAATCCACGATTGACAAGGTTCTCAACAACAAAGGTACCTCCCCAATTCGAACGACTCTTCGCTGTGATGAAGATCTCATACTCTGGGCTCATCTGTGCAAAAATCCGTAGCTTGCGGCAATGCTGCGTTCCTGGCATGCATACGCCCACGTTCATGTAACGTAGGATCCGTTCAAAAGTGTCGTGACTGCTAGTTTTTGTCTACAAGCTGTTAGCTGAAATATCACTATAGCAGCGGTAAGAAACTGCAGCTGAAGCTAGGTATGTTCAATTCAGCTCTTGGTTTTTGACTTTCTGCTGAGTTGATTTGGATAAGCAGAGTACATATGATTTTGCTGAGCTGAGCTGAGTACATTAATTATAGTTATGTCTACGTATAGACTAAGGTACGAAAATTGCACGTGGTAAGTTAACATTTGTAGTTTACATATTAGCGTATATAACACGGTATGTACGTCAAATTATCAGGGATGATGAATGGGGCTTGTGCCTGACTCGTGTCCTGCAACTCGCAGTCAATGATGAAGTTGTGAAGGGCCATCGTTGCCACACTTATGACCTTCTACTTAGGTACATCGTAGCTAGCGATGTTGTCGAGGATAAGCCACTTCATGTTGCGCATGTCAAATGTCTGCTCGGCGACGTTGCAGAGGGAGGAATTATGGAAGTTGAATACCTCCTGCATCCAATCGGGCTGATTGCAAACCTGAAACTCTCAAATGTGATACCTATAATTCTGATAGGGAGAGGGGTACTCCGGCCTATTCGGATAGCCAGAGTCCACAAGGTATTACTTTAATGCACGAACCAAGTGAGTAGTGTCAACAAATGAGTTACATTTATGCAAAGATGACACATAAGCACAATGAGTCGCTTTACTTATAGGTGGGATAGGGAATCAATCCTCATATTTCACAAGTATTTTTCGAAGCACCCATATGTCGTGAATTGATCTGGGCCATCTGACGCACACAAATATGAAGCAAGCATCGAAGTTGCACACCGCTAGCACGTTCTGACTGGTGTACATGTGCCTATTGTAATGTCTAGCATGCTCAGTAAGTGATACCATAACTTGCACATGGGTACCATTAATTGCCCTAATGCAGTCACGAAAGTTAGGGTAGAACCTCTGTTATAATAGTCTGAGATGCACCGTTTGGAAGGTGGGGTCATGTGGTGCAATGTTGCTACCTGTGAAACAGGTCATGCACTTGAGAACTTGCGTGAACTTCCTGCTGATAATGCATGTGGAGTGCTCAAACATCGCCCGTCAGGTGGACTGAGGCACCCCACAAGTCCAAAAGGAATAGTGGAGTGCTTCTCTAGAGCACATTTCAATTGTTGATTGGAGTCCGAAGTTTGCTACTACCTACTAGTGTGTCATGCAACCGTTTGAACTCTGCTAGTCGCTTCCGGAACATGTCATAGCAGCGACGTTCATCGGTGAGCTGCTGTTCGACCCACTGTATCATAGTAATAATGGGTACTTGAGGTGGTGGCCTGGAAGACGTTGCTGTGTCATCATCACCGCTAGAAAAGGCGACATATGCAAGGAGCGCAAATGAACCAGTGGAGGCCTCATCCAAGCCGCCCCTACCATGCTTGTCTCTGCATCCACTAAGTAGTGCGTACACATTCAAACAACGACACAAATGGCGAAACAACATCCAACAAAACAATACTCAGCAATCATACCGAAAACAAATGAAGTCCCAACAATAGAGTAACATTACAATGCATAACAACGAAATAGAGTCCCAACAACAGAGAAACATCTCAATTTGGCAAAGAAAAAGCAAAACGACAGTGAACATATAGATGACCGGAGCGAGGACGACGTATCTCATGTCGTGTTCGTCACATGCCCCCATGTGTGCCTGATCCACCAGAGATGGCCCTTGGTCGTCTTCATCACCATAAAGTTATCACGCCATTCATTCTTGATGAAGATCTGACTTATGTAGTAGTGCTCATCGGTGTCTTCCCCTACACTAGCCTCCTCCACCATAGCCATGAGTTGCACCAGCTCCTCGCGAGCTAGGTCATGCATCAGGGAGGTCACGCACATACCAGAGCCACGCGTAGGGGCGTGTGTTTTCTCGTATAGGTCGACGAGGTGCTTCAACTCGGCATTGCGGTCTATCATCTTTCCTTTCTGACTACTGGGAGAGCGGGACACGCACGGGCGCTTGGCTCATGACGGCCTTGCGCTGCCACCTTGCAGGGCTGTCCGATGTCCTCCTCATTCTCGGACGGCAAAGTGTCCACCCCAAGAACAAAGGTGTGCTCATTCATGCACACCGTCGTGTCGAAGATTACTTCCATGAGTTCTTCGTTCTCCAGGGAAGGTTTTCTTGAACTTGAGCACGGACGTCTTGCCCTAACAAATCAAGAGAATGTGGCATGCATCAAACAACAGATGGAAAAAGGTACCAAGAAAATGGGGAACCAAAATAACACACACGACGGACACTCACTGTGGATGCCTGCGCCCATCAGAAGTCATCGGCAATGATGGAGCTAGTTTTAGGATTGACCCCAAGACTGGTGGCATGTTGTTTCAGAGTCTTCCATGCTGGGTAGTCATATTTAAGGGCGTCCCTTTGTTCTTCATTTGCTTCCGAAGGTAAGTGTGGCTGATGCTGCTGGCAAACTTCTGGCATAGGTTGTCATACCCCCTTGGTATTGAGACAACATATCTCCTCACACAAATCTCCAAGAAAACATGGATGCATCCCCGTTCCAGGTTGCCATGGACTTGTTGTAGGATCAAGGATAACCGATTAGAGCGGGGTCAATAGGAGGTTTTAAAATTTTCTTGCCTTCTAATATGCAAAATGTACAAGAGCTAAAAAAGAGATAAAAGATACCCAATGAGCACACAATATTTTTACCGTGGTGATCGGAAACTTGCCAGTTTCCCCTAGTCCACGTTGAGGAAAGCCCACACGAATTGGACCGACTCCACGAATTAAGCCTCACCTCCTCAATCCACTAGTGGTAGTCCTTCCTGCACTCCAAAGGTGGTGGACTCCAAACCACTCATAAGTCGATGTCGGACTTCTTCACAATCTTCTTGAAGAAGTCACTGTGCAAACTCCACTAAGTCGTCCAGGTGCCGGCAAACACCAAGAGTAAAATATCACATGCTTCGCTTGACGACAATCATTTCTCAAAGGATCAACTTAAAGGATGCAATGCACTTATTTGGCTCAACCACCTCAAATAAATGCACAATGAGAAAGAGAGGTGTAGAGTGAATACTCAATGCTCAAAAATGTTTAATAGGGTTTATCCTCACTATCCTTGAGTAGGTGAATGGGTATTTATACCCTCACCAACCAAAACTAGCTGTTAGAAGTGAATTCCAGAAAAATTCAGGGCGAGCGGAAGTATCGCAGGCCAAAGACCGGTACTTCCGCACCTGTTCTGACGCGACAGTAACGGCTATGTCAGAGCTTTTGAACTAGCTGTTAAAAATCAGCGCGGAACTACCGCCATTATACATTTGGTAGTTCCGTTAACCTGTAGTTCCAGGAAGTTGACACGGTCTTCCGTTTGGACCGAGGCCAAGAGTTGTGCCCTCTGGAAAAAAGTTCCGCCCGACCTTCCGGAGCTTCCATGCTCTGGAAGTACCATTTGAGGCTACGGAACTACCGCTCTATGGTAGTTCCACCATTGAAACTCTGGTACCTTCATTTGCCACGGACTCAGAATCGTCTCGAGGGTGCTCTCTGGAAAAAAGGCTCTGCTCGGATAGCCGGAGCTTTCGGCAAGCGCAAGTACCACGATTTGTATGTCGGCACTTCCAGTTGTTCGGACAGAGCACCGAGCGATTTCGGGAGTGCTCTCTGAAAAAAAGGTTCCGCTCAGTTTTTCGGAGCTTCCGAGCACCGGAAGTACCGCTCAAGACTGCAGAACTTTCGCTCTATGGTAGTTCCGCCGTTAAAAACTTCGGTACTTCTGTTTTTCTAGACAGAGCACAAATTTGGCTATTAATTTTAATATTCAATAAATGCATGATCCTAAATTAATCCAAATGGCACAAAAATATGCTATCAAGCTACTTACCATGATCCCTCTTTATAATATGACATTTAGCCTATAATCCGATCTTCTATCCTTTCTCTTAAGACCAGTAAAAATAAAAAGAGGGTCCTAGTCTATATATACCTTTGTCTTGAGCCATTTTGTTCTTCAAGTTGATCCTTAGCGTGTGTCTTGTCATCATTTTAGGGACTTAGCCTTTTAAACACTTAACAAACTCGTTAGTCCCATATTCACATAAATTTATTAATTACCAAAACCATTTTTAGGGGCATAGATGGTTTCACTTGTTCATCTGGATCGATGCTGAAGAAGCTATTTGGGCCAAGTAATCAAGAAACCAAGAGAACACGCCAAACACAAGAAAGCCTCCCAACCGGATGCAATGTCGACAAATTGGAGGAATAAATCGGCAACACAAAGCAAAGAAAACAGGAAAACCAACAAACCAGAGGTAGGGCACACTATGGTCGGCACATGCAAAAGACTAAATCAGGGCCGAAAGCATAAACCTCTGCGCATCGGTGAGCAGGATGAGGGAGGAAGTCAGCGGATGGGACGAAGGCAGGGAATGGGTCGGTTCCGGAGATAGAACCAAGTTTGTCGGAGGAGACTCATGCGGGGAGGAAGTGGGGTGCCACAGGAGGAGGCTGGATGCGGGGATGGTAGATCCAAAGGAGGAGCTCGATGATCCGATAAGGGAGGTGACCAACCAAATATGGAGAGAAAGACAAGCTCATAGCAAGCGGAGAGGTGTGTGGGTGGAGCTATGTGAGTAGAGTGGGGAAAGGTGGCAACAGTGTGAGTGGGGAAGTGTCGGTGCAGTCCCTTATCCATCCACCCATGACTCGCTCACCTCTACCGCACACCAGCTACTGACACCGTCCTACGACAGAAGCTGAGCTATTCCAAACCGCATCTGGCTTTATGAAGCTAGAAGCTAGAAGCGGACATAGTTTGGAACGGGGCCGCAGCCCGACTCTGCTTGCCCTGCTCCCCTGTTTTTCTCAAGCTCTGTAACCTTGGATCTTTTTGGTAAATAAAATGTTCAGGTAGGCTGCTTGCCTACCATAGTTTTCCTCTAAATATAGGATGGAAATATATAATTGCGTTCCTTATACAACTAAAACACCTCATATTTATATCAGATCCGCATCATTTTAACTTGAATCCTGCATCATTATAACTTGAATCCACCACAATCAAAAGTATAGTTTTTTCTTTTTCACTGATTAATATGGTAATTTTTAACTATTGAATAACTGATAGATGAAAGATGCTACCCACAAGTATCAAGTTTTATGTTTTATTTTGCGATTTTAACAAGTTTTGGGTTTCAAATTTGGATTACCATGGAAGTTTTTGCAAGGTTTCAACACGCATAAAAGAACCAAATTAGACATTTTTTCATAAAAAGAAATTAAAAAAAGGTGTTATCTCAGTGATCAAACTACGAAGATGTGGTCAATCAAAGACAACACCTACATACAACTCGAAGTAGCCACTGTACAAAGGGTTGGCTAGCGAGCCAAGTTGTGTTTTTTTAGTTTCGTTCCAAATTGACTTGTTTTGATTTTGTGACATCTTATTTATAGTTTAGAAGTAATTTTGTTATCGAGTGAGCTAACGAGCGGAGTCAAAACGAGCCTGCGCATAATTGTTTCACTCGAAATAATTTATTTCATTTTTTCACAGAAATGAGCTTAATTGGAGCAAGTTCAAACCTAGCCCACGATTCCAATAAATGAGTTTTTTGCTAGCAGTCTAGTGGTGACAGCGGTTGCAGGGATTTTGAGGCAGCAACGTCATTATTGGTTTGAGAGTAGTGGCGATGGATATCTAACTCGATGCAAGTAGTGCACTGTCATTTTTGTTTGAGGCCATAGTGCCTTGTCAATTTGATAGCAAGAATAAATGGGAAGGGCTCAGATATGTACTGACGATAGAGATTCAGCTTAGCGGTAGTAGTGCAACAGATAGGACTCAAGGATGTCTTGCTGACTAGATTTGGGAGAATTTTTTAAATAATTCTTTTTTAATTGGAAATACAAAAGTATATATGTGTTTTTATTTTTTACAAAATGAACCCCTATTGCCCAACCGTTAGGCCACATGAATGCAGTCACCTAACGGTTGAACGATAGGTACTGTCACCCAACCGTTCGGCGATAGCACCTCCTATCGCCTAACCGTTCAGCGATAGGAGGCCTTCATAACTCGAATGCCCAAGCGCTCGAGCTCACTGCTGACGCTGAGCGCAAGAAGAGGAGAGGAGAGGAAAGAAAGAGAAGACAGGAGAGGAAAGAAAGAAAAAAAGAGGAGAGGAGAAGAGGAGAGGTAGATGGAGAAGGAGAAGAGGATGTTCATCCATAAGTTAAATTTTTTTATGTTTTAATCTATGTTTTTGTGGTAAGTAAATAGTTTGTTTAGTGTAAAAATAATATAACTAGCATCCATAGAAAATTATAGTTAGTGAAAAAGGTATAACTTTGGTTAGATGGCTGGAAAGAAAAACACAAGGAGAGGAGAAAGAAAAGAAAAGAAAAGGGAGGAGAAATACACGTATAATTAATTTATTTCATTGCTAATATTTAACTGTGAGGATCTCATGGCATGTTAGAGTACTGTGAAAAAGTTTGGTAGTCATGTTAAAATGCAAAATATTAGTAGACAATATTTATGCATAAACAGTGCGGGCCAAAAATAATAAAATGTCTAATACACTCAATTGATAAGTCCACATATTGTAACATTAGTAAAATAATAACAAACGACGGGTACAATAGAAAATCCAAATTTAAATGCAGTATCTAGCTTGAATCGACTAGAGGTTTGTCATTTAGCCACCATAGCGTAGCTATTATATGTCCCAGTAAATTAAAATTGAATATTTTAATTTGAAGAAATAAAATAAAAAACAATGCAAGAATGTTTCAACGAGCAATGGAAGGGTTACGCTATGAGGAAAAATTAACCGATATCAAGAGACCTGCACGTTCATTGTGGCATCTGTCTTAGGGAATGAACGACGTCTTAACCATGTGGTAGTGTAGTTGTTCACGATAGATAAACGGTTGTAGAAATCTAAATTATAGTACACCAATACTTTCATAACGTGTGACGCGATTTGACTAGTTGTAATATTGAAAATATTTGCAGGCAGACATCAGCCATGCTAGTACTCACTAGATTAAAAGTGCATTACAGTGTTGACACCATTCGTGAAGGTCAGTATGGTGTTGATTTGAGCAGTTTTTCGCAAGCCACTCTAGTACACCCGAACGACGAGAATGCATGAATCATAGATGTGATGTACTGGTTCACCCGCAGCTTCTTCTTGGATCCTAAGGTGTGCAACGTCGTCATACAAGAGCTTGAAGCCTGTCTTCCACTCACATTAGATGGGAATTGAGAAGACTGATTCGCATAGTTGTGTGGAAGGGCTTTCTGGATACGAGGGCGTATTGTTTGTGCAACCATGCCCAAAAGAAGCTGTACAAGACCTTATCGATGGATATCATCCAGGTAGTGGAAGCAGCTCGGCCATCCAGTATGTTGGTGAAGAAGAGAACCTGGAGGTCAGTGTTACGGAGGGTGCGAAGGATATTGCTTGTGACGAGGTCGACATGATAAATGCAGGAGAGGAAGATCACTCACCTCACGCTCAGCCTATAGGACATCTTGATGAAGGAAAGCATATGGAGTACATAGTGTATCAAATGGAGAGCGATGACCAAATGGTTTGGGCTGAAAAGGAAGTTGTACAGGAGGAGGACGACGATAGTTCCAATGAGAACGAAGCTCTCATTCCTAGGAATGGGAAAAGTTTGATGTTGAGGGTGTTGCTACGGTTGCACAAAAGTTCGGTTTGCATGCAATGTTTGTTGACAAGGCATCCTTGCAGGATGCCATTAAACTGTGAGCTCTATCCATATAGCAGATGTTTCAAGTCATCAAATTTAGCAAGAAGCAGTACACCGTTAAGTACGAGCAGGCTGATTGCCCTTGGAGAGTGCACGAACGTAGACCGAAATATGAAACTCACTGGATTGTTGGAGTTAATCCTGGTATGTGTGTAATCCATGATCACCACACCAGAATGCTGAAGGCCATAAAAAAACTTCAGCAAGACCCTGAGGAGTCGTTTTCTGGCCGAATATGAGGAACAGATAGTGCATTCACTACCTAAGAGACAACTTCTTCAAGCAGTTTCTGAAACAACCATTGATGAAGCTATTCAAGACCACCCCTCCCGCTTTGGGAGCTCGTCAGACCAGGGCTCCTGACCATCTTTTCCTCTCGAGGCCAAGGCCCCGACACCCAGCGCTGAGGAGGAGGCCCAAGCATCACTAAGGTAGAGGCCCAAGCAGAGCCGTACGGGAGGACGCATAGCTGGTGTGGGCCGTGGTGATGAGGGAGGGGTGCTGTTGGGGGCCTAGTAGGGGTCATCCGCCTGCGCTGGCTGTACTTTATTTCTTTCTCTAATATTTAAATTTCATACTTACTGTGTGATGTCTATAATACTATACGTTCTTATTTATACTCCTTCGTATGATGTATATTTGTTTACAAATTAAGACCTCAAACACTAACTTCTTTGCTATATAACATACCATGGACTATCTAAAATATTTCTAACTATCATATAGCACTACTTTATAGTCTAACAACACCATCAATAGACGATGTTCAATCTCACATCCAAATAAAAAAATAAATTATTTACTCTAGGCTCTAGTCGCTGAACTGTTGGGCGACAAGAGTGAGAGCGAAGAAGAAAACAGACGATATGAGGTGTTTGTTGCGGGAGAATCAAATAGTGAGAGCCACTTGCTGCAAGAATATGGGCTTGTTCTTTTTTGGCTTATAGTTATGGCTTATGGATTTTGATTGAAATTTTTGAATTTTGGGCCGTTCGTGACAGAGATTACGGAGAAAGATACTTATTTGCGATTTTCGCTAGTACAGATGTTGGGTTTTTAACGTGTACTACAATTAACTTATAGACTTTAGTTTAAAAAATACTTTGTTTAAAAGGTAGGTATTTTAATAAAAACTAAAAATTATTTTTAGAAGTAGCAGAGATCAGATCTATCTTATAGCAAACTTTAAGTCGTGCTCCACCGAGCCAACGTCCAGGTCGAATGTGCGGACGGCACTCGCTCCCTTTTCTTGCGGCCGAAAGGGACACCACACCATAGTCCCGCACCGTACGGCCAGTCTGGCCTTCTAAATTCCTGGGCCCAGTCCACAGCCTCACCTGACCCCACCTGTCATGCACTACCGCCCGCGGAGCCACCTCGTTTCTCTTTCCCCATAACACGCAAGTAGAGGGGAGGCAGCACGCTAGTACGGCAGCAGCGGTTGGCCACCAGCCCACCACCACGTCCATCGCCTCGCCGCCGTCGGAGAAGGAGGGGGCGGCAATGGCGGGGAAGCAAGGCCGCAACGGCTTCGACGACGACAACGTCAACCCCTTCGCGGTGAGTGCGCCTCGCGCTACGTGCCCGCCCTGTCCCGCGTCGTCGGCACACCAGCCTTCGGGAAGCTTTCCGCTATTTGCGTAGATCTCGGGGCTGCCTTCTCTGATCTGATCCGCGTCGGCTGTTGCTCGCGTTTGGGATCCTTCATTGCTTGGTTCCTGGCGCGCTGGATCTGACCATGGGAGGGGGATGGGATGGCGAGATGCGGATTTGTGCGCTTCGAGTTGGCAATTACGCTGTGTAGGTAGTATAGGTTGATTGCTCTTCGAGCGGTTGGTTAGCTCTGGATCTGTGTTCGTGTGAAGAACTAAGCTGCGAAGTGGATGATTGGTTGCTTGTGTTGGGTGAATGGAAGGGAGATACGTGGTAGTACAATTTAGCTTAGTTGTTGGAATTTGGGATTTGGTGTTGTAGCTTACTAACGCAATGCGGTACATTTGGTGTGATGCAAGAGTATCTTGCACTTTCCCTGGTTTGGACTATGTTTGTTTGGTATTGAGTTTACTCCGACATTGAGCGTACTCCGATTGCAATTGTTTGAGCTCGGTTACCATGCTATATAATTGAATCTTTTAGTGAGTTACGTTATGTAAGAAGGATCTCCAACTTTGTTGTCTTAGCTTGTTTTTGTTGGTAGTGTTTGCCAGGTAGAGGATGTTCCACTTTCTTCTGGTTTGGGAATTTCAATATGATGACATTTTGTTTACCCATTTTTGTGGCATTTTAAGACCGCGCTAATTTTATACCCATTCTTGTGTCTTCAATTAATCAAGTGGTTTCTAAAAGAAACTTCTTCTAAATTCTCTATCGATATGCTAGAAGCTACCTGTATGTTAGAAGTTGGTTAATGTGACACCAAATGTATAGGTCATGGATAAAAATCTTAGGTGTGGGATTTCTTCAATCTAGGTGGTTGGTTTAATGTTCTTTACGAAAAACTAAAATGGAAGTGTGCGTGGCAGACAATTTTTTTAGTAACTGGGTTTATTTGTTGGTGAGTGGTGACATCATCTAGTTGACTTAGATAAGAGCATGTTCGATGGTAATCAACTTCAAAACACCTGCTCTGTGGCAACACACATATCATGGACAATTGTGTGGGTGATCGTAGGCAAAACTAAGCATGCCTGGGCATATGCCAATGATTCAATGAATGCATCTATGTATTACTGGTTGCTGGGTAAGTCAACCTAAAATTACTATGAAGAATCAAGCAATGATGCTGGTGTGCAACAATTCATTTACCCATCTTCAATCAAAATTTTTGGTGATTTTGTACAGTTACTTTTTTTTGCTTGTACTGTTCATTTTATGCTATGACATGTTGACACTTCTATTTTATGTGGAACATTGTTAATGAGCAACAGGTTAGTTGTATCTAATAGAAAATCATGTGATTACTGAGTTGCACAGAAGATTCTAATTCTGGAGTTATTTTTCATAAGTCATAACTATGTGATTGATTTATCTTCCAAATGCCTCCTGTTCTGCAGGGAGGAAGTGTTCCTCCTGCCTCCAATTCTCGGCTCTCACCTCTGTCCCATGAACCAGCTGATTTTTATAACGTGGACATTCCTCTGGACTCAACTAAGGTACTTGCAACTCCATCGAATGTTAACTACTGTATCAAATTCTAGTTTTGGGAATTTTTCGCCACTCAAGAAAATAGTGCTAACTTAGCCTCTTACCGTAACTGGGTAGATGCTCTCTTAACCATGAGCTTTTTTGTCATGGTCAATGTTTGATGCATTATCATGTACATGAAATATACCATGTTGTTCCTTTATTTGTACTGTTTGTGTGCCGAGTTAGTTTTGGTTATTCTGCAATTAGTTTGTTTATGATTCCTTATGCCATGCATCCATTAATCTGCATTTAGGATCTGAAGAAAAAGGAGAAAGAACTCAAGGCAATGGAAGCTGAGCTAAACAAAAGAGAAAAGGTATGTGCCTTACAAATGAGGAGTGATTCAACTTTTCTGTGCTCATTGCCGGTTACTGTAATATTGATAAACTAACTACAAGTTGTTTCATAAGTGATCTTCAAAAGCAATATATTTCATTATGTGAAGCTTGAAGCTACGACTCTGTCATGATGTATTATTTTTTATGCTACCTGAGGCATTGCCTTATTTAGCATTAGATCCAATCAAAGCATGATTTATACAGATTTCCATAGCATTTCTACTGCATATAGTAGCTGCCCTGGCCCTAGAATCCTGACAGTTTCCTAGATGCTACCTATTAATTATCTGCTGATCTGGCCATAACAATGTGGTAAATCTGTAGGGGGTATGTAGTCCACAGAAGTTTTGTACCCTTAACTTGCCAAAATTAACTGTAGTTGACCATAATGAGTATTGGTACCACTGAACAGGTAGTGTGTGTTGACGAAAATCATCGGAGATATACAGACTACCGGAACTGCCCACCTGTTGGTGATTCAATTTCAGTCCTAAAGTAATATGAGCAAAAACAGGACCTGCTTGCACATAGACGTTCTGCTACAAAGTAAAGGGTGTTTTTGCCCATTTGAACTCGTTAGCCAGATAGGGAATCTTTTCTCTACTTTTTGATAAGTTGGTAGGTTACAATGTTGTATTCAGTTTTCCTTTCCAGACTAAAAGGTTCATTTGAGAGAATCATGTAACATGTTGCTTGGGCTTGATATTTAATATGTTGAATTTGAGAGTGAGATGTGAGAACATCTTAAATCAGAGAAGGAAAATGTTTGTTTCCACTGTGTTCCATGTGCTGTATGCACTGTTCCCTTTCTAAATGCTGACCTGATTCCCGTTTTTTGTCTTCCTGCTCTAGGAATTGGAAAGGAAGGAAGAGGCTGCATCCCGAGGTATAATTCATATTCTTTCATTTTTCTGAATAGCTTTGAGCCTTTAATTGTTTACGTTTTGGTACATTTACTAGCATAAAGGTTTGAAGACAGAAACAGGATTGGTATAGGCAATTTGTTCATGAGGAAATGTAGCGATAAACTGCAGTTTGCCTAGTTGAGTGGAGTTTGCAGTTTGTTGTTGGTTTTGTTCACAGAGAAAGCAACATAAATAAATATTTTACTCTCTAGCACGGGACATCAGGGTTATCTCCATCTATGGTTGTTGGTGATATTTAATTTGCTGTTGTCATTTTCTTCGGGAATTGCCAAAAATAAACAGTTGTTTCTTCTCAAAAGAGCAAATTTGATTTGATACTTTTGCATTGCCTGTTACAGTGGGTTTGGACTGTTCATGGCTAAATGCTCTTAAGAGCATTGGCTGCTATTTGTTTATCCTAACTTCATCACTTCTTTGTTTCTTTTGCAGCTGGCATTGTCATAGAAGAGAAAAACTGGCCACCCTGTTTCCCTCTTATTCACCATAATATTTCAAATGAGATACCCATCCATCTACAAAGAATGCAGTACCTTGCATTTTCGTCATTTTTGGGTAAGCCGTGATAATGCTTGAAACGTGTTGTTCAATGTGAGTGTATGCTGTGCTGCCTTGCTTTTTCGCTTGAGTGTGTTCCATTGATTTTTTTTCATATTCTGCACTAGTAATGTAATTATTAACAGGAAGCGAAGGCTATAGGTCTGGATTCTTTGATGTATAGCTAATGTATCTATTATTTTCATTTAATTGGTGGACTGAGACATTTTTCCAGAAAAGAATTTTGGTAGATAGGGGGCTAATTTATGGTTTTTTTGTAACATAGCTAAACTGAGGTGCTTATTTTTGCAAAACTGGGATTTCGTGCAGGATTGGCAGCCTGCCTCTTTTGGAATATCATAGCAACTACAACAGCATGGATTAAAGGGGAAGGTATAGCTGAAGTGTACCTTATTGTCCACACCTGATACATCAGCTGTCATCAACGCTGATATCTCATTGACACTTGAAACTGATTGAACCTCTTTGCTTCAACAGGTGTTATCATCTGGCTGCTTGCCATTATATACTTCATATCTGGTGTCCCTGGGGCTTATGTGTTATGGTATCGCCCTCTTTATTACGCGATGAGGTGAATATATGCTTTCATCCTTTATTAGCAATACAAAAATTTCACCTTTCCAATTATTTCACATGACCGTGTCTTGTTTTATTTCAACGTCTGTCACAGAACTGAGAGCGCTTTGAAGTTTGGGTGGTTTTTTCTGTTTTACCTGGTAAGACACGATAAATTAAAGGCTTTGCACAGTGGCATCTTAGCATTAAATTAAAGGCTCCACATATCCGCAACAACATCAATTGCTCATACTGCATGCCCTACTGACTACTGACAATCTTTGCCCGTTTTCAGATTCATATAATCTTCTGCGTGTGGTCAGCTGTGGCTCCTCCATTTCCCTTCAAAGGAAAGTCATTGGCGTAAGTCTCCTATCCTTGTGTACCTACTGCCTGGGATGTCATGTAGGTATAAGTTGTAAATGAGGTTAGTTGTAGATTGTAAGTTACATTTCCTTAGCCATAATTTGCGTTTCTTATTCCATAAAAAATAAATTGTTGTTTCTTTGAACGATTAGTCTGAAGCTGGTGCATACTTGAGGTCAAGCAACAAGTTCCTGAACCCATTGTTGCCTTCTCCCTGAGTTGTGGTCAATGTTGACCTCGGCAAGGAATTATTGCAGAAACAATGGTAGACCTAAAATTTCTTTTGCAAAACATCAAAAGCACATAATGTGTGATCCTGGAACTGGATGTATTGGAAATTAGGAACAAAAATGTAAAAGCAGGCACATGTTAACAAAAACTAAGATGGTTATGTTTCTTGTAAACCATGCCATATCAAAGTTTTGCTGACATTGACTGATAAGACATGTACCACTTGGTCTAGAAGAACCATGACCGCACCAGTGCTAAACTGACGTCACAGTCCCACAAGGTACTAGACTACTGGTGGTGTTTACCAAGTCTCAGTATCTTCTTCTAAATTGCTCGGGGAAAAATAGCTCTGCTTCAGACTGTCATGTTATCATATTCAGATTTTAGACCTTTCCACTGTAGAATGTTCTCTTTGTTTAGAAGGCCTTCAAGTTTTGTATTTATAACTAAATTTCTTTGCTGTTTTTATTTGCTGTAGTGGGATTTTGCCTGCCATTGATGTGATAGGCAAGAGTGCTATTGTGGGGGTAAGTCTACATTGCATCATTTATCCTTATTACGGGGCTACTAAGTATATTGTCAGGACTCATTTTGCTTATATGATCGCATGTTTGCTTTACTCAGTTCACGTGCTAAGAATTTATTTACCAATGGATCAGCTGCATGTTGTTGCCGCAGAGTCCATTACTAGACTGGAAAATCCTTGCGTTTTGCAACAGATTTCTTGCACCATACCTCACACGCGGTCACACGCACATGAGCACCTGATACCTTGCTTTCTGGCTGGCTTGGTTCTTAGGACTGCATGTTTGATTAAACATCTCATCCTTTGAAAGTCATACACTAAATTTGCAAATCTTGTTTAATTCCTTACTAATGTACATTATTATTTGCATTCTCATCTGGCAGATATTTTACTTTGTTGGATTTGGAATGTTCTGCCTTGAATCACTGCTGAGCATTGGTGTCATTCAGGTGGGTATTGTTCCCCTCTCGTTTTCTGTATTGGTTGGATCTTCAACCTTTTTCTATTCCAAAACCTTAACATGCATATGGTCTTATTACATATTAACTGTTTGGAAGATGCTAGAAAACACTGTCCTGTTGCAACAGGATAGCTCCGGCAGTGCCGGCCTGCACCAGCCTTCGGCGACGCCGCTCCCCATCCCCTCCCTCTCTCTTCTTTGCGCCCACCGCTCTCCTCGCCTTCTTCTCCGTCGGTCATAGCTCCACGCTCCTCTGCCTTCCCCCACCCCTCCTCCCCCACTGGCGGCCGGCGGCGAGGTGGCATGCCTTGCCGCACCGCCGTTTCCCCCTCCCACGCCGTCCTCACCCTGCCCAACCTAATATTCACCGCGCCATCACCTCGCTGTGCCGCCCTCCGCCGCTGCCCACCGCCTCCCTAGTCTCCCTCTACATCCAGGGGGCGCGATGAACATGTCAGTGGCGGTGGCGCCCCTCTGTTAGCCATCAAGAGAGAGAGAGAGAAGCTATCCCATTGCAACGCTATCAAGGTTATTAAGTCGTAAAGTTGAGTCGAGCCGCCATGGGGGTGACTTGGACGACTAGTCTCGACTAGTCCCTAGAGTCAGGTCTGCAATTGTCACAGTTATAATAAAGAAGCAAGCTGAGATTATTATACTAATACTACAACCAAAATAGCGTGTGTGGTGTGCAATGAGGATCTAAGGTTATTGAGTCACTGGTATTAAGTCTCGGTCGGGCCGAGCCTCTAGTGGGCCTCAAACTTACTGATCCAGTGGACCAACACCTAGTCATGCAGCTGGACATGGCTGGCTAGTCATGATTAGTCGCTGACTAGTCCTCTAGCCGCTCGACTAGTCGCTCCAGTCGAGTTGGCCTCCCTAGTCGTCCGTCATGTACCGACTGGATGACTAGTTATGGATTAGTCGCCGATTAGTCGATGACTTAATAATACTGAACGCTATAGAGTTGTTTAGTTTTTCTCTTAACTGTTTTCTCTCTCTTCCAATGATGACTAGGGGTTTACCGCTTGACTAATAGCAAAAGCCAAATGAATGTTTTATATCTCTTCTCAATACGAATTTATGACTATGGAGTATGGACTGTTGACCCCCCTTGTTACTGATGGGCAGCTTCATATGGAATGCATTGGTGCCAATAGGCATAGATATCCTCATGGGATGAAATGTTGTTATATTTGCATTAGAGAGATTTTGCATAGACCAGAGTTCTTTACATTGTAATCATTTCTCACTCTATTTGTATGTTGCCTTGAAAGGAAAATTATCATTCTTTTCCTATCTCTTGATCATTTAACTCTTTAACTCAACCTGCAGCAAGTATACATGTACTTTCGTGGAAGTGGAAAAGCCGCGGAGATGAAACGTGAGGCAGCACGCAGTGCTCTGAGTTCTGCATTCTGATAAAAAAAAAAGCAAGCAGCAAAGTTATAGCTAGATGGTGAGTGGAAGGAAACAGAATGTGCCAATTGGGCATGGCGTCTTGTACATCCCTGCAGCGTGCAGATTTGGATGATCGAAAGCATACAGCTAAATATCATTTTGCCCTTTTGTAATATAAGAACCCTTGTATTGGATATCTTAAGGTGTTCTTTTTTGATATTTGTGACCGAGGTTTTAGATGTGATTAAGAAGTGATGAATGTTCTTGGTGGAGTAGAATTGAATATGCGTGCGTGTGAGTGAAATTACTTGGTTTATTTTCTGGCAACATGGATGCAGCCTGCCATGTTTGTCAGCTGATGGTTCACATGTATGATACAGGATAATTGACGCTCTCCGTTCTTCGTGTGACGTTATTCTCTTCCTTTGCGATGTTATCCAATGGCCATGCCATGTTCTTTTTTAGCTTTTGTTTCTATTTTTAACTTTTCTACAGTAACTAACTTTTAAATAAAATCTTTTTAAGATGAAGTTTACTAGTTAAATGTAGTACATACTATATCGACTTCATTTATATCGGTAAAAACCGTATGTGAGTTTCTATTACTATGTAATCTTTTGTACGAACAGCTTAAAAGCTACAAGCTTCAGCCAAAAAGAAGAGGAATATATCCAGTTAAGTACTTCTCTTTCATTGAGTGAGGTTTCTGTATTCGTACGGTGCAAGGGCCGCTTTTAGTTTTTGATCGTACAATCTGCTTTAGGGGTGGTCAGTTGGGCTAAAATATGCTGGTTTATGGTTTATTTTATACTGTAATTGATTTATTTTGTATTGTAGCTGTTGGTGGTTTTTTTAGAGTAATTAAATTTAAAAAATTGAAAAGAAAAAACAGGTTAGACCATCATGAACAATACAAATGAATACAGAAAAAGAAAGATAAAAAAGCAAAAAAAATAGAAAAAGATGAAATTAATGAATAGTGAACTAGAAACTAGAAGACAAAAGTTGAAGCCGAAATAAGCGGGCATAAATGAAGCATGACTGTACGTAGAACTTTGAAGTCAGGCTAGAGCCCGTGCGGACACCCATTTTGGGGGGGGTCTTGTTCATATGAAGGCTACATTTGGGTACTATTTACATAAATAGTGCCCCTGAGTACATACGCATGTGAATGTTTTTAGTGGTTAAAGTACGTGTGTTTTTAGTGGTTAAAGTATGTATCTGCACTCCGTGAGACTCTTGAGTCTCTATCTCATTTCAAACATATGCATCAAATATAACTATCTAGATATATAAGTGTGTAATTGTGTATGATATCATATATATACATACATGAGTACATCCTTATTGTACCCACTGTAAAAAAAAATATTAGAGATGCTCTTATCCCTCTCCAAATTTACCCTCACTTTCTGTGGCTGCCCCCACAACGCCCAATCTCGCCCCCCTCCGCCGCACCCTAACGCCACCGCCGCCGACCACTGATAGCCTCTTCCTGACACCTGCACTCCATTTTTAGCACCTCTATGGCTTCGACGGCGGCGCTAGCAGTCGAGCTCGTTCGGCCGCCACTAGCTCTGCATCCGCTGACCGGAGATGGGTTCTCCAACACGGCGCTGAGATTCGTGCATGGTGCACCTGCCGACGTGCAGCCTCATGATTCGTGGATGATGACAATTCCCCGAGAGGCCATGATCCCGCCGCCGCAAGCAACCTAAAACCCTAAATCCCCGAGCCAGAGGTAGAGCATGGCGGCGCCGCACCACCTCTGTACCCAAAACCCTAGCCCACCATGCCCCCCTCCCCATCCCCGCCGCGCGCGCCCTCGGACTCTGACGCCGCCTTCGACCCCATCGAGGAGTGGCTCTTCGACTTCGACCAGGCCATGGCGGGCGAGCTGGCCAAGAGCCTCGGTTTTGGCGAGGAGGAGGCGGCGGTTCCGGATGCGACGGGGCATAAAAGCCTCGACGTGGTCCCGGTCGATCATTCGGCGTCCGAAAGCCGTGGATTTGGTGTGAAGGAGGTCGTGGAGGAGAAGGACGGGTTGCTCGGTTAGTTCGGCACTTCTTGCGGCGGCGAATTCGATGTCAAGGAGGAGTCTGAGATGGTGAGCTGTGGATTGGGCGGGCAACTTGGCCCAGTTCAGGTTCCATTGTCGGGGATTGGTGGTGATTTGGCTGCAAAAGAGGATATTTCGGAGGGGGTGACGGATGCCAAGATCGAGATGAGTA
Organism: Dendrocalamus sinicus; assembly: GCA_036346575.1. Taxonomy (NCBI): domain Eukaryota; kingdom Viridiplantae; phylum Streptophyta; class Magnoliopsida; order Poales; family Poaceae; genus Dendrocalamus; species Dendrocalamus sinicus. The sequence continues at coordinate 30,690,166 of CM070654.1, read as the reverse complement.
CCGTAGCTGCTGATGCTGTCATGCTGAGATGAATACTGCGGTCTCGGTGTAAGAGGAAGTGGTAGGTGGAGGAGGCAAGGAGGAGAGCAGCGAGGAAGAGTCGGAGAGTAGCGAGGACAAGGAGGAAGATGACGAATCGAGTGAGGCTTCCTCGAGCAGTGAGGAGGGCAAAGAGCAGGGGGCCAAGAAAGATGAGGAGTCAAGTGAAGCCTCGTCGAGCAGTGATGAGGAAGAGCAGAATGCCAAGAAACATGGTGGTGGTGTTGACATGGAGGCCCTCCTTGAAGAGGACGAATTGATGATTGGGGGCGGCGACGACGACGATGATGATGAGGAGGAGGAAGCGATGATGGGTTGTATCAAGTCCAAACATGAAGCAGAGGTATTGAGTTGTATCTTGTGCTGCGTATCTTTACTCATTACTTATTAGGTGTTTTTTCTTGCGTGTAGTAGAGTGTTAATCTTTTGCTAGTGACTTGCAATTCGGTTTCTAATTAGTACAATTGACTGTCATAAATATTTGATACATGTTAATTTGTGAATAGTAGCCCATCCTTGGTAGGTAAGATAGAAGTTTATGCTCAATTGTCCATTTGTTATTGTGAAAACCCTGCACTATCTTTAGCTGTATAGTGACACACTATTCTGTGTGGCTATGCAGTTGTTACAACTTCTGTAGTCAACTGGTAAAAACCACACATATAGTTGCTACAAGAATATATAATGGCCGTAGCCTGACGTTTTCAATTTTTTCAAAGTTCTGTTATTAGTATGTCTATTATAAAGTACATATATACCTTGCAGGTACTTCCTCCGGTGCCAAAGATTGAAATACAGTTGGAACAACATCATAAGACTCTCCCGGTGGGAACAATTTCAGCTGTAAGTCTTATATTTAACGTTGATTTTTCCTCTAAACTTTTATTTTCATTTATCATGAACAGAAAAAAATTGCCTTCATTTTTGTTTTCAGCACTTAGTACCAGTTCTTTTTTATTTGACATCTGATGAAGATTCAATCAGTTCCCATTATGTGCGTATGTAAAAGCAGTATAGTTTATATATAAGAACTAGAAATCTATTGAACTTGTATCCACCGAGATATGTTTGTAGCTATTCTGAAATTTACAAGTGACTGGATGGTAGTGGTTATATGTTTAACAAAAGTAGCACTAATCTCAAAGCAAATGAAGAGGTAAGCAACATCTATTTATCATTTATCATGTTTTAAAAATTGTGTAAATCACTATTGAGAAAAGTATAGAAGTACCTACCGTTACTACAGCTATCATTTTCTGTAGCATACTTCTCTGGTGTGGTGTTTGAGATTTTTGTAAATAAATGATACTTCTCATTTAGTCTTAGACTGATAAAATACACAGCATACTTTAGACCAATATCCTGACTGTTTGCCTGTTTGCTGTCCATCCAGATCATGGGTGAGAGAGTGATTGTTGAAGGGTCAGTGTAACACAATCCCCTGAATGAGGGTTATATACTCTGGATAACCGAAAGCAGGACACAACTTGGTATTGTTGATGAATTATTTGGACCTGCAAAAAACCCATACTATCTTCTGCGGTTCAACTCTGCGGAAGAAGTGTCTGCTGGGATCAGTGCAGGAACTGCTGTCTCTTTTGTTACGGAGTTTGCAGATCACATCCTAAATATGAAGGAGCTGTACTCCAAACTGATGCATCCTAAATAGATGCATCAGGAGACAATGATGAGGACCAAACTGATGAACCTAAATTCTCTGATGACGAGGAGGAGGCTGAGTACAAAAGATCGTTACGGCTGGCAAAAAGGCAGACTGATAGGCAGCATGAGTGTAAATTGTAAAACTTTGTGGTGATAAGAAGAGGGCACAGCCCAGGAGTGCTGGATTTCGAAAGGACATGCCACCTAGTATTCGTGATGCATCGACACCTGGTTACCAATCAAAACCTCATTTTCACCGCTCTGATATGTCTCATGTGGTTGGTGACAATGCAACACTTCTGTTCGGGTCTCAAAACTTTCCTATGAGTGCACCAACAATTCTGCTACCAGTCCCAATGAATCCTGCTATGCCATCAGCTGTTCAGCTTGCAAATCAGATGGGCGGTTGCTTCATCAATCCATCACAGCAGTCCTTACCGCAGCTGCCGAATGTGGTTTGGCCTGGCGGGCTTCCACCACCACCGCATCCAAACATGGGGGGTTGAAGGAGCTGCTATCTCAGCTAATATTATGCAAAACATACTTATTGGAGCCAACCAATACCAGCAACAGTTCCAGGACCAGAATTTTGGTGGCTTCCCGAACCAAATGCCTATGCCCCCCACCGCAGTTTATGCCCCAGAGCGGAATGCCTGCAATCCTGTTAGAGATATTTGCATATTTACCACCTGTACTTTGTGTATATATACCGGCCCATTGGCCTCATATGAATACAAGCGCTATTCATAACATGGTATCAGAGCCAAAACTAGGGTTTTGGTTTACCTAGGTTCAGCGCGCGCCGGCCTCACTGCGCTGCCGCCGCCGACTCGGCCTCCACCGCGCCGCCGCCCGCCCGACTCCCACCCGGTCGCCTCGCCGGCCTCTCCGCCACCCCACGCCTCCCGCGTCGCCGCCGCCGCCGGACGCCTCCGTCTTCCCGGGCGGTCTCGGCTCGGCGCCTTCGCCTCCGCTCGGCGTCGCCGACGGCGTCTCTCCACCCGCTCATCGCACGGATCGGCCCAAGGCGTCGCCGCTCGACACTGCCGCGCTGCGTCGCTCCGCTTCGTCGCGCTCACGCCGCGCGATCCGCGCCTGCTCCATCGCCGCCGCCGCCGCCCTACTCGCCGCCGCGCGTCGCCTCCACCAGAGGCCGATCCGCCGCGCCATTATCGCCGCTCGCCGCGCTTATCGTCGGTCCGTCCCGCGTTGTCGCCGCTTTGTCGTCGCCGGTTCCGCCGCGCGCCGCCGCCGAAGTCGCTGGGGACTTCTCCTGGACTAGGTCGGTTGGGTGGCTTGTGCTCGCTCGCGCTGATTGGTTTGTAAACCGATCGGAAAAAAGCAAAAAAGCAAAAACGTCGTTCTAACCGCGCGCGCCGTCGGGCCGCTGTTAGACCGTTGTTTTGTCGCCGCGCCGTCGGCGCCGCCTACCAATGGGCACCGCTTCCCTCCTCGTTGCCGGTGATCTTTGATGGTGTTAATTACACCGACTTGTGTCTCACATGCGCATCCACATGCGTGGTCTTCGCCTCTCGGGCGTCCTCTCGCGATGTCACCGCCCGCCTTGCCCTATTCCTCCGACGGAGCCTCGCTGTTGCATTGCCCCGACGGTACCGATAAGGCCATTGCCGGCGATGAAGCGATGATAAAGCGCCTCGCCTACCAGAGGCTCGATTCCTACAAGGATTGTCGACCGTCTACACTCGGTGGTACGATGACGACGCTCCGCCGCTGCTGTCCTCATCGCCGATGTCCGGCCTCGTTCTCTTCGAGGTGGTGGGACTCCTTCGCTTTTCGGATGTGGACTCATCTTCGTCGGCGCTACGAGCCCTCCGGTGATGCCCTGCACTGTCCGTGGTCCGCCAGAGCACTCTCTTAAGCGGGTGATGCTCCGTTGACGCCTTTACGCTCGAGCTCTCTTTGCTTGGCATCGCTTGGACTCTCTCCGCTTCTTGGCCGTGCACACTGTCCATCTTTGCTGGATGTGCGTCTTGACTGAGTTTCAGCGGGTTTACGAGTTCCTTACTCGCCTTCGCCCCGAGTTCGAGCAAAGGCGTGCCCAGCTCCTTGCACGCCACCCTCGTGTCACTCTCTGGAGGCTCTTACGAGAGATACGCGCGGAGGAGACTCGTGCGAGTGGTGCTGGTGCGATGCCACTCCCCTGCGTGCTCGCCGCTCGTCCGCTGCTGCATTGCCTCCTCGGCGGCTACCACGGTGGTGGTGGCCGTCCTCCGTCTGGAGGTGGCCGTCCTCACTGTTCCTCTGCGACAAGGATGGCCACACCGAGTCCCGGTGCTACAAGAAGAAGCGGCATCTTTCACGCGTTCTTCTCATCGGCACTAGTGCTTCTACGACGACGTCGCCTCGACTTCTTCAAAGAGCTTCTCTCGCGAGCAGAGATAGCGGACTTCGACGCCTACTTGCCGCCGAGTTCTCCTCGGCGGGTTCTGCAGGTTCGCTCATCGACTCTTCGGGCACCGAGAGACCACCTCCTACACGATCAGTACCTCCCGTGGATTCTTGATTCGGAGCATCCTTTCACATGACTCCGATCCTTCCACTGTCTTCTATTACACCTCTTGATTCTCCTGTCGGTGTTCTTACTGCGATGGTACATCTCTTTCGTCTGCAGTCGAGGATCTCTTAGCAACTCCTCTTTTCATGTTTCTTCGTTGCTCATGTTCCTCGCCTTACCTTGCGACTTCTTTCTCACGGGCGACATCGACCTTGGTTATCGGGTTATTCTCGACTCGACTCTTGTTGTGTTCGGGATCGCCACACGGGAGTTCGGTTGGTTTTGGCCCCGGCGTCGTGACTTCTGGCGTCTCTGGGAGCTTGACCGCTTCACCTTCCTTCCGCTGCCACCATCGGCGCCGATCTCTCCGCTTCGCCCGCCGTCTACCGGTTCTTTCCAGCGGTGGCATCACCGTCTTGGCCATCTGTGTGGATCCCGTCTCGTCGTCCTTAGTTCGTCGTGGTCTTCGGGTGCATCTCAGAGACGTGTCTTTAGATTGTCGTGGGTGTAAGTTAGGTAAGCAGATTCACTTCCTTATCCTCATAGTGAGACTGTGTCTCGGCGTCCTTTGATCTTGTTCATTCGGATGTTTGGGGTCCGGCTCCTTTGTTTGAAAGGGGTCATCGTTATTATATTATTTTTATAGATGATTTCTCTCGCCACACTTGGATATATTTCATGTCTTCTCGTAGTGAGGTCTTACCTATCTATAAACAATTTGCCATTATGATACACACACGCTTCTCCACTCCTATTCGTGTCTTTAGAGTGATTCTGTGGCGAGTACCTCTCTCGTCACTGCGCAGCTTTCTTGCCGAGCAGGGCACTCTCGCTCGTTCTCTTGTCTGGTGCTCATGCTCGAATGGTGTTTTTGGCGCAAGCATCGTCACCTCCTTGAGACGGCTCGTGCTCGATGATCGCCGCCTCTATTCCACCTCACTTTTGGGCCGAGGTCGTTTCCATCGCCACCTACCTCGTCAACATACTGCCCTCTTCGCTCTTAAGGGTGCGATCCTGTTGAGCGTCTCGTGGTCTTCTTCGACTACTCGCCCTTCATCTGTTTGCTTGCGTTTGCTACGTTCTCCTTGCCTCGAGAACGCACCAAACCGACCGCTCGATCTGTTGAGTGTGTTTTTCGGGATATAGCGCCGAGCACAAGGGCTATCGGTCTTTGGGATCTGTTGGTCGACGGATGCGGGTTTCTCGGGATGTGACTTTCGACGAGTCTCGTCCATTCTACCCACGCCCCGCCTCTCCTTCGGCTTCCTCTGTGGAGCCTCTGTCTTTCTTGACTTTTCCGGATACACCTATATCTGCTTTTGCCTCGCCCACTGTTCCACTAAGTCTCCACATATTCCCCTGTAGTCTCTTCACCGTTGTGCGCTTTGTGTCGTCTCCTACGACTCCGCAGTTCCTCCCACTGATTCCTTCTCCCTTATCGTCTACACTCGTCGACCTCGTATTGAGGACCTTCGGATGAGCCTTCTTCTTACGATGTTCCATCTTCTTACGATGCTCCATCGTCCCCGATGGGTCATCTTCTCCTCGCTACGCTCTCGCGATCGCGATCGATTCGGCCTCCTGCCGTTTTCCTTTCTTTGGCGCGGCTACTCGTGAGCTTTGTCTCCCACGGGATCTTGTTACTCACCCCGAGTGGCAGCTTGCCATGGCCGAGAAGATTGCTGCCCTCGAGCGTCTTGGTACTTGGGATCTTGTTCCTTTGCCATCTCATTCTCATCCCATCACATGTAAGTGGGTCTATAAGATTAAGACTCGCTCGATGGCTCTCTTGAGCGCTATAAGGCGCGTCTTGTTGCTCGTGGCTTCCAGCAGAGCATGGTGTTGACTACGACGAGACTTTTGCTCTGTGGCTCACATGACCACTGTTCGCACTCTTCTTTCGGTGGCGTCGCCGCCATGCGGTCTTTCTCGGCTTGATGTCAAGAATGCCTTTCTTAATGGCGAGTTGCGTGAGGAGGTCTATATGCATCCGCCACCGGGTATTCTGTTCTCGAGGGCATGGTTTGTCGCCTTCCGCTCTCTCTATGGCCTTAAACAAGCTCCTCGTGCTTGGTTTGAGCGCTTCTCCTCTGTGGTCACCGCTGCTGGTTTTTCAGCTAGTGATCATGATCTGCGCTCTTTGTCCACACTTCGTCCCGTGGTCGGACTCTTCTTCTTACGTATGTTGATGATATGATCATTACGGAGATGATTTCGAGTACATTGCCTTTGTCAAGGCTCGTCTTAGTGAGCGATTCCTTATGTCGGATCTTGGTCCTATTCATTACTTCCTTGGGATTGAGGTTACTTCCACTCCGGATGGTTTCTTTATGTCCCAAGAGAAATATATTCAGGATCTTCTTGATCGCGCCTCTCTCATCGATCGACAGATCTTGTTGAGACTCCCATGGAGCTCAATGCTCACCTCCGACCCTCGATGGCGAGCCTCTTTACGATCCGACTCGCTATCGTCATCTTGTTGGGAGTCTTGTCTACCTTGTTGTTACTCGTCCGGATATCACTTATCCAGTTCATATTCGAGTCGGTTTGTTTCAGCTCCCACTCAGTTCACTACAGCCACCTTCTTGAGTTCTGCGATACCTTCGTGGGACTATCTCTCGCCGTCTCTTCTTTCCACGTTCCAGCTCGCTGACTTCAGCCTATTCGGATGCTACTTGGGCGCGATCCCTCGATCGCGGTCTATCTCTCGCATCGTGTTTTTCTTGGTGGTTCTCTTATTGCCGGAAGACGAAGAAACAGATCGCAGTGTCCCGCTCGAGTGCAGAGGCCGAGTTGCGAGCTATGGCTCTCTTGGCCAGAGATTACTTGGCTACGGTGGTTACTTGAGGATTTTGGTGTTTTGTCACTACAGCCCCTCTCTTGTCGACAAGCACAGTGCTATCGGATTGCTCGTGATCCCGTGAAGCATGAGCTCACCAAGCACATTGGAGTTGATGCTTCTTTCATGAGGACTTGTGTGCATGATCGGTGATTACTCTTGATATGTGCCTTGAGCTTCAGATAGCGGATTTCTTCACGAAGGCCCGGACTCGAGCACAAACACGCTTTCTTCCTCTCCAAACTCAGTGTTGTTGATCCACCATGAGTTTGAGGGGGGGTGTTAGAGATATATGTATAGTTTGTTATTCCCCATTGTTATGAGAGGTTCTTTGCATATTTACCATCTGTACTTTGTGTATATATACCGGCCCATTGGCCTCATATGAATACAAGCGCTATTCATAACAAATCCAATGCTGCCTGGTGTACTGCCGGTAAATCCAACATTTGGTCCAGCGCCTCCATTGCCTACGGGGCAAGGCAACTTTGGCCAGCCTCCTCCGCACATGTCCGGTGAGCAACGGCCGCCTCCCGGATTTCCCAACGCCCAAGGATATGGGCGCCTCCCAACACCACATGGAGATGGAGAAGACCCTCATATGCAGTTCAATCCTGGGCAGTATATCCAGGGGAACCCGTCCTTGCGTGGCAGAAGGCCGCAGCAACGGGGAGACCGGCATTCATCCGGGAGAGGTGGTGGGCGGCATCGCAAGCAGGTAATTGCGGTGCTTTCTGCCCTCAGTGTAACTTCGACACTCCTGTTGAATGAACTTGGTTATATTCAGTGTGCGTGCTCCCATGTATTCGCAAACGAGAGATGCAACCAGTTTCTTGTGTAATATGCAACTTGTTTCTTGTAGTGATGACTAATGATGCGTCCATCCATTGTCTATTGAGGTATCCCCCGATTCCATGGCGTTCGGATCGGAGCCGAGAGGCGATGTTCCCGGCTTTGTCATGGGGAAACAGGAAGCTCGCTCGCTAGCTGGCTTGCCGAGCAGGGCGGGCGTGTGCGCGTCGACGTGGGGTTGCGCCGTCCCCCGTCGAAATGCCAACGGCGGCCACGCGTTCCATTTGAGCCTGACGGTCCACAACCACGCGACGACCTGACGCCGAGCCTTGCGTTTCGTCCAGGGCATTCTGCGCAAGTGCGCTGCCCACGGCGCTCGACACGGCGCTGTCCGTCTCACTTGGGCACGCACGCCGGGCCACTCAAACGGCCTATGCCCCCTTGCCTTTTTACCTTATGGTTTTTTCGAACAAATAAACAAAACAGTTTTTTATCGTTGTTTCGAAACGGTTATTGATTTATTGGTATTCGATTCGTTACATAAACACTTATGTTATGACTAAAAATTATCAGCCACATTTTAGAATGTTATTTTCTCCCTCTCTCCTAAGGTTGTAAAAAAGCTCGAAACTCACGAACTATTTAAGTTCGGCTCATTTTAGGCTTGATTCGAGCTTGGCTTGAACTTTAAACGAGCCGAACTCGAGCTCATGAGCTTTACCGAGCCGAGCTCGAATAGTTCGCAAACCTCAATTCAAGTTTAAATAGTGATACATATTAACTCTTACCGAATTTACTCGAGTCGAACTCGAGCTTTTCTTATTGTTGAAAATTAGTGTATGTTGAATTATTTTGACTATTATCGAGTTTACTAGAGCCGAGCTCGAACTCAACTTTTCTTATTATTAAAAAAGTAGTGCATAATAAATTATTTTAATTGCTGTTGAGTTTCAACGAACCGAGCTTAAGATTAGATCCAGACTCAGACCCTAACCCGAACTCGATTCAAATTTTTACCGAGTTCGAGTTTAAAAAACCAAACTCACTTGAGCCCGACTTCAACCCTCTTCTCTCCACCCTGGTACCACCGCCCTTCCCCCGCCTGCCGACTGGTCACATCTCGCCACGGAATGGAAGCGGCGCGGAATACCGTGCCGAACTTTGCTTCTTCCGTGCTGCCGGTCTGGACGGGCTGCCTACCGGTCGCACGCGGCCAATTTCGGCCGAAATCACGGACCTTTCCACCGCCGGAACGGAGCCAGTGTTCCCCGTTTGGTGCATGCTCTTGATTTTATCTCGCTATCCCCAAACATGTACGGAGTTGGTCGCTTGGGGTGTACATACATACACGTGCTGTGCCGTGTGCACCGTGTCAGTCAAGCCCTATTTTCTCTCTCTCTCTCTCTCCACACCAAACCAAGCATTCGGACGGAGTTCTTTAGGGCTTGTTTGGTTGCCTGCATGCAGATGACTCGCACCAGCGTATGCAGAGAGATGGTGTTTGGTTAGCTGCATGGAGGAGAGAGCCCTGTATGGTGATGCAAAAACAAGCTGGAGCAGTGAGGAGGAACATGGCTGAGGAGCTTCCCACCTCAGCCTGGCCACGCTCATGCAGCTGCATCAGTCTATGCAGGCAACTAAACAACCCCTTAATGGCTATGAAGCCAGCGAGTCTCGGCTGCATTTGCCGTGCTGCTGCTCCATTTCTCGATAACTCCCGGCAGTGACCACCACGAAATACGCCAGCTTACCGCTGATTTCCTTTCAATCATAATTTATCTTAAACAAATAAACATAATTTATTATTTGTCGCTGTTTTGAAACGGCTTATTGGAATCAGAGATGGAATCAAGACCCGACAACCCTGGGCAACTGCTTGAGCTCGCCGACGAGTAGCCCTTGAACCCAACCAGCTCCACCCCTGACCTTCAACCTCCAACATGGGCAGACACAGCCGTGCACGTTGAGGCCTCCACCATTTGATTGAGCTTCTAAAATGGGCTAGCTCTACCTTTAATCGAGAAAACTATTTTAAAATGATTTATCGATATTTAATTCGTGTATATAAATATTTACGCTGAGACAAAAAAAACATAAACCAAATCATAAACTACAAACTGTAGTCGAAAAGGACCGTACCCTACTCAGCCTCTCGTTTCCTTTCCTTTCTCAGAGGAAGAAATGGGGGCAGAGCCATTCAACACTAGCTGTACGTGACGACGGGCCAATGCACGGTACCACACGACGACAGGCGCGGCGGCACCAGTGTTCCATCTGCAGTGCATGTGACAATCTGACATGTCCGGTCGATCAACAGTCGCCACGGACGCATCCTACACTCAACGTAGCAGGCATGCTAGCTAGTGACAATTTCATTGACTACTATTGAGTTGGGCTGGGAGACACTTAAAACTAGTACTCAAAAGACATTGAAATTCAATGCTTCAGCTGTTCAGCAGAGGATTACAAAGAGCACCCATCAAAATTCGACTGGCTACACTTGCAATTTCGGGAATAATTAATCAGCCTTCAGAAAATAAGAACAGTGTTTCAGAGTACAGGCTTCGATAATGATGGTAGCTTTTGCTCGGCTAATGATGAAGCTGATATATATCGACGTTGCGAAAGGCGGTTCTCCATCCTCGTTGTCTAAATGAACGGAATACCAAGACTGGTGTTATCCTAAGGGTGATCGATGATCCCCTACTCCTCTGAATTCCGGTAGAAATCGACGCAAGTCTGGCAGCCGCAGCCGGCGAAGCGGCAGGTCTTGCACCCGAAGCAGACGCATTTCACGCAGCCCTTGCACGACGTGGCGCGCGAGCAACCCCTCAGCGCCTTTCGACTCGCCCGCTCCTCGTCGTCGTCGCAGGTGACTCTGCAGCATCAAAGCAACACGACGCAGTCAGACATGCAGGCATGCAAGGGCAAGCTCAGTGGTATAATGCAACTCATCTATTGCTCTGAAATTTGATGTGAATTTGAACCGATAACCTCACTGTTATATCCAAATTATCAGCATTAAGTCGAAAGATCAGTGCACTCTGCACTGAAAACTAGCAATAGACAGTAGTAGGCGCGCTGTTGTTGCTCACCTGTCGAGAGCTAAATCTGCACACGTCCAGTTGTGTTTCGCGGCGGCGTCATGGTAAACCCGGCATTCTTCTCTGGTCCTGAGGCGAAACCTCCTCTCCTTGTTGCACCTGGTGCACCGGATGAACTCGTCGCGGTGGCAAGGGCGTCCATGACGGCCTTTGCCGGAGCCGTTGGTCGATTTGAGCGACTTGTAGTACTTGAGCAGATCGGTCTTTGACAGTGCGACCTTGTCTCCTTTAACTGTGACCCACACCGTGTTCTGCCATCTTCCAGCCGTCTCCCGTCCGGAGTGCTTCTCAAACGCAGCAGGGCTCAGCTTATCTGAAAATTTCAACACTTGGTTTAAACAATGAGCATTGCCGCATGTTGACCCTCATGCCGGAGGCAAAGGTTAGCAAAATGGGACTGAGTAGACGAGTCTCACTGTTTTGAAAGATTCTCAAAAGGTTGATGTGTTTCCATGCAATCACAAGCGAAGTGTCATAAAAAGTGAATGCAAGTACAGTGGATGATTATGAATGGTACACATCTAGAACAGAATGAATAGTACAGTACAGGCATGGAACAGAATGCGCAGGACACGGAGACATGGTCTGCAAAGAAATTGTGGAAGTACATGGCGAAAGAAATTAAAATCTGAACCTTGAAGCCCTAGCGTGCGTGCGTGCATGCATGGGCATGCGCATGAAATCAAAGCCAGAACATGGGAGGGAAGGCTGCGTACCTTCACGGCATCCGGGCGTGCACTCGCAGCAGACCTCGAGCTCGCCAGACGCGAAGACGCGGAGGCGGCCGACGGCGTCGCCATAGCGGGCGCTGGTGCAGCCGCACGTCACCTCCACGAAGTTGTCGCCCAAGCGCACACCGTTCACGTCCCGCAGCACCTCCTCGCTGAACAGCGCCGGGCCCGCGGCTCCCTTCTCCGCGGCCATCTCTCTCCCAGCTCCCAAGTCCAACGTAACCAAGAAAAAACTGATGGCGCAATAAGATGGAGAAAAAAAAAACAAGATCAGTTTACGTCAAAGCAAGAGGATGCTAGAGATTGATCCGATAGAGGACAAGCACAAGCAAGCAAACGCAATCATGAATAAAAACCAAAAAAGTAGATGAGACAAAACATGAACAAGAACGGCGCCTTTCAGGGGGGAAAACCTGGACGAGTTTGGGTTCCTCACGGAGTCGTGGCGAGAGCGGTCTCCAAGGGGCACAGGACAAGAAGAAAGGCAGGCCAAGGCGGCGCCTTTCTACAACAATGGTGTGATGTGCGCGACGCCGAGGCAGGCGCAGCCCAAAGCCGGCTCCTTTCCGCAAGAAACGGATCGGATGCGCGCTTTCTCTCCGAATCGCCTAAGAACGATCAGAAAAATTGATGGATCTGGAGAAGCCGGGACGCGGCCGAGCCGCCGAGGTATTGCTGCAAGTCCGGTCACTCTCGCCCTGTATCTACCGCAATGGAAGTGAGAGAAAGGGAGGAGAGGAAGCTGACGTTGCTGATGCTACTGCTCTCTCTCTCTCTCTCTAGCTCACATCTACAACCACAAGCCGTTTCTTTTCTTTTTCTCCTCTTTATGCGTGCAGCTCCGGACTCCAGTTCATCATTTGTTTTCTTCCTCTCTTAATCTGTCGTCCATCCACTGTCCTCAAAAGTCTCATAGAGATTAAAGAAAAAAGTAGCCTTTTCATAACGGCTGGTAATGCTGCTGGCATTTGAGCGGAGCAACACCGACTGCGAGAACATTGACCGAGAGCCGAGCTGACGGGACATTGTGTACTGCATTACGTGCACCGCACCGCGCAATCCAGAGCTCGATTTATCAAAAAAAAAAAAAAACTCGACATGCGGGGGTAAGACAGCCCCCGGGCATTGCTAAGAAGACGGATCGAAAAATCCCGAACCCTTGTTGTGCACTGCCCATGTGAGAACGACGGGGTGATCCCTGACCAACAACTGGCGCGACCAATGACACGGGCGAGCTTTAGAGTGCTTTGGCTTATGGGGCAAGTGAGGATTTTTCCTTCACTGAAATTGCTCCCCGAGTCGAACCCTGCTGAGGGTGCTACTAGAGTGCTCTAACCACTAGGCTAGATGAGAGCTCGATTTATCCAATGATGAGAGGATATAAAAGAGAAATATAAGATTCCAGTGTACTGTTACGTGTACCACTACTATCCGAACTGACACATATGACATTGTTGCACATTTTGTTTTAATTTTGCCCTATTAGTACTCGTTTTTACAAAAATTGCCTATTCTTAAGCTCGAAAGACGCATTAGCTTTTCGCAGACAATGAATAGCACGCATCAACTTTCTCAGTAATTTAATAACATATACCAGCTTTCCACATTAAGTGGACAACACGCACCAGCTTTCTCAGTGATTTGATAATACGTACTAGCTTTTTACAGCTGACACCACATACTGACTTTCCTAGTGATTTGACAACATGTACCAGCTTTTCATAATGAGTGAATAGCACGCACTTATATTTTGACATAGATGGAGTATTATTTTCCACATAGTGAAACAACGTGAGTGAATAAATTATAACAACCAGAGGTAACAAAAGATATGTTACTGTCCTCTTAAAAAAAGAAGATATTGATTCAGTGACAAGGCATGAAGTGCATGGCAAAAGCTAGTGACAAGGCATGAAGTGCATGCATGACAAAAGCCAGTGAGAACTGAGAACCACAACAAGTAATAGTAGTTCATGAGCGGAACCCCTGTGTTGGAAGCCTAAACTAGGAGGCAGGAGGTTGTGTTCACTCACGTGCCTCGGAAACCAACTGTCACCTCTCCTTACCTCTTCCCAAGCACAAAGGAGAGCACGCACAATTGCACAAGCATAGAACAATGCCTTCCTCCGCCTCCTCCTCCTCCTCCTCATCTTCCATCGAGATCATCGGTGCCTCCTCCTCTCGCTTCGTCACCACCATCCGCGTCCACACCCCAGGCATTAATGTCGACGAAAATGACACCGACGATGATGAGACCACCCAGCGATTGAACAACACGTGCTACCTTTTTGCAGTGAGTGAACAACATGCACTAGTTTTCGCAGTGATTTGATAATACGTACCAGCCTTTTGCAGCCAGTGGACAACAAGCACCAGCTTTTCTGGTGATTTGACAACACGTATCAACTTTATGCAGTGAGTGGATAGCACACACAAGCTTTTCCAGTGATTTAACATGTACTGGCTTTCTCTAGTGAAATGACAATGCATTCAAGCTTTACTCCTGAACAGTGTGCATCGGTTGCCTATAAAATCTAGTCAGCCCCCACGACCAAACCCGACACTCCGAACTGACTGATCGAAAAAATAGGGGAAGAGGAGAGGAGAGATATAAGACATCACTACGCCGTTAGTGGGAATATTGAACTATCGAGAGATGCTTCACAAACAGAAGTAGGTGGAAGCGATCATACTACGATAAGTCTTACAAAGATGCACCTGTGCCACCAAAATTTCTACGGCCGCAGTGCAGCTACGGCAATCCAGCACATACCCAGCAACTGCTGGTCGGGCGCATTACACGTGCGCCGAAGTTCTTGTAAGCACATATTTGCTATTTCATATTACGTGTTCTATTTCGCACATCTCTAACCCACTTCGTCCATGCCGGTAGACGACGGAGCGCTGCTACTTCTTCCATTGACAGATGATCTGGATATGTACAACAGGGCATTTGTCGAGCAAAAATACATGCTCAACTATCTAGTGCCGCCTAAGAGATTCATATGCTGGAAACCTTTCACCCCGGATGAAAATAGAAAGGACAAGGGTAAGGCGTCGATGGTTCCTGAAGCCCCTGTTGTACGCTAGCTTATCTTCGACTAGGACAAAATTACACAGGTTGTAAAATCCAAGTACTGGGCCTGAGTCGTGAGGGCTAAAGCCCATGCAAGAGAGAAGGGAAATGTGCTGATGGACCCAAATATGTATGACGATCGACTAGAACCATAGCTTCCAAAAGGTAAATATGTATCTTAGTTGTAGTTGGGGTTGATGATTCATGCATGTTACCATTTGTATTGTATGAGTACCGAGGCAAATATATGCATCTAACCAAACCCCACGCGCCATGTAATTTACACATTAATTGCGAACTGCTTTGTCGGTCTACACATGGTCCATTACGACAACTGTTTGCAACAACATATATTTACTACTTAACACATATAGTTTGTCGTGGTGGTTCATCTGCCCCTACGAACCCCTTGTATCTTCCAAAAAATTCTACGCACAAGCAAACAAACCATAATAGAATTTCTTAAAGCATATCAAAGTACGCGTTTTCAAGTAGTTTGCATGGGGAAGTATTTTTAGAAGCGAGCTAACGAGTTGAGCTAAGGCATAATCCAAATTACGAGTATAATTGAAGTAATTTTGAACCGAGTTAATGGGTTTTTGCACCCTTCCCATTTTTTTTGCCACCCTGGCCTTGCTCGCTAGCCAAGCCGACTGCCATGCCGATGCAGCTCGGCAACCGGCTCGGCAGTGCCTGGTCTACCGCACTCGCTCGCCCAGCCCCGCCACTTCCCTCCTGTTGAGCTACGGTGGCACGGTAGATATTGTGCCTTCTGAGCTTAGAAAAGGGACTATTTTTTGCAAAAATAGATGCTAAGAGATCAAAATTAAAAAAAAACATTGTAATAATACCACATATGTAAACACTTCCTACTATCCATCCATGAAGAGGAGGTGATCCATGCAAGTGCAGAGAGCGGCGCGCACACGAGCACCTAAGTGTACACAATTATTGGGGCATGATTTGTTGGGAGCCTTGCATGATTGACCACGACCTGCATCTGAAGTCTGAACGGCACTATGGGCAGATTAGAGGAGCAATTAATCGATTGGACCATGAGATTAAGGGCATCCTTGGATTTAGACCCACCCATCGCACTACTAAAATCGGCTTAAAGATGTACAAGAAAAGACAACAGGTAGGGTAGTGCTTACTCTCCCAGAAAGTAAATTATCATAATTAATTTGTGCATTTCTGAACATACGAAGTGTAATTATAGCGTGGATACTAATTTACAGGCCACTTGTATGACTACTCCATGATGGATCATTGGCGATCTACCAAACTCCAAGTACTGCCCCTTTTTCCATTTTGGTGACGTTGCTGTACTCGTTTGCGGCTGGTCGGCAGGACAATTCTGAGCTGCATGGTTGGCGTCTCGTTTCGACGGAGATGGACGAGTGCTGTCACGTGAGGGTACAGCCATACCGTGCATTGCATCGGTGCATGGCTGCTAGGGGTGCAAATGGTACTCATTAATTCTGATCGATTCAGTATCGAATCCGGTTAGTATCGAATATGAAAAGGTAATTTAGTATCTGGTAGCGAATCCGGCGGTACTGGATAGTTGTTGTCAGATACGGTAGTAAAAACGGGAGAGCTAAAATCCGATCGAATAGCATTGGTAAATGGTAAACGGAATACTATCTGATCGGATATCCGACAAGCAAGTTAGTACCCCAACCGGCCCAGTCCATCAACCATCATTGATACCACTGGCCTAGATTTTACCCAAGTTCTAACCTAACTCCAGAGTCTAGTCACTTTAGCCAGTCGCCACCAATCCTCTCCACTTATGTTGAATTTGTGTATGAATTTATCGCTTATATTAAACTTGTGTTGTGTCGGCTATCGTACTTAAGTAATCTAAATAAATTTATTGCTAGTTGAAGACTTGAAGTGATGGTGGTGTGGTTAAGTGTATATTCCTTTATGTATGCACATACTATCTGCTAATATTATTCATTTTCGATCTGAAACGTCATGTATCCATCCCGATGGCACTATATCCGAAACTCTGAATACCCCGAATTCGTATTTGTATCCGGTCTTATCGTATCTGACTCCGAATTTGGAAAAAAAATATGGATTAGGATATGATATGAACAATATCCGTCAGAATCCGACACGATTGCACCCCTAATGGCTGCCCACTGATTAGCAGAAGCGATGTTTGAAGAAATCAATGGTTTGGGGATTGGGGTAGGCCGACCCGGGCCAAGATTGGGCTGGGGTGTAGGGTGTGCTGTACTGCTATGGGGTAGACTCTTTTAGGTGGGCAAGGGTGTATCCATGGACTTGTTCAACCCAACAACCCTTCTAGGCATTTTGGGCCTAAAATGTATAGGATCGTGCAATAAGCCCGATCATATACATCATTTTAGGCATAACTTTGAAGGTGATCGCTAACAGAGGTAGGGCCACTCGACACGGTCCGATATGGGCTCATGTAGACATGATTCGATTGGTCCATTTAACTAAATGGGTCATACCATACTAGCCCACGAGCTAAGCCTTGGATCTAGGCATGGACCAATGAGGTCATGGGTTGTGCCGTGCCAGCCTAGGCATGTTAAGCCCGACGGCCAACCGTCGCTCGCCAGCCCTGTACCCCCACTGGTCTCCACGTACTGAGATCATTGGATTCAGATCCAATGATCCACCAATCTCCTCCCACTCATAACTACCATCCCATCACCAACCCTAGCGCCGTACATCATGCCTTCTCTGCCCCCACCACCTCCCGCCTCACCTCCGTCCTCTGGCGCCACCTCCTACCTCGATTCTGGCATTGGTTGCTGCCCCTCCATGCGCCGCCACCCCTCTTTGCCTCACCTCGCTCTCTGGTGCCATCTCTCGCCTTTCCTCCACCCTCTGTCCACCACCCCCTGACTGCCTTGACGGGTTGTGCCTAGTACGGCATGCCACTATGTGTGCAGTGCTAAGCCAATCCACCATACCGAGATACTGGCCCAAGCACGGCATGGCTAGTCGGGCCAAGTCAGCACTACTCATTTAGGTGTAGGCTGTGTTATATTTGGATGATGCCAACAGTACCATGCTTCGAGCCAACACGATTAGACCAACCCATTTGGGCACCTCTAGTCACCAACTAGTACTTAGGTGTCTTAACACTTAGCCCCATAAAAGGCTAGTCCTGCAGCCTCGTGTCGCGCATTGCATCCTGCACACTTCAATGCAGCTCTTGGCTGGCCACAACTCCACCGCCGGCCCTCTCTCCTCTCCTGTGGCCTTCTTCATTGACGTTGAGTGGGTGAGAGACCCATTGAACTTCAGAAGTAATTTTACATTTTTAGTTTCTTCTATTTTTGTTTTCTAAATCAATTTGTTCTAGTTTTGTTCTTCTTTGGTAAGTTCTTAGCTGGAGTTTCTTTATCTATGATGGGTTTTATCAGACCAACTCACCTGGGTGATGATGTCGATGCCTACGTCAGAGATTGACACTAGGACAGGTTGGGTATAAATAAATCCTTTTTTATTTTCTTTTGACAAACAACACTGCTACCGAGATGTAAGTCCTACACATCAATGGAGATCATCCACATTATACTTCTGCTATCATGATGATTGGTAAGCATGACACCTTTGCTTGATGCAGAGTCTACAACAAGGAAAGGAAGGTAAAGAAGTCTAATACGTTCATAGACTCAATGACTCGATAGTAACACATTGCTTATCTAGAATGAGAAAATTGATATTATGCCACTCCTTTAGAGTGGCTTCGATAAAATGCCACTCTCTAGATGGCAATTGTTAAAATGCCATCCAATACGTGATTAACTCTATGATTTGCCATTTTTGGAGGTTTTAGCCATTTCTTTTTTATTTTTTATTTTTCCCCCAAAATTGCATAGCAAATGTCCATAATACCCTCAGCCATTTCTCTGGAGTCTGTCTCCGTTTGATTCATTCCGAGTCTCATTCATTCCAGGCCGAACGAGGAGGAGAGGAGACGCCGAACGAGGGCTTCTGCCGCTGCCGCCGCAGGCACGGGCCGTTGGCGCCGTGCCCGCGCGCACGGACACAATCTGGCCTGAGCGCCGCCGCCGCGCCCGCTCTTGTGGGACCACGGTAAAACCAAATGGCATTTCTATTGTTAAGCCACACAGTTTCCCTGCACGCTAGAGGCTATTAATACAAATCATGACACCTGATCTTTGTTACTATTACCTGTAGTAAGATGCGCACAAGCTCAGTGCTTCCGTAATGTGCAGCTTCAAGAAAGCATTGGTTGACATTGTCTGGACCTCCCTCTACCAACATCTCTAACAGCCCTTGTATTGCAGCTGCTGAAATCCCTGATGCCCATCCTTGATCAAATGAGCTTGAGAAGAGCGTAAGAGGGAAGCACGCAGCATCAAAAGCCTCGGTGAAATCCTTCCCTGTAAGATGATTATCTGCGAGGTCTAGAAATGTCTTAAAAGCAGACAGCTTAAGTTGGACCTCAACAATCGTTCCTTGATTTCCTCTGCCCCCGTTTTCTCGCACATGTGAATGCAGTCCAATGCACTTTAGAGCCCATTCTGTGAATTTTTGTACCTTCGCACTCGCTTCTGCCTTCATGAAAAGTCCCCAAAAATTCAAAACCAGAAAATTTCTGTGATTTCTGCTGTATTTTTGGGTGTTTTTTGAAAACTTTCCTTTTCGGGAAAGTTTTCCCTCGCGCCGCTTTCCCTTTCCGGCAATCCGTTTTCCCATCTCCTTGGCGCCTTTCCTTCTCCCCATTCTCCCCTTGGTGGCGCCCCCTCTCTCGCCTTCTCTCTCGCTGCGCTTCGCGCTCGGCAGGCCGCGCCTAGCTCCGCCGCCCGTTTCCTCCCGCGCGGGCCGCCCCGACCACCCGGTCCAAGACGTGGACGTTTCGCGCCACGCCGCCCGTCTCGCCTCGGCCCCACTGGCGGTCACCGCTCCTCCCTCTCGCAGCGCGACGCGCCGCCGCGTCGCAGCTCACTCGCTCCGTCGCGTCGCCGCCGCCCCTCGTGCAACTCGCGCGTCATCTCTACGCGAGGAGACGCGCCACCAACTTCCCGCCCATCCTCGTTGACTCTCGGCGCGCTCGTGCCTTCTCCCGAAGGAGCTCCTCCTCCGCGGGTATAAAACCCTGCCCCTCCCGCACGCTCTTCCTTTTCCCGACGCCCACCTCCTCCATTCCCTCCCCACCACTTCAGAGAGTCGCCCCAAGCCGCCGATTGGAGCCTCGCCGCCCGTGGCTCCGTCTTCGCCGTCCCCTGCACCGGAAGCTAATCTCCCCCTCCCCTCTCCCATTCTTCAATTCCTTCCGCCGAGAGCATCTCCTCCGCTCGCTGATCACGTTGGTGCTTGCTTTTGGACAGGTGGTCGCCCGAGGAGCGCTGTCACCGAAGCTCCTCCCCGGCCGTCGCACCTCTCCCGTGGCCAGACTTCTCCGAGGCTTCCCCGCACCCACTGCCACCGCCAATGTGAGCCCCTTGGCCCCCTCACCGAGTAACTGCAGCCGTTTGACCTCTCTCGCCGCCGGTGGCCTCTCTCGCCGCTTTGGCCCCGAAACTCCCCTTCGTTTCCGCCTCCTCCACTGAACCCCTCACCTCCCCAGTGCCCAAAATGGGTTCCCCGTGACGAGTAGTACCCAGTGGAGCCCTCCCCGGCCGTCGGAGGCCATCACCGTCGCCGGAGCACCGCAGCTCCGCCACCCCCCGTTTCTCTGTCGCCCCGCCCGGCTGGAGGTAGACGACGACGACGTGGCCTCCCCTCCGCCGACCGATCCCATCGCCACCTTCTAACCTCGTCCGCCCGATCGCTCGTACCGTTTCGCCCGCGTTCCCTGCTTCGCCGCCGTCCGATCTCCGCTCGCGTCATCCGAGCCATCGGTCCGCCCGCATCCCGCGCTCGCGCCGCCACGCGGGCGCCATCTGCCCGCCGGCGCGCAGGCGCTGGGCCGCCTCCTCGGCGCTCCGTCCGCGTGCGCGCGCATTTGGTCGTCTTTGGCCTTCGGCCGCGTGGCCGTTCCACCGGCCGGGCTGCACTGTAGCTCGGGCCGGCCCAACACTGTGCTTAACCATTTTCCAGTGATTTTGTAATTTCTAAAATCCAGAAAAATCCAAATAAATCCTAGAAAATCACAGAAAATCCCAAAAATTCCCAAATCTCACCACTTTGCTCCAAATAATATTCTTGACCCATTTTTGACCTCCATTCCTCCAGATTCATCCCAGAGAAATTCGTAAAATTCCATTTGAAGGGTTTATGCATTTTATTCCTTTTTAAATAGTTTATTTTTCCTCGCTTGATTAGTCTCAAGCTGGATTTATTTATTTTATGTGTTTGCGCTAGTGTCGGAGATCCCGGAGGTTCAAGTGCAAGCTGAGGATCCAGGTGTTTCTTCGTTCGAGCTAGCTGAGATCATCCAGATTGACGGCAAGTCCCAAATCCTTTGATCATGTTGCAACCCATGTGATTTAATTATGTTATTATGCTATTTGCATTATGCTAATTGTGAAATGTTAGTTTAAAATAAAATAAAATGTTTAGAATGACCTGTTATGTAGTTAAACCTACCGCCGACAAATGCCATGTTAACCTTGCAGCCATGCCTTTGTAACCCTAGAATTAATTACTTGGTAATCTAGATAACTATAGGTTATTATTATCATGCAAAGTCTTTACACTAATAAGGTTGTGGCTGTGGGCCAATAGAATTTTAGAAAACCCGACTCTAGGGTAGGGTGGTATGGGACACCGTGCCCTAGAGCGGAGAGTGCCGGCGTGCACAAGGTAGGGTAAGGGGGCTGTGGTGCGCCGCAAAATGGATTACCCGCCCATCTCTTACCCTAGGATTGAAGGTAGGGGTTGGTGGTGCGCGCAAGACGGATCTTTCGCCCACCGCTCACCCTAGGTTGGGTCGCGGCCCGATAAGGTTGCGGACCATGTGAAAATATAAGGATGAAACCCTTACGCTAAGCAAATGTCATAGTGATCGCTCAACCACGGTGTTGACTTGTCAACCCCGGTTTAGTACTGCTCAACTTAAGTGAAACCCGCATTGGGAGTCGGAGCAAGACAACGATAGGTCCCCACAACTCGGGATCGGCGTTCGCGATGGCGCGACTCCGAGGATGTGCGGATTATTATCTATCGGGTGGAGTGTATACCAAGGGTTGAGCAATGAAAGACCGGTTCCTTAACTCAGCCATGAGGGTTAAGGATGCGTGTGGGTAAAGTTGGGCAACTCTGCAGAGTCAAATAAATGGTATTCGAATACGCCGTGCTCCCGGTTAATGGGGCTGTGTCACTTGGGTGATTCCAGCAGCGAAGCTTAAGTAGTTTTGTTCATGTTTTAACTTGATTAATAGGTTAATGAACTCTTCATGAAAACCCCTGAGATCTTAAGAAGTAGTTTTGGGTCCATTTTATTAAAATGTTTGCAAATAAAACTGCATCAACCAAATGTAATAAACCAAGTATATTCCCTTCCTTTGATGTTCCGTGCATGTAGTAAGTTAAGGTCCCTTTGGGATTTGTTGAGCCGGTTGTTTGGCTCACGGCTTGCTTAATTCAACACTTTAGAGGACCAAGACGAAGGTGAAGGTCTCCCCGTTGAGGAAGTCCCGGGGGATCTTTTCTTCGACGAGGACCCGTGGCTTTAGGTCTTCGCCTCGCTCAAGCGGATTCTGGAAGTCTTTTGTAATGTAATTATGCTTTGGGCTTGCACGCCCCGCTGTCAAAAACTGAGTGTTATTCCATATGTAAAATATATGCTGGACTTTTGTTGTAAGCATGCAATGGTATACTCTTGCGCGACACTCCATAACTGTTCATGTGCGAATAGTTACGAAATGCCGTGTCCGTACGCGCCCCTGGAAACGGGGGCGTTACACTTCAATACCTCGTCACCATGGCATTCTTGAAGGCGTTCGTGCAACCTGACAAACAAAGAGTCGACTTATTTGCAGTTTTCACATCGTGTAAAGCTGTATACACGCATAAATTCCATGTTGAAGGAGCAAATGGTTGCAAGCGTAGAGAAAGGTTAATGAAACAGACACAACTTTCAGAGATTGCAACTCAAGCAATTCATTCAAACAAATGTGCACATAGGAAACAAATGTTCTCATCAGACTTACTTTAGTCCCATGAAATTCACAGCATCTGCGAGGCTGGTTGTGTGACCACTGCATGCCGAGACACACGATGCTAGGAGCGATGTCCGGAGCGCTGCCCGCGTGAAATCACTGGCTCCTCCAGACACAATCCTCCTGATCAACCCCACGACCTCGCGCAGCTCCTCCCGGTCGTCCAAGAACCAGATGGCGTTCACGGCCACGCAGAGCACGTCATTGAGGCCCTGCACGTCGGCCGTCTGGACCAGCCCCTCCGCCCTCTCCCAGTCGTGCAGGCTCACCGCTCGCTGGAACGACCGGCTCAGCTCCAGCCGGTCCTGCCTCGACAGCTTCTCTCCTGATGCCTGCCGCTCTCACTGCCCCGGTCACCATCGCCAAACTCCAAATCCTGCTCTTCCGCAGAGTGGGATTGTGTCCGTGCGCACGGGCGCGGCGCCAGCGGCCCGTGCCTGCGGCGGTGGCGGCGAAGCCCTCCAGCGGCGGCGACGGCGGCGGAAGCCCTCGTTCGGCGTCTCCTCTCCTCCTCGTTCGGCCTAGAATGAATCGAACAGAGACAGACTCCAGAGAAATAGCTAAGGGTATTATGGGCATTTGCTATGCAATTTTGGAGGAAAAAAATAAAAAATGAAAAAGAAATGACTAAAACCTCCAAAAATGGCAAATCATAGAGTTAATCACGTATTGGATGGTATTTTAACAATTGTCATCTAGAGAATGATATTTTCTCGAAACCATTCCAAAGGAGTGGCATAATATCAATTTTCTCATCTAGAATGGTCCAGGTCGTTCGTTGCCTTTAGAGACAAATTGGTGGATCGGAACACCACAGCAGCGGAGAATACACCAAGCACAAAACAGGATTCGTTTCTTAATTTCCCCCCATATGAAGCAAGATCGTCCAGTGTTTTCAGCATTTGCAAATTTAAATTCATGCTACAAGTAGGCCATACGCATGATGCGCCGTCTTCTCCACTCCTGACTGCAACCCACTTCGCCATAAATAAAACAGTACTGCATTGATTCGTAAAATTGTAGACTTCTCCTGCTGCAAGCCAGGAGCAGCCCTAGAGGTGACAGATCGTCATGTACAGTTTACGGCTAGAAGTCGTCGTCCTGGTTGGGCTTGGGCGAGCTGAGGATGGCGGTGTACAGCCGGAGCTTCTCCTCTCCCAGCGAGGAGCATCGGGACAGCGGCCGGCGCGGGCGGATGAAGGAGAGCGACGCGAGCGTCTTGCGGTGCTTGTACCGCCGCCATGCGAGCTGCACGGCCACGGCCGCCCACGTGCGCCACCCGGGCGAGTAGTAGCGCGCGCTGCGCCGCACCTTCTCGTTGGTGAACGTGTACCGGAAGTGCTGCGTCACGTACTTGACGTCCGCCGCCTCCAGCCCGAACGCCTCCGTGCTCTCCAGCGTCACCAGCGTCGACGACGACGCCGGCAGCCGCTCCAGAAACGGCCGCCGCAGGCACCACGACAGCAGCTCATCGCCGCTGAAGTTGCCGGGCCCCAGCATGCAGCAGCTCGTCGCGCCGTTCCGCAGCACCTGGTTGCACTGCAGGTGCCCGCGCACGATGAACAGCATCCTCTGGACCGGGTCCCCTTCTCTCACGATCTGAAGAAACACAAACGCCACACCGCAGCAGCTTCATCAGATCGATATTGGAGCCTTGGTTGACACCACCAATGTGTTTGTAACGAATTTTCATTGCTGTCTGAAACTTACGATTTCGCCTTTGGGGAAGATGAGCGACTTCACCCTGTCGCAGATGTTCTCCAGGACGAGGTCATCCATGTGCTGGAACAGCGGCACCTGACGGACGAGGTCGAGGCAGAGGTGGTACTTGATGTCCCGCCGGAGCCCCTCGGGGAGGTCGCGAATGATCTGGCACTCGTCGACGCCGCGCGTGGCCGCCCACCGCTGCCGCTCGAACTGCCGCACCCGGTGCCGGAAGCTCTGCGGCAGGTTCTTGCGCTTCATCCACCACTCCACGCTCCGCAGCCGCGTGTGCATCGCCTGCTTCTTGGACGTCGTCGCGTTCAGGAACACCTTGATGTTTCCTATGAGCATGGTGACGAGTACCAGCCCCCCCGTGATGGTGATGATGTTGAACACGATCTCCAGCCACTCCGTCGTGCTCTCCAAATTCCCAAACGTGCTGCATGCATAAATTATTTCACATCAAGAAATGAAACGATACAATGGACACACTATTGATCGGCGTCCTACTAACATTGGGCAAGAATTCTTCTTACCTGAGTGTCATGAGGCCCCAAAAGATGGGGAGCAGCATCTTCTCCAGCCTGCTCTGGTTGGCCACGAGCATGACGGTCCATTTGTACGCCCCATACTGGTAGTTGTCGCCGCTGCTGAGGCACATGCTCCTGGCCTGTGCGTTCTTGGCCCAGGCAAACCTGTCGCCGCCGATGGACGCCACGGCGGCGTCGTAATACAGCGGCTCGGCGCATGCCACCGCCCTGGATGCGCACCCCGGCGGTCCGGCCTGCAAGCACTGCTCTTTCAGGCACTTGGTGGCCCTCTGGACCCCGAGCAGGTACCAGCACGCGCCCACTGCCTGAAACCACAATGCTAATGGAAAATCAGCATGCCCCATTACCATCATTCATGCATGCATCAGCTCATCTATATATACTCTGTCATGTTTCCAACTAGGCAACTAGCTAGCCTAATCGTGGCATCCAATGCTAGCCGCATGCATGCGCTGCCGAAACAGCTAGCTAAGTTAGAAATCATGGAGCAGTACTAGCTAGGACAGGACGACTCACATGAGCGGCGACGAAGTAGGCCATGAGGTTGAGTGCAATGCCCCACCAGATGGTGCCGAAGATGTAGCCGGACTGATTCTGCATCCGTCGGAGGAAGACGACCA
This sequence comes from Dendrocalamus sinicus, assembly GCA_036346575.1. Classification (NCBI taxonomy): domain Eukaryota; kingdom Viridiplantae; phylum Streptophyta; class Magnoliopsida; order Poales; family Poaceae; genus Dendrocalamus; species Dendrocalamus sinicus. The sequence continues at coordinate 30,664,407 of CM070654.1, read as the reverse complement.
AATGGTAGATCTTGGGTAGGTACTCGAACAGGAACGCCACCAGCAGCACCGTCATCACCGCTGTCGTCGACCCCGCCCGTATCATCTCCGGTGCAGCTACCCAAACGACCACCTGCAGCATGCACGCATACACGCATGATACATCGTTGTAGAGATCCGGATTTAACAATTCAAATCTCCTGTCTATTATGAGTTAGTCCCTTAATTAGTAGGTCGCTCACACAATAACATCAGTAAATATCATATTCATGCACGCAAATAATAAAAGGAGTATGTAATATTACATAACTAACTATAAATAGATCTTATGATTGTTTATGACAAAGTAGTGGAATAGTGACGTTGAGGATAGTAGCGACACTATGGTGCACACAGGCAACTATAATTACTAGCTCAAAACTCCTAATTGAGATGGGGTGTGAGCTTCTACAGGGCATCGTGAAGCTTGGGATGGTCTCGGTGCTATGGATGCGGTGGTGAGCGGAGCTCTACCTAGCAGCCGGGGATGGCGTGGCAAGAGGCGACAGTGCGGTGATGCTACGACGAACTACATGGTCCATTGGCTATCTACCATGCATGTTTGCCATGTATTGAATCACATGGGAACAGAGGGGCTCACCGAGAGATGGAGCGGATGAGAGATCAACAACAATGGTGAGTCGACGGGTGTTTCGGGTCGGCGACAACGTTCCAGCAGCCCAGGTGCATTAGCACGAGAGGTCAAGGTGAATACTAAGGGCATGATGGCCATGGTTGAAACTCACCGAGCGGAGGGGACGGGGCGACAAGGTCGATGATAGAGATGCGCATGGTGGCGAGGTCGATATCTTCGGCTTTCCTAGGGGCAAACAAGTACGGGAAGGTGAGCACGAGGTAGAGAGGGACAAGACAAACATGAATATCCTGATGGCGTCATCGAGAACTCATTAGACGGTGAGAAATCGAATGGTGAAGCCTGTGGCCAGACTTGAGGAAGAATGCCAAATCCTTCCTCTCTGAGGATGAAGGGACACGAGAGCTTAGGAGAAGATGCTTAGTGGGTGAGCATGAAGGTTTTGATATGCATGGATAGGCTTAAATAGCGGCGAGGAGGGAGAGAGGTGCGGGTGCCATGAGTGGCTTTGGGCGCAGAGCGAGAGAAGGTGAGTTGGCAATGGGACAATGTTATGGTGATGAGACGCAACGCACAAGGCTAGAGGCATAGAGGGCTTCAATGTTAGGCTTAGGCGTGCGAGAGAGAGAGAGAGAGAGAAGGGAAGGAAGAAGAAGCGCAGTGTCATGCTGACAAGTGGGACCGGGTCCTATTGTCAATGACGACGCAAGAGAGAAGCGAGCGGTTGGGTGACGAGCGAGCGGGCATGGTATTGGGCTGGCTTGGTTGGGCTACAACTAGGAAGAAAAAAAGGGGAGATGGGTTGACAGGGAAAGAGGGAATGGGCTGGGTTGGCTGAAGGCTTTCAACTTGAAGGGGAGTAGAGAAATAAATAAAGTTAAAACTTTAATTTTGGTTTTAATTTGAGTTTAAATTTCTAATTTGAATTTTAAGAGGTGTTTGCTCACAAGATTTTTGGGAAAATTTTCTCAGCATCTAGTTAACTTTTAGAAATTTTTTATTCACGTTTTTGGGTTGAGGAATTTATTTTAGAAATCTTAAACTCCAACAAGACTTTAGAAATTTTTAAAAATACATCAAAATTTTTAGAAATTCATAAAAAATCATACATGTTTATTTAGTGACAAAATTGGGATGTTACAATCGTCCATCGCTACAGCGACCAAAATTAGCACACGACACGGGCCGATTGACACGGTGAATAACAAAAGGAATTATCGTCGGTTGGTGCGCAATCCTGGCGGCATAATGATGAGCTAATGGCTGGCTAGTGTGTGTTGATTGGCGAAAGGGACGCCAAAATGGAAAGAGAATGCGCCACTCATGCGAATAAATTTCGTGCAGATATATAGAGCCGTGACCATGCAAGAATAAATTTTGAACAGATAGATATCTGGCACCATGTGCAATGATACGGGGATGCATGAATGAATTGATGAACACCGTGACTCGTACGTACAAACGGCTGCAGATTGTATAGCCATAAACTAGTTAAGCATGCAGGCCATATGCATATAGTAGCGAACGGCCTGTTTGCTTTTAATTTTTGTTTCTCCAGAAATTTAAACATCGAGACCGAACAGTCTTTTAAAGTGGATTCTCCAAATATATTTTTAAATCTAAAATTATTTATGCATTTATATCTATATCTCTATAATCTATTACCGTATAAAAAATTACAAATAAAAGGTATTAGCTACAAACAAAAAAAAAACACACGCCCAGTATAAGCCGAGAACAGTGTGCGTTTGGTCAAGTAGAAACAGAAGGCATGCATGCCCTGCTTGTTCGACCAGACAGACCGACCCATCGATCGATCGATCGACGTTGCTGTGCACAGAGCCAGATCATCCTAGCTTGTATACCTACCAGCAACGTGAAAAATGGCAGTATGTGATTGGAACACAGGCACAATGTTTGTATTGCTGGCAGAATGCGATCATAGTGTCGTGCCCGGTTAGTACGGCCAGCCAATGACAAGACGGTACAATTTGGAAAACTCCAAACTGTGGCCTGTGCAACTATTTGGATGCAGTGGCCAAATTTTCCAATCTTTCGTGTACAACAACATTACAAGCTGATAGACGACACTCCTTTCCCCTTTAACTATGTGGTACTGTTGATTCAATTTCTATGCGCCTTTTTTATGGGATGGCTATATGATAACTAAACATTTGCTCAACTTCAGTAATTTTTTGGACCCTTGGATCAAAATGCTATGGCTTAAATCTCTCCAATCTTTACTATGTGCCTATTTATATTGGTTTTTTGCTTCTGGCTTTTACTTAGAGAAGCTAAAAATCAATATGAGAAGCTAGAAATCTAGAAATCAATATAAACACATGGTTTCTCGAAACGTCTTTTCCACTCCTCCTGCTTCTATCTCGTTTCAAGGATAAGACAGGGGGTCATGAGCGTATCATATACTCTACTCCTCACTTTTCCCACCGTTCGCCCTTCTCCTAAAAGCCATTTTTTCAGCCACTACTATTTATTTTCAGTTAAAAGACATCAACCTCAACTAATATGAACTATGAACTTTTGCTGACGCCAACAAGGCCCTCCAGCCTTAGTTGTATCCTCTTCGTCCGTTGCTGTGTCCTCCTGCCAGTCTGCCAGACCTGCCGCCACCTCACCTTCTTCCATGTTGGGAAATTTAACTTTTGCCACTCTTAGGATGCCACCTATCACCTTCTTCCACTCTTGATATTGATGAGAACCCAGCGCCAAGTCTACCACTCCTTTAGCATCGGAATAGTGATGATCGATCGCTACCTTCGACAAGCGCGCGTCGCCTGGCCTCCGCGCCACCGCCGCGCCGCGCGCCGCGCTGTGTCGCCGGCCTCCCTTCGCCGCGCGCCGCGCGCCCGCCTCTCGCGCCGCGCTCCAATCTTGCGAGGCGGCGGCGAGCGAGCGAGGCGCGGCGAAGCGGGAGGCGGCGGCAGCGCTGGCGCGGCGCTGGAGGCTGGCGGCGACGGCGCAGGAGGCGAAGGCAGCGGAGGCGGCGGCGGGCTGGTGCTGACATGGCGCGGCGCGACATGGCGATGGACTTGGCGCTGGTGGGCTTAAAAGTGGCAAAAAATTAGTCAAGCATATCTTAAGAGTGGCAAATTGTTGAGTGCAACGAAAAGGATGGCATTTAAATAGGTGGCATCCTTAAAAGTGGCAAAAAGTTAAATTTCCCTCCATGTTGACGCCCACCCAGCGCTACCACTCCTTTAGCATCGGAATAGTGATGATCGCTACCTTCGACAAGACGGTGGGGGTTCAGCGAAGGCCAGGGCCGCAGAGTTGGCTTTGCCAGATGTGGTGTTGCACGCCCTGCTACTCGTGCTCACCGGAGCTCGAGGAGGATTGATGCACACAGATCTTAAAGCACATTCTAAATGAGAAATTCGATTGAAATCCTCAAAATTTCTTGTGGAGTTTCTTTTTGCAAAGCAATTTTTTGATAGATGGTGTTGCGAAATAAAATAGTCTTAAAATCAATTTTGAGCAAGACATGTTTCTTTAACTTTTAGAGAATAAATTTTTAACGCTACCTTTGAAACGAGTAGGATATATGGCCACGATATAGTGAATGAACATCGCAATGAGTCCAGGACGGTGTGGCATGCGCAAGTTTTAAGTACTGTGTGCTATGGACCAAACACTCATCTATACATCCATCACACACCCTATTATTACAGGGAGAACAAATAACCACCTTCAAGTTGCAGGTTCATCATCAATCATATATTTATGTGAACCAACAAATTAAGTCTATGAAAAACACGAGCACACATAATAACAATCGTTTGAATAAGCAAGAGATAGGACGCTTGTAAATTATTTTCTCAACAAAGCTAGCGTAGTTAAGTAGCGAACAAAACTATAGGTGAGGAACTACAATTAAGATTCTTGGAACAGGAGCTAAATTTTCGCAGCATCATATTCTTTCATTCTTTGATCAACCAGCAAAAAACCATCTCTCTTTTTTTTTTTTGAGTGGATCTCATGTTTCTAAGAATACATGATGCAAATGAGATCCCACATATGGCAACGTAAATCTAATTGGTCTTAAAGCAATCCAATGGGATGTAGCCTTGATTGGACCAAAACAGCAACAGAAAGAAGTGTAAAAACGGTGGGTATAGATTAGTTGTTCACCTGCATCACGGGGAGGATGACGAAGAAGTCCAGCACCATCCCTTTCCGGGACCTCGCGTACGCCGGGAGCTTGCACGTGGCGTCTGCCTCCGCCTCCGTCGCGGCCTGCTCCTCGTCCGCGCCGCCCCGCTTCCGCGCCGCGCGCGCGACGCGGAGCTGCGTCACGACGTTCCAGGCGTGCATGGCGTCCACCATGCAGCGGAGCGCGGTGACCGCGGCCGCGAGCCAGCCGTCGAGGAAGACGCACATGAGCGGGCTGCTCAACGACACGGCGTACAGGAAGAGCGGGTCCACCATGAGGCCCGCCGCGCAGGCGAGGAGGTAGGCGCGGTTCCATTCCCTGATCCACCTGACGCGCGGGTCCAGCGCCCACGTGGCGCCGATGTGCCATGCCCCCAGCCGCCGCCGGCGCTGGGCACCGTGGCCGCTGGCCTTGCTTTCGGCCTCGCCCCGCGGCGGGGTCTCTACTTGGTCCCTCCGCGCGTCGCCGGAAGGGGAGGTGGAGGAGGAAGGCGACGAGCGCGTGGAGAGCTCAATTGACATGGCGGTACAGGTGCGCCGGCGAGGCCGTGGATCGCGCAGCAGATCACATGAGCCTCTGGAAACGAAGGGCTCGTGTGAAGTGGATGGATAGCTCGTGCATCCGCACACGGCACATGTACGATAGTGGTGTCTTCACAGTGTACTGTACGTAAATGACCACGTTGCCCTCTCTGCTCCAAGTATACTGCTTCACTGAACTAGCTAACATTATGATAGAAATTGCCAGTCAAATTTAGCAACCGACCGTCCCAATGTCAAAACGGCTTATGTTTGTAATAGGAGAAAGCGTAATTTAGTGAACATCTGAGCGACCGATTTAAATTGAGGGGAACAAGTAATGAGCAAGGTTATCAGGATCGCGATGCTACCTAGGATCATCTTTTTTGGACAGGATCGGATTGTAGGATCACAATTCTATGAAAATTTTATTTTAAATATAATAAATTCATCAATTATGCAAAATATCACAATCTAGTAGTGTAGGTTCGTAGTTCATACTTCATACTAGGTTCAGACTTTAGAGTTCATACTTCATATTCATAGTTCCATACTTCCATTGTACACGCAGAAGCCGGCAGATACATATATAATGGTTCCATTGTATACTTCCATAGTTCATAGTTCATACTTCATAGCTGTAGAACACAATGCAACAACTAACAAGTTCGCACTTCAGCCGTGCAGACAGCAGGTACAGGCAGGCGGTAGCAGCCAATAGAACACAATACAAGTATACATCAGCCAACAAGTTCACACTTTAGCTTCACATCAGTATAGGGCTACAGGGTACAGGCAGCAGCCAAGCCAGCAGGTACAGGCAGCAGAAGTGGAGAACACAAGTTACACAACACAATGCAATAAGTTTACAGCAGTACAGGCAGTAGGTATTGGCAGCAAAACACCCAAAAGTTCACACTTCACAGCATACAAGAACACAATGCAACAGGCAACAACATACATGATGCATCAGGGATGATCACTTGAAGAGAAGAAGTCGACCACATCACCAGAGATGATCTAAGTTTACAACAACATCAGGAATTAATGGCCTAGATGAACTACCAACATATGAGGCAGATGAGTTTTCACTACCTCCCTCATGTTGACTTGGAGTTGTCACAATATTGTCATCCTCTTCATCTACAGCTTGAACATTGTCATCATTGGCATCATAAGCTGGTGCAAGTTGATCATGGTAATTGTGCTCCTCACTGCCACCGTCTAACAAAGCAATGTAGAAGTTATCAAGTTAGTGGATATGAAAAGTTGAAAAAAACATTGAAGTACTGAACAATTCACAATGAAAATAACTATACATGCTTCACTTATGTCCCTAGCCAAACTTTTGACTTTCTGAGCAATTTTATCAAGATTTCTAAGCCACTGCTTGTCTTGAGGAAGAGCTTGGCTCTCCTTTTCAATTATCCACTCATCGTCAGAAGGCACATCATTTAGATCATAAGATATTTGAGATTATCTTTTTTCTTGCCTCTCTTTCAGTTATATATTATACATTATAAAAACTAGATCATTCATTTTTTTTGGTGTAAGCGATTTCTTCTCTTCGAGTGAACCTACAAGATGGTAATATACAAGTTACATATTCTAAATCCACTAATGAATAATTGACTATTCATTAATTCAGTGATATATAAAGTTTGTACCATCTCAAATGCACCCGAATTACGCTCACAAGCAGACGAGCTGCGTGTCAAACTTAGAACTCTAATGGCAAACTTTGTAATTTAGGACATTCATCTCCATAGGAATCCCACCAATCAGCTAATGCAACATAAAAATTGTTTATATTGAATTAGAGAAGACATAATACAAGCAATTTGCAAATATATAAAAATTGCAGTTACCTACCTACGTAGAGCTTTGTTTGATCTAGTTAAGGCTGCAGATTGATGGCTAAAAGATTCCTTTGCACCTTTAAATGTATCAAGTTGCATGTGGGCCTTCACTAATTTAGATTTGTTGGGTATCATCTTGTCAAGACAGGCATACAATCCAAGTTTAACATCAGGATGATAATTGAATCCAGAACTATAATGAATGGCAGGGTTCAAATAGTATGTAGCAGCATGTAAAGGCCTTAAAAGTTGTTATGCCCATCTTGCATCAATGATTTGTAGTATAGGCATATACCTATAGAAATGAAAGATACAAGTATGCTCTTACTATAAGTAATCCACTAAAGAATCTATTGTAATGAACAAAATGAAAGAGTTGATCCAGAAGTTTGAAGCATATACCATTTCTTTGCATTATTGAAGTTTTCCTTTATTCTATTCTTGTCAAGGTCCATCTGTTCATAAATATATGTTATAGCAGGCTTCTCGTCTGAATCAACCAAGCTTAGAACTTTGGTGAGAGGCAATGCAGCCTTCAAGCATGTTAGAAGATTGGGCCAGAATCTAGCACTATCCAAAACAGTTGCTTCAACATTCTTTCTCTCCTCAGTTTTAGCAAATCTTTGTGTATGAAATGAAAAACAAACTTTAGAACAACTAAGCAAGTACATAATTGATTATAAGTTTAAAATACATGCTACTCCTCCATTTAGTGGAACTGAACATGTTTATCAAAGCACTTTGGTGTTCATGAAATGACTTCAATGTTAAGTATGTTGTGGCAAATATTGTGACCGCGGAATGAATTAAGTCCTTTCCTCCAGTAAAATCACTCAACCATGTAAGAGGCAAGATTCTTTGATAAATATAAGTTGTGATTTTTTGGCCTCTTTGAATTGTTGTCTTGTGAATATCAACATGCTTTTTGAAATCCTCAAGCATCAAATCTATACAGTGTGCAGCATATGGAGTCCAATACAACCTCTTTCTTTTGGCCATCAAGAGATCACCGGTAGCTTTATAATTTGAAGCATTGTCTATGACAACTTATACAACATTTTCCTCTCCAACTCTTTCGACAATCTGATCCAACATCTTGAATACCTTCTCAGCTATCTTGGATATGCTAGATGTATCTACAGACATCAAGAAAATTGTTTCTTTTAGACTATTGACCAAGAAGTTACATATCGATCTTCTTTTCCTATCAGTCCAACCATCTGACATTATTGTACATCTAGTTTTCTTCCATTCTTGTTGAACACCTCAATCAACTGTAAAGTGGACTCCACCTCTTACTTGAGAAATTTAACTCGCACATCATTATAAGATGGAAACTTCAGCCCCATGCCATTGCAAACTCTAGATTCTTGATTGCATTGAAAGAGATAGCACTAATGTAAAAAAAAATAGATTTGTGCACAAACCTATTTCCTCAATCGTTCTTTGAAATACTGGTTCATTGTCCCTTGGCTCTTGTGTGTTGTCACAATTGATCCACTGTGCCTTTGCTGAGTGGTTGGCTAAAATCTTCTTATTGGCCATCTTGTGCTAATAGTTTTCTCCTCTTTTGCATCAGCATCTTCACAATTATCTCCAAGAACCTTTAGGAAATGTTGTTGCACATTTAGTGGTACTTTAGAATAAGGTTCCACATTTATCCTAGTGTCCGCAAGGTGGTGTTTTAGTCTAGATATTCCACCGCCTCTTGTTACTTCATAATACCTACACTTCACAAGTTTCTTCTTGCTATCAATATCAATACCATGCTCCCAATTAGGGTCAGATCTATTTCTAGCTGCATTTTTCCTTGTAGGCTTGCCTTGGCTAACAATAGCTGAAGCAGTGGCGCTAGCATTAGTAGTAGCAGCACAGCTAGCACTAATATTGTCTCCTCTCATTGACATTTTCCCTTTATCTGGACAAGAGGGACACACAATTTACTAACACTATCATTAGTTCATTACATTAAAGTTGCTATATTGAACAAAAGTTACACTATCATGTTCATCAATTATCAATCATTAGTATGCTCTATGCCTAATGTTACTAACTGACTTGTAATACGAGAGATGATTGAAAAGCTGCCCCACCACAAGTTTTAAGAACCCAGCGGATGCATCATTAAACAGATTTTTGCCATGAGCAAAGGTATATTGAAAACCCAACCCCATTACAAATTACATCCTGAGAAGAAAACATCAGCATATCAGCATTTCAGAATGAATGAAATGATGACCGATGAAGAACATGACCAACACCAGTGCCGTGTTGCAGACCTGCAGTGGGGCGACCGACTGCTCTGCCTCTGGGAGGTCGGTGACCCCCGAACACTAGAGACCGTCGGCCTATTCGACAGCTTGCTCAGGCTTGCTTCTGGCACCGACGAGGTGGTGCCAAGGAACGCCACTACAGAGCAATGGCGTCGCTGGCCGTGGCTCGAGGAGGCTAGGGCCGTCGGCCTTGATAGCACAGATCTGGAGATCTGCACTATGGAGTCTAGAGAGAGGAGTGGATAGTGGAGAACTGGAGATGGATATCGACTCACAAAATGAGTAAATGACCGAAGTCGCCTCTCTCTCTCTCTCTCTCTCTCTCTCTCTTTGAGGGTTTTGGTTGGTCCAGCTGGGCGCACACGCATCCATTTTCTGCCATCTAATCGAATCAAATGGCTACCTTTTCTCCCAACTGTGGGATCGCGTAGCATCCATTCTGTGTTGCGATTCTAGCGACTCTACGATCTGGATCGCGATCCAGGTGCGACACCACCCAAAAGCAATCCATATGGCGACATGTATTACCTAGCCATGGTAGGATCGTAGAATCGCACGATCCTACGACACGTATCGCGATACTGATAACCTTGATAATGAGTAGTGACAAGGGCTAGTACATAATCAAGTTTGCATATCCTGGAGTAGCTTTCTAGAACCCGAAAGGTTGTATTCCGAAGTATTGTCCATCTCGCAGGGAAGTTGACCACAGCATGCATGCGAAATACACTCTTTGTTTTTTTACTTGGCTTTTTAGAATCTATGTCGTTAAACTTTTTAAAATTTGATCGTTAATAGATTTAAAACTATGTAGACTGACTATACAAAAAATTATATCGTTAGATTTATTGTTAAAAATATTTTCATAATATAATAATTTTATCAGTATATTTTAGTATAATATTATAAAAGTAACGATTAAAGCCATACCTTAAAGACCGTAAAAAAAATAAAAAAACGTCAAGTACAAATGACCGACGGAGTATTATACATGGCAGGGGTTGGGCCCGGCGGCCGGCCTCCCATCACACTCCACATGTATATGCTCGTCTACAGAAATTGTCACATCGATCTTGATGGTGTTTTGGTGATCAATCGATTATGTCTCTGTCTGTCCGTGTGTGGTCACATGAGCTAGATATATATGCATGCTCTCTTCATGAGATTCTTTAACTGAACCCTCTCAACGCACAAAGTACTCAGAAAAGTCTATGAAGTAGTAAGAGCAAGGCTAATAATACAGCCAGTAAGCGGGCTGTAAGGTTTCTTGTAGCCTTCTCCTAGCCCACCCATATAATAGTTAGCTCTTCATCATTAATACATGGCCCACCTGTCTCTCTCACAAAGTTTCTTGGTTCTTGTGTCCAAGCCGACTGTAAGCTTGCAGCCCGCTTATCCTCTCTCTCCTCCCTTCTCTCCTACATGTCAGCATTTAGCCAGCTTACAGCCGATTATTATACTTGCTCTAACAACTGAAGATCTTGTGCAAGCTAAGCTGTTAAGCAGAGTAACGCGTAAATTAATTGCATTTTGGAGGCGGCGGCTTGAGCCACGTTGACGACGTGGATCTGAGCTTGTCGTTACGTTAGGTGCGTTACCATACTAAACATTTTTGTAGAAACTAGTTAGAGACCCGTGCGTTGTAACGAAGTTATAAAAATAGCGAGATGAAACTTACTGTTTGGCCAACTTCATAAATTAAACATTGGAGAGCAAGCGACAGAGATAGAAGGGTGGCCAGAATACGCGATGAGATTGGGAAAGTGGAGGGGGTGGGCGGTTGTATCCCGAGAGAGAGAGAGGAGAAGAGAGACGAATGATCCAGATCAAATCGGATGGCTGAAAAGAGAGGAGGAAGAATAAACCAACCATCAACTCACACTTTTATAATAGTAAAGATTAGTAGAACTAGTCATGACTCATGATTGTAGTGATGCAAACAGGAGTAGCTAGATTGCAGACCTCTTCTTTTTAGTTTTTTTAAAAAAGTACTTTTCGGGTTTTCTACAGTAACTAATTTTCAAACAAAGTGTCTTTTTAAGATGTGATCTACAAATTAATTATAGTACATACTATAGTGACTTCATTTATATCGACCAAAACCGCACACGAGATTCTGTTACTCTGTACTCTCTCTCTTATGAACAACCCAAAGCTATAAACTATAAACCGAAACCAATAAGAATAGGCCCAGTAGTACCACCTAATTGCCATGGTTGTGCTAGTGTTCTTTTTTTAAATTCAGTCTATGAAATATATATATATATATATATATATATATATATATATATATATATATATATAACATTAGACCATATATATATATATATACTAATATATAGTATATATATGGTCTATGAAATTCATGGCATTTTCTTCGTTTTGAAAGTAAAAAAATACCATAATAATCCTAAAATAAAAAATCCTAAAAATTTTCACATTAATTGGGAAAAAGAGAAGTATCTCCATCACTTATTTTAGTGAAGCTAGATTGTAATGGTGTATATATTAATTATATAACTATATTAGAGTTGTATAGTAAATATAATTATAGACAGTAGAGTTGTATACCAAAGATAACTGTATCATAATATTTAGCTACGTAATTACACGATTAAATCCGCTAATATGTTCAAAAAATTGAAGTTAGCTAGTTTATGGCACCGTTGGAGGTATTGCGCGGTCCAATCATGACAAAATTAAAAACTGACGGAGTAATATGATGCTTACACAATGCAAATGCATGTCCTTTTTTTTGCGAGGTGATTACAAATGTATGTCGAGGGTCGTGGAGAATAATAAAGTGGTACTACTTAGGGCTGTAAACGGGCTGAACTCGAGCGAACCCAGCCTGTCAGGCTCGAGCTCAAACGAGCCCAAGATTTCTGTCAAGCTTTGAGCTGGGCTCGAGCTCGGCTCGAACGAAGCTCGAGCTCGGCTCGACAAAGCTCGTCGAGGCTTGTTAAGCATAAAGCACACAGCAGTAGCAGCAGTCAGCAGAATAGCAAATAAAGCCATAAAGGCACAGCAGTAGCAACACAAAACAAAAGGCGTTCTGTTGATTGTGCATTTTCAGACATCTACAACGTGTTCATATACTGAAGTTAGCAAGGCAGCAGTCTACTACCACAACATATACACAACATATACAGTATAGCAATCACAGCAGAAAGCAGTATAACATATACATATACAGTATTGCACAACGTGTTCAAACAAGCAGAAAGCAGTCTACTACCACAACCACATCTGATTGTTCTGTCTAGCAATCACAGCAGAAAGACATCTACATCTGATTGTTCTGTCTAGCAATGTGAACGGAGACAAGAATCAAACCTTGCAGAGGAGGAACACGGGCACGGCGTCGGCGGATCTGGGTGGAGGCGGTCGGCGGACGGCGGGTGGGAGGAGAGGAGGGGCGGATCTGGGCGGAGGCGCGGCCGGTGGGAGAGAGGAGGCCGAGGCGCCGGCACCGGGGGACGACGAGGCGCGGCGAGCGCGGATCTGGCGGAGGCGGGCGGCGGCGCCGGTGGGAGGAGAGGAGGGCGAAGCGGCCGCACCGGGGACGACGAGGCGGCAGCAGCGGATCTGGCGCGAGGCGGTCGGCGGACGCCGGGAGGAGAGGAGGGCGAAGCGGCGGCACCGGGGACGACGAGGCGGCGAGCGCGGATCTGGCGAGGCGGTCGGCGGACGCCGTGGGAGGGGCGGATCGGGCGAGGCGCCGGCCGGTGGGAGGAGAGAGAGGCGAGGCGGCCGCGTGGGAGGCGGAGGCTGCGAGCGCGGATCTCGGGCGAGGCGGCCGCGCCGGGGACGAGATGGGCGCGGCGGATCTCGGGCGAGGCGCCGGTGGGTGGGAGCTCGAGGAGAGGATTCGGGCGAGGCGCGAGCGCGGATCTGCGCGAGGCGCCGCGGGCGGGGAGGAGAGGAGGCGAGGCGCCGCGCGGGGGGGGCAGCAGGCCGCCGCGAGCGGCGAGCGGCAGATCTGGGGACTGGGATTCTGGGCGGAGGCGGAGGCGGGGTGGGGGGGAACCGGGGAGGCGGGGAAGCGCCCGAGCGGGGGGAAGGATTGCGGTGCGGATTGCGGAAGGGTGCGGTGACTGAGTCTTGACGTGGGGTCACGACACGTTTGAACTTACACGAACTATTCGAGTTCGATTCGTCCAGGCTCGCGAGCTTTTTCTGAAGCTCGAATTCGGCTCGTTAACAGCTCGAACCGAGCTCGAATCGATCCTACAACGAGCCAAGCTCAAATAGCTCGCGAGCCTCGAGCTTTTTTTACAGCCCTAGTACTACTAGCTAGCAATTTTGCTCTCAATTTCACAGGGTGTCAGGTGGTTTGTAAAATTTGGAGGAGCAAAGCTACGAATTCTTATTTAAATACTCCATAACTTTGTGCGAGAACAGAGGACGGCTATGAGGTACATGGGTGCAAGCGAAGGATGGGAGAAGAGAGTGACAATTAGAGGCTGATGGGTGAAACGAAAATCGAAATCTGAAATTTACTACCACTAGCAGGCCCTATCTAGTATTGAAAATACATGCCTTATTTTAGTATGAGTTTTTTTTTCTGCGACGATATATTTGGTGTGAGTTTTGCACTCAAAATTTTGTGCGCAAAATACTTTTGATATTTGCATTGAATCTCATCAGATCAGATCTGCGGATTATTATGGTCCTTCAACTTTTTCCGACTAATTTACAATAGGGTTTATTCTTTTTGGGTGAGGTTTATGGCTTTTAGCTGCGGCTTTTAGTTTTTAGGTTATTCGTGCAAGATATTACAGAGTAACAGAAACTCATGTACGATTTTTGTTGATATAAATGAAGTCGGTACAGTATGTACTATAATTAACTAATAGACCTCATCCTGAAAAGGCACTTCATTTAAAAGCTAGATATTGTAGAAAAGTCAAAAGCTGAAAAAGAACCAGGCTATAGTCCTATCATCTTGCAATTTCTGTAAGTCCTCGTTTGGTCCTCATAATTGAGCCTGGAATCATGGAATTGGAATTGAAGCTTTTGAATTCTGCTATTTGGATGCCCCTTGGAATTGGAATGGGAAGTGGAATTGTAGCCCATTTCCATTTGAACTGGGAGACAACTAAAAGAGGTCAAGGAGCATTCAGACCTCACACCCCTAAGGGCTTGCTTTAAGTGGCTTATAATCTAGAGTTTACGATTTATTTTGCAGCTGTTGTTGGTTTATTTTACATGATTAAATATAAAAAATAAAACATTATATTAGCACAAACAATACAAAGGAATATGAAAAAAAGGTTAAAAACCCCCCAAAAAACAAAAATCAGTTAGAGTTAGAACTCTTCCCACTCCATGCACCCCCCTCTCTCTCTCCCACCCATCCAATTCGACCATCTATAGGCACGTCGCGCCAGTGAGCTCCCAAGGACTGCTACCGCCGCCAACCTCTTCTTAACCTTCTTCCCCTTCTCCACACACTTAGAGCCGCTGCCACCGCCTGAGACGGACTCTAGATAGCGTCGCTACCCCTACAGGCCCACACCTCCTCTAGATCCGCTAAAGGCTAATTCTTATTCCTTGTCGCCACTGCCACCATAGTTTCTTCCTCGTCACCGGCATGGTAGGGCAAGCATGGTATCTTTGACGTTGAGGGATACGAGGTGGTTGTTGGCGCTGATACCGGCGGGACGCGATGGTGAAGAAGAAGGTGAGCCTATTGGCCGCATGCCAATGTAGAGGAGGCGCGCACCGGCTACGGTGCCTGTGAGTAGGGATGCAAATGGAGCGGATATTTCCGACCGTCCGTTTTAATTCGGATATAATTTGGAGTAAATTTTTGGATATCCGAAGGTTTTATTGGACACGGAAACAGATTCGGATGTTTTTTGTCGGATATGGAAACGGATTCGGAAAAAGCATTATCCGACGGATGCGGAACTATCCGGATATTTTTCCGGATAGTTATCGGATAGTTACCCGGATACGAAAACGGAGTCGGATATCTGGCCTCTCCCCTGGCCAGGTGGGATCTCTGACTCCTCTTGAAATGTAGCATCATTTATTTATATAAGATTGCTTGTTTCGGTGGCTGTTGCAACGTCGGTACACTCGTATTAGATCTTAGTTTGCTTAATTTGTCTCTGTCACCATGTGAAATTTGCTTTCGCGTATTATCCGATTAAATATTCGTGACCGAAACTAACCGTATTTCGAGCGGCATGTATTCACTCCATATTCGTGACCGAGAATATCCACATTCATATTCGTATCTGGCACTATCCATGCCCGACTCTGACTTCGACAAAACAAATATGGAAAAGATACGGGATAAGCAATATTCGTCCGTATCCGCTCCATTTGCACCCTTACCTGTGAGGCTGCTGCAACGCTTGGTTTTTTTTTGGTGGTGTTGCTACTTTTGGGTGTACAAGTTTCCAAGCCAAAAATATATGCTAACCATAAATGATTTGGAATTGACTAGTGGTTTCATTTCTACTGTACAATTTCTTTGGCAATCCAGCACTCAAATTTGAATTGTAGCCCAATTCAATTTCTACTTGGAATTGAACTGACACTCCATTTCCGCAAGCCCAGTTCAATTCAGAGATCCAACGTGACCCTAATCGCATCAAAATCTTACCTAACTAGTTCTTTATTATTTTTAGGACAAAAAATTGGATTTAGGTGGCACTAGGACGTCTTTTTTACCAGTAAAAATGACGCCTAACTCACATTTTAAAAAACTATCATAGGAAAGTGACGTACGCGTGATGATCTTACCAGAAATTATCAAAAGGAGATGGATATGTATACTAGAAACAATATTAAATCCATACCAAAAAATGTAGCACTACTAGCAAATGATACCAAAAAAATTATGCTAGCACACATCGCAGAATAAATGTTCAGGCAAAAGAGAATTTATTTAAAGAAAATATGAATGGGATGATGTAGATAGATCAACAATCACATTAAGATAATGTAAAGGAAGATACGAAGAATGTAGTACAGAATGAAGAATCTAGATTTACATGACACAATCATCTTTTGGACTCTAGAGTCACCCGTTGGCCGTCCCTTTTGTAAATTTCAAGGGCTCTTAAGCACTTTATGTCTTAGCGTGTAAAAAAACTACACCTAGCATAAGAGCACATTGTTGGCCACCACACTATCAGATATTTTCACTCGAAGGGCAACTCTTACCTTATCAATAAGGTTGATAATTTCACCATAATCTCACATTAAAATTTGAAGCTTTCTTTTAGCACCCACTCAATACAGAGTCACACTCTTTAGTCATTTAACTCGTATGTCAAATCAACATCGTACTAAGGTGAAACAGAAGATGTTGAGACATATTTTTATTTGCTTATTAGGCGATATAGGAATTGGAATCTTAAAGTAAAACTAAAAGACCTTTTTAATTTGACGATAGCCTCTAGGAAAAACAGCACAGGTTTAGTTGACTAATCTTACATAAGGTGGTTACAGTCAAAACAACCATCCCGGTAGCAGAGGAACACTACAATCGGAACAAAGAACCACTACCCTAGCACCTCTATTACAAGCAAAAGCATGTCGAAATCCAACAAGACAGTTGTCACACCGTGACCGAAGCCTAGCGACACGTCGAACTTGAACCAGATCCATGAATCGGGAGAGCAGTGGGGGGTAGGGATGTTTGGTTGGGTGCCGGTGCCGGCGAAGCCGCCGCGGCAGCGCTTCTTGCGGTTGGCGGCGGCGTCGGTACCCAGATCCTGAATCATGGGTAACGCATACTGACAGTGCCCAGACAAAGTGTTCATTATACCTATGTGATGAATGAGCAATAGCAGAAATGTTAGCCCAGTAATCCTCAATGGGGGTTAAGGAGCATTGGGCTTTTGCTTTTGCGATGTGTTGCTAAGACAGACATTCATGTTTAGTGCTTGTTTGGACCCTGAATTGTTCACCTTATGTTAGTCCATATCCATCTCTTGATCTTGATGGAAGAGATGAGTAAACAAACAAACTATACATATGTATGCTCCTCAATTGATCAACTTATAGTCCCTATACGTAACACGCATGAATCGATCGACTAGCTAACTGATCCATGCATGTAGCGCAAGCAACGACAGCGCCGCTGATGTAGACCCACTGGCCAGGGAAGACCGCGACGCAAGTGATGTTTGGGTTCAGGGAGAGGAACTGGTGTGGTGGGGGTGTTGCCCAATCTACACCGCGCAAAATTGAAGATAACTAAATCTGTGTAATTTGGTGAATGACACCTTCAACCACCATCTTTATTACGATAACCAGCGAAACTTGATTCACCCAACCATATACTTCGATCCTTTTTCTCTACTGACTTATGTGGAGTAAATGGATTCTTGGAATCACCAAGTAAACCACAAGAACGACAGAGACAATAACTCTTAGATAATTCTCAATTCTAAGGGGTTAAAATGCTTCACTCAAATTCTAGAAAAAATAAGTGTATAATTCTGAAATTTTAGCGTACTTCATATCATATGGCACTTGCCTATTTATAAGCTTTAGAAGCTCCTCGACAACTCATCATGAGTTGTACATACACACTTTACAACTCATAATCGATTGCCAAATTAATGAATTATCACTTACCAATAGTTTACAACTCAACATTGTTTGTAAATTTTAACTTTACGATTCTCTTCATATATAAGAAAGTGATTGTAAAAGCCAACTTTACTTTTTGCTATTTATTATTGCTATTTATTATACAAGAAAGATGATGACCTAAGCGTTTATCACCATCAATGATGACATAAGCGATTATATCATATACTTCATGTCAAAGTATGCTACGATGAACTCATTATGATATTGACATATGCGATGACATCATATATTTCATGGCTAAGTATGTTGACACATACGATGATCTCATCATGATGCTAACATGTGTGATGGCATCATACATTTGCCAGTGGGCCCTGTTGGTTATTTTCTTGCACCACTGCTACAGATGGGTCCCACTAATCTCTTTGCACCAATAGGCAAAATACATTTTGGATTTGTTTTTTCCTTATTAGACAAGAAATATAATTCGGCATATGCTGTTCTGAATTTTCTGTAAATATTTTCTTGAACATCGTTGACGGCAATCTCATATTGTTCCCTCTCACTTCCAGATCAATAATGGTTTGAAAACCTGAGTAGACATAATATATATGCACTGAGTAGTAATCAATTCTTAATATTATCATATATAGATTTATTAGAGAAGGAATTTACATGATAGTTTTTTTTTATTCGGCTCAATCGGTGAGCCGCGAGCCGCGCTCCACCGTGGCGCACGCCTCGCCGGCATCCACGCCGTGCACCTTGGTGCACTGCACCCTCACGGCCAGCGCCACGGCAGCCGTCCGCGTCCGGCGCCCCAGGTGCGCCGCCCCGGCTGCTGCCGCGTGCGCGAGGGCCGACGCCACGAGGAGCGCCGCCGCCATCACCAGAAGCGCGGCCGCGCCGCGGTGTGTTGCCATTGCGCCTGTACGACGTACTCGTGCGCGCGCGGTGTCCGAACGATCGGTGCACGACCGATTTAACGCTTAGCGGCTTTGTGAAGAGGCGTAATGCTGAACAGCCTGAACTGACGAGGGGCACAAATTTAGTTACTGACGGGTTTACATTGCTCAAGATCGAGCGGTTTTTTAGTTTGAGACGAAACTGCGAGCACTCAATGCGCCGAGATCAGGAAGTTACTAGTACTTGTTGGGAAACCTAGGCATGTGCTAGCAGTTCTGGTCCATGGTGGGCATCTCATTATAGACTATAAATAAAGAGCTATATCGGCAGAATTTGTACTCATGCAATCAAAAGCAATAAAAAAAGACCAGATCAGGAGTTCTCTCTATATCTCTATATGTTTTCAATCTATTATTCTGTCTCCTGTGATTGATTCGTTTCGTTCTAAGCAGAGAAATCGATCATGTCTCTCTCACTCGGCCAATAACAGCCACGCCACAGCTAGGGGTGCAAACGGGTCGGATTCGGACAGATATTGTTGTTACCATATCCTAACCCATATTTTTTCTCCGGATTCGGTACCAATCGGATTCGGTGCCGGATCGGTCGGGATTAACCCGTTTGTAAGGAATGCATGCAGTATAGCAAATGGAGTAGGAGGACGTACAGTCAAGAACTTGATGTTACTACTTAATAGCTGATGTGGAAGATTTTATTTTACCATTGCAAAAGAAAATGAAACGTCAAATAGTAGCACTACCCTGAAATCAAACTTGAAGACGTATCGGATTCGGACGGATATTGCTGTTACCATATCCTAACCCATATTTTTTCTCCAGATTCGGTACCAATCGGATTCGGTGTCGGATCGGTCGGGATTAACCCGACCCGTTTGCACCCCTAGCCACAGCAGCAACAAAGCCATAATTTGAGTGGTCCTCTCTCTCTCTCTCTCGGCAGGCAGGCAGGCATGCGTGCATGTAAACATCAACCACCACAGATCTACACTATTAAACCACCAGTTAAAATTATGCTACATCCACCCAACAATTACCTGCTCCACAGTCATGACCTTAACTACGTCCACACCATAATATGCACTCTTAATTACACCATCCTAAAAACGTCCGCACCAGATTAATTCTCTTTTATTCTCTCTCCTTACTCAACCATATCCGACGATCATCCTTCAATGGATGTGCAGTACCGTCCCTGGCGCTCGCGCATGCATACGCCATCCAAAAAAGAAATACAACGCGAGAAAAGCCGAGCTCTGGGAAACACGCACAAACCCTCGGAACCCACCTCGCCGCCGCAGCCATGCGCCGATCTCACGACTGCCGCCCCTTCCGCCCGCCGGACTGGGGCCCGCCGCCTCCCCACCGCTACCACCATCACCACCAACACCAACGCTACCGCCCGGCACAGCCGCAGTTCGCCGTGATCCTCCTCCGCGCGGGCCCCAACTTCTCCACCCCGCTCGCCACGGAGATCGAGGCCCTCGTCGCCGGCCTCCCGTCCCCGCCGCCCGACAATCTCTCCGTCCGCTCCTCCGGCCACCACGCCGCGCGCCTCCTCTTCCGCTCGGTCCCTGCCGCCGCCGCCGCCGCACGCGAGCTCTGGTCGCTCCGCCTCGAGGGCCTCCACTCCCTCACCCCGCACCTCACGGAGCCAGCCCTCGCCTCCCACGCCTTCCCCCTCATCGCCTCCCTCTTCGCCGACCACGCCTCTCGCCTCCTCAACTCCGACCTCATCTCCCTCTCCGCCGGCCGCTCCGCTGAGCTCGCGGCATCTATCCGGGTCGTGAAACAGCGCCTGGGCACCCGCAATCGCTTCCGCAACTTCGATCAGCTCCATCTCCAGAAGAGAACACTCGAGGCCGAGAAGGGCTTGGTAGACGCCAAAATTGCTGAGTACGAAGCAGCGATGAGGTTGATACAGCGTGCCATGTTGCGTGGGACGGAGGACAAGGACGGGGAGGAGGGAGTGGATGTGTTTGGGATTGGGGAAGGTGAGGAAGTGGACTTTGCGAGGGTGCACATGATGATGCTGCGCGAGTGCAGGAGGCTCAAGGAGGGGTTACCGATCTACGCATACCGCAGGAAGATTCTTAATCACATTTTCGCTAACCAGGTGAGGATGGGAGTTCTCTATGCAGTTTATTTGTAATGGATTGCAAGTTTGCAATGCAGTTCGAGCCATTTGATTGTTTGTGATTGTTATGCTTGGAATTCTGGAGAAAGAGTTGTGCGTGGAGTTCTGTGTGCATGCTTTCAGATTGCAATGTGCCGTCAAGTTTCAACTTTGTTTAAATAGGTTCTCCATCTTTGTAAATTATACAAGTCATGCCTTGATTTTTGAATTTTGATGTGTGTTGGCAGAATATACTTGCTTGTGCTTTTCCGATGGAATTGCATGTGCTATTAGTGGCTTCTACGCTTATCAACAGAGGGTTATTAGATGCATTTTTGCTGATGAGGTGCCAATCTTTTTTATTATGTAGTTTATGCAATGTTTGGTAGCCAGCATTGTGTGTTACTCGCAATTATCCCCTGTATTTAGTTTCACTCGTTTATTTAAATCTGTAAATCATGGCATGGTGATGCAAAAAAATCGTGGTCTTAGTTATATGAGCTTTGTTTTCCATAGGTTATGATCTTAATTGGGGAAACAGGTTCCGGGAAAAGCACGCAGTTGGTTCAGTTTCTTGCTGACTCAGGTCTTGCTGCTAATGGCTCAATTGTCTGCACTGAACCTCGGAAAATTGCTGCTGTATCATTGTCACATGGAGTAGATGAATCTGCTGACTCAGGTCTTGCTGCTATTCTTTTTTCTTTCTTACTGTGTGTGAATCTGCTGATGCGTTGATGTACTCCACAGGTTAGAGATTTCGCAAATTTGTCATTTGAGAAAAACGAAGAAAGTAAAGAAAAACCTGTTTATGTTGGAGTTGATGATGGTAAATCAAATGTAAGGAACTGCTTCACCAAGCTGTTTAACCCTCTGTTTTAAGAATGCTTCTAGGAAAAATAACAATGATGCTCCTACAGGCTACTGTTGAAGGCTTAGAGCAGGGCTATTGTGTCATTCCTAGCAACAAGAGGTTTCTGGTTCTATATGCTTTCCTCAAAAAGAAACAGTCTAAGAAGGTCATGGTGTTCTTTTCATCGTGTAGTTCAGTCAAGTTCCATGCAGAACTTCTAAATTTGCTCCAGATAGAGTGTTCTGATATCCATGGGAAACAAAAGCAGCAGAAACGAACTACAACATTCTTCAACTTTTGCAAGGCAGAAAAGGTCTGTGCCCTTGTTTAGGATTATATTGTGCAGTATGATCCTCCAGACGAACCAAAGGTTGGTGATCCGAATTGTCCCAGTTAAAATTTCCTATTTTCTCTTTTCTTTTACTATATTGAGTGTTTCGAATTTGACTTTCAGGATTACATTCACAGAGTTGGTCGTACTGCACGTGGTGAAAAAGGCAAAGGAAGCACATTATTGTTCTTACTGCATAAGAATTAAAATTTCTTATTTACCTGAGGGTAATAAATTCAATGCGGATATACTATACTGCTATAGTGTTTTTTTCTTAAGCTAAGAGAAATTATATATTTAATGGTGCCTGCAGGCAGCGAAAATTTCTCTCACAGAATACGGGTTCGATAAAAAGAATGTGCCAAATTTGCAATCACACCTTGTAAGTGTCTTTAACAATTATTTAATTGTTTCAATCCCTTTTTAAATATGTGTAGAAATTACAGCTCAAGTTGTTGACAGGAGAATATTGTTGGCGAGAACTACTTCCTAAATCAGTCAGCTAAAGAAGCCTATAGATCCTACATTTTGGCATACAATTTACACTGTATGAAAGACATTTTTAATGTTCATCAACTCAATCTAAAGGTACAACGCTTCTTAAAAGTTCTTTTTGAAGGCTCTGAATTTGGTTCCTGTGCACTATTCATTCTTATCCATTCCATGCTTTGTTTTTTGTTGAGCATCACAATTCACAGCAACTGTTAATCAAGTGTGTCGCATATTTGTCTATTCTAAGTAGTGGAGGTTTTTTTCACTGTTTTGGCTTGCCAATTCTTTTAGCTGGCAAGTACAGTTGTTTTTTCCTTTGAGTAAGTTCTCATCCCTCAGAAGTACCAAGCTGATATTCTATCATCTTCACCTTGTTTAAATGTCCATGTTTGATGAAAATGAACTGAGTTTATTGCGTGTAGACTGGAGTTAAGAGGTTTCACAGAAAAATGAATGACCTTACGTCTAACTCCTTAACATCTGGCAGGATGTAGCAGCATCATTCTGTTTTAGGAACCCTCCAAAAGTGAACCTCGACCTGGAGAGCTGCGCATCTAAATTTTAGGATGCATTTTCTTTTTTCAACGGTGGTTTCAACGTTCTAATAACTTCATCCATTCGGTTGCAGGATTAGATCCCCATCCTGATTTGGAGCATTGGAGTGGATGAAGTCTTTTGTATCAAACCATCTTCCTTCTACTAATGTGCTTCTGGCTGCACTGGGTTAGACTGCTGTTCTGAATGGATGCTGCCCTGAGTTGCATGTATTATGTGGAAGCACCATATCATACACATGTGGTCATCTATATTTCAGCGTTCATTGACTTGTAACTGAACTTTTGCCATTTGGATGTCTTCAATTATTTGTAGTGACTGACCAAAATAATCTGATGTATATGTCTGGCTTTCATTCATGTATGGACTTTATTGCCAGCAGCAACCCAATTATCCAAACAAAACATGTATGGCCATTCAAAAATTGGCTTTGACAGCAGGGAACAGAACATGTATGGCCATTCAAAAATTCGTTTGGTTGATTTCGTGTGCATCCCTAAAATACCGTCGTGGCGTTAGCACGGGCACTATACTAGTTACAGATAGTGCAGCGGCTCGCCTCCTACTGGCATGCTAGCTGCAATGCTGCATCTACATTTCGGTCTCATATTAACCGAGCATTTTAACCTTTTTCTTCAACAATATACACCCTATTTTCTTTCCCTTCACCTTTTGATCTTTTGGCCGCACAGTGCCCTTCCCTGAATCCTATAATCAATGTTACCCAATACTCACACTTTAATACATTTCTACTTCCCAAAGAAACTGAAGAAAAGAAGAAACAACTGTAGATTGATGAACGGTAAGAAGGTGAACATCGCAACAGCCACATGTTTTTCGTTGTTAGCATCACAAAGCCTTTCGACATCTCCAGACAGAAAAGCAAGCTTTCTTTCCCTTCTCCACATCCTTCACAGCACGGAGCAGGGGAGGGCCGGCGGGGACCAAGCTAAAGCACACTAGCGCTGCTGTTTTATATTCAGAGGCGCGTGGGGAGAGGAGCATCAATCTGCAGGCCAGGGCATGGAAACTCTTGGCATAGATATGTGTTGTAAGAACTATCTAGGTATGATCCTTTCTTCTTAGCAACCCACTCTGCTTTTAAAGCGTCTTTCTGTAGTTCGACATCTATAGCAGCGACAAAGTGACGTCCTCTACCTATCCTCTCTTCTCCCTCCCCTCTCCTCCTATTTTTGAGATCAGCTTGAGTGGAGTGTTGGGTCTGGTCGTGAAGTCTGATCAAATTCTATATGCTGTCAGTGCGTAGTGTTTGGAAATAAATTTTGCCAAATGAAAGTGCACCCACATCTGCAAATGCAAATCTTATGGGTACAAGAAAGGTCACGTCATTGGCAATTCACTAAAAAAACTGGTGCTGAAGACTACTTCACTAAGAAAAGCTTGTGCGTATTGTCAAATCACTGAGGACAGTTGCGCTTGTTGTCAATTCATCAAGAAAAGCTGGTGCGTCTTGTTAACTCACTGGCGCATGCTTGTGATCCCCTCTGGCATAGCCCATGACATACTTCTCTCTTAAATAGATCTTGAACTTCTTCCTCACTCGTCCATGATCCGAGCGACGTGCGAACGAGCCTTTCTCATTTTTTGCTCCATGTAGGCCTATATCGCTTCTGAGAACTACTCTCCTTCGTCCAACTGCTTCCTCACAATCATGGCTCTATTCACAAAGTAATCGATAGTGCGGTTCCAACTATCGTCTACAATTATAGTGATCGGGAAGGAGTACACACCCTTCAACACACCGTTGTACACCTCAGATATGTTTATGTAATAATCGTGTACCTCGTACTATCAGTGTAGTGGAGCAACGACCATTTCTTTAGTTCGGGAGCATGCAAGTTGATCCATTGGGTGAACTCAACGACTGCTACCTAAGCACCCTGAGTTGCGGCCAGTTCTACAGCCTGCGACTCCCTCATATTCCTTAAGGTATTCTCGTCAAGCTCTCTCCATATTGCGTTGAACTTGGGTTCTGGTTCTGTATGTAGAGCTTCTTGAACTTCTTCATCAACTCTTTATTGCGAAAATAGGTGTGAAAGTTCGCCACAAGATGTCTCATGCACCAACGAAGCCTCACGTCATTCCACTGAAATAGTGATTGGTGCTCAGCGCCGATAGTAGCTCGATGTTACGGTCCATAATCAAGCAAATGATGGGTCGATCTTAAACTACTGCTTGCTTCACGTTGGCTAGAAACCACACCCAACTGTCAGTGTTCTCATTTTTCTACAATTGCAAAAGCTACTGGAAGTAGCTAGTTGTTCACGTCAGCGGCCATCGCCGTCAATATTGTGCGCTTGTACTTGCCAAAGAGAAACGCGTCGTTCATCATAAGCACTGGACGACAGTACTTGAACCCCCTTGATCAACTTCCGAAACACCCAGAACACTCGATCAAGGATGAAACAATTTGACCCCTTCAAAGAGTGTACCCTTTCTATCTTATTTATGTATGTCCCGTAATTGACTTCAGCAATCTGATGCGACATTTTTGGCACAAAGTCATAAGCCTCCTCATGCATACCATGCATTCTATGTATTACCTTTCTCCTCGTCTGCCACACCTTATAGAAGCTCACCAGGAAACCAACTAGGTTTACGGCATTGGCCATCAATAATTTCGGTGAAACTATGCTGTCCCCAACCATGAGGTGACCGATTAGGCTGACAACGTATGACGTTGTCATATTCCTGTGCTTCTGTAGCGGCTCCACAAGCTCACGAGTGTGATTTGTCAGCACCGTTACTCGAAAGCCTGTTGCATCGCCTCCAAATCTTTGCACACGGACCTTCCTAGGACAAGAATTTTCTACACACTTCACCACATACGGGGCAAGGTTTGACCTGTACACCTGATTAATGCAGCTTATGTTCACGACATATTTGGCAAATGCTTGCTGCGCAACACACTTGTTGGGGAATCGTTGCTCTTCTACCAGAGCATCTTTGTCGAATAACTATTTGGACTCGTGGGCAGAACAAGGGAAGCCAACACAACAGCATCCAATCTAGAGGAGACATACTCAACGTCTATGCACATAATGCTATCGGATGCATCGCCCCCACCAGCGTCTCCACCAGCCTCGTCTCTACTACTAGCTGTGTCAACATCCTCCTCATTGTCAAATTGCATTCCATCCGACGGGCCATCCAAATATTTATGGCAGTTAATATGGCTACCTACCATCTCCCTGCACCTTTGGTTGGCTCAAAATTCTAAGCACGTCTCGTCAACCCTCCATCATCCTGACCGACACCATGTTCCACCACACCACTAAGTTGCCAACCATCTTCTTCAGCTCCCATAAACACTCCCCAAAGCTTCAACCACTGTGATAGCCACCGCCTTAATGACAAGTTTCTTCCTGCTTGTCTCTCTATCAAATGCACTCCATATGCACCTTCTGAGCTCAGGCAGACCTATCTCCTTCAAACCCGGATTATGGTCCATTCACAATTTTGTTGGTCCGCCTCATACGGCCCGTCCTGGACAACATCTTCCCTGTAGAATATGAACAAATGTTCCCTATCCGATATCATATATCTAGCACCAATGCAAACGAAGTTCATTTATTTTTGATCATGCTAAATACATCTAAACATACCAAAAAATTGTTCATATATATCTACATGGCTGAGCTATCAATTATACCTATGGACATGTGTATATATGTATGTATATAGGTACACAAACATACATACATACATACACACACAAATACTAAATATAATAGTGCACATTACTGAATTTTATCATCATTTTCTACAAACTTTTTAATCTCACCAGAGCAATACACATACATATATACATACACGTGCATACATACATACGTACGTACGTACGTGTATACATGCATACATACTTCCTAAATTGCAAATGCACCAAGAATACTAAAAATAATATTGCATATTTTTTAACGTGGCTAATTACATAATTTCAACATTATCACGACTAACACATCATTAACATGGCTAATTATTATCCACATGAACTAAATACATACGTCAACTAAACATGGTTACCAAGCATATTCCATATTACCAAACCACCGTTACGTTAATGAAATGCTAATGACATATTGAACGCATTGCTCGCATGTGAATGAAACATATCCCTTCTTGAAGGTCTTCTCTGGATCTACACTTTTCTCAACTAGCAAATCTCTTAAATCACAGCAAAATTATCTAAAAAACCAATTGAAACTCTCTTCGACTCTCTCTTTCTTTCTTCATAGGTTATCTCTCCCTAGGCAGGGAAGAAAATGAACTAGGGGCTTGGGTGAGAGATGGACGCGAGGGAATTTATGCACGCAGGGACTGCATTGGCAAGGGGCAAGGGCAGGTGGACGCCTGCCGAGGTGGTCGGGCATGCCAACTGTGCCAAGCTCACACTCCTCGACAGACGGTGGGTCCACAACTTGTCACCCCCGTCGTGTCTCTGCCAAGCACGCGTGACGTGCCGAGCTCCAGCTCCTCAGTAGGACGATAGGGTCTGCCGTCTTCCTCATCCATCGCTTCGCTACCGAGCTCGCCCATCTTGTCGCCCTCGTCATCTTCTGCCAAGCTAGGACAGCGCAGTAAATGACACATATCATCTACTATGGTTTTTGAGGTCAAGGAAGGGGGTTAGATTCGTGAGTCCAAAGATCAAATTTGAAAAATAAAATAGTTATAGTACTAGATATGCGAAGAAAGGCGCAGCTGCCGGATGCGAATCCCAGTTCAGACGCAACCAATCTTCCCAATTACCCGCCTCCATATCTACGCTGATATGCGCGTGTGATACACTGATACTGCGCTCAGTACAAGTACTGCCAGCATTTCTCCTTTCTGGCCTCCTGCACCTGAGTGGCCTCCACCTAAAGCGTGCCCTGCTCCCTCCCCGTTTCAGCACGGCCATAGCCCATAGGTGCCTCCTTTGGGGCTCTTCCTTACCTTGGCCTTCACAAAATTCTGACCCTGATTAATCTGCTCTGTTTCTTTGACCTAATGCATGCATTACTACTAGTCTTGCTCATTACTCCAAATGACCAGGCTTCCGAATTCCATGTTGTGGTCCTCCAGGGAGATTGCAACCTGCAACAGATCACCGATCGTGGCAGGAGAGGCTGGCAAATCTGTGGCAGTGGATCAGGCTGTGCTGGCTGCATGAAAAGCAC
Source organism: Dendrocalamus sinicus (assembly GCA_036346575.1). NCBI lineage: Eukaryota > Viridiplantae > Streptophyta > Magnoliopsida > Poales > Poaceae > Dendrocalamus > Dendrocalamus sinicus. The sequence continues at coordinate 30,635,964 of CM070654.1, read as the reverse complement.
TGCCAGTTCTCACCAATGGCCATCTGTGTTTTAAACCATCTTGTACCTCTTCTGGGCCGCGCTACCTCTGCTTTTTGCTAGCTGGGACAAGTGCAGGTTCAGGAGGGGTTCAGTAGGCCTGGGCGTTCGGGTTACCCGAATTTTTCGGGTCGGGTAGTTCGGGTAATTCGAAATTCGGGTAATGAAAACTGCTACCAGATATTAGCCCAAAAAAACACTACCCGTAATTTCGGGTACTCGATAATTCATGTTCGGGTTCGGGTATACCCGATATACCCGAATTTACAGAAAACCAGCTAATTTAGAGACAATTCGGGTAATTTACAGATAATTTCCGACAATTCGGTAATTCTGAGACAATTCGGGTAATTTACGACAATTGGGTAATTCGGGTAGTTCGTGCACGGGATATTACCCGAACTACCCAAACTAATTTCGGGTAATCAGAATCGCTATCCGAATTTGGGATCGGGTACCTCAGGTTCGGGTATTTCGGGTTCGGGTCCGAGTAATTCGGGTACGGGTAGCGGGTATTTTGCCCAGGCCTAGTTCAGAGAGAAGGAAGCTGGCCAGTGCAAAAGCAGCTTGAGCTCCCTTTTGCCCTCCTCCCATCACCACCTAGGGCTTGCAGAAAGGCTCCTGCTGTTGTTGATCTTGTAAAGGTGTTAGCAAAACTTGCTGATTTCTGCCTTGTTTTTTTAAATACTCGTTTCTGTATATATGCTTTGTGCATCTGCATTTTTTTGACACCTTTTTTTATTAGAACTGAATTTGTGATTCAACTGTTCAGTTCTTTGAATGCCCTTCTGGTGATGTTGCTGTTTCATCATGTAATACTATCAAATTTGTAGTGGTGTGCAAATGAAACTCTAGCTAAACAACAGACAAAGTAGGCAAATCTGGTATGTATATAGCATTACAACCTGAATCTGCAGCATTGATCTGAAGAAGATGAGGCGTATCTTGGATGTCTCACTATTGTCTGCATGCCCCACACAAAAAAGGAGTGCTGGAGGCATCTTTGTACTGCACAGAAGGCTGCAAGGCTGTGACTTGTGAGCCATAACGCCTCTCTCTCTCTCTCTCTCTATGTGTGTGTGTGAATTATATCACTGTAGTAGGATCATAAATGTTTATCATTCTCTGCAAGGTAGGGCCCAAATTGGCAGACCTTGAAGTACAATGTGTGCATGGCTCCCTGTAGGAACAGAGCACCCAGCAGTCACTGAAACAGATCCTATGAATTGTTGGTCTACTCTTTCTGACAGGCCAGAGTATTGAATTTCCTCCAATTCTTCTTTCTTTTCTTGAACAAAAAGAAGTGATGCCAATGCTCTGCTGATTTAAAAAAATCAGTATCATGGCAGTATATGTATGATCTGCCAACAAGCTTCAAACTACCATCATGATGCAATGCAATCCCATCACATCACCAGGGCCGGACCCAGTATAAAAAAAGTAGAAGGTACCAATATATAATAAAGTAATAACATATATTAGCAAATATCGTTTTAAATGTTTATATACAACCACCGATGAAACAAGTGAAGACATAAATAGTTAGACATTTGGCCGCTCCATGTTATGCTGAAATTTGAGAGAGCCCTCTTTGAGTCCGCTCCTGAGATGCATATGTGCCATGCATGGTACCTCATCAAAATTTGATGGTGTGCACTACTACTACCTTCACAAGGGTGATCCTTTCCCGTGATCTACGACTTTTTTTCTTTTCAGCTTCTAAAAATTATTTTTTAAATTTTTTTAGTAACTATTTTTAAACGTACTGTCTTTTTAAAAAAAATCTATAAGTTGATTATAATACATACTGTAACGATTTCATTTATATTAGCCAAAATCATATGTAAATTTCTGTTACTCTATACTTTCTTTCACGAATAATCAAAAATTATAAACCATAGCTAAAAATCAAAAAACAAAAAACAAATCTACACATATGCACAATATGTAGCGTCACCTGCTCACGGTATTGCATTTGCATTGCAGGCTATGGATTTCGACACATATACATGTCGCCGTTATCACCGATTTGCTTGCCTTTTGCAAACCAAAGTTGATTTAGTCAGTGGCGGAGAGAGGGGGATGTATAAGCTTTTGAAAGAAGATTTACATTGATTTCTTCGACCTTGCTTCCAACAAAAGCGTATAATTATTGGTTCTCATATTGATTTCGTATCAGACAACAAAAGCATACATTTATACTAGCTTAAGAGCTTTCTTAATTAACATACAAAATTGCATCATCGCTTAGAGCTCTGGCTCCTAAGCACAACCCAATCGCAGTCATCCCTCCCAACGCGTTCCCTTGTTAAGTACAAGATAAAACACGCTGTTTAATTCTAGCAGAGGAATTTTGCAACAGAACAGAGGAATTTTGCAACAACATCAAACCCTTGACCGCCATTTGGATCAGTGGAATTTTGCAGAAATTTTACAGGAACACAATTAAATTCCAGAAAACTTTCCGTCTTCTAAACTGCACTTAGTAGCTTTACAAACGTATATTTAGAACCTGAACTGAATATCCTTGTGGTTGGTTGAGCTGGCAGGGCGAGGACCAAACGACAATGTTCGGGCTTTTCATGCGCTAGCACTATCAAAATCTGAATGTAAATCTAGATTCTCTTTGTATTTTGCTTCAGTCTAGAATCACGTTTGGGCACATAATAAAAATATATATATGAAATGCCGACCATGATCACGATTAATTTTGAAAATAGCAAATATTATTAATTATTAGAATAGCAATCTTACGGTCAAGCTTATAAGTAATAACGTAAAGGGGGAAAGTTAATGATGGAACTGGAATAAAGTTAATGATGGAAATAAATGTTCTCTTCTAAAACACATCGGGATGCCACTGCAAGCTCAGCTCACAATTATTTAGTTCGGTGTTTTAATAATCTTAAGAACACAATGGCTCAAATTGACACTGTGATGGTTAAACAAAAAGAGATAATGGTTGCAGCAGGAAGACTAAGGCTTGCGACTACGATTGATTGCATTAGGTAATAATAAGGACTTCTCACAATCTCACTTTTTGTCCAGTAAATCCAGCATGGTTCATTGGTTCTACTCTATTTGTTGTCCATATTGCCCCCCCTAATATCTAATTCCTGGCTCCGTCCCTGGATTTAGTGCGAGATCTAGCTACCAAGGGCTCCCGAGTCTTGAGTCGAGAGCTCTAGCACGGGAGTTGTAATGGTGGTACGGTGAATAGCAAATGGACGGCTGAGATTGAACTCGGCGGGATGCTAGACGACAGAAACGGGGTCGAGGAGGACGCTGGGACCCACCTGACAGGCACGTTGGTCCCACGTCTACCCGGCCCCACAAACATCTGTCGTATTTGTATACGTAGACCACACCCAAAATTGGTGAGGGCCTACCGATGGTAACACCCCCGCAGGGAATACCCTCTTTCCTGCTCTATTTAGGGGGTGTTTGGGACTGCTCCACAAACTCTGCTCCACAAACTCCACCGTGGAGCAGCTCCACAAAAAATTGGAGTTTGTGAAGTACCTCTTTAGGTGCTCTCATAACTCCACCTTTTTTCCTCGAACAGGGTGCGTGGAGATGAAACCGTTTGGCTAAAAAACGTAGAGCGGAGCTGAAAAACGTGGAGCGGAGCAGTCCCAAACACCCCCTTAGCTACAGAGGTCATTTTCCTCTTGTCCATGTCCCTGTCGGGATTTTGGCAGGAAACAGACATCATTAAAAACCTAAATTTCAATAACATTAAAAGTAATTTCATATATTTATAGTATGGTTATATATAAATAATTAAAGTTATTAATACATGAGATGGTACAATAATCCTAGATGAGTTGTATATCATATATTATACCAAAATATATTAGACTCAAGACAAAATACATATATTTTAGATATATAAAAGTATCAATCTACATGTATATGAGTATATATTAGGGAATAGCGGGGATTGGGCATAGGAAAGGCATTCCCGTCCCCCTCCCCATATAACCTTGCGGGGACAAAATCCATCTCATAATCATCCCCTAATAGGAGAATCCCCATGGGTTACTGCGTGCTAGGCCCCATTGCCATCCTGCAGGCAAAATATAGTATTTATAGCCCTAAAATACTATATTTATACTACAGTATAATGCAGATTTTTTAAAATAATTATTTTTATTCGGTATTATAAAATTATACCTATGAATTTTTTTTACAGTTTTGACCGCATGTCGCCGCACGGTTGGGCGACTTGTGCTAGTCGCCCAACCGTTGGGCGACACGTGGCCAAGTCACCCAACTGTTGGCGTGACTAGTCCATGTCGCTCAATGGTTAGGCGTCAGTTCGACCTCTGCCAGACTGTTCCTGCCCTCGTCGGGCATCGGTGCCTGACTCGGTCCACGCGTGAGTTACACATAACACATGTTCCTAAATTTTTTTCGCAATTCTGTTACGATGCCTTCTAATTGTAGTTCTATGTTTCGCAGGTACAATAGGAGGGGTGGTAGCGGGATGAGCTAGGCCATGAAGATGGCATTGTGGGTGGAGGAGTGGGCAGAGGCATTCCATGACTTTGTGCAAGAGGCCACCGCGTATGACCCCAGTATGTACTACGAGTACCTACGCTAGTACGCTTCGCAGACACCTTCCCCCCTCACATACCAACACCGATCGACGTGTACGCCATGCACTTAGTGTGGAACTCGCACTACAATAACGTACGACGATCGCAAAATGTTATTACGAGTTTAACATATTTTGTACTACTCACAATATACGAAAATTATGTAACATCCCAAAATTTTGAAATTTGAAAATGTGAAGCTTTTGAATTATTTTGCAATATGTTTTATTTGAATTTGGAGTTTATGACGTTTTTCTGAGAAATTAGGTGAAGGTTCCAAAAGTTATCAGGATCGCGATGCTACCTAGGATCATCTTTTTTGGACAGGATCGGATTGTAGGATCACAATTCTATGAAAATTTTATTTTAAATATAATAAATTCATCAATTATGCAAAATATCACAATCTAGTAGTGTAGGTTCGTAGTTCATACTTCATACTAGGTTCAGACTTTAGAGTTCATACTTCATATTCATAGTTCCATACTTCCATTGTACACGCAGAAGCCGGCAGATACATATATAATGGTTCCATTGTATACTTCCATAGTTCATAGTTCATACTTCATAGCTGTAGAACACAATGCAACAACTAACAAGTTCGCACTTCAGCCGTGCAGACAGCAGGTACAGGCAGGCGGTAGCAGCCAATAGAACACAATACAAGTATACATCAGCCAACAAGTTCACACTTTAGCTTCACATCAGTATAGGGCTACAGGGTACAGGCAGCAGCCAAGCCAGCAGGTACAGGCAGCAGAAGTGGAGAACACAAGTTACACAACACAATGCAATAAGTTTACAGCAGTACAGGCAGTAGGTATTGACAGCAAAACACCCAAAAGTTCACACTTCACAGCATACAAGAACACAATGCAACAGGCAACAACATACATGATGCATCAGGGATGATCACTTGAAGAGAAGAAGTCGACCACATCACCAGAGATGATCTAAGTTTACAACAACATCAGGAATTAATGGCCTAGATGAACTACCAACATATGAGGCAGATGAGTTTTCACTACCTCCCTCATGTTGACTTGGAGTTGTCACAATATTGTCATCCTCTTCATCTACAGCTTGAACATTGTCATCATTGGCATCATAAGCTGGTGCAAGTTGATCATGGTAATTGTGCTCCTCACTGCCACCATCTAACAAAGCAATGTAGAAGTTATCAAGTTAGTGGATATGAAAAGTTGAAAAAAACATTGAAGTACTGAACAATTCACAATGAAAATAACTATACATGCTTCACTTATGTCCCTAGCCAAACTTTTGACTTTCTGAGCAATTTTATCAAGATTTCTAAGCCACTGCTTGTCTTGAGGAAGAGCTTGGCTCTCCTTTTCAATTATCCACTCATCGTCAGAAGGCACATCATTTAGATCATAAGATATTTGAGATTATCTTTTTTCTTGCCTCTCTTTCAGTTATATATTATACATTATAAAAACTAGATCATTCATTTTTTTTGGTGTAAGCGATTTCTTCTCTTCGAGTGAACCTACAAGATGGTAATATACAAGTTACATATTCTAAATCCACTAATGAATAATTGACTATTCATTAATTCAGTGATATATAAAGTTTGTACCATCTCAAATGCACCCGAATTACGCTCACAAGCAGGCAGCTGCGTGTCAAACTTAGAACTCTAATGGCAAACTTTGTAATTTAGGACATTCATCTCCATAGGAATCCCACCAATCAGCTAATGCAACATAAAAATTGTTTATATTGAATTAGAGAAGACATAATACAAGCAATTTGCAAATATATAAAAATTGCAGTTACCTACTTACGTAGAGCTTTGTTTGATCTAGTTAAGGCTGCAGATTGATGGCTAAAAGATTCCTTTGCACCTTTAAATGTATCAAGTTGCATGTGGGCCTTCACTAATTTAGATTTGTTGGGTATCATCTTGTCAAGACAGGCATACAATCCAAGTTTAACATCAGGATGATAATTGAATCCAGAACTATAATGAATGGCACGCATGCCCGGCTCAGCTGTCCGCTCGCGTGCGCGGCGCGAAAGCTGCCCGAGCGGTCGCACGCGTGTGTCAGGCCCCGGAATTCCGCTGCCGCCGCCTGCTCCGCCGCTCCAACATGACCACACGGTCGCCCGTTACCGCTCGCCCATTGCCAGCCCCTCCCGACCCGCTATAAAAGGTGTTGCACCATCCGTTGTGCTTCGCACACTCTGCTCATCGTTCTCCAGCAGGTAATTGAGCCCCCGTGCCCCCTAGCCGCCGGCAAGCCGTTCTCCCCAACTCCGGCCACCGCAGGCTCCCCGCCGATTAACGCCACCAGAGCCAAATTCCTTGCTCCCCATCCATCTCCGAGCCGTCGCAAGACCATCCCCGACCTCGCCGGCGCCTCCCGAAGCCCGTACGTCGTCGGCAACGAGCTTCTTCCCCGGCCGCCACCTTCGCTCGACACCGACCCATCTCCGGTCATCCTCAGTCCCCACTGACTGCGCCACTTGACTCACCGCAGCACAATGATTCCTTTTTGCCCCTCCACCGGACCTCCCCGACAACCTCTCGCCGCCGGCCACCATCGCCCCCGACCTCCTCTGCCCCGACACAGCCGCCGACCCACCTGAAAGGGAATTATTTCCCTATAAGGGTAAGAAACACCCGAGCGGCGACTTGGCTAGCCGCGCTCACCCTCTTTCCCCTCCCCCGGTTCCCTCGGCCGCGCGCGTTCAAGCCCCAGGCTCCGCAGCGCGCCGAGGTCGAACTTCTCTTTTATTTTCGCCTGACAGGTGGACCCCACCTGTCAGTGGCAGCCCGCCGGAGCGGCCCACTAACCACTGGACCCCACTGTACAGTAGCCGGACCCACATGTCAGTAGCAAAGAAAATAAAAAGAAAATAAAATGGAAAATCAGAATAGAAACCAGAGGCTGACAGTGGGCCCCCACTGTCAGAAATTTCATATTTTTGGATTTTATCAAACTAGGAACTTTGAACAAGCATAACTATTTCATTTTTGCTCCAAATTAAGTGAGACAAATTCCTAAATTCATCTAAATTCAAGATCTGTTTAATGAAACCAAAACCAGGAATTTTAGAGCTCATATGAATTTTGGTGAGAATTGTGGACAATTTGGGAATAATCTAGGGAATGTAGAAATTTTAATTTGGAAGTAAAATAAGGTCACATAATATTTAATATATGAATATTTAGTATGCAAATAATTAATATAGACTAAATAGTTAAATGAAGTCAAATTATCAAATGAAGACATAAATAAAATATAGTGACTCTAGTTAAATAACCACAAGCAATAAAAGGTTATTTTTACCGTAATTTAAACATATATGCCCGAAACGATCGCACTCAACAAAATAATGCTCAGTAAACTCACACACCAATTCATAGGTCTAACCTAACTCATGGAACTTCCTTGATAAATACAAAAATAATAAAAGAGATTATTAATAAAAAGGATCAAGTCATCATAATCTACCACTGGCCTTGCCTCAAATCACTCGAATCACCTATTAACTCAAAATAAAACCAAATTGAGTTTATTCGGATTTATTTGGATCTTTTGAGTTATTTACTTTTATTCGGATTCAGTCGTTTGTCGCGTAATTAGAAACTGGAGCCCCGAAGAATCAATGGATCAAGTGTGATCAAGAGTAAGGTGAAGATAAGGACCGGAAGCTCAAAACCATCGTAGGAGAAAGCTTTGAGTGAACTCAAGACCGCGGTAAACCGTGCCAGGCGAGTCAATACTTTGATCATGTTGAACCTACATTTTCTGCAAATTATTTTTGTTTAAATTATTAAATTGCATGCTATTATTTTATATGCAAATGCATGTTTAATTTAAGATTTTAGTTATATGCCCGTTGTTTGCTTGATTAATATTACACCTCCTTTGGGATACTTGAATATGTGAACCTTGTCGCCCTAGCAAAATTATAATGGTAACTTTCGAAAAATAAGTCCCTAATTATATGACATGCTTAGTACTGCATAAAAACTCAGGGGCACTGAAATGCCCCAAACATCATTGTCATTTTAAATCATGAGAAACTGGTTTAGACAGTCATGGTGGGAATGACTGGTATATTTCGACATGGTTATTTTATGCTCCCAAAACTCTTAACCTGCTTAAATACATGGATGGATGGTTTGGGGGCTAGTATGTGGTGCAGTGGATGCACAAAATGTGAAATGTGGTAGAACCATCCGGGTAACCTTAAGGATTGAATCTTGTCATGTCAACCCGTGTAAAACAGTACAACCACAAGTTTTGCAAAGTGCATCTTGGCTAAGTAGATTTATCGACTCCCCGGACTCATCTCACCAGGAGAGGTTAGAAGTGGATATGCAAGGGCATTAGTAGGCCAAAAGGGACACCAAGGAAAGGGTGAAGTTTTCCAGTCGTACTAGCGCGGAGGGAGGGAAGCCCGTACGCTAGTAGCCGTGGGGAACATCCCATGCAACGTATGGGACCCATCGCAAGTGGGAACGGCCCATAGGGTGAGATGACAAAAGGGACTAGATAGTTTGAAAAGTCACTGTGATGGTCTGCTCAACCACATGACTAAGGAATCGTGTGGGGCAACGAGTTGATTGTCTCTTGTGGTGAAAGTGTACAAACTCTGCAGAGTTAAAACTATTCGAATAGCCGTGCCCACGGTCAAAGGCAGACATGGGAACTTAACTAGATATAGTTCTATTTAAAAATATTTGAAAAATGTGAATGGAAAAGCGGAGGGCAGTGGAAAGCCCTGATTTGAATTGTCCTGGGTGTCATCCCAGTGGTAAGTTAAGCGGCTATAACGCTGAAAGATGTTATACGGTGTGATGCCGTATGTATGGAAAAATTATGGTGATATTAGGCATATGGTGTGATGCCATATGTATGGAAAATCATGTTAATATTCCTTGAACATTATGTTTTGTTCCAAAGCTGCTAGGTCTCAGGAAATTTTATATTGTATTTCAAATAGTGGCATTTCTATTCTTACAAAATAAAATATGGGAAGAATAAATAAAGTCGTAAGAAAAGAAGATGGCTGTTTATGGTAATTGCATAAAGAAGTTGGCGGATTTATGTTGATCATAATAGGGATAACGATAATATGAATTCTCGGAGAAATAAATTGGTGGAGCCTAAATGAATATATAGGCTAGATAGATGATTTAAATGATCTTTGGAGATTTAGGGAGTATAAAGGTAATTGTTGGATCACAACACTGATACTTAGTATAAATTCTTGGAAGATGTTGACAATGATGGGATTAATATGATTTGATCAAATACTAGATGGATAATTTGAATCTTGGGAACTTGGAGGTATGAAAATAACTATGGAAGATTAATCTTGATCATTAATATTCTGGGTGGATATATATTAGTGAATCATAGACCTGATCAATGATATTCTTGGTGGATGTATACTAGCGATTCGTAGGCTTGATCAATGATATTCTTGGTGGAGGTATAACAGTGGAGTAGTTAGAGATGGATAATAGAAAATAAGGTTGATAATTGGAAGAGCAAAAATTATGGTTGTGGATCAATAACAAAAAGATTGGATTGATAGGAATTTAGAATATAAAAGATATTGGCGGATTAATTAAGTGATATTAGATAAATGATGTTACTAACTGTATGGAGTTTTAGGCAGTAATTAATCAGTGGTTTATATAAGTTATGATACTCGCTAGTTGGGGATTTAGGCAGCAAGGAAGGTATGATTGGTGGAATGCATAATTGATGATAATCGCTGTTTGGAGTCTTAGACAGCAATCAGTAAAGAAAGTGTATTTTGGTGGATTAAGTCGATTATGGTAGTCGCTAGGTGGAGTATAGGCAGTAACAATAACACTATGATTATATAATAACATTGCTACTAAAAGTGATTTTTGGCAAATAAAATAACCCGAGCCTCTCCTTTGTTAAGCCATGCATACTATTTATTTGCATTCTGTGTATTGGCTTGCGGAGCACGGGGTTGGAGTGCTCACACTCGCTTTTGCGATAAAATTCAGAATCAGGAATCAAATCACCTCGCATCAGCAATAAGATTGGACAAGCTGGCAGAGAAGATGAAGATGTCAAGAACTAGGTCGCGAACCTCCGGTTGGTGCTGTGGGCGAGTCTGAAGGTCCCACCTGTGTGCTTCGTTCTTCCGCTGCTGCAATTTATTGATTTCGGCCTAATCGGCCCATGAGTAAGTTTACTATTATATTTACGCTTCCGCATGATATGTACCTTGATTTTCAGAACTGTAATCTGTGAGCACTATCTACTGATCTAGGGAATAATGCGGTGGAATCACAGAAGATTCTGGATTGTAAAATCTGGGCTCCTACAAATTACAATTGATCAACTGATATTGTCTGTTCTTTTATTTAAAAAACAACTGCGAATAACATTTCTTAAATGTATTACCTATAAAAACTGTCATTTACTCCCCTACAATTATTTCCATCGGATTAATGCAATAATTACATAATTATTTAAAACCGCCCAACCATTAGGCAACTTTGGATAGTTGCTCAACCGCTAAGCCACCCGTGGTTTAGTCACCGCACAGTTGAGCGACTTAGACACATGTTGCCTAACAGTTGGACGATTAGCCCAAGTTGCCCACCCATACGGCAACATGTGGTCAAAACTGCAAAAAAAATTCACAGTTATAATTTTGTAATACTGAATAAAAAAAATAATTATTTAAAAAATCCTATAATGCAAACTAGTAGTATGTACACATGTACATGCAAAATACGTACATACCTGAAAACGTCACATACGGTCCAACCTGTCTGACCGGTGAGAGCGTGAGACCACGGCGAGATGCCATCCGACACCTTCCGCAGTGAACGCTACGAAAGCAGCGCGACCCAGGAGGCCAGGAGGACATAAACCCTCCTGCCATTGGCCATTGCCACACACAACCAGAGCTAGCTGCTAGCACACCACCTCTTTGACTTCTTCCTCTCATGGCGACCACCCCCAACTTCCGCTGGACCCTGCAGGAGTCGTCTGTAGCCGCCTCCGACTCCGGCATCGGCGCTCGGGGAATGGGGACGGCGGCGGCGCGCGGCGACGGAGACGGCGCTTGTCTCGCCGGAGGTCACGGCGGCGGTGGCGCCGCCAAGGCTGCGTCGGCAGGCGTCCGGGTCCGGGAAGCAGCAGGCGGGTGGGAACAAAAGCCCCGCAGCGTGGCCTCGGCGTGGCGGAGCTCGAGCGCCTCCGCTGTGGCAGGGACCCGCTGCGGGACCTCAATGTTGTAAGGTCTTACGACCTCCCAGGACCTTTTACGACCTGTTAGAGTCGTTTACAACCAGATAAATTGAGTACGACCGGTCACGGATGCTTACGACCGATTCCGATCGCCTCAATCTCCTCCGATCGTTTTTCAACGTGGTCGTAAATGTATTGTAGCAATTTTCGACCGCTCTGCGATATCGCCGCGCGTTGCCTTCCTTCACCGCTCGAGATACCGTGATCGAAGCCTTCACGATCACGCGGTGATGCTGGCGATCACTGTTCACCGTAGTCGAACACCCTTTCGACTACGTTCACTTCCTTCAACGTGGTCAGAGTCGCTTCCGACCACGTTCTGGTCTTCCCGGTGTAGTCGTAGCTCGTTACGACCACATTCGACTCCTTAGCCGTAGTCGTAAAATCACTGTACCTTTGCCGTGGTCGTAGCGCCTCCCGACTACGCCTGCTGGAACTTTGCCGTGGTCGTAACTCCTCCTGATCACGCTTGCGGTGATCGTGAGTCCTTTCGACCACGTCTTACGCAAACACACGACAAAACAATGCTCTGTGTTTCTCCCTCTTTTTGGTCTTTTCTCAATTGCTTGGTGTACAGAATACATGGCTCTAAGCCTCTTTTTATACCCGGCTGTTCTACTTTAACACGGGTTCTCAACCTACTCCGACTCCGAGTCTCATACGACTTCGACTCGGATTCCAACTACGACTTTGACTCGTTTTCTAACCCGACTTTGAATTGCGGTGCAATTCAACTTCGATACATCCAAACTTTGTTCCTGACTCCTAAACAAGATTATTTACAACATTCTCTTCCTAATCTTGTTTTTCCACTTCAATCATGCCGATCTTCTCCTCATCTCCGAGAACTTTATCCGCCCAATGACTTCGTCGAATATCAGCCTTTTGTTCATCTGTACTAATATAGTCGATAGCGATCTTCCCCTCTTCGACACAATCTCTGATATAATGATATCTTGTGTCTATGTGTTTGCTTCTATCATGTAGAACTGGATTCTTGCTCGGTGAAATAGCCGATTTGTTATCAACCACGAGCGTTACCTTCAATTTCTTCATCGACAATTCACTCACGATCGAGCGAGCGGACTCCTTGGCAAGATCTTTGCGCTCGCTGCGATGTACTCGGCTTCACGAAGATAATGCAACTACCTTTTGCTTCGAGATTGCCGGTGATCGGACTCTCCCCAAACACAAACATTATGCCTCGCGTGCTCTTTCGATCGTCGACATCTCCCGCCATGTCGCTATCATCAGAGTCCGTCACCGCAACGACTTTCCACCTCCTCTCTTGTACCGAATCCGAGATTCAAAGTACCTTTGATGTATCTCGGGATGTGTTTCACGGCATTCATATGCTCTGAGTTGGTTTCTCCATGAAACGACTTACGTATCCGACCGCAAGCGAGATGTGCGGTGGGTGTGTACCAGATACCGTAGACTTCCGACAATGCTTCTATAAGTCGTGGCATCATCGGTGATCTGGGCCTGTCTTGCTCAACTTGGATGATTCTCCATTGGGGTTTGACATGGATTGCACTCTTCCATACCCGACTTCTCCAGAATCTTTGAGCATATCCCGACTGACAAAGTGTTATGCCGTTGTCGGTTTGATTGACTTCAATGCCGAGGTAGTAGCACAGAAGTCCCAAATCAGTCATTTTGAACAACCTCTTCATCTCTTCTTTAAAACTCATAATCTTCTTCGAACTTGATCCAGTAATGATCAAGTCGTCCACGTCAACACCCACGATCAGTCTGTTCTTCGCATCTCCCCTTGAGTATACCGCATGTTCAGAGTTGCTTCTTCTGAACCCGAGTGCCGTTAGACTTTTGTCAAGCTTCAAATTCCATGCTCGTGGTGCTTGCTTAAGTCCGTAGAGAGCTTTGTTCAGCTTCAAGACTTTCTCGGCTTGCTCCTTGGATTGAAAACCCGGCGGTTGAGAGACATAAACTTCCTCCTTAATGTCTCCGTTCAAGAACGCTGTTTTCACATCCATGTGGTGAATCTCCCATCCACCGTTTGCTCCCAATGCAAGAAGTAGTCGTATAGTCTCCATATGAGCTACTGGGGCAAAGACTTCTTCGTAGTCGATGCCTTGTTTTTGAACATACCCTTTCGCCACAAGTCGTGCTTTGTGTTTTACGACTTCTCCCTTGGAATCCTTCTTTACCTTTAAGATCCACTTTAAACCGATTGCTCGATGACCCTTTGGCAAATCGGTGAGTTCCCATGTGTCATTCTCTTCAATTGACTTCACTCTTCTGCATATTTGCTCTCAGTATGCATCTCCCTTTGCTTCTTCATAGCTTCCGAGTTCTTCTGCGATCATGTAAAGCGGTAGCTCTTGATCTGCATTGGTTCGATTTGTGCATAAATCTCACTTATGCTTCTCATCTTGATATTCTATCGTTCGAATCTTCTTCATCGACTCTTCTTCATTAGGTGAGACTTCACGATCATCAAGACCGATCGAATTTTGGCTTTGAGATGTGGTCGTAGCTTCTTCCGTATTGTCGCATCGATCGCTTCGACTTGAAGGTTACCCACACCGACATGTCTTTCTCAATGTCCTCGTGTTCTTCCCACTCCCAATGTTTGTTCTCTTGAAGACCACGTCTCGCTCACATGAATCTTCTCTTCTACGGATCATAGCTTTGTATGCCTTGGTGCACGGTTCCGAGCCAAGATAGATCATCCGTCGGCTCCGGTCGTCTAGCTTCTTGAGATAAGTGGATGGCTTCACATGGGCTAAGCATCCAAGACCCTTAGATGCTCGACATTGGGTTTTCTTCCGACCACTTTGTTCATATGGAGTGACTCCATCCGGTGATCGCGTGGTCGCACGATTTAGCGGATAGACGACATGATGTCGCATCGCTTCGCCCAAAGTCTCCCAGGCAGGAATCGGCTCTTCAACAGACTTCGTGCCGTTTCGACCACGGTCCGGTTTCTTCTTTCTATGACTCCGTTTTGTTGAGGTGAATACGGAGCCGTGAAGAGTCTTGCAATACCCTTCTCTTCACAAATCGAGTCGAACTCTTTCGCGAAGAATTCTCCTCCTCGATCCGACCTGACCGACTTCACCTTTTTGTCGACTTAGTTTTCGACAAGAGTTATGAACTTCTGAAAGTTCGTCTTTGCCTCATCTTTGTTCTTCTGCATGTACACCCACATGGCTCTTGAATAGTCATCCATGATCAACATGAAGTATTGATTCCGGCATCATGCGAGGTGTGATTGGTCCGCATGATCCACGTGAACCGATTCGAGTGGTTGCGAAGCTCAAACTCGTCTGCTGTGGAAACCCGCTATGAGTTTGTTTCGCCACGAGCGACCTTCGCAGACTTGCTCGGTGTTCGATTGTCGGTAATCCAACCACCATCTCTTTTCCGCCATCGTGTTGAGACTCGAAATTCAGATGTCCGAATCTTGCGTGCCATAGCCAGCCGCATCATCGGTTGTAGTCTTCATACACTTCGACTTGCAAGCTTCAATTTGAATTTTATGCAGACGGTTTACCGTTCTCTGTACTTTCATCGTGATCGCTCGGTGTGGTCGTACATCTTCGATAGGTGTCTTTGAGTTCAATCCGACAACCTTCTTGATCAATTGTCCAAGGCTTATAATGTTGCTTCGTAGACTCGGTATGTAATATACATTCGACAATCTCCTCGCTTCCATCCTTGCATCGCATCGGATCGTGCCTCTCCCTTTTATCCGAATGGTCGAGCCGTCTCGAACTGTACTCTTCCAAGCACATTCTTATTTAATTCGTAAAACATTGAGTACGTACCGTCATGTGGTTCTTGGCTCCGTTGTCGAGATACCGATCGCCATCCGCTCTTGAGTGCGCTCTCCTTTCTCCAATGAGACTGGAAACACTTTCTCCTCGTTTAATAGAACCATTGTCGGTTCGTCTGCAGTCTGAGCGACAAAAAGCAATGTTGGCTCTTTGTGCTCATCCGTTTGAGCCAGTTTGCTTCCTCTACTTTCTTCTTACTCCGGCAATTCGCAGCATAATGACCATACTTCTTGCGATTATGGCTGGATATGGCTCCGACATTCGGCGCGTAATGTCCGAATTTCTCGCATGTGTAGCACTGGATATCGACTTGTCATGCGGTGATTGCTATCTCCACGCCACCACGACCTCCTCGACCACCTCTTCCACGGCCACTCGGCCATAGCCTCGTCCTTGTCCTCGCCCATGAGGCGCGCGCGCCACGACCACGTCCACGCACCGCCCCTTGATGACGATTCTCCTCGGTTCCTCGTGTCATCCTTTACAAACAATGCTTGTTGGTTGTAAGGCCCTTTTCCTTCATTGTCGGCTTGGTAACTTTTGAAGCTACTCGTGTGCTCGAGCGCCCGATTACCTCCTCGACCTTCATCTTCGAGAGGTCTTGTGAGTACGTGATCGTAGTTACGACCGGGAGAAACTTCTCCGGCAGTACTCGTAGATACTTCTTTACCGCCACCTCATCTTTCAAGTCGTCGCCGAGAGATTTGATCTCGTTTACGACTTCATTAAACTTCCCAGAGAATTCTTCCACTGTCTGGTCTCTTCCCATCTTCAATGATTCAAACTCACTCCTCAATGTTTGAAGTCGAACTTCCTTCACTCGATCTCACCTAATGAAGAAGAGTCTGATGAAGAAGATTTGAGCGATAGAATACCGAAGATGAGAAGCATAAGTGAGATTTATGCACAAACTGAACCAGTGCAGTCTGAAGAGCTACTACTTTACACGATGCAGAAGAACACGGAAGCTATGAAGAAGCAAAGGAGATGCATCTTGAGAGCGACTATGCGGGAAGAGCTGAAGTCGATTGAAGAGAATGACACATGGGAACTCACCGATTTGCCAAAGGGTCATCGAGCAATCGGTTTAAAATGGATCTTCAAGGTAAAGAAGGATTCCAAGGGAGAAGTCGTAAAACACAAAGCACGACTTGTGGCGAAAGGGTATGTTCAAAAACAAGGCATCGATTACGAAGAAGTCTTTGCCCGAAGAGCTCGTATGGAGACTATCGACTACTTCTTGCATTGGGAGCAAGCGGTGGATGGGAGATTCACCACATGGATGTGAAACGGCGTTCTTGAACGGAGACATTAAGGAGGAAGTTTATGTCTCTCAACCGCCGGGTTTTCAATCCAAGGAGCAAGCCGAGAAAGTCTTGAAGCTGAACAAAGCTCTCTACGGACTTAAGCAAGCACCACGAGCATGGAATTTGAAGCTTGACAAAAGTCTAACGGCACTCGGGTTCAGAAGAAGCAACTCTGAACATGCGGTATACTCAAGGGGAGATGCGAAGAACAGACTGATCGTGGGCATTTACGTGGACGACTTGATCATTACTGGATCGAGTTCGAAGGAGATTATGAGGTTTAAAGAAGAGATGGAGAGGCTGTTCAAAATGACTTATTTGGGACTTCTGTGCTACTACCTCGGCATTGAAGTAAATCAAACCGACAACGGCATAACACTTTGTCAGTCGGGATATGCTCGAAAGATTCTGGAGAAGTCGGGTATGGAAGAGTGCAATCCATGTCAAACCCCAATGGAGAATCATCGAAGTTGAGCAAGACAGGCCAGGATCACCGATTGATGCCACGACTTATAGGAGCATTGTCGGAAGTCTACGGTATCGGTGCACACCGACCAGACATCTCGTTTGCGGTCGGATATGTAAGTCGTTTCATGGAGAAACCGACTCAGGAGCATATGAATGCCGTGAAGCACATCCTGAGATACATCAAAGGTACTTTGAATCTCGGGATTCAGTACAAGAGAGGAGGTGGAAAGTCGTTGCGGTGACGGGCTCTGATGATAGCGACATGGCGGGAGATGTCAATGATCGAAAGAGCACGGCAGCATAATGTTTGTGTTTGGGGAGAGTCCGATCAGTGGCAATCTCGAAGCAAAGGTGGTTGCATTATCTTCGTGTGAAGCCGAGTACATCGCAGCGCGCGCGATCTTGCCAAGGAGTGCCGCTCGCTCATTGTTGAGTGAATTGTCAGATGAAGAAATTCAGAAGGTAACGCTCAGGGTTGATAACAAATCGGCTATTTCACTGAGCAAGAATCCAGTTCTACATGATAGAAGCAAACACATAGACACAAGATATCATTATATCAGAGATTGTGTCGAAGAGGGGAAGATCGCTATCGACTATATCAGTACAGATGAACAAAAGGCTGATATTCTGACGAAGTCGCTGGGGCGGATAAAGTTCTCGGAGATGAGGAGAACGATCGGCATGATTGAAGTGGAAAAACAAGATTAGGAAGAGAATGTTGTAAATAATCTTGTTTAGGAGTCAGGAACAAAGTTTGGATGTAATCGAAGTCGAATTGCAGCCGCAATTCAAAGTCGAAGTTAGAAAACGAGTCAAAGTCGTAGTTGGAATCCGAGTCGAAGTCGTATGAGACTCGGAGTCGGAGTAGGTTGAGAACCCGTGTTAAAGTAGAACAGTAGGGTATAAAAGAGGCTTAGAGCCATGTATTCGTACACCAAGCAATTGAGAAAAGACCAAAAGAGGGAGAAACACGAGCATTGTTTTGTCGTGTGTTTGCGTAAGACGTGGTCGGAAGGACTCACGATCACCACAAGCGTGATCGGGTGGAGTTACGACCACGGCAAAGTTCCAGCAGGCGTAGTCGGGAGGCGCTACGACCACGGCAAAGGAACAGTGTTTTTTATCGACTACGTTAAGAAGGCTACGACCACGGTGAAGGTGGTCGTAAGGAGCAGCGACTACGCCGAGAAGGTTAGTACGTGATCGGAAGCGACTCCGATCACGTTGAGGAAGTGAGCGTAGTCGAAGGGTGTTCGACTACGGTGAGCGGTGATCGCCAGCATCACTGCGTGATCGTAGAAGGCTTCGATCACGGTATCTCGAGCGGCTGGAGGAAGACAGCGCTCGATAAGGAGGAATGGTCGAAAATTGCTACAGTAATTTTACGACCACGTTGAAAAAGCGATCGGACGAGATTGAAGCGTTCGGAATTGGTCGTAAGCATCCAGGTAAGATCGTACTCAATTCTATCTGGTCGTAAACGACTCTAACCGGTCGTGAAAGGTCCTGGGAGGTCGTAAGACCTTACAACATTGACGTACGCCTCCAAAGACGATGAGGGCCTTGACAGAGAGAGGAGCACGGACCCCTGCCGCCGCCACCACCGCCAGCACAATGCCAGATTACTCCATCTACGATCTCGCCGCCGCCATGGCCACCGCTCGTAAGGTACATACAATGATACAAGTGCGCACATGCATGCGTACGTACAACATTGGCTTTTGCAACCATCTGCTTGTCAAGTTTAACTCACCATGCACGGTGTTGCAATGGATGCAGGAGAAGGGAGAAAGGTTCTTGGCACGGGAGAGGAAGAAGAAGGAGGCTGCGGAGAAGGAGGTGAGGGAGATCGAGTTCTTCCCGACGAGCACCACCATCAACGCCGGCGGCGTTGGCCCTGACGAGTCCGAGAGCGCGACGATGGGCTCGACGCCCTTCCCCTCGTCGTCCGGCTGTGGCTGCACCGCGCCGCTGGACCTGTCACTGAGGCTGTAGAGATCGATCGAGTTTGACCGCGCGCGTGCCTAGGGTTTTAGCTTCTTCTCTTGTATCGATCAATCATAAATGGGTTCTTGATGCTTAGTTCTCTGTTCTTTTAATTTTAATTTGCTGCTAATTTGCGAAAACTTTGAGGAGATGAGATCACTATGCTTCCGCTCTATATATGTTTAAGTGGCTTTAATTAGGCCCTGTTTGGATCCCATGGTCTAAAGTTTAGTTGTCTAAAGTTTTGGACTAAACTTTAGTTGGCTAAACTTTAGCCACTAAACTTTAGTCGAAGGTCCTGTTTGGATCCTGTACTAATGGATAAGACTAAAGTTTCAAAAAGACCATACTACCCCTCCTCGTTTTGTGCGTCAGCCATTAAATGGGAGGTGAGAGACCAACATGTATGGGTAAACATGTCTTTGTGCCTAAGAACCCAAAACTTTAGACCACTTTAGTTCACTTTGGTGGACTAATGGTCTAAAGTGTTTTTTAGAGGTTAGCTAAAGTTTAGATCTAACTTTAGACCACATGTTTGGAGACTTTAGACCTAAACTTTAGTAACTAAACTTTAGATGGAGGGATCCAAACAGGGCCTTAGTTTGGTTAATTCCCATTTCTGTCGAGTTGCTACTTGCTGGTGCTAGTAATTTTGTCTGTATGATGACATGCTAAACCTTTCAATACGTAATGCGATGTTTATGTCATGCCATGATCCCGGACATTTTCTTTTTGGTGTGTATAGGTATCACCCGGATGTTTTCTTCTCAACAATCATCCAAATTTCGGACCATTGGATTAGAGATCCAACGGTCTCTTTTTGGGGAGGGGGAGAATTTTTTTTAGAGGGGGTGGGAATTTTTTTGGAGGGGTGGGGAGAATTTGTGGCCGTTGGATCTCTAATCCAACGGTCACAAATCTGGATGATAGTTAGAAAGAAAACATCCGGATGATGTTTATCAATACCCTTTTCTTTTTCTATATTGGTTTCAATCGATAGAATAAATACTGCAGATTAAGGCATGCTTAACCATGCATAAATAAACCGCGTCCTCGCTGACTCACACACGCTTGGATGGATCATCGAAGGCGAGACGAGCAAGAGAGATTCCGCCATGCAATGCACGGAAAGTAGGGCCGGGCCGGGCCCACGATCTCGAGTTCTCGATGCCAGCGACAGAGGCAGCGGGTGGCTGTGAGCCCAAGCCAGAAAAAACAGCTTTGCCTTTCTACTACCATTTATCGGGGCTTATCACGTTTCAGGTGTCATAAATCTGTGTAAATGCGTATTTTTTTGCTATAGCGGATTGTTTATGGTTGTAGGTGATGATTTTTGCTCTAACATAAGTGCTTATGTGATGAACTAAATGCTAATAAACCGTTTCAAAAAGTCTATCCTAATAAATTGTTTTGAACTAGTGAGGCTTTTGGTTGAAATTTTTGAATTTTGGCTGTTTACGGTACAGATTACAGAGAGACAGATACTCACTTGCGATTTTGGCTGGTACAAATGTTGGGTTTTTAACATATAGATCGTTTAACTTGTAAACCCCGTCTTGAGAAAATACTCCGTTTGAAAGTTAGTACTATAACAAAAGTCAAAAGCCGTCAGCTTGTAAGGTAAAGAACATACCCCTAATTTCAGGCTTTTGTTGGTTCATGCTACAGTCTCGCCCATAATGCTACTACGAAAGTTAGACCAGGGGCGAGCTACGTGAACGCGTCGGGGTTGGCCGACACCGACGATTTTGCCGTAACCTCTTATAGCGCGATTTTCACCACCTTGGACCCGGTAGAAAATATGTTCGACCCAGATTAGCGGCCCAGATCGGCCCATCTTCCGCTTCACGGGACACGGGCGTGATTACCTTACGTGAATGCTAAATTGCTAATTGCTAGCAGATACTGTACAGGCAGCAGCCTAGAAGGCCAAACGTTGCCTCCAGCCTTCGCTACAGCCTGGACTGCGTAGTCGTCGTTTCATCTTCCGATCTTCATTGTTCTCGCATTTCGCACGCGGTGCCGGTGCCCAGCGCCCAGCGGCCGCTCCTTCGTTCTCCATCTCGTGTCTCAAAGACGCTAGGCGCAAATCCCAACAACGACTTGCCGGTGGCCGGCGGCGATAAACTCTCTACCCATCTGCTGTCTGCTTGTCCAGGTACCCCAAATACCCTATTCTGTAATTGCTAATTAACAATCTAGTCTGAAATATGAGGTCTTAAGGTTTTAATTTTTTTCAGCTATAGAATTCGAACTCAGAAAGTTGATAGGATATTTGCTTTCCAGCAAAGAGCGTGCTCTTTCATTCCGGCAAGATGTCAGGCATCTATCTACTTTAGTATAGCTTGCATAGTTGCATTTCAATAATCACTAGTGACTTTTAACTACAACCTATAAGTCATGACCCCGGTGACCATTTATCCTGGCTTCGCCCCTGAGTTAGACCCGGACACTTGTAATTTGGCGGTGTTTACAAGCGAATACTAAAAAATCTAGATCGTGTCGCAGGGTGCTGATCTCTTCCTTAGATTTCCGTACATTAGCAACATACTTGATGAATGACCTACGTGATTCCAAAAGTTAGCATTAGCCATTGCAAAGGAAGGAAAAATTACAATAGAATTATCTATGGAGGAAATATGTTTATCTGTCGATTAATTATTGGACAACTGTGAAGCCAGTTTTGGCCCTATTTACAAAATCAAGGTACATAATCTTGTTCTATTTTGGTATAATTACAATTAGAATTTAGTGGAATCTACATAAGTATATCGCCATGGTCATTAAACCTAAGTTCGTGTTGCTTATAAAATACAATCAACAAATATAGCCACTAGTGCAGCACTTACCCCTAGTTGTAGTGCATAAGTATAAATTCCTTGTTGTGTTGAGCCACCAATGCCGTCGTCATGTAATTGTCGATGAAGGATGCATTCTACTTTATAATATTCATGGAGACCAAGTGTGGGTCGAGAAAACCTACTGGTGATTTCGTTAATCTAACATCAGTCACCATGTGTATATATACATACACACAAAAGCAAGCAGTTATATATGGCATTTATCGGTATTACGTGAACGTAGATCGTAATTGTATACACTTACAGTATCCAACATTGAATGAGTGAGGCGTCGAGGTTGAAGAGAAAGAACAAGTCCTTGAAAGTCACCATGAAGACACAGTTTTAATGCTCTGTTACAAGTGGATAGAACCTGCACTACTACTATTCTTATTACATACTCTTACCTTATTTAAAAATATGGTTCAAATAAAATGCTAAGTCTTAGGAATTTTTACGTACTGTAAATTTCAACTATGATATTTGGCAAATAAAATAACCTTAAGTCTATCTTTGTTTAACCTTTCATATATTATTATTGCATTCTATGTGGTGGCTTACTGAGTACATTTGTACTCACTGTTGTTCGATTACTATTATTCAGTAAATAAGAAGAAGAAAAAAAAGCCCTACGGTCACCTAAGGGCATTGCCAAGGCTAGAAGATGGTGGTGGTCAAGAACTAGGTTACGAGCCCTAGTTGATTGACTGTGGGCATATCTTGAGGGTCTCACTTATGTGATATTTCTATTTTCGTTGCTGCTCTTTAAAGGTTTCGGTCTGATTGGCCTATGTGTAAATCTACTATTGTATCAGTTATACTTCAGCAAGATATGTATTTGATGTTCATTAATGTATCTATGAGCACTATCGACTAATCTAGAAAATAGTGCGGTGGAATCATAGAGGATTTCGAATCGATAAAATCCTGGTCTGACATCTAGGCTGGATCTTTTGAAGAGCATAGCTTTAGTGATTATTTTCTAATTCCTGCCATAGCAAATTGCTGAGTTAAGTTTTGCATCTGAGTCTAGCTTGGGTAGACCTTTTTATTTTTATTATGAAGCATTTAGTAGCTCTTGCCTTTTATTGCTTTAGATGATCTCAATTGTGTTTATAATTGCATCTTATCATTCCTTTCTTATGAGATTGCTTGTCATTACACTTGGTATAAACTCAGGAGAGTTACGTATGACCAAGACCATTTTCTTATGTTTTTTGTTTGAAATGGTTGACAATGACTTGAGATCAATCAAATTAACTGAATGAAATTAATTCAAATTGCTTGAAACTTAGGAGACAGTTGTAGATAGTTCATAGTGTAGGACTTGCTTTACTGAGATAGACTATACATATGTGAGTTAAAATTTGGAGTAGAACTTAGAGGGGCAGTTGTATATGACTCTTAGTTTAGAACTTGTCCTACCAAGATTAGTCATTTATCTAGTCAATTGCAATGTTTAAATAGGCTTTTAGTTTGAATGAGTCACCTTGGAGTTTTTTTAGCATATTGCTTATTTAACTTAGGATCTTAGCTCATTTTGCACTTTGCCTTGTCATAACTCATATTAGGATCCTTCTAGCTATACTTGTGATCTTGAGCTAGCCTGACATATCTTTAATTCATGTAACCACTTCTAGCTAGTCTTGGTTTGATTTGTTATATATGTTCTTGCAAGCTAATTAGTATAACTTGATGAAATACCATTTGGTTTTGGTACATGGTGACAAGGAACATTGCAGAGGGCTTACTGTAGGAGTAGCCAATGGCTCTGACTTTTTGGTTTTTTGGCTTTAGCTTCCCTAAAAGTTGAAACAAACTGAGCGGCCTCTCAAATGGTTTCTCAAGTCGTATTGGCGTTTGCGCCGTCCGCCGTCATATTGAAAAGATAAATAAAAACCATCGGCCGCAAGCTAGCTTCTTGTTTCTTACCGGTTCCTGCTGTTCACCTTCATTATCTTTTAATTGGGTTGCTTACTAGTATAATACTTTGTTTCGACAGTATTAACTTATTGTTTTGTTGCAGATGTCCTTTGATACCATATATGTTTCAAAATGTTCTCCTTGATTTAGGATTTATCTACAGTGTTTGTGAGTTGCGATGCTTTTTAATGTGTTTGTGGCCTCACATGCTTACACAGGTGCATTTTTGTCCAAAGTAAAAGGTCCACTTGTTCAACACTGGATCCTTGTCTCGGTTTAATTTTCAAGGATGAATTATAAAACCGTTTGATTCAAAACCTTAAACTATCAAAACCATCTACTTTACCCACCGCGTGCCAAACCGATGTGGTTTTCTCCTATGTGTCATCCACATGGATGTCAACTTGGCACTAAATCTGATTTGTCTTGCCACGTGGGCTTTTACTTCTTTCTTCTTCCTCTGTCCACTCTACCCTCTCGTAGGCTCAGTCCAATGCCCTTGCCCCCAATCTAACACCGCCTGCGGCTCGGCTCGCCGTCGCCGACTCCCCTGTCGCCTCCAGCTCCTCCGCCCTCTTCTTCCCCACCCCAAGTATGACCAAGAATCTAAGATACAGAAGCAGACTGAAACAAACGGTCTCAATAGCCAAAAGGCAACAAGGGAACAACACAACACGCATCATATTAGCTAAGCCTCGCAATGAAAAGACACGCATCATACAGAAGCAGACTGAAACAAACGGTCTCAATAGCCAAAAGACAACTAGGGAAGAACACAACACGCATCATATTAGCTAAGCCTCGCAATGAAAAGAACTGGGGAATCATGTCCCAGGGAGGCAAGTGGAAACATTCATACAACAGCCACTATCTGCGGGATAGATTATTCTCCTTTCGACAACATAAGTATCTCGAGAAGAAAAACAACTCGTTCATGATCTACAGGTCTGATACAAACTCAAAATGCAAAGCAGAACAGGATGCGACCACCCAATTACACAGGGGTTGTCATCAAGCAAGTCTTGCTTTCTCCTTGTGATTTGGATGCTAGTTATTGCCTCACTTTTCTGCAACAGAGGGGGGGGGGGTATTTAAAATGTAAACAAGTAAGGCAACTCATCAATCAAGGAAAAGAAGCAATACATAGATAACAGTTTGACTTTGACAATTAACAGAGGCTAAGTAAAAGAATAAGTGCTGAAAATAGATTATCTGAAACAGACAAACTAGCTAGCATGTCAATGGTACGTCCATCTATCCCTCCCAAACAAAAGGAATGTCATAGTGAGGTGCACAATATGGTGGCAAACAAATGGTATATTGACCTCTAGTTTTATTTTCTCTATGTTTGACAAAAGATTAGCATGAAAGAAGACAGTCTCTGTATGTGCATGGGTAGTTCAGTGCTATATGTAGCGGGCTGTTAATTCTCATCTATTCTTCTTGCAGAAGACGTCTGAAATTTATTCTGGCCCCTGTTTCAAAGGAGTTTGAAGTTTGAGCATCTGACATAAACTTGCGAAAGACAAAACTCTGGAAAGTCAATAACTTCACTTTCGTAATGGAATTAAACATGCTGACTATATGTCCATGCATCTTGCATTGATTGATAAATATCCATTTGGTAACCACAGAAGTGCAAAACTGCAAATAGTGCAAGACCTCACAATCCTAGCCCCTAGGATGATGGAGCTACTACTATATGACAAGTTCGTATATACATCTGGAAACCATGAGATATTGCAGATATTCGTTGGTTGCAGAAATTGTAGTGATATGATCACAAAAAAAATGGGGGTGATAGAGCCACAAGAATGCATAATGACCAATATGAAAGACCAAAAGATGGGCTGAACTACATGCTATCTAAATGCCAAATAAAGCCAATTGTGTGGGCATAGCGCAGCCAGTTTTTCAGTAGTTGATAACAAGCCTTTTGAATACATAACTAGTAAAAATTGAAGCCAAGAGTTGTAGACACATTCATCTGGTTAGCTAAAAGAGTGCACAAACATATCACCTACAAGTTACAATAGCATGAACACAGCGGTTGTGAATTTGGGCAGGTAGCAAAGCTTACCAAATCAATATTCCTGCATGGCTTTTCATTATTTGTGTCAGGTATTTGAGTTACCTTAGGTTCACAGCATGCAAGCAAATAAGCTAGCCAATTACATAAGCCAAAAAGCTTCTTCCGGTGGATTATAAACTCTTGCATACTTATAAGCACAGTTAGTCATCCATCGCAAACTTAGCTTCTTCATAGAGGGCTGACTTGAACTTTAAACTTATACCTCAAATAAGCTGTCCATCCAGCTCTAGCACATGACAAGTCCAAATGGAGGACAGCTGAAACAAGACTCCATTTCATTCCTCCACATATTCTCACAAAATTGTTTTCTATCATGATTTTCTAAGTTGAAATATGGATGAACAGAATTACAGAATAGTGGCTAGTAAAATACTTTTATTGAATCCACCTTTTGATGACTTTACAACTATTATGTGTGAAAAAGATGAGTAGACAAAATTCATTTGACCAGTCTTTGTTTGAGATTTATAATTTGGTTACTTGCAGCAATCCCTTCTTCACACCATATATGTAAACACAACTTTTGTGCTGCTGGACATACAAAAGAGGGTGCAAGTGTGCAACCTCCTTCATGCAACAATCACACTACTCAATCCCAGAACATAGTTACATAAATGGGCCTACTTATCTGTCCTACTCACATTGAAATGTCAAATGCAAGTAAACAAATAGTGTCTGCATACAAAATTGACTCGACATAGAATATCACAACAATTTCAAATGTAGTTTCACATACCATTGTTGGTACAACTGTTTTATGGTTCACGGTTCTAGAGGCAACCTCTTTCAAGCTCTGGCATTTCTATCCTGCCACTTCATTATTTTTCTTAAATTATATTTTCCAGTCAAAATGAGAGTCAGACCGTTACAAGACAGCTATCAGACAAGGCCAGATCTTTGGGCTGGTAAAATCATTTGCAAGATCACGACAAAAGTAAACCATTATTGACAGACTTTTGTACTTAATTAGCTCTAGTGCAATGCAGCAGTTTACTAGCAATACTCTTCCTCTCATGTCTCCTTGCCATCAATACCCAATGCATTCTAATCATGTCATTACCGACTTCATGGCAAACAAATCAATCAATAAATGCAATAAGAAGTACAAGATCGAGCCAAAGGACAGACCTTTCTGCCCCTCAGGCGCCTCATGATACACAGGCTCATCCTCAGGCACCGTGCGCAGCTCATCCCCCACAGCCTCCCCACCACCAGCTGCACCGGCGTCATCAGGGTAGCGCACAACCACCACGGGGCAGACGCAGTGGTGCACGCAGTAGTCGCTGACACTCCCTAGCCTCCCTTTGCCGGCCCTGCGCGAGGCGCCGAAGCCTCGGCTGCCCATGATCATGGCGGACAAGCCGAGGCGCTCGGCCTCGAGGCAGAGGCGCTCCTTCATGTCGTGGTCCTTGACGATGTGGATCTTGAAGGGGATCTGCGCGGCGACGAGCGGCTGCGCCAGGTCCTGCGCCTTGGTAGAGGTGAAGGCGTCGAAGTCCTCCTCCCGTTTCTTCTGCGCGTCCTCCGGCTCCTCGGCCGCGGGGGCGGCGGCGTTGTCGGACGGCGCGCCCCCGGAGTCGGCGTCGTCGTCGACGGAGACAGGGATGGAGCCCCAGTCGGCGCCGTAGAGGACGGAAGTGGGGCGGACGTGGAGGAGGACGACGGCGTCGCCGGGGCGGAGGTAGTTCTGGACGGCCCACTTGACCGCGAAGGCGGACTCGTCGGAGAGGTCGACGGCGATGGCGATGCGGCGGTGCGGTGAGGAGGCCACGGCGGAGGCGGCGGCGAGCGAGGAGAAGAAGAAGCGCGGCGAGTTGGGCTGGATCGCCGCCACCGCCTGCGCCCCGGCCAGGCGCACCGGCGGCGGCGTCGGGGGGGACTTGTCGCCGCCGCCGGTCGGGGAGGCCGGGTGGGTCGCCATGCCTAGGGTTTCCGGCTCTTTTCGTTGTTTCGTCGCGGCTCGGAACAAATGGCACAGACTACGGGAGTGTGTTTTGCTTGATAAATTGCTGCTGTTTTGCGAAAGAATAGTGGCGGTGTACTGTTGCTTGGACACGTGGACCTGCGCTTTTTTTTTGTCACTTTACGCTTTTCTCGACGCGTGCCTGCGATTCTGCATTTCTGCTGCTCCCCCTCTCCGTCTTCAAGCCTCGACTCCGCCGGTGCCATTCCGGGAGGACAGCAGAATTTCAGTTCAATTTCTCAAAAGAATCTCGTATTCTAAACGGGGCATACATATTTGCCACTTACTAAAGTTCACTGAAAGCTAATGAAAAGTTAATGGCAGCTGTGTGTCCTTAGTAGCTAGCTTCTGTCTGATTCAACATTTCATGTCATGTCCGACGGTACAATTCATGGCCGACAGCACGGTGCTTTCTAGATGTGGGGAACCCTTTCGAAACACTGCTGCAACAGGTAGATTTCAATGGCTGACGAAAGAAGTTAACTGTACGCACGCGTCAGCATCCAGCAAGCAACTTAACTTTGCCCATGTACCAACGGCAACAATGGCAATTGACAAGATGGTATAGGTTCAGCTAAAGATGAACTATCACAATGCAAAATTAATATCGGCAAATCGTGCCGGTCAAGATAAGAGGAGTTTCAGAAGAAAGCACACCTCGAGTGCTTATTCCTTCGTTACACGGCCAATAGTTCGCGCCTCAACATTGGGTAGTTTCGAGCTTATCACTCGATTCCGTAGAATGAACAATCAAGAGGAAACAATCTCACTCTCAAACCAGACAAATTTTTAGAAGTGGTACAGAAAAATGTTTTACAGTTTGTTGCCCTCACTCCAGGCCAGGGAGGCGCCTTTCTCGGTCGAAAGGACGGTCAGCCTTAGGAATGGCTGGCACAACAGGTACATTCCTGCTCTTTGATGGCCTCACTGGACCATGAACTGGCCGGAAATGCTGGGATCTCGATGATTTCAGAGCAGTTGAACTGCCGGCCGACCTCCGAGGAAGCTTGAGGTCTAGCCTCTTGCTCCGATCACCACGGTCTGAAGACACGGCTTGACCATGACGGTCATCCTTTGAGAACCTCGACCTCATGGCTTGCTTGTTGTAGTAGACAAGGCGCGGCAGAATGCTCAGCACATACTTCTTCAGCTGTTCATCTCCTACGTTCTTTTGCGCAGGGTTGCCTTCCAAATTTATTGATTGCAGAGTGTTGCAGTTGGCGAGTTGGCCGAGGCATTTCGAGGTTGAGATTTTGTTGAAGCACAGGTCGAGGACCTTCAGCTTGAGAAGACGGTGGAGCCCTTCGACCTCGCTGATCTTGTTGCCAGCAAGGTACAGCTCCTTCAGAGAAGAACAAGAGGACAGACCTGCCAAAGGAGGGAACAAAATTCAGTCACCTTTCTTGTGCGTCTATCTGCACATCAAGTGCATTACTGTTGCTCTAGATGCTGCTTGCAGAATGAGCAAGAGATAGTCGGGATGTAAGATGTAATATATTACTACCTGGCATGCAATTTCCTTTTTTTAAAAAAAATGAAAGATGTGCAGTCCTACATCACAGCATTAATCAAAACCGAAGAACGAACATCCATACTGATTATTAAATCCTGGTAAAAATTTCACACACCAAATGACCAATAAGGTAAAATTGGGACCAAAATAGAAAATGTTCAGTGTTACACACTAAAGTACATTTCCACTTTCTGATACTGGTGAAATCGACATGGAAAGAAATACTAGCATTTCAGATTTAGTCCTTAATTATAGAAACAAAGATACTCATAACAAAAATGCCTTTTTCACCTTAAGACCTGCTCGATCTGACCTTTTGTGTACCCTCCTTATTCCATGACGGCAATACACTTAGAGCACTTGAGCTGACAGACATATCAGATCAACAAAAGGTTTATGCTAAATGCCTAAAGTTGAAGTTCCTCCAAAAAAAGGCCTACACTTGAGGAGGAGATCTTTCATTTAGAGAATATTACTAAAAATATATATTACTATTTCCAAACGTCTGGTATCAGTATTATATCCTTTGAAGCATGTACGTTTGGACAGGTTTATCCATGGTAAATGCATGCAATTTCACGGTTGCAGTTAATATCCTCCCTGCTTCTCCATGCTAGTTACAGGATTAGTACTGCTTGTTAAAGCAGCTGCTAGCAGACACAACAAATGAATAGCAATTATAACATGCTTCAAAAGCTAATGATAGATAATATTGGTTGAAGAGCTACCAGCCTAGTAAGAATATGCCAACCAAATTGGTATAGTCAGCAGAACATAGTGTGTTTCAAACTGAAAACTGGCATAAGAAGATTACCATGGCCAATTTTAGCTATTCGGTTGTAACTCAGGTCCAGTATACGAAGACGTGTCAACTCTCTTAGGCCTTCAATGGTTGAGATGTTATTTCTTGACAAATTCAGCATATGAAGTGCTTTTGGAATAGCTCCAGAAGTTATTCGAACTGTAAGGAGAGCAAGTAACACTGGTTGAGAAAGGTTCAAAATCATCTAGTTAAAAACCACAGTACCAAAGAGAAAAACATTATGATTAAAAATATTATGAGTATTAGAAAAATGAAAGAAAAAAGGAATAATAATACTAGACAGATACATACTAATTGAGTTTCCTGCCAAGTTCAGCAGCCGCAAGCCACTGAATGCACTAAGAATTGGTATTGCAACCAAGCCAAGATTAGACAACTGTGCTATAGAAGATGATAGTTTCAGTGTTGCGATATAATTGTAAGCTGTTTCCATGCCAAGAGGACCTTTAGAATTGAGCTTCGTGGTAGTACCAACTTGCTGAGAATTCATTAGATGTGCAGCAGAACCTGAACATTCCCCCTGTTCATCAACAGCCATGTCATTCGAAACAGAAAGTTGGCTAATCCAGTTCTCGATTCTCCTAATATTAAATTCTCCTGGAGACAACATGTTGCAATTCTGGTAATAAGATTCAGGTTCACAATTTTCCACCAATGTGGCAACTTTTTTCTGATCAATCTCTTGACATATATCTTCAGTATTGCATGCATTATGTGATAGGTCACCATAACTAGGATCTTTAATAAAGTTTTCATCCCTTGCCAAGGTCACTGCTGCAGTTGATGTAATATCTGAACGATGGCAGTCATCTCCCGATTCCACGTAGCACTGTGAAATTTCATCAACTGAACTATTGTTACATCCAGAATCTTCGATCTGGCTTTTGCAGTTGATCTGCTCATATATACAAAGACATTGGGATTGTGCATTGGATTTAACACAATCTTCTGAGACATCTTCGCAGTGACCTGGTGAAACTCTGGTTTCTTCTGTGTAGGTTACTCCATCCAGTACAGAACACAAGTTCCGAAATGATCTACAACGTGGCCCAAATTGTGCAGGATTACAACTATCTTCAATGGCATTGGAAATGTGCACCTCGAAGTTTGCAGACTGTGATCTGGTCAACACAGGTTGATGCAAAGATGACTGCACTTCAGAGTTGACAAGGTGATAAGTTGACACATCATCCTCAAAATCACATTGCTTTTCATTGAGCTGTTCAGAAATTCCCAGGGAGGACAGACATTCATGCTGATGTGGGTCACTATAGTCACCGGAACAACTGAGATTATTTTCCTTCTTTTCATCATACAACCCAACAGAGCTGGTGCTATTGCATCCTCCTATATGATTGTTCTCATCGACGGAATCAACTACATAATCTTCCCTTTTATTGTTGATGTTATCAAAATCATAAAGATTGTCCTTTTCAAGCATGTCTCCAAGAGATTGACTTTTCTTAACCTTCCTTGACTCATTCTTGGTGCAAAAATTAAAGTCTTCCGATTTCCAGCAGTCGACTTGATGGGAGGTGGTATGTTGCTCAACATTAGAATTTATGGAATTTTTGCCATCTACCTTAGGATTTGAATTCAAAGATGTTTGTGTGACTTCACTTAAAGACTTAACCAGCTTCTGAAAGGAAAACAAACCCAACTTTCAGCTATGCAATGAAACTGTAATTGCTGATTGCCACAAAACAAGCAGAATAAAGCATCCAAATAACAGACTAATATGTACCTTTGATCGGTGATGATGGGACAGGTTAGAGAAACAAGAGAACCGGACCATTTTCAAATTAGGTGAGAAAATGACAATGACAGGCTACTGTACTGTATATTTGGTTCTGATCAGTGACGGTTATTAGCCATAATCAAGGGAAAGCCCCTCGAGACAGCATGCCTTCCAAATGTAACATGGATTTGATGTGAAGACAAACAATCCTAGAACCTCGCAACCTTGAACAGCCACCTGCCTAGAGGTGCACACCAACAGTTTTTGTGTAGCAGCCAGAGTGGAAGAAAATATATCTATCAGACCTGACAGATCCAACACAACAGAAGTACTATAGAACCAACCCTGCAAATGATAAAAATGTAAGATGCTACAGTTATCAAATGAACCAGATCAAGAATTCAAGACAATGCTATATGATACTCCCTCCATTCTTTTTTACTTGACTTACTAGAATCCGTGCTGTCAAACTTTCTAGAGTTTGACCACTAATAGTTTTAAAACTATCTAGATTGGCTATACGAAAATTATATCATTAGATTTATCGTTAAAAATACTTTTATAACATTACAATTTTATTAGTATATCTTATTATAAAGTTATAAAAAAAATAGCGGTCAAAGTCACATCTCGAAGACCGTAAAAAGTCAAAAACGTCAAGTAATAAAGAACTAAAGGAGTAGTAGTTATGCAGTTATTAGATAAAACAAAAGGATAACACAGTGCAAGCTAAGATTAAAAATACTTAGTGAAATTAGATTATCAAAACATAAACATCATTACATTATCATTTGAATGTTGATAATAAGATATGAGATTCAAAATATGTCCAAAAAGATGACCATAATCAATATTTCGCCATATTTTAAAATAAATGTGACTATAAAACCACATCTATGTTAGTGCTCATTTGAAAAGTTTGTGATCAATTAAGTGCCGCTTACTCCTTAGTAGTACTCTATGTATTCACTTAATCCTTTTCTTTGAACAGGGACAAGACCAATATTTCCAAACAATAAGCGCTTTAGGCTTAAGTATACAAGAATACAAGAACAAGCAGACACAACCAGGGACACAAAGGTGCAAACACTAGTCTCATTTTTCTAACCAATTAAGGGCCCATTTTAACATCGGAAAGCTCCAGCTGAGCTCGGGTGTAGTACACCGGAAATCCTTGCCATACAAATCCCTTGGGATACGAGACCGAGCTCAGCAGTTGGTTTGCTTGCTTCGCAAAGGAAACCCTTTTAACATATTAACTTACAGATCCACAACTCTTCCTGCTAGAAGTACGACGCACAGATTTATAGTGCCACTACACAGTATCTAAAATCTTGCAATGAATCCATTGTGAAATAAAGTTTCTGGAGAAGAACCGTGACAAGTTTAACTCCAAAACTCGACACTCATTAACTCTAGGGATATTAGCTGCAATTTTGGACCTCTCAGTATGGCAATTCGAAGGACATTATGCGGTAAATACAACGAAGGCGGCTGAAGGATTATGCCATGTATATCCCGAACCATGACGGCATCTTGAGGCGAACCAATTCAACTCCAACACCGCAAGACTAACGAAGGCAGCCCAACTAATTCCAACCTAACACCGCAAGATTAACACAGCCAAGAAAGAGATGCAATACCTCAGACATGGCAATGATTTTCTTGTCCTTCCATCAAAACAAAAATAATAATTTTGCACGGACGAATATATATATACTCACCAAATTACACCAAATCAACGACCAATTTCCAAACAAGAACAAGGAAACCAACATCACGCCGCCACGAACAGAACAGCCAAGAATAATCAACAAAGGAATCGCATTACGCAGCCACGCCAAAATTCCATCCCAAGAACAGAGAACAG
The DNA here is from genome assembly GCA_036346575.1 of Dendrocalamus sinicus. NCBI lineage: Eukaryota > Viridiplantae > Streptophyta > Magnoliopsida > Poales > Poaceae > Dendrocalamus > Dendrocalamus sinicus. Next base: position 30,601,733 of record CM070654.1, on the reverse strand, counting down.
GCACCTCCGCACACCAAACCACGCCTCGCTCGCCAGTCGCCGTACCAAAGCCCCACCACCAAGAGCACAATAACCGCATCGATCACCAGCGGCCTCTCCCATCTAACCCCGGCGCGAATCTCCTACCCCCGAACAGAACCCAACAGCCCGCGATTCGACCAGAGAAATCGATCGAAAGAGGCGGCGAATCCGAACCTTCCCTCCCGCTCCAGATCGGAACCGGCCCGCGATTCTCCCGCTGTCCGCGAAGAACTGGCTCTCCTTTTTTTCAGTAGGGGGAGATAGAAGAGAGCGGCGGGGGCGCCTCTTTTATGGAGAGGTTTGAAGCGAGGAGACCAAAAGGAAAGGAGGTGAGGTCGCAGCGGGGGCAGATGGGCCTATTGTTTTTGTGCTGCCACTTATGACTTTAGCTATGAATTTATTAGTTATATAAATAGTAATTATTAAGAGAAGATAAAAGTCAAAAATAGTTGAAAATCCAAAAAAACTAGGTTATGTAGGTTAAGTTTGGCGCATAGGTTTTAAGTTGCCCTATGTTGCTGTCGATCATCCAAAGAGTAGCGCTATTTTACGAAATCTACTGTGACAGCAGTTTAACAATAATTTAGTAATTTGTTAGGTGAAAAATCTAGTTTGATAGTAATCTACAGCTGCTAACAACTAAAAAAATCTAAGATTGATCGTCAACGGCCTTAGCATGTCAGCCCTTGCTCATGAAAATGTAATTTTGCGTACATCTCATTGGAACCATCAATTGAAGGGTTGATTGGTGAGGAGTGGTCCCATGAACCTATTCCACAAATGTCAATGCTAGTAGAATATATATGTGTGTTATGCGGGAATCCAGCATAAAGTAATCACATATTAATTATTAGTTACCTTGGTCCATTTCTTACTTTCCTCGTACAACTTTCGAATTTCGAGTACACGTCAATTGTGTACAGTTGACTTTGTTATCGTTAGTCTAGTTATGACTCATGACACGTTCCCAGAAAATAAAATCTAGTGCCATGTATGGACCTTTGAAACAAAGCTATAAATCTCAATAACCATGCGCATAGGCACAACAACAAATGTCAAATGCCTTAATCGTTGAGTCATCACATAATCATATTTTACGTTGCTTTCCGTCTAACGAAATATCCTATAGTCGTGTCCTTTTCCTTTTTATTGGTATACATATATTTTAGAACCTGTCGTATGTAGACTTTGAGGATAAGGTGATTAGGGTGGTGATCGGTTCGGCTGAAAAGCTCATAGCTTATGGTTGAAAATACTGTAGCTGACAGAGACTTATTTAGCATAATTAAATTTAAAAATATAAAAAATATAAAAAATATATTAGCTCATTACGTATAATACAAAAAAATACGGGGAAAAAAAGAACCGGTAAAAAAGCTCAACAAAAAGCCAAAAGTTCAGAAAAAGACGAAACTTATGAATAGTGAAAAATAAATCAGAAGCTAGAAGCCGAAGCCGAGTTGATCAGGACCGAGCCTGTCAGTCATAAACAAATCGTCATCAACTTTTAGAATTATCTGAAGGCAGATAAGAAATCCCAGTTCGCTTCGAATAGTTTAACGCAAATGTACACGACTTGACAACATCCTGTCTGTTAGATAGATCTTGAGCCGGTCTAGGTCGTGTACCATACCCGTTAATTTTCATATTCGAGGCGAAGTTGACCTCCGAAAGCAAGAGGCGACGGGTAGAAGTCGATCCATTAGCATGAACTATGGTAATCTGGTTTATTTGTAACCAAAAAGAGTTTTTAGAAAATGGTAATCGTAGGGTTAGCTTAGCTTGTGTCGACCAGATAATCGCTGGAGATTGTCATCCTGTTCTTGTGGTTGAGCAGCCATGTCAACGGGCAATTGAACTATTCGGGGCCGCATCGGCGAAACGAAGAGCAGCGAACCAGGCTGCGGGTTTGTTCTTGGTTGGTTTATAGTGTTTTGTTATACCTTACTAGCTACGTATCTGTACGTTGCAACGGGACTCATAAATGTATAGATAATCATGTTATAGAAGAGAATTTTTCTGATCGATTGGAAAGTGAAGAACGGTGAGAAGTTAAGAGAATAGAGCAGTTAGAGAAGAATGGGCGTATAACCATCAACTCGTTCTTTTGTAATAGTAATGATTAATTTAATAAATACTGATCATTAAAAAATTAAAATTAAAAAGCCGGTTGAAAAATCAAAAAAAAAATGATGCTCATGCCTTCGACGGCTTTTCATGGGCCGCGCGCACCACGCAGCATATATACCTGAAGGCCTGGGCCTCAGGTCATCGCCACCCGTGTCGTCCCAATGCGAGAATTTTGGTGGCTTTACGGTGATCTAACGCGTTCTACTTTCGTCCTCGTCATGGAGATGGCCCGATACATAGGACACCGCAGGCACCGACTTCAACTCCCTTGTCTGCTATTGTAGGGGTGACCCCCACCTAAGCCCAGCAGATCTGTTAGAGGAATGTATGGCCCAAAATGGGATATGTGTAATGACATAAGTGCCCCTGAGGGGAATACTCGGATGTAAGGGTATAATTGTAAAAGCACTCCCCATGTGGATATATATATATATACAACACAGGCCACGAGGAGAAACCATAAGCCATTGCTCATCTAACTCTCCACCACCATACTCTCTCTCTCTCTCTATTTGGTCTGTAATCACAACATCTGCGATTGCAAGGTGTAGTATAGCACGTACACACCTGCGGATCACCGGTATCTCCGACAGCGTGACGAGTGGTACGATCGGACATATAACAACTACACAACCCACTAATATGGTGCAAACTACCTAGCATCAAGCTTCGCTACAATGGGCTACCATAGACTAGAGTATCCAAGAAGTTCATCGTCTATGCAACATGTGACACTGGTACTTACAATTATGGAGAGATTGGGCTTAGTTAATTATTCTATGTACCTATTCCCACTTGGCCACCATCACAATACAACTTGCTCAACGTACGGCGCTCTCCGGACAGGCTGACCTTCTCTCAAGACTAGTTACACCGCCAGAGGAAGCGGGCAACAGGCAGCCATTGACTCGATACTGCGTTTGGTGCCAATTCTTTAGTTCAAGTGGGTTGAATTTAATTATATACTCGTTAATGCTTTGTTCCTATTGGAGCAGTCCTAAATGGAATTTGTCCATAAGTGCACTACAAAAAGCACACGTTTTTTAGAAATCTTAAATCAAAGCATGTATGTTTTACTAATTTACACGGGTATTCACCTAGTTACAATACACAACATTTATCGTGTGGCGCTACCGAGCCGGTGCTGCAAGTGAGCGTCCTGACCCTGAGCCTCCCTCGGCCCCCTACCCGCGCGCGCCTGCCTGGCCAGCTACTGAGCCAGTGGTGCTCGACAGGATACTGCCTGAGCAGGGGCGGCTTAGCAGCACCCCTAGCCCACCTGGCCTAACCGTCGCCTCGCATGCCTAAGCCAGCTGTCACGCGCCACCGATTCTGTCAACCAAAGGGGTGCGACAGGTGATACATATCGTCTGCCGCACCTTTCTAGCTTGAAAAGGGGTTATTTTTATAAAACAAATATTTAAAGGCCAAAATTAAAAAGCGCTGCAGCAGTGCCATATGCGTAATCAGTTCAAGTGTTACACACGGATTACCACGTTGCGGCCAGTGCCTACTCATTGGTTGAAGTGGACTGAGCAGGTTTGGGCCCTGCTGTTTGGCGTAGTAAGTATAGGCCGGGCTTGGGCAACGCAAGTTTTATGGGAAATGGGCTTGGGCTACGCAAGTCCGGTTGGCCCATGTACGATCAGCCTGAAGAATTTGCCAATGCAGCATGACGCATCGCTGTTAATTTGTTATGAACCCTGGCAAGGATCAGCTCAAGGAAAATCATGGATGAAAGTATTACAAGTCTAGAACTGTGGATGCAAATACATTTGGGCATTTGTGTAACGCCCCCGTTTCCAGGGGCGCGTACGGACACAGCATTCCGCAACTATTCACGCATGAACAGTTATAGAGTGTCGCGCAAGAGAATACCATTGTATGCTTACAACAAAAGTCCAGCATATATTTTACATAAGGATTAACATCCATTTTCAACAGCGGGGCGTGCAAGACCAAAGTATAATTACATTACAAAAGACTTCTAGAATCCGCTTGAGCGTGACGAAGACCTAAAGTCACGGGTCCTCGTCGAAGAAGAGATCCTCAGGGACGTCCTTGACGGGGAGACCTTCACCTTCGTCTTGATTCTCTAAAGAGTGGATTAAGCAAACTGTATATGCACGGAACAACAAAGGAAGGGAATATATTTGGTTTATTAGCTTTGGTGGATGCAGTTTTATTTGCAAATATTTTAATAAAATGGACCCAAAACTACTTCTTAAGATCTCAGGGGTTTTTCATGAAGAGTTAATTAACCAACTAATCAAGTTAAAATATGTACAAAACTACTTAAGCTTTGTTGCTGGAATCACCCAAGTGACACAGCTCCATTAACCGGGAGCACGACGTATTCGAATACTATTTATTTGACTCTGCAGAGTTGCCCAACTTTACCCACATGCATCCTTAACCCTCATGACTGAGTTAAGGAACCGTGTCTTTTCGCTGTTCAACCCTTGGTATACACTCCACCCGATAGATAAGAAACCCGCACATCCTCGGGCGTCCGCTGGCCATCGCGGAACACCGGACCCGAGTTGTGGGGACCTATCGTTGTCTTGCTCCGACTCCCAAAGCGGGGTTTCACTTAAGTTGAGTAGGTACTAAATCAGGGTTGACAAGTCAACACCTGTGGTTGAGCGGTCACTATGTCATTTGCTCAGCGTAAGGGTCTAAACCTTACATTTTCCACGAGGTCCGCGACCTCCAACCTAGGGTAAGCGGTGGGTCAAAGCCGTCTCGTGGTGCCCCTCAACACCCTTACCCTAACTTGTGCACACCGGCACTCTCCGCTCTAAGATACGGTGTCCCATACCACCCTACCTTAGAGTCGGGTTTTCAAATTTTATTGGCCCACAGCCACAACCTTATTAGTATAAGATTTTGCATGATAATAATAAGCTACAGTTATCTAGATTATCAAGTAATTATTTCTAGAGTTACAAAGGCATGACTACAAATTTAACATGGCATTTGTCGGTGGTAGGTTTAACTACATATCATGTCATTCTAAACATTTTATTTTACTTTGAACTAGCATTTCAGAACTAGCTTAATACAAATAACATAGTAACGTAATTAAACATCATGGGATACAACATGATCAAAGGATTTGGGACTTGTCGTCAATTCGGATGATCTCAGCTAGCTCGAACGAAGAAACACCTGGATCCTAAGCCTGCACTTGAACCTCCGGGATCTCCGACACTAGCGCCAAACACATAAAATAATTAAATCCAGCTTGAGCGTAATCAAGCGAGGCAAAATAAACTAATTAAAAAGGAGTAAAGTGCATAAATATCCAAATGGGAATTTTAGGAATTTATCTGGGATGAATTTGGAGGAATGGAGGTCAACAATGGGTTCAGGACATTATTTGGAGCAAAGTGGTGAAATTTGGGAATTTTCTATGATTTTCTAGGATTTATTTTGATTTTCTGGAATTTTGGAAATTGGAAAAACTCTGGAAATTCGAGATGCACAGTAAAAGGCCGCCCGGGCTCTGATGCGGCTTCGGGGGAAATACTGACCAGCGCGGCCTCAGCAGCCCACGCGCCCACGCACGTGGTGCGGTCGAGCAGGCCGGACGCGGCCCACTTGCGCGTGCACTCGCCCGGGGATGGCGGACGCGTGGCGTTGGCGGACGGCGGGGATGCTGGAAAATTGGGCGGAGGGGATGCAGTGGAGTTACGAAGATCGGACGACTGGGAGGAAGCGCCATCCGACGGTCGAGTTTAGAAAGCACAGAAGGGAGAGGACGGTCGGGATGGAGCCACATCCTCCGTCTTCTTCCTCCCGCCGCGCACACGGAGCAGAGGAGCGGGGACTGAGGAGCTCCCGGTGACGGCGAAGGCTTCCGGCGGGGAAGGAGGGTGCCAGGAGGTGGTGGGCGACAAGGTGGGTCCATTTTGGGCTTAGTGGAGCTCGGGGGTCAGTGGAGGTGGCAGGAGGCAAAGGGGGCGGTCCGGCTTTTTGGCGGCGAGGATGGTCGCCAGCGGCGACCGGGTTCAATCGGCTGCAGCCACACCGTAAGGGGAGAAAGGGGCTTACAATGGCAGCGGTGGCACTGGCTAGGGAGCTTCGGGGCGAGCTGGCCACGGGAGGGGCATCCTGACCGGCGGCGAGCTACGGTGGCAGCACTCCGCAGTGGATTTCCTGGCCGGAGGAGAGCATAAAAATGGTCAGTGAGCTGAAGAGAAGCTCGGGGCGCGAGCAATTGGAGAATGGTGGGGGAGGGGACGAGAACCGCCTCCGGAGGTCGCCGGCGCAGGGGAGAGCCTCGACAGCGATAGGGATGGCGAGAGTTCAATCCGTTGCTCTGGGAGGTGCACGGGAGTGGTGGAAGGTGATTGAGGGTGGTAGGAGAGCTCGGGAAGCAAAGGGGCGAGAGGGAGCCGAGAGGGGGGTTTTTATGCCCGAGCGGAGGGGAGCGAAGGCTTCGGGGCGAAGGCAACGGGCGGGACGCGGGGTCAACCGGGGTCGGCAGCGGGTCTCCTCCGCGGGATGGAGGGGATGACGTCGGCTCTGCACAGGAGTTAATGCGAGCGACGGGAGCAAGTCAGCTCCGGTCGTGGGCGATGGCGTCCGCGCGCGGGAGAGGGAGGAGGCGGCCTCTGGCAGGTGGGACCGGAGCAGAGGCGGGGCGACGTGGCGCGAGGGCCTCCACAGCTTCGGACCGGGGTGGTCGGGGGCGCGCGCTGGAGAAACTGGCGCGCGGGCGCGCGCAGCGCGCGCAGCGCAGCGCGCGAGAGAAGCGGGAGAGGCGGCGCTGAGAGAGAGCGAGGCGCGAGAGGAGAGGCGGAAGGGGAGGCGGCGCCAACGGAGGAGGCGAGCGAAGGGAGGCACCGAAAAGAGGGGAAAACGGGAAGAGGCTGGGCGCCAGCGGCAGAGGGAAGGTGCCCGGCCAGAAAGGGAAAGCGGGTTTTGGGGAAAACTTTCCAAAAAGGGAAAGTTTTCAGAATTCACTCAAAAACTCAGCAAAAAATTCACAAAAATTTTTGGGGTTGAAATTTTGGGGTTTTTCAATTTGGCTGTGTAGTGGGGAAGATGATGATGCATGAACCCTAAAGACGGCCATGCAAAGGCGTAGAAGCCATGAGTGCATGCAGATGCAGTTGGCGATCACAAGCTAGCTAGAGATCGACCCTATCATTTCTTTGCACTGGTCGATGGGCCGAAAGATGTGCACAGATCTTGCGTACGCATGATTGTGAGACAACCTTGAAGGCCAAGCCACACATGAACACGTAGGTTACATATACATATGCACACAAGCACGGGTGCATATACCCAGGCCCTATATAGTTTCAGTATATAGTTTCAGCGTCAAGTGTTTTTTTTCATTCTCAGAATCAACAGTTAAGTGATTGACAAGGGACATGTACAGAGTGCTGCACCAATCCATCAGAGGCACGACCTCGCGTCGCCTCCAGCGCCCATCATTAAGCTGCTGCTTTACAGCAAAGAGCAAAGATACGTTTGGTGAGTGAAACCTTAACGCGCGGGGCAAATGAAACTCGGCCTGCACGCCTGTCCCATCATAATAAGAGCCTTGCAAGAAAACTCCGGCAATCAGTTGATCAAAAGGTGAGTATTTCAGAGCTTAATTTCTTGTCTGAAGTGGCACCATCACAGTGCAAGTGATGCTAATCTGTACACAAGGTACACGTGAGATCTAAAATATATTTGTGATAAACAATTGGCACTATGATTATATTGATTTTAAAATTTATACAAGTTTTAGAAAATTCAGATTTTAGATTGTACTGTCAGGGTTCAAGCGATCTGACCGCCATGGGTCAGCGGTCTGACCAGTAGGTGGCCTGTGGTCTGACTGTCATGGGGTGAACGGTCAGATCGGTCATAGCCTTTTGGGAAATTGAACACCAAACACTTATGTAGCCTCGTTTGAAGATGAGTTTACACTTGGTGCCCCTAGAATTGAAGATTGGAGTTGAAACTAGATAGAGTTTAACCGTGTTGGACCGAAATGTCGACAGAGGGGGGGTGAATGTCGACTATTAAAACTTTCCCCAAAAGCAACCTCAGAAGAATCTTCTCTCCAATAGCTAAAGAGTTATGAAGAAAACGATCACAAGCACTAACACTTTGACCAAAACAGAGGAGAAAACAGAGACCTAAAATACCAACGAGGCGACCAAGACAGCCCAGCAAAAACAAGAAGAAACAAGCCTCAACGAAAAACAACTGAACTCAGCAACTTCAGGAGCCAGCCAGTCTGACCTTCCCTGGGCCAGTCTGACCGCAGTTGGCCGGCCGGTCAGACCGCTGATGTTACTCCGGTCAGACCGCCATGAGGCAACCGGTTAGCTGAAAATCAGTGCTGGCAGAAAGTGTCGAGCTGCGCTAAAAAACTTGAAAATGCAGGTTTTGGGTAAAATGAAGAATTTCTGCTATTCTCCACTGCTCAACAAACTACTACCATATCTCAAATACCTAGAGGACCTCAAACAACAAGAGAATCAAATAGGAACTCATGAATTTCAGTTTTGAACCCAAAACTGAAAACGTACAGAGAGCTGTCCCAAAAATTGAATTCTCAACCAATCTTTGATCTTTTGCTCATGAAACTTGGTAATCATCAAAGCAATAATCTCAAGGCTTAGGGACTCAACACAGGGCATACACTTTAGAAGAGAAAATCAAAACCTTGTCAAACCCTAGAACTGTGAACAGAGAAATGACCTCAAGACTGAAAAATGCACAGAGCATCACCAAAGTTCAAAATGCTCCCTAAACTTTGAACCTTAGTCCATGAGACTTCACAGAAAGATTAGCAATAGCCTCAGGACTAGAGAGTTCAAAACTCAAGCCTTCTTTCAAAGAAAATCAAAGGGGGCCAAGAAACCCTAAAAATTTGAAAACCTACAGAGCCAACACCAAAAACCAAATTATTTCCCAAGCCTTGATCCTTTGGCCATGAGACTTTGAGGATAGCTAATTAATAGCCTCAGGACTCAACATGCAAAGTTTCATGCCATCTCAATAAGTAAAACCTGGAAAGCACCAAAACCCTAGAAAATAGGAACAGGAAGAACCTTGAATAGAGGAGGCTGAAACTCAAGAACTGAAATTAAACTTGATTTGCTCTTGGGAAAAATTGATCAAATGATCTTGAGGCATCATCCCATCATAGAGCAACCCATTTTACACCTCCACGGCAAGAAACAAAGTGAAAAAGAAGATCTCAAGAATCAGGCATAGAGGGCATCGAAGAGAGAAACGAACAGAGAGACAGGAACTGAATCAAACTCAAACAACACCATCTCAAATTGATAAAGTGGAAAGGAGATACATGATTGATGCAAGAGGAATGATTACAAGATGACTCTACTCAATCTTTTCCCTCTCCCAAACACAAGAATACACACTACATGCTTCTTGGAGAGGAGACACACTCAAGAACACATCGAAGGAAGACTACAGAACATGCTCTGTCTCCTCCACCCACTCTCAACAACTAAAGCTCTAAAGCCAAACAACCCTCTAAAGCTCATTTTGACTAAAGCAAACCCTAGAAACCCTTGGAGTGCATGCAGCCACAAGGAGGCACCTCCTCCTTATATAGCCTTCGGCTAACGGGTCTCCAACCCGTTACGCCTGCCATACCCGAACGGAACCGCTCCCGCCTGTGCAGCTTTGCGTTTTTACCGAAACGCCCCTCCTGCACCTTCCGGGAAGCTTCCGCGTTCCTTGTCATCCACGACTCGCAACCACATCGAATCTCCGCCGTCTTCGATACATCCGACCGTTCTGACCTCGACACCTCCCGTGTCTAGTCCGGTCACCTCGTGTCTCGCCACGACTCCGCCTCGACGTCCTGCAGCCAACACAGACAAGAAACATATCAAATAGCATCGCTCGATACATGTAAGCATAAATGCATTAATGAAATAGCCCAAACCTGACAAGTCGACATAATATGCATCCTAACCATTTTGACCAGGTTTGACCAAATCCGACCGAGCCCGATTGCACCACGCAACGTCAAGGTCCGAACCAACCAAATCAAACTCGACTTCCCTAAACCGATGTCAATTACTCATCACACATAAGAGATGACCTCCACATGGTCTCTCAAACCAAAATTTCAGTGAAGATGTTTTCTGGTGGTTTTAAGTGGTCAGATCGGCCAGTGGTCGATGGTATGACTAGTGCGGTCTAACCGCCATGGCGAGTGCGGTCAAACCAGTGGGTGCGGCCAGAGAACAGTGAAAATGGTTTTTGAGTTGGATGAGTGTGTGCACGACATGGGTGCCATTGGTTGGTTATATGGTGTTGCATAATGCATGGTTTTGAATAACGTGAGTCAAGTATATGGAACTTATGCACGAAATGGTTGTTTGGTCTTTAGATATGCAGATTGCTTAGAGAATGTTAGCGATCAACAGGAATGGACTGGGATTAGGTGGGGTTGCTGAGTTCTGAGCAGTCGTACAAGTCTGGGTGAGGTTACGTGGCTCAAGCGGGAAGCATAGAGAAGACAAGGATTGTGAAGAGGCGAGTTGGTGAATGTGGTGCACCAAGTGGTGAGACAGATGCACTTAAAGACAGTTTAGGGAGATCAAATGCGTGAAGACGTGACAGCTTATCATTGGGCACCAATACCGGGTTGGTGTTTTAGTTAAAACCGTGGAGTGAGGAAACACAAAGGAGTACTGGTTTAGGTTAAGGAGAGCTGAAATTATCAAGTGGATCAGTCACTAAAGAGTTAGCGGGTTGAGTCTTGTAAATACTTTGAGAAGCCTGCATGAATGTGTAAAACCCGTGTTAGTAGGGTTAATGGATTTCCTCAGTATCTTAATGGGTTGAACCAACTAGGGTTGTTGCTTGTTATTAAAAGGGGAGAGAAGGTAGTAGATCCAAGATTCTAGGGCTTAGGTTTTTGTTTTACCACCTTGTCTTCTTCAATGGTTGTGAGAGAGAGAAAAAAGTGATACTTTGGCTACGCCTTATAATCATCTATGAGTATTTAAACTTCATCCTCTGCTGGAAATAGATCAAAACTTTATCTCAATCATATTCTTGTTTGTATTCTTACTTGGTTTTGCTTGTTTTTTTAACTAGATTTGCGATTTAGTGTTTGTGGCAATTCTAGCCTCTTGTTTAAATTACCTTGTTAGGATATGCAGGAATAGATTTAGAAGACCTCATGCCTTAGATCCTCACGAATAAGAAGTAATTTGAGTTTTAGTAAACCCAAGCGCAAGAACCTTATGATTCTTGATTTGTTTAGGTTCCTAATACCTTGAATAAGTCTCATGCAAAATTTGAAAGTGTTTATATAAGAATTGAGCAAGTTCTTTACATTTGAGTTTTGTCCCGAGAGGCTTTTAGGTCTGGGAATAAGGAACTGGTTAGACTGATCTTAGACCTACGGTCAGGCCCGCTCCACCGGCAACTAGCCTTGTGCCTACGATAAGACCGACCATGGTAGTCAGAACAGCCCATCCATAGCTGTCTGACCGGCCTTGGGTTGAAGGTTGCTGATTTTGTTGGATTAGATCTGTAGCATTCTTTTATAAAGCATAGTTGGTGCAACTTGAACTTGATGACTCTTATAGTTAGTTGTGTGAAGATTTTAAATATTATTGGAGAAAAATATGAACAATCATTTACTCTCGTTGATTGTAGGCATTGGTAATACAATACACACATGGTCCAGACTCCAGGCTCTCCAAACCGTAGAGTTCCTGATGAAATTTCCATCAAGGGGCAAGAGACATCTGTAGGATCAAACACAACAGTCAGAGTGAGGATGAATGATTGTAGTCATTATACGGAACTCAAAAGTAATTTAACTTACCACATGTAGATTTCGACCGCTTGGGCGCTCGACTGCTCAACAGTCGTAAACTCGATGATGGTTTCGATCGCTCACCGCTCGAACGCTCAATAGTCGTAAACTCTTACCAGTCGTAAATTTCGACCACAACCGGTTGCCGTAAAATTCGACCACTTCTGTGCTTGTAACTATGATCGCTTCGCACTCTGATCTTTGACCAGTTAGCACCCATAAACTTCAATCGCTTTTGCACGTACTTAAATTTTGACCAATTTGCACGTACTCGAACTTCAGGATTGAGCACTCCTGTACTCGTTACCTTCAATACTCGTATTTTCTCTATTTTGCAGCGGCGATTTGACACCTTTGCATTTACTCGTAAGCTTTCACACATTTGCACTTACTCGTAAGCTTCGATCCAACTGCAATTACCAGCATCTTCTGCAAATCAAGGACAAGATTGATTCAAAGTGATGTTTATTGCTGGATTTTCATGAATTTACAAAGTGCCCTCAAAAGCACTCCTAAAAGCCTAGCCAAAACTAAAACCTCCTTAATGCTTCTAAAAAAACCCAGTACTTTTGCTATGCCCCTCCGCCTCTATTTATATCCTCTAACACCTTAAGAGCTCTCTTCGAATGGATCACGAATTTAAAACCTAATCTGACTCCAAGTCTCTTACGAAACATTCTTCTCTTTCTCAGGATACAACTTTCATACTATGGATTTTTCAATTTATAACTCCTAGAAACAAACTCTTCCCTTCTAACTCTGTCAACTTTCATGTGCCTAAGCATGAGTCCGACTGTCTCGCGATACCCTCAACCATTATCTGAACCTTGGATCTCCATCCTAATCCCGGTCCATCTTTCCGTCAACTACGATCATCTCCATGTTTAACCTGCATATAAATGACAAAGAAACCATTTTCCAGAAACAAGTTCATCTCAATTCGATCCACATTAGTCCACACACAAACCGCTTCACTATCTTGATAAGCAATATCTGATGTCAATTATTCGTTATTAAGTAACCATCTGCATGATCTCTCAACATCGACCGACCAGTTGCTATTGCTTGGTAGTTGGAACTGCATCTAGCTTGCCCTTGAAACACCTGCCTCCTTGGACCACACCTGCCATGGCCGGTTCCAAGGCCACTGCCCATCGGAGTTGGTGGTGACAATGAGATGGAGGGAAGCATCTTGATGTGACAGGAACCAAAATATGTCTTGGAGGTTTAGTTCATTCCAACCCCTAAGAGCAAACATATAGGTGGGTTCTTTTGGGCTGATGGCTTGTGACTTATAGCTTAAATATTTAAATTCTATCTGTTTGTCAGAGGTAGTATGCATAAAAAATAGTCGTATGTGATTTTGGCCAGTATAGTTGAACTCAGTATACTTTTTACTACAATCTTCCTATTGACCCCGTTTAAAAAAACGCATCGTTTAAAAGTTAGTTACTGTAAACAGTACGAGCATAAGCTAATTTTAAGATGAAAAGAATCCAACCTATGATTGGTCTCCGACCGAGCCATCTAGCTTAATTACTATACTTGGTGCAGTATTAATTGCTGCTAACAGTACGTACTACTTCTTGAAAGGCTCAAGCATGTCTTCTAAAGACTACATGTTAGTTTATATTGGTTTTTACTAATATTTTTTTAGCTATGACTGATAAATAATAGTGGTTGATGAATAAAAGTAACCAATAGAAGCAGATGATGAATAGTAGTGGCTAATGAATAGTAGTATATTATTAAAAAAGACGGTGCAATGAAACACACCACAACATTCGGACTGTCATGTGACTTACGAAAATGTGATATAATAAAATATAAAATACGTTACAATATGTTAAAACAAAAAATAGTGGATGATAAATAATAACAACTGATAGAAGCGGCTTATAAAAATTAAGACGTCCGTATTGCCTTCTGCTTCTGGAAGCAGAAGCCAATATGAACAGGCCCTGCAGCTAGAACAGTTTTATTATCAACGTTAGTGCTCATTTGGGTTAGGCCTGTTCATATTGACTTTTGGTTTTGGTTTATAAATAGTAGCAGCTTGTAGAGGGAGATACTCGTGTGCGATTTTGACTGATATAAATGAAGTCACTGCAGTGTATACTATAATCGACTAGTAGACCACACCTTAAAAAGATATTATGTTTAAAAGCTAGTTATTATAGAAAAATTATTTACTGTAGAAAAGCAGATTTTAGAAACCAATACGAACATAGCCTAAGTCTAGGCTTCTTGTTTTTTTCCACCGTAGCGGCTAAAAATACATTGTAACTGCTGTTAGCTTTTTCAGCATAATTAAATTAAAAAAATAAAAGTCATATTATCATTAACAATGCAAAAGAGTAAGAAAAAAAAGACTAAACTAAAAAAAGTTAGAAGTGAGAAGTAGAAGCACACTGGAACAGAGATCTGGAGGACGTTTACTACGTCAGAAATGTTGCCTTGTACAGCAAAATTTGTCAGCAGCATGATGATATCTTTTTTGAACGTAAAACATAGGGAAGAATTAGATTAAAGCCCTTTAATATGGGAAGCTAATCGGGTGCTCTGGTTAATTTGTTTGATCTGCTTTAACATTTTTCGTCAGTCGCAAGCTTCCTCACTCAATCTGAGCCCTTGATTTCATCAAGGAGAACCGGATGAGCCGCACGTGACACAATCCGCTTGGCAGCATTTGGTTGGAGGTCAAACCAGAACCGCAATTCTCGAGAAAAAAAAAACAGAACAGAACTGCAAACCCAGCCTGTAAATACTCATGAGCCTATGCTCTCCTCCTGCACACACCAGTCCCGCCGCCTCGAACTCACTAAACAAACGAAGACTAACCACTGCCTCCGATCCTCCTCCAAGATATCAGATCCGCGGAGCTCCAGCCCGTCGTCTCCAATGGCGGTCAAGGTCTACGTCGTGTAAGCCACCACACCGCCCGCTTCTTGCAACTTATCTATTACCCCGTTACCCTATCGCTCTGTTCTTGCTTGTGCATCATGAAACTGACTTCTTGATATGGTTAACTGTTACTATTACACATGGCTCTGTATTGAGTTCCTCTGAACTGAAGTAGTCCGGCAATCGCAATTCAGAAACCGTTCTTGTGCTATTATTTGTTGGAATCTAGAACGGTTTTACTTTCGATCATTGCGTCTATGTCTAGGATCAACGAAGTGAAACAAGTGGGGAGAGAATTTAGAGCTGTAAATGGTTTGTGTATGAATTTTAGCTGTCATGGTATCATCAATCATGGTGGTGGCTTTGGTCCTTGGTGGAATTGATGCCGCGATGGGGCCAACCCAAACGGTGGTGGGAACTGATCCTGCACTAATTGCGCGCTGTTCCCTTTACATGGAGTCCTTTCCTCTTGTCGTGGGAAATGCACACCTGTGTGGCTTGCGCCCCGGCAGACATTGGCGACTCCGCGAGTGTTTCTGCAATGATCTGTAGTACACTTCTATACTCCTTTAAAAAGATAAACGCACAAGTTGCAAAGCGTTTACGCTTACTAGTGGATGCAAATCAGCACTTGTTGCAGTTGCTTAGGTTACTGTCCCAAGTTCAGCTGCTTTTGGAAAGATTTCATATATTATTCATATGTTATATCATAACCAACTCCCCCGTTCCCACCAGCTATTAAGGACAACTAGTCATGATTAGGCAGGGTGATCAGATTGCTGTGAAAAAGACCAATCTGGCAATTCAATTTGTAAGGTTTTTTTAGGACTAATGCAATTTGTAAGTATATCATACTGCAGGTTAGAGCATAACATGCAAAAGTAATCTGTTTTGTGCAATATGAAACTTTTATATGAGGTGAAATCTGTAGTGAAAACAGGCCTGAAGTTACAAGAAAATATAGTATTTCCATTCTCTCCTAAAATGAGTTTCTGCTGTCTTTTATTTTTATTTAAGAAAAAGGGGTTTCTAGTTTTTCATTTCCAGTTGATTAAACTTTTTGGGTGTCACTCTTTCTGTCTACATACGCAAACTTGTGAAATGCAGCACCTCAATGAAAATGGTATTCCTTTTTCTCTTGTGGGCAACTATGATTTCTACTGGTGCCCTTTCCTGTTGATGTGGATTTTCCACTACAACCCACTGTGTCCTCTGTTGGACATGCATGTTTGCTAGCTCTTGTTGCTTCCCAGTGTCACACCAACGACATGGACCTTTACCCCCCACAACAATTATGCCTGTCTCAGCAAGCTTATTTGCAGCACAAAACCAACCAATGCATAATTAATATCCAAACAGTATGACCAGGTAGTCCACCGGCTTCTGAACATTTAAATGTAAATACAATTTATCCTGAGAGCGAGAATTTCCATGAGCATTTGGAGGATGTCACTCTTGAGCAGAAGAATTTGCTAGTGTCCTCGAGCATATTTGAGTGTTCAGTATTCGGTGCATGCATCCTGCTATTGGCAAACACAACATTGATCTGCCAATGAACGTCACATCTCTTTTGTTGAAGTCACATCTATCGGAAAAGCTTAAGCAGATAAATAACCACCCAGTTATTGTCTAATATACTTGGCCATGTTTTTGGTTTTGCTGGCTGAATGGGATTGTCCAACTACCAGAAAGTGAGCATCTAGAAGCCTTTGAACAAAAGATGGAAACCACTTGGGCTGTTTTTAATACACTTTTACACCTACTTGAAATCAAATTATCAGTAACATTTTAACATCATTTTGAAACTTGTAGTTTTCTGCTGCACATGGTTATTCTGTTTACTTGGTGGCTTGGAGCAAACTCTTTCATTATTTACAGATGAGCTTACAGCCGTAAGATAAGTTTACTGTATGTTGTTGAAATATGTAATGGTGTGAAATTGTGGACATAGGTGTCTTCCTTAGTTCATTTCTGCATTATGTACCTTTTGGTTCATGATGTCCTTATCATTTCTCTGAAATCCCAAGTACTCTCAAGGTACTAATGGAAACGGAAAGTAGTGATTGATCTTGTATGGGAAAAGTTCGTTGTGTTTTGCTTCTTGCACATCGATCAAAAAAAGAAGTAAAACCACCACCAATTTTTCTATAGGTATTACTCCATGTATGGTCATGTTGCTAAACTAGCTGAGGAGATCAAGGGAGGCGCCTCGTCTGTCGAAGGTGTGGAAGTTAAACTATGGCAGGTCAGTCTCAGGAGTTTACATTGTATGGCTTAGTTGGCAACAATGTAATCCCTCACTGTGATGCTCATCAGTCTCCAAGAAGGCAAGAACTATATTGTTTTAAAGCGTCTGAAATGACTAATAATTTACAATATCTGAATATATTGCTCATATTAATTATGTCACGTATGTTCTTTGGTCTGTTCCTGCCAAGTCTGTATAAAAAAATTTACGCTTGTTTACTTACCACCCGGAAGGTCCCTGAAACCCTCTCTGAAGAAGTGCTCGGCAAGATGGGCGCACCACCAAAGACCGAGGCACCGATCATCACGCCGCAAGAGCTCGCCGAGGCCGACGGCGTCCTCTTTGGGTTTCCCACAAGGTTCGGCATGATGGCCGCGCAGATGAAGGCGTTCTTCGACGCGACCGGCGGGCTGTGGCGGGAGCAGAGCCTGGCCGGCAAGCCCGCCGGCATCTTCTTCAGCACCGGCACCCAGGGCGGCGGGCAGGAGACAACAGCGTGAGTGATGCTCGTCATATTGCATCCATTGTACATAGTTACAGATCCACTGTGTTTTTCACCGTGACGTGACGGCTGAACCGGTGGTCAGGTTGACGGCGGTGACGCAGCTGACGCACCACGGGATGGTCTTCGTGCCGGTGGGGTACACGTTCGGCGCCAAGATGTTCGGCATGGAGAAGGTGCAGGGCGGCAGCCCGTACGGCGCGGGCACGTTCGCCGGGGACGGGTCGAGGTGGCCGACGGAGGTGGAGCTGGAGCACGCCTTCCACCAGGGCAAGTACTTCGCCGGCATCGCCAAGAAGCTCAAGGGCTCGTCCTCCTCCGCCTGATCCGCTCTTCTTCTTGCGATACGTCGCCGTGCCATCCATGAAACGCACGCACGCACGTACAGTGAGTTGTGAAGCGTGTATCTACGCGTGCATCGATCGCCTTCGCCATTTGGTTGCCTGCCTGCTAGTACTTTATCTGATCCGTGTTCTCGTGGAGCGTAATATACACTATGCATGTGTGATACGATCATACGATCGATGCATCCTATGGTTTTGAACTTTTGATTGGACTGCTTGTAAAATTTGAGTGTGGATTGTGTTCAATACTGTCGTGTGATGTAAGTTCGGTGATTCCTATCCCATCACGTTGGGTACTGAGCTCAACTCAGTGTAGTTGCTTCCGGGCACAAATCCATTTGGTGTTCGTTTGGGCACCGATGTAAGGCCCATGGGAGCCCAAACCGCAGCTCGGCTAATTCTGGGCCCAAATTCTAGCCACTGCTCAAGCAAGCATTGCAGCCCAAGCCAGTGAGAACTGACAAGATCGACGTCGACTCTGCGTCTCCCTCCGGCATTGGCAGCACAATTTAATTGCCACGACATATTGGTCTTCTCTTTTGAACTATAGCTTTTAGTTATAATTTATTAGTCTAATAAATAATAATTACTGAAAGAAATAAAGATGAAAATAGGCTTTTCAGACGATAAAAAAGGGTAGCTCGTGGTGCAGTGAACACGTTTACAGACGCACGAGGTTAATTGTACCTTAACTGCAAGATTTGTTCTTAACTAACAAGATGCTTAATATAGTAGGATGAAAGTTTTACGTAAGTACCGTCGTACGTGAATTATGTGGTAGGAGTGTCTAATTAATTACTCTGGATCGAAACCGCGTAGCTTGCAAGTCAGCACTCAGAAGGAAAGGGAAAGACTGCTCCAATAGCGGCGATTGTGTCTGTCTTGGGGTAAACATGTAATAAATCTGCTTATAAATTTCTGATGCCGACGGTGCATTGCATGAGATTGATCGATGTTTGTCATCTTTGACTTGCAGCCAAAAAAGACAATGGGGAGCAAAACATCAGGTGACACATCAATTAAAGAGGCCAATCTGGAGAAGTAACGTACCTTTGTGGAAGAAGACCAAGCGAGTTTCATAGCTTGCTAGAGAGAGGACGCTAGCTATGATATTACGTGACTGTTTTTTTCTTGGCTGAAGCTTATGGCTTTCGGTTGCAACTTGTGACTTTTGATTTGTTTGTGTGAGAGATTACAAAGTAACAGAAACTTACATGTAGTTTTTGCTGATATAAATGAAGTCAGTATAATATGTACTACAATTAACTAGTAAACCCTATCTTGAAAAGATACTCCGTTTAAAAGCTATTTACTGTAGAAAAGCCGGAAAGCAACTTTTAGAAGTCGAAAAGAACAGGCCCTACATTCAATGACACAATCTTTCGAGTAAAAGAGGTATATTTTGTTATCCAAATCTAATTAGGTCCGATCACTTAAAGAATCTGATCAAGTTTCGTTCAATAGGATATATTCCAACCAGTATGACTGGTCGGAGGTTATTATTAGAATCATCATCATGTTCGTGATGGACTTTGCACCGAGCCACCGACTTGCATCAACGTGGTGTCCAAACGTGTTTGCACTAACTAGAGTCAAACGTGGCTACTTGAGACGCTTCTGACTACAACTCTTCACCGTCATTTCTGAGGCTCTGTTTCGTCTTCGAGTGGAGAGTTGTTCATGTCTCTGAGCGGAGTGTTGTTCCTGTCTCCGAGCATATTACTATTCCAGTTTTTTAGTAGCTCACTATTTCTATTACCGACTAGAACTCATATACTTACTTGTTTGGGCCTCATTCTATTACCGACTAGGACTCATATACTTACTCGTCTGGGACTCTTATTCCTAAGGCTATTTTTACCCACTATAAGCCTCATGATAGATAGTGCACGTCAAGAGCGTTTTGTAACTTCTTCTTATGGTGATTTCTCCAATTGTGTGTCCATGGTTTTTTCCGTAAGGAATTTTCACGTTAAATATTTGTCTCGTGTTTCTTATTATTCTTCATTGTTTTATATTTCGTCTAGTCAATTTCATAACAAGTGATATCGGAGATTGGTTCTTCGCTCGATCAATTTAGGGCATACTCGACATGACGTCAATGAAGTATGATCTTCTGCTGCTGGATCGTGATACAAGATTTTCTCTCTAGCAAATCAAGATGCGAGCTTTCTGTCATAGCTCTATTTGGATGACGCATTATTGAGAATCTACAAGATGTCCGCTGCATGGTCAATCGAGGAGAAGCAAAGGAGAGATCATAAAGTTCTCTCTCAAATTCATCTCCATCTTTCTAATATTATCCTCTAGGAAGATATTAAGGGCCACCGCTGCTGTGTTATGGCTAAAGTTGGAATAGATATATAGGATCAAGTATCTGACTAGCACAATGCATCTAAAACAGAAAATGTTTCACTTAAGTTGGCAAAAGGCGGATCGGTGCAAGATCAACTGACCGTGTTTAAAGATGTGGTCACTGACCTTGAAGCCATGGAGGTCAAATACAATGATGAAGATTTAGATTTTATTCTACTTGGTTCGCTGTCTGTTTCATTTTCTATATTTAGAGACACAATTATTTACAATCGAGATACTCTTACTCCAAATGAGGTTTATGAAGTTCTGTATACTGAAGAAAAGATGAAAAGTATGATTTCGAATAAAAGCTCGAGTTCGCATATAAAAGGTTCGTCTATTCGGGGCAAAACAGTCGAGAGGTGCAGAAGAAGCTTGAGTAGATACAAATGTCATTCGAAGTTGAAGACCAAGAAGTCGTGCTACTACTGCAAGAAGGGTGGATACAATATCTTCGAGTGCTAGAATGATTCCAAGAAAGATTAACAAGATGATGAAGCTAATACTACCATTGTCACAAAAGAAGGTATCCAAGGGGAGATTCTTGTTGCCTTTGCTAGTGATTCCAAAAATCAGTGATGAATGAATTCTTAATTATGCACTTTAGCTCGAACCATAACCTGTTCATTACTTATAAGGCTATTCCGAATGGATCAGTGTTAATAGGAGATAATACTGTGCAAAACTGCAGGCTTCGGTTCCGTCCAGATCAAGATATTTGATGTCACCATTATAACCCTGTCGAAGGTCCGACACATTCTGAATTTGAAAAGGAATATTATCTTGTTGAATACTCTTGATACCAAAGGGTACTAGGTTTCAGGTAGAGGTAGAATTTTGAAGATCTTCAAAGGCTCTCTTGTTGTGATGAAATATGATATGAAGTCAGCAAACCTCTATAATCTTCGAGGTACTACCTTGGTCAGGAAGGCTGCTGTTGCCTCAATCAGATTGTCCAATGCTGATCGAACAAGTTTATGGCATATGCGTCTCGGGCATATGAGTGAATCTGGTCTACCCCAACCACTTAAAGAATCTTATCAGGTTTCACTCAAAAGGATATATTCCGAGTAGTATGACTGGTCGATAATGCAAACTAGTCGGAAGTTATAATTGGGATCATCATTGTGTTCATGATGGACTCTGCACAGGCTTGCTCCAACATGGTGTCCAAAGGGTTTGTGTCAACTGGAGTAAGGTGTGACTACTTAAGGTGCTTCCGACTACAACCCTTCACCATCATCTTTTGAGACTTTGTTCCATTTTCGAGCGGGGTGTTGTTCCCATCTCCAAGTAGATTACTGTTCTAGTTTCTGAGTAGGTTTCTGTTTCTATTACCGACTAGGACTCAGCTCCTTCCTCGTCTGGGATTTTTGTTCCCAAAACTATTTATACCCTCTGTAGGGCTCATGATAGATAGTGCACCTCAAGTTATCCACACATGTAATATGGCAAGAGTATTTTGTAACTTCTCCTTAAAGTGATTTCACCAATTGTGAGTCCGTGATTTTTTTCCGCAAGTATTTTTCATGTTAAATCTTTGTTGTGTGTTTTTTTAATTATTCTTCATTATTTCATATCTTGTGTAGTCAATTGCATAGCAAATAGAAAAAAGGTCCTAGACACGGTATAAAGATAGTGGCTTGGTGATACGGCCATGCATGCAAGATCACGATTAATGGTAGTATATATATTTATTTAAAAATGTATATTTTGGAGCCTAGCTGGTCGGATTGAATTCCAATAGATCTCCATCGTAGTTTTTTTTTTTTTTAATAAAAAGGGATCTGCGTTGTCGAAACTAATGGTAGGACCAGATTTCTTAATTTTGAAAGGAGAGTCATGATATTTCTCAAATAATTATCAAAGTGTTTGTGTTTATATTAGTGCTTGTTTTGCTTCCCCTAAATTAGATTGCAGTGTGCAGACGAGGTCTTTTTATATTGCACGGTCTAAAGACCTTAAACATAGAAATTAGGCATCAAGCCTCGCAGACCGCAACCAAGCTGCAGCACGAAGGCTGTCTGTCATGTTGTCACATATGCTGACTGAGCTGTCGAGGCGAGAGAAGGCAGCGAATATCAAGCCGGGCACTGATACAGTGCATTCATGAAGGCAATAATTTACAAATCCTAACTAAAAATAAGAGTAGATTATGGTTATTGTAAGGCTTTCACAATTACTTAACTGATCAAAAAGTGAAGAGTTGAGTATATCTTTTCTACTTAACTAGTCGCCTGCAATGGGAGGACAATATGCCAACGTGCTGACTATAGGTGGTGATCGATTCAGCTGAAAAGCTCGTGGCTTATGGCTGAAAACACTGTAGCTGGCTGAAAAAAGCACTATAGCTGACAAAGACTTATTTAGCATAATTAAATTTAAAAAAATTTAAAAATAAAAAAAATATGTTAGCCCATTACGTATAATACAAACAAATACGAGAAAAAAAAAGAACCGGCAAAAAAGCTCAACAAAAAGCTAAAAGTTCAGAAAAAGACGAAACTTATGAATAGTGAAAAATAAGCCAGAAGCCGAAGCCGAGTTGATCAGGGCCATAATTTGAGGGGTTAGTCAGATACATGCCACTCTAGGGTTGCAAGTCACTGCGAAGTTTGAAATTAGAAATATACCACTCTAAAATCGCATTGTTTTGAGATAAGCCGTTATGAACTCTTTCTAGACCAAATTGCCCCTCCTTCTTCCTACATTCATCCTCCTATCCAATCCCATGCCGCTCCTACTGCTCACCACCACCAAGGTCCAGCCACTCCTCGTCTGTTACTGCTCGCCACCACCAAGCTCCACCTGCTATTGCTTGCCACCGCCGCTCGCCATGGGCTGTCGCCTCGTCGAGCTTTGCCCGCCGCTACTTGCCGCCACCGCTCGCCATGGCGTGCCACCTCTCCGAGCTCTCCAGCCGCCGTTGCTCACAGAGCCACCATCGCTCATGATGGCTAGTCGCCTCCCCGAGCTCTTTGGCTGCCGCTGCTCACCATGGGTCGCCGCCTCGTTGAGATCCAATTGCTGCTACTAGGATTTGCTACTCACTGTGGACCACCGCCTCGCCGAGCCACGACCGCTAACTATCACCATGACTTGTTGCCTCCACGAGCTCTGGCCACCGCTGCTCGCCATGGCTAATGTGTGTCGTGTGCAGTTGAGTTGTGGATCTGGCGGGTGGTACGGTCATTTGCAATATTTCGTATCTATGAACGCAACATTTTGCTATATCTGTAATAAAAATATTTGATGAAAATCTCAATGTTGCACTACTTGTTGCTGATTGTTGCATGCATAAAATCAAAATATGACATACATAAAAATCAAAAAATATTTCATACTAGCCGTGTGCTCAAGACGCTGGCTCAGCAAGGCATTGACCTGGTTAGTGGTCACAAAGAGAGCATCAATGCCGAGCGTGATGAGCTTGGGGAATCATCACCACACACTTCATGGCTACGCTTCGCTGGAGGCTCCCCACTGCACCCGAGGACAGCCAGAGAGGAAGTGATGGCAGTGGCCGAATCTGGCAGCGCCGCACTCGAGGACGGCTGGATCTGGTGGCACCGCGCCCAGAGAGGAAGCCGACGGCAGCAGCTAGATCTGGCGGCACCGCGTCTGAGGATGGTCGGATTTGGCGGCACTGCGCCCGGAGAGGAAGTCGATGGTGGTGATGTGCCCGAGGACAGCCAAAGAGAAAGTCGACGGCGGCGGCCGCATCTAGCAGCGCCAGCGCCAGGGAGTCGTGGCTGAGCTTGTGGTCGTCATCATGCTTGGGTGCCATTGGAGGAAGAGAGTGAGAGAAGGGAGAATGAGGAGTGACGATTGAGCGAGAGCGAACGAGTTAAGCAAAATTAAATGGGCCAAGAAGTGGGCCCCGTCCACGTGGACCGACGTCCGAAATGGCCCAACCTCTGAGCCGTATCATTCCACGTAAAAAAAAGCAACGCAAAGAGCTTCCAAGGGCCTTTTTTCTGAAACTTATGGCTTTTAGTTGCGGCTTGTGACTTTTGGTCTGTTCGTGCGAGAGATTACAGAGTAACAGAAACTCACATGCGGTTTTTGCCGATATAAAGATAGTTGGCACAGTATGTACTACAATTAACTAGTTGATCTCATCTTTAAAAGACACTCCATTTAAAACTAGTTACTGTAGAAAAATCAAAAGCTAAAGCTAAAAGCTAAAAAAGCACATAACCATATCTATTCTTTTAGGGATTACTCATATTCGCCTTCCAGGCCACGACCCACCACCAGCGTCCTCTTCTCCGCCACCGTCCGCCGGTTACTCGAGGATTGATGAATGTTTATGTGCGAACGGAAACCACATAGCTTGTAAGTCAACACACCACATACAACAGAAGCGAAGGGAAAGCCTGCTCCAATAACATCAATTGTGTCTGTCTCTCTCTTTCTGAGAGTACAAGAGAAGGCACACCTGATTGCTTCAGGCGCACATACACGTGTGGCCACTACACACTTTATGAGATTTGTAGTCTAGGGCCTCACGGATCCACGCACCCGTACGTGTGTATATCTTTATTAAATAACGTACATTGTGAATCCTATGATCGAGAAATGAACACGCTCGCTTCCACCACTAGGAATCTGACTTGTCCTTGATTGTGTTTGTCTTGGGGTATATAACCATGCGATAAAATCTGCTAATTAATAGAACTGTGATGGCAAAGGTGCATTGCATTCCATGCCAAGAAAAGTTGCATCGCATGAGATCGGTGTTTCTTTGACTTGTTGCAAGCAAAGACTGGGGAAAAAAAAGGTGACACATCAATTAACAGGCCGAATCAGGTGACAGTAATCTTTGTGGTAGAAGACCTGGCTCGTTTGCTAGAGAGAGGATCGGATACTGGCTATGATATTGCATTCAAGGGCACAATCTTTGATTAAAAGAAACAACGACACTAGACGCGTGATATATAAAGGCAAATATAGTGACCTAGTGATATATATGGGCTATGCATGATCAATTAATGATAGTATACGTTTACTTAAAGAAATGTATATGTTGGAGACTAGCTGATCCAGCAGATTTGCAGAGATTAATGGTAAGACCTGATACCTTTCGAAAGGAGAACCATGGTATTTCTCAGACAGTATCAAATGTACACTGGGAGTGTAGTGCCATACTAGTAGTTACTCCAAGAACTATACGCACAAGTATAATAATGTACTTGATGAATTATTTGTATTAAAAATAAAGAAATGTCTATACAATATTCGACTGTTTTTGTCCTAAAATACAATCAGATTGATCTGGGACGTTAGATCTCCATCCAACGGATCCACTCATATAAGCCCCCCTCCAAAAAAATGATCTAGAGCGTTGGATCTCCATCTAACGGCTCAAAATCTGACTGTTTTTATCCTCAAAAATAGTCGAATGTTGTATAGACACTCCCTAAAAATAATGCCAAGTCGCTGACTGCTCACGCCTGCATCTACTTAAAACTAGCTGTTGGAATAATCTCATATTGATTGTGAAAGAATAAGTGACCTAACTTAAAATTAAAGAAGTTCCTCACCTCACAAGCTAGCTTTTAGGGATAAGAAGGCCTTTATGATCCATCAAGTGGTATATATCAGAACTTGGTTTTAATATCTCTGGTCCAATAGACACTAGTGTGTGAATACTCGATAGATCATGACCTTGAGGGACCGTCTATATACGATGAAGGGGCGATGAACGACTGAGAGACACCAATATGTGAATGAAGGGAGTGGTGAACAGCTGAGAGATACCAATGCGTGAAGAGAAAAGGTTGTTAGAATAGTCACACATTGGTTGTAAAAAGGCAACAGATCTAACTTAAAAGTGAAGAAGTCTCTCACCTCATAAGCTAGTTTTTAGGTTGACAAGACCCTTACGATCCATCACTAACCCTCCTTTTGCTTCCAAGTTTGAGCACCTATTCCAACAATATTCTCCTCACACCAAACCCCCAACTTGTTTCAATACAATAATATTACTAATAATGGCATTATTCCTTCCTGTTCTTTTCAACTTATTGCTTTTCTCGAATAAATAAACAGGGTGATTTCTCAATCGCTATTTGGTTTGTTCGTATGAGCGTTCACGTTAAGACCAAAATCCATCAGCCGCAGCAGCCTAAAAGAACGCACCTCACTTCTGCTTCAACAGTGTTTTACTGACATGAGTACACATTGCTTAACTAGCACACATACATACCTGCCCAGCTGGCTACATGCTACTACATGTCTGTCCCTATTGAAATGTGCCTCCAAAGGTTGGGTACCAGAACTCCGGCGCCGTGTCGCTCTCCACCGTGTAGCTCGAGACCGGGACAAGGCACAGGCCTCGGCTGCGCAGGTCCTGCTGCTCCTCGCCACCGTCCCTCGCCTTATCAGAACCCTCGCTCATGAGCAAAATGCAATTGATATGTCGAAAGAAAACAAATACTGCACAATACAACCAAAATGATGGGTATTTTTTTACATATATATATATATATATATATATATATATATATATATATATATATATATATATATATATATATATATATATACCTGTTGGTGTTGTAGCTGCACCGGGCGCCTGCACCTCAAGTACGGAGAGCTCAGAGACTGAAGATATATATACGTATATCAGTTCAGTAGCATATGTACTAGTCAGACAACTTTTCCTATTAAGTTGCGACTAAATAGCCAAAAAAAATTTCAGTGATATAATTAGGGGTTGCTTAAGAGGCTTGTGATACTTACGGCAACTTGATCGTGAAGGAACTTGATGTATTCGATGGCCTCGTGAAGAACCGATGCGGTATCCGTCTAAAGCACGGTTGCATTCGAAAATTATAGTACAACACTCATCAACTTACAGATGAATTATAAAGCAACAAGCAGAAGAGAGAAGGAAGAGAGATAAGAGAGAATTGAAACGACTAATGCAGAAAAGAAAAGAAAGTCCGGACGGATACCTTTCCAAAAGGCGAGACCAGTTGCTGGAGCGCAGTGATTCTGTCCCCGAGCTTCTCTTTCCTCACCTGCGGAGGAGAATCAAAAGCAATCCAAAGGCCATCATAATTCAATTGATGCTAGCTTACAACTTACAAGAGTATCTAACTGAGCTGGCCCGAAAAGATCACCGGCCGGCCGGCGCGCGCACCTTGAAAGTCGGCAACGGAGACGGTGTCGCGATCCGGGGCTTCTTCACGGCCGCAGGCGAGTCAGGAACACTTCTCGTCACCGACGAGCAAGCATCCTGAACAGGTTCCATATTGGACTGCACCTGCGGAAACCGAGTTCAGAGGTAGAAACCCTAGCTAGCTGGTAGGTAACATCCAGTCATCAAGCTAGCCCATGTCACACCTTGAGGTCCTTGACGGGTTTGGGCTCTACGGCCTGCAAGAGAAGCTGCGGCGGCTCTGGAGCTGGCCCGAAAAGCCCCGACGAGCTGAAGAAGCCGGGGAACTGCTGGTGCTGATGATGCTGCGCAGACGGTGCCGAGGACTTGAGCAGCTGCGAGAATGCATAGCCACTGGCCGAGCTGGCGTACTGATTGTCCGCGTACAAGGACACGCCGGCTTGGGACGCGGCCACCACCGTGCCGTCGATGTACGGTGCCGGCGCGAGAGGCTCCACGCCATCGAGTAGGAAGTGGTGGCTCGCGTCGCCTTGGAGCTGAAGCAGCGCGTTGAAGCCAATGGCCTCGCCTGCTGCTGCTTTCCCGCCCCTACTAGCCATGCATGGAAGAACAACCAAGATACATACAGAGTCTAGCTTGGCGTAATAGATTATAGCTAAGTTTGATTTCTACTTACATGTAGGCTTGCGTCCAATCCATGTGTGGATCAGCAAGGAAGGATGACGAGGCGGCGGCGGCGGCGGTGTCAGGTAAATCAGGCTGGAAATTCATCGAAGTACAACTACTAGCTGCTGACTCGGTGGCCGGCGCCGTCGAGCACGCCGATGTGTCGTCACCGCCGGTGCGTGCGCTAGTTAGATCGATCAACTCGACCCCAAGGCCTTGGTGTAGTGGAATAATCTGAGATGTAGATGTGCCAAGTAATGAGGAATTCGGCCGGTATTGGCCGGACAGTGGACTTGAGGGCTTGTGAAGGGCACAAGGGGGTTCTGACTTTGTGAGTTCTGGCCTTCGGATGGGGGCGGCTAGCTGATTACTAGTTTATGGTCGTCAGGGCCTCACTTTTTGTTGATTAGATTATAATATCTAGCTAGTCCTGTGCGCACACAATCACGCGGCTAGTGTAGTAGTCAAGCAAAAGCACCGCGTCCTTGAACAGTGCCGCTAAGGAAATCTTCACACCCTCGCTGAGTTGGGAGGTAGCGGCGGACTCAAGATGAAGAGAGTGCTGATAGGATCAGGTCTTCTTCTATCTTCAGATCTCACACCCTCTCTGATGGACGATGGGTGCCGGTGCTACACAGTGGCGTAGCCAGGATTTATAGCTATGGTGGTCCATTGTCTAAAATTTATTTAACCGCTATAAATTTAACATGTCGGTACACAAATATATGAATTACGAAATGCAATTAAGGGAAAAAGGACATACGAACTTCATAAAATAGACGAATATAGCTTTCTTAACATAGAATTAAAATATTACATACCCATAGTAGTTGAAGAACAGTACGTCACTACTTCTTCTTGTCAGGATATAAAGAGAACATCACATTAATTTTATATTAGAACATTAAATACATTCTATATTTATGGACAAAGCTATTTAAAAAATACATTTTATAAAGGAGTAGATCAGAAGAGTTTGCTTGCATGGGTAACTTCCTGAAAGCCGCATTTGGAGCAAACGCAAGCTAAGACAACAAATACCTACCTCGGCAAATTTACGAGACCGTTTACACCGACTTCTGTTCACAGAAGAAAGAAGGTAATATAAATATTTAACTTTCTAAAATAATTTCTCTATTTCTCTCATCCTGAAAATAAGTTATGGGACACAGACATATCACTACCTCACTCTTCTCGCTCCTGTCTCGCACACGCATCTCTTTTTTATTTTCCCCACCACTCGTATCCTCCCACTAAAAGCTTTTTTTAGTCATTACTATTTATTTTAGCTAAAAACCATCAACTGTCGTTCAATATGAACATGCCAAGCTAGTCATCGATTTTATTGTACATCTAGATGTCAAGTTAGCCAACGATTTTACTGTACATCTAGATTCCCAACTTGCGTGTCATTAGCTTGACACATATAGAGCAAATTAAATGATTTAGCGGGAGGTAAAATGTAGCTGTGATTCAACAGGTTTTTGCATTATGATCAAATACATGAAGGCCTCATTATCCGAACGCAGGGTGGTCCGCGGCCCACAGGGACCACCCTGTAGCTCCGCCAGTGGTGCTACAAGATACTAGGGTTTGGCGGATGATAGGAGGTGCTCCTGCCCCGCGCCCCCTGTTAGATTCGCCCCTGCTGAGAGCTGAAAGCACAAAAAAAATGGGCACGCGTGTGTAGTTGACCAATCCCATGTAAGGGTTGAGCTGATGGCTTAAGCTTCTAACTATGCCTTTAACTTATGATTGAAATTACACTATAGTGGCTGTTAGATTTTTTAGAGAAAAAAAAAGAAAAAACTGAATAAAAATAAAAAAGGCATTATATCGTCACAGATAATGCAAAGAAATAAAGAAAAAAGATAAAAAAAAAAGCAAAAATAAGTTGAAACTAAAAGTCAACACATTCCAAGTGGCTTCTACCTTAAATAAATCAAAAGATAAAATAAGCTAGAAGCTAAAATCATTTAAAACGAGATAGTGAGTTTAATTTGTGCGCTAGGGTGTTACGAGGAAGTTCCATTAGAATCAAGAGTCCTATGAGAATTTCGGAGGGTATAAGATCCGTCATAAAATATCATCAATTTGCTGGCTCGCAAGTTGCAGGAACTGGTATACTGATATTATATTAGCTTGCCAATAACTTTTCTTCTCACTACAATAAAATGATCTTATAGAGACATTTTTCTTTAGATGCTTTTTTCAGTGTTTTTATGTAGCATATAAAGATGTTTCTTGAGACGATTTTTGAGTGTTGTTCACTACCAACACGTCTTTATAGTCCTTGACACGGTCCATGGGGAGACGCTCCTAAGACGCTTTACAAAAACGACTTAATATAGGTTTGTTGAATCGTTTTGTAAAGTGTTCTAAGAGCATCTCCTCATGAAACATATCAAAGACTGTAGAAACGTGTTGGTAGTGAGCAACACTGAAAACACTAAAAGATATCTCAAGCAGTGTCTTTATATGCTACATAAAGACACTAAAAAATGTCTAAATAAAAATATTTTTATGAGACTACTTTATTGTAGTGTCTGTTGAAGAGCTTTAATGTTTGGCGTTGAAAAAATATGCTAAAACTCGCAATTTTAGGCCATTGTCTTTAGTGTTGTAGTGCTGGCACTGGTACACCATAAAGTGAGAGATTTGGCCCACGAATGGGTTCCATTTCCCCCTTTCCATTTTATTTCAGCATCCCATAATTAAACGCGATAATACAACAAAAGGGATGTTCTTATGCTAAATGCTGGGAATAGTTTCTTATCGGTTGTGGGAGAGAAAAAAATATAATTTATAAATATAAGAAGGATCTTATCTATTATACTAGTCTTTTGTGAGAGAAGGTCTAATACCATTTATAAGGTTGTTGTTTTAGAACTTACATGCGGTAGCTTGTGGGTTTAGTTATGTTAAATCCGTTTAAATATAGGGTCAAGTGAATAAAATCGGTTAGATCTAGACATACGATCATGTCCAATCCAACAAAGGATATGTACTTACCCTAGCAATCTAAGCTGCCTCAAAGTTTCTTCTAGTTATGAACAGTATTCATTTCCTTTTCTAGTGGACCATTGCCGGGTTCAAGCAACCGTCAAGGCGTTCATCATTCGGGTGTGTAATATGCCTTCGGATGGGACAATAGTGTATTGTTTGCGAACAAGTAGGATGTGCTGGTTTTTGTATGTAAAGCAACAGCGATTAGTTATGAATGAAGTTTTCCTGTTCCCTTCTGTATTTCTCTTTTTATTCTTCTTTCACGTAGCAGCATGCTATTAGTTTCATTTATTGATTCTCCGGCTGCTTTTATGCTGATACGCGACACGTGGAAAGGGGACAGAGAGGGAAATATAGAAGGGAACAGGGAAGCCATTTTCATTAGTTATGGCCAGGTAGTAGCCTTATGATTCGGTCAATCTGCAGATAAACGTTCTATTATCTCCTGCTTCATTTCTTAATTGCAACATTCAGGTTCACACACACACTCAAAAGATCGATACAGCCGATCAAGGATAAAGTTTAAAACGGAACTAGTTAAGTCACTAGATATTATGAAGTGGATGTGCTTCGATTCAGTGCTCTATGAAACCAAAGAAGCACACTATTTTTTAAGGCAGATTGAGGTCTTGATCTGCAACCACCCTGTACGTACCCGGTAGCCGGTAGTAACAGTCCTGAGTATGGATTTGTTCAAGTTGATAGCCTGAAAGAATCTGAAGCACAAGATGTGAGTTTGATGAGTTGATCATGTTCTGTTCAGTTCTCATCAGAAGAATGGATGTATGTTGCAGAAAAATGCCACTTTGCCAAGCCATCGCTCGCGGCATAACATACGGTCGTCTACGTTGTACGGCGACGTTACGCTGGCGTGGACGATGCCGTGGGCCCGGAGCCTCGCACGCGTGCTTCCCCCCTGGGCCTACCTTCGGCCTGGCCGCCCGGCCGGGGCCGACCAATTTCCCGGTTGCAGTCAAAGCCCCGAAAGCGACCGTCGCCAACGCCTGCACCACCCGTCGACTTCGCGACCTGTGCTCTGCATGCCGCAGCCTGCAGCTGCAGTGCTCCTAGCTCGCTGGGAGGGTCCCATGCTATCAGTGACGGATCCGGAAAAATTTTGGAGGGACTGAAATACCTTCAGCTCGACTCCAACGCCTTCTACATTATACATCTATGGCTAAAAATTTAGGGGGGCTCCAAGGGTCCGGTAGCAGTAGAGGGGCTCGAGCCCCCCCTCCCCGCCCCACCGCTGGATCCGCCCCTACATGCTACTTCAGATTCACGACAAACGTCACATATTTGAGAATTTATCTCATGTGAAGTCTACGGATCAGCCTCGAACAAGGTCTAGAGTGCCGCCTCAGATAGGGTTCGAAAAGCTAAGATGACGCCTAGGGACTGACTACGGCCAAGATCCGGAGTCCACTCCAAACAGGGTCTACCACCACGGACGAGGTCCAGAAGCCATTCGTTTGTGATTCTCGTTATATCCCTTCGCATTCTCGCGGCCTTTGAATCTAACCGGGGGTGATTATAAGTGTACTGTCCGATCTTGCATTCATCTCGCATTCGACGATAGTTGACGCTATCTGTGGGGACTTGAGAGAGAGAAGCCATACTATCTAGGAAGATGAAGGCACGAAAGATCGTTGGGTGGGTCCGTGTCGTCCTATGAGTGCGCCCCCTCCAGGCTCCGTCCACGCCGAGATCCTCCGAACCACCTCTGCTCCAAGGCCCTCCAGACCACCTCCGCGCTGAGGTCATCTGGGCCCCCTCCAGACTTCGCCTGTGCGAAGGTCCTTGGACCACCTCCAACACACCTCAATGGCTTGGCCTCAACGGCTTTGCCTCGGCCAAACTTCGCTTCGCCTCAATAGCGTCTGCTCGACTAGGGGCTTCCTTTATCTCGATGGATTCACCTCAGCGAGCTCTAACATGTCTCAATAGCTTGGCCTTGGTGGGTTCAACTCGGCCTCGACGACTTTGTCTCGACTAAACTTTACTTTGTCTCGATGGCATCTCTTAGACTAGGGGCTCCCCTAGCTCGACAAATTCACCTCAGCGAGCTCTAATATGCCTCGATAGTTTGACCTTGATGTGGTTCAACTTGGCCTTGATGGTTCTTCCTCGACCGAACTTCGCTTCACCTCAATGGCTTCTCCTTGACTAGAGCTCTCTTAGCTCAACAGATTCACCTCGGTGAGTTCTAACACGCTTCGATGGTTTGGCCTTGACATATCTCCAGTTCTGCATGTGTATGTGCAAGTCAGAGGAGGCAGGCTGGCACAAGGAAATTCAACTGCTTGACAAGCATGTCACCAAATCTCCTTTTGGCGTCATGACGTGCTGCTTAGAAGATTGTTGTCGAAGACGACTAACCTCCATTAAGGAATTTATTAAGGTAGTATCCCGTTACAGCATGAAACGGACAGAGTTAAGAGTAGGACGCAACTGCTGTGATGAAAGCTTGGTTTAGACTTGACTAACGCAAAGACGCATGCGGCATGCCTTCACATAGGATGATAGGAAGCTAGTAGTAAGTAGTAACTAAACATGTCTCTAGCTAGCCGCAGGCATTACGTGCGCAATCGCGGCGATAACACCGGACTTCTTGCTATTAATAAAACATAAAGCAGGTTTACATGTCTCTAAAAAAATAAGAAGGGATTAGATGACATGAGGAAAAGTACAGGAAAATTCGTTCAGGAATGTCTGTTAGTAGTAGCATAGTAGGTCTTGTGCAAGTATTGTAGACCTTCAGAATCCCTCTTTCTGAAGTAATACTTCACAACAAACCTTGTACGGTTGTGTACACATGCTCTCTGAAACCGCAATTATAAAGTCGGGAATTACCAGTCTTCTTCTATGATGCAACCACTTAATTATTTATGGCAATCCTTTTCTGACGGTTTTATTTAACTATGGCAGTTCAGTGTATCTTAGCGGAGCTTTATTCGATGGGATAGGACATGACAAACCGACATACTAGATTAATCTGATGCTTTGACTAACTACATTTTTGTTCTGGTGAACCATTCATCTCAACTCTGTAGTAGTACAAGATATTTACTAAACCAGTAACAGGAAACAACAACAAAAATTGGTTATCTCCTTGGCAAAGTAGTAGTACAGAATCTTTGCTAGGTCAATTAGGCCAAAAAACCAAAGCTTGTTGTCCTTTGGAGGATCCTAAAAGCTCCTTGAGCAGCTCTTTTTTTTTTCAACTTATAGTTTATAATTTATACTACAGTAACTAACTTTTAAATAATGTATTTTTATAAAGCGAGGTCAACAGAAAGATTATAGTAAGAAGTGTACTGAATTCAGTTATACTAGCCAAAATCGTATATGATTATTTTCTTTATGTACTACCTCTTGTGAATAGCTAGAATTCAAAAAATTAAACCATAAACTACAGTTCAAAAGAACCCACCAAGCACACTCGGAAAGAGATCTGACCTAATTATCCCCTATTTCTTTTTAACCAAGTTCTGATTCCATCGATATGCAAGCGGATGGACCGGCTTGGTCAGTTAGTCAACACCTGGAGTTGAAGGTGTCGACCAGTGTTAGGCATGCTTCACTTTAAACGAACACGCTCGATGCTGATGGGACCTCATTCACGTGACCTGTGAATTCGGAAAACAATTAAGGCTTTATTTTTACACTGTGACTTATTTATATAAATAAAATAATGAGTGGTATTTAAAGTATCGGTTGATAATCAAATTTGGCTTGACAATCATCGTAAAGCCGAAAGTAAGTTAACAAGGAAACGCCGTGCAGATATCATGGTCGTGAGTAGTTACGATCACGGCAAAGCAAGTCGAAGCCGGTGGGCGACACGACCACGTTGGCTGTGGTCGAAGGCGATTACGACCACGATTGGCGGTCGTTGGGTGGTTTTACGACCACGTTGCAGCATTTACGACCTTGTCATCACTAATCGAAACCGGTGGACCGACACGACCACGCTGGCCGTGGTCGAAGGCGGTACGACCACGTTGGCGGTCGCCGGGTGGTTTTACGACCACGTTGCAGCATTTACGACCATTAATCGGGCCGGTGGACCGACACGACCACGCTGGCCATGGTCGGCGGTTACGACCACGCTGGCATGGTCAAAAGTGGCTCAACCATTTTGGATCGGACGCTACGACCACGATTGGCCATGATCGAAGCCCGGTTCTGACGATGACATCAAGGTTGATAGTCGGCGATTGAACTTACGACCACGGTGGGGTCTACGACCATGGTGGAGTATACGACTACGTTGGAGTCACGACCACGCCGGAGGTTACGACCACGACGAGTCTACGACCACGTTGGAGGCTACGACCACGTTGGAGTATATGACCACGTAGAAGCCCACGATCGCATTGAAGGCTACGACCATACTAAAGGTGGTCGCAAGGAGTTCGATCACGATTTGGAAACTCTGACAGATATAATGAGAAAGCGGTTAAAAATTTGGGAATACTGAATCGTTATGGGAAGTTATCTGCAGAGGATTCGACAAATGAGAAGCAAAGAAGAGAAAGAAATCGGGCTCATTATCGGATGTGATTAATTTGTTTTTACTTGCCATAAATCTTGATTTGATGCGATTTTATTTGCCATAGACCGGGCACCCTATAAATATGAAGGGTAAGGCCGATTGCGAAGGATCATCGGACAATCAATACAACATTATTTTCGTACCTTTGTTTTTCTTAGTCTTTAGATTAAAGTAGTTCTTGTTTCTCCATCAATTACCTTGTTGACGCACGGATCAATTTCGTGCGGCAACAAAATTGAGACTCCATTGGGAATCGATTTCTAATCGGTTCTTCTTCTCCATTGAAATCAATCTACTCGCCGAAAGATCGATTTCTTCATCTCGCCGGTGAATCAATCGCTAATCGGCTAAGAGCCGATTGCATCCTTCTCGGGCGATCGGCGCGCGCCGCACGTAGCAACCGAAGGCGACAACGAGCAAGCAGAGGTGCAATATCACACGCGATCTACAAGGGACCTAGTCGAGCTTCGCACCATGGTGTCAAACGGTTCGAGGTAGATCCCAACAACGCCATTACGCCCACGCTTGACGAGCGCGGAAGAACATCGTGAGGAGATCGAGCGACGCAAGTTAGAGTATGAGAAGACGATGTTGGCGTGTTTCCGTAAGACAAGACAAGGCATTATTATGAAAGAAACCGCACCGCCATCTGTCTCCACCAACCCCGAGGTAAAAACACCGTAAGTAAAATCTCTCCTTCTTATGAAGATATTGCTCATATGATTAATCAAACCATTGGTGTTGCTATGGATAATGTTTTGACTAATCATATTAGAGCCGTGATGTTGCAAGTTCAGGATGAACACAATAAAAAACAACCTATGACGAGTGATGCTAGTGCTTTAAATTTTCGTCATTCTGTAGAACAAGAAACTTTGCCACATGGTTCATCTGCATTTATTACACAATTTGGTGCACCGCGAAACCACAGTTTATTGAGTGACACTCATGGTGGCCGAAACCACATGCCTACTTCGGCCAATATTGCTACGTCATCGTTTGTCACAACTAATGCGTTCGTCTCAGCTCCGAATTACGGCCGAGTTGCTGAAAATTTAACTGGAATGCATGCACCTCCATATCAAATCAGAGCATACAAGATACCTCCAATACCACCACAGGATCAGAATACCATATGGGCCAACACCGAAGCTTATTTTAATCCTCCCGTGCTTAATATTCCCTATCCACACCCCAAATTTGTGACATGCCACAACCTAATGCTTTTAGGCCACACCACTAATGTGGCGAATAATCGCCTATGGTGAGCCATTTGTTAGGCATGAAAATATCGAGAGCAAGTAGCTAACATATTCAGAGAAACGTTTGGGGTAGAGCCTAAGTGTAGAATGCGACTTATCAAAAGCCGTATCCGATTTCTATGATACGGTTCCATATCCCCGTGGATTCAGAGTACTGATTTTATTAAATTTACAGAGGATGATGGCGAACCACTTTAGAGCATGTTAGTCAATTTATTGCACAATGCGGTGAAGCGATGCTAGTGATGCTTTAAAATTAAGATTGTTTCCTTTGTCATTGTCTAGTACTGCGTTCACTTGGTTCACATCTCTTGCACCTAATTCTATTCATTCATGGCCTGAGTTAGAACAAAAATTTCATGAGTATTTTTATACGGGAGATACTGAATTTAGATTATCACACTTGACATCGGTTAGCGAAATATAATGAACTCATTGTTGAATATATCGGAGATTTAGAGATACAAGAAACCGATGCTTTAATCTAGTAATATCGATAAGGATCTTGCTTAGTTAGCCTATTCTAGGTTGCTTTCACATTTGAAGGAAAAACTAGAAGGGCAGGATTTCTTAGATGTGAGTCAAGTGTTGCAAAGGGCTCTGGTTCAAGAAAGCCGGGCTAGAGAATCTAAAAATTTCCATAGGACCAATGAAAAACATAAAACAAACCATCCTGTTAATTTAGTAGAACATGACTCCACGTCATCTGATGATGAGAGTGTGGATATGTGTGTAGCCGAATGGGCATGGGATTCAAAATCTAAACCATTCGTTTGCTCTCGCTTTGAGGCCGGTTCTCGAGAAAAATCGGCATGAAGACATAAAATATACTTTTGATCTTGCTAAATGTGATAGGATTTTGATTATTTGTTGCAAGAGAAACAAATAAAATTGCCCATGGACATGTCATACCACCTCTGAAGAATTAAAAAGACGTGCATATTGTAAATGGCATAATTCTTATTCTCATGCTACTAACGACTGCAATATTTTTCGTCGACAGGTTCAATCGGCCATAAACGAAGGACGATTGAAGTTTGCTGAGAGCTCAAAAATGCAGTTAGACACTCAACCTTTTCCAGTCAATGTGATTGATTTCAAAAATAAGAAGGTGCTAGTTCGGCCATCACAGGCCGAATCAACGAGGGAAAAATGTGATGATTGGTGAGGATAGTAGTGAATCTACAGAAGAAAGTAGAGGTGTGGTTAGAACAGTCCAAATTGAAAATACTCCTGAAGGCCATGAGTCCATCAAAATTACAGTAGGTTCTGCAACTCCTAGGGTGCATGAGAATGGGAGGACAAGGATGATAAAACCAAAAAGGCCGGAAGTGGGTCGTTGGAAAATTAATGAGGAAAGAATAGGACAAACAAATGGGTTGAGAGACCAAGCCCACATTTAAAGAGCTTCGGCCAAATATGAAGATGGTAAGACCGGCCAAAGCGTTTTAGTCGGCCCTATAATTTGAAGCGACCAAGATCTCCTCCAAGGCAAGAGTTCGGTGGTTGGAATCACCGATGGGAAATTTTCCTGCAGCCGCACTCACATCCTATGCCTAGGCCGCTATTGCCTGTGCCATGGGGTCCTCCTCCGGTGGTTTTTCTCCTTGTCCACCATGGGGTTTTGCGGTCCATGGATACCACCAACTCCAATGTTTTTGAGCCATTTCATCCAGGATGGGAAATGCCAAGAAGGCCGGTGTTTGACAGTGTCATGGCCTAGAAATGACCGATTTAATAAAAATAATCGGTTTTGTGAGCAGAGAGATGATAAATCTCCAAGAAGAGTTTACCGCATCAAAGAAGGAAGTGAAACGAGTAAAAATTCAGAGGTGAATAATGCTGCACCGATGAGCAGTCACTGTGGACAAGTGCGAAAATAGTGTGGTTGCTCCGAAAATAAAGAGAAGATTCCATTGTTAGCGGTGTGGGCGGCAGCCCGGATGGTGTCCACTGTGGCTCTCACATTCACAAAAAGGAGGTTGCAGCAGACTCAGAGAGAAGAATTGAGAGAGGCTCAGTGAAGAAATGAGGATGATTTATTCAATGAAATCAAGCCTATGATACCTACTAAGAAAGAATGGAGGTGAAGAAAATTGAAGAGTCGGTCAGGACAAATAGTGATGATGAGCATGCTTTGTTAGATTATGAGGGTCTCCACTAGTTAAAGATGGCTCTCCACTTCCGGAAGGTATGGATATTAATATGGTTTTACACTACCTTCCGAATTTCGAGCTATTGATGAGGAGGTTGCACAATTGTGTCTCGGCCTCAAAGAAGCTATCTTTGAAAAACCCGATGAATCGTGCCGACACTTGAAACCGTTATATGTTAAGGGGCATATTAACGGAAGGCCGATTTCTAGGATGCTTGTAGATGGTGGAGCTACTGTAAATTTAATGCCATATTCAGTTTTTAAGAAATTAGGCAAAGAGGACAGTGAGCTTATGAAGACTAATTTGACGCTTAATGGATTTACCGGCGAGCCAACTGAAGCCAAAGGCGTCATCTCAATGGAGCTTACTGTTGGGAGCAAAACTTTACCTGCAGCTTTCTTTGTCGTCGATGTGCAAGGTAATTATAGTGTTTTATTGGGTCGTGACTGGATTCATGCTAATCGTTGCATTCCTTCCACCTTGCATCAAACTTTAGTACAGTGGGTAGATGATGATATAGAAGTCATTCAAGCAGACACATCGGCTTATGTTGCTTTGGCCGATGCTTCAGCTGATTGGCAGCATGGTAATATTCAGTGTTTAACAGGCATAGATCTTTCTGATTATGACTATGTTAGTGTTACTAAGGATGGTTTTGTACCTGTGTCTGTACAGCCGGCTTGTGCAGCCCGGCTTAGCAATATGATGTTATAAATGGATAAGGAGCATAGTTTGGATTGGTTGGCAGAACGAGCAGAGCATTATCGGTCAAGTAAGAACGATATGTGTGAAGCTATTGATGATTTTGATGAAGTAGAAAAATTAGGATATGGTTTTACATCGGCTGATTCATTAGAGGAAGTGGACATAGGTAGTGGTGATATTCCTAGGCCGACATTTGTGAATAAAAACATGGCGAATGACTGCAAAGCCAAAATGATTGAGTTGCTTAGAAATTATGTTGATTGCTTTGCATGGGAGTACCACGAAATGCCAGGCCTTAGCCGAGAGCTAGTAGAGCATCGGTTGCCCATTAAATCTGGTTTTAGGCCTCACAAACAGCCACCTAGAAGGTTTAATCCTAATATGTATGACCGTATTAAAGAGGAAATAGACCGGTTATTGAGAGCTGGTTTTATTAGGCCATGTAGATATGCCGAGTGGATATCCAACATTGTGCCAGTTGAGAAGAAGAGTAGTGGCAAATTACGCATTTGCGTTGATTTTAGAGATTTGAATAAAGCTACTCCAAAAGATGAATATCCCATGCCTATAGCCGACATGTTGATTAATAATGCTTGGGACATAGAGTTGTTAGCTTTTAGATGGCAATGCTGGTTATAATCAAATTTTATGGTCAAGAAGATATGTCTAAAACGGCCTTTAGGTGTCCTGGTTTTGTAGGATTATTTGAGTGGGTTGTCATGACATTTGGTTTAAAAATGCCGGCGCTACGTATCGTGAGCTATGAATTTAATTTTCATGACTTACTCGGTATCATACTAGAAATATATATTGATGATGTAGTAGTTAAATCGGATAACGTGGATCATCATTTGGCCGATTTGACATTAGTATTTGAAAGGATGCGTCGGTATGGTTTAAAAATGAATCCACTCAAATGCGCTTTTGGCGTGTCGACTGGAAAGTTTCTAGGATTCCTCATACATGAGAGGGGAATAGAGATAGATCCTGCTAGATTAGAGGCCATTCAAAGAATAAAGGCGCCAGAATGTAAAAGAGACGTGCAAAAATTCTTAGGAAAAATAAACTATTTGAGAAGATTTATATCTAACCTGTCTGGGAAAATTGACGCATTTACACCCATACTTCGGTTAAAGAAGGAAACCGAATTTACTTGGGGGGCAGAACAACAGAGAGCCTTTGATGAAATTAAGAAGTATTTGTCTACTCCTCCTGTTTTGAGGGCACCTAAAGCCGGGACGCCGCTTCGCTATATATTGCTGCGGAAGATGGTGTTATTGGTTCTGTATTAACGCAGGAGGTAGAAGGCAAAGAATTTGTTATCACTTATTTGAGCCGACGTCTTCTGGGAGCAGAGACAAGGTATGTATTTATTGAAAAATTGTGTTTATCCTTGTATTATGCTTGTACCCGTTTAAGGCATTATTTATTGTCCAGTACTTGTGTGGTAACTTGTCAGACCGATGTTATTAAGTATATGTTGCAAATAGATTTTAAGTGGTAGAATCGGAAAATGGGCTTATGCATTGGTAGAATATGATTTGGCTTATGAATCTTTAAAATCCATGAAAGGCCAAATTGTAGCAAATTTTATTGTAGATCATAGAGTTGATAATGGTATGGAGCTGGTTAGTTATTTGTCTGTATCTCCATGGAAGCTATATTTTGATGGCTCTACTGCATGTATGACAGGTGTTGGTATTGTCTTAATTTCACCTAGAGGTGCTATTTTTGAAACATCGGTCCGTTTGGAATATTTTTGCACTAATAATCAAGCCGAGTATGAAGCACTTTTATTAGGATTGCAAATTTTAGAATCCATGGAAGTAAAAATATAGAAGCTTTTGGTGACTCGTTATTAGTTGTGCAGCAAGTTTCGAATTTATCGGTGCCTTGATGGTTCATTGAATAGATATTTAGAAAAATGTTTAGAGATCGTATCAAACCTAGATGATTTTACTATCAGTCATATATCTAGAGGAGATAATTTTAGAGCTAATGATCTTGCGCAACAAGCATCCGGTTATCATGTTAGTAGAGGCAAGCTATTTGTGATAGAAAACCGATGCACAAAAATGTTCTGTTATATGGCGAACAAGCAAGGCAAAGATTCGGATGTTTTAGAAACGGCAAATATGGCTGAATTCAATGATGGAGAAAACCTTTACTTAGTTATTTAGAAAATCCCAAGAAATCAGTAGATAGAAAAATTCGGCGACAGGCTTTAAAGTATACATTGCTTGATGGAGAATTATATCGC
Source organism: Dendrocalamus sinicus (assembly GCA_036346575.1). NCBI lineage: Eukaryota > Viridiplantae > Streptophyta > Magnoliopsida > Poales > Poaceae > Dendrocalamus > Dendrocalamus sinicus. The sequence continues at coordinate 30,559,664 of CM070654.1, read as the reverse complement.
CGAACTGTAGAAGGATTGCTTTTAAAGTGTTTAAGTTCAGACCAATCTAAAATTGCTATGGGTGAGGTACATGAAGGTATTTGTGGCACACATCAGTCAGCCCATAAGATGAAATGGTTGTTGAGACGAGCTGGTTTTTATTGGCCGACTATGTTAGAAGATTGTTTTAAATATTATAAAGGTTGTGAGTCCTGTCAAAAATTTGGTGATATACAATTGGCACCAGCTGCCGTGTTGCACCCTATTATTAAACCATGGCCGTTTCGTGGGTGGGGTTTAGATTTTATCGACCGATATGCCCTGCATCTTCTAAAGGTCATCGCTTTGTTTTAGTAGCTCTGATTATTTTACAAAATGGACAGTGTTTGTTCCTCTTAAAAATATGACACATAAAGAAGTAATTTATTTTATCTTGGTGCATATTATTCATAGATTCGGCATACCACAGACTTTAACGACTGATCAAGGGTCGTCTTTCGTGTCTCATCAAGTACGTGAGTTTGCCGAATCATTGAAAATTAAATTACTTAATTCTTCACCATACTATGCTCAGGCTAATGGGCAAGCCGAGTCTAGTAATAAGATTTTAATCAAACTTATCAAAAGAAAATAGAAGAATATCCTAAGAGATGCCATGAGGTTCATGCGAGGCATTATGGGCTCATCGTATATCTAAGCATGGTGCTACAAAAGTAACACCATATGAGTTAGTATATGGGCAGGAGGCCGTTTTACGATTGAGGTGAATCGACGCTCTTAGGTTGGCTGCAAAATGATTTGTACCGTGGATTATCATGACTTAATGATGGATAGAATAGACGGTTACGGATGAGAGGATAAAAGCTTTGAGAGAAATTGAGAAAGACAAATTAAGAGTAGCTAAGGCCTATAATAAGAAGGTAAAGAAAAACCGTTTCAAATTGGAGATTTAGTATGGAAGACGATTTTACCTATTGGGTCAAAGGATAATAAGTTTGGAAAATGGTCTCCAAATTGGGATGGTCCGTATAAAGTTATAGAAATTGTTCCTGAAATAGTTATTTTGTGCAAAATTTGCATGGAGAAAGGTTGCCTAGAGCACTTAATGGAAAATATTTAAAAGGTACTATCCAAGTGTGTGGCAAAATGCATGAGAAAATATGGCGGTGTTTGCAGTACCATCGTCCTGAGAAATATTATTTATGGTCGATACTGCTTATCGCCTTAGACTTTATAACATGGCCGATAATAAATTATCGCCCTTAGACATATAAACATGGCCAATGGATGTGTTGACATTGGCCTTGTTGGTCGAGCAAGTAATTCTTATTTTTGGCACACAAGTGTTGCCAAAAACAGGGGCATGTGTTGATAATCAAATTTGGCTTGACAATCATCGTAAAGCCGAAAGCAAGTTAACAAGGAAACGCGTGCGAGATATCATGGTCGTGAGTAGTTACGATCACGGCAAAGCAAGTCGAAGCCGGTGGGCGATTACGACCACGCTGGTCGTGGTCGGCGATTCACGACCACGATTGGCGGTCGCTGGGTGGTTTTACGACCACGCTGCAGCATTTACGACCTTGTCATCACTAATCGGAAACCGGTGGACCGACACGACCACGCTGGCGTGGTCGGCGGTACGACCACGCGTTGGCGGTCGCGGGTGGTTTTACGACCACGTTGCAGCATTTACGACCATTAATCGGGCCGGTGGACCGACACGACCACGCTGGCCGTGGTCGGCGTTACGACCACGTTGGCATGGTCAAAAGTGGCTCAACCATTTTGGATCGGGACGCTACGACCACGATTGGCCATGATCGAAGCCGGTTCACGACGATGACATCAAGGTTGATAGTCGGCAGTTGAACTTACGACCACGGTGGGGTCTACGACCATGGTGGAGTATACGACCACGTTGGAGTCTACGACCACGTCGGAGGTTACGACCACGACGGAGTCTACGACCACGTTGGAGGCTACGACCACGGTGGGGTCTACGACCACGTTGGAGTATATGACCACGTAGAAGCCCACGACTGCATTGAAGGCTACGACCATACTAAAGGTGGTCGCAAGGAGTTCGATCACGATTTGGAAACTCTGACAGATATAACGAGAAAGCGGTTAAAAATTTGGGAATACTGAATCGTTATGGGAAGTTATCTGCAGAGGATTCGACAGCGGAGAAGCAAAGAAGAGAAAGAAATCGGGCTCATTAGCGGATGTGATTAATTTGTTTTTACTTGCCATAAATCTTAATTTGATGCCGATTTTATTTGCCATAGACCAGGCACCCTATAAATATGAAGGGTAAGGCCGATTGCAGAAGGATCATCAGACAATCGATACAATATTATTTTTGTACCTTTGTTTTTCTTAGTCTTTAGATTAAAGTAGTTCTTGTTTCTCCATCAATTACCTTGTTGACGTACGGATCAATTTCGTGCGGCAACAGTATCTTTTTCGTTTTGTGGGAAAAAAATCCCACAATATTCCTAAAAAGAAAAAAATTCTAGAAATTCTCACATTAATCGAAAGAAAAAGAGAAAAATCTCCATCACTTATTTTGAAAGAGTCATATTATAACTATGTATATTAATCATATATAGATATTAGAGTTATATAACAATTATAATTGTATTTCAATTATATAAAGTAGAGTTGTATATCAAAGATAATTGTATTATAGTATTTAGCTGCGTATTTGCGCAAGTAAATATGCTAGTTAGTCTAATAAATAGTTATTACTAAAAAAATAAAGTCAAAAGCTGATTGAAAATCTAAAAATAGAGCCTAAGCCATTATCAATGCGTTATGCGTAGAATGAGAAAACGCCGTGAGAGTTGAAGCCACTGGGGTTAAAGAAAATATATATATATATATATATATATATATATATATATATATATATATATATATATATATATATATATATATATATATATATATATATATATATATATATATATATATATATATATATATAGTTTATATGAGGTTCTATACTTCTATTTGTACTTCTTATCTGATTTCAGTTCAAAAGCATCTTCTTCATGAATTTTGGATTTTGTATGTTGATTATACTTCATAAAGTTATAATATGTTATATTTGAACTCTTATACTATGTACTTTGAATTTTTAAATTCATAGTTTTGCACCTCTATTAAATCCTAAATCTACCACTAGAAGGAGGCAGTGGCGTAGCTAGGATATAAAGTCTGTAAGATCAAATATAGAGTTTTTCAGTATCTATGAAGTCAATTCTCTAAAATAATATAAACTTCTATGTAAATTTTTATAAGGCTATTTTGTAAAAAGGTATGGACTCAATCCACCCTACAACTCATGTGTGGCGGACACTGGGGGAGGGATGTCTAGTGTTTACGAGCTGGCCGCTTTTGTACTGCCCGCTCAAAACGGCCCACCGCAGCCGCCACGCGCACGGCAGATTGCCCAAACAGCAGCGAAGCCCAGGCCGCAAGTCGTGCGCGGCGCAGGCCGAGCCGCCAAGGCGAGTCGGCTCGGGCGGCTTGGAAGGCGAGGCACCACGCCGAAACATATGTTAGCCCGGCCCGGCCCACAGGCCGAACGCATGTGCGCGCGGTGGAGTTTTAAAGCCCAAACCTCCAGCCGAACGCCCGCGGTGGCCAGTCGGAGGCTAACTAAACCCGGGCGTTGAGATTACAATTTGTTTGGCAGATTAGCACGAGCAGACGAGACGACTGGGGCTTGCTGTCAGTTGGAAGTTAAGAGCCAGCCAGCTGACGCGACACCTTTCGTCGATTAATGCATTCTCCTTTTTCTCCTCGTCGTGAATGCCCGCTGCCCGGCAGAGCCGGAGTGCATATATAAGCATGGCATGTGAGACCATACATGCAGTATCATTCCTCGACCTCGATCGGCGCCGGCGTCGGAAAAGACGGACCACGATGTTGCGCTCACGAGTCACGAACTCATGATCGACCTTCCACTTATGTATCTCATACATCTACAGCACGCTAGCTGGCTAGGAGGTGGCGCGCGCCCACACATTTTTTTGGAGTCATGTGTGAATGCAACAGATTTGTGCGTGGATCGTGCCGTGTTTTTGTCTCTCTCTCTCAGCGAGGCCACGACCACGAGCATGCAGATTATACGTACGTTTGTCACAAGATTGAAATAAAGGCCAGTGCACTCGCGTGTCAGCACCGGAGTCGACATGTACGTGGGTGCAATGTCTAGGTGGCGGCAGGCGGACCAATATAATCATTCTTGGTTTTTTCTTTTATACTATGACTGTCTTTTAACTATCGTTGAAAATTTTTATTTATAATTTTGAGATGGTACCAAATGATATATATAGTTTTAGACTTAAAAAATAGTTTTAAAAAAACCTATTTATTTTAATTTTTAAAGAAACTAAAAACGAAAAGAAAAAAGACAAAAACGAAGTCAAAGGTTGGGGACACCTACATGTGCACGCTTGTCGCAAAGCGGGAGAGGCGAAAGCATACAGTGCGGAGAAGAAGCCGTTATGTGCATGCATGCAAAAAAAAAGAAGCTCTCGAGCGTGACGACATACCGTACGGTACGTGTCGCACATATGTTTGCCTGCTTGGTTGAGTTCACTTTTTCGCTGCCTCGGGTCGGTCACCACTGCTTGCCCATCCCTCCGTGTGTGCGTCGGTCGGGCTACTGTTTAGACTCGTCGGCGAGCAGCCCTACCATCGTTCATGTTCCGTGGCAAGCTCCTCCATCTATCGGCCGCTATTTCTGCCTGAGCACTCTGCTCGGGCTCTCACCAGCGGCTCGCTTCGCCACTAGATTAGTACATGTAGATGGATACAACACCATGATTTTAGACTATATTTATATTAACTTTTAAAAACTACTTTTCTGTAGTATCTAACTTCTAAACAGAGTATCTTTTCAAGACGAGGTTAACTAGTTGATTGTAATATATACTATAATAATTTCATTTATATCGGTCAAAATTGTACACAAGTGTTTCTCTATAAACTGTTACTATTTATAAACTAAAATAAAAACTAAAATGAACAGGCCAGATCGAGGGAAAATAATTCCAAGCTTGCGGAGCCAAACCATCAATCAGACAATCACGATACTTGGGCTCGATCGGTAAATTAAAATCCGGAAAGCTCTACCACGCATACATCACCTTGCGAAGTTTTGCGTGGATCGATCGCACCTGTAACTGGAGTACTGGATAGACGCAACCCACACATACTGCTTAGGTCCTGTATTAGCTTCTAGAAAATATTAAAAGACGATACAAATACTCAATTTTATTTCTTTTACTATTGTCTCGTTCTAAACATAAAATAGAGGGTTACATATCTATCATCTATCTTTACTCTTCTTCTTGCTTCCGTCATATATATACATCTTTTTTCTCATTTTTTTTACGTTACTCATCTCTTCTTTTAAAAGCTTTTTTTTAAAACACTGCTATTTATTTAAAAAAAAAACCAACTATCGGCAGACGACCGGACGAGCATGAGGCACAATGTACAATGCGAGAGGCGAACTTCCCTTCCATGACCCATCAGGGTCATCTCCACACGCGGCCTATGCCCACAACGCCGGCATATACGCACATATATACATGTTTGTTTTTGCTTTCTTTTTTTTTCTCCGAAAGTTCAAAAATCAAACGCCAAAATAAGATGGCCTCTTGAAGTGGATTTTTCAAAAAAATTGTTGAGTTTAAAATTACATACGTCATTCACATCGACGTCTTCATCGTCTGCTGACGTGTCAAAAAATATAGATAAACAGCTATCAGCTATATAGCTAAAAACCATTAATCACAGTATGGAAAACACCCTGTGATGCGGTCAGTCCTAATACGTGCGTGCCATCGCCATTGGCCACGCCCGGAAGAGCGGTTGATGCCACGAAAAATAGACTAACACCGATCGAGAACAGCAAAGCAGCAGTGCGAACCCGCAAACGCTACGTAGAAGGACGGGCGGATGGATGGACAGACACGGACGTGAGGCGAGAGCCGGCGCAAGAGCACGTTGAGAGGCCACGGCCAGAGATGCCCCTGCCCTGCCCCGCCCCGCAATGCCGGAGTTTGCGAAAGACGGGGGGCAGAAAGCGGCCGAACGGGCGGGCGGGCGGCGCGGGCGTACGTACGGCCGGCAGAGACGGCGCACACATGCCGAGCAATAACTCTGGCCGGCGGCGACTCGTGGCGCATTCTCGTCGCGGTTATAGCGTTTGGAGCTAGCTCAAGCTTTCGGGCCGGCCGAGTCGGGAAGGTCGGATCTGCGTCGCGTTGGGGCCGGTCGATCGGAGGGAGTGGAAATAAATAGCCGGGGCTACCGGCGAGCGTGGCAGCTATGTGACGGCCGCGGCAGGGGAGGGCAGGCGTGGCCGCGGCCAAAAGGAATGTCCCGACACGTCGCTGGTGCGGACAACTGACGTGATCGGTCGTCGCCTTTGTACTTTAGCGCGCGCGGCCCGTCCGTACGTGTGGGCACCTGTCAACTCTTGCCAACCATTATTGGCGTGCTAGCATGTATATTTGCTAGCTGCAGGCCACCGTGTACATTGTCTTCAGTGCAATGTACGTACTGCCGTGTATGCATGTATGGCCTCTCACACACTAATTCACGTGTCAGAATGGAATCTACATACACATGAACACAGGTACAACTTGTTGAGTAATATGAAAATTTCCCTCTTTCCAGATTAATGAAATTCCGGTGTAGGGGCCTACCTATAAGAGATATAAGGGAGGGGATATGGTCAATTGTCCGATCAACCGAGAAAAGGGATCAGATTGTGTTCTCCTCTTCTTGCGTTGGACTTGGTTCGGCGGCTGGTGCGGCACCGTTTCCCTCTCCTCTTATTTCGGATTTCCCATCTTGTCTTTAAAATCGAGCCATGGGAAAGCTTTCAAGCGGCGCAATCAAGAGAACATATCGAGATGTAAGAGCAAGGGGTGGCGTCTTTCCTTGTCTCCTGTGTGGTTTGCTCCGGCGAACTTACTGGGGTCTCGGTGATTTCTACGTCGGTGAGGCTCTGCTGATTCTCTGTGGTGTGGTCGGCCTTGGTTGTTGGTCGATCTGCCGCTGTCATCCAGCCGTGGTCGATTTGCCGTGGTCGGTCAACCATGGTCGATCTACCGTGGTTGACTTGCCATAGTCGATTGGTCATGATCGACCTGCAGTGATCGATCTGCCATGGTTGAGTTGCTTCATCCGATTGGAGATTGCGTTAGCTTTGTGCGGCAACACTTCCATCTCGGCTTCACGATTTGGTGAATACTGATTTATGAAGTTAAGCATTGTATTTCAGTTAATCTCTTTGGCGATATCCAGGCATACGCCGGTGATTGGTTTTCTGGGACATCGTCCTCGCGACAAGCCTTGCCCTTACTGTCATCTCAGTAGCTTGGATTACCACCGCCCAGTAAGCTATTTTTTACATTCTTAATTCCTATTATGCATATGTTTTCCATGCTGGTGTGATATCTTCATTTAATTATCTCTTAAATCTATGATACTTACCAGCACTGGGAGTACTTTGCACAATAGATTGTGGGCTTTTGAGATTACTCGATGAGGAAATTAGTCATATTTAATATCATAGTGACAGTTTAGAGATATTCTGCTAGTTTGGTTTGTTTATTATACTTCAAGTTAGTGCATATTCTTTGCTATTCTATTTTGGTCTTAGCCTGAAGTCTGTTGATTCAGACATAGTACATTTTGTCTCTGTTCTGAATATTGTCGATAATAGATTAATACTGTAGTAGTTCATTTCTGCTATATGTTTTGATTAGAATATGTAATTGATTTAGTCACTACTCTGAATTAATGTTTAGATTGACAAACTAACAGAATATAAAATGATCGTCACTTAGATTGTTGATATATTGACTAGAATTGAGAAGGCCAAGTTGAGAACTTGAGTAATTCCTCTGCTGAAAGCAAATTCACACTAAATAGCATATGTGCTATGCAGACTTCAATTGCCCACTGCCTTGATCAATTAAGCATATTGTTTTGTTTAAATGACTTGAATGCTATGTCAATCTCAAGAGACATTTTCTTCATGTTATTTATTTCCTGTTGGTCATATGCTTTACTATTATTGCTTATATCTGGAAGTAATCCAAAAATAATGCTAAAACTGCTTAATCTCCAACAATTCAGAAAACCAATTCTTGCTGAAATGGCTTCATCATCTGATTTCGTTAAACCAGAAATATTTGACAGCGCTAATGTTAAGCATTAGCAAGGCAAGACAAAGATGTGGTTAATTGACCTAAAATTATTTTCTGTCATTTCAGATCCTCCAGGTTTTCCTTTGAAAGACAAAGATGTTAAGCAACGTTGGAAGATAGTTTGCCATGACATGCTCGTCTCCTCCTACCGCTCGAATTGCGATCATGTAAATTTGAAGAAACCCGATGGGATTCTAGGACCCATCGAATTTCTCCATGTTTACTGGGCAAAATTGTAGTAGCCAGCACATTGATCAGAGTTCACGAATGAAGGCCCGACATCTAGTAACGAGTTCCTGATGCCTCCTTTCCGAGAAAGTTGGCATCACCAGCGATCCTACTCGACGATGCTCGATAGTGGATGGACCCGACCTGTAGTAGGTCTTGTCCATACGAGGGTAGTACTCCTCGTACTCCATCTGCTGCTGTAGATTCCATGCTTGAAGTGGTGATCGATCACCTCCTCAGTAGACCCGCCAATCTAGAGTAGTTTAATAAACTCTCCTTCGGCTAGAGTTACGGTTAGGAGACCGTCGTGACCTGTCATCATGTTGAATCTCACGGGGTGAGTTTTGTGAATGACTAGATGCAGTCGTACCTATCTGACTCATGGAGTTATGCTGGTGAGGTTGCTCAAATCTGGCTGTGACACCGCAGAGTGTTCGCGCGATTCCCTTAGTGAAGTGGTCATAGCTTGGTGCCCGAGCAAGCTCTTGGGTCAGATTTTTGAGCAAGTCATTGATACATTAAAGCTCTCGAGCCTTTTCTGATTGGTAATGGGCATGCCCAGGTAAAGACCTCTAGGCTGTCAGTCATCTCCTTCGTGCAGTCTCGGGATCCTCAATTTCTGAGGCTGGTTGTGGCCGTCTTAATGGAGAGCGATTATTTCTAGGATTTCTCCCATGCTCATCAGAAAACCGACCTGGTTCATCAGTGGAGGTCTCCTCGCCATCCTAACGATGGGTGGCAGGGTGTGACCGACGGGGAGGATCCTTAGGTCTTCTTCCGAAAGAATGATCAGAATCTGCGGGGAGGGCAAAGACCTCCTGTTTAGAATCTCCACTTCCGATAGAGGACCCCTCGCTTGAAGAATGGTCTAGCAAGAGTGCATCATAGCTTGGAGTAAACCCCACCAAGCAGAGAAATTCTGGGTTATAACCGTCTCCTATTGGAGTTGAACCATACGAGAGTGTGAATGGACTCGCAAGGAGCCTACCCATGCTCTCTACATGGACAACTGGAGAGTTACAATCACCAGTTGATGATGCATTTCTAAAATGACAGACTTTAGGGCTTGCTGAAACTGCTAGAGTAGTCACTGGGGGACACGAACACTTGGGGATGGGCTCCTCGTCATGTTGCAAGTTCTATTCATGGTCGGATTAACCCTTACCATTCGGGGAAACTGGTTCCTTCATCTAGTGTACTGCTGCGGGGGATATGGATCCCTCCTCAGTCTTTCCCGCAGTGGGGTCTCTGAGATCTCGGGATGGATCTCTGGGGACAATCTCACCATCGGAAGCAAGCATTGTTTGCTCATCGTCATAGCAGGCATCCATGTCGAGATCTGCATAATCGACCAAATCAAACCAGTTCTCCTCGTTCTACTCGTCTACCATGAGGGCATTAGAAAAAAGAGAACTTACCGACAAGAAACTTACTGGAGTCTTGGAAGAAATCTCCCCACGGATGGTGCCAACTATCGGCATTTTAATACCGATCTTACGTATGATTTGTTTGGATTCGGGGGAAACTCTAGAAGACTCGGACTATAAACATGCAAAGTAGAGACACATGAATTTTTATACAGGTTCAGGTCTTCTCTTAAGAAAATTATAACCCTACATCCTGTGTGGCTTTTTCTCAGAGAAATTGATTACAACTGAAAGTAATGCAAAATGTCTAGCACTATATCCTGATCCGATATCATTCTATCTCTTTCCCTCTGGCATTTCCCTTTATATAGTTGACAAAGCGACAGCCGTTGTCCTACGCCAAAAGACGTCTCAATGCTTCAGGAGATAACCGTCTAGCGGAAGTTATTGTCAGAGAGACGTGATGACCCGTTCGTCATGCAACGGTTTGTTGTCAGAGAGAGATCATGTGCGATTAGTAGGAATAAGCACACGTTCTAATCGTCTTATCAGATAGATCTACTATGCCATAGGTTGTCGTAGACAAACTAGTCAGAAATAGACTAGTCGCAGTAAGGCCCCACGACCACAAGGTAGTCGTAGGACAATTCACGACTACGTGGTTGTAGAAGAACTTATGACTAGATGGTCACAGAAGGACTTACGACCAATGAGTGATCGTAGAAGGATATACGACTACATGGTCGTGGAAGAACTTATGACTAGATGGTCGTAGAAGGACTTATGGCCAATGAGTTGTCGTAGAAGGACTTACGACCACCCTGTGAAATCTCTCCCTTATCGATAAGGGGTATATTTGGAGAATATAATAACGTAATAATAAGAGGATTATTGTATCCTCGTCAAGTCAGTACTCTGAAGGAATGTTTAGATTGACAAATTAGCGGAATATAAAACGATTGACACTTAGATTGTTGATACATTGACTAGAGTTGAGAAGGCCAAGTGGAGAACTTGAGTAACTCCTTTGCTGAGAGCAAATTTACGCTAAATAACATGTGTGCTATGCGGACTTCAACTACCCGCTGCCTTGATCAGTTAAGTATGTTGTTTTGTTTAAATGATTTGAATGCTATGTCAGTCTCAAGAGACACTTTCTTCATATCATTTATTTCCTGTTGGTCATATACTTTACTGTTATTGCTTATATATGAAATTAATCTAAAATGATGTTGAAACTGATTAATCTCCGACACAACTCTCTAAAAATCGATCAAGAACCTTTTTCCAAGTTGGAAATGCAGAGGGAGGTGTTTACTGTATTATTCTCCAAAAATCTTGCTAGGGTTGTCGTAGCTAGGATTTGATTATTCTAGCAGATTTTTAGATGACGCGACGCAACGAAAGCTAGCTATCTAGGACGATGTGTGTAGGCCACTATGCGCGCATTATGTAAGCTAGCAATCGCCTCAGCGTAAAGCAGGTGATCTGGAAATCGTGGCGCACAGCCAAGTCTCCAAGATCTTGCCGGATATGAACGGATATACAACAGTGCATTATTCAAAGCAGGCGAGCCCCTTTTGACCGCGCCACTTAGATCTCGCGATTCGTCGGTACGTACGGCAACTGATATGCTTATTGCTGTCGTTAAACGCAACAGTGCTACGCGTTCTTGCGTCGCCACCCACTGCCTGCACCCGAGTTAATTTTTTATTGTTTAGTTTCGTCTTCAGAGCTTCTGATTTCTAACTTATTTTTTATTATTTATAAATTTTATCTTTTTCTAAACTTTTAGTTTTTTAAAGCTTTTTTGCCTGTTCTTTTTTTCCGTATTCGTTTGTGTTATCCGTGATGAGCTAGCATATTTTTTCTATTTTTAATTTTTTTTAAATTTAATTACACCAAATAAGGCACCTTCAACTACAGTGAAATTTCAGCCGCTACAGTGCAATTTCAGCCGTAAGCCACAACTTTTCAGCCCAACTGAGCGGGGCTAAGTGGCCGACCATAGAAAAGGCTAACTACCTCGTAACGGGCCCCTTAATTTGCTACACTTGTAGTTGCTTTGTGATGAGCTTTGTGATAGTCGACGTGGTGCACTAGTAGTTGCTAGCATGCAGCGATGTCGATCCATGACGACCGCCGGCCACGGGCGGTACCGCTTCCGTGCCAGTGACGGAGCCACATTGATGTATGGAGATGTAGTTGCACTCTTAAAATTTTTGTGCAAAAAATAGATATATACCTTCTTTAATATACAATATATATACTAATATATTCCTGACAACCTATTATGTCCAATAGGCAACAAGTAAACCTATTAGCCCAAGTGCCAACCCCATCCTCACTTAGTCGATCGGCCACCCCCACTAGAGATTCCCCAATCAGCCAAATCCTTCAGGTTTCTGCTCTAGTGCAGCAGCTGAGCTTAAGCTTAGGCATGTGGCTCTGCTCACGCGTAGCTCATCGTTGCCGCTGCCAGCGACCACCAGGCACCAGAGAGGAAAATGTAAACCACAGAAGTCATCAAGCCAAGTCTCGATCTCGTGCTTCCCAATTCGTAGATATATTATTATGATTTTTCTCATCTACATTACTCTGGGTTAACCGTGAAACGACGATAGATCCATGGCGACATTGGTGTCGAAGCTGGCGCAGCTGTAGTCAAAGGTGTGCAAGGCGATGAGGTTGGCGGTCAAGCACAGGCACGTGTACCACAAGACACTTATTGAAAGGAACAAGCAGTATGTCGTCGACCCACTCACCATCGAGAAATGTCATGAGCTCTCCAAGCAACTCTTCTACACCCGCCTTGCTAGGTCTCCTACACTCCTGACTTATTGTGTCTTATTTTTTACTGCCAGTTCTTCTATGCATTTGAGTCATTGATGTCGATTAGCTTCTTGAATCTTGAATGTTGGTAGATCGTTTCCTCATGCTTATGTGTTAACTAGCTTTGATGGGATGATTTTCATGATAGTCATAGATTGTTGTATATAGATTGGTCTGAGACATCAGAAAGTAAATTGCTCCTTTTTTGTCTTTAGGTTTAAAAAGATGATCGCAACAATCAAAACCTGAAAGGGAGTTGCAGGACTTATGATCAATTTTAACAAGCTAAGAAATAGAATAGATGAATAATATTTAAATGATTGCTTATTTATCTACATTAAATACTATGGCATTTACATTAAATACTATTCCGTGCGACGTCTCTCTGCGGACGACTCGACCTCCCGGTCGCTTTCCGCGGCCATGCGACGGAGTCAAGTGCCCGCGCGTGCTAATATTTCGCGGCACTTGTACTTGCGCTTACGTGAGAGGCATAATTGATCGATCAATCCATCATGTATATATGCGCGGATCAATGCATGCAGCACTAATTCAGGTTCAGCATCGAACGACGCTGCAGCAGATCCTGCCTGCCCTTGCGTCGCTTCACTTCACTTGACAGCATCGTTGGAAAAGCTAGCCATCGTAGTGTCCCAGCAAAAGTAAAAAAGAACTTTGTTTGCTAAAGTGGCCTTTGACCAGGCAAGGCTAACTAATAAACAGTCAAAAGGTAATCGAGGTACGAAAAATTGAAGCTGGCTGCGGGCCGAGATGTAGCTCCACTTGTCAAAGTGCAGACGATCAAAATAGTTGATCTTACGAATTATATAAAAAAAACTGAGCTTTATAGAAGAATTTAGAAAGGGGACTTATCTTTATTGGTATATCAGGATTACAGTATGCTCTCGTAGAGGATTACAAAGGGATGTTGCTAGATCTAACTTTGCTATTTCTTACCTCCATTGTCTAGTACTTGATCTTCTGTGCCTTCATATCCTCCGATAATGCTTAAATAGTGCTGAAGAGGTGTCAATTGTCCTACTAGAATAGACGCCTTATCGATTCCTCACGTATGGCCGAGCAAGCGGTTGTTGTTAGCGAGAGATATCTGACCAAAAACTCTCGATTGGTTATTTGTTAGTGGGAGAAGATCATAGCAACAACCGTGAGACGGTTATTTCCGAGGCCTAGGGCCAAATCATCGTGCAAACAGTTATCGATTGTTTATTCATCAGTAGGAGAAGATTGTAGTAACAACTGTGAGACACTTATTGTTGGAGGCATAGAGTCGAATCATCATGCGGTTATTGGAGTTAGGAATACACATGCCCACATGAGAAATTGTTTGAAGTTAACCCCAGTTATTAGTTCATAGGATCTCTGAGTAGTGGCTGGTCGGGTTGTAGCACCCCACATATAGCCAAAGTGGAATACTACTATGGAACGTCATCGCCAAGATATAAAAGTAATAATAAAAGACAATAATAGAATTTCATACACAACTCAAAAACCTTAAAGTACTTTATTAATTAATCAACGGAAACTGTAATAGTGTTTGAAATATGGGACCGGTCCACTTCTAATCAAATGACAGATAAAGTAAATGGCAAAACTTGTGGCAAGCCACAGTGCTGAAATTTGAGTGCTCCCACCCATGCATGCTGCTATCAATCCACTGGCCTTTTACCTGAGAGGGAAAGAGCAAGTGTGAGATTTGAAAATCTCAGTAAGTACCCAACTACGGTCGCAACTCAAGAGTAAAACAGGTAATGCAACCATATAACATGAGAGTAAACATGACAAGTAAGCAATGCACATAAGGCAAGCAATGGACAAGTGATATCGGAAATACTGCCATAAATGAGAAATGAATAATAGGAGAACTGTGTATTAAGGATATTTGTTATGTGACAAGCTATGGTAAATTATTATACGGGTGCCGGCGACCTCATCCCACATACCCGGTTATACGAGAATAGCCCGGCACAACCTTGTCCTCGACTGTATAACCGCAGACGGGGTGTAATATCCTGTGTAACGAGAATGTACGGCCCCCCGTACGTTACCAGGTTGGGTGGAAATGACTCCTATATGTGGGTGGTCCCAGCGTGATAACCCTTAGTTTGTTATTTAGCAACTTATCCATGATACGATTAGAGAGTTGTGATGGAATTAAGATGTAGTTATGAGAGTGAAGGTTTGATACGACGAGACTAGAGACAAGGTTGATGATTCATGATGTTGGAAAAAGATCTGACAATAAGGAGGTTCCTAACCAGAGTCATACAAGGGTTGTCAAACAAACCATTCTTATTAAGTGATAATTGGTCATTAGTCAAGTTAAGGTATAATAACTAAATCAACAAAAGTTCACGAATAATAATCAACAATTAAAGATCACAAATGCAAGACATATCCATAACCGGCCAATGTTAAAGATTACTAGTGGTTAACCTTAATTTGAGCATGATTCGACGCAACCCTAATTACCATTTAAACGTCTGTTACAATCCTAACCACATAGAATTCTACGGTTAACAGCATACTAAATACAAGCAATTATTACTATCCACCTCAACATAAGAACATCTACTAAAATACAATGATTTGCGATAGGCAACAATATAGTGTAGCAATCAGTAATCGCGCTAAGGCAACAGATAATATGAGATATAGTGTGCGAAAGAAATAGGTTACGGCCGCGAGGTACTTGCCTTGAGCACGCTCGACGGACACGCTACACGAAGGGTCTGAGATGCGCAATTGCCCGGCTGCTCCCTCGACAGCTGCGTGAGAACCTACGGAGTGATATGGAAACCACCGATTAGATATAACGATTTTGATTAGGAAACAATAAGGAATAAACGACTGAAAGGAAATCGGCAGTTCGGCTGCGCCGTCGCTTTGGCTGGCTCCGGCCGCACGCGCGATACTGCTGCATGCATGCACACGGCGCGGCGCTGCACTGCGCGCTCCGCCAACCAACGCCGCCGCCATTGCTTGCGCGCGCGCAGCACCATGGCCGCGGCGAGCGCATGCAAGCGCGCCGGCGAACACGTGGACGTGCGGCGTTGGCGCTGCCGTGGTTCGCACCGCCACGGCTGCCCTCGCCGCCGCCGCTGCAGCGCGCCGGCGGCGGCGCGTCGCCATCGCCATCGCCATGGCTGTGCGAGCGCGCGGCGATCGTGAGCGGGCGTGCGGGAAGGCAGCGCCGCGTGGCCACCACGACCAGCCTCGCGCCGCCGCTGCGGCGCCTCGCCGCCGCAGCCGCAACCGCCATGGCCATGCGAGCGCAAGCGGCATGCAGGATGGCACCGCCAGCGTGGCGCCGCCGCGCCACCGCCGGCGACGGTGCCGCCGCCACCGAAGCCCCCAACGCCGGCGCCATGCGATCTCCATGCAGACTCATGCGAAGAGAGAGAGATTGAGGAGAGATATGTAGAGAGAGAGAGAGAGTTCACCGGGAGGAGACGGCGCAATAGGGAGGAAAAATAGTGATCCACTATTTAAGGAGATAAATTAGGGTTTTAGGTTTATAACTATTTGTTTGATTCATTCATTTTATATATATATATATATATATATATATATATATATATATATATATATATATATATATATATATATATATATATATATATATATATATATATATATATTTGAGTGTTACTGACTCTCCCCCTTAGAAAAGATTCGGCCTCGAATCGACTACTCCGAGATTAACTTGAGAAATTGAGAGTAACAGATGAAGGGAATAAGGAATCAAACTCGGAGAAAAGAGATCGGGGTACTTTTGCGCATTTGGACTCCAACTCCCAAGTAGCTTCACGCTCACCGATTGGACCACAATACTTTGACATAAGTGAGAGTCCGATGCCGCAGCTGACGTTCTTAGCGCTCCAAGATACGGACCGGTCGTGCCACGACAGACAAGTCCTCCGACACCTCCAAGGTGGGCAACTCCAGAATTTGATCAGGATCATTTAGATATTTCCTCAACATGGAGATATGAAAGACATTATGGACACCAGCAAGAGAAGCAGGCAACTCAAGACGATAAGCAAGCTTTCCTATCCTCTCCATGATAGAAAATGGTCCAACGTAATGAGGGTTCAACTTTCCTTTTGCCCCAAAACGGACCACTTCCTTGGTCGGAGACACCCTCAAGAGAACCTGATCGCCCACCTCAAACTCCAACGGCCGACGGGAACGATCGGCGTAACTTTTCTGGCGACTCTGAGCGGAAAGCAAATTGTTTCTGATGAGTTCAATCTGCTCCTTCCAATCCCTGACCTGCTGAGGTCCCAACAAGTCTTTCTCTCCAACCTCATCCCAGTGAAGAGGAGAGCGACAAGGTCGACCATAAATTCTATTATTGTCTTTTATTATTACTTTTATATCTTGGCGATGACGTTCCATAGTAGTATTCCACTTTGGCTATATGTGGGGTGCTACACGGGTAGTAATCCTCCGATCAGGGGCACTCAGGCAGTAGTCCTCTTAGGGGTGCAAATGGAGCAGATAGTTTCCAACCATCCATCCGATCGAAAGCATTTTGATCTAACTGAGGGGAAAAAAGGGATATCTGGCCATTTTTCAGATTTCAAGTTCAGAAACAGATAGTTTTCCTGGATATGAGATCAGATTCAGAATAGAAGTATCTGTCAGATTCAGAGCTATCCGGAATTTAATCAGATAATATCCAGTAAGCTTATCCCGGATATCCGATAAACTTTAGGCCCATGTGTCATGTCTTGGTTGATCAGCCCATGAGGCCATGGGCCTATGTATACGTGAGTAGCATCTCACTTGCCCAAAGTGGGCTAGAGAGGGAAATCGGCCTACGAGGCTTTTCCAGTATTAAAATTAGTTTTTATTTTTAGAAAATAGAGGACATCCAAATAAGCCAAAAAAATAGCAAATAAACTCAGAAAATTCCAAACAATTTAGGCAAATACTTTTAAATTTAATTGATGTAGTCAAATTTCTTGTTAAACTCCTAATGAGTTGAATTTTGGATATGTAGTACGGTTGATTGATCCTTTTATGTGAGCCACATATATGTTCTGTTTTTGCGCGATATTCGACTAAATATTCGTGACCAAGACTAATTGTATTCGAAGCGATATGTACTCACTCCGCATTCATGACCGAGACTATCCATATTCGTATTCATATCCGACATTATCCATGTTTGACTCCGTTTCAGAAAAAATATGGAATATGATATGGGATAAGCGAAATCCGTCCGTATTCGATTGCATCTCTAAGTCCTCCGACTAGGGGTACTCAGGCAGTAATCCACCAACTAGGGGTACTCGGACAATATTGCTTCAAATGATCTACGATCACAATAACCTGGGTCTTTAATTACATATTAAAGCCATATTTAATATATTATTCAATCCTTGTCAATTTGCAACAGGCAAACTGATGCTCCGAAAGGTTAAACCTACAGTTGCTTTATCTAATTAGTAAGGCATTGCTTTAGCAATGTCAAAAGGAAATAGTATTCTAAAAAAATTATTGCGATGCAACGTACTCAACCACGGAATGCTGATTTGCAGCTGCTTGCTGGTTTGGGAAGTGATGAACAGGCAAGGGTTGTTTGTTTATAGAAACTTATTCGAATATCTTAGGATGTATTACACTTCGAATAGGTTCCAGACGAGAGTTTTTTTTTCAGAATTTTCGGCCCGTTTGCAACATAGGCATTATTCTAGATCCCTGCGGGAATTAAACAGTTAGGCCTTCAAATGACCGAAAACCTATCCATTAGAGCAGAGTTCATCGGAAAAGTAAAACGTTCAACAACTATACAACAACTTTCATGCATGTTTGGAACAGCAATTTCTACTGATTCTTTTCTCGTAAGAAATGAATTGTTAATTTCTTGCGAAATTCCGGCGTTCTCAGTAAGCCTTAACTGAATTTAGTACCCGCCACTTCTCAGCTGGCGGGCGTTTGCAAGTTAGCATCTTCGTCAGATAAAGAAAAATGCTTCCTCGCAGAAGAAGAAGAAGAAGAAGAAGAAGAAGAATGCGGGAAACGACTACTGGCCACCCAACCCAACTACAATTAACATAGGAAACAATAGAGGGCGCTCTGCACAGGACCATGTCGGAGTATTGGACTGGCAGGTATGTGGACCGAGAACGTATCTTTCAGCTAAAAGCATCCTTGACTGAACGATGAAATATATTGGGGAGCAGATAACATTTTTCCAAATTAGCAAAGTTGCACTATGTTTTGCGACTGGATCAAGGTGGAGCATCCACATTTTCCACTTGACCAGCGTGTAGGAGCCAGTGGAGACATTGATCAAACTGAATGATCGCTGTCATTACGTGCGCTATATATGCTGCACTTTTCTTTTGTTGATAGCATCGTCGAGTGCGTCTATAACTAACCGGCCTTCATTGACAACAGTTAGGTTTCCTTCACTGTTTACAACAGAAAGGACTAACACTCAAGCTTGCGGTAATGAAATGCTCGGCATATATAAATCCACATTGCCACGATGTAATTTATTTACTTAATTAGGATACGTTTTACTGCGAATTGTTAGATGTATGACACAGACCTGCCAGGAAGTGACAAACGACCAAACCTGTAGCTGTAAGAACTGGTTGAGTCTCTGTTCATGGCGGCATGCACATTCTCAATACTTGGAATTACACACAGACAAGTACACAACGACCTCGGGAATGCAGGAGAGTAGAATGAGAAATAGAATGAGATCGATTAGTAGTACTGGTATCAGTACCAACTTGGTTGAGTTCTAACCCCAAGTGAGTAATTGCATTACCTAACGCAACAATACACCGTAGTATATTTCTCAAGCAATGTGGGGGGAGCGTGTGCTTGCTTGATCGAGCGCGTATTTGTATGTTTCGCATCGTGTGATCACGCGAAATCTATATAAATAAATATAAATATAGATAACCGGTGAGATTTAAGACAACTCTTTTATTTTAAGGGTAAGAAAATCCTACAATAATCCTAAAAATAAAATCTATAAATTCTAACATTAATTAAGAAAAGAGTAAAGTCCATTACCGGTCCTTAAATTTTTTTATGCTGTGTCATCCCGGTCCATAAACTTTTAAAGTATATCATCCCGGTTCTTAAACTTTCAAAGTGTGGCAATATTCTATGTAGTTGTAGCAGTGAACTTTTTATGCTGTGTCATCCCGGTCCATAGACTTTCAAAAGAAATTGCCACACTTTGAAATTTTATGGACCGGGATGACACAGCATAAAAAGTTTAAGGACCGGTAATGGACTTTACTC
Organism: Dendrocalamus sinicus; assembly: GCA_036346575.1. Taxonomy (NCBI): domain Eukaryota; kingdom Viridiplantae; phylum Streptophyta; class Magnoliopsida; order Poales; family Poaceae; genus Dendrocalamus; species Dendrocalamus sinicus. Next base: position 30,539,719 of record CM070654.1, on the reverse strand, counting down.
TTAAGAAAAACATAGTATTTCCACCACTTATTTTGGTGGGACTAAATTATAACGGTGCAGATTAATCGTATATTTATATTAGAGTTGTATAGTGAATACAATTATATTTTAATTATAGTTAGTAGAGTTGTATATCAAAGACAAATATATTATAATATCTAGCCGCATAATTATACGAATAAATCTGCTAGGGTAATGTGAGTATCCAGTCGCAGTACTCATAAAGTACTACTGCTAAGTGTCGCTAGCTAGGCTCTAGGAGACAGGTAAGCTTAAGTTGGATTAGTGACTAAGAATAACTCGCATGGATCTTGCCTAATGCTAGGTTAGGGGCGGGGTTACGGGGGACAGGAGCCGCGGCAAAGGGTTGGAGTAGTGGTGTTAGTCGTAAACAACATTATTGACTATTGAGTAAGCTGCATCAAAAGGAGATGCATTGCTTCTCGGGCCTGCCTGCCTGCCCTCTCCCAATTCCTTGAGCTGGCTAACTACGCATCGGCAACCTCTTGACTTTTTCTTTCTTCAGCTTAGCGTTTGACGTGATACTACCAGTACTGCACTTGGATTACTGAAGATCAACTCCTGTATATCATGCCTGTTATGCATTGCGATGTGAGAAATTAAGCAAGCGGTGGTTATCTGCTACATGATCACATCCGATCGATCGATCGATCCGTGTGCAGGCAGGACTCTGCAAATGGACTTTCCAATACGTATACCCCAGCTTAGAATGGAAGTGTACGTACCATGTTTTGCCTCTCTGTTTTGGCTTTGCTCTATTCTCTGCTTGGGGGCAGGGCAGGATGGTAAAGTTTGACGTGCACAATTTGTTTGCATATGACTATATGAGTATATAGTATAATCCAACGACGATGTCACTTTTGCTTTGCGAGTAGAAGAGATTAGGGATGGCACATGGGCTGGCTGCGCCAAAGTAGCGGGGAAAGCTGCGTCGCTTTTGATATTGTGTATGGTATTATTGGTTGTCTAACTCTCTCCCTTTTGCTTCCATGTGGAAAAAAGGACACGACCTGCCACTTGCCCATAGACTTTGCTGCAGTGGCTAGGAGTAAACTTGTTTAGCCACTTAATTAGCCCTCCAATTTAGCCAAATGTTGTTACATGTCTCGAATGGTTGCCGCTTGCCACAGAGCTTCCGTTGTTCAGACAGTTGCATTTTTCGCTGAGCTAGCTACCACCTCCGTCCATCTCGAATCAGTAATCACGCATCTAAAGCTGGACAATTTGATGACTACCTGTTAGAGAGGCATCGTTTTCTTAAGAAGAATAAGAATGGAGTACTGACTGTGCAATCTTCCCAAAAAAGATTGTAGTGTGTACCGATTTGCTAGATACAATATGTATGGTGATGTACCCACCCTTACCAAAGTGCCATTGTGCAGCATGATCAACTGTTCCCATGGGGCATTGAGAGCTGATACTACTTGATACAGCTGAGCACTGAGCCTGTGCGCGTGAAATTTGGACATTATTGGACCCTAAAATACCCAAAATTCCATTTTGGCCCCTGTACAAAAAATTCCACTTTGGACCCCTTCCCACCGCGGATCGCCCGAGCCGCCACGTGGCCCGATGCGTGCGGTCGGGGACCGCACGACCGCTCGCGCCGCTCCCGACCGCGCCATTGCCTCCCGACCGCGCGACCCGCTTGCCAACGCGCCGACCGCGCGACCGCCTCTCCAGCGCGCGATCGCTCGCCCAGTAGCGGCGACCGCCTCGCCTGCCAGCGCGCCCCGGTCCCGCTGGTCGCACGAGCGCGCTTGCTCCCGACCGCATGTCCCGACCGCAATACTCGTGAATATTTGTATGGTTTCGCAATTTTGTAGTTATAAACTGAGAAAAATAGATAAAATTGCAATAATAATTTATGTTCATTGTTAGTTGCAGATATAAAAAAATTGGATAAATATTTTTTAAAAGGATTAATCATAGAACGATCGTTTAGTAAAGTGGTAAGTGATATTTAGGGTTTCGTATGGTTTTTAGGTTTGCAATCACCATGTTATTTGTATGTTTTGTCAATTTTGTAAATGTAAACTCGGAAAGAATCACCAAGTAGTAATAAAAGTTTATATTCATTATAACTTGTAGATGCCAATAAAATTTTGGTAAATTTTTTTAGGAACAATTGACCGTAGAATGATCGATACAAATAGTGGTAAGTGACTTTTAAGGTTTGCTGTATTTTTAGGGGTTGCAATCTCGTGATTGTTTTCAGTTTTGGCAATTTTGTAGTTATAAACTGGATAAAAATCAGATAAAGTTGTAATAAAAGATTATGTTCATTGTAAGTTGTAGATGCATAAAAATTTTGGTAAATTTTTGTAGGAAAGATTGACCGTAGAACGGTCGATACATAAAGTGGTAAGTGATATTGTGAAGGTGAGTAACATGGAATGCGATACATAAATTTTGGTACATTTAATATTGTTAAATGAGGTGCTACGTGAATCATGGAATGCGAAAATACTAGATATGAAATTTCATAATACGATTGGGAGTAACATGCGCGTAGATTTTTATTACATGCATAACATATAGCATGATATGCGACTAACCCACCCAATCGCCAGACGACCTCTCAGTGTGGACCGGGCCACTTTCCTTCCTTGCCCGCTCGGCGTTGAACTCCTCCGCGCCTCTTTTGCCTTAGCCGCAATTTCCTCTTTCTCTCGCGCTCCATCTCGCGAGCCTCCCGATCCCTACGCGTGCACGCTTCAAGATGCGCTATGCGTCGCGCACAGATACGCAGGTGTGCTCGTGCTTGCGACGCTCCTCCTCCAGCAACTCCTTCTCCTTTGTGACATTCCACTCCTCGAAGTCGAGGGTCCATTGGTCCGCAGGTGGATCTCAAGATCGATCCATTTGCGGTAGGCACATAGGGGCTCCTGAGACCTGTAAATAAAGGAGAGATATTGTTAGTGCGTCTTTGTGAAGGACAAAAGATAGGGAAAATTGTGCATGTGGTTGTTACCGGTCGCCGATAGGTTGCGGTGTCAAAACGGCGGTTGGGGTAGTCACCGAGTAGTTTGCGCAACCCCGCATCGCATACCTAGACCGATGCGGTGCTTAGACTTGAAGAACTTGCACACGCCCCGCACCAACAAAGGGAGGTGTCTCCCCTCAGTGGTAGTTGTGGCGAACGCCGGTGGGACGTTCGGGATGGGGTTGTTGCTACGCGGGCGCCTGGGGACCTTTCATCGTAGCACGATGGGCTTGTTCTACCGGGCTCAGACGCTCTGATTTTCTCATCGCGGCGCATCGCTGGCTGCGGTGACCGTGCTATGTCACGGGTCTCCTCCCAATCCTTCACCATCTTGTCCCATTGCTTCTTCTTGCCTTTGTCCATCCCGGTTGGGTGAGGGAAGCGCGATGGAGTATGGGGTTTGGATGTGCAATGTTCGCTGGGAAATGGAATGCATACCAATTTATAGGGGCCGTTTGTCTCTACTCATACGTGTAAAGATGGTCCGCGTGGTCGTAGCAGATGAGTAAAGATGGGAGTGCTGCGATATCACCAAAAAAGGCCCCCGCTTTGTCATGTCATCGCCCAAACCGCATCTTTTGTCATCCCACCGAGCAAAGCTGACCTCTTGTTGTCTTGTCACCGAGCACACTGCCCTCTTTAGTCTCGCCCCCGCCCAAAGCGGCATCTTTGTCATCCCACCGAGCAAAGCTGACCTCTTTTGTCATATCACCGAGCAAAGCTGCCCGCTTTGTCATGTCATGCGCGCAGTCGGCATCCGCTGGCATCTCACCGAGCAAAGCCGCCTCGCTTTGTCATGTCTCGAGGAAAGCCGCACCGCTTTATCATGTCATCGCGCAAAGCGGCATGTGTTGTCATCTCACCGAGCAAAGCTGCCCTGTTTTGTCATGTCTCGAGCACACCGCCATGTTTTGTCATCTCACCGAGCAAAGCCGCTGCTTTTGTCATTTGACCGAGGACAATCGCTCTCTTTAGTAATGTCACTGCCCAAAGCTGGCATCTTTTGGCATCCCACTGAGGACAACTGCTCTCTTTAGTAATCACGAATTGGCTATACTCATGCCTTTTGGCATTGTTTAGGTGTTTAGCTCTCGCCAATGGCCTCTTATCTCTAAATACAGAGCATCGGTGCACACTCGATCACCCAAGCTAGAAATGATGTCCTCCTTATTCAAGCCACGGGAACCAAGATGATGGCCTCATTCGGTAAGAGGTGTTATTTGATCCAATATTAAAATTTATTTCATTGTCAATATTATGTACATCTGTCCCGGTTTGCATTTTATGCTTTCTTATGTAATGCCTTTTGAATGTGATGTGTATCATTGCACTTGGGACTTTCAGGGAATGACTTATTGACTTTGACACTAGCTCAGGGACTGAAAATGGATAATTGATGAGATAGGCTCGTCCCCAAGACTGCAGAATTTGTGCATTCACTCTCTTACGTGTCGAGAAAATTGTACCACACGTCATTTCGCCAAGTTAAAGTATTAGCCTAATATGTATATGTCGAATGGCTAGCTGTGAGTCATCAAGCGGCTCGTCAGCGGTAGCTCAACAAAGAGCCCGCTTTGTCTAGTCACCGAGCAAAAGTCGACTGCTTTGTCTAGTCATCGAGCAAAAGTCGACCTCTTTTGTCATGTCACCGAGCAAAGCTGGCCCTTTTTGTGAGGTCACCTCAAAAGTCGGCATGTTTTGTCTCCTCACCGAGCATGGTGTGGGGTCAAGATTTGTGTTGTCTGTGGTCTTTGTGCGTGAGGCTACCCCCACACAACCTATAAACGGAGCCATCCCTCACATACTCCCGGCCATGTTATCAGTCACCTCCGAGTAAGTTGTACACAATCTGTGTAGTTTTTTCCGTGCTCACCCCAAGACTAGGCAATGAGTCACCAAGACGTCTTCATGGGCACCACGGTGATGTGCCCAAATTGCAACTTGGTGGTTAGACGTAGGACATCACAGACGGCCAAGAATCCCGCGACACTACTACAAGTGCCCCAATCACTCGGTGAGTCATATTGTTTCGGTTCATTCAAATCGTGGTGGTATGTTTAAAAATCTTCTTGTCATGGAATCGCAGGAAGCTCATGGTGGTTGCCGATTCGGTGTGGGAGGATGAAATGGGAAATAGGAATGACGGTGTTCGCCGCGAGAGAGTTGTCGTGGGGTTGCGACCCGTCGGGATGCGCATCGTTTCGACGCACTAGAGTGGAAGATAAATTTAATGTTGTGTGCTATTTTGTTTCTTGTGTTTATTGTTATCCTCAAGTTGTAGTGCTGGAGGTTATCCTCATGTATGTTCGCAATGTTTTATGCTATGTTGTCGTCAAGCTCTTTTGGTAATGTTTTATGTACGGTTGTGTTGTATTTTAGTTCTTGTGTTCGTTGGTGTGTTGGTGGTTGTACTACTTGCTACATGTCATGTACGTGAAATGTATGAGTTGTTCGTGTTGTCTTTGCCTGATGCCTTCTCCTCGTATATGTTGGTAATTTTTATGGAATTTTTTGTACGGATAATCCCTTTTTTATTTGATATATACATTGGTAAGTGATATTTTTATGTTACTAAGAATTAGTGTACCAAGAGTATGTTAATATTGTTAAATGACTTGCTATCTGAATCATTGAATGCGAACACACGAAATAATAACCTTATGTGAATAGAAATAAACTTCATAACATGCTGCGTACAATTTTATTACATGCAATAAATGTTCCTATGTAGGCTTTTCGAGTAGCAATAAATGTTCGTATGAAGGCTTTCGGATCGTAGTCTTTATGTAGGCGCTTTAGCCGGCATGTGTTGTCATCTAACCGAGCAAAGCTGCCCGATTTGTCATATCACTGCGTAAAGGCGGCTTGTGTTGTCATCTCACCGAGTAAAGCTGAGCGCTTTGTCTTGTCTCTGGGCAAAGCAGCCATCTTTTGTCCCGCCATTCGATATAAATAGCACACAGTAGAGGTCCCATGAAGTTGTAGCAGAAAACCTCAGAATCGAACAAAGAACATACCATGGCGGAAGATGAGGGGCGATCGGATATGGGTCACGAAGGAAGACCTTCCCTTGGAAAGGAGGAGATGTTCGGACCACGCATCGCTTGCTACCAAGCCGGCGTGCGCAACCAGCGTGGCGAAATGCGATACACAATGAGTACGTGGTCGTGCGGTCTGGAAGGGCGAACGATGGCGGACGCCGTTTCTTCCGATGCCCACGCCCGGGTACAAATTACTAATAGTACATTTTGTATTGCTTATGGACCCTCCATGTTTCTCGTCATTTTTCGCAGATGGCGAAATGCGACTTCTCCATTGGATCGACCCTCCTCATGAACGGTATATTGACCGTTATGTGGGTACTTTATGGGACCGAATAATGGACTTGGAGTACCGAATGGAGACTCTCAATGAGGAGAACAATGAGCTCCGCCAACAGATGCAACGCGAGAGGGGAAACGAGGAGGTTGTCAACATAGGAAGCTCTTATGATCCCACATGTTGCTGCGCGAACCCGAGCTGCATATGTGCGTGCCACTACCACGATGGCGGCCCGTCCGAGGCGGCCCCTCGTGATTCTCCATGTGGGTGCCACGAGGCTCGTTTGGCATGTAGGCCACGAGTGCGGAATGTGTTGATGCTGTGCGTGGGACTGTTGTGTTGATATTTTGGGTGTAGTCAAGCTATGTCTTCTCCGCTACCCCGTGTTGTCATCTCTCGGTTGGTTGTATGCCGTACTAAATCAAAGAACTTAGAGGAACCCTTTTATCTGAAACCATCTTTGAACATCAAACCATCAAGCAATTCAAAACATCACAAATATTACAAAAGCACAATTTAAAAATTCATTCATCATCTCGCTGCCGCGCCTCGATGCAGCGCATATGATCCTCTCGAGAAGGTGAACCTACTAGGGAGCGGGGTGCATCGCGAAGATCGATCATCTGCGAGGGTGTGGCCGAGGCGGCGGTGGGTACAACTGTGTAGACAGTTGCGACGGCTGGTCATAAAGCATAGAGCTCACCCAATCGGAGGAGGTGCCTACGTCCTGCTTAGATGGTACAACTGAATTAGACAATGGAAAGTACAAAAATTGTTCATAATGAAATACACACGTTTAGTGCATACCGGGGTATGTGGCTGGTGAAATGAGGATGTCGACGGGAAGTCCCCCATGTACTCGTGCGATGTCATGCCTTGATAGGTCGGCACAACCCACCTGTCCCGGTCATATAGGTTGGTCTGCACCTGTCCCGGGAGATACGAGGGCATCTGCCCCTCTGGTTGGTCCGCGAGTCAGGGGCGCTGTCCGGAGTGGGGCCCCGCGTCCCCGAGAGCGGTCGCCGTCCGTCGCCCTCCGTGATGACGATGCCCGTTGCGACGTGCTATCCGCCGCAATTGCTGCAAGACGAACATGTTGTTAGACATAAATGGTAAATGAGTGCATGAACAAATAGTTGCGAATTGTCGAACCGCCGGGGTACGCAACTGAAGGAGAAGGTAAGTGTTCCCATGACCACAACTGAAGGAGAAGGTAGCAGGCGGCTAGGATCGGCTCGCTGGCCGCGGTACGCTGCGAGGCGTCACACAAGCCTCGGTATGTGGAGCTAAGGACCGCTGATCCCGGCTATCGTGGTCGCGACCGGGCCACCATCCGCCAAGGACTCGCTAGCGGTATGTAGCTAGGCCGCACGGAGTCTCGATCGTGCTAGGGAACAAGACGTGCCGAACAGATATAGCGGTATGCAGCGGCGCGCCCGCACCGCGACCTCATCTGCGTCTGCAGGACAGGTCATGAAGCGACGAAGCCATCCATGTGGCACCCCAGCTGCGTTGTCTCGGATCGCATGACCGAACCGGTGACCCAGACGGACCTTCCAATCTGCTGCCTTCGGGGGTGGCACCAAAGCAGCACCACGGAGGGGTAGACCTGTAATCATCGTGACGTCCTGCAGCGTAACCGTCATCTCCCCCCACCGGAAGTGGAAGGTGTGAGTCTCCGGCCTCCATCGATCAACGAGAGCTGACAACAGTGGCGCATCGTACTGGAACCCATGCGGTAGATCCAACATGCGGGCAATGGGCAGCAGACCGGTGTCCCGCAGTAGTGGGATGTACCGAGGGTCGAGACGCCAGTTCTCTCGGGGGCCCCTAAGGACGAAGCAAGGAGGCCCCTGTGCGGGTGCCGACAACCACACATGGCATCGGTGGTGCTCGTCCCAACGGGGCTCTAGCAGCTCGAACGCCATGTCCTGCCAAAGAAGGATAACAAGTTAGTGTACATTACAACAAAATGTGCAACAAATAACAACATAACTCACAACAAATGTTATGACAGGGAAACGTACCGAATGTACAAAAATATACGTAAAATGTGCACACCAATATGACCCACACGACAAGGAAACATATGGAATGTGCGAAAATATACATAACATGGTAATGTGCAATACATAGCTACACCATCGAGCCAACAATTAAGCGTACACCTCCTGAATAACACATTACATATGGATTGTGGTTGGTACTACGGAGCGTTGCTTGATGCCGGCCTGTTTGGGCACTGACTGAGGGAGTGGCCAAAGGTCTTGCATAGCCTACACTTCGGGCGCCGAACACGATCCCCTCGCTGGCTCTCATCCATGTCGTTGCGGATGCGACGGCTTTGTCGTCTTCCACGCCCGACATGCTTCAGTGCATCGTTGGGCACCCACTTTATCTCCCCCGGCCATAATTCCCTGTAGTGCATGTCTACCCCGTAGGAATGGAACTCTGCACTCCAGGTTGCATACAAGTGCTGCATGTCGTAGTACTTGGAGATGTACTGTGTCGACGCCTGGTTCCATACAGCGCAAGCCGCATACACATGGGAGCATGGCTTGTGCAGAAGCTGGGGCTTGTTGCAGCTGCAAGATGCTTCATCACCAATCGTGCATACCTGCTTGCGCTCCCCTCTAATTTGACCCATGACATACTTCTGCCTTAGGCGGACCTCAAACTTCCTCCTTAAGCCATCAATGGGCTGAGCAATGTGGGTTCGAGCCTTCTCCATCTTCCTGTCCATGAAGGCCTGCATGACCTCTGAGTATTGCTTGTTTTCCTCAACGTGCTTCTGCGCCATCCTGGCTCTATTCACAAAGTACCCGACGGTACGGTTCCAGGTCTCGGCCACAATTGCCGTGATCGGCGAGGATCGACGCCTTCAATACACCATTGTAAACCTCGGACATGTTGGTTGTCATGATCCCATACCTCGCCCCACCGGTGTCGTGCAACAAAGACCACATTTCCAAGTCGGTGCATTGGTGAACCCATTCGAGAATACCCGACTCTTGTGGAGCCCTCCACGGCCCCTGCCGCTGCATGCACATGCTTCGTAGCCTCTGATCGTTTGCGCCCGCAAGGCGTCGAACTTCCGCCTCAGTTCTGCATGCATAGCTTCTTGAACATCTTCATGAGGTCCTTGCTACGGAACCTTCGTGGAAGTTCGCGCAATATGCCTCATGCACCAGCCGTTCTTCACATCGATCCACGGGACGGGGGCTGCGTCCCATCTCCCAACGTTCGCAACGCAGACATCAAGCCTGCATTGCGGTCGGAGATAAGGCACACTTCGGCCTGTCTTGCACTACGGCATTCTTCAAATTGCAAAGAAACCAAAGCCGCTATCTGTATTCTCGCTCTCCACAATTGCAAATGCCATCGGAGTAGCTGGTCATTTGCATCGGCTGCAATCGCGGTAAGGATAGTGCCCTTGTACTTGCCGGATAGGAACGTCCCATCTACGGTTAGCACCGGACGGCACCACCGAACCCTTGTATCGCTCGATGGAAGGCCCGAACACTGTCAAGAATGAAACAGATTCGGGCCCTCCGTAGGATGGACCCTCTCTGCTGTTTATGTAAGTGCAGGTTTGATTGTGCAATTTGATCCAGCATTCTTGGGACCGGTCGCACGCCTCCTCGTCGTCCCATACATACCGTGCAGCACCTTTCGCCGCCCGCCACACCTTCTTGTAGCTCACCGTAGCCCGCCTCGTTCGCTATCGCCGCCATCAGAACCTTCGGGGTAATTGACACATCCGCCTGGACGAGGTGCGTGACCACCTCCGCAACATAACGTGATGTCATGTTGCGGTGTCTATGTACTGGCCCCGCAAGCTCGCAACTGTGATCTTGCAGCACCGTTATCCGGAACTCCGTGCCAACGCCCTTGTACCGTTGTGCACGGACTTTGCCACCACACGACCCGTCCACACACTTCACAACGTACGTGTCCGGCTTTGACTTGTGGACCCGATACGTCCGGCTTATGTTGACGGCATGTCTAGCAATAGCCTGCTGGACAGCACTCTTATTACGGAAGCACTGCCCCAGAAAGAGTGCGCCTGTGGCAGAACTAGGGCTGCCGCTGCGATGTCGTCCAGTCTGGACGACACGTACGCACCGTCCGTGGTCACAACACGACCTACCACCCCTCCAGTTGCACCTTCGCCGTCCTCGTCCTCTCCAGAGCTGCCTGTCTCAACCTCCTCATCCTCCTCGCTGTCCTCTTCTTCCACCCGGTCCCCAAGATACTCATGACAGTCAATACGGGCGGCCCACCACCTGTCGTGCACACCTTCGTTGGGCTGGAAATTCTGCGCACGCCTCCTGTCGTCTTCATCACCCACTTCCTCGCCCACATGTTCTCCCGCAGAAGGGTCTTCATGACCGCCGGCCACTTCATCTCCACCAGCGGCATCTGAACCAACCATGCCTGATGATTCTGCCCTCTCCACGAACTCGACATACACCATTGGCCTCCCATATATCGCAGCATCAGGGTTGCGCACGACCTCCATGTAGTTCGCCCATGACGCGTCATTGGTCACCTTCAGAAGTTGCCATATGCTCCCCCTTCCGTCATCCACCATTGAGGCATAGACTGCCTCGATCCGTAACTTCTTCCTTGCGGTCTCTCGATCGAACGCTGAACGGACACACCTCCGTAGCTCAGACAAGCTCATGGCGCTCAGATCGGTGCCGGATCACGGTCCGCTTCGCAATTTGACAGTCCGCCCCATACGCCCATCACGTACGAGACCACTCCCATAAAACACCATCAATTGTTCAATGCCAGCCATTGCGTACCTAACATAAGTGCATAATCAACCATTTTAGTACACAGCATGTAACAATCGTACCATCTAATTAACAGTTTCGATTAGTATATGTTTTGTATTTCTAAATCTACGATGTATTTGTAACTATTTTACTTTCAAATTGTACCATACATCAAATTAAATATTCATATCATTTTTATTTCCATACTACGGTCATTCACTAAGCACACTAATTATACAAATTATCTCTAATCTACAAATTTACCACCTACAAATGCTCCAACATAAATATTTACGTTTTCAACACATACACATTATTACACTACAATCTTTTCTAACTTTTACTTAATATAGTATTTATGTAGCTCTACTATAACTTTCTATGACTGCTATTATATTTTATTTCTAATCTACCAAATTTATTTGTAATTTCTTTTACCACATACCGCATGTATGTAGTTCTTCCCTAAGCGTACTAATCATATGCTTCTAATCCTACTACTATTGTTATCACCTACAATTGCTCTAACATAAATATATATTTTCTCAACATCTACACACTACAAATTCGTATTTTCCACCTAACTGAAACTACTCTACTGAGACGTATGTTCACTACAAAGGAAAACACTACATACACTACAATATATTATGCCTAACATATGCATGATTTGCTATACATACATAGCGTATAAAAGATTCGCATAAAATAACTGATAACACAAGATGGCTTGCTTAATTAAAGGCTAATGACATACATAAAATGATAATTGCACGGGCACAAAACTTACCTCTTCTTGAAGCTCACAAGACGATCTACAACTTTTGTACTTGCCAAATCCGCTGATTCCAAACGAAAACAACTGAAATCTTACGGCTTTCGCTCCTCACTTTTCTTCAGTTCCTCCCTCGCGCTCGCTCGGTCTTCACTCAAAAAACAGCAAATGAGCTTCCTGGATGTCCATACACGCGTGAAGCTCGGTTTTATCTCTGCATTCATCCATGAGTGAGGGGCCATGCGAGCTAGGTGATGACGCGTGTGTTACTTGTGCTGCTGGGGTGAAAAACCAAAAACGCGCTGCGCTTTGGCGCCTGAGCCAACGCGCGGTCGGGAATCAATCCCGCGGTCAAATCAACGGTCACGCGGTCGGAGGGCAGTCGCGCGGTGGGAAAGCGGACGCGCGGTCCGGTCGTGCGCTCAGGAGGAGGGACGCGCGGTCGCGAGCGCGGTCGCGCGGTCGGCACGCGAATGGCGCGGTGGGGCGCGGCGCTGGCGGTCGTGCGGTCCCCGATCGCACGACCGGGCCACGTGGCGGCTCGGGTGATCCCGCGGTGGGAAGGGGTCCAAAAGTGGAATTTTTTTGTACAGGGGCCAAAATGGAATTTTGGGTATTTTAGGTCCAACAGTGTCCAAATTTCTGCGCGCGTGGGACAGGCTAACTGCAGAGGTGGATCCACGGCATGTTTGTTCTTGAGTCCTGTGCATGTGTGGGGTTGCATTGCATGTCAGGTAGCCTTGTTTAATCTGCTCGCGCCACAGATCTCAAAGAGAGGCGATTGATGATGAGCTAGTCTGTCTATATTGCCTTTTGATGATAACTTTTGATTTTACCTTATAAATAATAACAACTTGTAAAGAGCCGTACAGAGAGATAAAAATTTACGTACGATTTTGGCTGATATAAATGAAGTCACTATAGTGTGTACTACAATTAATTTGTAGAACTCACCTTAAAATGATAATCCGTTTGAAAGCTATATACTATAAAAATAACTTTTAAAAATCAATATAAACAGCATATGGTTTTACATATGCTTCCTACATAATCTTCTAAAAAGACTAAAATGATTTCGTGAGCAAAAAGAAAGGCATTTAGTAGCTAGTTTATTTCTAGATCAGTTCATCGTTAAGTTTAAGTGTCTCTCAGATTGCACTTGTATTTTCTTCATCTTTCATTCATAGGATAAACACACACATGTCATGTAGCAGTACATTATGTATGGAGGAATCGAGCTGTCCGGGTACGATAATAAGTTATAATTTTTCTCGAACAAATAAATAGAATAATTTTATTATTATTTTGAAACAGTTTATCTAGACCTTTTTAAAGTGACTTATCAGTATTCAGTTCGTTCGCATAATCACTTATACTAGAATAAAAATATATCAGTTATAGCTATAAATTATTAACTGCAGCTAAAAAAAATCGTATCTGTTTTCTTAGAAGTGGTACTGTTGCCGACCCATCGGCCGGCACGTACGCGCCATCGCGGCCGCGGCTCACGCACGCAAAGGCCGGCCCCCGCCGTGTCTGTGGGGCGTTTGCCGGCCCGTGCCTACATGCAAACCATTGATTTCCAGGTGATTTGCCCGTACGTTTCCTTGCATTCAGCTCACCAACCTTCACGGTGGTGTAGTGCAGAAAAACTTCCTTGGTCGTCCCGTACTGTCCGGCCGGACAAAAATTAGATAACCTAAACTAATCAACACGTAGTATTTACTATTATTACCAACAAATTCTTAAGAGAGGATTTGATACCACCACGGTAGAAATTTCAGTAGGACACAACTTTCTAGAAGGCCACATGAAGAACACGAGCCGGTACTACTGGCTACGGCTACTGTCATTGTGCTATCCCACTGTCAAATCGATCCGATTGCTCAAAAGCAAAAAAAGAAAAAAAAAAGAATCTTAACTAAATGGACTTTGGTGTGGAGCTTACCTGCTACTTAATTTATCCGGTGCTCCAGGCCCCAAAGTCGGCGGAGGGGCGTCGGACGCAATACAAAATTGCTGGGTTGTCAAGGCCAGGGGAAGCAGGGCGAGAGCGCTATATTCTGTAGGATCCACGATATCGTAAAAAGAAAAGTAAAATACACTTTGTATCACGTAATTTATTGTTTGTTTTATTTTATACCAAAATTAACTCATACTTTTATTTTACACCAGAATGGATTAAATAAAATTTTACTTTACACTAGACAATCAATTCCCGTCCTAAATAAGGCAATCAAATTAAAGGAACAGAGCAATTAAAATTATGTATACCGACTTATCATTATGTAAAGCTGGTTTAAGTCGAACAAAATTAGATTAGTATAAAGTGAAAGAATGAATTAACTTTGATATAAAGTAAAACAAGTAACAAGTTATCTAGTGCAATTTATACTCGAATGAAGGCATTTTTGGATTGGGGTCATCATCTCCAACACACAAGCTGGGTGAACCAGTGATAACGCGAATGACCACGTAAACCACGCCTCGCCCATATGAAACCACAAAGAAAATCTTGTCAATTGTTAGACCATGTGGCCTGGTCTAGCATATTTTGGTAATGAATAGTTGATAATGGTAAATTTGTGATGAATAATTGATGATGTTGCTTACTGTTACTTAAGATGTATGGCATGTGTGTGGACTGATGTTAGCCAAGTTAGGATGAACTTGTGTCGAAAAAATATTTTTTGGTCTTTGCATGTGCAGGTTGAGCGTGAAGGCAATCATGGTCAGTGATGAGGTGAACTGGGACTAGAATGGGAGATCCAAGGTTCAGACAGTCAAGTATGTCACGAGATAGCCGAACTCATGCTTGGGGGCATGGAGCTCAGAGACGGATGATACGTGTTGGAGCTACAGCGGTGTGGTCTAGAGGCTATGACATATGGTGGATGATGCATGGAGAAGCTACGGGAGGTGCGATTCTGGAGGCTTTGTCACGTAACGAGTTGAAAAGTTGGAATTTTGGAAAACCCGTGTTAGGAGGGGTTTCGAGTCCCTTTGCTGTTGAAATTGGATTAAAACTCATGGGCTTAGGTTCAGTCCAAGTTTTAGGGCTTAGACTATAAATAGAGATGGGGTTATGAGCTAACCCTGTGGCTTTGAAGATGTTAATTTCATGTTAGAGTTTAAAAGTGTCAGAAGGGCACTTTATAACCACTACAATTCAGAAATAGAAGATCTATTCGGAGAAATTCCGATAACGCGTTTTTCTTCATGTCATCCTCGTCTTGTCGTCTCGGTTTCCTCGATCGCCGTCTCGCACGCAGGAAGAAATCACAGCAGATCATTGGCACTTCTTCGTATATAGGAGTAGGCGAGGCTGCATCTTTGCATATAGAGCAGGAACGTTGTTTTTCCATCACATCAAGTCAAAAAAGAAAGGTTACTTTTTCTAGTATTTTCTCTAGCGTAACTGCGTTACGTAAGCACAAGGAAGTTCATTGATTTTTTTCGTTCTTGCTTCTCACGGCCATCAAGCGACTTTATCCATCAGACCGTACATGCATAGCCATTACATGCATGCTTGAGACTTGTGCTTGCTACGAATGGATCATTGATATATGTATCACATGATTTTTACCTAATAGTTGAACCGTGTGTCATATATACGAACACTACATGCAGTGAGTTGATTGTTCAGTTAATCACGTCATATAATTTGATATTTGCTATAGTACCTGAGAGAGTTTTTTTGTGTGTTTGCTGTAATTAGCAGATTGTAAAAAAAATATGTTGTGGACTACTATCATTTACTCTTTCTTTCTGATTACTATCGACGATCCTATATCAATTATCCTGAAAAATAGGGAATCAAAACAGATATGCATGTAATCTGATAAAACATGATAAATATGATACCAATTATCCTTGTTGCATTTTCTAAAGTGATATTCCCTATCGTACGTAGGGGACAAACAGTGAGGACACAAAGAGTAGCAGAGGATGAAAAGACGACGCTGCCCCTCGACCACCCTATAAGAGGACGCGCTTAGCTCTCTCTCTCTCACACACAAGCACTTGTCACTCGCGAAGACCAAGGCTCTCGTTGACAAGCCTAGACACTTACGCACTACACGACACACGCATTGACGCATACGCACTACACGACACGACACACGCACACAGGACAGAGCAGTGTACTAGCTAGAGGCAGTGCCATGCCGGAAGCGCCAATAACCGCCGTGCCTGCCCCGGCGGCGGCGGCCTCCTGCAAGGACGCGCACCAAGAGGCGCGCGACTACATCGAGCGCGTCACGGCGTGCGCGGGCCCGATGCAGCGCCACGTCCTGGTCGAGATCCTGGCGCAGAACGCGCCGGCCGAGTACCTGCGCCGCATCGGCGTCTCGGGCGCCGCGCCCGACGCCGCCGAGGCGTTCCGCCGCCTCGCGCCGCTCGTCACCTACGAGGACATCCTCCCCGACGTCCTCCGCATCGCAAACGGCGACACGTCGCCCATCCTCTGCGGCAAGCCAATCCGTGAGTTCCTCACTAGGTACGTATCGATCGATCCTTCCTTGTATGTGCATGTGCACGCACGACCGTGTGTTTGTGAGGTAACTAATGCGCGCATGCAGCTCGGGCACGTCCGGAGGGGAGAGGAAGCTGATGCCGACGATAGAGGAGGAGATGGACCGGCGGTCGCTGCTGTACAGCCTGCTCATGCCGGTGATGAGCCTGGCGGTGCCGGGGCTGGACAAGGGCAAGGCCATGTACCTGTACTTCGTCAAGGCGGAGTCGCGCACGCCGGGCGGGCTGCCGGCGCGGCCTGTGCTGACGAGCTTCTACAAGAGCCGGCATTTCCTCGAGCGTCCGCACGACCCCTACACCGTATACACGAGCCCCGACGAGGCCATCCTGTGCGTCGACGCGTACCAGAGCATGTACGCGCAGCTGCTCTGCGGCCTCGTGCACCGCGCCGACGTGCTCCGCGTCGGCGCGGTGTTCGCGTCCGGCTTCCTCCGCGCCATCCGCTTCCTTGAGAAGCACTGGCCGCGCCTGTGCCGCGACATCCGCATCGGCACGCTCGACGCCGAGATCACCGACCGAGCCGTGCGCGGGGCGGTCGAGCGGGTGCTCTGCGCCGACCCGGCGCTCGCCGACGCGATCGAGGCCGAGTGCGCGAAGCCGTCGCGGCAGGGCATCATCCGGAGGGTGTGGCCCAACACCAAGTACATCGACGTCATCGTCACCGGCGCGATGGCGCAGTACATACCGACTCTGGAGTTCTACGGCGGCGGCCTGCCGCTCACCTGCACCATGTACGCTTCCTCCGAGTGCTACTTCGGCCTCAACCTGAAACCCTTGTGCAAGCCCAGCGACGTCGCCTACACCCTCATCCCCACAATGTGCTACTTCGAGTTCCTTCCCGTCCACTCAGGCAACAGCGCCACCGCCGCAGAGCCTGACCACCGTGACCTCGTCGACCTCGTCGACGTCAAACTCGGCCACGAGTACGAGCTCGTCGTCACCACCTACTCTGGTACGTATGCCCGTGCTTCTGTGTGATCATTTTTTAGAAACAGAGGGTCCAGCCCCAGTTCCATTTATATTGAAAAATGAAAACCATAGTTTTTTTTTATGCAGCCTCATTTGGCATGCTCAATTAGGCGCCTCATTGTATCAGCCAACACAGAACCACAAAATCTAATCAAAAGCCATTACAAAATTAGAGGATTGTCCATTGCCTATTCCTCCTCCTCCTGCTTCTCTGTGTTTCTTCTTTTTTCAGGCAGTGGTATCCTTCCTGATCTCTGTTTTTCTCCTTCAGCTCCTTTGCACCTTCACTTCCAAGTAGTGATCTTCTTCGTTCTTTAGCTCTGTCAGACTCTCCGGTAGGTCTTCAGATCTCTTCGTTTTCAGCGCCATCCTATCTGTTGAGCTGATTGCGTCTTGTCCTCCAAGGTTGACACGAAGTGATCCGTCTTCTCCCAGCTTGATGCAGGGCATAGTGGTCTCCAGTTCCTGAGCAATCGTCCAACCTAGCGCCAGAGCACGTTCATCCCTGTCCACTGTGATCTCTGAAAACAAATGTCATTTCTTAATTTCCATATGGCCCATAAAGTAGCAGCATAAAGACAGTTATAAGCTTTCCATTTAGAATCACTAAGCCACCATTTTGCTATAGATTCAAAATCATTACCAACAGACATGTTAGCCAGTGCGGAGATCTCAGACCAAAATTTTTTTGCAACATCACAGTGAAAAAATAAATGGTAAACTGATTCTGATTCTGCATAGAACAAACAAGTTTTTTCATATACATTTTGTCTTTTACAAGGTTATCTCTAGAGCAAGTTATTATGAGAGAGCAACCACAAAATTATATGAATCCTGGGGAGAACTGACAATTTCCAAACAGCATAATGTAAATAGGATGCACCCCCTCTGAAATTAATGACTGTATACAGGGACTGCACACTGTAAACCCCCTTAGAGTTGATTTCCAAAGCAGAGCATCATCTTCTTCAGTAAAGTTTATAGATTTAGCAATACTCACAACTTCTGACCACAAATTCATCGATCTTTCATCTACACATCTTCGAAAAGTACACTTTAGGTTTCTGCCATCCCAAAGATCAGCAATAGCAGCCCTCTTCTCATTAATTATCACGTAAATTTCCCAGTTTTGAACAGCTAAACTAGAATTCCCAAACCATTATCCTCCCAAAACATAATTTTCTTACCATTGCCAACCTTCCACTGATAACCTATTTTGGCTGCTTTACTAGCCCAAACAATACCTTTCCAAAAAGGATAAATATTATCATCAGAGCAATTAAAAACATTAACATTACCAAACTAGAATTCCCAAACCATTATCCTCCCAAAATGTAATTTTCTTACCATTGCCAACCTTCCACTGATAACCTATTTTGGCTGCTTTACTAGCCCAAACAATACCTTTCCAAAAAGGATAAATATTATCATCAGAGCAATTAAAAACATTAACATTACCAGCACCATACCTCCATACCCAAGAAGCAAGCAAGCATATATTTAGAATTTAGGCCCTCAGATTAGGTATACCAGACCACCTTATTCTTTTTTCTGGCAAACTAAGTTCCAGCTGGCTAAATGATGCCCATCAAAATTGTCCCAAAAGCAGCGAGTAATCTCAATGGCACATTTTGGAAACTTACTAATCACAGACAAGTATATGGGGAAACTGGCTAGGCAGGACTTAACCAAAATCAATCTACACCCATAGGAAAGCAACCTGCCCCTCCAACCAGCAACCCTCTTAATGATTTTATCTACTATAGGTTGAATGTCTTCTTTTCTCAAATTACTATAGTGCAAAGGTACTCCTAAGTATTTCAAAGGAAAGTTACTAGTTGTACACCCAAAGATCTGAGCAAACTGTAAAACATTGTCTTCCTCCACATTTATAGGCACTAAATCACATTTATGAAAATTAATTCTCATGCCTGAAAAATGTTCAAAACAAGCAAGAAACCATTTCAGATTTTTGGCAGTATCAGTATTATTCTCAACAAACCCCAGGGTGTCATCAGCATATTGAAGACTAATGACACCACCCTGTTCAAATTTTGGAAGCCAGTCTTTCATGAGACCAGAAACAGCAGCTTTAGCCAACATCCTGGTAAAAACATGTGCATCCAAATTAAAAAGGCAAAAGGGATAAATTCGGCATGATCAATGTCTACGTGTGTGTGTGTGGTTGTGTGTGTCAGGCCTGTATCGTTATCGCGTGGGCGACGTGCTGAGGGTGGCGGGGTTCAAGAACAAGGCGCCGATGTTCAACTTCGTGCGGCGCAAGAACGTGGCGCTGAGCATCGACTCGGACAAGACGGACGAGGCGGAGCTGCACGCGGCGGTGAACGGCGCGGTGCAGCAGCACCTGGAGCCGTTCGGCGCGTCTCTCGTCGAGTACACGAGCTACGCGCACACGGGCACCATCCCGGGCCACTACGTGCTCTTCTGGGAGCTCCGCGCGGGCGGGACGGATGTGCCGGCGTCGGTGTTCGAGGACTGCTGCCTCGCCGTGGAGGAGTCCCTGAACAGCGTGTACCGGCAGGGCCGCGCCGCCGACCGGTCCATCGGCCCCCTCGAGATACGCGTGGTGTCGGACGGCACCTTTGACAAGCTCATGGACTACGCGCTCAGCCGCGGCGCGTCCATCAACCAGTACAAGGCTCCCCGGTGCGTGCGCCCCGGCCCGGTCGTCGAGCTGCTCGACGGCAGGGTGCAGGCCAGGTACTTCAGCCCCAAGTGCCCCAAGTGGAGCCCCGGGAACAAGCAGTGGAGCGGCGGCAACGCCAAGAAGATGAGCATCAATTGATGGAATCGCCTAAGCTCAGATCTCTAGCTAGCTATGCCGATCGATGGAGCGGCTTATTAAGAGAGAGAAAGGAAAATGTCGTTTATGAATGCATGGTCAGCTAAGCCTCGTTAATCAGTGGTTAGCTAATCATGAAGTGTCAGTTTAGGGTACGTATCTATATTCTATGGGCTTTTGTTTCTTTCTCTTCCTTCTGCTTTTTGTAATAAAGTTGTAGTAAGCTTTTCCTTTTTGTTTTTTATCATCTTTGGGTGTATGTATTAGACGTTTGATTGCTAAGCATATCGATCGAGAGCTCATTATGAGTTATGACTATGACCCTTTTGTCTGTAAACAAATCGTAGTTGCAGGGTACTATTGATGCGATCATTTCGATTTACGGTGGAATTTTCAGCCCATATATCATTCGTCTAGCTACCTAGCGGCTATACTACTCCCCTCTCCTCTCGTATTCTCTCCCTAAATAATACCATGCAAATCCATTGATTGATATATGTTAGAAATGATTAATTTGTGATGAAATTGATTTGTAAATTAGGTTAGGTCTGCTTGAAAGAGTAATATGGTGCGGTGTGTGGCACCAATGTTTCCAATTTGGATTGATATATATTAGAAATGATTAATTTGTGATGAAATTGATTTATAAATTAGGTTAGATCTGCTTGGAAGAGTAATATGGTGCGGTGTGTGGCACCAGTGTTTCCAATTTGGAGCGTCAAAATTGGTCGTGCACTAATTGGCAGTGCATATCAAGCTTGGTCAGCAGTGGAGATGTGCCATATAGGACCGTAGTTATAAAGTAGATTTATAATTGGGCTTAAAAGCTCTGGTTTATAACTTAATTTGTGTTGTAGTGGCTAAAAATACATTATATCTGCCAATAAATTTTCAGTATAATTAAATTTAAAAAATAAAAAAACTTATATCATCACAAAAAAAAATAAAAAAGCAAAAATCCAAAAATATCAAATCGCTAGAAAAAGATGAAAATAAAAAAAATTAAAAACCAGAAACCAGCAGCAAAGCTTCAATGAGCAAGCTTGCTCCTTTTCAGTACTTGTGGTTGTACACTTGTACTGGCTATGGTTTTCGCTCTCTCGTTCCTGTAGGAGCTACACTGTTCATCTCTTTCTTGCCGTTTTCCTTGCGACCTCTCTTTTCTGGAAACGCAGTACAGCGAGGAAATCCAACGGAGTTTACGTTGAGCAAAGGGATGCTCCAAAACCGGCTCGTCCCCGGTTGGTGGTGACTTGGTGATAGCTAGGCATGCCTCATGCAGCTAGTTAGTTGTTCATGAAACTGCATATGAAGCACAAGCTCCAAATAGCTAGAGACATGCAGTCTTGCATGGCGAATCAAAGTGCAGTGAGAAAAAAGGAGCTGAGTAACAAGCTGCATGAGGACCGTGGCTCCAGTCCAGTCCATTGCAGGAGCTAGCACAAGAAAGCTACAAAAGCATGGAGTGTTTTTTTTTCAACGTTTCTACCAGAAAGAAAGACCTGCTGCTGTTCCTGCTACTAGCTTAGGGACTAGCCTTGGCAAGAGAGAAGAAAAAAGGAGCGGCTTATCCAAATATCCAATCTAAAGGAGAAGCTAGCTAGGCAGGCATCTCAAGGATCAATGCATCATGCATGCAGATGCAGCAAAGGAAAAAGGTCTGAGGCTTTTTTTTTCTCTCTCTCTCTCTCGGGAGAGGGAGGAGGAGGAGGGCGAGTCGACATGATTGTTCCATTTGCTGTCGTTTTAGCCAACCGTATCTTTCTTGATTTCGCCCCTGGAAAAGTAGCACTATCTTTGTTGTTTTCCATTCCAGCTTTGCTTTCTACCAGTATTCTCCATTTTCGCTTTTCTCTCGCTTTGTTTGCTTCCTGCCTAGCAGCGCAAAAGTAGCACTATCTTTGTTTGCTTCTTTCCAATTACTAAAATTCTTACTTTTCTACAGTAATTAATTTTCAAACAAAATATCTTTTTAAGATAGAGTTTTATAAGTTAATTATAATACACACAATAGTGACTTCATTTATATTGGCAAAAAATTCACGTGAGTTTCTATTACTCGAAACACTCTCTCACGAACAGCCCAAAAGTTATAACCCGAAACAAAAAAGAACAGGCTCATAAGGTTGGTTCTTTTGGCTTATGGCTTTTGCCTTTTAAATTCTAACTATTCGCGAGAGAGATTATGAAGAGAGAGATACTCACATGTGATTTTGGCTGGTATAACTAAAGTCGGTATAGTGTGTACTACAATCGACTAGTAGACCCTACCGTGAAAAAACACACCGTTTGAAAGCTAGTTACTGATATGGGTCGCCTGATCTTCTGAACATAGGATAAAATACTCACGTGTAGCCCCTCGAATCGTAGTAATCTTCCATTGCCAATGCAAGAACGAATACTCTTTAATTCGCAAGAACACACACGCTGAACTTCACAACTGCCAAGCGAAGCCCTACCGCGCTCCCAATCCCCACCGGAAAGGTTGAATGATCTCGATTAGCAAGAACTCTCAAATGTCCTCATTGACGACATCGGTCACCAAGAAGAACAAAGCAATCTCAAATTAATCTATTATTTTGCATAGAGGTGGTCTCCTTTACAACGAGGGGTCACCATGGTATTTATGATGCCCCTTTGATGTTCACATAAGCTAGGCCTAGGGCTGGCTAGTTTGTTCAGCCAACAGCAGCCGAAGCAAAGTCCAACACGGTCATGCACATCTAGTCGATCAGAACATACCAAATTACAAACTAGTTTAAATCTCAAACCAACTAGCTAGTCCGGACTCAACTTAATAATCAAGGCTTCATGCATCACTTGGTCTGGTCGGAAATATAACACGCAGCAAAATAATTTGTTTCCCTTTCCATGGCAGCAAACAAGTCCACATGCTTTCCATAGTATGACTACACGCATGAACCAATTCAACAACCAAATCAACAGGACGCTTTCGTTCCATTCTTCTCCTCTCGGGTGCAAGCATAACGCAGCACAAGCTATGACGTGCCTCCTCACGCACAACCTGAAAACAATTAAAATACTAGCATTAGGTAGTAACTAATTCTCATATAAATTAAAATCAAATTCAAGTAGAGGCGAATTCACCTGATAATATTTAATACAACTCAGTAATTCTTTCCAGCCAAATAATATTTTTAACTAAAAAGCGTAAGACATATTCGTATCTGCATCGTCCTCCCCTTCTTCAAGAAAAGCCATCCCTTTTATCGTTATCCTCAGTTAATGTAGGTGATGTAGGTATGAAATCTTTATAATGTAACAATGGGGTAGCAAGCACTTCATCTCCACCCGTGGGTATCTCCTCATTTTTTGCCTCCAACGATGCCGGTTGTTGAATATTCAACTTCTTGTCTTCAATATCAACATGTACAATGTGAGAAATAACAATAGAAGTATATATTATTATGTTAGTTTCAAAATCAACCTCACTTTGTCTATCTTCTACTTCTCTCTTTTCTTTTGGTGTCTTTCTCACACTCTCAATTTGGATGCTCTCAACCTCACATATGGTGGAATCACACAACTCACTCTTTTTAACACTCTCACTCAATTTAGCTATGTAGCTCTCATTCTCACAAGGGTTTCGATACGTCTCAAGTGTTGTATGTAGCTCTCATTCTCACATGTGTAGGTTGAGTATGGAGGCGATCATGGTCGATGATGAGATGGATTGGGACTAGGATGGGAGGTCCAAGGTTCAGACAGTCGAGAATATCACGAGATGGTCGGGCTCATGCTTGGACACATGGAGATCAAATGTGGATGAAGCGTGGAGGAGCTACGGGAGGTGCAATCCTGAAGGCTTCGACACGTGACAAGTTGTAAATTGGAAAGTCCACAATTTGGAATATTTATCTTGATAAAGAGGAGAATGTGTCGTAAGAGACTTCGAGTCGAATTCGTGATGCGTTTGAAGAGAGAACTCTTAAGGTACAAGAGGATATAAATAGAGTTGGTGGGGCATAGCAAACGTATGAGTTTTTGGAGAAGTATTAAGGAGGGTATAGTTTTGGCTAGGCTTTTACGAGTGCTTTTGAGAGCACTTTGTAAACCCACGAAAATCCAGTAATAAATATCACTTTGAATCAATCTTGTTCTTGATTCACAGAAGGTGCTGTTAATTACAGGCTCGAAGCTTATGAGTGAAGGAAGCTTACGACTACATGCAAAGGTGTCAAATCATTGTTGGAAAATAGAGGAAATACGAGTACTCGAAACTGCTGAATCCTCGAAGGCACAAGTGTTTGAGAGGTTTTGCTCTCAGTGTCGAAGATCTCGAGTATGTGCAAATCAGTCAAAGTTATGACTCAGTGCAAAGTAGTCAAAGTTATGACTCAGTGCAAAGCAGTCAAAGTTATGAGTCAGTGCAACAAATCGATCAAAGTTGGAGTACGTGCAAAGCAGTTGAAGCTGACAGTTGCTAACTAGTCAAAGATTAGAGTGCGAAGTGGTCATAATTTGCAAGTATAGTATTTATCGAAGTTTATGACTGGTAAGTTTATGACAACTAAGCGATCGAATGAGTGATCGAGTGCTAAGAGGTTGAAACCATCATAAAAGTTTATGACTAGTAAGAGTCTATGACAGCTAAGCAGTTGAGTGCCGAGTGGTCAAAATCTACATCCGGTAAGATTACTTTTGAGTTCAGAATAATGACTACAATCATTCACACCCATCTGATTGCCGTATTCAATCCTACAAGTGGTATTAGAGCGGGTTGATATGGCATCAGAGAGGTATGTGAACCATCCTACCATGCTAGATAGTACTGATTTTGCTTTTTTTAGAAGTGACGTATGCAAGCTTACATTGAAACACAAGGTAGTGATGTTTGGAATAAAGTTTCTACATCTTATGTGGTTCCTGTTATGTTATTAATTTAAATAAAACAGATGTTGATTTAAATGCTCAAGCTCGTAACTTGCTATTCAAGGGATCTCTTGCAAAGAATTTAATCGTGAAACTCATATTAATTTTGTCCACTTAATATGGAAAACTCTTTGCGATTATCATGAAGGAACCACTAAAATCAAGTAAGTACGTAAAAATCTTTATCAAAAATAATATTATGATTTTGCTATGAAGTCTAGTGAATCTATTGATCATCCTTTTGCTAGTTTTGAGAAAATATTGAGTAATTTATGTAGTGTTAATGTTATTCCTACTGAAGAAGATAATGCAACTAAAATTTTGAAATCTTTAGGTTCTGAATGGTTGATGGTTGTCACAACTATTAATCAAACTGCCGATCTAGATGCTTTAACCATGAATGATTTTTATTCTAGATTGAAAACTTTTGATATGGAAGCTTTGCCATCTAAGATTGATAAATCTTCATCTTTAACACTTGTGACTAACCTCGTGCAGGCTACCTCGTTGAGTTCTTTGTCTACCTTGTCTTCTTTTTCAGATGAATAGTTTGAGCAGTTCCCTGAAGAGGACCTGTTATTGATCTCCTCACGTGCATACAAAGTACTCAACAACATGAAGATGAGGATGTGACGTGGCGTGTCAAGTTCGATCAGGTGCTATGAGTATGGTGAGTCAGGCCACATTAAGATAGATTGTCACAAGCTCAAAGGGAAGGTGATCAAGGAAGACAAGAATTATCGTCATCGGGAATTCAAGAACAACAACATCAATCATGGCAAGTTCCATCGCAAGCTTGCTGAAAAGGTCCTATCAGCTATCAGGCATCTAGATTTGAGCGATGTGGAATATGAGAGTTGTAATGAAAACGACTGCGACGATGATGAACCTAAAGGTAAGAACAAGAACGACGACGATTTCATGGGCATGTGTTTCATCGCAAGAAATGATAACGACAACAATGATGACAGTGATCCCAATGAGGTAAGACCGTCGTATGATGAGCTTGAATATGATTTTGTTAAACTTTCTTCTGAATTGAAAAGGACCAAAAAGAAATTGAAAGAAAATAATCTTGTTGTTGAAAATCTTAATTCAGAAGTTGCTAGGCTAAGAGTTTTGGTTCCTAATGATGATTCATGTTCTACATGCACTAATTTGTTGGTTGAGCTTAACGATGTTAGATCTATTCATGCAAGTTTCATGGATAAGTTTAGTTCTCTTAATGCTGAATGTGAAAAATTGCATGCTTGCTTTGCTCTTGGTACAACTGTCTATACTTATGTTATTAATGATTTGCTTATTACCAAGAAAAATTTGAAAAAGGAGAAAGTTGCTCTGGCTACTAGTTCGCTAGTTCAATCTATTTATTATAAGAATCTTAAGTCTGGAAAATCCTCTCCATATAAAAAATGTGATTTATTTCAAGCTAGACTTAAAGACTCTTAGGACACTATTCAACAAATCCTTTACCATAAAACTTTGTCTTGTTCTAATTGTCTTAAGTTAAACATTGAAATTGATGCATTAATTAGGATATTGAATGATTTTATTAAAAAGGATAAATTGGCTCAATCTAGTGCTTCCAAGAATCTAGTTAATGATCATGCTAAGTACACAACTTGTCACACATTGACAAAAGAAAATAAGTACTTTAAGGACACTTTAAAGATATTTTCTTTTAGTAAGAAATTTATAAATATAATTCTAGATCAATCAAAAGTGAGTGTGAAAAAATTATGATCTAGGATTTAATTGTGTTAATCATGCCAATAATAATCCTCCTAAGTTTGTTAAGCTTCTTAAACCTAAAAATTTTGAAATAAAATCCGAACAAAAAATATTTTTAAATCTGCTGGTATTACAAAGGATTTCTCTACTAAAGTGGAAGCTGTGAAGGCAATAATACGACTTCTCATCAAGTCAAGTATCAATGCACTCATTGTGGTAGAGCGGGTCATTTGGTTCAATTTTGCATTAAAAAAAAATCAAAGAATGAAAAGAAAGACAAGTTAAAACATGTTTCTCGTTCTAGATTGGTGTATGTGCATGTTCGTTCTTGTCACATTGGTCCTTCTAATCAACGTTCTATAGGTTTTGGACTTGTTGCGATAGGACCAGTCAAACCGGTGTTGGTCAGACTGGCCTTGCCAAGGTGGTCAGACCGGCGCCTAAATTGCGACTAACCAGCATCGCACTGTTACTACTATTGATTCATTATCTTTGCCTGTTTTTTGCTCCCGCTCGTTGTGTATCTCAATACTGGTTATCTAAATATTTATTTTCTAACCCTAATATTAAGATACTGACGATTGTCACTCGTTTTCGATCCTACATTCTGCACTCTCTATTCAGGCTTTTTCTAATGCTAATTTTGTGGAGTGTAGAATAATAGGAAGAGTACTTCTTTTACTTGTCACTTTATAGTCACATCTCTTATTTTTTTGATCATCTGGACAGCAGTCTACTGCCGAGACAGAGTATATAGCTGCTGCTAGCAGTTGCTCTTAGATTAACTAACAGGGAAGCTAGAAGAGTGAAAGTTAATATCACGTTTTATATCCCGAATAGGATCTAATCTCACAAGCATAAGAGCCAGGCCCTCGTAGACTAGCACCCAGGGGTGAAGCCACACCCCGGGCAGGGTAGGCTTCAGCCGGGGGTGTGGTAAAATATCTAGTGTATAGCCCGGGTAAATTTAATTTAGTCTATGTAATATTTTTATGGCCTAGCCCAGATAGTCTAGATTATTCCATCACTGAATCTGAGGTGTAACCAAATCCTGACTTCGCAACTGCTAGCACCTGTGATGGAGAGAACTCTACGCCATTGGACGCTAGCTGCAGGCGATGGCAATACCAAGCACAGATGGAGCCTGTCTGCACCGTATCAATAGTGGTAAGAAATAGACACGGGCGGAATAAGTACAGATAGCGAATTGAACTAAGCTTGGAGCGTAGAGAATTTAGGTCCCACTCGTTTCGATTTAAGTTTCTGACTTCTGACTTATTTTATACTATTTATAAATTTTATCTTTTCTATATTTTGGTTTTTTGAGTTTTTTTGCCGGTTCCTTTTTTCGTATTTGTTTGCATTATATATAATAGGCTAACATGTTTTTTATATTTTTAATTTTTTAAATTTAATTATAATAAATAAGTTTCTATCAGCTACAGCATTTTTTCAGACAATTACAGTAATTTTTAGTCATAAGTCACTAAAAAACTTTTTGAGCAGGCCGTAATCGTCTCCCGGCGTGCCGGCCGGCATGGCAGCATAGCGATGCAGCATGCATCTGTCTGCCAGTACGGCACTACCTTGCGCTAGCTAGCTTGCCGTGCGCGTGGACGGCGACCGTGTCTTGACCACAGCAGAGGACACGCACGTGCGTGCCCCAGGGTGGCACGTGCGGTCCAGCGTGCGAGCGTAGATCGATCTGGACCATCCATTACCCCCCGAATGCATGCCTCCGTGACGTACGTACTTACGTACATGCATACTCGGGACAGGTGTACGTACGTAGTGATACGTGCTCATCACGAAGCGGTTTTTGTCTTAATTTGCATGCATGGCTTAGCTGTCTCAAATTGGGTGGTTGAATAGAGCGAGGATTCAGAAGAGTGCAGGGATAGCTGGGGATATAAATCCATATCCCCAGTTGTCTTAATTTGCATGCATGGCTTAGCTGTCTCAGCTTATTTCAATTCAATCGGTTGAATTGAAATAAGCTGACTTATGAATAAATTGTATTGTAGCAGACTGAAATTACACTGTAATTGATAGTGGCTTATTTGACGTAACTAAATTTAAAAAATTTTAAATTGAAAAAATAGATTAGCCCATCACGGATAATACAAATAACTACGGGAAAAAAGGCAAAAAAGCTCAAAAAATTAAAAGGCCAGAAAAGAACGAAATTTAGAAATAATGAAAAAATAAACTAAAAACTAGAAATTTGAGCCGAAATAAACAGAACCATAATGAGAGGCAACGCCAGCCTACTTAGATCGGACGACCCCAAAATCCCTCCTATAGTTCATGCCTTTCAAACGGAGCATCAATAGCTTTTTACATGTATGCATAATGTAATAACAACAACGCTTAAGAGTTTGTCAGAATTATACTTTTGCAGTGCTACATGTATGTACAAAAATTATTACAGATAATGTAAAAAATCATTTCTTGGCTCGGTGGACTGTGACGTACGAGTTCGGACGCTAGCAAACTCCAGCAGTGAAAGTTGGCTGCATGATGCTACGTGATCAATTCATTCGTTCATCCATGTCTGGGGCAGGGAGCCAACTGCCGAGCATGCATGCACACGTGCACGAGGGGGAACATGAGGGTAGGGCTTTGCACATTTGGATCGGCAGCTCCTCTGAAATCAAATTAACGTAGGCAACTAATCACCCCATCAACGCTGTATCGAAACAACGACAACAAACAACAGTTCATGACTTCATGGTCGCCAATTCGCTATATCGTTGTAGTTCATGGTCGCTATATCGTTCGTAATTTATGTCAATTTTAATAAATATGATATTTATTGATATCGTACCAAAATAAATTAGGATTTACCGATATCAAATCATATTTTCAACAATATTATATATTACCAAACTTATAATACCGTATATACCAAATATATGGACCATACCGAATGTACAGGCATACACGTGGGGGTGGCCTTCCCCGTATCTTCAGCGTTGATGCATGGATGGTACTAGGTAGGGGGAAGGGTGTGGTTAGCTGGTGCGTTGCCCCTTACTGCTTCTCCCTAGGATCAGTCATCGTCCTACAGTATACTCGACGTTTCTTGTGTCCGTAATAGGTGGCGCGAAAGCACAGTAGCAAACACTGTCGAGCACTATATATATAATTCTGTATTACCTACTGTAAAATATTGTAGCTACAGTATTTACTACAGTATTTTTTGTACCGCGGATCACGGCCTGATTGCTCGTTGCACATCCGCAGTGTGCCACCATTATACGATAGAACCTTTCCCGCATGACTTGCCTACACAGGGCGGCGCATACAAATTCATGGCACGCCCTACCGCTCACTACAGTGCCTGGCATGGCAAGTGATAGATCGATGGCATTGCTGTACCGCACTGTATATCAAGATGCCTGCCTGCCTAGCTAGCTATATATATATATCTCGCCAACAACAGCTAGGTAGCGACAGCTCGCCCGGAGTCGAGTCTAGATCGATCGATCGGCAGGCACGCTGCGCTGCAGTGGTACATGCATCTGGTACGACGCGTACGTGCCCTGCAGAAACGAACGGACGCTCGCGCGGCGGCGACACCGGGGAACATTCCGATCTCGCCAGGGATCTCGGTCGCCGTCCGGTCGCCGTCACGCGACAGTGGGTCTCGGTCGCCACCAAACGACAGTGAACTGAACAGCTCAAGTTTGCACGCCCAGCTTTCGAGCTGCATGCTCCGATCGATGCGACTGTCGGGAAGTGATTTCCTGAAGCCGACAGGTGCCCGGTCGCAGGCCAACAGTGGGCGTCTTGTCAACTCGCCGTACGATTGTTAAGCCATGCATTTCTATTTAAACAAACAATGCGGTTTTTTAAAAGTAAAATTTTCAAACGGTATTTTAAAACTAAAATCATACGTAGAAAAAGGTATCAATCGCAGACAAAAAAAATGTCTTGCACATGCTCCTATGAGCATTGCAAAGAAAGTTTCTTGTGTCCATGCATCTCCTCGTTGTTAGGGGGCTAGCTACTATAATTCGAGGGATTCGAGCCCTCTGCATTGCTAAGAAAAAAAGGCACAAGCATGTCTTCTTATTTCTTAACATGGTCGTAGATTCATAGGCCATCTCCAACGCTCCAAGGTGGCTAACCTGAATAAGATGGTGATGATGGTCCAGAAGACGGCAGTGGCGGTGCTAGGGCCAGAAAGGGCGGCGGCAAATAGATTTCGAGCGACAAGGTAGGCGGCCGGCTGCAAGATTAGCCATCGCTGGCGAGTGGCGATGAATCGATTTGGTGGCGCCGATGGCACGAGAGGAGTGGTGATCAAACGGCTCCCTATAGTGAAAAGTTTTGCTGTGTAAAGGTTACACAAAACGATGTGTAACAGACCAACTACGCGACGGCGACACATGGCAGAAAATGCTGTAGCACTTCGGAAAAAACATTTTTCCGTGCTACAGCGCTGCGTCGTAATTTTTGAGATTTTTCTATGCTACAACATTTCATGCCACGTATCACACTCTAGTTAACTCATTACACAAATTGTTTTGCGCAATCGGGGCGGAGCCAGCGGAGGCCCACGTCTTGGACCGGTCTACTAAAATGTATTGGCCCTAGACTAGTTTGTTTGTTAGCTACAGTAAAATTAGTGGGTAGTTTTCGGTTGAAGCTCGGGCTATTGCCCGGACGGCTCGAGGCCTAGCTCTACTCTGCGTGCAACCGTTGTACAGTAAAATTTTTCCTGATCAGGGAGTTACCGTTTACTTGGCAACAATCCCTCGTCGTCTTCGTTGCCTCCCTGATGCAGATTTTCGATGTGAAATGGGCCCCTTTTCTGGGTCTGCCGAATGCACGACTCTCTGCGTTCGGATTGTACCATTGTAGGCTATAGACCTAGGGTAAGTCGCTGGGATGTCGCCCATCATCATAGGCCGGCAAGAATAAACATCTATCCCCAGTTTGTCAATGGTGAATAGTTTAACTGAAATGACTTGAAATGATATTAGCTAGATGTCACTAAGAGAAGGCCAATCATTCGGCCATTCCAGACATTTTCCAGCCCGGGATTCATGCATCCGGAACAGTGGTAACAATGCAGTATTTTATCCGCTGATTTACTGCGAAACCTTATGAAAGACTCCACAGGAAGAGCACGCTGTTAGATTTGCTTTTAGGATCTCCTAGATTAGATCTAGCGGTGTTCTTTACGTTTGGGTTCTTGAGGCAATACCGAGAGGAAGAGAGGGGTACCAACCGTCCGATGTAGAGATGGAGGGATTGGCCATCGCGGGTTCGCTCGGTGAAGTCTGCGCACAGGCAGTGACGGTTGGTGGAGAAGGAGCGGGGCTCCCTGGTGGCGGCGTCTCCCGGGCGGCGGCGATCTCCCTGGCGGTGGTCGTTCCCGTCGCTGGAGCACCCCCTCTTAGATCGGGTCTAGGGTTTGTTGGTGGGGATGGTGGCGGCACGGTGAACCTTGGTGTGCGTGCCACCCCGGCCCCCACCTCTATTTATGTGGCGCTGGCGACAGGGCCCCTGACCAATTGGTGGCGCCCGATCGTAGCTGGTCAAGGGTTGGCATTTGGCCGTTGGGCCAAATGCCTGAGATCACCCTAACATTCTCCCCCTTGATCTCAATCTATGCTTTAACTTTAATTACTTTTGACTTTACTCATTCCATCGCAGATTAGTGCATAGAACATGTCTCATCGTCACGGTCAATCGCCGATAGATTTAACAGCTACAATACACCTCTCTGTTCTGAAATAGTTACTTTAATCTTTTGAGCCATCTTTTAGTCCATTAATAATAGGCTTTCCCTTAAACCCATGCCGGCTACATGTTCTCTGAACACGTTGGGTGGTAAGCCTTTAGTAAGCGGATCCGCTAACATCTTTGCGGTACTTATATGCTCAAGACTTATAATTTGATCCCGAACTTTGTCTTTCACAACATAGTACTTTATGTCAATGTGTTTGGCAGCACCACTTGACTTATTGTTGTGGGCATATATTACTGCGGGTTCATTATCGCAGTACAACTTAAGTGGTCTATTGATGTCGTCAACCACTTTTAAACCGGGTATGAACTTCTTTAGCCAGTTCACCTGCCCCGTAGCCTCATAACATGCTACAAACTCGACATACATTGTGGACGATGTAGTGACGGTTTGCTTTGAGCTTTTCCACGATATAGCTCCTCCAGCGAGAGTGAACACATATTCGGATGTAGACTTTCTATCATCTCCCGCAAAATCAGAATCTGTATACCCCACTAAATGGAGTGAATCTGATCTTCTGTATATCATCATGAGGCCTTTTGTTCCTTGCAAATAACGCAAGACTTTCTTTATCAATTTCCAATGTTCTTTTCCAGGATTGCTCTGGAATCTGCCAAGTAACCCGGTAATAAATGCTAAGTTAGGGCGTGTGCATACTTGAGCATACTGTAAGCTTCCGACAGCTGAAGCATATGGAACCGCTTTCATTTGATCGATCTCATACTAGTTCCTGGGGCATTGAAAATCCCCATATCTGTCGCCCTTGACTATAGGTGCAGGTGAAGGACTACATTTATGCATACCAAATTTCTTTAAGATTTTCTCTATGTATGTCTTTTGCGATAGTCTCAATGTCCCTTTGTTTCTATCCCGGTGAATTTCGATCCCTAGAACGAACGAAGCTTCACCAAGATCTTTCATATCAAAGTTTGAGGACAAAAACTTCTTTGTCTCCA
Organism: Dendrocalamus sinicus; assembly: GCA_036346575.1. Taxonomy (NCBI): domain Eukaryota; kingdom Viridiplantae; phylum Streptophyta; class Magnoliopsida; order Poales; family Poaceae; genus Dendrocalamus; species Dendrocalamus sinicus. The sequence goes on along the minus strand of CM070654.1, from coordinate 30,506,186 downwards.
GTAGCAGACTAACATCACTACTAGCTAGTATGATATCATCCACATACAGGATTAGGAAGACAGACTTCCCATCTTTAAACTTTGCATAAACACAGTTGTCCTCTACATTTTCTTTAAACCCAAATTTTTTTATTGTACTGTCAAACTTCAAGTACCACTGTCTTGAAGCTTGTTTTAACCCATAAATCGATTTCTTTAGGCGGCATCCCTTTCTTTCATTTCCTTCCACGACAAAACCTTTCGGTTGTGCCATGTAAGCATTTTCCTCCAAATCCCCATTAAGAAATGTCGTCTTTACATCCATCTGATGTAACTCTAAATCATAATGTACTACTAATGCCATTATGATTCTGAATGAATCTTTACATGAGACTGGAGAAAAAGTCTCATTGTAATCAATCCCTTCTCTTTGCGTAAAGCCTTTTGCCACAATTCGCGCTTTGTATCTTTCTACATTCCCTTGGGAGTCAAGCTTTGTCTTGTAGACCCATTTACAGCCTACTGTTTTAGCTACTTTAGGAATAATTTCCAAGTCCCAGACTTTATTAGCCTTCATGGACCTCATTTCCTCTTCCATGGCCTCGAGCCATTTTGAAGAATTTTCGCTTCTCATAGCTTCTTCAATGAGATGGGATCATCCTCCATTTGAAATTCCTCTGTATGATAAATATGATAATCATCAGAAATAGCTGATCTTCTTACTCTTTGAGACCTCCTCGGGGCCTCCTCATTTGGTACATTTTCTGTTTGAGGCTGCTGTTGCTCCCCTCATCTGTGGCAATAGGTTCTATAGGATCCTGAAGAACATGTTCCTCATTATCATTCATTGTTGCCACAGGAGGAACAATAACAGGTGCTGGCACCACAGTGTCTTGCACCGTCGGTGCAGCGACAGCAGGTAGTGTGAAGATTGGCTCTTGAATCATCAGAGTGGGCGCATACACCCGCTTCTCTTCAAGGTCAATCTCTCGAGCTACCATGCTTCCTCTCATCATTTCATCCTCTAAGAAGACAGCGTGTCTCGTTTCTACAAACTTTGTATATCTGTCTGGACAGTAGAAACGAAAACCTTTTGACTTTTTAGGGTAGCCAATGAAATGGCAACTTACTATTTTGGGATCAAGCTTCCCAAGGTTTGGGTTAAATACTTTAGCCTCAGCAGGACTCCCCCACACATGCAAGTGGTTTAGTGAGGGAACTCTTCCTGTCCACAACTCGTACGGTGTTTTGGGCACCGACTTACTAGGCACTCTGTTGAGAATATGAATGGCGGTTTTCAACGCCTCCATCCATAAACTCAATGGTAGTGTGGAATAGCTCATCATGCTTCGCACCATATCCATCGAGTGCAGTTGCGTCTTTCACTACTCCATTTTCTTGAGGTTCGCGGTGTAGAATCTTGGGCTACTATGCTATTTTCTGTAAAAACCTTGCAAAAGGTCCAGAACTTGTCCATATGGGGTATGTCGATCGTAGTACTCCCCACGATCGATCGGACTATCTTAATCTTTAAATCGTGTTGGTTTTCAACTTCACCTTAAATATCTTGAATTTATCCAAGGCTTCATTTCTTTCTTTGATTGGATAAATATATCCATAACGGAGTAATCATCCGTGAATGTTATGAACGAGTCATATCCATCCACGCTTTTCACAGGAAAAGGACCACAAATGTCTGTGTGAATAATTTGTAGAACTCCTGTGCTTCTTTTGGCGTCTTTCTTAATTTTCTTTACATATTTTCCTTTAATGCATTCTCTGCATTGTTCTAAGTCGGAGAACTCTAATGGAGGAAGAATATTATTCTTAACTAGTCTTTCTATTCTCCCCCTCGAAATATGGCCTAAACGACAGTGCCATAATTTCGACGACTCATCTAGAGTTCTCTTTCGTTTCCTGTTTACATTCGTAGACGAGGATTCAATCACTTTCTCGCACGCGACGTTCCCATTATCGCATACGACATTCACATCATCACATAATGATAACAAATAAAGCTCATTTTGTAATATGGCAAGACCAACACATTCTTTATTAAACATTATTTCACACTTGCCATTTCCAAAATTACAATCATAACCATCATTGTCCAAATTTGAAACACTAATCAAATTCCTCTGTAAAGAGGGAACATAAAGGACATCTCTAAGTAAAAAAGTGAAGCCATTAGCTAGCTCTAATGAAAGATCGCCAACGGCTTCAACTTCAGCTTGGACTCCATTTGCGACTTTAATGCATCTTTCTTTTCTTTGCGTAATCCTCGTCGAACGGAATCCCTGTAAAGAATTAGCAACATGAACAGTTGCTCCTGAGTCAATCCACCAAGTGGATTTCGAATATTGCACATACAGGGATTCATTTATATAGGTAATAATGTTCTCACCTTTCTTTGTCATTATCATCTTTAAGTAATCAGGACAGTTCTTCTTGTAGTGTCATATCTTCTTGCAGTGAAGACACTGATCTTTGTCTACAGCAAACTTATTCTGTTGAGGCTGATGGACAGAGGCTTTTCCCTTGTTCTTTGAGAAGGAGTTACTGTTGAAGTTCTTTTTCTTGTTATCTTTCACATAGTTGATAGAGCCACCATGTGAGGATTTAATTCTTTCCTCCTCTTGCACACACATAGCTATGCACTTTTCCAAGTCCCATTTCTCGGGCTGCATATTGTAGTTGACAACAAAAGTGTCAAACTCTTTTGGCAAGGAAGCAAAAACCAAATGAATAAGCAACTCATCCTTGAGAGCCAAATCCATTGGTTTAAGCTTGGATGCCAAGTTGCTCATCCTTAGTATGTGCTCTCTTATGCCACTTGCTATTACCGAGTACCTTTGTCACAAGTCGCTTAAGTGTGTGTAGCATAAGTCTTTGAAGAGCCAGTGAACCGACTCTTTATTTTATCAAGGTACTCTGTGCAGTGTCACACTCTGCGATTGAGCCCACAATTGCGAGGCTCAATTGTGTTCTTTATCACGACCATACATTTCTTGTTGGTCGTGGTCCATTCTTATACTCAAGGTCATAAGACATCCGTAAGGAGCATGATCCCTCGTCTTTTCTCGCCAAGCAATATCATCCTCATTTTGATCCTCACCGGTGCCATAGGCTCGGTGGGATGTCTTTGTAGTGAGGACCCAGTCCACCTCAGCCAAGATAAACGCTAAGTCTATCTTTTTCTTCCACTCTCCATAATTATCTCCTTTGAAAGTGGGGATCTCTCTTATACAACTCATCAAGTTGTATCCGCCTGAAAAATAGTTCAAATAAAGTGAGAACGTAACAGCAAAATTATATGCCTTATTTCCAACGTTGGTCAAAAATACGACATACAATTAAATCAATTTTATCTATACATTAAATCTACATTACCGTTGGGCAGAAATAGAAATAATGCATAAAATCATCAATTAAAAAATTATAATACTGCTATTATCAACGTTGGTCAGAAAATAACAATATCATAAATCTCTGGAAATTACATCTATTTTTCCAAAATTAAATTCTCCCGTTGGTTCGAATGTAATAATGAAAAATAATCAACATTAACTTTTGCAGCGGAAACTATAATTATTCTAAAAAAATTCATTATACAGAAGCATTATACCGCACACGTTTAATCTCTGAAAAATTAACACGCTGGTGCAAAATTTACAGAAATTTTAAATCAAATTTCAATCAAATTCACTAAAAAAATGCTTCTGAAAATCAATAAAAATCACTTTTTCGGATTTACTGTTCAAAATGCCAATTCGTCCCGTTCAGCCCGGCCACGGCCCACGGCGTGCCGGTCCAAATGGCCACCGCGCGCGCGCAGCCAGCGGCGCGGCCCATGGCGGCCCGCTCTCCCTCCGAGCGCGCGGCCTCTTTCTCCCTTTCATTTCAGCCGTTGAATTCGCATCCAACGGCCGAGATCCTGCGCGGTCACGGCCTTCGGCAAAACGCACCGCGTCGGCGCGATCCGAGCCGTCCACGCGTGATCCGGCGGCTCCTGTTCCGCGCGCGCACCGCAACCTGGGCCTGGGCCTGGAAACCTCTCGCCCGCCTGGGCCAAAAGCCAGCCCGCGCGATCTCAGCCGTCCGATCGCATCCGACGGCTGCGCGGCGTTCTCGGCGGATCAAAAACGCGCTCGCGCGGCGGAAAACCCTAACCCTAACTCATTTCTCTCTCGCTCTCTTCTCTCCCGTTGCACCCGAGCGGACGCAGCGGTGGCGGCGACTTCGTCCACGCCGCCGGAGAAGGAGAAGTCGGCGCCACCGCGGGCCCTCTCGTCGGCGTGCGCGCCCCGAGAGAGCGCGCCGCCGTCGAGCGGCTCCGTGTTGGTGCCCTGTCCCGCGCGTCGACGGTTTCCCGCACGTGGAGCGCCGGCGAGCCCACGGCTCGGCCGGTCTCCCGCACGCCAGCGACGACGACGGCCAGGTGAGCCCCGTTCTTTTCAGATCTAGGGTTTCCCCTTCTCTGTTCTCTTTCTTTTCAGTTTTCTAGGGTTAGGGGGGCCTCTGTTCTTTTCTCTACCGTCTAGATCGACGCCTAGGTTAGCTCTGATACCATTGTTAGATTTGCTTTTAGGATCTCCTAGGTTAGATCTAGCAGTGTTCTTTACGTTCGGGTTCTTGAGACAATACCGAGAGGAAGAGAGGGGTACCAACTGTCTGATGTAGAGTTGGAGGGGTTGACCATCGCGGGTTCGCTTGGTGAAGTCTGCGCACAGGCAGCGACGGTCGGTGGAGAAGGAGCGGGGCTTCCTGGCGGCGGCGTCTCCCGGGCGGCGGCGATCTCCCTGGCGGTGGTCGTTCCCGTCGCTGGAGCGCCCCCTCTTAGATCGGGTCTAGGGTTTGTTGGTGGGGATGGTGGCGGCACGGTGAACCTTGGTGTACGTGTCGCCCCGGCCCCCACCTCTATTTATGTGGCGCTGACGACAGGGGCCCCCCAGCCAATTGGGCTGGGCGCTCCCGGTCAGAGCGCGGTCAAGGGGTTGGCATTTGGCCGTTGGGCCAAATGCCTGGAATCACCCTAACACACGCATGATGCAGCAAGACCACCAGACCAACGGCAGCAGTCAAACATGTTAGAAATAGAGGGGGCTAGACAAACATCGCCAGAAACTTCATCGTAATCATCGCAATACCATTCCAATATCCAAAGTGAAGATTGCATGAAAGGATGGAAAAATACGAGATTCCAAACGCTTTGGTCAAATCTCGACCTACATTATTTTCCGAGACAAATACACTATGACGTTATAGTTGGCAGAAATAATAGGGTACACCGTACAGACAACTATCGGCAAAAACTTCATATGAACCGTGCCTTATGGCTTATAACTTAAAATTTTAAATTTTAACTGTTCGTGAGAGACAGCACGCAAAAAAGAGATAATCACATACGATTTTAACTGGTACAGCTAATTCAATACACTTTTTACTACAATCTTTCTGTTGATTTTACCTTTAAAACGTACCATTAAAAAGTTAGATACTATAATATAAGCCATAAACCATAAGCCAGTCATGGCAATTCCATTCCAATATCCAAAATGAAGATTGCAAGAAAGATGGAAAGAACGAGATTGCAAACACTTTTGTCTCTCTGCCTACATTCTTTTCTGAAACAAATACACTATTACACAGTTTACAGATGTCTAAGCTGGCTATCTGAACTCTTAGCAGAATGCCAGGACCGATCTGGTTAACTAACAATGACACCCTGAAAAAAGAATACTTATGTGCTTATTTCATACAAGGAAATATACTGCTTTCTATTCAGTTTAGTTTCCCTTGAGCAATTGTTCCATTCAATTATGAAGTCAACACTCAACAGTCTGTCTCATGAAAACGCTAATGGGCTAGCACCAAGATCTTAGGATATACATGTGATGCATTTTCTTCCCTTTTTAAGTATGAATGTATGACATGAAGTGCGGCATCTGAGTTTGAACAGCTAATTTAGATATGTTTAACCGACTGCGACTACCACTACTACAGAACTAATCCGCTGTCATCTCTCAAGTAACCATTTTAGTCAGGAAATCATTTAACGAGTGATCAGTAGCACTTATGTATCATATGCATAGATCAAACTCAAAGAAGCTTCATTCTTGGAGTGCATTTGATAGATGTAGATACTAATTCGTACGGGCTACGGGTGCATAGCTAGAAAGATGGTACAACAGAAGGATTGAAACTCTCAGTCCGTGCCGTGATTGAAAGCATTACATTGTCCTCTGTAGAACTTTCAGCGCAGTGTAGCCAGCCTGCGATCAGTGTGGCTTATGAACAGTGCTCATGGCTTATTTGGCACTATTTATAAGTTTCGTCTTTTTCTGAATTTTTGGTTTTTTGTTGAGCTTTTTTGCCGGTTCTTTTTTTTCCCGTATTTGTTTGTATTATGCGTAATAGGCTAACATATTTTTTATATTTTTAATTTTTTTTAAATTTAATTATGCTAAATAAGCCTCTGTTAGCTACAGTGTTTTTTTCAGCCAGCTACAGTGTTTTCAGCCATAAGCCATAAGCTTTTCAGCCATACCGCTTAGCAGCAGCACAATTCAAATGTGAAGACTGAAGAGACATGATGACCGGAATCGAGCAAAGCATCTGGCATAAGACAATCTTACATTTTTCTTGACCATTATCTACACGTAATTGTAGTTAATTCTATGCACAAATCTTTAGCTCCCTCAAATCTAACTATTTGATTGAACAGAACAACATAGGAACATGAACTTTACTTGACAGCACATGAAATGAATGGCAAACGAATTAATGCAGGTTTGAAGTAGTGCTATTACTCTGCAAGATTAACATAACCTGGGAGCCATTCAAGGTCACATCCCTCGTATCCGTGACGCGGGACCTCTTGAAGAGCGCGGCGACGGCGGCAGAGTCGAGGTCCTGGTCGACGGAGAGCACGATGGCGCCGCGGCTGCGGACGGCGCGCTCGGCCTCGGCGGTGAGGCGGGAGGGTAAGAGGGCGCCGGAGATCGCCGCGGGGTTGTCGAAGAAGATGAGGTCGAAGGCAACGTCGGAGCAGGGGAGGCGGCGGGGGTCGGCGCGGCGGACGAGCGGCGGGAAGTCAATGAGGTCGCTCCCCGTGACGTCGCTGATTCCCACCACGTGGAGCGCGTCGACGGCGTTATCGGCGCCCGCGGCGAGGCGGACGACGCGGGAGGAGCCGGCAAGGAAGCGAAGGCTGCGGAGCGGGGGGAACGCGGCGACGGCCAGGGCGGCGGAGCAGCGGCGGCAACGTGTAGCGGAGCAGAATTGGGGAGTGGCAGAGGCAGAAGTTGTAGTCGTAGTGGCCTGTATGGCTCAGTAGTATATATACCCCTGTAATCTGTTGTAAAGAGTGTGTGAGTTTGGAGGAAGAAGAACAGTGAATACAAGATAAGTCGTAGGTGTGTGTTGTCGGACGAAAAAAAAATAGTTTCATTGTGTCTCGCTTGTTCTTTCTTTGCTCTCCCCTTGCATTTCTTCTCATGTCATGCCTGGGCCAACGGACACGGCAAAGAGGCAACATCGCAGGAGGTGCGTGGGAAGGGGGCGAGGGAGAGGGTGAGTGTGAGGGATTGGGGCGCGGGGAAGCAGGAGGGTGAGGCATGGCGGAAGAGGTGTACGAAGGAGAGCGTGGTCGCACGGCGAGGGCGATGGAGACACGGCTCTTTAGCCATTGGACTCGCCGGTCCAACGCCGGCGACGGGTGCGCAGTGGTGGAGGCTGCCATGGGTCTAGAGTCGTGGCCTCGCGGGCAGCAGATTGGATTGTCTTCATCACGGGCTGATCGGAGTTGGGTTTTGCGAATCTTGGGCGAGCAACGTTATAGGCCGATAGTATCCTTAGACCGTAGATCTATCAAACTTTTCGGCCCAACACAAGATCCAAAAGCAAAACCTTTTTTGGATTATCATTCACTTTCTCAGATCTTCCTCTCTCTAAAAAAAATTCTATTTTTTTAGGTGATTTACATTCACTGATCTATGAGCATGTGCGCTTTTACCAGATGGTGTCCAGATCATGAATACTCCATAACATCGAGCACTGAAAAATTGTTTTGTGGAAGTAGAAGTGTGAAACGAGCTGCTTAATCCAACTTCAAAGTTCATGATACAAAAAAGTTATCCATTCTTCCGCCTGACTGGCTGCCAGTTTCTATGTCAAATCCCTTTTGGTCCATTCTGAGCTAATAACCAACCTAACACCAGTTTCTTGGCCATGGTGGCATGCATCCTAACAGCAGTTTTAGTCGCTAATGAAGATGAGTAAGCATAGTTGGGCGCCCAAGTGCTGAACACGGTTCCATGGGCATTCCAAGTGAGCAGACCTCTTCCCGCTTCACCCCACCCCGTCGCGTGTTCGCTCAGCAAGTGCCGCACCTCGGCCGCCGCCTCGTCGTCGAACCCTACGCCGGCGAACCCGTTCCTCCGCATCCTCTCCGCGAGCCTTGAGCCGGACTCGGACCGCTCGGGGCCGTCGACCCCGATCACGCTCTCGATCTTCCGGCCCACGGCAGCCTCGTTCTCCAGACGACGTTGAACTCCAGCTGCACGCCTTTGGACTTGAAGAAGTTGCCCAGCCAAAGGCCGAGCTCCTCGCTCGACAAGCCGAGCACCGGCGGCACGGCGGGCCGGACGGAAGGCACGGTGATGCGGAGCGCCGGAGGCCCCCCCGGCCGCTTCGACAGCATATCGATGAGCGTCGGCCACTGCATGCAGTGCGTGACGCTGAGGTCGACGACGTGCACGGCGGCTCTGCCGGCCAGCGCGCGGAGGATGGCGCCGTTGGAGGCCGTGAAGCCGAACCCGTGCCAAAGCGTGAGGTCGATGCAGGGAAAAATATCTCGGTATGAAAAAAAATTTCGCCAGGCAGCAGACAAAAGAGACAAAATTTCGGGACTTAACATTTGAATTTTGATTAATTTTAACCAAATTTTGGATATAATTGGATAAATTTTACATAGGACCAAATCTGGCCAAAATTAGTTAAGCAAGCCATCTTGTTTTTTTTTAACTATCATGCCAATGAAACTGAATTGAGATACATACCTTCCCAATCGGCTCTGGTCCTCCACTGTGTGAAAGGTGCCGACCCACACCTGCGCCGCCTTCTTCGGGTCCCTAGGCAGTGCATAGCAGCAGGCCGTCGTCCTCCGGCTCTTCTTCTTTGGGGGAGATTGGGGACAAAGGGGAGGTCGAGCTACACCACCATCGAATCAATCAGGGAGGGAGCTACGTCGCAGTCAAATCGATCGGGGAGGAAGCTGCCCTGCCTTGGCCGCCGCCCGCCGCTCATCCCCACCTTGGCCACCGCCCGCCACTCTTCCCCGCCTTGGCCACCGCCTGCCCCTCATCCCCACCTTGGCAGCCGCCCGCCGCTCGTCCTCGCCTTGGCCGTTGCCCACTGCTCTTCTCTCCTTTGTTGCTGCCCGCCGCTTGATGAAGGATGGGAATGGGAATTGGGGACTAGGGAGGCACCCGTAGCTTGTCTCCGCCTTGGCTGCCGCCGCCAACGCTACTCGTCCCAGCGTTGGCCGCCGCTCATCCCAGCATCGGCCACCGCCTACCGTCAGTGGGGGATGGGGATTGACTGCCCGCCGCTCGGTGGAGGACTAGAGGATGGGGATAGGGAATTGGGCATGGATGGGGATGGGGAGTTGGGGACGAATGGGGATTAGGGTTTTGCTTGAGCCACCAATCAGCAATTGACGGCAAATGTAGAGTTGGGCCTGGGCTGGGAGTATCGGAGTAGCCACGTGGGCCAGCTGCGCTCTGGGGGGAGTCCTGGGTTGCAACATACGGGCGCTCCCAAATTCAAATGTATATGAATTTTTTGACCGAATGACACAACTTTCGGTAAGCAATGAAAGGAACAAAAAAAAGCGAAATTTTGGTGAAATTTCGTTGAAATTGTGAACCCTAGGTCGATGTAGTCGGCGAGCTCTGTGACGGACATGGCCCGTTCCCATGGTGCACCATTCGCAGAGAGCCTCATGGCAGCCTGGGTTGTACCCGGGCCGCACAGCTGGCACGCGTGCACGACGAGCGCGCGGAGCAGCCACGACATGAGTCGCTAGTTAGGGTCCCTCTGCGAGGAGGCAATGCTGTTGAGCACCCACATGACCTGCTGCGCCAGCATCATGTCATTGGACTCAAGTGCGACGGTGCAGTAGAGGAGCAATTGCTTGCTCGCGGCCTATCGATGAGCACGCCGAAGAAGCAGAGGGAGTTGTGCGCCCTAAGCCCGCTTCTCCTAAGCTCCCGCTCCATAATCTTTGGAAGGACGTTGCCGTCTATGTGCTAGCTACACTGCTACAAGATTTTGATGCTGATCTAGAACCGAGGAAATATCAAGCGATGGCTATGATCACGACACATGTCAACCTTGCATTGGACAGTTTAGGATTATTTGTGCGAATTTTGGGCATATTTAGCACCCCGTGGCAAAGAAATACTGAAAGTGGCCACCCTTCTCGCGTAATACCTATTTTGGCCCCCTGGCGCCCCCAACTGCGACTGGCCCCCTCCCCCTCCACTGGTTGCATGCTTAAATGGCACAGGGATTCATTTTTTTTTGTAAGAGATAGCAGTGACATTTTGTAGCAAGAGCGAGAAACAATGTTTGCAAGGACAAAGTTTCATGAGATAACACCATGTAGATTATGTTTGCAACCTTTAAGTCTTGTTCTAACTCCATCACTAACTACATCACCTTCACTGGCCAAAACTTATTATTAGTAATCTAGGATTTCCTTTAAATGAAGTCAGCAAAGATGACATTTTTGGTAGCATAATTGAGAAAATACTTGTAATAGATATCTCTATAATTTCATAACTAAAGAGACTTAAAAACCTGAGCATGTCAAAGTAGATGAACATCCAAGAAAATATCAGTTGAAAACAAAAAAGAAAAAAGAATGCAATTGAATCTATCCTCATTCATCAAAGAAGTAGGAACCAATAACTGAACCTCTTCTATTATGTGGCGTCGTGCAGGCAAGGCCGACGGACTGTAGTGTCATTGCATCGGGAGCGACGGGTAAGGACGGCAGCGTTATGTAGGACTACAAGCGAGGGCGGCACCGTGGCGGCGTCGGTAGGCAAGGCTGGCAATCGGCAATCGGGTGCATGCAGGTGAGGATGGCGACCGGTGGTGGGGCGCACCGACGTGGTCATGTCACGCAGATCGGGGCCTAGGGTGTTAGACATGCTCGTGTGGAATGGGGATGAAATCAGCGATCGAAATGGTGGCTGGGGCTAAGGTCATTGGGGATTAGGGTTTCCGACTTGGCGAATAGGCTATTGGGTTGCCGGCTACTATACAAGGTGTATTATGGAGAGAGTACTAAAGGGGTGGTACTAATAACATTGCTGGACCTCGAGCTATAGCCTACCCAGCCTAAGGCCCAGTTCTGCTCCTGGTCCAGTCGGACCAGTTATGTGCACCACACCCAAATTGACTGAGCCCAAGGCTGAGCCAGACCTGGTCTGACAGAGTCAAACCCAAGCCTACGCTGAGCAACCCCATTTAGCCTGAGTTAATCCATATTCTAGCCGATTTATACCTGGTTTGACCTATTTTTTACTAACTCAACGCTGGTTTGGCTACTTACTGAATAGTTTTGACCCTCTCAGCTCTGGTTTTGCATAGTAGAGCAACCCTAGTTCCCGATAGACCCTCCAAACACCACTGTCCACCATTCCTTCTCAATTCCAAGCAATCGAAAGTTGTTTCTTCACTGACTTTCTCTCCCAAGAGCATTCCAACACTTGTTTTTCTTCTCTTCTTACTGTCTTTTATTTGCAAGTATTGCAGTTGCTACAATAGGATTATTTTTATTTGTTTGTGTGTGTGTATGCTAGACTATGAAGAAGGTGCTACTAAAGCGACTGGAACTGGAAGTGATGATCTCAAAGCATACAAAAGAATAAGCACCGACTACGAGTCGTAAGGCAAGGCACTATTCTTGATCATATTGAATTCCTATTAGTTGGGCATATTACATGTGGGTTATTTCCTGCATTATTTATTTGTCAATGCTGTTTGTTATTAGTTACTTTTGAATGATCTTGCTTAAATAGTTAATGCTTTTAATTATGTTGCTTACATACCATCCTTTATAATAATCAAATATGATTTTTCTTCATAAACCTAGAGCTAGTATATTGTACTTTATATTAGCATAGTAGTGGAAGAACAAAAACTACAATCACTTATCATACTTGCCGTCTGCCATCACGAGTTTATGTGTTAGAACTTATACTTGAAATGGATTGGTCAACGAATCGTGTACCTTCCTCCATGCGTAATATGTACAGTTGTTGCTTCAGCACTCATCTGTTTGTCAGTGATTTTGCCATATACAATTCTTCTAAGTTCTTTTATAATTTCTTCGGTGAATTCTCTTTGATCACCAAGTACTTTACCTCATCGGAGACACATAGAAGATTACACTGACAGCATTCCGCTCCATCACATTCCAGCCTTCATTGGACATCTTTTCTGGTTTGTCCACTTCAAGAGCATCGATTACCCCTATTGGACAAGGACACCCTTCACCACGTATTGCCATATGTTGAAATTTCCTCCGCCTTTAAATTTCTCTATTTGATTCCACATCATCAACACCGATGTGAATTTTATGCCAACTGACACTTTACTGACCTTCTTAAAAATTAGATTAATTCGATCTTAGATCTGATACTACTTGTTACACTCTGATACCCCTTCTTATGCACAGCAACCTCTAGATCGGATCAGAGTTTGTGAGATACGGCATAAGTGTGCATGGTATCAAGAATAAAGGAGATGAATCTCGTAGAGAAAACTAAAATAACGACGTTGAAGCTATCGTAAATTCTTTAAGCACAACTTTAAAAAAGTACAGGGATTGTCGCTCACTCACAACCCTCTCGAATCTTTTACGACCATTAGATCTTTGCCTTATATAGAAATCTAGTGTTAAAGAATATTCTAACCTCTAATCCTCTCATGCGTCATCTGCTTTGGATAAGTAAGCTTGATTACTTCTCCATGGCGACATCCATGGTTTATACAGTCCTTCATAGCTCTTCTTCAATTTAGAGTAGAAATCCTAATTCAAATAGAAGTAAGAGTCCTAACCTAATCTAAATAGGAGTAAGAGTCCTAATCCTAATTAGGTTTATCTAGAACTCTTTATAACATATCTTTCTAAATCCTAAAAAAACTATATATGAGTTACTCTAACTCAACAAGTACCTTTTACCATAAGAAGTGATTCCCTCTTCCCATTGCCATGCGAATTGGGGCTCATATGATACAGTTTGCCAATTTGTATATGATCAAGAAAAATGTTTTTTTACAAAGAAAGTGCTTGGTCTATAAAAGGTGAAACGGAGATTGAATCCGAAAGACTAAAGGTACTTTTTTTTTGTTGAAAATTGCAAATATCCATAGAAGTTGGTCAGAATTTGATTTACCATCTATAAATACTTTTATGTCACATGACCTCCTAAAGTACATAGTTGTTTGATATACCCATGTCGCCTCCTTCCTGCTGACTCAGATGCTTGTTGTTGACATGGACTCCATGCTTTGCCATCTCAGTTATGCACTAGGTATAATGTGGTTATCTAGATAACATGAAAGAGGCACTATACACAATAATATTATAGACTACTGTTATCTATAGTGCCTCCTTTATGTCATCTATAAACAACACTAAAGACAGCTCCTATAATGGATTGTATTTTTACATATCTCTATAAATAGTTCCTCCATGTACAATGTGTCTTGTTCTTATGTGCATAACAGATGACTCAATTCTCTATGCTCTCTCTAGCCTCTATGTTATCTCATATTCTATATGATAAAATTTATAGATAGCTGACGTAACACTATTATAGGTGCTCTTACCATAACAGGAATTTCATTGGAAAAAGAAAAGAGAAACTTGCAAACCGGCAGGCATACCGGACCCACCCTGCAGTGATATTTCCAGGATCGTCCCGAAGTACCAAACGCCAAACCCTTCTAGATTGTTCTCCACCAAATCCCTAATCCAATCTCTCCGTTTGCCACGTGCCCACGTCTCCCTCCCGATGGGGCTCTTCTCATGGTGGAAGGGGCGCGCCGGCGGCTCGCCGGAGCCGCCGAACCAGCACCCTTGCAAAGGAGCGAGCGGCTCGGCGGCCGCGTCCGGCACGCACGGGGCGGTGGAGGTGCGGCGGCAGCGGCAGGCGGACGCGACGGTCTTCGAGTTCGGGTCGGCGGCGGAGTCCGGCGCCGCCGTGACGCTCGCGGGCTACTGCCCCGTCTCGGACGAGCTCGAGCCGTGCCGCTGGGAGCTAGTGCCGGCCGCCGGCCAGGGTGCGCCGCAGTTCCGCATCGTCTTCTGAGCACGAGGAGAGAGTAACCCCCCCGCCCCCCATATTCCGGGACTTGTCATCTTGGGTTTACCAGGTTTTATAGGTATAAAGGTGTGATCTTTTGGCTGTATACTGGTACCCAGGCATTTCTTGAAATAAAACTTGAGATATTGATGGGTTTGTTGATAAGATTTGAATTGCCATGGATAGGTCATATGCTCATGGCGTGCTATTTGTTGGATTGCTGGGTTTACTGTTGCTTCAGATGAACATTGAATATTTCAGAATAAGTATATCTAAGGGATTGTACACGGTAATTCCAAGATGCAAACTCAATCTTCAAGCTAGTGCTTTAAAATTGCTGTGGAAATTTCTCACAGGAACGTATTTGGAGTATTTGTGGTGTCATATTGCTACAATTGGTCAGAGAGAATCTTACAAATACTTCCAATTTCTTAGACAGGAGTATTCTGTTTTGGAATGATGTAGCCACCTGGGCGTTTAGCAAAGATATCAAATAGTGAGCCTAGAATTGGGGTTTGTGATCAATAGTAGGACCTAAGCACCACACAATGGGGAAACAATTCCCTCCTTGAGCTATGCATATACTGTCTATATTTTGTTACTTTGAACAAAAATATGATCGCAAATTCAGTCTATTTGGTTGCAAGCTGAAACTATCTGCTTGATATGGGTGTCTTTACCTGCATACCTTTCTGCCTGTGGGTACCGAGTAGTAATACATGTTAAAGATCATATAGGTGTGTGTAATTTGTAGCACTAGAATACTGTTATTCACAAAACAATGGATCAATCAGTATGCTATATAATGGGTTTTGGGTACATTTGTTCATACTTTTTGGTAGCTTATACATTCATGTTAAAACTTGTTAGGAAAATAAGAGAGAAAACGAGATATGTATTGGTATGACCAAAAACTACTAATCGTGTAGGGCTACAGTTAAGTAACATGCCCATGGCAACTTCAGAGTTCAGACTGGTTACCAAATTGTCACCTGAATGAATACCTCTAGCAAACAAAGGTTGCATAGAATGGGAAGTTCATCTCTATATCAAGTTTGAAATATGTTTTGCGATTCTTCTCTCTTGACATTATATTGTGTTTGTCGATAGCTTTAAGAATCAACCTGGGTATATGATATCTGAAAACTTTGGTGCATTATCAGTGCCGATGCAGTCTTCAGTCAGGTTGCTGTGGTATGGATAGAATCATATATTTCGCTGTGTACTCATTTCTTAGAGCAGTTTCTTGGGATATGCGGAATTCCTTGAACAGACTGAATTGAGCTCTTCTATGGGAGGCTGATAATCTAGCAATATCTTATGTTGAAGAAGCTGACAGAGTGACTTATGCCTGTTTTGCAACTCATTTCCTCCCCAGAAATGCAACTCATTTCCTCCCCAGAAAATCAGTACTAGCTGCGGATCAAAATACTGAAGTTGGATGAATTTCAGTGATTTATCAGAACCCTCTGCAGTTTCCTCCGTATCACCTGCCTAAGTGAGACAGTAGGCCGGTTAACGGGTTAATCCAACCCTGCTCATTTGGGCTGCTTAAACTTCTAGCTTATTTTTTACTATTTCTAAATTTCTTTTTTTACTTTTCGGTTTATTTTAAGTTTTTTTGCTGGTTATTTTTTTTCCATATCCGTTTGCAATATACGTGATGGGCTAACCATTTTTTCATTTTAAATTTTTTAAATTTAATTATACTAAATAAACCACCGTCAGTTACAGTGTAATTTTAATCAATTACAGTGAAAATTCAGCTATAAGTTACTAAAATTAAGCACCAGCTAACTTCGGCAAACACGCCGTACTAGAGCATGGAGATGTCAATCACCTGCAATGAAGCAAGCACCTGCAATGGTCTTGTTCTAAAAAGACGTGGCTTTTGTCTATTTACTGAAATGACGCGTAGCTTTTTTTAAGATATTTAATTAAACGAAAATAAATTAAAAAAATAGGAAAAAACATCAAAAGAAAGAAAACGTATTAAGAAGCTAACGTATTGTTCTAAAAGGACGTGGCTTTTGTCTTTTTACTAAAATGACGCATGCTTTTTTAATATATTTAACTAACCAAAATAGATAAAAAAAAAGGAAAAAACATCAAAAGAAAAAAGTACTAAAAAGCTAACTATTCCAAACGGCCGGCCTTAGGTCAAGAGCTGATTGGAGCAGGGCAGGTCTCAAGTGACATGCTGTCACCAGGGCCGGCTCTGGGGTAGGCCGGAGGCGACGGCCTAGGCCCCGGCCAGAGGCCCACCCCGCCCCCGGCCGGGCGTCGGCGAGCCCGCCTCTCGAGGCGACCGGTTTGCAAATTCGCATGGTGCATGCATGCATTGAGCCATCAGGTCTCGAGGATCGACCATGCATACGCTGTTAGCCTATTACGATGAGACATGCGAGTATGCGGCCGGCAATCGCGAACCCTAAACGCCGCGCGTCAATTGAATCATTGAATTTGCGTCGCGCGTCGCCAAGACCGGCGTGCGACGGCGGCTGCGCGGCGCGCTGCGTGATCGTCTCCACTCTCGGCCGCTACGCCGCGCGCGCGCGTCGCCGTGCGTGGCCAAAGCCGTGAGGCGTGAGGCCGTCGCAGGCTCGCAGGCCGCAGCCGACTGCCGGCAGCCCGAGACTCCAAAGTCCAACTCCAAATATCCAACACAGGCAAGGCAATACTCTTATACTCCATCCGTCGCCCCGCCTCTCGATTAGTTAATCCAAATATCAAATATTAGGTTAGGATTTTATAATCCAAATACATCTAGTGAATTAGTTAGTACCTAATTAGTTTATCATGTTAGAACTATTGATTTGTGTTATTTTAGACAATATAAATTTTAAATTGCATATTTTATAAATAGAAAAAAAAATTATAGTAAAGGATCCATAGAGCCAAATTCGTCCTAAGGCCCTTGAAAACGTAGAGCCGGCCCTGGCTGTCACCGCGTCAGTGTCACAGCTCTCCCAAGCCAGCTCTAGCAACAGGCTCCATCCATCGTGTAGCAGAGGAAGTTCGCTCACCTTATCTGCTCTTGCAGCGACGCTTCACAGTTCACACACCAATGGCCTTGAACCTCTTGGATCATCCTCCCTCCAAAATCGCACTCAAATCCCCGCTCCCGCCACTCCCGAAGTCACCATTCCTCTTCTCGCCACCGCAGCAACCTCCTCTCCATCTCTCCCTCCTCCTCCGCCAGCCGCTGCGACCCCTCCACTCCTCGTCGTCCCCACCGCCGGACGCCTCCCCCTCGCCGCCGTCGTCGAGGGAGGAGGCCGTCTCCCAGGCGAGGTCCTGCCTCGCCACGGCGCTGCGCAAGCCGCTCAACAACTCGGTCCCGCTCCGGAAGCTCAAGAAGCAGCGACAGCCCCGGTTCCGCGCTGAGATCCCCGTCGTCGACGACTCGCCGGGCTCCCTCGCGCGTCTCGCGTTCGACGTCTTCTCGGGCCTCGGCGTGTCGAGGAAGGGCGCGCTGGCGAAGCTGCTGCTCGTCTGGCCCTCCTCCAAGGAGCTGGGAGTGGCCCTGCAGGAGTTCAAGAACTGGGGGGACTCGACGTCGACGACGGCGCACGCGCAGCTGAACTCGATGGCACCGGACGCGCTGAGCTCCTGCGACGCCGCCGTGTTCTTGGCGCCGGGGCGGTCACAGGTGGAGAAGATGAGGGCCGCCGCCGACGCTCTGGACCCCAAGCCGGTGGTCCTGTTCAACCCGGCGTGGAGCTTCGAGGAGGAGGAGGAGGCGGCGTTCGGCGCCAGCGCGAGGAGCTTCGTGGGCTCCTTCAACGTGGTGTACTCCTTCATGGGGCTGGAGGTGAGGGGCCTGCTGAGCAAGAAGAAGGGCGTGCTGCTTCGGTGCGTCGAGGGCGGGCGGTTCGGCGGGGAGAGCTGGGTGCTCATGGTGGAGGACGAGGCGCCGGAGAAGGAGGAGGGCGAGGGGGAGTTCAAGGTCGTGTCGCGGCTGAAGCGGCGGCCGACGATCGGCGAGGTGGAGACCATGCTGTACAACGTCATGGCCGCCAACTCGCCGGTGACCAAGTCGGCCAAGTTCATCAGGGAGCTCGTGTCCAATGTGACTGGAAAAAAGGGAAAGTAGTATCCCTGCCTCTGGCGTTTACGCAGCATATTCTGAATTTACTCTGTCATGCCAATTGCCTGCCTGGTTGTAGTGGTAGCAGTATCTTTGGTCAGTTAATTCACGCTGCATTTGCGCATGATCATCAGATGAGGGCATGTAAGAATTTGCAGGGGTTTGATTCGGAACAGTGGTAGTTGATTGCCGGCAATTATGGACAATGGACGTTTGATGTGGTAAAATAGTTTAGCCAGTCGATCAGTTACCCAACAGAATTTGTAGGAAGATAGAATGAAACACTTGATGTGTATTGCTTGAGTCTCGAAGTATATATAAAGTACATGGTGACTTATAGGTCAAAATCAATCTATTAGAGATATAGAAGTTTATAGAGATATGAAAGGAATCATATTAGGTTCAAATCATCATAATTGATTATGCTCTATATCTGATAATCTTACCATATATATACTCTTAACATCCCCGTAGTCGGAACGGGAGTGTCGTGAATGCTCAAGCTAGGGAAGAAGTCGATGAGGATGTTTAAGCTGGAGTAGAAACCGATGGGGAGCGCTATACAAAGAGTTGGTGGTGGAGATATTTGTCATGGAGGTAGTCGTTGAAGGAGGATTGCCGATGATGAAGAGTGGTGCCGTGGGCGAAGAAGACGTGGGAGGTTGCTGTAGATGAAAAAGACAGCGATGTAGCAAGAAATTGGTATCAAGATTGTCACAGTTGAGGAAGGGTTGCCATAGTCGAGGGAGTATAGGTCGTCCAACAGTGTCGAGGGAGAAGAATGAGCAACAATGGTGGGACGACTCAATGGCAATGATGGTGCCTAGTTCGAGGCAAGAGAGGGGGTCGTACAACATGGTGGTTGCCAAAGTAGACAGGTAGTGCACGTATGCAACCAAAAGAAAAAGAAAATTAAAAATGAGAGGGACATTGGAGGCAAATTTGTGTTGACCATGGAGAACAGCAGGGGATGGCAGCAGATTGTTTTTCGTCTGTCAGGATCAAATCGTAGGATCGGATCGTAGAATTATAATTCTATTAAAATTTTAAAAGTGTATATATTTTACATAAAAATTGAATTATATTTCTAAATATGCAAGTTAATATACTAGAGATATAGGCTAAATTCTTTTTGACTTATGGCTTGTGCCTTATGACTTATACTACAGTAACTATTTTTCAAACGGTGCGTTTTTTATAACGGGGTCAACAGAAAGATTGTAGTAAAAAGTATATTAAGTTCAGCTGTATTGTCCAAAATCACGTACGACTATTTTCCTTTGCGTACTGCCTCTTGCAAACGGACAGAATTCAAATATTTAAGCCATAAGTCCAATAGAACCCACCCATAGAAGAAACCAAACCAGGTGCAAATCATCCTAATTAATTCTATTCTAGATATCAAGGTCAATCTACTAAAGATATGAAAGAAGCCATATTAGATGCAAATCATCTTAATTAATTCTATTCTATCTCTTATAATCTTGCCATTCATATACTCTTTAACTTAATTTGACACCTTATCTGCAGTCAGAAACTTGAGGTTTTGTGGGTTGTTACGGGCAACAACTGATTGTGCATTGACAAACGGCAGAAATCAGGTGTTAAAAGCTTCAAATTAACACCCAAGAGGAGACATATACAGCATTTGGCCATGATGTCCGTTCTCAGTTTTCATAATTAAACTCAATGTCCGTCGTCTGCAACAATGTTATTCACCCGACGACAATTCAGAACTCCCGCACCACGAATGACAACTAGTAGAGTTTTCGCAGCTGATTTTCACGGGTGCGACGGCGATGTTGTGCAACCGGTGGCCGCTCTTGCTTCAATCAGATCGTCGATCAGACGGCGCAGGTCACAGTTCGACGAGCCCCCATGTGCCACGGCCGCATGAGCATTCACGGCGAGGTCTTGCACCTGAGCCCCTGACCCTCGCCGCCTCCCCTGTTCCCCCAGGCTCCAAGAATCTTGCGACGGCCAACGCCACCGCCTCCACCGGCACGACCTCCTTCTCCTCGTATCACGTGCTCCGTGGCCCATCCCACACCCTCTCTCCGATCCTGAGTACGTCCGTCACCAACCTCTCCTCGATGAATTGGTCGAACAACAATGGCCACGTCAGCATTGGCACTCCGGCCGCCGCAGCCTCTGGCAGCGAGCTCGACCCGCAGCGTGTGAGGAAAGCCCCCACTGCCGAGTGGGCCAATATCTCTGTCTGTGGGGCCCACCCTCTGACCAGCATCCCCCTATCCCCGACACGCTTCTCCCACCTATGACACCATGTGGCTAGATCTAGAATATTTTGTTGATGAATAATTGACAATGATTAATTTATGATGATGAATAATTGATAATTTTGTTTAGTGTTATTATACGAGTCGTGTCGCGTGTATGCGGATTGATGTTGGTCAAGTTTGGACGAACTTGTGCCGAAAGAATGTTTTTTGGGCGTGGAGACGGTTATGGTCGGTGACGAGGAAGACCGGGACTAGCAGGGGGAAATCTGAGGTCCAGGCGTCGAGAATGTCATAAGGTGGTCGGGCTCATGCTGGAGCACATAGAGATCAAAAGTGGATGATGCATGGAGAAGCTACGGGAGGTGCGGTTCTGTAGGCTTCGACATGTGATGAGTTGAAATTTTGGAAAACCGTGTTAGGAAGGGTTTCGGGTCCTTTTGCTATAGAAATCGGATTAGAACTCATCGGCTTATGCTTAGCCCATATTTTGGGCTCTAGACTATAAATAGAGACGGAGTTGGAGGCTAACTCTATGGTTTTTGGGAGAGACTAATTTCGTGCTAGGGTATAAGGGTGCCAGTAGAGCACTTTTGTAACCACCATGATTCAGAAATAAAATTTAGGTCTAGGGAGAAAAAATTGTCAGCAAGCGGCAACGCGTTTTACTTCACGTTGTCCTCGTTTCGTCGTCTTTGTGTCGTCTCCTCTCATCGTCTTGTCTGGCAGTGTGGCAGTGCATCTCTCGTCACTTGATCTCGCAAGGCGTGCAACGTGATTAGAGATGGCAATGGGTACCCGAAACCCGGTGGGTTTTTACTCTATTAGGGCATGGGTCTGAGTCAATTTTCTAACCCATGGGTCTCTTAATGGGCAAAAAGCCCAACCCATCGGGTTTGCCGGGTTCGGGTACATTCCTATAGTACCCAAACCCGTAAACCCATGGGTAATATAAACCCGATCCATAGGAGTTATAAATCTAGGCTCCTAGCCTCCCAGGCAAACCAGCCCAAGCCATAGCCCATTAGCCATTTAGCCTCAAGCCTCCAAATCCAATGTGGCAATGCCCCATTACCCATACAGTTAACCATAGCTAGCACTCGGTCACGGTCACTACTCACTCCTCCCCAGTCCCCACCCCGATGGCCCGATTCAACAACCGCCGCAGCGATGGCGCATCTGGCGCTCTGCGCTCGGTTTCCGGTAGTCTCCACACTCGCCCTCCCGTCCCGCAACTCCCGCCTCTGCTCCCGCCACTCGCGCGCACGCTCGTCTCCCACACACCTCGCCGCCGCCCGCCTTCCGTTCAGCCCGCCGCCCCACGCCACAACCAACGCGCATCGCAGCGGAGGCCCTGGCCATGGCGCTGCTCTCCGGCTCCAACGAAGATGGCCGGTGAACTTCTTCCTCCTCTCTATTAACCATTGTTGCAGCTCGTATTACTGAACTCACGGGCGACCCGTGGGTACCCGTTAACCCATCGGGCATGGGTCTGGACAAAAATCTGCACCCGTAACGGGTATGGGTTTTTAGCGGGTACATCCAACTTTCATAGGCACGGGTTTGGGATAGCAAAACCCAGTGGGTTTGTGCCCGTTGCCATCTCTAAACGTGAAGTTCTCGACCGTTGTGCGTTGTTTCCACTACAAGAAATTTGAGTATCGTGATTTAATATAGTTATGATGAGAAACGAAAATGTCATAGATTAGCTATCATTCCGTGATTTATTCAAGTGATTTCGTCATTAATATGCTGGACGATACCTTCGACGCCTAGTTTTGTGATGAAAACAAATATTTGTCACAAAGATATACATAAAACCATGATGATTGTTTATGTTCGCTATCAAAGAAATTATTATTCGTGATTTATTTATTGATGACGAAAAAGTGTTGTCAAAAAAGTTAAGCGAATGGGGCCATTGTGAAGTAGCTATGAACCAACGGCACGCTTCCCCGCTAGCGAAATATGACATCGCGCACCTTGCCTCGGCTAGGTCGCGCGCCTCGGCTAGGTTGCATACCAGATGATATTTCTCCATGCAGAGCATATTTTGAGTGATATTGATCCACATATGGAGAATTTGCATCGTATTGATGAGGATGGCTGTACAATTGATGCTGAAATAGTTGATAATATAACAAATAGCACTGATGATACTTCTGATGATAGCGACAGTGAATATGCAGATGACACTCTGCAACAATATTGCAGTGATCATGATTGTCCACAAAGCCCAGCGAATGAAACTGATGATGAATAGATTTGTATGTATCTTCTTGGATACCTGATTTTTAAAAAATGTATATACATTACTATCTTTGATGGATACTTATCTACGTTTCATTATTTCAGATGGTCATCCATACATGGAGGAGCTGAAGAAGCAAGGCCTCTAGAGGCATGGAGGGTGTGTTTGCCTGAAAATCCTGAAATGGAACAGTGTAAAATCTTGCATTGCTCTAGGGGCTTTTTGTAGAAGCATTACTGCTACCCTGTCAAAAATATATATGTATAACCTTGTAATCGATCGCAAAATGTAGAATTGTCCTGGTTTAAATATCACTAGTACTGCAATTAAAAAATTTCTCCTAATTACAAATGTACACAAGTATAGCACTGCCACTTGTTGAATTGGCGAAAAACAATTTTCACTACATGAGAAGATGAAAGTCTGCTTTACATAATTTTAGAAAATTGTACATAACAATTTTCGCTAATTAGAAAAGGGTAAGAATTTTCCTTTTAGAGATTGCCAAAACTAATTCCCGAGCACTTTAAAATTTATACCAAGGCGTAAATTTACTTATGTACATTCTCCTCTCTTTTCTTGTATATAGCTCTTTTTAATATATACAGAGAAATTTAACATAATTCACGCAAAATACCATGATTCTTGTAATTTTTCACGAAATTTTTCATGCGCGCTAAACTTATGCATCTGGCGGGCATGAAAACCTGCATCGACGCGCCAACAATTTCCCCTCTCTCCTCCTCCCATCGCCCCTCTCCCTCCCTGCATCGTCCCCTCTCCTCCTCCCCGTGACGCCTCCTCCTGGGCCCCAGTCGCGGGTCGCCTCACTCTCCTCTCGCCCCATTTGGATCCTCGCGCTTCAGATCAGAGCCCTAGCTCACGATACTCTCGCAGGGCGCCCGCTGTTTTCGGCGCGCGCGCCGCCGCCACGTAGCCTCGCCGCTCGATCTAGCACCCCGCTCCGCCTCTTTCGCCGCCGCCAGATCTGTCTCTCCACCGCCTAGATCTCGGCCTACATCGCCGCCGCTCGATCATGCACCCCACTCCGGATCCGTCGCGGCGTCGTTCTCGAGCGCTAAGTCCAGCGTCCCTTCAAGGTTTGATCTTCCACGACTAGTCTACTTGTTCTTTTCTTGATGTGAATTTTTCATTGCTATGATGTCCAAATCGCCATTTGTCATTATTGATCCCCGATTTTTTCTTCATAATTTGTTTTACCGCATTACATTCTTTATGCATTATTTGATATCAGATACGCATGTGAATAGTTAAACTATGTTTCGCATAACCAAACTTGTTAATCAGCATTCAGCTTGCCCATATCATACCCACTCTCAAGCTAAGTTATTGATATCGTCTAATAAAAATTATTTTGGAAGGAAGCTTTCTAAACAATGAGTCATTCGAAAAGCCCTAAAATTTCAAACCTAAATTTTCGTGAATTTTGCTGATTTTGGGAAATTTTGAAACTTTCCTTTGGGAAAGTCCTCTCTTGCCGCTTTCTTTTCGCGGCCGACGCCTCTTCCTTTGGCGCCCGCCATTTCCGCTTCCTTTTCTCCCGCGCCGCCGCTTCTCCCCGCTTCCTTCCTCCCGACGCCGCCTCTTTCCTCTCGCGCGCGCCTCCTCCTCCCCGCCTCCTCTCGCACGCGCGCCGCCGTGGAGACCGCGCCATGACCGACCACGCCGGATTCGCGCTGATTCGCCGCCGACGCCAAGCCGCCGCGCAAGCCGCCGCCACCGTCGCTTCTCCGCCACCCCACTCGCAGCCTGCGGCCTCCTCCTCTTCCTCGCCACTCTGCTTCTTCCCCTTCGCCGCTTGGTTCTCCCCTTGGCCGCTCGTGCCCCTTCCTCACGGTTCATCCTCCGCCCGGTATAAACCCCTCCCGAGCTCCTCCTCCACCCCGCCACTTCCCTCACTCCCCAATCTCTCTCTCCTCCGCTTTCCAATTGCGTTCGCCGAGCTTGTCTACTTCCCTTGAACGCACCGGTGCTCGCCGCCGCCGTGAGAAGCCCCGAGGAGCTCCGGCGCCGGCTCTCCCGCCGCCACACCCTCTCGTGGCTGGGCCCACTCGGAGCCTCCTCGCCAAAACCAACACCGCCAAGGTGAGCCCTGTGACGCCCGTCCGTGGTCGCCGCCATTGAGCTACTCGCCGCCAGAACTCCTCCGCCACCGCCAACCCGAATCACCCTTCTCGCCTCCCTTCCTCTCCAATGCCCTTTCTCACTTCCGGGCCCGCTTGAGTTCCCGTGTTGAGCCGCATCCGGTGGTACCCTCCCGCCGCCGGAGTCCTCGCCGACGCCGTAAAGCGGCTCGCCGCCATCGCTGTCGCTTGCGCGCCGGCGAGAGGTAGACGGCGGGAAACGTGGCCCTCCTCCGTCGCCGGATCTACCTCACCTTCTAACCTCGCCGTTGGATCTTCCTGCATCGCCGGCCACCTTCCTTGCTTCGCCGCCGTCCGATCCTCCTGCTCGCATCTCGCCCGCTCGTTCCACCCGCATCCGAGCCGCACCGCCGTAACACGCGCCGCCCATCCATCTCGCGGCGGCGCAGCCGTAGCACTGGGCCACTTTCGCCACTCGCTCGCGTGCGCAAGACGAGCGTTGGTCGCTTCGCCAGCAGCCGCCTCCTCGCCCGGCCGCACCGCCGCCCACATCTTGTTCCAACCGATTTTCCGGTGATTTTCCAATTTCCAAAATCCAAAAATCCAAATAAATCCTAGAAAATCACAGAAAATCCCAAAATTCCCAAATTTCACCACTTTGCTCCAAATATTATTCGACCCATTTTTGCCTCCATTTCCATAAATTCATCCTAGATAATTTTCTAAAATTCCCATTTATGGATTTATGCTTTTACTCCTTTTAATTAGTTTATTTCTCCTCGCTTGATTAGTATCGAGCTGGACTTATTTATTTTACGTGTTTGCGCTAGTGTCGGAGCTTTCGGAAGTTCAAGTGCAAGCTCAGGATTCAGGCGCTTCTTCGTTCGAGCTAGCCGAGATCATCCAAATCAACGGCAAGTCCCATATCCTTTGATCATGTTGTATCCCATGCCATTTAATTATGTTATTATATTATTTACATTGAGCTAGTTCTGAAAAGTTAGTTCAAAGTAAAATAAAATGGTTCAGAATGACATGTTATGTAGTTAAACCTACCACTGACAAAAGCCATGTTAAACTTGTAGCCATGCCTTTGTAACCCTAGAAATAAATATTCATAATCTTAATAATCGTAAGTTATTAATATCACTCAAAGTCTTACACTAATAAGGTTGTGGTCATGCCAATAGACTTTGGAAAACCCGACTCTAGGCGTGGTAGTATGGGATGCCGTGCCCTAGGCGGAGTATGTCGACATGTAAGATAGGTAAGGGGGTCGTGGTGCGCCGCGAGATTTGCCGCCGCCTCTTACCCTCGGGTTGCGAGTTGCGGACTGGCCGGGTTGCGGACTCGGGAAAATATAAGGACCGCACTTACGCTGAGCAAATGACATGGTGACCGCCAACCACGTGGAGTTGACTTGTCAACACCGGTTTAGTAGCCGCTCAACTCAATTGAAACTCTACGGTGGTGAGAAGTAGGTGTTTGAGTAACGTGGTTAGCAGCCGTCGCCGCGTGCCTAACAACGGTAGAATTCACCAAGTGGACGTTGGTGTGCGTGTGTAGGTGTGTGAGAGTGTGAGCGCACTGAGTGGAATTCTACCGTAGAGTCTATATAAAGAATTGAGCAGTTGAACGACCGCTTTCTTAACTCTTTAGCGGAGTTAAGGGATCGTGTGGGTAAAGTCGAGCAAACTCGCAGAGTCAAATAAATGGTATTCGAATACGCCGTGCTCCTGCTATTGAGCCGTGTCACTTGGTGATTCCAGCAGCAAAGCTTAAGTAGTTTTGTACATGTTTTAACTTGTTTAGCCGGTTAAATTAACTCCCGATTGAAAAACCCCGAGTTCTTGAGAAGTAGTTTTGGGTCCGTTTCAAAATGTTTGCAAATAAATCGCATCCACTCAAGTTAATAAACCAAGTATATTCCCTTTCCATTGTGAATCGCTGCATGTAGTAAAATAGAATCCCTTTGGGATTTGGTCGAGCCTCGGTTGTTTGGCTCACGGCTTGCTTAATCAACTTTTAGAGGATCAAGACGAAGGTGAAGGTCTCCCGCTGAGGAAGTCCCGAGGGTCTCTTCTTCGACGAGGACCCGTGGCTTTAGGTCTTCGCCGCGCCGAGCGGATCTTGGAGTTTTTGTAATGTAATTATACTTTGGGCTTGCACGCCCCGTATCAAAAATGGATGTTATTCCTTATATGAAATATATGCTGGACTTTTGTCGTAAGCATGCAATGGTATACTCTTGCGCGACGCCCATAACTGTTCATGCGTGAATAGTTACGAATGCCGGTCCCACACGCCACTCGAAACGGGGCGTTATAATCGCCCTTGCTTGTCTATTGCAAAAGAAATCAACATCGCGATATCACTTGTTTCTTATGTATACTATGTTTGCCAAGATGAGATTTAAAGGCATAATTTCCTTGAGCTTGTTCCAATATGTGATGTGTAATAATCATTGTTTTGCTTGTGATCTTGCAGTTGTTAGAACTAGTTTGATGTCATGTTTATCAAAACATTGAAGCATAATATAGACCATCCAAGACCCATACAGTACTTTTTGAAAAGTGAAAACAATCAACAATATTCATCTGTTAGTGTTAACAATACGTGATGTGTAATAATCATTGCTTTTCTTGATGATACCTTTGTTAGATTTGATTCGTGATGGTCAAGTCAAGAAAATCCTGGATGGTAAAAGCTTTTATTTGGGGAACATGAACTACTACCATGCACTCACTTGGAAAGGAAAATGGGATGTCTCATATGAGGTGAAGTAGTGAACCACTACAATTTTTTCCCTGCTTTTGAAAATGTCATCAACAAAGGTTATCTTCAATATACACAGCACTTCACTCCACTTTTATGTCTATTGATCAAATGTAGTGAAATGTCGCGTGACATTTATAATGTCCCGAATTTAACAAAAATACTGTTCTTGTTCTTAATGTGGGCAACACATCTTTTCAACAGGAATCGTCGTCACTTCATGAGCACCACAAGAGCAATATCTGTTGTCCACATGAATATGTTGTTGTCGCATGTAATCATGTTTGCTAATTGCATGTCGTTAGTGCAATCGCTTGGTGCACCATGATTGAGTTTGCAGAGCGATGAATCTGCATGTTAAGGTAATGTTAGACAATTTTGTTGTATCTTTTGGTTTAATTGATCCCTTGTTGTTGATCTATTTGTCGAACTCGTTGACATAAGGAGTAGAGTTTATTTTGCTGGACGGAATCTCTTTCCAAAGTGAACTCGTGTGTCCTAGGTAAGTCTATTCAATTGTCTCCGCCTATGCTTTTTCAATGCTTCATTATCTAATAATTGATATGTGAGTTGTTGGCTTCAATTACTATTTTTCACTTATAAAGAACAAAATATAACATCATTTGTAGCTATGGTAACCATGGTTCATTCCTATATCCGCTCTAATTCTATATTTAATATGCTGATACAGATTATGTATAGTGATATTGCACAGGAAGCAATTGTAAGTATATTAATTGCCAAATATTGAAATGTGCGTGTGTGACACATATATTTGAATGCTATGTTGATCTGTACACTAAGGTGTTTTTGTAAAGGAAAACTAAACTGAATTGTTGTTTAAGTATGTCATATTCATTTTTTTTCATTTTCTACAACCATGCAACACAATGTTCTGTTATTACTTATTAAAGAATTAGCTGAATACATATTATAGGTGTATACAAAATTTTTTCTTTGATGTGTCTTCAACATTCAAAGATAAGCATTATGCAACTGCTTATGTTACAAATGGAGCATAGAATTATCTTGCATGTTTATATTGTCTCTATTCAATGCTAGGATGCCATGGAAACCGCAATGGAAGAAACTCCACAGGAAGGTGAAGAACCCAAATCTATAGATGACATTGTGGGTGGAGTTCTATCCGAGTTCACCAATCAAGCAAGAAAACTAATTCCCTTGTTTTATGCTTCGGGCCAATCATCAATAGTTTGATCATCTTTGTAGTCACAAAGGTGTAGTTGCTAGGCTTATTTTGAAGTATGGTAGCAATATGCCTTCCGACAAGACATACTTGTTAATGCTAGTGACATTTGGCTAATATGGTTTTGTGATGGAACCGTGTCTATGGTGATCACTTTGTGTTGAACCAATAGTTGTAATGGCATGTATTGGATAAATGTCAATTAATTCTATATGCTTTGATGGAACAATTCTATGGTGATTATCCGAGAATTGTGCTCACTGCTCATGACGTTTTTGTCATTCATGTATATCCGATTAAATTTTGTGACGTTGCAAATATATTCATGATGAATAATTTCGCCATAAATTACATGTCCCGACCACATGTCATGACGAAAACGATTGTCATAAATGTTTTCACTTGGTGACGATAACGTATCGTCACAGAAAATATTTTATGACACTAAGTAAATCGTCATAAATATTATTGTATGATGATCTGTTATTCGTCATAAATGTGTACTATTTTATGATGATTTCAATGATCGCCACTAAGAACATTCTATGACGCAGAATCGTGGATTTATCCGCGTGACGCAAGAAAATCGTCACTATTATGCTTTTATGACAAAAATCCATGATTTTGTGACAAATACGTATCATCACCGATGCTCAAATTTCTTGTAGTGAATTCATGCTTCGCGTCTATGAGAGCAACACAAGGCGTCGGTTTTGTTCCTCAATCCATGCAACGATTGCACAGAAGATCAAAAGTGGCCTTTGCTCTTTTTCTCAAAGCTGATCGTTACATGCATGCGCTAGTGATTGGATAAACAAGTGATGCACAGGAGAAGCTCATTGAAACACGTCTTGAGCATCTTCATGCGGTGCTCCCGAGGTGGGCAACTCCAGCGCCTTGTGTGCGTAGGCTCAACATCTCAGTTCTCGCGGCGCATCTTTTGGGGAAATTTAACTTTTTGCCACTTTTAACATTGCCACCTACTCAAATGTCATCTTCTACATTGTAATTAATATTTTGCCACTCTCCAGCCTACGTGGCGCCCATATCAGTGCGAAACCCGCCACGCTGGCCCGCGCCCATGCCTCCGCCTCCGCCTCCGGCCCAAGATCATGTCGCGTGATTCGGGAAGCGGTCTCGACGGCAAACGAGGCATCATCCGGTGCGATGGCGAAGGAGAGTTCCGCTATCTCGCTGCATTATCCGATGCTCACGGAGAGCAATTATGCAGCATGAGCAATCAAGATGAAGGTTTACATGAAGGCTCAAGGTGTCTGGGATGCGATCGAGAACGGCAAAGTCGATATGCGCAAAGATCAGATGGCATTGGCGGCCATCTACCAGGGCATCCCAGAGGAGACGCTCTTCCTACTGGCCGAAAAGGAGACGGCCAAATCCGCGTGGGAGGCGTTGAAAGAGATGCATCTTGGCGCAGATCGTGTGAAGGAAGCAAAAGTACAAACTCTCAAAACCGAGTTCGAGGTGCTACGATGAAGGAAACGAGTCGATCAATGACTTCGCCGTCCGGTTGACGGTCATCACAACAAGATACGGGCTCTTGGCGAGAAGGTGGAAGAGTTGTATGTGGTGAAGAAATTCCTTCGTGCTATTCCCTCACAGTTTCTCCCGATTGCTTCAGTCATAGAGCAATTTGGAGACCTAAAGGCAATGACCATGGAGGAGGTCATCGGTCGTCTTAAGGCGAATGAGGAACGCATCCATGACACTAACAACAAAGGTGAAGGACAGCTCTTGTTGACTCGCGCCGAGTGGGAGGCCCGATCATCGAAGCGCTCAGCGAAGATGAAGTGCTCCGAAGATGAGTTGAGTTAGGGACATTTGAGATGTGTCGCCGTCCAAACTCAAACAAGATGGAAAGAAGTTAGAAAGTCAAGATTAAGGGGGAGATTGTTAGATTTAATCTTGACTTAGAGTCCTAGTCGTAATCGAGTTCGATTTCGTGTGTAATTCGAGTTGAAGTAGTGTCCAATTCGAAGTCCTAGTCGTATGTTAGTAGGAGTTATAAGCATATAAATTGAGAGGCTTGTAACCAGTTTATGTATTGCAATATTTGTGAGAAATAAAGATTAGAATTCAAGGGCAGATTTTGTAACATTGGATGTTTTTGTTTGCTTTCTATGATTAGCAAGTAAGGAAAAAGAAGACAATAGAGTTTGGGAAAAACTCCCACAAGGCACTGCAATCATTCACCCCCTCTGATTGTTGTCGACGATCCTACAAGTGGTATGGAGTGGGTTGCTATTGCGTCAGAGAGGTATGTGAATCGTCTCCCCATGCTAGATGATACTGATTTTGCTTTTTAGAAGTGTCGGATGCAAGCTTCCATTGAGGCTTAAGGTAGTGATGTTTGGAATAAAGTTTATACACCTTATGAGATTCCTGCTACTGTTATTGACCCGAACATAACTCGGACGTTATTTGAAATGGTGACAATCCTACATAGATTCTACGTGTCTGTTAGCAAGTCTCTATTACCAAATGACTGGCGATAGAAGTATTTCTATTGCTAATTGAGCTGATGATAAAGACTTGTTGTAACATCCCAAAAATTTGAAAATTAAAAATGTGGAGCTTTTAATTTAATTTGCATTATATTTCTTTGAGAATTTGAATTTCCTTTGGATTTCTCTAAATTTTGGTTGAGGTTTCCAAAACATTGAAGGTACAAACAATGAGCCATAACTAGAATATGAAGTCCAAAAGAAACCCACAAATTTTGAGTCCATAGATAAAAGGTAACTCTTCACAAGGGGCAACAAAAAAAATAATAAATAAAATTATATACCAAAAATGTATACAAAAAGGGCCTAGCAAAATGAGCAAAAACATAAAACCAGAAAATGTATTCATACAAGAAATAGCCCTAAAGGAAATATATACATGTATACAAAATGAATGTGCAAATGAATAAATATATATATATACAAGAATATATATATACAAATAAAATAAATATATATACAAATATCAATATATAAATGCATATGCAAATAGATGCAATAAATAAAATGAAAAAAAATGGAGGCCAGGCCGGCCGATTGGCTTGACCCGACCCCCACCTCCACCCGCGTCTCCTCCCTTTGCGATCGCGGCGTGGGGCCCTCCATCCCGCCTCCTCCCACTGGCCACGCGGGCCCGCGCCCGCCCGCACGCCCCTCCTCCTTCTCTCCCCCGCCCGCACCCTTCTCCTGGCTCCGCCCGCGTCTCTCTCTTTCCCCCTTCTTTTTTCCGTTGCGCGGCTGAGCTCGCACCACGTCTCCCTCTGCGCCGATCCGCCTCCCGGCCTCATCACGCGCGCGGCGCCATCATCACGCCTCCCTGCTCTGCACCGCTCCTGACATGCGTCGAGCCCCGCACCGCCGCGAACCGAGCTCCGCGCCCGGTTCTTGCCTGGTGGTCCGCCGCCCCGCCCGGTCCTCCGTCCTCCGCCAACGACACCCCTCTCTCCGTCGCTATAAGAAGCGTCCGCCACCCCCTTTTTGCCCCGCGCGGCCATTTCTTCTTTCTTCCCCCATCCTTCCCCTTCTTCCCCGAAAAAAACGCCGCCACCGCCATTACCGCCGCCCACACCTCCTCTGAGCATCCCCGCCCATTCCTCGCGGAGCTTCTTCTCGGCGCTGGTGCTCCTCCAACCGTCGACTGAGCTCTCCTCGCCGACGCGACCCCTCCACGGAGCCTCTCGGCGCCGCCGGTGCTCATCGCTAGCTCGGCTCGGTTGCACTCGGTCGAATCAACAGCTCTGTAGGCCTCTACCACCCTTCTCATGCTCATTTGCGCCGCTTCCCTTACCTCTCTCACTTACGCGGCGCCGCTTTCCCTTTGTCGCCGTCAAACACCGCCGTCGCCTTGCCTTGGCACCTCCTGCGAAGCCAGCGCCTCCCGAGATTCTCATCATCTGGACAACCCATTTTGGCGGTTGCCGTTCCCTCCTCAGTCGCTCCCCGCGGCAACGCCGCACGGCTCCACCGCCACCCCGCTCCCTCTGCATTCGAACTAGCCAAAGGTATTTCTCTCCGTGGTTGTCATGTGGGTCCAACAAGAATAGATTACCAAGCTCTTCACTCTCTTGCTAAGTGATGAATCAATGCACAAATGCTCTGTATACCTTAATATAAATTGTGCATAGAATGAGAATAAGGAATTACTTACAAATTGATAATGGAAAAGATTGATGCAATTGAACAAAAATTTAACATGGGTGGTGGCTATATGCCAACTAGGGTTAATAGATTAATGCCCATGTAATACTAAGACGAGATCATGCATGGTCTATTTTCGAAGACAAGGAAATCGACTTGGATTAAAGGGGGTTGTTAGAATCTAATTTGGGAAAACTAATTAAAGGAATCCTCTTTTATACATCAAAAGTGCTAGAAATTTAATCCTAATAATTAAAAGTTGCATGTTAGTAGATAGTATCCCTCTAATCTTTTGTATTAGATCTTAATTCCTAACTTAAGGTATAGTGAGATATTAGTTGGAAAAATCAGAAATTAACCCATAAGTACTGCAAAAATCTATTTAGTATATAAGTGATGTTTCTTAAACATTAACCATGGATTAATCATCACATGTTAATAAATAATATGCCCGGAATATTTATTTCAAATCTTTAGTAGCTAAAAGACTTAATAGGAATGTGTCTAAAGATATGCTCTCATGAAATGATAATTTAGTAAATAATAATGATGAGCATGAGATAATAAGATATGGCTCATACAATTGAATCCTAGCTCAAGTTGAAATAGGCTTAGCGAAAACTGAGTCTACATAAAATGTCACTCCATAAAAGGCTATACACTTAGACTCTAAAATTAATTTGGTAAACCAAAATGCCCTGAAAAGTAGCACTAGACAATATGATACCTACTCATAGGTCCATCCTAACTCATGGAACTTCCAAAATAAATATAAAATAATAAAACCAAATTAAACTTATTTGGAGTTGTTTGGATCTTTTGAGTTATTTGTTTTCATTTGGATTCAGCTGTTTGTCGCGTAATTAGAAGTGGGGTCCGGAAGATCTATGGGAATCAAGTAGGATCCAGACTCAGATAAAGACGAAGACCAGGAATTCAAGCCCATCACATAAGAAGGCTTTGAGTGGGCTCAAAACCGCGGTAACCCGCGCCAGGCGAGTCAATACTTTGATCATGTTGAACCTACATTTCATGCAAATTACTTTGTTTTAAATTAACAAATTGCACGCTGTTATTTTTATGCAAATACATGCTAAATTTGATATTCTAGTTATATGCCATTGTTTACCTTGAATAATATTACCCCATCCTTTGGAATATTTGAATGTGTGAACCTTGTCGCCCTAGCAAAATTATAATAGTAACATTTTGAAAATAAGTCCCTAATAATATGCTATGCTCAGATTGCCTGAGATACTCGAGTGCTACTGGAATGCCCAAAACATCATTGCCATTTTAAATCTCAAGAATCGTTTGGGCGGTCATGGAGGGAATGACTGTATAATTTGACATGATTATTTTATGCTCCCAAAATCCCCAACTTGCTTAAATATCGGGCGGATTGGTTTGAGGGTGTGAGTGTGGTGCAGTGGATGCACAAAGTGGGTTAGTGGTAGACCGCCCGGATACCACTAAGGACTGAATCTTGTCATGACCTCCGGGTAAAAGCAAGACAACCACAAGTCTCAGTAAAGTACAACTTGGCTAAGTAAATTTATCGAAACCCGGACTCATCTCACCGGTAGGGGATTGAAGGGCTACGCTATGGCAAGGGGCTGAAGGGACACCGATGGGGTGAAGTTTTCCAGTGTCCCACGTTATGGAAGAGAGAAGCCCGAGCTGCGAGTGGCCGTGGGAAACATCCCGCGCATAGATGGGACCCACCGCAAGTGGGCGATTTCCCATAAGGTGAGATGACAAAAGGGACTAGATACTTTGAAAAGTCATCGTGATTTGCTTGCTCAACCACACTTCTAAGGAATCGTGTGGGCAACGAGTTGATTGTCTCTTGTGGTGAAAGTGTACAAACTCGCAGAGTCAAAACTATTCGAATAGCCGTGCCTACGGTCAAGGACGGACATGGGAACTTAACTAGATATAGTTCCATTTAAAAATATTTGGAAAATGGGAATGGAAAAGTGGAAGGCAAATGAAAGCCCCGATTTGAGTTGTCTGGGTGTCATCCCGATGGTAAGTTAAGCGGCTATAACGTTGAAAAATGTTATACGGTGTGATGCCGTATGTATGGAGAAATTATGGTGATATTAGACATATGGTGTGATGCCATATGTATGGAAATTCATATTAATATTCCTTGAACATTATGTTTTGTTCCAAAGTTGCTAGGTCTCGGAAATTTTATGTATTGTATTTCAATTAGTGGCATTTCTATTCTTATAAAATAAAATATGGGAGGGATAAATGAAGTCGTAAGAAAAGAAGATGGCCATTTATGGTAATTGCATAAAGAAGTTGGTGGATTCATGTGATCATAATAGGGATAAAGTTAGTATGGTTCGGGAGAAATGAATTAGTGGGGTCCATTGAATAGATAGGCTAGATAAATGATCTAATTGAATTTTGGGAATTTGGAGAAATAATACGAGTATTGGAGTATAATTCTTAATTAGTGATATTTTTGGTGGACATATAATAGTGAATCGATTTTGGAGAATCAGGGAGTGCAAAGGTGAATTCTTTGGATTACTACACTAATGATTAATATAAATTCTTGGAAGATATTATGTAATGGGAATTAATAGGAGTTGATCAATTACTAGAGAGATGAATTGAATTATCGAGAATATTGGAGGATTCATAACAAGTAGTGAATTATAATCTTGATAAGTGTATTCTCGGTGGATGTATACTAGTGAGTCGTAGATTTGATTATTAATGTATTTGGTGGAGGTATACTAGTGAATTAGTTAGTGATAGATAATGGAAAATGAGATTGATTATTAGAAGAATTAATTATTTTTTTGGATCAATAACAAAAGGATCGAATATGAATGATTTCGGTGGATTTAAAATCAATGGTGTTGGTTAATCATTGGAATTTAGAGATGAAGAGTTGATGAATAAAAATTTCAAGATTTGATTATTAGGAATTTAGAACACAGAAGTTATTGGTGGATTCAAAATTGATTGATGTTACTCGCTGTTTGGAGTCTTAGACAGCAATCAATAAAGAGAGTGTATTTTAGTGGATTAAGTCGATTATGGTAGTCACTCGGTGGTGTATAGGCAGTAACAATAACACTATGATTAAATAATAACAAAGCCACTAAAAGCGATTTTTGGCAAATAAAATAACCCGAGCCTCTCCTTTGTTAAGCCATGCATACTATTTATTTGCATTCGTGTATTGGCTCGCGAGCACGGGTGGAGTGCTCACGCCGCTTTGCGATAAAATTCAGAATCGGAATCAAATCACCGCGCCAAAGCAACAAGATTGGACAAGCTGGCAGAGAAGATGAAGATGTCAAGGGCTAGGTTGCGAACCTCGATTGGCGCTGTGGGCATGTCACGAAGGTCCCAGTGTGTGCTTCGTTCTTCCGCCGCTGCCATTTAATGATTTCGCCTCATCGCCCATGAGTAAGTTTACTATTATATTTACGCCCGCATGATATGTACTTTGATATTCAGAACTGTAATCTGTGAGCACTATCTACTGATCCAGGGAATAGTGCGGTAATCACAGGAGATTCCGGATTGTAAAATCTGGGTCTGACACTTGTCGTCAGTTCAATTGATGACATAGCTTCTGTCGTCAATCCAATTAGTGATAAAGGTTGGCTTCTGTCACTATTTCAATCGACGATTCGTGTCTGTATCATCAATTGAAATAGTGACAGATATCGTGGCACCGGTGTGATACTCTATCTTCCATTCATTTAACGACAAAGCTTCTGTAGCTATTTTAGCTCTGTTCCAAATTCAAATTGCGATAGAATATTAATGATGTAAATTTTAAAATAATGATATATTTATATAATATTAATAAAAATATATTATTTAAAAAATCCATGCATATCTCGATGTTGTTGAATGCAGTGTAGCGGCAGGAGCATAACACCGCCCAAAAATTTTGTACAGTACGTTCACCACTCGGGTCTTGATGGGTGGATTTTTAGGTGTGATTTATGATTTTTAGTTATTTAATTATGTGTATTCGTGAGAGATATTATGAAGAGAGAGGCAATTGCATACGATTTTAGCCGGTACAATCGAAGTTGATATAGTGTGCATTACAATCGACTCAGCACCAATGACGATAGACGAAATAAAACACGTCTCTGTCGCTAATTAAAATAGTGACAGATACTGTGACGCCGACAATGACGTGGTACTCTGTCGTCATTTTAGGTGTGTTCCAATTTTAAATGGCAATAGAAGGTTAATTATATATTTTTTACGTGATGATATATTTATGTAATATTTAATTAAAAATATATTATTTAAAAAAATCCATGCATTTCTCGTCGTAGAGGGCAGGGTAGCAGCATGAGCAGGGGGAAATTTAACTATTTGCCACTCTTATCAATGCCACATATCCAAATGCCACTCTCTTCATTGCAATTAATTTTTTGCCACTCTCGAGCCTACGTGGCGCCTAATCACCGCCTAGTCGGCGCCATGTCGCGCGCGCCGCGCCTCTCCGCCGCGCGCGCGCCGCGCGCGCCTCGCGCCGCGCCTCGCGGCCTCGCGCGCGCAAGGCCCCGCCGCGCCGCGCCGCGCCTCCCGCGCCGCCACGACTCCTCTCCATCCCACCGAAAGCAATCGACTCATCGCCTCAATCGCCGGCGAGCCGAGCACCGCCCAAACTCCGGCGACCATCCACCCGCCACCCGAGCCATTAAAATCTAATTGCCGCCACCACACCACCTCGGCCACCACGAAGACAATCCCACCTCGCCGAACACCTCTCGTCCGTAGCCCTCTCGCCACCGTAGCTCTCCCAGCCGCGCCGCGCCATCGCACGTTGTCGACCACCCTCGGCGACCTTCGGCCCGCCGACTTCGCCATCGCTTCACCGTCACACGGGAGGCACGGCGCGGCGCGCGGGAGGCGCGGCGTGTAAAGTGAGGCGGCGCGCGCGCAGCGCGAGGCGCGCGAGGCGCGGCGCGCGAGGCGGCGGCGCGCAGCGCGGGAGGCGCGGCACCGATATGGCGCCGATTAGGCGGTGATTAGGCGCCACGAGGCTCGAGAGTGGCAAAAATTAATTGCAATGCAGAGAGTGGCATTTAGATATGTGGCATTGATACGATCGTTCAAAGTGGCAAATAGTTAGTCTAGCTATATTCGGTGACATGCAGTGGGCAGGACACCGCCCAAAAGTTTGTACAGTACGTTCACCACTCGGGCCTTAATGATTGGAAGGATCTATTCAATAACAGTCTCATTCGTACAAAAGAAAAAGACAAAACCCAAAAAAAAATGGCACCAATCAGTTCAGCACCAACGGCGACGGACGAAATGAAACGCACGTCTCTTAATTTTCATGGGTGCGATGCGACGCCGACGAGGTTCTTGCAGCAGCTGCTCTTGCCTCGATCAGATCGTCGATCAGACGGCGCAGGTCGCGGTATGACGACCCTCCTTCCGCCACGGCCACTTGAGCCTTCGCGGCGAGCTCCTGCGCCCTGACCCTCGCCGCCTCCCCTGTTCCTCCAGGCTCCAAGAACCTCGCCACGGCCCGCGCCACCGCCTCCGCCGGCACGACCTCCTTCTCCTCGTACCGCGTGCTCCGTGGCCCATCCCACACCCTCTCCCCGATCTTGAGAACGTCCGTAACCAACCTCTCCTCGATGAACTGGTCGAACAACAACGGCCACGTCAGCATTGGCACTCCGGCCGCCGCAGCCTCTAGCAACGAATTCGACCCACAGTGCATCATGAACGCCCCCACTGCCGAGTGGGCCAGTATCGCCGTCTGCGGGGCCCATCCTCTGACGAGCATCCCCTTGTCCCCGACACGCTCCTCCCACCCGACCGGCGGCACCCACCCGTCGGCCCTGACCACCCACAAGAACGGCTCGCCGGAGGCTTCCAGCCCGAGAGCCAGCTCGTCGAGCTGAGCGTCAGAGATGACAGCGTAGGTGCCGAAGCATATGTAAACCACTGAACGTCTCGGCTTTGAGTCGAGCCAGCTGACGCATGGCGACTCGCCGGCGCTTAATCCGGCAGGTGGAAGCGGCAGCGAGAGGGGCCCGACGAAGTATGCGCGCTTCACGTAGCCGTTGTGCACGTACATCTCGCAGTACTGCTGCTCCAGGTCCAAGAACGTGTTCACGACTAGGCCGAAGCAGCGATCATGCGCCGAAAATAGCCGGGTGGTTGTGGAGCGGTCAAGCTTCCGCTCGCCCCTCAACATTTCCGGCAGCTCGGTCCTCGGGATCCGTATATCTGGGGGCGGGAACCGAGGGACGGTCACCACCTCGGCGTTGCTGTTGACATCGCCGCTGAGGTGGCGCATCGCGAGCATCGAGAAGGCTCCGATGACGTGGAACGAGACACACGGCACGCCGAGTTCCTCGGCGATGCCGGCGTTCCAGGAGAAGTGCACGTCAGTGACGACGGCGTCCGGGGACCGCTCCCTGATGAGCGCTTCCTGCACGGGGCGCGTAAGGGTCTCGTTGAACGCAGCGACGTCGATGCGCCACGCGTCGGCGGGCGCGGCCTTGGCGAGGTTCTCGACGCCCGGCGGGAGGCCGTCCACGGCCGGGAAAGGGTAGGTGGCTATCCTCACCGATGTGCCCTCTGCATGCCCGTGCCGCTCGAGCAATGACTGGACGACGGGAACATTCGCCGGCGTGACCGCAACGGTGGCCTCGACGGCGTCGGGCCTGGCCGCGGCGAGGCGCAAGGCGAAGTCGGTGAAGGGCCCGATGTGGCTGGTCGCGGAGAAGGGGATGAGCAGGACGCGCAGCTTCTTGCTGCCCGCAGAGGCCATTTTCTTGGCAACTCTCCGAGTGCCTTCCTGTGACTCGAATTGGCAACTCTCCGTGTGCTTCCTCTCTCGGCTAGAGTATCTGCACACGTTAGTAAGAAAGGTACATTTGCTTTTTTGTTTATCCTTAAAATTTGTTTGATGAGTTCACCAAACCAATATTATGTACATGAATTATTGACCAGCAGGTATACTTGGAGAGTATGGTAGGGCATCTTCTTCTCAGCTTCTAAAATCTGCTTTTCAAATTTTTACAATAACAAACTTTTAAACAGAGTGTTTTTTAAGATGTGACCTATAAATTAATTGTTATATACAATATAGCGACTTTATTTATATCAGTCAAAATCACACATGAGTTTCTATTACTTCATATATTCTCTTACAAACAATGCAAAAGATATAAGTCACAGATAAAAATTATAAGCAAAAAAACAGAGCATAATTTAAAGAAACGAAGCACGCGGATCAGCTGCGATCCGGAGATGTCGATGGAGCACCAGCCGGCTACTTACCTACCTACTGTTGAAGTAGACAACCGACCTACAGATGAACTAGACAACCGAGCGTGAAATGGCTGAAAGAGAGCTGTCGTGTCATGCTCTTGGCGCTGATCAAACTTCTGCCGCTGGCTGCGTAATAGTGCCCATTGTTCAATGAATCTATAACCAAAACCGATAATTAAACCACCATAAAACAGCGTCAAATACACTAGTACGAATTTCAAAGTAGTATTAAGCCAATGCTCTTTTTTTTTGCTTGCTTGTGCTATTCGTTCCACACAGCACATATCGAAGTTGATGGATTAATTTAGTGGTGTCCAATGGCCGTGCCGGGCCCGGCGACAGCACGATTCATTTAGGCACGGCTTATTAAGGGCCGCTAAATAAACAGTTTGTATCGTGCCAGCCTGTGGATTGCGGTTCGAGCACAGGCACGGCCCGCAACCGTGCTATGCCGGCACGGGCACAGTTACGATTTACCGGGCCGTACCGGCCCGATTGGTAAAATTAAAGAAAATTCAAAAAAAAATTATAAAAAATTGTAGACATGTTAATCATTAAAATAATTATTTTTAATGATATAATGAGTTATATTACCTTGTTAAATTACATAGTATGGTTGTTTCATTAAAAACTTTACCAAGTAAAAACTTAACTTGAGAAAACCTTGGTAAAGAAAAAAGTACAGCCTATAAAGTTCATTAGTGACTACATATGAAGAAAATATTGAAAATCCAATCCATTGCTATCTAGATATAAATTTTCAAAATATTCTTCTAAATCTCTATTATCTGTAGTACGATAGAGTCTTGATTCAGCTTGTTTCCAATCTTTGACGGTCAGAAGGATTTCGACCATCTCGTTCGAGAAACTTGTTCGTCGCTCCATGATTATTTTTCCAGATTGACTGAAGGTTGACTCCAGGAGACTGCAGAGACAGAAACAGTGAACACATCCCGCGTTAATATGGATAGCACTGGATATGTTACTTTCTGGGTTTGCCACCATGCGAGGATGTTTAACTCTTGCTCAAGCTGACGTTATCACTATTGAGATAGCTTGATAGGTCTTCAGTGCTTAGTCATCTTCCTCCTCCTGACTGATGTATACCTGCACCTGCATGAGAATCTCTAGAGGAAGAACGAAAAATCTTACCCCATTGCATAGTCCCCCTAGAGGTGTTAGGGGCTACCGGGGGTCTCTTCAAACGCACAGACCCAAAATTATTTTCATATTTCTCATATACCTCATATAATTTATTTTTAACTACTCTATAGTATGTACAATAGTCTAAACCGGTAGCATCACTTAAAAGTTGTAATACATTTATAAATCCTTAGAGTTTAGCCCTAGGATCTAAAATAAAGGCGAATACATATAAAATAGGGATTTCCCTCGAATATTTTAAATACTTAGTTTTCAAGGCAACTACAACATCCCATAGTATAGAATCATTTTCGAAAGCCTTTAGGTGAGTGGTAATTTCAAAAATGTTATGAACAATTATAGGAGAGGTTAGATAGTACACTCTAGAAAGACAAAGTGTAGCTTTATAAAAAAGTTTTAAAAAGAAAAATATTTTTTCACCAACAACCCAATCGTCCTCGGTAAGTTCAGGGTCTCTAACTTGGGTTTTACTAGAGGAGCTACGAGATTGATGACCTTGGGTGTGAAGAAAAACAGATAAGATGCTCTTATATGACATATATGTTTAAGTATAAGGTAAGTAGAGTTCCATTTAACAGGTATGTCTAGGCCAAATTTTCTAGGACAGATGTTTATTGCTACGCAAAAGCTCTTATATGCTGCTGTTGTGGTTACAGACCAAACAGAGAGAGAAGTGGTAGTGGAGAGTGGGAAGTGTCCTGCCTTCCTCCCCTCATCCCGCTATATATATTCATGTGGGGAGTGCTTTTACAATCATGCCCTTACATCTGTGTATCCCCCTAAGGGTATTTGAGTCATTACACATGTTCTACTCTGGTCTTTGTAGTCTTCTAACAGCTCGCTGGTTTAGGTGGGGCCACCCCTACAACAGAGCCTCTCATGGTGAAGGGCTTCACTGGGGTCGGCCATGTTGCCGAGTCCCTTGGCCCTCCGTCCTGCGCGCCGCGAACTTCTCGGTCTTGCATAATGTTAACTCGCCGCGGTTGAAAGTATGGTTGATGCCGAAGTGGTTGTGCTTGCGCACTCGCCCCTACCCCGAACGGGTGCGCCGAGCCGCACCCAAGTCGGTCGAGGCGCGCGCTCCGTTCCCGCGCCTTCGAACGGGTGGCGCGAGTGGCGCCCAAGTCGGCGCAGAGCGCGCGCGCTCCGCCCCTACCCTTCGAGCGGGTGGCGCGGAGCTGGTGCCCAAGTCGAAAGAGGCGCGCGCGCTCCGCCCCTACCCTTCGAACAGGTGGCGCGAGCCTGGCGCCAAGTCGGAAGAGGCGCGCGCTCCGCCCCTACCCTTCGAACGGGTGGCGCGAGCCGGGCGCCAAGTCGGGTCGAGACGCGCGCTCCGTCCCCTACCCTTCGAACGGGTGGCGCAGAGCCGCGCCAAGTCGGCGAGGGCGCGTGGTTGGGCTCGCCACTTGAAGTCGATCGATCGCGCGGATCGGTGGTGCGCTTTTAATGGCGGTTGGCTTGCCGGAGGCGGTCGTCGCCTCGTAGCGTGCCCTCTCGAGTGGAGCATGCGACGGTTTCCGACGCGCATGCGGCGGGGGGCCGGCGGCTGCATTTACGCACCCCTAGTAGCTGAGCCGCCCGACATTCCCGGCTTGTGCTTCCGTCGGTTGGCATGCCGCCGGTTGACGCTCCTCCATGTTGGCGACTCTTCGCCTGGTCAGGGTGGGTATAAATGGGTTGGCGCTGGGGTTGCTCATTGGGCATCCTTGCCGCCACCCCACACTGCTCATGGTTAACTTCTCACATGTAGGACAAACTTTTGTTCATCTGCGTTTGATGAGCGCGCCGTCTGGCGCTAATGTCAGCGAGCGCCGGTGAACAAAAGTATGTCCTATTTGTGGGAATACTTCACGGCATAAAGTGAGAATGGCAGGGCCCGACCGCTCGTGGCGATATGAAGACATTCGCATGCTCGCCGTGTGCGACGAGGGTATGTTGGTGTGGTGACTTCATATCTGCGCACGATATAGCAGCCCGTGCTTGCCGTAAGTGGACTGTGCGCCGTGCCATACCTTTGCATACGACAGCAAGGTTTGCCTTGTTCTTCCCGACAGGCCATCTGATCGGCGCTCTTGAGGCCGCCCGCACCGCTCGGGAGGCGTTGGTGCGCGATAGGTGGCACGTTAAGGAAGACCGAGGCAAACTTAAGTCGTGGCGGTTTGCCATCGCACCCGTAGGGGCGAGATGGGTGGGAATTGGCGCGAGGTGGTGCCACCGAACAGCGCGCGCCGCTCCGCCCCTACCTTCGAACGGTGGCGCGAGCCGGGCGCCAAGTTGAAGTCGGCGCGCGACGCCCGCCCCTACCCTTCGAACGGGTGGCGCGAGCCGGCGCCTGTCGAGTCGAGGCGCCGCACGCCCGCCCCTAACCCTCGAGCGGGTGGCGCGAGCCGGGCGCCAAGTCGGCAGAGGCGCGCGCGCGCTCCGCCCCTACCTTCGAACGGGTGGCGTGAGTGGCGCCCGGCCAGTCGACGCGCGCGCTCCGTCCCCTACCCTTCGAGCGGTGGCGGGAGCCGCGCCAAGTCGGCGAAGAGCGCGCGCGCGCCCGCCCCTACCCTTGGAACGGTGGCGCGAGTGGCGCAAGTCGGTCGAGGCGCGCGCTCGTCCCTACCTTCGAGCGGGTGGCGCGAGCCGCGCCAAGTCGGCAGAGGTGCGCGCGCGCTCCGCCCCTACCCTCGAACGGGTGGCGCAGAGCCGCGCCCAAGTCGGCGAGAGGCGCGCGCGCCCGCCCCTACCTTCGAACGGGTGGCGCGAGTGGCGCCAAGTCGGTCGAGGCGCCACGCCCGCCCCTACCCCTCGAACGGTGGCGCGAGTGGCGCCAAGTCGGTCGAGGCGCGCGCTCCGTCCCTACCCTTCAAACGGGTGGCGCAGAGTGGCGCCAAGTCGGAAGGCGCGCGCGCTCCGCCCCTACCTTCGAACGGGTGGCGCGAGCCGGGCGCCAAGTCGGCAGAGGCGTCGCGCGCGCTCGCCCCTACCTTCGAGCGGGTGGCGCGAGTGGCGCCAAGTCGAAATCAAGACGCGCGCCGCCCCTACCCGCCGAGCGGTGGCGCGAGCCGCGCCAAGTCGAAATGAGGCGCGCGCTCCGCCCCTACC
This sequence comes from Dendrocalamus sinicus, assembly GCA_036346575.1. Taxonomy (NCBI): domain Eukaryota; kingdom Viridiplantae; phylum Streptophyta; class Magnoliopsida; order Poales; family Poaceae; genus Dendrocalamus; species Dendrocalamus sinicus. Next base: position 30,461,445 of record CM070654.1, on the reverse strand, counting down.
CGCCGAGCGGTGGCGCGAGCTGGCGCCAAGTCGGCGAGGCGCGCGCGCTCCGCCCCTACCCGCCGAGCGGGTGGCGCGAGCTGGCGCCAAGTCGGTCGAGGCGCGCGCGCGCTCCGCCCCTACCCCTCGAGCGGGTGGCGGCGAGCCGCGCCAAGTCGGGTCGAGGCTCGCGCGCTCCGCCCCTACCCTTCGAGCGGGTGGCGCGAGTGGCGCCTGTCGGTCGAAGGCGGCGCGCGCTCCGTCCCTACCGCCGAAGCGGGTGGCGCGAGCTGGCGCCTAAGTCGGTCGGCGGCGCGCGCCCGCCCCTACCCTTCGAACGGTGGCGGCGAGTTGGCGCCCAAGTTGAAGTCGAGGCGCGCACGCTCCGTACGCATATGCTGCCAAAAGGCGGGTCATCGCGTCGTACTATGTCGTCTCTTGGGTGGGGCACGCGGCGGCTCATGATTGGGCGCCGCGAGTATGCCCGGTTGCGTGACCGCAACCACTTTGCATTGATCGTCCTCGGTTACGTGGTCGCGTGAGGCGTGTCGCCACGACGCCTCGGCTTTGGTTTTTGGGGAGTCGTGCGTGACGGTCTGTGCAAGCGTGGTCGCGCCTGGTATGCGGGCCATCGCGACGCTTCGGTATTGGGGCGAGGTAGCTTGAAATAGGCGTCGAAGCGTATCGCGCGGCTCCTCACGCGTCTCTTGCTTGCATCGCCTTCCGTGTTCCTTCGCGTTTTTCGTCGCCACTTTTTGCAGCGATGGCATCGATGGCGAACACGGTCCAGCGATCGGTGGTTGTGGCGTTCGCGCGCGGTCGTCACCGGTCGAGGTGAAATACCGATCCGCGGCGTGATCCGCGGCGGCGAACAAGGTGTGGTGGCGTCGGAGAAAGAAGGTACGTTCTCCGCGGCTGGGCCTCGCTCGTTACAGAAGGTTATCCAGGCGCTCGTACGCGCGGGGAAGCTGTCCGAGCACGATGTCGTGCGACTGCCCGCCGCCGCCTAGACGAAACCTCGCCCCTAGAAGTCGGAGGCGATCGTCTTCGTCGCCTTCCTTGACGCTGGCCGTATCCGGCGGCGGCGACAGGGCGCCGTCTTCGCGGACTTCGGCTGGAGCTAGCGCAACTAACTCCGAACGCCGTGGTTCGGCTCGCGGTGTCTGGTGGGCCATGCGCTCGGGAGCGTCTTGCCCGGCGCCGTTGTTCGCCTACCGCACGAGGCACGGTACCAGCCCAAGGGCGCCGGACGGGACATTTGTCGAGCCGGCGGCGTCACTTTCGCTTTTGCGGTCGGTGCGCAAGCTCTTCCCGCAAATTCCACGCGCGGAAGTGGAGTCGAATCTGGATGAAGCGGTGGTTCTATCACCGTGTGGAGAGCAGAGCGGCCTCGAATGCACGGGCGGCCAATCACGTTCAAGACCTCGCCGACCGAGCGGCGCTGGACGACGAGGATCGTGAAGGGCCGACGACTTGTGGGAATAGCCGCCTTTGAACATGCGTGACCTTGCCGAAGAGTACATTATGTATGGCGTGGCCCGCTTGTTCGTGATTGGCGCCTTGCCGCCGAAAGGCGCCGGACGACAATGTTTCTTCACAGATCTGCTCGCTAACGGCGCCCCCCAGTTTCCGTAAGTCTTGACCGCCTTTCCCTTTTGCTTGCTCTGGATGCATTACCTTAGTGTTGCCCTCATCCGCCTCGTGGATCTGTTTGGAGGACGCGAGCTAGCGCGCGTGTGTTCTGGGCCATACACCAAGAGGAGCATGAGCGGCACGCGCCCGCTACCGACGAGGCGGGTCGGGCGGGTAAACCGCGTGTGCGAGGCCCTAGGCCTTGCCGCCGGAGCGCCGCCCGGATGATGGCGCAACGAAGAGGAGACGCCGTCTCGCAAAGGAGCCGAGGCGAGCGTCCATCGCACCGATCGCGGCGGTGCAACTACTATCGGTAGTGCTCCGAAGCGCGCAGACGAATCGGATTCGCGGCACGCCGATTTGGGGTTGGAAGGCGAGGCGTCGAGGCGCGAGATCTTCGGCGGGCGTCTTGGCGCCGAGCCAACCACGAGCGGCCGGAGGAGGAAGCCTCATCACTGCTGCGTCGTCGAGGCAAGAACCGCTGGCGGTGGTGCGGAGGTGGACCTCGACCATGCTCGCTATTATGCCGGAGGCCTCCCTCGCGAGGGCGCGTGGGGATGAGCCTTTGCCCATAGCAGCGGCGGGATGCGAGGTGCCCCTCGCAGCGCCGACCCCAGCGGGACCTTCGCCCCCGGACGCCGCGGACGCGGGGATTTCCATGGCAACATCCGCTGAGGCGGAACTGCCGCTTCCTCCGGTCAAGCGGCCGTGCCTGCGGCCTGAGCTGCATCGGACGACGAGGGGGTTCGTCGTGGCGGCGGGCATCAGGAGCTTATGGGATTCGGATACGTTCAGCGAAGTCCCGGCGGCACCCGCCCCTTCTGCCCTCCAGGCTGCCTTGTCCGCCGCGCCAGAGCGGCCGCGGCTGCCCGAGCCCGGAGGCATCTACTCCTCGCGGGACCCTGCCTTCCACGGGGGCCCGTGTCGCCGCCCCCCTGCGACTAGGGGGACGGGCTCGCAAAGCCCTCCGTCCGCCACTGAAGGTATGGTGGCTTGGCTGACCCTGGCGGGCTTTCTTACTGTGCTTTGTGATGCTCACGCGCATCTTTGCTGCGCATGTTGCTTATCCGGAGGAGGAGCTTGTGCCGAACGCGAGGGTTCCGGCGGCCGCTGCACGAGGCCGCTGCGTCCAATCTGCAGACCGTCCCCCGCTTGGGCGTTGAGGCATGGCGCGGCATTGTGGATGACGCGCGTTGCGGCGCTAGGGAGCGGCGCTACCTACTTACGGGGTAGGCCGTCTGAGGGACGGCTTCGAGGCGTCGGGAGTTCGGGTAAGTACGCTGTTATATGACAAACGCCCGACCACGCTGCGCTCTCTGAATCACTTTTTGCCCTACAGACCTTGGTGCTCGGGCAAGCCCTGCAAATGGCGTACGCTTAGGCGCAAGGGCGCGGAAGATAGGCCGCAGCCGTCGAGGGCAATTGCACGAGGCGGCGGGCTCGGTCGCCGGGATGCTGAATCCGCCACTTGAGGCGAGTGCGCCGAGGCGAAGGCGCACGCCGAAGAAGTTGCCGCGTCGGCGCAAAGTCGCCACCGAGGCGCGCGCGGCGAGTTCGCGGCGAGCGGGCGGCCTTCCGCAGCAAGTCGCCGTATTGGAGAAGGAGAAGGGCGAGCTTGCATTGACTCTAGCGAGGCGCAACGGGCGCAGCGAGGCCTCGGTCATCGCGTGGGATGCCTCGCAAATGCTGGAAGTCCATCTCGAGGACTTGTGGTCGGGTGCGGACCACGCCCGCCCGGAGGAGTTGCTGCGGGCCCTACGCTGGATCCATGTCGCCGCCGAAGTGGCGCGCGGAGCTGCGACGAACTTTGGTGACCACTGCGCCTACGTGGCATCATGCTTGGTGTGCGCCCTTCTTCGACACCGTGGCTGCGGACATATTGCCGAACTGGCGGACCCGCAGCTGGAGATGCCCAGCGGAGCTGGGGTGATGTCCGGTGAAGTCCGCGCCGTTCGCCAGCCTCTCAAATTCTTCTACGAGCGGATCTGGGACTACGCCGGGATAGCCGGAGCGCAGGTAGAGCTCCGGAAGTCCCTTCACGGGAGGAGTCTCGGCGATTTCGGGCGAGGTCCGCGCGCGACGAGGGTGGCGCGGGGCCTCCGCAGATGCCGATGGCTCACAAAGCGCGAAAGTAGCTAGGTGTGGCGTGCGTTGTAACATTTGCTCCCTTGTTGAATGAACAAAGTGCATGCTTGCTTCACGAACTGACCACCTGCCTTTATCCCAGGCAGCTTCCTTGTTCGGGGCGGCTGCTTACGTCTAGTCTTGCGACCCGGCGACACCTTCGGCGGTGGCGAAGGGCCGAGGAGTCATTGAACTTTTGGGCGGGCCGACCTTCTACGGGCGGGCTTCCGACTTTAGCGCGCGTTAAGGACGAGCCCGCGGAGTAATGGCCTAGCGTAGCAGGGATGCCGCCGGGCCTTTGTAGTTTTGTGGTTTTTCCAATGTACATGAGCTTTTTTGGCATTTCGAGATATACAGTGCAGGTTTGCTTCCTGAGTTTGCCGATATGCCCTACCATGCGCAGGGACCCCCTCCGTCTAGATAGCGTGCATAGCGGCGGACCCCGATGATCCGTCCTTACATGGCCCGTAGATTAGCGCGCGCGGAGGCGGAAGTGCGCGTATATTGCGCCTCGCCCCTCGCAGCGGGGCAGCCTGCAGTGCACTTCCCGCTCCGTCCCTTATCCTTGGCGGGTGGTAGCGAGCCGGCGCCTGCCGGCAGAGAGCGCGCGCGCTCCGCCCCTACCCTTGAGCGGGTGGCGGCGAGTGGCGCCAAGTCGGCGAAGCGCGCGCGCTCCGTGCCCTACCCTTCGAAGGGTGGCGCGAGTGGCGCCTAAGTCGGCAGAGGCGCGTGCACGCTCCGTCCCCTACCCTTCGAGCGGTGCACGACTAATGTCCTCCTTCCGCTCGCAGAGCCTCGGAGGGCACCCGTGCTAATTAGACTCGTAGAGTGCGTGGGACCAACATCCACGTCTTATTTATACTCAGAGGAGTACACAGGACGAGGTCCTTGGCGTGCGCGAGTTCGCGTCTTGTTTAGACTCCGTAGAGTGCGCAGGGGGAGCATCCGCGTCTTTTTTATACTCCGTAGAGTGCGCGGGATCAACATCCACGTCTTATTTATACTCCGGGGAGTACACACAGGACGAGGTCCCTCGGCGTGCGTGAGTTCGCGTCTTGTTTAGACTCGTAGAGTGCGCAGGGGAGCATCCGCGTCTTTTTATACTCAGTAGAGTGCGCGGGATCAACATCCACGTCTTATTTATACTCGGGAGTACACGGGGACGAGGTCCCGGCGTGCGTGAGTTCGCGTCTTGTTTAGACTCCGTAGAGTGCGCAGGGAGAGCATTCGCGTCTTTTTTATACTCCGTATAGTGCGCGGGATCAACATCCACGTCTTATTTATACTCCGGAGTACACGAGGACGAGGTCCACGGCGTGCGTGAGTTCGCGTCTTGTTTAGACTCGTAGAGTGCGCAGGAGAGCATCCGCGTCTTTTTATAGTCCGTGGACTCGCGCGCGGAGGTGAACCTCGGCGCCACGTCTTTTTAGAGTCCGTGGATCGGCGCGCGAGGCGAACCTCGGCGTCATGTCTTATTTATACTCGCGGAGTGCGTGCGGCGTCCCCGCACGTCTTTGGTTTATACTCGGCCCGTCACCTTTTGGCTACGGCGAGTGCACACGCGAACGCGCGACTTCGATTATACTGGACCGCACTTCGTGCTACGGCGAGTGCACTGCGAACGCGTCTTTGGTGTGGCGCCGAAACGCGCGCGTGGGCGAGCCGCGCGCCCTCGTCGCATCATGATGTATTAACAATCAATCGTCAGCGACAAGCGGTGAACTTTATTGGTCTCCGTTTGCGCGGGTGAGCAATTACAAAGAGGATAGACTAACCGTTTGTTCTGGCGCGGTGGAGCCTCTAGTGGTCGCCGTCTGCGGGGCCCGCCACCGCCGAACAATGTCGCGAGACTCCTTTGTGCCGACTCTCAAGAGAATCGTTGAGCCGCGCGCGAATGCACAGTACTGCTCAATGCGCCGCCATATCTTGGTCACCACGGATGGTGATGATAGCCCGCGCCGGAATCTTCATGCATAGGTAGCCGTGGTGTGGCACCGCGCCAAGGAGTTGAGGATTGGGCGCCTAGTATGACATTGTGCAGTGCAGGAGGTCAACCACGTCGAAGGTGGCGTCCTCGGTCCGCACATTGTCGTCTTGGCCAAACGAAACACGAAGACATATCGTCCCAGCGCCCGTAGGGGCGCCCCCAAGCCTTGCGGGGACTCTCGAGGCCCTAGGCGGCTCGGGGATCCCCATCCGTCGAAGGCCGCCGCAAACAACACATTAGCGGGCTTCCTCCGTCTACGAGGGCACGCTCACGTCGTATCTCGCGATGATGACCGGATGATCGGGGTCTTGGTGAGGAAAATCTACGCCCGGGCATCATTGGGTGTGAATGTGACCTCGTCTTTGTGCCCAATCCGGTGGTGCTTGCGCTGGGTATACCGCCACGTGATGTAGCCTTCGGCGTATAGGCCTTCTCGCTGCCGTGGCCGAGGCGAACTCAGCGCGGAGCCTCGGAGATGACATTGATGACCACGTGATGCGTTGCCTCGGAGCTCGCAAGCTGCAGGAGGCCCTCCCGGGCCGCCGCACGTGAGCCTAGATCCGCGAGGGGCCTTCTGGGGATGTGCACTTTGCCCCGACCGCATGGGGCCGTGAGGGAGCTGGACATGGGCCACCACAGCGGACGCGCCTCGGGTTCTGTCTCGGCGACGCTCGGCGGAGCGCCGCAATGCGACGCACGAGCGTGTGTCGTGGGTGCCTCGCCATGGATTTCGCACCACGGCCGTCTTGCCGGTCGTCGTAGTCCCCACGCCTCGTCATCGCGCCTCGGCCGCGGCGCGCCACCCCGCCCGGTGCCCTCGATTGCCACGGCCGCGGGCGCGCCGAACCACCGATGTTGAAGACAAAGCGACCTCGCGCGACTTGTCGCGCTTGGGCACATTGGATGGCTCCTTGTGCGGGGCTTGGCTGCGGTCGGTCGCATCCTTGGGCGACTCGGTTTGCGCTTGCCCTTGAAGGGCCATCCTGACGGATCTTCCTCGACTCTTGTCGAGCCATCGGCCCGTTAGTGTCTGAATCGTCACCTCGCCGCGGCGTCCTCCTCGCCCTGCGTCATTGCTCCATTTTGTCGAAGAGCTTTGCCACCGTCTTGATTGGCTTCGCGCGTTGTATTCGCCATCGGACCGGGCGGAGGCCTGTATGGCTGCATTGACGGCGGTGGTCTCGTTGGCGTCCTTGACTTGGCGTATCTTTGCGGCGCTTGAAATAGTCCGGAGCTTTTCCGAGGGCTTTGCTTTCTGGCGAATAGTTGATCGCGTCGACCCGCTCGGCGTAGTTTCCCGAAGTTGTTGTGGAGGCGGTCGCGAAGCCGCTCCCAGCGTAGATGGAGTTCGGTTCGATGGTAAAAAACCGAGGACAGCGCCACTCGCAACGCGAGAGGAGCCCTTCGCCTTTGTGGTATCATCTCCACCCGCGGCCGATGGCGGTCTCATACACGCGCGCACGAACTTCGCGAAGTCGGTATCGCCTTGAGCGGCTCGATGGCGCTAGGGAACTTGAAATCCTCGGGCCATTCCGCCGCTGCGATCTGCGGCGGGGACTCGGATCGGCGCGCCGCAACGGCGCGGCCCGGATGTGGGGCGTCACGATCGCCCGCCCTCTCGGAGTGGGCTCGGCGCTACATCGGCGCGCCCGCTGGCTCCGAGCCTCTTGTATATCTCGGACGGCTCCACGAAGATCTCTAGTTCTCATTGGAGCGCGTTGAGGGCCGCGCAGCGGCGCTTTCCACTGCGGTGGGCGGGCCGGCGGCGAGTTGGCATGGTGACTATCGCCTCCGGGACCCCAGTCGGCGAGGTGGCGGGTCGGTCGTCATCGTCGCAGATGGCGGGTCGACCATCGTCGTCGCGATGGTGGTACCCAGTCGGCGAGGTGGCGGGTCGGTCGTCATCGTCGCGATGGCGGGTCGGCCGTCGTTATCGCGATGGCGGGTCGATCGTCGTCGCGATGGCGGGTCGATCGTCATCGTCGCGAGCGGGCGGGTCGACCGTCGTCGTCGCGATGGCGGGTCGATCGTCGTCGCGATGGCGGGTCGCCGTCGTCGTCGCGCGAACGTCGACATTTGCGCCCATGGCGGCCGCCGAGGCCCTAGTGTTCACGCGCCGCTCCGACCCGACCGTCTTCTTTCCCTTGCCGTCGCCGATGAAGCTTTTTGGTGCCATCTTCTTCTTTGATCTTTAGGCTTGTCTTCGTCCTCCCCACGGACGGCGCCAATCGTTGTGATTCTGGACCAAATAGAGAGAAGTGGTAGTGGAGAGTGGGAAGTGTCCCGCCTTCCTCCCTTATCCCGCTATATATATTCATGTGGGGAGTGCTTTTACAATCGTGCCCTTACATCTGTGTATCCCCCTAAGGGTATTTGAGTCATTACACATGTTCTACTCTAGTCTTTGTAGTCTTCTAACAGGCCTGCTGGGTTTAGGTGGGGGCCACCCCTACAACAGCTGCTATTCGTTTGTTAGAGCAATTAATATATGAAATTGCATCCCTAAAAGAATTAATACAAATATTTAATCTTTTTAAACCAGATTTAACAATAAGATTAATAATATGACAAGCACAACATTGATGCAGTAAGAAAGATTGTGCGTAAGTATTAAACGAAGAAGTAAGAATTTCCACAGCCTTAGTGTTCGCAGCTGCATTATCTAAAGTTATAGAAAAAATCTTACCCGTGAGGCCAAAATCTTCTACAACTTTAATAATACTTTCTGTAATATTTTCAGCAGTATGCGAAACATTAATTAATTTAAATCTTATAATTTTTTTTCATTACCCAGTCATCATTAACATAATGAGCAACAACACTAATATAATCGTCTCTAGCCCCACCACTCCTTATGTCTGATATCAAAGCAATAGAGAATGTACATATATGAAATATTTCTTTCAATTTTTTACGACAATTGTTATAATATTTAATTAAATCTCTAGTTGTGGTTTGCATAGATACAACACTAAATCGAAGGTTATGAGCAGTCCTAATATATTTTTGAAAGCATTAGACTCACAAAAATTTAAAGGTAAATCTTGAGAAGCAATTAATCTACAAAGAGATTCCCGGGCTACCTCTGGGTTGTGCTCCCAAGCACGTACCAAGCCGTCGGGGTTATATTGTAGCTACATTTGGCGCATTTGTATTCCTTGCCTTCTTTTGCAGCATGCCATTGCAGGTGACCCGTCCCACCTGAAGATTTTGCAGACAATTCATTATCACAAATTTTACAAACAACATATCTCACTGAATTCCCATCATCATCGGTCTTGAACTTCTTGTCGAAGTCGTTCCAGACTCCTGATATACTAGCTCTTATTCTTTTTGCACTCGTGCTATGGGTTGTAGATACACTTGTTGAGCTAGCAGAAGATGGATCGATTGGATCCTACGCCACCAGGGCCGTCGCTTCTTCTGTCTCTCCAGTTTGTTGTGGATGTAGACCTTTGATGGATATCCTTCTTGAAAGAGTTGAAAAATCATAGTTCTCCATTGAATTAACTGCAAATTGAAGTAGTAAAGAACAATTAACTTACTATTAAATCAATAAATAATAGCAAAAATTAAAATAAAGACAGTATTATTACCTCTTTTGCAGCTCAAAGAAAATTCTTTGAAGATTTTTGAATTTTTTGAATTTTGCACGAATTTCTCACTAATTTTGCCAAATTTGCGCAAATATTACTAGATTTTTCATAGCTAAAGAAAGAGATAAGAGTGAGGTTTGAGGTGTGGAAAGTGGAGGCTGGATGCCCCCTATTTATAAAAAAAATTTCAGTTTTTTTTGAAAATTTTGTTATTTTTCTGAATTTTTTTACCTTCAACAGTCAAAAAACGACTGTATTTAACCGGGCCGTGCCGACAAGGCCCAATTTCTTAACAGGTCGTGTCGCACCGTCGGCCTAGGCACGGTCCGTTAAGAAAATGAACCGTGCTGTTCTCGGGCTAGACCAACAGTACTGTACCATGGGCCAGTACGGTTGGAACCTGCCTACTTGGACTTGGACAACGCTAGATTAATTCACCTATGTCTAGAGAAATGACATGCAGCGACGCGCATGTCAGCCGCATCCTGAGGTCGCTCAATCACTCAGTCCAATCCAACACGCACGCAAGAACCACATGTAGTTGGAACTATATATATTTGTCACAGCTGCAAGGGTGGTGTCACACCTGCACCCGGTGCTCTCGCCTCCGTCAGATCATGGATCAGATGGTGGAGATCACCAACCAACAAATGGGAGAGGGTTGTGTACCACTTGGGTACTTGCATAATACTCTTCGTTCCGAGTTCAGACTTAGTTCGCGCGGTTTCAGTCTACTAGCAGCATAAGCACGACGCCACGCCGCGCTAGCTACCATGTGGACCGAAGTAAAACATAAAAAATTCGTAAGATGGGATTATCTGAAAAGGCAAGGACCTGTATGTATTTCTAGAGAAAGCGAAGGGTTTTTCGCATAAAATCAAAGATCTATGTGTAATTTCAGAAAACTGTGGGATGCTATCTAGCAAAAGGTGGGACTTCATGGAAATGCGGAGGACCTATACACAATTTCAAAGACGTGAAGGGAGGTTTTCGGGAAAAAAGACATGGCAGAGTCTTTCTGTAAGAACTAAGGACCTGTACATTATTTCACAAAGTCTGAAGGGCTTTTTTCGTAAAAATACCTATGTGGCAATGCTGCTTGGGGCGATCCCAGGTGTGTATTATATGGAGTATACGAAATCTGAAAGGCTTTTCCGTAAAAATGCTTATGTGGTAGTGCTCCTGGGGCGAATCCCCTAGGGTGTAATATATGGAGTATATTTCAACTTCAGAGACCTAAAATGGTCTGGGTTTATAGCTTTCGAATTGCCTCCAAGATTGTAGAAGCCGACAAGGCCAGCGATCCCCTGGTCAAATTCGTCGGGCCATAGTGACAAGCCTATAGACCCAGTAACATGACAGCCTAGTTAACTTCTTTCGTTAGTTGGTGAGCCTAGCCGCCCAAGTTACTGAATCGACAGAAAGGCCAACTTATGATACTGATTTTTTAAATAATCTATTTTTATTTTAAATTATAGTAATATATTCGTATTTTTTTATTTTACACTAATAATCCTCTGTTGCTTCACCGTTGAGCGACTTGAATTAGTCGCCCAACGATTGAGCGATAGAGGCTAAGTGGCTCAACGGTCGCTCAACCGATGGGCGACTTGGACACTTGACGCATTTGCATACCTTTTTTTTGAAATATTCAAATAGTACGGTGTATGTGGGTTGAGTGACTAGGGGCTAGTCGCCCAACGATTGGGCGACAAGTGTCTAAGTCACTCAACGGTGGAGCGACAGAGGATTATTAGCGTAAAATAAAAAAAACATAGGTATATTATTGTATCAGAAAAAAAATAGACTTTTTTTAAAAACTCCATGATACAAGGCTGTGTTCTTTTAGACTGCTGTTGTTGGTTTTCTATATGTTTTTTGAGATGATGACAGATGGCGGAGATGTTGAAATAAATGGTGCATGTGATTTTGGACTCGTGCCAAGGTGGTTCGGACGGCTAAGATCTCTCTTCCGACGTTGGTCAAACAGATCCCAGCCATTCCCTCCATGGGGCTCACGTCCCAGGCTCCTACCGCATAGGTCCAGCCAGTTTCGGCCCGACCGCACGCACGGCGAGCTCTCCGCCCCAAAATTGACGCCCACCGCTGCATGATTTGCTCACCTCGCTTCCTCTCCGACTCGCCGATCCACCGCCTCCTCCTCCGCATCCCGAACCCGCCTCGCTTCCACCGCCGCGTCAGACTCCGCCCGCCGCTTTCCGCCTCCCTGGCCCAAACCCTAGCCCCGATCACGGCCCGAGGCTTCGCGTCCTCCCGCCTCGTCCCCCTCGGCCTGTCGATGGATCCGGTCGTGTCCGCCTCCGCCGCCGACGCCAACGCCAACGCCAACGGCTACGAAGACGCCTCGGAATTTGCGGACGCGGAAGCGGGGGGCGAGGAGAGGAGGGAGCTGCCCGAGGAGCTCGCCAAGGGGGTGGTGTGCCTTGAATGCGAGACGTCGGCCGAGGCGGCGGCGGCGGGGGCAGGCGGGACCTGCCGCGTCTACGTCGTCGGCACCGCGCATGTGTCGCAGGTGAGATGCCCTGGCCTCGTGATCCCGATACGATGATCTAGCTTCGATTTCGAGCGTGAGTTGCAGGCAGGTGTTCCAATTGGGTTGTCTCAAAAGACACGATTCTTATACGCGTCCTTTTTTTTTTCTAGTTCTCTCGGTGGGCATTGCATCGGATTTAGAATTAGAGGCCACTGTGTGTTCGCATCAGTTCCAATTTCGTGATAATTTTACTTAGGAAGCAAAGAAAGTTCGACCGATCTAAGATTTAGATTCCAAGTACAATAGATAGAACTGCAAAAACACAGGAACCAAGTGTACCACAAAATCTGCCTTTTTTTCCAGTGGTTTCAATTTGAATGTAACCAAAAAGGACAACATCAGAACAACTATACTTTGGATTGATTATTTGACTGTTGATTTCATTGTAGGAATCATGTGATCAAGTGAAAGCCGTCATCAACCACCTGAGACCTCAGGTTCTTCCTCTCTTTACTCATCATCAATAATTTCACCAGTTGGTGAATCATTTGGCAGGTTGGCTGCCTGCTTTGGAGTATTTCCTGTTTCTTGATTGATCTGGTAGTTTTTTTTACTAATTTCTTTCCATCTCTTTTGCAAATGTAGGCTGTTTTCTTGGAACTCTGTGCCAGCAGGGTTGCCATTCTGACACCACAAAACCTCCAGGTATGAACATTCAGCATGTGTTAAGACACTTAACACTTAAAGGAGGAAATGAATGCTTTTCCTATAATGGTGAAACATTGAAGCTATTGTACTTTGTTGAACCTGAATCACGGGATAGCACTATCAGAATGCTTAGTCTGTTGTGCTGTGATCTTTATCTGTTATTCTGTCAAATGGTAAAAAAAACCACTTAGTGTGATAATACGGTTTTAGAGTTAACAAATTAAGCTCAATGGAAAGCACTCCTGTGGATATCTCTAATACAAAGTTGGATTAACAAAATCATGAGCAAAGTTTGATTTGCCCAAGAGAAACTTGTTCAGAAGAATTGACAAAACGTGCTTCAAATTATGGATGTGGCACTGCATATTTGCATGGATACCCCTCATGCCAAGTACTGTTACTCGTTAGATAAATCATATTTATGATGTGTCTTGGCTGGATTCTGAATCATTGTATGGTTGGATATTTGTGCCTGTTTATGCATGAATGGTGGTTCTCTTAGTATAGGTTTTTGTGTATCCTTCTTGTAAGTGTATGCATTTAACCTGTTGGAGGAGGGTCTCCGCGCTACCTCGGGCCCACAACCACCTCAGAGCGGCGGCGCCTGTTGGAGGGTCTACCCTGAGCCAAGTCCCCTGGTCGAAACATGGAAGCTACTGTACTTTTTGAACCTGAATCACAGGAAAACACTATCAGAATGCTTAGTCTGTTGTGCTGTGATCTTTATCTGTTATTCTGTCAAATGGTAAAAAACCACTTAGTGTGATAATACGGTTTTAGAGTTCACAAATTAAGCTCAATGGAAAACACTCCTGTGGATATCTCTAATACAAAGTTGGATTAACAAAAGCATGAACAAAGTTTGATTTGCCCAAGAGAAACTTGTTCAGAAGTTGACTTACTTAAGTTAATTGACAAAACGTGCTTCAAATTATGGATGTGGCACTGCATATTTGCATGGATACCCCTCATGCCAAGTACTGTTACTCGTTAGATAAATCATATTTATGATGTGTCTTGGCTGGATTCTGAATCATTGTATGGTTGGATATTTGTGCCTGTTTATGCATGAATGGTGGTTCTCTTAGTATAGGTTTTTGTGTATCCTTCTTGTAAGTGTATGCATTTAACCTGTTGGAGGATGGTCTCCGCGCTACCTCGGGCCGACAACCACCTTAGAGCGGCGGCGCCCATTAGACGGTCTACCCTGAGCCAAGTCCTCTGGTCGAATCATTGAAGCTACTGTACTTTTTGAACCTGAATCACAGGAAAGCACTTTCAGAACGCTTAGTCTGTTGTGCTGTGATCTTTATCTGTTATTCTGTCAAATGGTAAAAAACCACTTAGTGTGATAATATGGTTTTAGAGTTCACAAATTAAGCTCAATGGAAAACACTCCTGTGGATATCTCTAATACAAAGTTGGATTAACAAAAGCATGAACAAAGTTTGATTTGCCCAAGAGAAACTTGTTCAGAAGTTGACCTACTTAAGTTAATTGACAAAATGTGCTTCAAATTATGGATGTGGCACTGCATATTTGCATGGATACCCCTCATGCCAAGTACTGTTACTCGTTAGATAAATCATATTTATGATGTGTTTTGGCTGGATTCTGAATCATTGTATGGTTGGATATTTGTGCTTGTTTATGCATGAATGGTGGTTCTCTTAGTAGGTTTTCGTGTATCCTTCTTGTAAGTGAATGCATTTATCCTGTTGGAGGAGGGTCCCCGCGCTACCTCGGGCCCACAACCACCTCAGAGCGGCGGTGCCCGTTGGAGGGTCTACCCCGAGCCAAGTCCCCAAGCCAACCTCGGGCGAGGTACGTGAGGCCGACCCTGGAAAGGTCCGGGGCTAACCCTGGCCGAGGTACGCGAAGCGGCGTTCTCGCGTCCCCAAGCAACATACCACTTGTGAGCTTCGCCTTGAGTGCCAAGTTTTTTCGATGGGGAACGATGGCGTTCTCACCTCTCCAAGAGAAGTGTCGCTCGTGAGTTTCGTCCTGAGCGCTAGGGCTGTAAACGAGCCGAGCTCGAGCGAGCTTGACCTAGCAAGCTCGAGCTCGGTAGAAACTCGAGCCGAGCTCGAGCGAGCCTAAGATCAACATCGAACTTTAAGTGGGCTCGAGCTCGGTTCGAGTTTCTCCGAGCTCACTCGAGCTCGGCTCGTGTAGGCTCGATGCGCACTGCGTCCGGATCCCGGTCGAGAGGGCGGCCGGCGGGAGGAGGGGCGCGGGGAGGAGACGCGTCGGCGGCGGAGGAGGAGGCGGCGGCCGGTCGAGGCGTCGGGCGTCGGCACGGCGAGGGAGAGGAGGAGCGCGGCGGCCGGCCGGTCGAGAGGGCAGGGAGAGAGAGGAGTCGGCGGTGAGAGGAGGCGGCGGCGCCGGGTTGAGGGCGCGGGGACGAGGTGGCGGCGGGGCGAGGAGAGGCGGCGCGGGGACGAGGAGAGGGACGCGTGAGGCGGGGGAGAGGAAGGGACGGGGCGGTGGGGAGAGGCGAGAGAGGGAACGGGAGGAGGAGGCGCGGGGGAGGAGGGGCGGCGGCGCGGCAGCGGCGACGCCAGCGAGAGGTGGGGGCGGGGAGGCGGGAGCGGAGGCGGGTAGGGAGAGGTCGGAGGGAGGAGGGGCTGCCGGCCTGGCGTGGCTTGCGCGGCGTGTGGCGCTGGGAATCTGGGGATGGGGTGGGGGATTTTGAGAGAGAGGCGGGAGGGTGTGGGGTGGGAGGTAAAAATCTTAAGCTCGTGAGCTATTCGAGCTCGGCTCGTTAAAGCTCGCGAGCTTAAGATGGCTTCAGTCGGTTCGTTTGGAGCTCGAGCCAAGCTCGAATCGAGTCTAGAGCGAGCCAAGCTCGAGCAGCTCGCGAGCCTCGAGCTTTTTTTACAGCCCTACTGAGCGCTAAGTTTTTTTCGATGGGGGACGACGACGTTCTCGCCTCCCCAAGCGAGGTGACACTCGTGAGCTTCATCCTGAGTACCAAATTTTTCGATGGAGGATGGCGACATTCTCGCCTCCCCAAGCGACGTGCCAGTCGTGAGCTTCGCCCCGAGCGCCAAGTTTTTTTCGATGGGGGACGGGGTAACGGGATACCCCTAGTGAAAGAATAGCAAGCGAACTTTATTCTAGCATTAAGAGCCAGGCCGGTTACTGCCACTTTACATTCTACCAGAGAAAATCGGGCGCCCGTAGGATAAACTTGGAGTATCCTGGCTTCACGCTGTACTAGTCGACGCATGGGCCAGCATTACTCCTGCGCAAAAATGAGTCTTGAACATCAAATTTTTCCGGTGGGAGACATGCGTCGTCATCCGGGTTTGATGTCCACTGTGCACCACCACCCAAGCTCAAGTTGACTTCGCCGCCGCTACTACTATTTGGGCTTGACCCAGTGGGATCTGCCCGCAACGGTCTTGGACGCCACCCCAGCTTCAACCCTACCATGCATCGTGTGCAAGTCTAGGCTAGGGACAATAGACGGTAGATCTACTCGTGGTGTCATCGCCTTCCCCGTCTTCTAGGATGCTATCCCCTAGACCAAGTTCGTGCTTCGCCAAAAGACAATGTCGACGCCACTCTTGAGAAAGTGGCTCGTTGCGCCCGCTGCCTTAGCCCTTCTGACGCGTCAGCGAAGTTATTCGAGCTTCTTGAGAGCGATGGCTTCACACTGGCGTGGTTCGATCGGTCTTTATAACGTCTTCCCTCAGCCGAACTTTGCTTCATCTCGATAGTGTCTCCCCAACCATGGGCTTTCTAGCTCTATGAATAACCAAATCACTTGTCTCCCCGACCATGGGTTTTCTAGCTCTGTGAATAACAAAATCACTTCCTGCTGTCGAGGGCCATGCCTTGACTTGCGGAGTACTTTGTGCATCGTAGTCAGTGCCTCAATGAGTCGACCATGTAGGCTCTGGCGAATTGACCACCTTACGTTCGGGTGCACATCTTCTCACCTCGAAGGTCGGCCCCCAGTGAATTGAGAACTTGCAAAGGCATCCCTAAGGCGAGTTGAGTATTTGGCACTTCCGTGCACACCCGCTCGCGTCGTGAGCATCCCTCTGGGAGTTGGTTAATAGGTGCTTCAGCGCACCTCTTATTGCCTCAGGCAATTCATCGGTTCAGCACACTCCTAGTCGTTGGGTTAGTTTGATTAGCCATGGCAACACTCCACAATGGCTTCACCTCCGTATGATATGACTCGAAATACAGGGCACCCCTTCGACCAAGCTCGGCTCGATTTATCGACACCTCCTTAGTTATGCGCTTCCATTGGATTGATCACTTTACATTGGCATGCGCCAGCACGTCACCTTAGCGCGGTGTGATCAACCTCGAGGGCCATCCCTCAATAGAGCATGGATTTGCGACAGGCACTCCTGGCTTCGTGGGCCATGCCTTCGTGAGCCGAGCGTGTAGCGTGCTACCAAGCTTCTAGCGCCGTGTCTCGACGGGCCGAGCAGACAACGGCTTAGCGTGTATCCCCTTACTTTGAAGGTTGGACCTTGTCGGCCTAGCCTTGAGCACACTCATCGACCTTGAACTCGGTGTGTTGGCATGCATCGATCGGTCATGTCTCGAGATGTTGTCCAGCTTGGCATCACCAATCGAGCTCG
The DNA here is from genome assembly GCA_036346575.1 of Dendrocalamus sinicus. Taxonomy (NCBI): domain Eukaryota; kingdom Viridiplantae; phylum Streptophyta; class Magnoliopsida; order Poales; family Poaceae; genus Dendrocalamus; species Dendrocalamus sinicus. Next base: position 30,444,318 of record CM070654.1, on the reverse strand, counting down.
CGTGTAGGGACATGTACGCCACAGTCGGCTTCATGCGCTTGAAGCTCCATCGCACCTCGGACTAGCGGCACACGCCTATCCCGTCGAGGTCACACAATGACCCTATCACCCAAAGACTCCATGCATCTTGAACCGACAAATTAAGCGCTTATTTCTAGCATGTTCACATGGGTCACCCTTTCGCCCCCTTGGGTTCTGTCGTCCTTTGGTGGGCATGTCTACGTGAGTCGAGCTTGGCACTCTGTGTATACCTTCGCCTCTCGAACACCATGGGTTGAGAACTAACTTCACGAGACACTTCTTTGGGCTAAGTCCTAACCCCACGCCTCCGCATAACTTTGGCATCTAGGTGGTTGGTGTTGGACTCCATAATTGTTCACGGCCCCACATCCTTCTTGTGCAACAGCGAACTCCCCGATACGACCCAAAATCGGTCAAGCGGAGCAACGATCCTTCGGCGAACACCAGGGGAACCCAGCTCGGAGGTGCTGGCATGACCTATCAATCAAGGTTTGCGCGAGGATTTAAGGTATTTTAATACGTTATCGGAATACATTGTAGGCTATCGGTGGGACTGTCGACCCAAGGCAGTGTGCCGACCCCTTTTGCAAGTCGGTGCGCCGGCTCGGGCTGGCGGTTAGCGACCACCCAGATCGGCGAGGGGCTAATGTTGTAGGAGGGTCACTGCGCTACCTCGGGCCCACAACCACCTCAGAGCAGCGGCGCCCGTTGGAGGGTCTACCCTGAGCCAAGTACCCAAACCAACCATAGGCGAGGTACATGAGGCCGACCTTGGAAGGGTCCGGGGCCAACCCCGGACGAGGTACGCGAGGCCTACTCTAGAAGGGTCCAGGGTCAACCCCAGGCAAGGTACACGAGGCCGACCCTGGAAGGGTCCGGGGCCAACCCCTGACGAGGTACGCGAGGCCGACCCTAGAAGGGTCTGAGGCCAAATCCGGGCGAGGTACACGAGGCCGACCTTGGGAGGGTCCAGGGTCGACCCTGGACCGACCACGGAGTCTCGGACGTGGCGGAGCCCATGCGAGGCAAATGATGCAAATACCGCTAGGAGTAAACCAGGCCTTGAGGGCAATCTTATAAATTCACAAGCTTTCCCTCTTCCCTCTATAAATAGGAACCCATGTAATAGGAGAGGAGGCCATTTTTGTAACCCTAGACTCATATTGACTACACTTGGTGGTTGTGTGCTTCTCTTTGGGTCCCTTCGCACCCTCGGCGGTCTTCGCATCCGACCGGAGGTGCCTCTAAATTTACTGTCCGGATTCATACCGACGACATATCCTTTAGTATTGTACTATTTTGTATCATCAAAATAGGATCATATTGATCATTGAAGGTGTTATCTCCAGTTTGGCATGTTCTATTCTAGAGTATGAATATATCTTCTAGTTCGTCATTCAACCTGTTTTGGCCATAGGTTCCTACCATGAATGAAATGATTGACATGTGGAAGAAAAAGAAGATGAACACTTTTGGGATCCTCTACAGCTGGTTTCTTGCAAAGGTATACGTTGATGCTTGTCGTCCAGTTAGTACTATTTAAGTATTTTTTCATGTTACTTGATATGTGGGTGTTGTTTTTGGCACCCAAGGTTGCTAGCCAGCTTGATGTGTTACCTGGAGCTGAATTTCGAGTGGCATTTGAGGAAGCAATGAGTTATGGTGGGAAAGTTATCCTTGGTGATCGCCCTGTCCAGGTATGCAACCTAGTGTTGAGTTTTGGTTGTTTCTATATAAAAGGGTACTGGAAGAAACGGATTACATGAAATGGTCTGTATTGAGAATTAGTTGACTGACTGCCAATTTAAGGTTCATATATGGATAAATGTGATCAACTTTTATTGTGACTGCTTTTGTGAAGCTAGTACAAACAAATGAGGACAGTTACTTTTAATGAAAAATGCAGTCATTTGTGCTGATTTTCACATGTCATTACCTTTTTCACATGTAATTACTTTGGTAGTTGAGATCAATGTGATCATACTGATACATCCTTTGATGTCTGGAAAAATATACATCTTCTCAAAATGATCAAATCTGGCTGCTTTGATTGATTAAACGACAGTTGCCACTGCATGATTATGTATAAATTTTAATCTTCTACTGTGATGTGCCATAAACTAATGAGGCTAGTTCTGTCAGTATTTGACCCGAAAGTTGAGATGCATCTAGTAACCATGACCATGTCCTATAGTAGGAATTGCTTTTAAGAACAAAACATGAAGCATTTTGGTGGTTCAACCTACGTTAATTATTGTTTCTGGTTGCTGCTGCAATTTGTTGGCATCATATTATTTTTCTCAGCATGTCATATTGGTCTTTATGCTTTTGAAATGTTGGTCTCCTTAACAATTTTCTGCAGAATAAATAGAAGTTTGGTCAATAGTTAATTTTCATTAGCACTGATGCCATTCTGTCATTATTCTTTATTTGTTTTGAAGATCACTTTGAGGAGAACTTGGGGGAGAATGTCATTGTGGCTAAGGGCAAAATTTTTGTACTACATTGTTTTCCAGTCCATATTTTTACCAAGCCCGGAGGAACTTAACAAAATGGTATGCTATCTGCTTAGGTGATACATTTCTTACAATGAACAGTTCTATTGTCGTGTTGCTGTAAATGCTCTCAAGAAAATTAGGTACTCCTATTGTGAGAGTTAATATTACTGTTGTACTTTTTGGACTTAGTATGAATATACAAGAAATCATTTCTTTACTGCATTCACATAGCAATGATAATTCCTGTCTATTCAGTTGAAGGACATGGAGGATGTTGACATGCTAACACTTGTTATTCAAGAGATGAGTAAGGCGTTTCCTAGTTTGATGGAGACACTTCTACATGAACGTGATTTGTGAGTTCCTTTAAAACAACTTTATTTTTGTAAAGCAGTTTGTGTTGTCATTCCCAATGTTACAATAATGCTTTTGAGCTTTAATTATTGAAATTTTGTTTGCAGGTATATGTCTTCCAATTTATTGAAGGTAGCGAGGGAACATTCTTCAGTGGTTGCAGTTGTGGGAAAAGGGCATGTTTCTGGAATAAAGAAAAATTGGCAACAGCAAATTGAGGTTAGATTTTTTAAAAAAGTATCTCATATATATATATATATATATATATATATATATATATATATATATATATATATATATATATATATATAGGAAAATTACATAAGGCACCATGGTGCCTAGGCACCAACATCCGATACACGTGTATGATTGATAATTTTTTTAGTTTGGGTATGAAAATGTTTTATACCCTTGATATATTTATGGTAAGTAAGTTTTGAACTCAGTTCAAATTAGTTTGAACTACTTTTGAGTTCAATGCAACTACAGTGAGTATATACCATAAAAATAGTTCAAACTAATTAAACTGAAGTTGAATTTAAATTTTTTCGGAGTTTGACATCTCAAATATACTTTTTTATGGGTATATGAAGATACCCACATCAAACGTTGCGAATCTCAAGCAAATCAACGGGTATTGATATTGGTGCCTAGGCACCATGGTGCATGAAACACTCGTCTATATATATATATATATATATATATATATATATATATATATATATATATATATATATATATATATATATATATATATATATATATATATATATTACAAATAGGACATTCATTACTATATTAGATCTCTTGTCTAGGTTAATCTTCTCTTAATTATCAGAGAAATATATTGATAGAAATTTAAATTCCATATGCACACATTGGTTTCTCAAAATTCACACTATTTTTTTTTCAAATTTTCTTGCAGGTAAAAAGTTTACTGGAATTACCAGCGACTAAGCAAGGTGCTTCAAAGATAAAAATTTTGGCATCTATTGGAGCATTAAGCGGTCTAGTAATAGCATCCGGGATCTATATATGGGGTAAAAAATAACAGTGTATGCGTCTATGTGTCTTCTGTTCGGCGTGTCTTAGTCTCTAAAAAGGTATTTCTTAGTCTCTAAAAAGGTATTTAGTTTTTATTTATAGTTTTTTCGCAATAGAAGTAATTTCTGAAATTAAACAAATTCAAGAACAAGTTCACTGCATTATGATTTGGTTCTTTCCAGAGCTTTTGTATTTTATATCCTCCGTCCTTGCAGACTTGGGCAACTCTTCTGTGTTCGGCATTCTGATACTGTGATTCATGAGTTCATGACTTCAGTTCTAAACATTAAGCATCCACGTGGTTTAGACTAACTAGCATCTCATGTTTATTCACTCGCACAAGTTAACTCACGTGAAGGCTGACGCACTCTTTATTACTAATTTTATGTGGTCTGGTCAGATTTGGTGACCAAATTGTGGTTGACCAAACAGATGTTTTGGTCAAGACTATATCGATGCTGTTTTGAAGAATAAATAACTAGCTCTATGCACGGTTCGTCATCAACGACGGCCATATATATAGAATAGTACTACTTGTTTGACAAGAACATAATTCTAGGTTGTTCCAATTCTCTTCTGAGGAAAAGCGTATAAATTAGCCACTTTTTTTGCTCCTTTTCTTAATCTGAATTAAAAAGGTCAAAGAATACATTATAAACAGAGAACCGTACGAACAAACCGGTGCATATGTGCAACCCTGAACCTAGCTAGTCGACAATAATGCCACAAGTCTGCCTGACCTCCCCGAGATGGTCGGGGAGCACGTCGGTGCGCCCCATCTTGACCATCGCCGCCGCGAAGTCTTTGAAGTACTCGTCCGGCGACGACGCGTTGGCCAGCTTCTCGACGTAGCCCCTCGTCACGGGGTCGTCGAGGAGGCTGCCGTCGGACTGGAACAGGCCCCTCATGGCGAGCACGTGCCGGTAGTAGCTCAGGTCGAACGTGTAGCCGCTGCCGGGGTCCATGGGCACCTTGGTCGCCCCGCCGCCGTGGGGTGGGCAGAGCTTCTTGAGCTGCGCCGCGTAGCCGGTGTCGAGCGACGGGTCCTGATCCATCTTGCCGGTGAAGTTGTAGAGCCGCTTCTGGAACGCCGCGCAGTGCGAGGACCCGATGCTGTGGCACCCTGACGAAGGCAGGGCAAGGCACGGCCCCCATTAGCAGCGATTTGTTAAGCTGTTGCTGTCGTCCACGCGAAAAGCAAGCGGATGATAAGCGGAAAGGAGCTAGGAGTGAGCGCGAAGCTACCGAAGAGGACGGCGATGTCCTTGGAGTTGAGGGACTTGACGCTGAAGAAGGTCTTAACGTCGACGATGTTGGAGTCCGGCGGCGGCAGGTCGTTCTTGGCGTACTCGGCCACGGTGACGTTGCCGTCTCTCCTCCCGGTCTCCACGTCGTACAACGGCCCGTTGCTCTAGAAACGAACACGGATGCACCGAGAGTAAGCAAAGCACACGGCAACGGCCCGAGAGCTCGTCAACTTTTCGTGGTGATTTACCAAGTAGACAGCATCTCTTGCCGCGATGGCTATGATGTCCGCGCATGAGACGGTGAGCGGGCAGACGCTCTCCAACCTGGCCTTGATCCTCTCGATCGCGTCGAACCCTCGCATGCTCCGGTTCGGCGTCGCGTCCCTCTCCCCCTTCCCTCTCCTCGACTTGAGCATGATCGATCCGTCGCAGCCCTTCACATAACCACTCGAGCAGCAACCCACGCATCAGAATCAGGATCTTCAGACGCGCATGAACCTTAACTACTAACTAAAAGATCATATCAAATTCGACATGCATGCGGAGCAGCTAGCTAGCTCGGAAATCACCTGAACGAAGCAGTCGTGGTAGTGCATCCGGAGCAGAGACGGCGCGAGCGTGGGCTCCTCCTGCAGGATCAGCTTCATCTCCGCGAGGACGACGTCCTCCGCGATCGGGCACGTCGCATTGTAGAAGCCGACCTGCAGCGCGGCCTCCGGCGAACCCGCGAGGACGCTCACCAGGGCCAGGAGAAGCAGCGGCCGCGGCTCCCCGGACATCAAGAAACGGGAGGCAACCGAGGCAGGAAGGAGCTAGGCGATGGATGGAGCAGGGGTGGTCCTCTGTAGGATCGAGGAGGGTAGAAATGGCCGATGGGAGATGGGTTCGCCGCTGATGTGCGCATTGCACTGCAGGTGTGGGGGGAGGGAGGGAAGGCAGCTCAAGATCGTGATCACGCGGCGCAAAAGTCAAAGCGTTTGGTTGTCCTGTGCTTTCAGATGGTGCGTGGCGACGCGATGGATTTGAGTACGAGCGACTCCGTGTCGAGGCAACCTGCTCTGGAGGGGGAGGGTTGGGTTGGTGCGCGCGTCGGCTCGAATGGAGCGCGGTTGATGCGTCCGTCAGGTACGTACGATCCGTTTCGCGGTTTCGGCTCCACGGACGACGCGTGCTCGTGTCGTCGTTGTTGTGGTTGTTGGGTGACGTAACATTTTGGATGTTCCATACGGGTTGCCGTCCGTCTGCAGCACGAGATGGGCTCACAAATTGGGACGTGTTGAGGTCAGGCTCACAAATTGGGCTGACGGCTCGTGACTCCCCAGGCTTACAGTTACAGGCTGCTCGGCTGCGAAAGGGGCCTCGGAAGTCACTCGCTCCCTCCGTTCTTTTCTAGACGTCGTTTTAAATACATCCAAGTTAAACTTTTAAAATTTTGATCCACTTATATACAAAAAGGTATTTGGATTTTCATGTGAAAAGAAGAGTAGTAGATTTGTTATAAAATACTTTCATATCGTTATACTTTTTAATAATTTTTATTAATATATAACTAGTAAAGGTAATGATCAAAATGATGTATTGGAAACCGTATCGATGTCCAAAACGACAAGTAAAAAAGAACAAAAATAGAAATTTAGATATCGGGTGTAGGGCCACCTGTCCTGGCTTAACTTGTGTTGGCCAAGCATAGCCCAAGTGTAATACCCAAGGTTTAAAGCAGTTTAGACCTAGTGCTTGTTTGTATTAGCTTTTATTGATAGCATTTAGGTTTGACTAATAAATAGTAATACATTTTAGAGAAGCCATACCGAGAGAGACACTCGGGTGCGATTTTGACCAATATAAATGAAGTTATAATGGTGTTTATTACAATCGACTAGTAGATCCTGTCTTAAAAAGACACTCCGTTTGAAAATTAGGTACTGTAAAAAATCATTTACCATAGAAAAGTAGCTTTTAAAAGCCAATTCGAACATGGCCCTAGACCACGAACAATTGCACATGCAATAACCAGGCTATGTTGATGAATTTCAACCTCGATCAGTTAGGTGAAACTGTGCCTATTCTTTTTGGTTTCGGCTGATGCCTTTTAAACTGTTCGTGAGTAAGTAGTAACAAAACTCACATACGATTTTGGCCGATATAAATGAAGTCGCTATAGTTTGTATTATAATTAATTTATAAATTCTGTTTTAAAAAGACCTAGTTACCGTACAAAAACTGAAAAACAGTATTTCAAAACTAAAAAAACAGGCCCACTAATCCCAATTCGTCTTGTACACATACTGACGTACATGGGCTACACTTGGGCCCAGTTGTCACCGGGTCTAGATGCCACACGGAGCTCCCCGAGCTTGCCTGTAACGTAGGAATTCCACAGGATTTATTGCACGAAACGGTACATTGAAAATTTTGTAAAATTTTCACGTCCCAAATGGGCCTAAGCAGGATTCAAATGTAAAGTTAGGAACGAGCCAGGGTAACAACGGGCTCAATTGGCAAGTTTAGTGCCGCAAAGTGGTGTCAAGGAGTGAAGTTTGATTGGATGATGCAGATCACCCGTAGCATTCAGCCTCTTGTACATAGGTGGTACGCATTGTAAGTGTTCGTACCGTCTGAGAGCTTCTAATTCGGTGAGATGCCATCAACAACAAGCATTACATTGTGGCGCATGACACGAGAGAGCCTACTTAGGCTCCATTCCTAACAGCGATGGCTTTTAAATAAAAAATGTTTGAAATATATTGGTTTCTTAACACGATTACAAATGCTAACATTGTAGTATTTCACATACCAACATGAGATATTACTATAGCACGCCATCGTCAAAGTAAAAAATAAATAATAAAAGCAACAATAAAAATCGCAAGGAAATTAAAACTTTAAGAGTACTTTATTAAAGAACTAGCGGAGGCTAAAATAAATGTTTAAAACATGGAATCGATCCACTTGTAATCAAAGAAAGAGTAAATAAAAAATATAAATAGTGGCAAGCTGCGGTGCTGAAAACTCGAGTGCTCGCACCCATGCATGTTGCTATCAATCCACTAGCCTTTTACCTGAGAATGGAAAGAGCAAACATGAGATTTGAAAATCTCAGCAAGTACCCAACAATTTGCAACGAAGTGTGTAAAAGACAAGTAATACAAGCAAATAATTGACACAGGTTAAGTGTAATGAAACTAGGTTACCGAAACCACTGATAAGAATCGGAGATAGAGATACTAGAAACATTGAATTAAGAATAATTGTTATTTAGCAAGTTATAGCAATGACACCGGCAATTACTTCCCACATATCCGATTATATAAGAGTAGTTAGGCACAACACTCTCCTCAATTATATAACCGCAAATGGGGTGTAATATCTTGAGTAACAAGACAACAGGAACGGTAGAATCAAAGATAATTTTTATTTAGCAAGTTATGGCAATGGCACCGGCAATTACTTCCCACATATCCAATCATACGAGTGTAGTCAAGCACAACACTGTTCTCGACTGTATAACCGCAGACGGGGTGTGATATCCTAAGTAACGAAAGTATACGACCCCCCCCCCCCCGTATGTTACCAGGTGGATAAAAATCTCCTCTATATATAGGTAACCCCAGGCCAGGTAACTATTATATTGTTAATAGGTTATATGGTATGAATTTAAGTGAACAAAAGAAGGGCTAAGATAAGGTTATGATAAATGAAAGGGTTTGTTAAGGTTGGAAATGGAGAAATACAATTCCTGATATGAGGGTGATGTGGAATGATAATATGAAAATAGTAGTATAAGAATTATTCTAAGAGAGGTATTATAACATAACTTACATAAGGGTTGACAACCATCCAAGTTTTATTATGTGGTGAGTGATTATTAGTCAGATTAATAGGTATTGCATAAATGCCATTCATGACTCACATATAAAATCATACAAACAAATGATCATGATATTAGGAAAAATAAACATAGCAATCCTAATGTTAAAAGATTGCTAATGGTTTAAAACTAAATTTGAAACATGTTCATATTATACCCCCCCATTAATGATCTAAGCATGAATTCTAAAATACTAATTGAAAGCATAAATTCTAGAACATTATTAACTAAATATTCTAGTAAACCTAGAAGCATATGAAACAAGACAACCTAGAACATAATGATATGAATACAATATTAGAAGTCTATAACCATGTAAGCATTAGTAATATGATAACAACCAGTCAAGCATTAGTGATGTGATAATAATCAAGTAAGCTTTAGTGATATGATAATACCTAAGCATGCATTAGTGACGTGACAATAAACAGATAAGCTTTAGTGATATGATAATACCCAGGCAAGCATTAGTGATGTGATAATAACCAGTTAAGTTTTAGTGATATGATAATACCCAAACAAGCATTAGTGATGTGATAATAACCAGGTAAGCTTTAGAAACATGATAATACCCAGGCAAGCATGCCGCCGCCAGGCCGTTGCACCGTTATTGCGCTGACTCCTCCCAGTTGTGCCCACGCAAGCCTTCCCCTGGCTACCGTTGATCGCTGCGCTGCCTCCTACCATGGCACTACCATGCCGCCTGCCGAGGCCTGCCGCCGCCTGCCTGTGCACCGCCTCACACACCAACGTCCTCACGGGAAGGAAGAGAGAGAGAAGTTGGAGAGAGAGATTGGAAAGAGAGAGAGAGGAAGAGTAGATTGTTTCATTAGGATGGAAGAGAGACAATAGATTGAAATACCTATTCGAGAGTGATATAGAGTTAGAGATGGATTTTTAAACGCTGCTGTCCCTTGCTATTTTTTAGGGTGCTACAAACATTAACAAATAAATTTCATAGATTTTTATTAGTTCACTATATGACCCGTATGACAGTTCGTATACTCTATCACTCTACGTAGCATTTTTAGTACATCTATACCTAGTGCGATAATATTGATATGGGCTATTAACGTAATACATAGCTTCAAAATTTGTAAATAAAATGTATTTTGCTGTCTACAAAATCTGAGAGAAGGTATAGAATACAATTTGTATCTAATTCCTTTAATTACCAAATTGCAATTAAGTCAAACTTCAATTAAAATATATAGCAAAGTAGAAATGTGTGTGTGTGTATATATATATATATATATTTTAAAAATTTTAGAGCTACCGTACATACCGGGCAACCCTTGGCTCCGCCCCTGGCCGCACACCGGATAAGAAAATGCTGACTGCCAGAGAGGATGTGGGACTGTGCTGACGCCAAGTGACATACCAAATGCTCTGAAACACATGTCACGGCCGCATGCATTAATGGAGTGTTTGAGTCCATTCTTACCAGATGTTCCTTCGATTATAGTCAATAGCAAATGACTGTCTCCAATATCACAATATGCAGTGCTTGTGATGAGCTGCTGTGTGTAACAACTGTATTTGTGGATCGTTTCATTTTAGTATGCATGGCAAATTGGCTATGTGCCAATGGCATCTAGAGGCAGCACTGCTCAACAATTGTATATTTCAAGGAGGGAAAAATAAAGTTTATTATATACGGTAATGAGTAATTGGAGAAAACATTACATGGCTGTAACAACATAATCAATTAATTAACACTGTAATAATAGGAAAAAGGAAGTAATGATCTTACAATAATCTACATGGAAATTAAGATGGCCACGAATCAAAAGCCTCATCGTCAAGACGTCAACCCATAATCACACTGTGAACGATCCTTTCTTCCTCGGCTAATTAATTAATTAACCACGGAGCACTTCTTCCTGATCTCGCCCTGGCTGCCGGTGAGCACGTCGACGTTGCCCATCTTGACCATGGACGCGGCGAAGTCGGCGAAGAACTCCTCCTTGTACTCCCCTGTGGCGTGGCGCTGGACGTAGGCGCGGGTGAAGCCGTCGGTGAGCAGCGCGCCGTCGGAGTGGAAGAGGCCCCTCCGCTTGAGCACGTTTCTGAAGTAGCCCAGGTCGAACGTCTTGAAGCTCCCCGGGTCCATCTCCACGAGCGTCGTGTTGTCATCGAGGCTCGTGCACTTGGTCCGCAGCTGCGCCATGTACTGCATGTCCAGCGTCGGGTCGATGTCGTGGATGTTGTCCATGCCGGTGAAGTTGTAGAGCCTGTCGGAGAAGGACAAGCAGTGCGATGTCCCGATCGTGTGCCCGGCTGATCATACATAGGATCCGAACAGTGTCAGACTCGACCACGTATGTCCATTACTGAACTGAAGTTTTGAGCATTGCAATGTAGGTTAAGATCGACAGTGTGTTGAGGCAGAAATGTTGTTGTCAATTACCTGAGAGGACGACGAGGTCCTTGATGTCAAGGTTCTTGGCGGAGAAGAGCTGGGTGAGCTCGGTGAAGTTGGCGGTGGGCGGCGGCAGCTGGTCGGTCTCGTTGGAGATGGACACCCTGCCGTCTCGCCGGCCCAATGGGACTGCCCAGAATGGGCCCTTGCTCTGAAAAACAACAAGCAGTGTTGAGAATTTTGCTTCTACACGTAGTCACATTCTGCCAAGTTGGGTATCTCACCAGCCACACCGCGTCCCTGGCCATGAGGGCGAGCACGTCGGCGCAGGAGACGGTCTCGGGGCATGTCTTCTCCACCGCGGCCTTGACACTCTCGATGAAGCCGAAGCCGCGCAGCGTCTGGTTCGGGTTCGCGTCTTTCTCTGCCGTGTTGTTCGCGGTGGAGTCCAGGAGAACCGAGCCGTCGCAACCCTGCATCCATTCATTCATGCGCGCGTACGCAAAGTTAAGCAAGCAACACGTACGGTGGTTGTCAGTGACTGCAACCTGCTGCAATGCAACGTAACTCTGCACACTTACCCTGACGAAGCAGTCGTGGAAGTGCATCCTGAGGAGCGGCCCGGCGAGGCTCGGCGCGGCGGAGAGCGCGCGCACCATCTCCTTTCGGACAATGTCCTCCACGCTGGGGCACGTCTGGCTGTAGAACTTCTCGTCGAGCTGCGGCCAAGCGGACGCCACCGCGACCGCCGAGAGCAGCAGCACCAGGATAGCCCTCGACGCCATCTTCAGAAGCTAGAGCTAGCCACTCCAAGAAGCTTAATTTCTTCTCCTTGGCTAGGCTAGTTGATTAGGAAGAAGACTCTGCTGGCTGCTGCTGAATTGGCGGCCAAGAATCGGGGCACGATTTATAGCGCCTCGACTGTCCCTACACCTGCATGTGGTAGGCTGTCTTCAGGAGCAGCTTGCAATCCTTGCATGGCTGGCTCAATGAGTTGTTCATTGCACTTTGTGGAATCTTTCCTGTAGCAGGTACGCACACAGGCCACAGTATAATGCGTTGCAGACAGCCTGCAGACATCAACTTACTAATTAGTTACACGGGACAGATTTGTTGCCGAGTTCTAATCAACAAAGGCTCCGGGCAAGAGTCAAGACCACCTACTGGTAGTTAGCAGCGAGGCAAATTTCATGATCCGTAGATTTGTACAGGCAATTTAATTTAAGGACGGACGTGTCTCTGTAGGAAATGGTGCTTTGCATGGATTCTAAATAACTGAATCTGATTTAGGTCACGTCTAGTCGCTGCTAACTGTCTGCACTTTATCATATGTCTGAGTTCTTTTCGGTTTAGTATTTATAGATTATAAGTTATAATTTCTCTCAAACAAATAAATAAGACGGTTTAGTCGTCACCGTTTCAAAGCAGTTTATTAGGACTATTTTTTTTAAAAAAAACAGCTTATTGACTTATCGACATTCGGTTCGTTTACACAAATACTCACACTAAAAAAATTATAAACCATAATGATAAACTATTAACTATAGTTGAAAAAAATCCAAGAGGTTAATGGCAATGTACTAATGCCCCTGTGTGTTGCCTGTAGAAGTACTCAGAATTGTGCAGAGAAGAGGTAAATAAACATTTCCTAGAGCAAATTAACTTTTTAAAAAGTGTGCAGAACAGAAATAAAACGCAATTAATGATTCTTCCATTTGCTCTAACCCGTACGCTTCGACGTTTAAATCGTGGATCTTAGGAATTATGGAAAAAAATGCTAAGTGGAATTTAGAAGAAGAATAGAGATGATCTTTATTGTTATGAATTAGTTATATAATGCTCTCAATAAGAGATTGCAGAAGGATGTTACCAGCTCTAATCTCTGTTGAGAGATCTTGATTGATGCTAGATTTGATCTCTAATGTTGTTCTCCTTTGGGTTGTCTTGCCGTTTAATTCTGTTTACATATTTTCTCTCATCAAACCTTAAATATTATTGAAAACATGTCAGCTATCTATGGGAGTAGACGCCTTCTTGAATTGCCCTGTCCGGTCGAGTAGATGGTTGTTGTGAGTGAGAGATGTTTGATAATAACTGATCTTCGGTTATTGTCAATGGGAAAAAATCATGGATAAAACAGCAGGATGGTTGTTGTCAGAGACTGATATGGTACGGGTGCAAGGACCGAGAGTAGAGTATTCACCCCTAATCGGCTGGCCATGCCGCCGCTAAGGCTCTGAGACTGCCGAAGAAGAGAGGGAGACTAGAGAATTTTGTTTATTTCTTTGCTTAATGATAATAGATACAATGATGTCTTTTTTATAGGGATGGCTAAATTTGACCCCAAGAAATATATCTCTATATTAAAGGAATTAATTCCTAATAATAGAAAACTTATCTCTAATACATGAAAATAATCTAAAAGGAAACAAACTCAAATAATAAGAAAATTGCACCTGTGAGCTACTGTTTACTTACACGGCGCTACAGTACCACGCGGTACTGTTCACGGTGCTATAGTACCCCGTGGGTACTATTCATCCACCACGGGTATTGTTCATCCGGCGCTGCGGTACCCCACAGTATTGTTTGCGAGCCTACTGCGTGCATCGTCGGGATTCTAGACCATAACATTGCACCCCTCGCGACGAGACAGCTCGTCCTAGAACTGTCAGGTGGCGACCATGGTTGAAATCCATCGTAACTCCATATCGACAAGAGGGCACGATGATGACCTTGTGTCGCATGGAAGAAAATCAGCAAAGCTCCAATGGACAACAACACCTGGGCGTGGTTTGATGACGCAGGAGACGTTGAGGGCATGAGCACCCAACACAGAGTAGTAACATCACCCTTCTTGCCTCGGGATGCAACGATTGTGGAAGAGAAGTGACGATGTCGATGACCCCTACATGGAAGCCATTGTACTCCACACTTGCAGAGGCACGGTGTTGACCGATCGCGTGGAGATGATCACCGCTGGACAGCGACAACCTTTCTCCTTGGCAAAGGCACCAAAGGTGAAACCTAAAGAGGAGTCATCACTGGTGACGTGACCTTTGCCAACACCGGCACCGGGAAAGATGGTGACATCGCAACCATCGCAATGTCACACGACGCCTCTTTTTACTCTTTTAACTTGTCCACCAACTCCATAACCTTCTCCTTAGTGGCCCTCATATTGTTAAGTAAAGACCCTATTTTCTTTAAGGAAACTAATTCCTAACAATAGAAAACTTATCTCTAATACATAGAAATAATCTAAAAGAAACAAACCTAAATAATAAGGAAATTGCACCCCGAGCTACTGTTCATGTGTACGGCGCTATAGTACTACGTGGTATAGCTCACGGTGCTATAGTGCTGTGTGGGTACTGTTTATCCTGCGCTACGGTACCCCACATTATTGTTCGCGAGTCTGCTCCGTGCATCACTAGAATCTTAACCCATAACAGAGACGTAAGGCTGAATTATAGAAGGGGGATAAAAGCACATGCTTTTATTCGCCACACGGGAAGAGCTGTCTAGAGGCGGATTATTATACTAGTTCATGATATCTTTGAGAAGCTGTTGGTCGGGTGAAATATACAGTAAACCTCCGACCAAAGGCATTTGAGCAACTATTTTTGGAAGCTTAGAGCAACTCCAGCAGAGCCCCTACTTGAGCCCTCATCCTACTTTTGAGGGCTGAGGGGCAAAAAAACTCACTCCAGCAGGGCCTCTACTTGAGCCCTCAAATCTCTCCCTCGAGCCCTCATTCCTGGGGGTCTGGAGGGAGCCCCTACTTTTGAGGGCTCAAGTAGGGGCCCTGCTGGAGTGAGTTTTTTGCCCCTCGACCCTCAAAAGTAGGATGATGATGAGGGTGGGTCCTATGTGTCATCCCCTCTAAGAATGAATTTGAGGGTCCTGTTTTGAGGGTTCCTGTTGGAGTGTAGCCTAAAAAACAGAGCCCTCAAAAGTAGGGAGAACCCTCAAATAAAAAGTAGGGGCTCTATTTTGAGGGCTACTGCCGGAGTTGCTCTTAAGATCACATAGGTCTTGATGTCTTAATTAAGTATTAAAACTATATTTAATAAATTATTAAATCCTTGCCAGTTGCGTTTGCTTGTAGCAATCCTGGGGATTTCATAAACAGAATCAGAGTACAGCAGCCTCTGTTCATGAATCAATTAACTCGAAACCCTTCATTGCACGCAAACGCGAATGACCATACGCGCACGGATGCCATGGCTCCGTCAGTGCGGTCATCCGTAAGCACGAGGCCTGCTTTTTTCAAAAGCTGAAAATAAATGGATTTGCAATCACATATAATCAGAGGATAATTAACGTTGTTCCAGCTCAATTTGACACCTGAAAGCTGAATGAAAACAAAGCAAGCGCGAAGAATTCATGCAACGCGAGCACAAGCAGCCGATCGATGCATGTGCCACAGGGTTCGAAGATGAGCAGCTCGCCAATCATTTGTCTGGACACCTCTGTTATGAGGTGAATCGGCGTCGTCACGCTCGAATCAATCATCTCATCTGCCGCCCCTAACAACTCGTAAAGGGGCCAGAAATGTGGCCGTATATACATTAGGTAGGAGGAACCAGCACACAAAGGCATCGCGGCAACATGGGCAGCTCAATTTTTTCTATGACAAAAATGAACTGATGGGTGAGCTGAGTTGCGGTTGCAGGTTGAGCTGTCCCCTGAACTGTAGCTACTAGCTCCGCTAATCACGCAGGCTAATCAAAATAGAACTGACGGAGCATGCATGTGGCTTCCTACTTGCCTGGATGGATACACGAATCCGGCAATCACGTGTTCAATTGACAATGAGATGTCACCTTCCGAGTGCAAACGATTAGGATCGATCGATGCGTTACGATCCTTCGTCAAGCTGAGACAAAATTCGATTGAAAGAACTTTGCATGCTCAAGTCCGAGAAACTGCCGGCCGGGAGCAATATACAGTCTCCCGCGGCTTCGGATTGTCGGTCCGGCAAGCCAGTCGCGGGTGGAGTCGAGACCAGCTGATTTCTACGGCTCTTCGTCTACCGGGTCACGTACTCATGTCAAGTTAATAGAGGGTTCTAAACTGAGAGTTGGTGGTGATGATTCATGCTCTTTTTAACTTCTCTTTGTATATTTCTAAAAAATCTCTAATAAAATCAGAAAAAATTAATCTATCAAAAAACAAATTTTTCTGTCTGTCGATTTCACGTATGATTTATTTAGATTTGAAAAAAACTCTAGAAGACTCGGTGTATACACATACAGAATAGAGACATGAGAATTTTATATAGGTTCGGGCTTTCTTGTGGGAGAATAATGACCCTACGTCCTATATAGCTATTGCTCAGAGAGAATTATAACCGAGAGTAATGCGAGATACCGAGCACTATCTCTTGCTCTAATGTCCTCTATCTCTTCTCCTCTCTGACATCAACTTTTATATAATTGATGAAGCGGTGGTTGTTGTCCCATACCAAAAGATGCCTCAACGCTTCGGATGATAACCGTCTAACGGAAGTTACTGTCAAAGAGACATAGTGGCCCATTTGCCGTGCGATAGCTGTTGTTAGAGAGAGATTATGTGCGATTAATAGGAATAAGCACATGTTCTATTCGCTTTGTCAAACGACCCCACAATGAAGTAGGTCGTCGTAAACAAGCTAGTCGGGAATATGTTGGTTGCAGAATGACCCATGATCACGAGGTGTTCGTAGGATATTTTACGACTACATGATCATAGAAAGACTTCCGATCAAGGAGTAGTCGCATAAGACTTATGACTATGTAATCGTAGAAAGACTTCCGATCAAGGAATAGTCGTAATAAGACTTAAGACTATGTGGTTATAAAAAACTTACGATCAAAGAGAAGTCATAGTAAGACTTACGATTAAGGAGTAGTCGCAGTAAAACTTATAATTATGTGGTCGTAGAAATACTTACAACCAAGAGGTAATCACAGTAAGACTTACGACTATGTGGTCATAGAAAGACTTACGACCAAGGAGTAGTCACAGTAAGACTTACGACCAAAGAGTAGCGCTAGTAAAACTTACGACTATACGGTCGTATAAAGATTTACGACCAAGGAGTAGTCGCAATAAAACTTATGACTATGTGGTTGTGGAAAAACTTACGATCAAAAGTAGTCGCAGTAAAACTTGCGACTATCTTGCGGAATCTCTCCCTTATTGATAAGGGGTATACTCAGATAATATAATTATGTAATAATAAGAGGATTATCATATCCTCGTCGCTGCTCTAAAAATTCTCTAACAAGAAAAAAAACGGAGCTCTACTATGTGCGCGACAAAATTGAGTGTGCAGAGGCATGACTCGGCCGGGCATGGAGGTAAAATTGAGGGTGTAGGCTAGACATGCTGATACTGACAATATAATTGGCATGTTAGGGTAATATAATTTTTTTATCTATAATAAGTACAGATATTCGGCGATTGCTACATGAGCGAAATGCAGCGAGCCGGCGAGTGAGCAGCGCGGCGTGGACGCGAGTTCGATCGTTGTCGAGACGCGAGAGTTGGGCTTAGCCAATTAGGGATCGATCGGCGGCGATGTGGGCCGCGCGAGCAAGGTAGTTCGGCCCAGGAAAGTACTGCCCATGAACGTCCGGCCTGTAGGAGTAATCTGAAGGCTATGTCAAGCCGGACCAACGTGGACTTGGCTCTTGGCCCTTGGGCTTGTATGCTAGGCTCAATTGGGCCTCAAACACTAGTATGGTTGATCCAGCCACTGTTGCTCAGGTTCAGTGGACTATTAAGATTAGATTGTTAGAGAATGAAGGTTTCTTTGTGATGTTCCTTGAACCATATGCTACGCATTTCCAGTTAGGAAGAGACAGAAATGCAAAGAAATTTGTTACCGAAAAGCATAGAATTGTGTCACTTTTTTAGAAAAGTATGTTGCATGCCTTTCAAGTTTAGTACCGCAACGTCTATGTGATAATTAGAAGCGTTTGAGAATCGATAGACGATATAGTGTGTGTTCTTTACGGTTTCTAAAAACGGCCTTTAATTTTTACTATAGGATATAATTTTTAAACAAAGTACTTTTTTAAACGGTGTCTACAAGTTAATTATAATACACATTAAAAATCTAACATCTGTACCAGCTAAAATCATAAGTGAATATTTCTTTCTGTGATTTTTATTGTGAATAACCCAAAATCTAAAAATTTTAGCCAAAGACAAGAACAGGCCTATACAAAAGACACAAGCAATGCATATCCGATACAAAAGACACAAGCAATACATATGCACATTTCCCGTGAAGGCAAGATGATAGATACGTCAAAAATATATGACCACCGTCATCATGAGTCACGACTAGTGCAAAAGACGATCCGTTCTGATCGAGTACATCCATATATGATAAAGTTGGCTGTCACAAATGTGAGCAATATTTTAATTCTAAATTTTATTAGAAGACAAAAATAATAAACTAATGATACAAAACTCATAACTAACAGCAAACTACTCATCATACTTCAAAACATACATAAGAAAACAATATATTAACAAAGTCGAACGTGCGCACGAACGATTTACTTGTTAGCCTGATGAAGAACAGGAAGCCGCGCATACTTGACGTAGTGCAGAACGTATGTGTTGCAGTGCAGTGAGCGGTCGCGCAGATGCGCTGCCCAGAAACCTTATTACCCCGTGCAGGTACTCTCTGCGACAACGGTTCGGAGATAGCCGCTCTTCCCCCTTCTAGGTGCACTCCGGGAAGAAAGGTTGACGAGGTTCAGACAACACGGTACTTGAGCACAAAATCTAAGGGAAGTTGAAAATGTAGGCAGTGAGACTCTCTCTCTTTTACACTCTGGACGTCTCCAGGTATATATAGACAGACTGATAACTGACATGATTAAAATAACCATTTACCCACTGGTAACTGACACATTCAACCAGTCATTTATCCACTAGTAACTGTCTATCATCAAAATCCCAGTAAAGCCTCAAATTCAAACGTTTGAATCTCATTCAAACAGAGAGAGTGCGGTGCAGGGTTCAGCAAAAATAAAGATGGACTTGGTCTGCCAAGTGGCGCACCACGTCACAAGTCACGCGATTTTCACGCGAAAATACGCGCGCGCGTGTGACTAGACAAAACCATCCTCGTACCATCTCTTTCCATATTCAAGGAGTGAGGAGGACTCCGCCTTATAAATCAGTCTTCCTCACCCTGTCTTAGCAATATGATACTAAACTATGCATACTTTGGAATTAAAAAAATAGATCATAATTAAATGGGCCAATTTCTAACATTGACATCAGAAGGCAACTTTCTAGTTCATCCTACGTACAACGGAAGGTCTATTTAGCAAGCTCCAAACTTGGTTTTCTTGTCATTACAACAACCCCAATCACTTTAACAAACCTTTCGATTCTCTTCTTCAGATTTCCATAACACGAAACTCACCGCGTACTCAACAGCGCAAGCATGTACGTGTCGGTGACTGTGAGCATGCAGCAGCCCCATCTTTTGTCAGCAGATACATACTTTTCCAGCCGAACACACTAAAATAATTAACCTTGCATACGTCCATTAACAAACTATATATGACAAGTAATCGGCCAGTACGTGTAACACTAATATGTGAGAGGTAATGTAAAGTTTTATCTCACCAAAAACTAACTACACAGCTTTGCAAAACATTCCAAAGATCTATTTAAGAAGTTCCAAATCATTGCAGACTTCTCACTCTTCCAATGTTCTCACTCTTCCAAACATTGGGCTTTTGCGCTTTCGCAACGAACCTTGTTCTTCCCGTCGCGTTTCTTCTTCAGACAAAAAGCTCACCATGCGCAACGCCATGATCCCGAACCATCGGCTCCTCGTTCCTATAAAAACCCACCCCGTCACCACCATATCTCCTCACCACCAAGAACACCAGAAACAAGAAGGGTAGCTACAGAGCTTTAATTATTAGCAGTGCATAGTGAGAATAATGGCTAAGTTTGTCTTCTTCGCGGTGTTCCTCGCGGCCCTCGTGGCCGTCTCCGTCGCCCAAGGCGAGGCGGCCGCGCAGAGGTTCAGGGATATGCAATGCCGGCATGAGGTCGAGGAGAACCCACTTGACGCTTGCCGGCAGGTCATGGATCGGCAGCTGACCGGCCGCTCACGCGTAGTCTCCATCCCGTTCCAGGGGGCCGTCAGGATGCGGTGCTGCCAGCAGCTCCAGGGCATCAGCCGCGAGTGCCGTTGCGCCGCCATCCGCCGGATGGTGAGGGAATACGAGCAGACCATGGCGCCGCTGGAAGGAGGGTACGGTGGCGAGACGACGGAGCAGCAAGGACAAGAGTGCTACGACGAGACAGGGCGTCAGCAAGGAGAAGGACGCTGCAGACAGACGGCCGAAGGGGAGTTCGGAGAGACGGGGTCTGTTGGCTTTCCACCTCGTGTCGGCAGCGAGCAGCAGATCACCCGCGTTACGCTGACAAAGGCGCGGCAGTACGTAGCACGGCTACCGACGATGTGTCAGATTGAGCCCCAGGAGTGTAGCGTCTTCTTCCCCGGCCAGTACTAGAAGGTGCATGAGATTGCATGTGTTTGTGTGAGCCCTAACAATAAGTGTGACGTGTGATCACACTGTTGTACGCGGCAACAGCGCTAAGAAAAAAAATGAATAATGAAATGGATTTTCTAGACAACACCCCACTAAAATATTCTGGGATTTTAGTACAATTTTCTCGCTGTTAGGTTTCCACCAGCAATGTATGTATCCCCAGCTGCGGAGAAACCGCCTAATGCGTCTAGTGGCGATGAATGCCCCATGTAATCATTATCATTAGAAGGAGTTGGTGATTGTACATCCATTCTTTTCTAACCGTTCTATTTCTTTAACTTCTCATTATTCTCCACTTTCCAACCGATCAGAGCAACTCTCTTCTATAGTACGATTCTCTATATATTTAATGAATTCCGTTGCAACGCATGGGTACATAACTAGTAGTAATCCGTTCTATTTCTTTAACTTCTCATCATTCTCCACTTTCCAACCGATCAGAGCAACTTTCTTCTATAGTACGATTCTCTATATATTTAATGAATTCGTTGCAATGCACGGGTACATAACTAGTAGTAATATAACTTTTTGCGTAAGAAAACAAAGGTTGGTACAACCACCAGTAAGTTTACAGAAAGGACCTGAGAAACATAACACAAAAAGTCCCTAATACAAAATTTTAAGGGCTCAAAAGGAATAGAAATTACAAACAGGCCCCTAAAGTCTTGCTCTGGCGCTCCCCTAGCCTTGGACGCCCAGTGCAGAGACCAGCTGACTGGGTCAGCTTGGGAAAATGGCCTCTTGCAGTGGAGGTTGAGGCAGTGGTCCGAGGATCTGCAACGGAGACAAGCAACGGACGATCCACATGGCAGGATCCACTGTGACGCCGCTAGGAATGAAGGATTTTTGGGTTTGCAATCCTGAGGGCTTTGTCGGTCTTGCAAGAACAACGTGGTGGTAACACAACGGCTAGACGAAGGTGGCCGTCGAAATACAAGAGATATACTCCACCTCCATGGAGGGACCAGCATTATTTAGTAAAGAGGGGTACCACCATGCGCCGAGGAGGAAGACTGTCGCCATCACGAGGTGGATGACGGATGGCGACATGAATACATGAGCTCTGTGACTAGCAATCCAATGCCTTCACAAACCGAAGAATTCACTGGATCTGAACAACAGAAGGTCGAGCCTTCCGGAGAGGTACAAACCAATCACTTCACCAATCGAAGAATTCACTGGATCTGAACGACCGAAGGTCGAGCTCTCTGGAGAGGTACGGCAAAGGGGTAGATATCTGGCTTGAGCAGCTGGGAAACACGGGCTACACTACTAGATTTTCGGCCTAATGCCACGAAAGAAATTGCAACGCCACTAATTTGGTTGTAATAGGTAGGACTTATTGCAACGTTTTTCCAAAACGGTGGCAATAGGTGGACTTTATTGCCACTATTATATTGCATTGCGATATTCGTAAATGTCGTTGCAATAGGTAGGTGTTATCGCAACCATTTTGAAAACGTATTGCAATAGGTTGGATATATTGCCACGACACTCTTTTGTTGCGTTAGTGTTGATTTTCGTTGCAATTATTTGCTACTATTGCAACCATATATAATTTCGTTGCTATTGGGTGATATTATTGCCACGGTGTTTTTTCGTTGGAATAATCTTCAGCGGCGTTGCAGTAGGTAGGTATGTATTGCAACGAAAAACTAAATCGATGCAATAACATATTTATATTGCCATGTGTAAATTTTGTTGCTATAGAGTAGTGTGTTTCGTTGCAATATGGTATTCTATTGCAACTCTTTTGTTTCGTGGGCTTTTGTTTAGCTATCCAGTCATGCAGCAAAAAAATTATGAAAATTGAAAAAATGGGAAGCCACCTAGGAATCGAACTAGGGACCTCTTGATTGGCAGCCAACGCTAGCTCATACCACTAGGACACGAACACATTAGTAATTAGGGCACCTGCAATCGACTTGGTTCTAGCTTCCTCTAGGACACTAGAACTTTTAGAGACTATTCCCAAGAAAATTGCTACTGCAAGAAAGTAAAATTCCTTTTCTTTCACTGAACATCATGTAGGCCTGCCATACACTTATTGCGCACCTTTCGTCCTAGTTACAATATGTACTGCATGTTGACGCGGATACGCTTATGTCTTGCACCTCTCGGTTAAATATATTATTTAACTGGAAGGAATTATTGAGCCGCATTAAATATTATCAGGTGAGCTGTAATTTAATTGGATCTTTAACTATTATATTTGGAGATACAGAGCTACTACTATTTTATTTAATTATATGCAGGCACATACTCGATTTGTACAAGCCTAAAGTGAAGATGCGTTTAGAAAGTCTCGTCGACACTAGTGCATCGTCCATCATTTTAAGTGTACAAAATAATGAGGACATCATGACTGGACCGATTATGCGAGCACGAGCTAAAAAGATTAATCCAACAGGTGAACTCGCTCTTAATTAAATTTGGTTTTAATTTACATGAGAACTGGCTTCTACCTAATACTAGTATTTTATTTGTTCTCAGGTTTGAACGGGAGACAATTAACAAAAAGAGTTGTGCAGAGGGAGGCAACAGACGACATTAAAAGTTTTGATTGGAAAGCAAAGAAAGAAATATCAAGAGAAAAAATACAACAAAAAAAAAAGAATAACACATGCATGCAAGACTTGGAGCCATCACGTGAAGAAAACAACGGATATCTAGTTATGCATGCAAAGTTGATGTTTTCATGCATGGCATCGTATATGATTTGTATACGACTCGGCGTAGGAGTTCGAACTGTGTTATAGTTGGTTTCAGAAGTGCCATAAAAATCTGGCCACCCGCCAATGTAAAGCATGCATGATGGCTACGTGCTGAGATATTTAGTTCTCGTGAGCATGCATGTGTTGATAGTTTTTTTCCTGAGACTTCTCTTCGGAGCGTTCGCCGGAGTCTCAAATTCAGTAGGCGCATCCGAAGCTTTGGTCGACGCCTTCTCGTGTGCTCGTGCGTGAACTCATGTAAGCGTACGTCGTGGCCGTTCTCAGTCAGCGAGAAAAGAAGGCGCATCTAATAAGCTACGCATTCAGCAAGTAGTGTTCAAAGCCATCACGTGAAGGTAGTAGCACAAGGTATTTAAGTTTCTAGTATTATTTATTTTGTTGACTAATTTCTTACGGATTTTGCTTAGTTGCATAATTAGGACTTAATTTTCTTGACACTTTCTGCATCAGCAATCTTATTTATTTTACTAGTACTGTGCCCGTGCGTTGCAACGGAAATCCATACTTTATACAAAATAACTGCTATGTTTTTATTACACTTATAGATTACCGCAGGGGACGTCTCTTGAATCCATCCGTACATTTGGATTCAACTACATAAGGAGTAAGTGTAAATATAATTCATAGAACTTAAGAAGTTAACAAACAAATCTAGTATAAAGAACACACCTTGAGCAGGTAGGGTGGCGCACACAGTACCACCACCATCCACCAAAGGTGCATGTCCTTCGTCTCCTCCGATGTCGACCACGAGAACTACAAAGGTCTATAGCCGTTCCACCACAGGAAACTCCATGCTCCGCACCACCGCTGCAAGCATCAGTTGAAGCGCATGGCTTGCGTGTGCCATCAAGGACATGTCATCGTCATGAAGAGGATGACTGGCGAGGAACCGAGGGCGAGAGGACGGCGGCGGCTTGATGTTGGACGGGAGTAGTAGCCAACAGGAAGCCCATAACATCTCTGCCGCTGCCACCTTGCTCCGCTCCGATGCCTCCACCGTCGGTCTATCCAAAAGCCATTTTAGATCCCCAACTTCGATAACCACCTTGGAATCGTTTTTTGGAAGGAGAGGAAAGAACGTACCACCATCAACTCCTTTGAATTAGTAGAGATATATCAAGGTATTCTGCACCCAATTTAACTTGAAAATAGATAAGCACAATAGTACGTCTCAAACAAAGATGAATCGAGGGAGTAAAAATAGAGAACTGAAAATTCTCCAACACAGAATCACTAACTGCAGACATCTCCAGTGAATTATCAGGTAAAGCCTATATCCACAAGATCTAAGTGCACAAATATAAACTGGTAACACCCACATGCCTAATTATTCTAAATATACTATACTCAAGGTCAAACGCAATAGCTAGAGTCTAAAGTCTGCAATAGCTATTTTGCTGCAGGACATTCAGAAATAAGCATGAAGTCACCTATCTAGAGATCGGGAGTAGAGCAAGTATTGTCCATGTAGGGATTGTAAGATTAAGAGCCCGCCACACGAGACATCCCTGAACCTACAACAATCAGCAAGCTTCGATCAATGGTTGTAGCAGGCCTAGAGTCCTAGACTGCCTCAGCACGGAAAATATATAAATCAATCAATAATCAATCAAAGAAACTATAATTGCCAGAAGCCAGTACTCAATGTGATAATCACAAACCCAAAGTCCTACATTACACTTCTTCTCTCACTCCTGATATAAACGTTACTTCCTCTCACTCCTGATATAAACGTTGGTCACTAAATTTCGATGATTATAAAGCAAAGAAAATATTTGAGGCATTAAGGGCTATGTGAAACCTAGCAGCCACACGCCCGCATCTAATAGATACCAGTTCTGGTTTGTGGACTCAGAATATAGCTCCATTTTTTTATCAGAAGATCAGTATCTCAACAAAACAATGGTAAATAAGATACAATGATATTTTCTCTTTCTGTAGCCTTATGTTTGTAAATTGATATGTATAATTCTAATAAATTTTGGTTTATGTTTGATGTTGTGAAACATGCGAAGTTTCTGACACACTGGTTTCTATCAGTTTGATTGTTAAACTTTATTTGGAAGCATAATGTCACATGATGATAGGAGGTGGATGCGCATGGATAATCATGCCTAATCTAAGTCCACCCAGATTTGTGTACCAAAGTAATTCAACTTCATACAAATGAATGGCCTGGATCTTTCCTCAAACCTTCTTCTCTTACTCATTGAATATCTTAAGGTCAAAATCATCCAGATCATGCACATCATTGAACTTATGCCACCCCACCTCACGAAACCTGCGCTGCCCACCCCCTGTCCCCCCCGGCGCCTCCCCACGTTCTCCCACCTTCTCCCCCGTCTCCCCCGGTTCTCCCACCTCCCCCGTCTCCCCCTCCGCGTCTCCCCCCGGTTCTCCGCGCCGCCTCCTCCCCTCCGTCCTCATCCGCCGCTCCGCCCTCGCCTACTCCTCCCCACCGCACGCGCGCACGCCTCCCCCCGTCGGCGACACCTAGGGTTAGGGTTCCGGCGATCGCGGGAGAGATCCATGTCCACCGACCCACCCCGCCGGCGCCGCGCCGCGCGGCGGATCCCGAACCAGCGCCGCCGCCGAGGCCCCGAGGTGATGCACAAGACGAGGCGGAGATCCGCCCGCTCCTTCTCCTCTCGCCTCCCTCCCGACGGCGCCGCTCCATCTTCCTCTCCTCTCGCCTCCCTCCCGGCGCGCGCTCCATCTCCTCTCGCGATGCCCTCGGTGATGCCCCTGCCCCTACGCCGCGCACCAGCTCTCTCCCGACCTCGGCGACACCCCGGCCTGGCGCGCCTCTCGCCTCCCAGAGTGCCGATGCGCGCTCGGCTCCCCGTCTCGCTCGACCCCGCGTTTGTTTACGGACATGACGGTTGGTGTTTGAGGAGTCGGCAGCGCCGCCGGCGAAAACATAGCGAGAGGTGCCCGCGATCCTGCGATGCCGCTCTCACGGCCCCAAGTCCGGCGACGCCTTCTCTTCGCCGTCAGCGCGTCGTAAGCTCCCGCCGCCCGTGGTTACGAAACCCAGGACCCTGGCCCTAGATCCGGCCCCGATCCGGTTGTTTTGGTTTGCGAATCGCGGAGCTCTTCACGCCACGTCACGGCGCCATCGTGCGGCGGCACTGCCACGGATCTGGAGGAGGTCGAGGAGGTGAACAAGCGACTCGATCGGATGTATGCGGCTCGATCTTCCTCTGTCTCTAATTTTTCTGTTCCAATTGCAATGTGCTTTTCTTCCTTATTTGTTTTCATATTTAAATGCAGAGGTGAATAGGAACTGAAATTTGTGTACTGAAGTGGCCTCAATGGCTATCATGGACGATAGTTCAAATTCAAATGTGCAAAAGGCCGAGGAACTCAAACTTAGGGCAAACGATGTCTTCAAGGGTATGATTTGCGTTCTCCTTCCTCTCATATCTGTAGGTACTAGATAGAGCCATTCCTTTTTGTCATTGTTGTGAAAGGAATCTTGCCATTGCATTAGAAACATGAAGTCCTTCAAAATTTAGTTCCGATCGCAACTTAATAGTGCCGAGACTATATGTTTTGCCTTTTCCTAAGTGCAACATGGAGTTGAGTGATAATTAGATGTTTGTTACCTTTTTGGGCCTAACACTTAATTTAAGAAACCAATATGTTGGAATACTGATTGAAAATTTGTTACTTATCAACTAAACTTTGAAATTGAGATATCCTTTAATCAAATTAGAGGCATATCAGGTTTCAGATGTCCTTTAATGGTAAATTGAAGTTGAATGCTTATCCACTGATATTTATCTAAAGCGTACTGGGACCTCTTTATATTAGGATCTCGTTGTTGATTATTATTTCGTAACTATTACCATGTCTTCTCTCCAGCAAACAAGTTTTCTCAGGCTATAGATCTCTATAGTCAAGCTATCGAGCTAAATAGTTCAAATGCGGTTTATTGGGCAAATCGTGCATTGGCACATACAAAGCTGGAGGAATATGGAAGTGCTGTTCAGGATGCTACAAAAGCTATTGAAATTGATCCTAAATATTCGAAGGTGAGTATTCATATCTTGCTGCTGGCACAACTTTGTAGGTTTTGACATTTTGTGAAACATTGTGCCTGTAGGGTTATTATAGACGAGGTGCAGCATATCTTGCTATGGGAAAATTCAAGGAAGCCCTGAAAGATTTTCAGAAGGTATGTATGTAAGATTGTTTAACGAATGTTCTCAATTTCATGACCACCGGATATTGTTGGTCGTTTCTTTCTCGTCTGCTCCCAGCTTGGATTACAATTTTTTTAAAACAAGAAGATTGACATATTGACATAATTCATCATTCTGATAGACAAGGGCCAAATTCTTTTTTTGGTTGGTTCGATACTTCTTTTGAATTTTAGTCATTATGCACTAATGCAAACTTTATGGCTTTCCTTGCAAGTAAGTAAACATAAGCAAATCTCCTTTGTTATTAGGTGAAAAGAATCTGTCCTAATGATCCAGATGCTGCAAGAAAGTTGAAAGAGTGCGAGAAAGCTGTCCAAAAAATCCGATTTGAAGAAGCAATTTCTGTAGGAGATACAGAAAGGCGCTCTGTAGCAGATTCTATTGACTATCATATAATAGGTATCTGATTTTTGGATTTGCGCGTTGCTGGCACTCTACTTGCTCCATCTTCCATGTACTATGTCAATGTGGTCTAAAATAGCATACCATCCTGTTCTTTTCTTATTCTATTAATATGTTTTTTTATGATAAGTCTATTAACTCATATTCATGAGCTCTTCTTTGATTGGTTTTATAGTTTTATCCATATTCAACTTGTCTTTGCCTCTATAGATTTTCTGTAGTGTTCCTTGTGCTTAGCATATTATGCATGCAATCTAAAGGGTAAAACAACATATGCTGAGATAGTTCTTGATGATAGGTTGAGATAGTGTCGAGAAACATATGGTGTGCGAGAATGCTATTTGATTAGCTATATGAGAAGCAGTGTATCCATCCAGCTTAGATTAGTTTATATAAAAGAATCTTCTTGAGTGTCTGTGGCTCTGTGCTTCACCAATTGCAAGTACCTATGCATTTCGTTGTGCACCTCATAGTGGAACAGGGAGAAGTACTAATGAATAGGTGGAACAAGTGGCAGTGTATTAGTTGTTATGGGTATGAAAGATGTTTTATAGATGCCTTTTTTTATTTGCTATGTAATTTGCTCTGGATTCGGATAGTCTAGCCTCCATTTCGGGATAGTTAATGTGATTCCCCAATTTTATGCGGCCATATTTGGTGGTTATGTGATTCTCCAATTTTATGTGCCTATGCATCTCATATCACTGATTATGTGTCCTATCGTGAAGCAACACCTTTACCTGATTTTTATGTTAGAATTTTCAACTTGAAATGTGTGATTATTTCATATCTGCAATTTGGATCTTTGTGCTTCATCGGTAATATTTCATACAACTTATCATTGCAATGTGTCACTAACATCAAAGATTATTTTAGTGAATTGAAGCTTTAGTTAAATATGTAGTCATTGTGTTCTAGACCATAGTCGAGTTATACAAACTTTGTTTATATTGCAGAAGTGGAGCCACATATCTTTGGAGCAAGAATTGATGGGGATACAATAACATTAGATTTCATCAAGCGGATGTTGGATGATTTCAAGAAGCAAAAATGTATACATAAAAGTACAGGTTTGTAATTGTCGAGGGCACTCTGAACTATTACCCTTTTCCTTGTATTTATTTCTTGGACATTTGTGACAAGCTATATGTTGTTGGCAATTGCGCCTCGATATCCGTAATGTTTCTTTTTCTGAAAACATAAGAATGAAATCATATATCGTTGAGTTTTGGTTGTTCCTGTTCTGTTGCATCTGCATGGCATGTTGGCATTTATGTCTCTTTCTATTTGTTCACATATGAGTTGTGTGTCGTATGCAGCATGTAACCACACAAAGTAGTGGTAACTTGTTTATAGTGATGTTCAGTGTAAGTTACCATGTGCATAAGTTTTGTTGTTTCCTTGATTCTCAACTTATTTCCATTCTGTCCTTAAAAACATTTACGCTTCAGTAACATTCTTTGGAGAAAATAATTTGCTTATTTCCATTTTATCCTTCCAGTTTTTATGCTTCAGAACATAGCTGGAATAGATAATTATTTATTTCCATTTTATCCTCAATTTTGAGCTTACGCAATGTAGTGAAATGCATAACTTATTTATCTGTAACCAATGTTTTTGGGCATACTTTTGTGTCTCTTTTATTGCTAATTTTAGACTAACCTTTATGTGATCGTGTGAAGGGAATTATGTCATGAACTATCTTGCCGCAAGAGGACCTAAATTGCAGGGCTTTGTGACTAAGTCCCTAATTCAGCTCTCATGTCGGGTTACAAAATTTGGATGGTTTGATGATGACAGATTCAGAGAGATTGTCAAGGAAGCAATGATTTCTTAGCTCTTGTAATGCCTATATACTACAACATTGCAAATTGTAACCCTTCATATTAATGTACATAAAATATCCTGCAAATCCTTAGGTTTATCTGTGTTTATTTTGTTAAATATTGATCATCTCATCAGCCGCTAAATATAGATTAGAATTACCACATTTGATTAAGTCATGATTATCAAGTTGGCAGTAGTCAATGTCTCTGGGGTTTTGGCTGCATGTTCTATGCGCAATCTCATAGGCCGAGAAGAACAAAAGGTATCCATCTAGAGGTAAAACCATGCACAAATGATTCACTATATATATTGACACTAATATACATTCAGGTACTTTGAGAAATGAGTGCTGTCTTTTTCTGTGCATGTAATCAAATTTCATTATATATGTCCGGCCAAAGGGTCTAATAGCCCTTGATTGCAAAGCACTTGCTAATACAATTGCTCCTGTACGACTGTACGAGCATGCTCATGATATATAGTTACAAATTTGTAATCTTGTAGTTATTATAGAAACTAGAGTTGTAGGAGAAGCTGCAGTGATTTTTGGAACCTTGACATTTCTTTCTGGCCCCTCTTCCATGCTATATTGTATATGTTACTTTTCCATATGGACCCATAAGCATTTATACATCTACAAATTTGAAGCAACTCAAACAAAGGCTCTGTTATTGATTGTTAAAACATGCTGTTTTCTGAGCTATGATATGTAATCTTTATAGCAATGGTGAGAATCATGTATTGAATTGATGTAATAATAGTTTCTGATTGCAACCTATCACTAAAAAAGCTCTCCAATTGTCATTCACAGTGAAAACAGTAGTAATTTTGGCAATGTTTTCTTGTAATACCTCATTTACATGGCAAAGTGTTTGATCATGATTGGTTTCTATAATTCTCTATCGCTTCGATTATTTGGGGTATAATTTTACTCCACTGCTGCTCATATTTATTCATCTTCTCATTTCCATCTGGTTTGCACCTAATTCTCACCAAACATATGAAAAGTAAACTACATCGATCGGATTAATTTTCTCCTTGAGTTCACTATATTAACTCTGTTTTGATTGCTTGGCTCCTTTCTCAGTTATGTCACCAATGACGTTAATTGGAATCTAACTTTTCGGTGTAGGATTGCTTGGCTCCTTGACTCTGTTTTTACTACTAAGCGTAGGAATAGAAATTTAGTAGAGAATAACAGATCAACACAAAAAGAGTTCCAAATTCATGTAGGCAATCTGTAGGATATTAAGATTTATCACTTTTACACCATTGGTCACTGCTTTGAAGTACACAATGGGGATGCTTCAGTGGTTGGTCACTTTTTGATTTTTGGTTGGGTTATTCATCATATACCTTTCTAGTGGTTCTTGAGCTCTACATATTTTGACAATCATGTCTATATCTCTAAACAATTGCATTGATGCAAGATAATGAACATATGTATTCATGTTATGAAAATTTATTCCATTTACAATGTGTTCTTTGTCGTGATGAGTGAACAAGCGATGCATATGCCATTTTGAATGATTTTATTCAGGAGGAAGGAACAAATTGAGTGCAGTGCTCTAGCCATGGGAAGCTAAGGTCAATTCAAGCTATTCAGCGAGGTCAAGCCAAGCTTCAATGCAGTGATAGCTAGAGACATTTTAGTGATGCTTGTAATACAACTTCAAATTTTGTCACAATTAAAGTTGGTTTCATTTAAGATATGTGTAGCAACAAATTCTATTTTGATATAATGATTTTACTACATCGGTTGATTCCTGTTGTGACAAACATTAATGGCGTTGCAATTATTCTTGTTGCTACTAAAGCAATGCGTTGCAATATACACTATTCCCTTCAACTTTTGGCGTGGCAATATATGCTATAGCAACAAAAAAATAATGTACCAAAAGAGTCTATAGCAACAAAAGATAAGCGTGGTATTAGAAGCTATGGCAACGAAAATAGTAAGCGTGGCAATAGAGGCTGTTGCAACCAAATTATGTGCGTGGCAATTGAATCTTTTACCACGAATTCTTTGAGTGGCAATATCACTATGTCCTATTACCACGAATTCTTTGCGTGGCAATTGAATCTATTACCACGAATTCTTTGCGTGACAATTGAATCTATTACCACGAATGCTTTGCGTGGCAATATAGTCTATTGCTACCACCAGTTTTCGTTGCAATTTAACTTATAACCACGAAATCGGTATGTTGCAAATGCTATCTACAACAACGCCTCATTGCGTGGCAATAGTTGTTTTGCCACGCTATACATTGTTGCATAAACTATGTATTGCAATGCTTTATTGCGTTGCAATACGTAAGCGTTATTGCAACGAACCGAAATTCCGTGGCCCAAACTTTAGACCACGCAACTTCTTGCCACGCCTCCCAACGAAAATTTAGCGTTGCAATAGGTGCTATTGCAACCATTTTGGGCCTATTGCAACGTTTCGACGCCGTTGCAATAGTCCCAAAAATTAGTAGTGCTAGAGGCCTCAACACCGCCTGGAGGGAGAGTAGATGCAAAATCCCGAGGAGAGACACCTTGCTTTTGCAGAATCGCTCAGGATCTAGAGCAACGACAGACTGGAGACCACTACCGCCAGACGCTGGGCACTCCACCGATTGGATCTACAAGTCTGTGCTCAGATCTGAACAGCTCCGGTGCAGGAGCTCTGCTGTGGTGCACCGCCGTCGCCGCGCACCACCGAACGGGGATGAAGAGGTCGAGAAGTGGCTTTGCACACCCATAGCTATTCGCCTGGAGAGGGTTGGAGTCGAGAACTTGAGACACAGATGATTAGGTTTTTGATAAACACCAGCCTCATTTTTCTTCTAAACAATCATCCAAATTTCTCACCTTTAAATATACATAAAGATTCATGCACCACCACCTCCACCTTCTTTTCTAGCGACCCATTCTTTCTTCTCCCTGGTGACTCCTTTTTTCTCCTCGCTGACGAGTCTGAGGGGAGATTCCCGCTCCCCACACCTAGGGTTCACCGTTCCCCCTAGGCATAGAGGGAGCCCAGGGGGTGGTGGCCCCGCGATGAAGGCAACTGGCAGGGTGGAGGGTAGTGAGCGGTGTCGGAGAGCAGTGGCAGTAGAAGATACTAGCTATTAGGTTGGACGGGAGTGGCACGACGGGGAGGGATAGGGGGCGGCACGGCGAGGCGGCGGGGGCGTCGCCAGCTATGGGTGGTGGAGGAGGGGCGGGGGTGGCGAGGGAAGCACGCAGAACTGCTCTGGCGAGAAAGGAGGGGGTGCCAGTGACGAGGAGGGGGCAGAGGGCGGCGTGAAAGGGAGCAGTGTTGGGAGGCGGTGGGGTCGGGGTGGGAATGGGTTAGGTTTGATAGCGTTATATAGTAAGGGGGAAGCATGAATACTGTTGGATCTTAATTTAAGAGTTATAAATTTTGGGTGATTGTTTGAAAGAAGCATCCAGTGATTACTAGGATTCTACCAGGGTGGACAAAGTAATGGGGGAATTGCATGACTGACACCGTAAGACTTCAGAACATTTACTGCTTAATTACTTAATGAGATCAACACGCAAGTAGAAAAGCTAGCCGCAAATCCCATGCAATTGTTATTGTTTCCATATAATCTAGAATCACTAAACAGATGGTCTAGATCTAACTATTGTAACAACTATTTTTCTTTGGATCAAAACAAGATTTTCTTGATTTAGGAAGTGAATAACTCAAACTAACATAATTTTAACCGTATGATAGAAAATGGAACTCATATGCTTGCTCCAATTACATATGTTAGTATTTTTTATAGCAAAATTACTGTTTCTTCAGGTCACACAAAGAATGATGATTTAGTATATATGCAGTCAAACTTTAGCTATCGATATTTTTATAAATATATAAATGATCATGTAAGAAGGTCTAGGTTTTGTTGCGATGAATCATTGCCAAATTGGAGGAGTTAGTCAGATTGGTCGCACCGATGATGGTCCGACCGATCGCCACTAGCGGTCGGTATTTGGAGGTAGTGGCCTGATTAGCGAGCTTGATTCGATTCAATTGAAAGATGGGATTTTGAAAATTTTAGTCGTTGGTTGATTTGGTTTGACCTAGGTCAGCGCACATATGTTGCATTATATATATTTTGACTAACGTGAGTCAAGTTATAAAGAACTTATATCTGAAAATAATTTCTTAGTCTTTGAATGTGTAGGGAGGCTTAGAGTCAACCATTGTCAACGGTGATGATCGGGGCTACGCTCATGAAGGAGCTTAGGCCCAAAATGATCAAGAATACCAGTGAGATGACTAAGCTCAAGCATTGCACAATGAATGCAGGAAATATTGAAGGGAAGTTTGAGCGACAGATTGCACCATGTAACTTGGTCGATGTAAGTGAGGCGTGGCCTGGTGGAACTGGAATGGGAGGGACTTGCCGATGTGTGACAAGCCATGGTGCACCTACAGTGCAAGCATGGCGATTGCTTACAAGTGAAGTGCAAGCATGTCGATTGCTTACAAGGGAAGATAAAGACCAGGTTAATTAAGGGTATTTTTGGCAAGTTGACAAAAATATCGGAACTACCTTGGATCAAAAGCGCAACGCTTGAGTGATGTTTGGGAAAGCGGTCTAGGTCAAGGGGAAACTGAGATAATCAAGTTGGATTAAAGGCTAATGATTTAGCGGATTCGGACTCATGTGCTTTGAATAGCATGTATGAGTGTAGTGTGTGAATAAAGTATGTGTTATGTGGGGTTAACGTGTTTCCCCTATATATGCTATTGGATAGTATTCATTGGGGTTAAATAGGTTCCGGTTGCCCTATCTATTTAATAAGTTGGAATGTAGACTTACTAGTTAACCATCTAACCCTTCCTCACTCTAGTCAAGTGTTCTAGGGTCAGGGTTTGAGAAAGTGTGAGTGCTGTGGGTACTCTCTTGTCCTCCAGGTAGAATAGCTGTAAAATCTTCATTCTCAAGTAGCAATACATCAATTTTGTTCATTTCTTATGAATTTCTGTTGTTTTGGTTGATTTGCTCTTAATCTTGTTGGTTTCGCTATTCTCTCTCTCTTTCTTGATCTTATTGTGTGCCAAGAATGTGTAAATGATGAAGATAACTTATAGACATCAATCCCTATCCATCTAGGCATTATATCTTGCAAGTTCTTGAAGGTGATCGGTTTTTCTGGGTGTTGACCTTCTCGGGAGATTTTCTGATCCAAGTGTTTTTGCCACAAATCTTTGGGAGTTATTGCTTGCCGTGTATGTGAGAATACATCTAAAGCTATCTTGGCCATGCTCCACCCATGAGCAAGTCATATTCGTCATTTTTAGTTTTTGCCCAGTTTTGGTGCTACCTCGCTTGTTCTTCAGAAGGTCTGAATTTTGACAAGGATTCATACGATCTTTAGATGGAATAGATTCTTGAGACCTTAAGCAAGGTATGTGCAAAATCTTATATCATTTGAACTTGGATTTTTATAGTTGTACCAAAATCTTATATCATTTGAGCTAATGGACATGCTTAGAAGCTTTCACACTACTACAAAAGAGGCTATACTGGACGGCTACATCACAGACGGTTTGACAAAACCGTCTGTGATTGACACTAACACAAACGGTTTTAATTTGGACATCGTTTGTGTTAGTGGTCGAGTATCACAGACGGTCCTTACCGATGAACCGTCGGTGATACTTTCGTATCACAGACGGTTTTTTTAAAACCATCTGTGATAATCTGGAATGTTCACAGACGGTTTTTTATTAAGAACCGTCAGTGAATGTTCACAGACGGTTTTTGACAAGAACCGTTTGTGATGTCCCTTTGTCTGTCATATTCTGTTCATGATTAGAGGTTAATATATAAGTATACATTGCTTCTAATAACTTAACTACAGAACTATTGAGACGGTTAGTAATAAAAATCGTTTGTGATATTGTGTATATCACAGACGGTCTTTATTACTAACCGTCTGTGATAGACGAGTATCACAGACGGTTAATAATAAACACCGTCTGTAATGTGAGTTGTCACAGATGGCTCGGGAACCGTCTGTGATAACCACCAACTATCACTGACACCTAAACACTGACGGTTCAGGAACTGTTTGTGATGACGGTTCCGAACCGTCTGTGATAGGGCTGTCTGTAGTAGTATCAGTACCCATAGATTTGCAAAAGTAACAAGCAACACACGCACACACACCTCTCTTCTGCAAATCCCTGCCAAACAAGGTGATACACAGGTACGTACGTGACACGCCCATGGTAACCATCATGACTAATGCAAAAAAAGGCGCGAGCTCCATCCTGAGTATATGTGATCGAGTTGGCATGAACAGCAACTTTGATCTAGCTTATCCTATATACATTCTTCGAGAATTCTGTTTAGCAAGATCCAAATTTAGTTTTCTTATGGTCATAACAACCACTATCCCTTTAATAAACCTTTCTCGTCTCCTCACATGCTTCAGAAAACCTTCCAAAAATCAGTTTCGCAAGCTCCAAACCATTGCGCCTTTTCGCTCTTTGAAGCATCGCACTTTTGCTCTTTTCCAACTAGGGGTGATGTCTTAGACACACCCTTCCAACTAGTCGTGTTCTTCCTCACGCTTCTTCTTAATCTACGCTAAGCTCACCGTGCACACAACCATGGTCCCGAGCCTTCACCTCGTCCCTATAAAAACCCACCTCCATCCCCACAATCTCATCATCACCAAGAACACCGAGCAAATTAACTAGCTCTAAAGATTCATTAGAAATGGCTAAGTTCGCCTTCTTCGCGGTGTTCCTGGCGGCCCTCGTGGCCGTCTCCGTCGCCCAAGGCGAGGCCGCGGAGAGCTTCAGAGACATGCAGTGCCGGCGAGAGGTCCAGGAGAGCTCGCTCGACGCGTGCCGGCAGGTCGTGGACAGCCAGCTGGCCGGTGGCATGCGCTTCCACCCGTTCCTGAGGGGCGCAGGGATGCGGGTGCAGTGCTGCCAGCAGCTCCAGGACGTCAGCCGCGAGTGCCGCTGCGCCGCCATCCGCAGGATGGTGATGGAGTACGAGCAGACCATGGTGACGCCGGAAGAATGGTACCCTGGCAAGCAATACGAACAGCAGCAGGCAACCCGCGTGAGGCTGATGAAGGTGCGGCAGTACGCAGCGCGGCTGCCGGCGATGTGCCGGATGGAACCCCAGGAGTGCAGCGTCTTCTCCGCGGGCCAGTACTAGTCCACTAGGCTAGAATTAATATTGTCGCAAGTTGCATGGGCATATGCATGTAAGCGTTTGCAAGCCCTAGATAATAAATGTGACGTGTTGCATGCAGCTGTAATAAGAAGAAGAATAATGAATAATGGAATGTTTTGAAAAATAAAATAGCTGGTGCTATGTGCTGCATGTTCTGAGTGATTTTCTCCTCAAAGTTGCTCATGTTCAAGGGGAAAAAAGCCCTGGTGCTATGTGTTGCATGCACGGATGTTTCGGCGCTAAGCCACTAACCATGCATGATGTACATCCTGAGTTCATCGTCAGCCAATGAGTGCAAACAGAACCCATTTGTCATGCGAAAAATTAGGGTATGGTAAGACCAGTACAGCTAAACTAACAACAATTAAAAGGAGAAACGAACATACCAAAAATGTTTCTTGGATTGAGACCTTTCGTCCTCCAGGAAAAGAGGAGCTGCGTCATTCCCATCCACAGAGAGACGTGGGAAGAAACAAAGTGCACAAAAGGAAACGAGAGAAGAACTCCTTTCCGGCCTCTTGCATGCTGTTCTTCTCGCGTCGCGAGCGGAAATCATTACGCTGCGATCGTGCGCGCGGGTCGGCACGAGGGTGCTCGCCCACTCTCGCGTCGATCCGGCGAATCGATGGGATTGCTGAGCTCGGCCAATAGATGCAGCTGTAAGCGGCTCCAGGTCTGCACATGCTGCTGCTCGTTGGTGCGTGGCGTTTGTGCAAGGAAATTTAGCCGCAAGAACTTCCTGAGCTGCGCGTGTTGCTTCTCGTGGATCCGCGGTGTTTGCGGCCGGACGACAAGGGAGGCGGTGAAAGAGACGTCGAAGTCGGAGACGAAGAAGAAGAAGAGGAAGTGGGTGCGCGGCGTTTGTGGCAGAACGGCGCGGGAAGTAGAGGAGCCATTGACGTCGGAGACGAAGAAGAGGAGGAACGCGGCGACGAGCCCTGAACCAGAAAAGAACAAGTGGTCAAAGAAGAAGATTTGGACGAAGAAGAAGGGGGAAATTAAAGCACTACTACAAAAGGGTTATTACAGACTGTTGGAACTAATTTTGTTGTTGTGCGTACTCGGTTTGTTCAAGTACTATAGTCGCAGTCGAGTACTCGTGTATTCAAGTACTGCGTGGTCGTGTGTCGAGTACTCGATATGTTCGAGTACGTTGTAGTAGTGTTGAGTACTCGGTGTGTTCAAGTACGTTGCAAGTCGTGTGTCGCGTGCTCAGTGTGTTTGAGTACATTGTAGTAGTGTCGAGTGCTCGTGTGTTCGAGTACGTGTAGCAGTCGAAGACCCAGAGTCGGAGACCGGTCGCAACAGACGCAGTTTTAAGTCATAGCTGCAGTGGTTGTAAGTCGAACTGCGCTGGGGTCATGGTTGTTAGTCGAACTGCGCTGTGGTCGTAGTCATAAGTCGAACTGCGCAGTGGTCGTAGTCGTGTGTTAATGCAGTCGGTATTCGTAGGAGTACTATAGCATTTGGTACTCGTAAGAGTATTGTAGCAACAGTCCTAGGTTGATAGTGGTCATAGCACAGTAGTCGTAAGCTACAGTCGACGATCGGTGCTCGAAGACCTATATGGTCGGAGATACGGTCGAAGAACTATGGTCGACAAGTCATGGTCGGCGAAGCGGTTGAAGAGAAGTCGTGGTCATAGATGCAGTCGAGGTGCTGTGGTTGTGTAGCACCCCACATATTGATGTGAGATACTACTATGGAACGTCATCACCAAAATAAAGAATCATAATAAAAGTAATAATAAAAATAACAAGAAGGTTAAAACTTTCAAAGTACTTTAAT
This sequence comes from Dendrocalamus sinicus, assembly GCA_036346575.1. Classification (NCBI taxonomy): domain Eukaryota; kingdom Viridiplantae; phylum Streptophyta; class Magnoliopsida; order Poales; family Poaceae; genus Dendrocalamus; species Dendrocalamus sinicus. The sequence continues at coordinate 30,405,169 of CM070654.1, read as the reverse complement.
AGAAAACCAATAGAAGTTGAAATAATTATTTAAAATATGGGACCGGTCCACTTCTAACCAAATAAAGAATAAGTAAAACAACCATAGTGGCAAGCCACGGTGCTGAAAACTCGAGTGCTCCCACCCATGCATGATGCTATCATTCCACTGGCCTTTTACCTGAGACTGAAAAGAGCAAGCGTGAGATTTAAAAATCTCAGCAAGTACCCAACAACGGTCGCAACATAAGGGTAAGACAGGTAATGTAACCATATGAAATAAAGGCAAACATGACAAGTAATGGACATAAGGCAATCAATGAGCACCTGATATTGGAAATACTGTTATGATCGGAAGACGGATATTATGAGAATTGTGTATTAAAGACATTGGTTATGTGACAAGTTATAGCAAGTTATAGCAAGGGTGCCGGCGACCTCCTCCCACATACCCGGTTATACGAGAATAGTCAGGCACAACTTTGTCCTCGACTGTATAACCGCAGACGGGGTGTAATATCCTGTGTAACGAGAATGTACGTCCCCCTGTGTAACCGGCGTGATAACCCTCAGTTCGTTATTTAGCGAATTATTCATGATATAATTAGAGAGTTGTGATTGAATTAAGGTAAAGTTATGAGAGTAAAGATTTAATCCAATGAGACTGAAGAGACAGGATTAGTGATACTATGTGATAAGGTAACCGATACACCATGGATAGATTAAATATTATGAACTTAAGGAATAAAGAGAAGGCAAGGGTAAGGCTATACTAAAATTTTGAGAATTGAGAAGATGTGCTAGAGTCGAAAATGGAAAGACAGTTTCTGATATGAGGACGATGTGGAATAATGATAAGGTGATAGTGACATATAGGGATTAACCTAAAGAGGTATTATAAAATAGCTCACACAAGGTTATCAACCAATCAAATTTTATTATGTGATAAGTAATTATTAGTCAGATTAACAGGTTTAATACATACATCCTTCATAAGTCAAATACAACATCATACGATTATTGGAACATAACATTGGAACCTAAAACATAGCAGCCCTAACATCGAAAGAGCATCAATAATTTAAACCTAAGTTAAATATATTCATATGCTACCCCCCCCCCCATTAATGATTTAAGTATAGAATCTAAAACACTCATTTAAGGTACGAATTCTAGAACATTATTAATCGAGCATTCTAATAAACTTAAAAGCATATGAACAAGTTATCCTATCACATTGTTGCAAGAATACAATATTATGATTCTAAAACTAAGCAAGTATGAACGATATGATAATAACTAGACAAGCATTAGTGATATGTTAATGACCAGGTAACTTTAGTGATATGAAGCTAGTCAGATACTTTGGTGATATGATAATGGCCAGGTAACTTTAGCAATTAGCCAGGTGACTTAGCGATATATCAGTTATTAGGTAACTTTAGTAATATGATAATGGTAATCAATGACAACATGACAGGTATCATGGAAACACGTGATATGCGAAACGTAAAGGTTACGGCCGCGAGGTACTTGCCTCTAGCACGCTCGACGGACACGCGCACGATGGGTGCGAGATGCGCAATTGCTCATTGCTCCTCGGCAGTGCGTGAGAACCTCTGGTGATCTGAAACCACCGATTAGATATGACGATTTTGATTAGGAAACAATAAGGAATAAATGACTGAAAGGAAATCGTAGTTCAGCTGCGCGCGTCGCCTCGGCGGCTCGGCGCGCCGCAGCGCATCTTGCTACATGCATGCACACTGCCGCTGCTGCGCGCTCTGCCAACGCGCGCCGCCATTGCTTGCGTCGCCGCCACTCTCGCCCACGCGCGCGCGCTCAAGGCTGTGCGGCGTGCGGCGAACACGCAATCGTGCGGCGTTGGCGTTGTCGTCGTCGACCGCCACCGGCGCCCTCGCTGCCGCCGCAGCACCCCTGGCGCGGCGCCGCCACCGTCATGGCATGTCGTGCGCGCGCGGCGGTGTGGCGCGGCATGCGGGAAGGCAGCGCCGCGTGGCGCCACGACCAGCCGGCGCCGATAGTGCGCCGCCGCGGCGCGCGCTCGCCGCCACCGTCGCCGCAGCCACCATGGCCATGCGAGGCGCGGCGTCGCGGGAAAGCGGCGTCGCGTGGCGCCACGACCAGCCACCGCCGACGCCGACGGTGCCGCGCCGCTGCGGCGCTCCGCCGCCGCGCCGTCGCGCAGCCACCATGGCCATGCGGCGTGGCGAGCACGAGTGGGCGTGCGGGAAGGCGCCGCCGCCGCAGCCGACGTTGCCGCTGCCACCGAAGCCCCCAACGCCGGTGCCATGCGTTCCCCATGCAGAATCATGCGGAAGAGAGGAGAGATTGAGAGAGAGAGAGAGAGGTAGAGAGGAGAGAGAGAAGAGATTACCTGGGAGGAGACGGCGCAACAAGGAAAAAGAAAGATCCACTATTCAAGGAGATAGATTAGGGTTTTTGATTGGTAATTATTTGCTTTTATGTATTTATTATTATACATATACATATATTTTTTTTTGAGTGTTACAGGTTGACAAGCCATGGTCGGTGAAGTGGTCGACAGTGTGTGGTTGAGAAGCCATGGTCAAGCAGTCGTGGTCGTGAGGCGTGGTTGAGACAGCGTGGTCAAAGAAGGACTCGAAACTTGGCAGTTTGTGTGTGGTCGTAGACTAGTCAGAATGCAGTGTGTCTGCTCCAGTCAGTTGGTGGAGTGAGTCTTTCGGATGGTGCTCAGAGTGCTAGTCGTGTGGAACGTGGAGAAGATCCCAGACAGTGGTGTGAGAATAGGTACTAGTTGTTAGTCGACTTAGTGCATGTGTGAGGCTTATTTAAGCCATGTGCTTCTTGTAAGAAATTTGAGGTGTTGTGAGTGAATAACAGAGAGAAGAAAAATGGCATGTGTTGCCGCAAAAGTAAGTCCCTCTTGTGTTTGTTCGCCCTCCTTACTCGTGTGCGTGTGTCGTCCCATGAGAGAGCAATGTATGTGTTCTCTCCTGGCGAGTAGATTATCGGAGCTAATGGGTTCAGTTCTGACAATTTGTATCAGAGTCTCAAGGTCCGAGGGGCTGAGGCAAAAGGGTTCCGTAGCTGATCATAGTTGGTTTGATGCGAGGAGCTTTAGCGAGAGACTGCCGCAACTGATCGTGTGCCGGTCGGATGGCTATGTGTGTTCAGGACGTCGTGATGGCACATGCAGCCGCGTGCATCAGGTGGAGGTGCTCAGGGTGATGGTGATGAGCCGGCTGCAGCACTAAGTGCCTAGGAACATAACGACGAGGCTCTGTACACCCACGGCAAGACCGGTTATGTACCGGCGTCACCCGCGACATGCATAGTGGTGATGCCAGCGACGAAGGGCAACGGCTGGTGCCAGTGTAGACAAGCCATGAGGAAGGTAGACATGAGGCCAATGATGGTGGTCGTAGCCATCATCACAAGAAGGGCATTCTCAATTTTCTGACAGATTTAAGCTTACGTTTAACATGTCTAGAGGACTTCATATTATCCTTTTTACTTGTGACTTTGGCCAACACTATTTGATTATCACAGTACATCAGAATTGCAAGTATTGGTTTTTCAATTCATGGCAAGTCTAATAGAAGCTTTCTCAGTTATTCAGCCTCAATTGTGGCTGTGTCAAGTGGTACAAGTTCTGCTTCCTTGGTTGACCTCGTCAATATAGTCTGTTTGCAAGACCTCCATGAAACTGCAACACCAGCTAAAATAAATACATAACCACTTGTAGCTTTGATCTCATCTGTATCAGAGATCCAATTAGAGTCATTGTATCCTTCTAATACAGAAGGATGACCAGTATAATGTATTCCAAAAGATGTTATGCCTCTCAAGTAGCGTAATCATACAGAGGGCAATCGACTACGACAAACGGTGATCGAACGTGGTCGGGAAGTGTCACGACCACGGCAAATGAAGACCGGAGGCGATCGAGAAATCATCGACCATGGAAAACAAGATTTGAGCGTGGTCGAATCACATTCGACCACATCAAACCGGGGTGCTGATGGTTGAATTGAACAACTACCGCGCGAGCAGGTCGGATCGGCTGGCGGTGAAGCATCGGCCGAGTAGTCGACACGGACCACATATAGCAACCGCAGCCGAGGAGAGAAGGGTGGACCGGGTAGTGAAACATCAGCATGGATGGTCGATACCGACCACATGCTGAAGACAAAGTCGAAGTGAGCGGTACAGGAGGTGCCTACTCGCATGCAGATGGAGGGAAGCAAGGTGAAGTCGTACCGAGTGCAAGCGGCGCAAAGGAAGGTCGAAACAACAAGAGCTTGAGTGGTCGGCGTAGATCACATGAAGTCTCGGAGGAGCTCCCACAAGACCAAAGAAGGCGGTCAAAAGCACGGGTTTGGATCCCGAGGTGGCGGGAGAAAGCCTGGCGTGAGCGGCGATGGTCGAAAGCAAGGCCACACATCGGTGAAACGAGTTGCTTGTGGAGGAAGCGCGAACGAGTTGCGGGAAGAAAGCGGCGAGCAAAGGGTGAGAGGCGGTGCTCCGGCCCGAAAGACCGGTCAAGGAAGAAGTAGAAGCGGGAGAGCGTCAAAGTGATCAAGGAAGAAGATCGACATGATGGAAGTTACTAAAACAAGATTAGGAGAGAATGTTGGAAATAATCTAGTTTTAGAAGACGCATACAAAGTTTGGAAATGTCGAAGTCAAGACGGAGGAGAAATCGAAGTCGAGTTGAGACCGAGTTCTAGGCGAAGTCGGATTGAGTCCGGTCAGGCCAGGAAAGACGATGAGAAGTCGTAGTCGAATTAGAGTCGAGTCGGAATTGTAATCGTAGTCGAACCGTAGAAACGGGTATATAAGGAGGCTTAGAGCCATGTATTACGCACACCAGCGGTTGAGAAAATACCAAAGAGGAGAAACACGAGCATTATTTTGTCGTGTGTTTGCGTAAGGCGTGGTCGAAAGGACTCACGACCACGGAAGCGTGGTCGGGAGGAGTTACGACCACGGCAAAGTTCTCGCGGCGTGATCGAGAGGAGTTACGACCACGGCAAAGGCGGTGATTCTTCGACTACGTCGAAGGAGTGCACTGCGTGGTCGTAAAGGGTTCGACCACGCGAGAAGGCTACGACCACGGTATGCGTGGTCGTAGAAGCTCGACTACGCCAAGAAGACCGAGCGTGGTGGAAGCAACTCCGATCACGTTGAAGGAAGTAAGCGTGGTCGCATGCGTGTGTTCGACCACGGTGAGCGATGATCGCGGCATCAACTGCGTGATCGTAGAAGGCTTCGATCACGGTATTTCGGCGGTGAAGGAAGGCGGCGGCGATATTGCGAGTGGTCGTAAGTTGCTACGATGAAATTTACGACCACGTTGAAAAAGCGATCGAAGAGTTTGAAGCATTCGGGCGGTCGTAAGTACTCGAACCGATCGTATTTGATTCTCACCGGTCGTAAACGACTCTAACCGGTCGCGGAAGATCCTGGGAGGTCGTAAGACCTTACAACAGTTGGTATCGAGCCGTGGTTAAACATGGTGACACGGCAAGCAGCGTGTCATTGCGATGCGATCCTCGGTTCGGATAATTACCCGATCTGGGCGATGAAGATGAAGGTCAACATGATCGCACAGGGAGTTTGGGGCCCAGTTGAACCGAAGGAGAAAGACAAAGTCGTTGATGAACGACTTGACAAGATGGCGATGGCGGCGATCTATCGTGCGTGCGGGCTTCGATGATCACGGGTGGTCGGTAAGGAGACGGCGAAAGACGTCTGGACTACTCTGCAGACAATGCACCAAGGAGTAGATCGAGTGAAGGAAGTTCGACTTCAAACATTAAGAAGTGAGTTTGAAGCCATGAAGATGGGAAGAGTCGGGCCAGTGGATGAGTTCTGCAGTCGATTCAATGAGGTCGTAAATGAGATCAAATCTCTCGCGACGATCTAAAAGATGAAGTGGCGGTGAAGAAGTACTTGCAGTCTTGCGCGGAGAAGTTTCTCTCGGTTGTGACTACACTTATGTACTCACGGGACCTCTCGAAGATGAAGATTGAGGAGGTGAGTGGGGCGCTCAAAGCACACGAGCAGCTCCTGAAAAGTTACCAAGCCGACAACGAAGGGCAAGGGTCCTACAACCAACAAATGTTGCTCGCCAAGGAGGACACGAGGAATCAAGACAATCTAGACCAGACAGACTCATATGACCAGCAAGGTCGTGGATTTCATCGGAAGAGGTGGTCGTGGAACCGGTCGAGTGGAAGATTTCAAGATAAGTCTCACATTCAATGTTTGAGTGTGAAAAATTCGCCATTCTGTTGCCGAATGTCGAAGCCACATTCGATGCCATAAGCGCAAGAAGTATGGGCACTATCTTTGCAAAATGCAGGAGCAAGAAGAAAGTCGAAGAAGTCAACATGGCTCAAACCGTGAACTCGAGAGAACCAACGATCTTTGTTGTCGCCTTTGCATTGTTGAAGAACCGACAATGGTGCTACTGAATGAAGGGAAGGTGTTTCCTAGTTTGATGGAGAAGGGAGAGGAGTCTCAGGAACAATCAGATTGGTACCTCGACAATGGAGCTAGTAATCATATGACAGGAACATATTCAATGTTTCATAAGCTAGATGAGAAAGTGCTCGGCAAAGTGAAGTTTGGAGACGGCTCAACCGTACAGATCAGAGGAAAGGGGACAATTCTGTTGAAGTGCAAGGATGGAAGTCGAAGACTATTGTCAGATGTATATTACATACCAAGTCTTTGCAGCAATATCATAAGTCTTGGACAACTGACCGAAGAAGGTTGCCGGATCGAGCTCAAAGAGAATCACCTGAGAGTCTTCGACAACAGAGAGCGGTTGCTAATGAAGGTGCAAAAGTCAGCAAATCGGTTGTACAAGCTACCATTGAAAATCTGGAAACCAGATGGCATGCAAAGGGTTCTGGAGGAACCAGAATGTGCATGCTTTACCTAATAGCAATCTTGGTGAGATGCAATATTGGTTCAGTTCAAGAAAAGCCCATGCTTCTTATATTAAATCACTAAACAGTAATCTTGAATCCATGCCTAGTGTGCAACGATGGAAGAGGTAAAAAGGAATACTAATCCATCCTGTTTCGAGTTTCTTGTCTTAACAAATTGCTACTACCGGCGTTTACAAGGGTATCAGGTACTATTGAACTTATTTTGGATCTGAAGATCTATACTTTCCTGAAGTTATAATTTGTAGCAAAGCCATCTAGTAGTCGTAGACAAGTATTGATAAGAACCTTTTTTTTAAGTAGGTATGATAAGGACCTGATCTTTCTTTTGTTGTCTTATCCTTTGAATTGAAATTACAAACTGGAAACATAGCAGTAGTAAATGCTTGAAACACACTGATAAGCTTTTAACTAAGCAAAAAATGCAGGTCCTTTACCAATTTGGTGATTCCCTCTGACATAAAGAACAGCTATTTCAGCTGCCACAGGATTAACTAAATCTGTTCATGTAATAAACTAGAGCTGTTTGACATTCTAACAGTCAATCAATTGATCTTCGAATTAGTAGTTCTGAAAACTCCAAATAAGAATCGAAGTAATGGCACACCAAAGAATCCCAAATTATGAGCAGAAACTAGCTATCAGCTATGTCAGCTTGCAACAATGCAAGTGATTACTGAGCATAACCATGTGTTGTAGTTATTAGTTACAGCCAGTATTGTTGTATTATAGGATCTAGAATTGTCTAATGCAGAAAAGTTAAGAACGAGCCATGTTCATATACCTACCATTTTGTCTGTGCCGACCTAAAAGATGAGTAAGAGTACTGAAAATGCAGATCCAAACGCAATATTAGACTTCACGCTTCGATCCATCTGTCTCTGAACGATGAATTTAAACTGCACTTGTTTCAACCACATGATAACAGAAGCTTTTGAAAAGACAAGACAGAACCACCAGATTTGGTTCAAAACAACACATGCGCATGCACACATTCAATTCTTACTCCTTTCCCTCTTCCCAATGGCATATATAATCACCACCGTTTATCTTTAAACCTCTACTTAACTAACACATATATTGATTAATCAAGCTACTACTACTCCCGCGTGCATGCATCATTGGATCCATCCAAAACATCCGTGATTTCTCCCGCCTCCCAAAGACTCAAGCATATGATTATAAACTTTCCAAAACACTCATTTTCAGATCTGTATGCTATCAATACAAGCATCAATCACACGATCCTAGAAAGAGTCAGAGCCCGTCACAGAGATGAGAGGCTCGTCAGCTCCAGAACATGCACTGTTTTGAGCTCAGATCAATATGTTTGAACTCGCAGCTTTCCTCCAACCAAGAAAAAGCTCAGATCGTTAAGACTAATTAATCTCTTTGAAAACTCGTCATTCCTTCTAATCCGGTACATTATAGTAATCTTCAGTGAGGATCATGTTCCAGTTTCCAAACAAGAGAATTATCACAGATATAATCAATCCTGTGGGGCCGCCGCACACATGGTTGCGTGATGCACTCCTTGACCACGCCCGTGTGAGCGAGCTGCAAATGGCGAGTACCATTTCTTATTGTATGTTCTCTTTTCTACACTTAATCGTGCTATAAACTAGTGTAAAGGTTTGCATGTTCTCTTTTCTGTACTTAATCGTGCTATAAACTAGTATCAAGGGAGCGGACAGATATGATTGCATGGTTTTCTTTACGCCTTCTATCTCTAGCTTCCAACTGCGGCTCAGCCAGTGTGCTACTGCTACTAAAAGAAAGCATCCCGAAAAGCTTAGTACTCCTAGTAGTAGTAGCATCTTTTCCTTGAGTGGCTAGCTTCCCTCGTGCACTCACATTATTAAGCCCTATTTGCATAAAAGGAGAAACAAAATTTAAAAAACGGTACAGTTAAAAAAAAATAAAAAATGGAACCGGTGGAGTCAGTCTCTGTGCCATGGTAATATCTTACTGAATTCTCGTGATCGAAACGTACCTACATATATAAAACATGATGCATTTCTGTGAGTTATAAGCTAACTACGATTCCGTTGGGAAACGATAAAAAGTGTATACGATGGTATAGCACTGTGATCGCGTTGCCGACGATCAAGCACAAGCAAAACAACGAGATAAATACAAAGATGGACATGTACACAATGAGAGCGCCGGCTCCCTTGGCTTTTAGGCCTAACGGGCGGTTTAGGTAAAATACCCATAAAACAAATTTTCCTTCAACATACAATTCTTCGTTTAGCACACGGGAAAAAAAATCAGAGGGCCTGCAGATGAATAGCCTAGTCCTTGACCCGATAACTATGGGTAGCTGGCCCCAAGCTTCCATCCGGAGGCATATGGGCCTGTTTTTTCAGCTTCTAAAAATTATTTTTAAGTTTTTTTATAGTAATTAGCTTTTAAACGGAATATATTTTTAAGATAGGATCTACTAGTTAATTATAGTACATACTATATGACTTCATTTATATCGGTAAAAACCGCACGTGAGTTTTTATTACTCTGTAATATCTTGTATAAACAGCCCAAAAACCACAAACCACAATCAAAAACCATAAGCTGTAGTAAAAAAGAACAGGCCCGTAGACAGATATGGCACGCATTAGCAGCCAAGCGGCGGCCGCAACACGGCGCATGGAACCGCCAAGAAAACGCGGCGCTGCCGCCCCACTCCGCGGATCCGTACGCCGCCGTGCCATGTTCCCCGCCCTGTGCGCAGCCCACCCAAGAAGGGCATGCATGCATGGAGCATCGCAGCTTCGTTTCTCCTCAGATAGCTAGGGCGTACTAGGGATGGAAACTGCGAGTACGCGCATTGGCTAGAGCTCATACATGAACTGTAATAGTGATACCTTCGTTAGGTTAGCCAATAACAACACGAGAACACGAGCCTCGCTATTAGCCAAACAAGTGAATAATGGGATGCTAAACTAGGTTTCTTAGAGGCTGTTAAACTAGTTGGACTACCAACCGGTTGCCATATACTCCCTCTCATTCCATACGTAGGTCGTTAATTTTAGAGTTCAGCATAAGAATTAAGGAATCGGATATAATAACCTTGTTAACTTTTAATCATTGATTCCCACGTTGACATGGGATATTATATATATATATATATATATATATATATATATATATATATAGTATAAATATATATAGGGCATATAGGTATGCGGATATATAGTATATATATATATATGGATTGCTTTTAGATGCGTGCTTTTAATTTGATTGAGACTTTCCATCCATGATTAAGACTTTCCTTCCATGATTGATTTAGCATGCCTAATATATTACATACCATACATACCATTGCTCTAGACGTATCTAAAAGCAATCTAACGGCAGAAGCCTAGGTGTGCAGGCACCTAGGTGTCCCATTTCAACGATATATATATATATATATATATATATATATATATATATATATATATGCAAGCCTAATCCTAACTTTCTTTTGCACTCGATAGACTTTGGACTGGTATCCATGCCTCCGTATTTATGCAAGCCTACAAGGCCCCTCACTTTCACGTGAGCTCTTCCCCTACTAAAGGGACACACCACGAACTCCGTGACCAGCGGTGTAGGTGCACGCTAGCGCTGGTGGTAAACCCCATTTTGGTTGGGTTGCTTTGACACGTTTGCTCATGATTTGGAGGTTGGTTGGTTTGGGAGCATCATATGACATATCAGGGTCTCGTTCCATGTGCCACACTGTTTGTTTGCACTCGGTACTTCGCTTGGGTATAAATCTTGGACGTTTGTACGTTGGCGTTAATGCTATGCTCTTCCACCGTGAAAGACAGCTAGACAAGTAAAGTTGGAGCTAGTTTTAGATTAATGGAGTTACAAGAAATGTTGATTTTAAAATATCAACAATATTGAGAATGAGCCATCGAATCACTTCACGTATCTCAAGGTTTACTCAAAAGACCAAAAATTTGACTTTTGAGTTAACATACCAAATCAGACAACTAAGAAATAGCAAATCCGAAAAAATAATTCACCGATAGCACTGGTTACTTGCACCGATTGCCATCGGAAGTAAAATTACTTGCACCTGTTGAAGCTACTAAATTCACTCTGAAACTCCAAGAAAAGGTTGCTCTGGTCCAGAAGCTAACAGTAGTGACATCAAGAGCTGGAATGTGATGGCGGCGGGTTTGATGCACCCAGAGTAAGGTTACTGAGGATTAACGCGTCCATAATCCGTGCCTCTGTCGGAAGGACGAAACAGGGTTCGTCCCCTGTACCGTGGCAGGCACGTGTGCTACAGCCATGTCATTCATTCATGAACTCCTTTAGCCATAAACTCCTCCGGCATTAAGAACATCTCCAAGAGATACTCTATATAACTCTTAATATTTAAATTTTAAAGTTGAAGGGTAAGAAGTAGCTCCAACAAAATCCCAAATAGACTCCTAAAAATAGAACAAACCCAAAAAAATGAGCTCTTGCTCTCTACTTATAGAGGATGATCTAGGTTCCCAATACTGTTTTTTTGGTTTACGGTATCTGTTGGAGGGAATGATTATTTTGAGACCTTATATCGTAGTTAGGATCTGTAAAAAGAGATTTAGGGTGTGAATTTATTAGGCATCTCTTGGAGATGCTCTAACTTGACAAGAAGCGATGTGCCCAGGAGAACGTGGGCACGTCGGGCCTGTTTGGTTGGAGGCCTCCCAAGCAAATGCCTGCCAGGCAACACATCCTGACCCCAGACATCCAAAATCGAACGCCTGGAATGCATGTCTGGCCCAAACAGCTTTTTTCAGCCTCCAACCAAACAGGCCCGTCCTACACCAACGCTCGTTCCTCTGCCAAGCTAGCAAATGTAACCGTTCAAAACGGTTTTACCTTTTTGCTTCTAAATTTCACCCTTTTTTTTTTTTTTTTTACTTTTTTAGCTTTTTAGTTTTTTGATATTTTATTTTTTTTCTTTATTTCTTTGCATTGTCTTAAAAGATATAGTGGTGTTTTTAATTTTTCTAAAGTTTTTACTATTTTTTTGACACACATAAACTAACAACGGTACAATGCTTTGCAACCATAATACACACAAAAAAAAGCCATAAATCTTATTTCATAAGCCCTTTTGAGCAGTACATGGAACTATAGCATGTATCCGCCATATATTACAACGATTTATCTGTCTATGCTATGCAATTAGAATGACAGGACAAGTAAAACAAACGCATAAAAGTTACCGCCAAGATTCAGATATGTATGATTCGGTCAAGAATACTAAATAGGAGTTACAAAAAGACAATAATATAAGGGAGTGGCTATATATCAACAGACTACAAATTTAGGAGATATTTATCAATTTTTTTCTCCTTTCGGATCCAAATTCAATAGCTCAAATCTATACCCAACCTCACGTCCTCACTCGTGCCACCCCACCCCTCCCACGCGTGCCCCCGCCCACCTTGTAGGTGCAGCTCCGACATCGACTAAGCCTGCCAACGATTTTCTCCCTCGCCGTTATGACCTCCCAATGCAGCGCTAGCACCAAAGTCCGCGCCGATGCCACCCACCACCTCCCCCTTCTTCCATGTCTCCGGTGACAATTCCGTCACCCCGGGCGCCTCCCGCCACCTTGCACTGATATCACTGCCCTTCTTCGTTCGAGCTCATTGACCCACAAGCTGACATGGCCCACCACCGTTGGCCACCAGGCCCACGGTCGATAGCACCACTACTTCCTCACCATCTCCATCATCGACCATCGAGCTTCCATCGCCCCTCCCTTTAAAGCTAACGTGGGTGAACCCTAACCCTACCCTAGTAAACCCTGACCTAAAAGACTTGCCGAAGCATCATCGGAGATGAAGACGAAGGCGGTGACATACAAATCTTCAAGTCCATCCAATGATGAGAAATTTGACTAAAATCCTCAAAAATTTTACTCAAGTGTTGTATGGCAATTCCAATATTCTAAATACGAGTTTTAGCAACGATATAGTATTAGCATGCTAAAAAATGAATGTGAAACAAATATACTCCCATTCAAGATACTCGTTACTTTTGACTTTTTACAGTTTTCAAAATTAAACTTTACTAGTTCATTTTATACTAACACATTTATAAAATATTATGGAAGTACAATGTTATAAAAATATTTCTTAAATAAAATCTAATAGTATCATTTTACTACAATAATTTAAATATTTAGAAAAATATTATTTGGTTGAAGATTACTATGTTCACTATTTAAAGTCAAAAGGGACAAATGTTCCGGAACCAATGGAGTATAAACTCATTATAAGACAGATCGCTCGTGTTGGTTTAAGTTGGCTCAATGGTAGTGACCCGTTTAGGGCTTTCACTTATATAGACGGTTTCGTGCCTATTGTTGTATGGGAAAGATAGGACCATTTGTATCGGACAGATCTTCACTCCTCTACGCTGTTTCTACTCACACAGCTCTTCCCATCGACAAAAGTATTGGAGGCATCTCCACCCATGTGATGCTTTTCACTTTTTAGACTTTCCTCCTTCTCCTAGTGATGTTCTTCATCTAAGCAACTGAAATTTTCTTTACTATCTTTGCCTCCTCCATCTTCTCACTCTTCCTCTATCTCTCACTTGGTGCACATGAACAACGTGATACATGCGGAGCAGCTGGCGGCAAGCTGGAAGGCGATAGTGCACGTGTCAGCTAAGGAAACAATGGAGTCGCTCGAGGCACTGGAGTGGCGGCTTGCGGGGCTTGGTTGGGAGCGCTATTACGGCAGTGTCGACCTCATCTTGTTGCCCCTGCGACTTCGTGCGGTTCCGCTCCATCCACATGTACGACATCGTTCTCAAGAACCGTCGTGAGATCAATTGACATTTCTCTAATCATATGTATGCTAGCTAGTTCGAGTGTCCCAGCTATGCTACTACTTAGCATGCATGCATATGGTTGCAAGCGTATGGTGCCTGAGTTGAGTTGTTTTTTGCTGCAAGGGGGTTGTGTGATTTGTTGTGTATGGCCATATTTTTTGTTGCAGTAGAGGTTATGGTTCTTAATTTGTTGTGAACATTTATTTCCATTGTCGCACATCAATTTTAAAATGTTGCGGCTATTATTTTCAAATGTTGCAGTGTTGTAAGGTTCTAAATTTTTATTGGAAATTCTGATATTTTGTTTTAGCACTTTGCTAAGTCATATATTTATGGTATTATGCATTTTGTGTGAACATGGTTTTTTTTCAATATTTTCTCGATAGCACCAATGTTACTATGCATTTTGTTGCATAAATAGTTTACCAATGTTGCACCGGAGTGTATAATGGGATGTTGCTCATTTTGTCCAGGCGCTAGTTGCCTCCTTATTTTATTGCTTGTAACCAGCTATATGAAATCAAATTTGAAATTGCTGACGCTGAGTGCCCAATACACATCACATGTACCAAACTCTTTTAATACTATCTAGTATCTGCAATCAAAATCCTAACTAATTTATCACAATTAACAAATCCAATCAACATCCTCCCCTGTTATGGCTCTAATCACCTTATATATAATTCTCCAACAAAGCCAAAACCAGCTCAAACCATTCCATCCTGCCCAAAATTTTTCACTCACACAACTCACAAAAGCTCACAGCAATAAATCCACACAACCAAAACAAGAACCAAAAAACACGAGTCATAGGCCCGCTCCAAAGAATTTAACCTTTTGGTTTATGATTTTAGCTGTTGGCTTTTAGCTGAAATTGTATTATACCTACTGTTAACTTTTTTGAATTATTCAATTAAAGAAAAAGAAAAAACATCATTATATTGTCACAAACAATGTAAAGAAATAAGAAAAAAATAGAAAAACTAAAAACTAAAAACGAAATTAAAATCAATGTGTTTCAAGTACATTCTATCTTAAATAAACAAAAACAAAAATTAGAAGGTAAAATCGTTTAAAATCGGGTCATAATCCCATCTCCTTTTCACTTTCCCATGTTGTTTAGCCGCCTCGCAGGCCTACAGCTACAAGAGTAGCAGCCGTATCAAAACCACCTCTGGGTACTGGTACCGGATCTCGCTCGAACGCCCATCTCCACTACCCGCGCTATTCACGGTAATGCCACTAGCCTCGCCGCCGCCCCGGCCCGCCCACGCCCAGTGACCCGCGGCGATGGCGTGCGCCCGCTGCCCGCTGCCGGCGAGGTCCCAGGAGCCGGCCGCCACCCCGATCCCGGCGCCCGCCTCCCGCCCCCGCCGCGGCCGACGGCTGCGCGTCCAGAGCCCCTCCCTAGCCTCCGCCCGCCGGGCGGCCGCGCAGCCACGGCCGCCGGCCACCCCGCCGCTCCGGTGGCCCGCGGCCGCCGGGGACGCCGTCGCGCCCTGCGGTGCCGGCGCGGCCGCGTCCGTGAGGAAGATCGCCGCGGCGCTGTGGCGGGTGCATCCGCCGCCGCCGCCGCAGGAGTCTGGGGAAGCGCCGCGACGGTTCGAGGTAGGCCTGTCTCAAGACCCGTGTGGATCTTCCGGGGGTCGTGGCATTCCAGGGATTAATGCCGCCGTGCTTTGGTGCAATATGCGATTAAGTGGCGCCTTGGTCTCGTTTTGGTGTGCGTCTTGTGCTTCTCAGCTCGTGATTTTGCAGGGCCGCTGTTTCGAGTAGTTGGAAATTGAGTGGTTTGGTGCTTTGTGATCTTTTGCTTTTGTCGTCCATTGAGAAGTCCAAATGTCGTATGATGTGAGAAACTTGGAAGTTTTCTAAAAGTTTTTGAGCTGGTTGTTCTGAAGGCTACGCTATTTGCGCATCCACGGGTGAAGGGATCGAATGTTCTGGGTGCAAATTGCGTTGCAATGTTGTTATCTTGCACGAAGTCTGGAAATCTCAACACGGTGTGCCACCAATACCGAGGGGGCCATGTTGAGGCTGAGCAATTGTGCTGGGGGTGGAATTTTAACATCTTACATAAATGTGGCGTCTTGAACAGAACTCACAGCTTATCTTTAGTTGGACTTTACGATCTCATGTTTTCTCCATTTTTGCTTATTGGATTACAATGCTTAGCAAATCATGCATCGACTTGGCTGAGTAAATTTTCGTTTTGGGAGAAATAGCAGTGTCCATCTTAATGGATCAGTCTGGAACAGTTATCTTGCTAGGTTTCATGCTAGATTTTGTAAAGTTCATCTTCTGAGTTGGTCCAATTGATGATCCTTATCGTTCCTGATTGCTTCCGATTCCATGCATGTCCATCAATTGGGCCTGAAGATGTGACATCCCCATATTTCCATATGTTATCTACAGGGTTCTTGTTAGGATGTAACACATGTGGTCCCCAGATATAGCTGTTTTCAGTGTTAGTGTAATGGAGACCTTCAAATGGACGGTTTTGAAAAAGTTTTACCCCATTTGGCATGTAATTTTGTAATATACTATTAATATAAGTGTTGGTGGTGAACTAACATATAACGAATTTGCAGCCTAGGCCGAAGCATCTGCATAATAATTACTATAAAGCAGTACTTGAAGGCAGGACAGGAAGGAAGCCTCTTGGCAACGACATCATTCATGAGGTATGTTCTTTGTTCATGAATTAATATTTTGGGTACAATTTGCCACCTTCCTTTCTGATCCTGTTTGATTAATTAAATGCTTGTGAACCACAATTAGGTGGGAGCTTACTCTCCATCACCCCGAATTGAAATGGAAGTGGCAACAAAGTGGGACCACCGGGGCTTGAACAATTTGAGGGTTGCTGACTATGATTTCTGTGACCGTTATCCAGTGGCTGCTGATGCAGAAATTTCTGCACTAAAAGCAGAGCTTATGCAGGCCCACAACCGGATTCATGAGCTTGAAGCCGAGAGTCGGTCTTCAAAGAAGAAGCTTGATCACTTGGTGAGGAGCCTTGCTGAGGAAAATGCTTCCTGGAGGAGCAGGGAGCATGATAAGGTTCGAAACATCTTAGATGCTGTGAAAGAGGATCTGAACCGGGAGAGGAAGAATCGACAAAGGGCAGAAATTATGAATTCCAAGTTGGTCAGTGAGTTATCCGAGCTAAAGTCGGCAGCAAAACAATATTTGCAAGATTATGAAAAGGAAAGAAAGGCTAGGGAGCTCATGGAGGAGGTGTGTGACGAATTAGCAAAGGAGATTGAGGAAGACAAAGCTGAGGTTGAAGCTCTGAAGAGTGAATCGATGAAGATGAGAGATGAGGTGGAGGAAGAAAGGAAGATGTTCCAGATGGCAGAGGTTTGGCGTGAAGAGAGGGTACAGATGAAGCTTGTTGATGCAAAGCTGGCACTAGACAGCAAGTATACACAACTGAGCGAGCTTCAGTCTGACCTTGAGGCTTTCCTCAGTTTCCACCAAGGCAATAATGTAGATAAAGAAACAGTAAGAAATGCAGAAAGGCTCAGGGAAGCAATCTGCTCGATGAAGTTTCATGATATTGAGTTCTCTTACAAACCACCGCCTCCTTCAGAGGACATTTTTGCTGTGTTTGAGGAACTCAGACAGAGAGAAGATACTAATGAGAAGGAGATTGGGCAGTGTAATGGAGATACCCCAGTGAGTAATGCAACAAAGATCCATACCGTAAGTCCTGAAACTGACATCTTTTTGGAAAAACCAGCACACAAATATTCCAATCAACCTTGTGCCAGAAGTGAGGAGGAAGATGATAGTGGATGGGAGACTGTCAGCCATGTTGAGGAGCAGGGCTCTAGCAATTCACTAGATGGAAGTGAACCATCGGTAAATGGCCTTTGTGGAGGAAACGATGCATCAGTGAGTGGAACGGATTGGGATGATAATTGTGAAAACTGCAGGTCAAATAGTGAGATCAGTGAAGTTTGTTCAACAACAGCAGAGAAGTACCGGAAGAAGGGGACTTCTTTCGTGAGACTCTGGAGATCATCAAATGACGATAGTCATAAGAGAACTGCCGCTCTTTCTCCTAATTTGAAGAACAGTGAAGTGTGCACGGTTTCACCAAGCATAGGAGAGTGGAGTCCGGACTTGCTAAACCCTCACGTAGTCCGCGCCATGAAAGGATGCACAGAATGGCCCCGAGGTGCACAGAGGCACAACCTGAAGTCCAAACATCTGGAGGCGAGAATGGATGGCCGTAAGGTCCAGCTGCGTCAAGCGTTGAAGCAGAAGATATAGCATGGCATAGAAGAACAACGTTGTCCTAACTGATTGGGGGGGGGGGGGGGGGTGCGCTGCTCGTTCTGGTAGAGGAATTGTTGCATCATTGGTCCTCAAATGGGTGCTATCTTTGGCTGTACGTAATTGATTGATGTTCTCATAGCCCGTCAGCTTGCTTGGAAAAATCACGAGCTCCATGTAATCAAATGTAATGGTAGTGTTTTTAACCAATGCATCATTTAATCATGTTTGTTAGCTTCTTACTTGCTCCTGTCCGTTTCTTGTGTTCTTGAAATCAGATATATATGCTACCCTTAACGTTACTGACGTTTCCTGGTGACCATGTTCTGGACCGAAAATTTGAGGCGGAAAATGGGAGGTGGTGAACCAAACTAATTTGAATAATGAACACGGCCATCCATGGTAGGGGAGCACGCATTTACTGAAATCCGTGTGTATTCATCTACCCGACGGATGTCTCAATTATGCTATGTCAGAACCATGAAACCTATTTACTTCAGTTGTAACGCCCATTGGCAATACTATAAATTGCTAACACGTATTGATTCGTGGCACGGATGCTGTGTTAAACCAGCAACAGTAGGTCTACGGTTTTTCAGGTCACATTTTGAGTACGTTAGCTGAACCTGCATCAAAACCATGAAACACCACGTACTGCAAGGCAGAGAAAGCGCTGTATTTTACTGCCGCTCCTCCAAAGGCGAGAATCAGAAAGTGAAGTCGGTGATGAAAACGGACTTGATACTGGTAAACCTCGAGGACGTTTTGAGTCACTGTAAATAAGAGGAGTAACTAACAGCCCGAACTCTGGTAGAAATGTTCCCGTTTCAAGCAGTAAACCTCTTTTTTTAGATTTTTCAAGTAGTAAACCTGACAAATAAATAAGGTTGTTGGGACCTGAGGCTGGGAGTACTAGATGGCTCCAGCAGGTAGATCGGCCGGGAACACACTCCATGTAAAGCCGTTCCTCATGTCCAAAAGCTCCCGTGGAAGGAATGATGGTAACCCTGAGCAACCTGGCCGGGGCCCAAACCAAGACGTATACACTCCTGCGATGAGATGCTCTGTCGCGCGCTCTTATATTTTTTTTTGAGACAGGTGGTTTCTGCGGTACGTACGCTGTTGAGAGAGCTGGTGTTTGCCTTTGTGCCGACGAATGACACGGCAACCGTGGGCGGCCAACTTGGCTGGGGCAGCTACCCACTCAGCCTCCCATCTCACCATCGGCAGACGTCGCGGCGAGCCGCTCATCGAGCGCGGGCTGCGGGCAGCCGGGCCCCGGCCATCACCACTACGCGCACGCGGAACGCACCGGCGCACCGCGCGATCCATCCCCGCGCTAGCCGCGTCAACATAGCCGTCACTCCTCGCGCGGGCGCGATCATGCTATAGCTCTGTTCTTTTTAGCTTTTAAAAATAGTTTTTAGTTTTTCTACGGCAACTAGCTTTTAAACGAAATATTTTTAAAAAAATAGGATCTACTAGTTAATTATAATACATACTATACTGACTTCATTTATATCTGCAAAACCGTACATGAGTTTCTATTACTCTGTAATTTCTCGTACAAACAGCCTAAAAACCACAAGCCGCAGCCAAAAAGAACAGACCCATAGCCCCGTGGAGCAAAGGCAACTCCCTCGAGCCTGTCTCGCACCATAGCCTGCGCCGCGCGCATTGGTATAGAGTGTATTCTTTTCGGCCTTTTAAAATTATTTTTCGACTTTTCTACAATAACTAAGTTTTAAACGGAGTGTATTTTCGAAACGATGTTTACAAGTTGATTGTATTACACATTATACCAACTTCATTTATATTGGCCAAAACCACATGCTAGTTTCTGTTATTCTGTGCTTTCTCTCACAAACAGTCTAAAAGCTATAAGCCGCAACCAAAAATAACAGGAACATGGTGATAACGGGTGCGCCTCGTGCCGCTCCCATGCTACACGCCGCCATATGCCGTAGCCTAGGGCTGGACAAAAAGCTTGAGGCTCGCGTGCCGCTCGGGCTCGAAATCGGCTCGGCTCGGCTCGAGCTCAGCTAATATACAAGCGAACCAAGCTTCAATCCTAGCTCGTTAAATTTTCGAGTCGAGCTCTGAGCGAGCTCGCGAGCCACTCGTTGGCTCGCTCATTTCATTTCTCCGTGAGTCATCCCCCACCCACCAGATGTCCAAAGTCCATCTAGACCCCATCCCAACTCCCAAGCGCACGCATCAAAGCCGAGCCACCAGTGGATCCATCCAGAGTCCATCCAGACGGACAAAGCCCTCGCCGAGCCACCAGTGGATGAGGAGGCGCTTCTTGATGACGGCGCCCTCCGGGAAGGCGGCGAGGCAAAGCACGCAGGCAGCCCTGCAGCCGCGCCTCGAAGCAGCCGACGGCGAGCCTGAGGTGGCGCATCTGCGGGCTGCGCCGGATCTCCCCCATCTTCTTGGTCATAACCACGCCCGTGGCCGGCGAGGGCCCCGGCGCCGGCGAATCATCTTGGTCCACGCCACCGTCGCCGACGGAGGTTGTAGGCCTCGCAGATCCCCGCCTTGATGGCCCGATGTCGGCGTCGGCGCGCGAGGGTGAGTGGATGGGGCCCGTGTCATCTGCGCGCCCTGGAGCGCGTTGTCGAGGTGCTACTCGGCGGGGTCGGCCGTGTCGGATGCGCTTGTCGGTAGCGTCATCGATCTTTGCGGAAGACGCGCTCGAGGTGGGACATCTCCTGCCGGACCTTCTCCACCAGCGCACGGGCCTCGGCCTTGGTGTTTGCTGCTTGCTTGTTGTCTGCTCTCTGCGAGCTGACCTGGCTCATTCTGGCTCGCGAGCCGGCTCGAGCCACTGTTCGAGCCGAACCAAGCCTACTATTCCCCCGAGCCCCCACCGAGCTTGGCTCGAGCTAGCTCGGCTCGTTTCCACTCCTACCGTAGCCGTTGTCCGCCGCCCAGAGCGCGTTAGCCTCGCAAGATGCAAGGCCCGAGGCGGTCTGGCGGACGAACGGAACTGGGGGAACGGCGCCGGGAGCCAGCACGAAGCCGCCAGCTTGCCGGCGTTCCGATGGCAGGCGAGTGGCTCGGGGGCGGCATGACTCACGACTCAGACCCACGGGTGCCAGATCATGTAGTACGACGGTGAAAGTTTCTATATAAACACTTAAGCGCAGTAATCTCCGTGCTGCAATCTCATCCTCATTTCATCATACTGAACCAACCTTCGCAAAATGGCATTACCCACTGAATGGGTGTCTCTCCGCAAATCACAAAACGAACCGCACCAGCTGGCTGGCTCTGACATTCGCATGACGCACCGCAACAATAGCTTCCACCAATGTTACTGCGTCTAATTACAACATGAACAACAGGTCCTAAAAAACATGAATAACAAACAATGACAAAACATTCCACATCTGCTTTAAACAGTCCAGAAGTTGCCAAATCGTAAGCCTCAGTAAGATCCATTGCACACGAAATTAATCGTGTTAAAAAAAATTCTAGGTACACTCTTGTCAGCTAGAAAATATAACAGAGGGGGGATCCAATTTAACCAGAAAAAATACTGTATAATATAAAACAGAAACAAGATTGCAGTATAATAGATTATCAGGTACGCAACAAGCTAGAACAAAATTATGCATAACCATGGTGATAATAGAAACAACTTAAGAACCAAACGCAAAGCTATAGTCAAACAGTAAGTACTTTTATTTTGTCGGCAATATCTCAGACAAACCATACTCATATGCTGACAATGCATAATGAGGTGATAACACAACTTGCATCAAGTAAGAAACACTTAATAGTGACAATAGCCTTATGTCTTCGATATAGAAAAGTTTAGTACTGTCACAGCTTCAAGCTTCTGAGGCTTCCCAATATCTGATAGCACACAATATAATGCATACAAGCATTTATAGGTATCTTAGAAACCGTGTATCTTGATGTGCTCCTTCTTCGCAACCCCAGCCTAGCCAAAGGAGAAGTCATCAGATGCAGAAATATTAACAAATGACACATGGTGCTCATCACGTGAGAAGCCTTAATACCTGAACTAGGAACGTAGCCACATTCTTACGCTGATCACCTTGAAGCTGAATGACCTGCAGACAGTGAGTTTATCAGTATATCAACATTAGCAGAGAGCCAGAGAACTGAGAACCGTTGAGCATATCCAAGTGTTTCATACCTGGCCTAGCTCTGGATCCTGGACTACCGTACCATTGCAGCAGAACTCCTTCTTGAGATCCTTGAGGATCTTGTTGTAACTAAACTCTTTCTTCAAGCCCTGAACAGTTGTCAGACTCTTTCTGCCGTTGCGCTGCTGAATGCGCACATGCACATAATCCTTTGCTCCAGGACCAGCACTGGAGTCCTCAGCATTTGCCTCAGCAAACGGATCTATAGAAAAATACGCCGTATTATCAGAACATAGAAGAGTTCCAGTAGAACTCATGTCCACACAGAGTGCATGATGAATACATGTGTTACTTCGAATATTGAAATGGATACAGATTAAACATGAACCCCTTGTTATGGAGACTGCATCCATTTTCCCAACTTATTCAGTAACCAAATTAAAAAGCTAAGAAATAACATTTTATGTCCACCCAGGAATGATAAAATTAATATGAACTTTGGTTCGTCCAAAAAATTGAACATGGATGTACAGTAAGCATACCGAAGGCAGATGGAAGCTGGACGTCGAGATCAGACATGAAACTTGGTTGTTGAGGTTTGATTGGCACCCAACAGATCAAGCTTTCAGTTGTTCGTCTTTATGTGGGCACTGTACAATCATCACACCAATTGCATGCTATTCAGGGAACAAACGTTCAAAAGAAATAGCAACTAGCACAGATCAGTACAGGCATACAGCACTCCGACATAAAATTTACTGATTTAGTTGCATCGGGAGAGTGCAAGACTGAAGCAAAGACATCAACTGATCTCTTTCATGCACTTCCGTTAAGAAATCGACCACAAGATGCACTTCCCCATGAATTCCTTTAATCATATTCACATAGAGGCAGCGAAATAACTCTATAGTACTAGACCTCAGGAAACAGATGAATAGGGAGAAACTCCCCCAAATTCGAAGCATTCGAGACACTAATAGCGCACAAATCAACACATCTAACCATTTCCGACCACTATGAGACGGAGAATCAAAATATTTCTCACATCCGCAACACCGGAATAGAACGAATCGGATCAAATTAGGCTACACACGGCTCTAAATATCCCCCCAAATTCCCCCCAAATCCGAGACTAATCATAAGGTTCTAAATATTCCCCCAAATTCTGACCATCTAACAGCTGAAACAAGCCCGACCAACCCATTCACTCCTCCTCAGGCCCCAAGAACACCCAATCCAAACCCAATTACATCAAAATCCACGCCCCCAAAATTTCCGCATCTCCCAAGAACTCCGAGATCCGTTAGCTCCCAAAATCATAAACCGTCAAACTACAGAGCAATCGAAAAATTCGTAACGAGATGGGATCAAACGCCTAAATATCCCCAGTTTTGGGGGCTAAGGGATGGATCTTTTTTTTTTTTGAAAGGAAGGGATGGATCTAATCGGGAAGGGGGAAGGGAGTAGCTACCTTTTGTTTTTCCTGGTGGAGGCGAGGCGAGGACCCAGGAAGGAGAGGCGGATAGGACCCGACGAGGAGCTGTCTAGCGAGCCTCCTTCACCGGTTGGTTAATTGAATTTTTTTTATAAATAATATATATTTTTATTCAAAATAATAAAAATATACCCGTACGAACACTTTTTATATAAATGAGCTGCAAGCATCAAATCGTTGGATGACTGAAACCTATCATCCAATGACCACACGACACGCAAACAATCCGCTAATCGTTGGACAAAATAATTGTAGTCACCGAACCGCCTGGCGACTGCTTCTAGTCGTCCATCGGTTAGGCGACTACAATTCCAGTCGCCGAAGGGTTGGGAGATTAGAGGCGTATATAAATGGACCGCGCAGCTGAGCGGGTGCTCGGTCGCACGGTGAACAGAGGGGAAGAAAGAAGAGAAGAGGATAGGAGATGAGAGAGAGAGAGGAAAGAAAAGGAGACAAGAGAGGAGAGGAGAGAAAAGAAGAGGTTTCATGACTTCTGTGAAGTAAATATTTTTGTATGTTGTAGTTCATATTTTATATATGAAATAGATAGTTTATTTAGTGTTAATATCCGTAGAAAATTGTAAATGCAGAAAAGAATAATACAACTTTGGTATGGAAAATTTAGTCAATGTAGTTATAGAAAATTAGCAGCTGTAGTAACCTATAGTTGTAGAAAATTTAGTGAACATAGTTGTAGAAAATTAACATCATTAGCAAATTAGCATCCATATAAAATTATAGTTGTAGAAAATTTAGTCAATGTTATATAGAAATTAAGTCTCCATAGAAATTTATGGTTATTCAAAATTATGTCAATATTTTTGTAAGAATTTAATAGTTTGCTTTGTAGAAAACAATAATACGTAACATTTATGATTACGAATGAATGTAATATCGTTAGTCCATTGAAAAATCATGTGTATCGTTATAACTGGTATATTGGCATTTAAATCGATATGTCATACAAATTGTTGAAACCCATTAGGAATTATTTGCAGTAGGAGAGAGCTCGAGCAGCGAAACAAGAGCGGTGTTGGAGCGCGGTCTGTCGATAGGGAGAATGCTACGAGAGTAGTGTAGTTGGTTACGATAAGCGAACGATCGTTGAAGTGTAAATTGCTATACATCAGTACTTCTGTAATGTGTTATACGATTTGACTAGTTGCAACATTGAAAATATGTGCAGACAGATATCAATAATGCCGATACTCACTACATTAAAAGTGCATTACGGTGTTGGCACCATTCGTGAAGATCTGAATGGTGTTGACTTGAGCGGTTTTGCGCAACCCACTTTGGTACATCCGGATGATGAGAATGCTCGAATCACAGATGTGATGCACTGGCTTACCCGTAGTTTCTCATTAAACCCTGAGGTGTGCAATGTCGTCATACAAGGGCTTTGGTGTCGGTCTCCTACGCACATTAGATGAGAGTTGAGAACATTGATGCGCATTGTTGCGTGAAAGAGGTTTGTGCATGGGTGTTGGCGCCGTAGATACGAGTGTGTGATGCTTGTGCAACTATGCCCAATAGAAGTTGTACAAAATCCTGAGAACGACCATCATCCGAGAGGTACGAGTAGTTCGGGCACCCCGCATGTTGATGAAGTGAAGGTAGTTGCTCGTGACGAGGCCGATGTCGTATATGGAGGAAAGAAAGAACGGTCACGTCATGACGAGGCTACAGGACAAGTCGATGAAGGGGAGCATATAGAGTACATAATGTATCAAATAGAGAGCATTGACCGGATGACTTGAGCTGAAAAGGAAGCTGTATAGGAGGACAACGAGGACAGTTCGGATGAGGACGAAACTCCTATCCAGGCTCGTTCATAGCTGAATGTTGAGCTTTTCATGAGCTTCACATATGCACATATTTGTTTGAAGTTACTTAACACTGGAAAAAAAATGTAGAAGTGTTGTGTTAACAAAACAATTCATATGCACATATTCCAAACAAATATTGATTTCAAGTGGATAGCAAAATTGATGTAGCATTGATGTGAACAGCATGCAAAGATCAATCAGAGGAAATCCCCCAGTGGTCTTACCAGATTTCCAATACAAAAAGCTGGCGCGTATTTGAATCGTAGTATGCTACTCCGAGACACATTAAAGTGACAGGGGTTATAACCAGTTGACTCATTTTGTACCTTCCATCAACTGATCCAACATACATAGTGATGTGTCAGTAATCAACCCAAAAAAATTTTAGCACTGGAAATTTTGGTGCGGTGATAGACAAGAAGAAGTTTACTTGCACACAAACAATGCTGCAAATCAGGAGGGGATATTGTAGTTTATTGAAGATCGTCGTTCACATTCTTGAGAAAGTCAATTTTGCTGGATCTTGTAATGTAATAAAAAATAACGAACAGAAAAATTAAGCAGCATATGATATAGATTAAGTAAACAAACTTGTCACATAAAAGCGTGAAAAAAATTATAACTAATGCTCAATTGATTAAGTATACATCTAAAGCTTACCTATGCCCTTGCATTACACAGGCCATATGGACCTGAAATATAGTCAGATGACAATCAGTATGTACAGAAAGCATCGTTCCATCTGCCAGAACATAAATTGGGTGCCTAACACAAACTAAGTTTTGGGTTACAGATGAAATAATCTACTAAAGGAAGAACAAAATAGACAAACTCCAAACTAAGCCATACAATGGCTTTCATGCTTTGCAATGCATGAACAAAGAACCAAAGGCACCTGAGAAGTCTGAAGTTATGGCATTGCACTTCAGCAAATTGGTGCTAGTATGGCAATGTTACTTACAATAGAATCATTTTTTTCTTGAAAATGAAAAAGGAGGCATAAAGATGGCACAAATAAGAACTTCAGAGGTGTGTGCACCACACTTCTCTGGAATACTTTAGATTTAAGAAATATGATTCAAAAGGTAGCACTGTTTAACTCTCCAGTAAACAAAGATACTTATCAAGTCAGAAAAAGATATGTGTGTGTGTGGTGTTAAAACAACAACAAAAAAATCATGCCAAAAGTAATAAATCCATGTGCCAAATCAAGTCCCTCCTAGCTTATGTGCTTAATGCTATCCAAATCAAATACAAACACAGCATTTAACACCATCAAAAGCAGAAAAATAATCCCATAGTGAAGCAATATAAGCCCTACATCTTATCAAAATACATCCATCAAGCTTTGCATGATCTACTTCAACATCCTGGTGGTTAAAGAAGTAGGCAATCTTGCACTGGAATAGCTTTCTACTGCCTACAAGATTATACAAGGGAAGCAGATTTTGAGCTGAAATAGTCGTGTAGTAAAGTTCATCATGAATCGTCCTATGAGGATTCGATCCTTCATAATCCACTGAAAGGCTCATTAAATGGACATACTTGATCAGAGACTGAGGCATGCAAGGCTGAAGACTGAAACAAGCCAAATCTCTCAGGTAAAGCAACACAACCCATCATGTCAATTTTTCACTGTGGTCCATGAAAAGCCCCAAAATTTCAAAACCAAAAATTTTCATTATTTTTGCTAGATTTTTGAGTGAAATCTGAAAACTTTCCCTTTTGGGAAAGTTCCCTCTGCCGCCGCTTTCCCTTTCCGGCAAGGCGCCACCCTTTCTCCTTGGCGCCCCGCCTCTTCCCGCTTTCCCCTCTCTTCGGCGCCCTCCCCACTCCCTCTCTCCCGCTGGCGCTGTGCTCCCTCCCCGCCTTCTCCCTCGCGCTCGCGCTGGCACCCGCGCCGCTCCCGCACCGCTTCTTCGCCCTCTGTGTCGCACCACGCCCGCGGTTTTGGACCACCGCATCACCCCGCTGTCACCCGGTCCGAAGGAAGCTCCGCTCCCTCGCGCCACGTGTCGCCCCGCATCTGCCCCCGACCCCACCCGTCAGCCTCCGCCAGTCCCCTCTGCCGCGCGGGAGCTCGAGCTCGCCCATGCCGAAGCTCACCTGCTCCCCTATCCCGTCGCCTCACCATTACGCCTGTGCAGAGCCGTCACCGCCTCCCCTCCACTCTGAAGCGACGCCCGTCACCTCTCCACCTGCTCCTGTTGACCCTGGCGGCTGGCGCCGCGCCCGTGCCTTCTCCCCCACGGATTCGCTCCTCTCCGCTCGGGGTATAAAGGGCGCCCCGCTGTTTTCCGCTTCCCCCCTTGCTCCCAAGCCTTCCAACCGCCCCATCACTTCCTGCCACTCCAGGGAGCCCTCACGTGCAGCCGATTGGAGTCTCATCGCCTCCCTCGCCATCGCCGCTCTCCCCTGCGCCGGTGCCCCCGCGAAGCTCATTTTCTTCTCCTGCCCTCCATTCCTCGATTCCTTTCGCCCTGAGCACCCTCACTACTCACTGATCGCTGTGACACTCTTCTCCGGACAGGTGAAGTCTTGTGTTGCGTCGGCACCGAAGCTCCCTTCCGGCCGCCGCACCCTCTCCGTGGCCAGCACGCTCCGAAGCACCTCCGCAGAAGCTAACGCCACCAATGTGAGCCCCTGGTTCCCCTGATCGTGTGACCGCCGCCAATCGAGTTGAATCACCGCCGGTGACACTTATCGCCGCCGATGAGCCACATCACCTCCTTCTGTCCCCTGCCTCCTCTAGTGATCCACTTCTACTCTTAAGCCCCAAAATGGGTTCCCCGTGGTGAGCCCTCACCGTTGACACCCTCCTTTGCCGTCGGCGAGCCCCCTAGCGACCAAGCCGCCGTCGCCAGCATAACTCTACCCTGGGAGCACTGTAGCGGCTGGGGGAGGAAGAAGGCCCCCTCCCCGCGACGTGGCTCCTCCACCTCCGTCCGATTTCCCCGTTGCCGTCTAACTCAGAGCATCGGATGACCGCCCCTTCTCGACCACCCGATCTTCATAAACTCCTCCCTTCCCATCCGTCCGATAGAGCCATACCGCTTCGCCCGCCCCCCTTTTGTCCCAGTCGTTCGATCCCCCTCCTCAGCCTTGATCTGGGCTGCCCGTACTCGCCACCCCACTGTCGTCCGCTCCGCCACGCGGCGGCCATCCAGATCGCGACGGCGCGCTTCGCTCCGGGGCGCTTCCTCGGCCGCTCCTTTTTCCAGCAGCGTCTTGCTATTGCGCAAGGGCGCGCCACGCCCGGCCGCTGCTGGCCGTTCCCGACCGGCCGCATCTGTAGTCGGGCCGACCCTTTTACTGTTCACCAATTTTCCTGAGTTTATTAATTTCTAAAATCCCAGAAAATCTAAATAAATTCTAGAAAATCACAGAAAATCCCAAAAATTCCCAAATTTCACCACTTGGCTCAGAATAATATCCTGAACCCAGTTTTGGCCTCCATTCCTCCAGATTCATCCCAGTTAAATTTCTAAAATTCCAATTTGAGGATTTATGCATTTTACTCCTTTTTAAATAGTTTATTTTCCCTCGCTTGATTAGTCTCAAGCTGGACTTAGTTATTTTGTGTGTTTGCGCTAGTTTTGGAGATCCCGGAAGTTCAAGTGCAGTCTCAGGATCCAGGTGCTTCTACATTCGAGCTAGCCGAGATCATCCGGATTGACGGCAAGTCCCAAATCCTTTGATCATGTTGTAACCCATGTTATTTAATTATGTTATTATGCTATTTGCATTAAGCTAGTTCTGAAATGTTAGTTCAAAGTAAAATAAAATGTTTAGAATGACATGTTATGTAGTTAAACCTACCACCGATAAATGCCCTGTTAAATTTGTAGCCATGTCTTTGTAACCCTAGAAATAATTATCTGTTAATCTAGATAATTGTAGGTTATCATTATCATGCAAAGTCTTTACACTAATAAGGTTATGGCTGCGGGCCAGTAGAATTTGAAAAACCCAACTCTAGGGTAGGGTGGTATGGGACACCGTGCCCTAGGGCGGAGATTGTCGACGTGCAGAATAGGGTAAGGGTTGGGGAAGGAGCCGCGAGACGGTCTTCGCCCACCTCTTACCCTAGGTTGTAAGGTCGCGGACCTGACTGGGGTTGCGGACTCGGAGGAAAAATATAAGGACCAGACCCTTACGCTGAGCAAATGACATGGTGACCGCTCAACCACAGGAGTTAACTTGTCAACACTGGTTTAGTAGCTGCTCAACTCGATTGAAACTCTACAGGTGTTGAGAAGTATGTGATTGAGTAACAAGGTTAGGCAGGCCGTGCTACGGGTGCCTAACAACGGTAGAGTTCACTCGAAGCGGACGGTTGTTTTCATGTGCCAGACCTGAGTGGATTCTACCGGGTAGAGCCTATATAAAGAGTTGAGCAGTGAAACGACCTGGCTTTCTTAACCTGGACGCGGAAGTTAAGAAATCGTGTGGGTAAAGCTGAGCAAACTCTGCAGAGTCAAAATAATGGTATTCGAATACGCCGTGCTCCCGGTTAATGGAGCTATGTCACTTGGGTGATTCCAGCAGCGAGACTTAAGTAGTTTTGTAAATACTTTAACTTGACTAGTTGGTTAATTAACTCTTCATGAAAACCCCTGAGATCTTAAGGAGTAGTTTTGGGTCCGTTTTATCAAAATGTTTGCAAATAAAATTGCATCCACTCAAGTTAATAAACCAAGTATACTTCATTCCATTGTTAATCCGTGCATGTAGTAAGATAGAGTCCCTTTGGGGTTTGCTGAGCCGGTTGTTTGGCTCACGGCTTGCTAATTCCCCTCTTTAGAGAATCAAGACGAAGGTGAAGGTCTCCACGTTGAGGAAGTCCCGGAGGATCTCTTCTTCGACAAGGACCGTGGTTTTAGGTCTTCGCCGCGCTCAAGCGGATCTTGGAGCTTTTGTAATGTAAATATACTTTGGGCTTGCACGCCTTGCTGTCGAAAACTGGATGTTAATCCTTATGTGAAATATATGCTGGACTTTTGTTGTAAGCATGCAATGGTATACTCTTGCACGACACTCCATAACTGTTCATGCGTGAATAGTTACGGAATGCCGTGTCCGTACGCGCCCCTAGAAACGGGGGCGTTACAGTCCATACCCCCAATAACTATTTTTATAAGCTAAAAGGCACGTTTTATAGAAATGACACATGAACTGCACAAGTTTTTAGTGTGGACGCAACGTGCAAATAAGGGCATGTTCTTTTCCTCCGAAGCCGACGGCTTTTGGCTTTTGCTACAGTACCTAACTTTCAAACGGAGTATTTTCTCAAGATGTGGTTTACAAGTTAAACGATCTACACGTTAAAAGCTCAACATCTGTACCAACTAAAATCGTAAGTGAGTATCTATCTCTCCGTAATCTGTACCGTAAACAGCCAAAATTCAAAAATTTCAGTCAAAAACCATAAGCTGCAGCCGTTGCCAAACAGGCGCTAAGATTCCAAAATTGCTTCACCCCACCGTGACTTGCCCACTCTGAAGCTTAATACATCACCTCAAGTCCCATTCTCACCGTACGAAATTTAGAGAATCGCATTTGCATGGCATGGGGGTGAGCTACTACATGCATCTGATCGGAAGCACCAAATCGTAAACTACATCAACAAATGTTCGATTCGTCTTTCGTAAGATTCACCCAAACCAATCAGAACATGGCGCCGCATACGCATCAGATCAGAGGCAGCTGTGTGACGCTACAACAAGCATACAAGTTTCGGAAGCACCGTAAGCAAAACCGTTGCTATCTACAAAGCTACATTCCAGATTAGGACACGGCGTTGCACAAAACTGGGGCTTCCGCAACACGACTTGATCGGAAGCAGCGATATGATGGGGGGCAAATCGAGGAAAAAAAATACTCCACATATATGACGCGATCAGAGGCGAGGAACTCCAAGGATCGGGTCGATACGCACCTGGGAATCGACCACCGTCTCGGCCACCTCCTCCTCGTCCATTTCGCTCGCTCGCTCGCTCGCCTGCCTAGAGGTCGGTCACGACTGGGGAGAGAAGTGACCCGCCGCCTCCGCTCCTCTACTCGGCGGGTCCTCGCCTCCTCCTAGCCCTCGGTCCGGGAATGTGGTCCAGACGGAGGCTGAGTACAGGCAGCGAACATGGGGAGAGGCGAGCGGCGACTGCGGAGGCCGGAGGGAGCCAGACGGCGGAGGTCAGTGCTGATCGCTGGGATGCGGCGCGGCGAGCGGTGGATGCGAAGTGTGCGTATGGGCTGGAGGGCTTGTACCGGAAGCTATAAGCCTATAACAGAGCATGTTTTAGGGGTGTTTGGGACTGCTCCACAAACTCTGCTCCATAAATTTTACCGTAGAGCAGCTCTACAAAAAACCCAGAGTTTGTGGAGCACCCCTTTAGGTGCTCTCACAACTCCACCTTTTTTCCTCGAACAGAGTGCGTGGAGCTGAACCTGTTTGGCTAAAAAACGTGAAGTGGAGCTGAAAAACGTGGAGTGGAGCAGTCCCAAACACTACTTGCGCCTTCTTTTTTACCGAGACTTATGTCTTTTAGTTTTGATTTATGATTTTTAAGTTATTTGTATGAGAGATTATAAAGTAATAAAAACTCGCATATGTTTTTGCTGATATAAATGAAGTCAGTATAATATGTACTATAATTAACTAGTAGACCATATTTTAAAAAGACACTTCGTTTAAAAACTAGTTACTGTAAAAAATTCAAAAGCTGAAAAGACAAGGGCCACGCTTCAGTGTGCTGTGGAAGGAAGAGGTTGTGTTGACCATAAGTCCCCTGAAGTGCGACTTGGTCCTGGTGAAAGTGGACCGTGGATGTGGTCAAATGGACTATCTAGAGGAACAGCCGCAAAGTTCAAAGAAAGAAGAACAAGATCGGACGTTGTGTGCAGAGGAGTAAATAGCGTTATGTGTTGTTTCAAATGTAGGATTTTTTTTAGTTTCTATGAAAATTAAAATAAAATTCCTGTGTTCCAAAAACGTGCTAAATCATAACAGTTGGAATATTTATGGATCAATATGTCTGTCTGGTTTTTCAAACCTCTAGTTGATTTGGCTATGGATAGAAAACCCTCCGGTCAAGATAAAGAATTTCTCGGTATTTTTTAGATACGTTAATTGGAATTGTCTGTGTATGATTTTGACGATCTAGATCGTATGTGCAGTTGGTTGTAGTAAGGAAGTCTAATTTGGTGATTGAATTGTACTCCCTCCGTTCTTTCTTAATTACGTTTTTGGTTTTTATAGTTTTAATATGCAACTTTAACGGTTACTTTTTGTAATTTTACATTCATAGGTGCTAATAAAATTATAATATCATAAAAGTATTTTAAATGATAAAACTAGTGATATAATTTTCATAAAGCTAATATTGATAGTTTTAAATCTATTACAGTCAAACTTTTTAACAGCATGAATTCTAAAACATCACATAAAAAAGAACAGAGTGAGTACCCATCTTTGGAAGCGAAAAAACCAATCAACTTCCATCATACCAGTGTATCACTACTTACCATTTCAAAACAAGGAAATCCATTCTATACCATTGAATAACTTCCAGTTCTACAGTATACCACTGAATAAGTCCTTATATTGCCATCCACTTTCAACCTTTGTTCACACCATACATCACCGTCAGTGCTCCCATTAGAGCCCAGCAGTTATTATGTCAATTTTTGAAAATGCCTAAAATATCCCTCAACCTTTTTGGTCTCTCACCACTCTCTCACCATGTCCCCTCTCTCACTCTCTGCGCTCTCTCTCCGCCACCACTGCGTTTTCTCTCTCCCCCACCACAACGGAGAGGTGAGGAGACAACCTGGTGACAGAGTGGACAGGCGAAGCAGCGGCGGTGAATAGGCGAGGTTAGATTTGGTCGTTGTTGTCGTATGCGTCCACTTCGGCATCGTGCACTAGATATGGGCGTTGTTGTGTGCCATCACAAGTGAGGAGTCGACGCACCAGGCTTCTTATACTGTTGCCTTACTCTGGCTCCATCGTGCACCTCGCCTTCTTCCTCAGTGCCGACGTGCAGGGAGGCATCTGTGCGATGCACCAAAGAGCGAAGAGTAGTAGATGGTGCCAGGGAAAGGAGGCTACGACGCCCCTGTACTGTTGGTGTTCTAACCTCTCTCTGAAGATACGATAGTTGGAGATGTGGCCACGGAAGCCTTCTCCGTGTTTGGCCTCCACGACCCGAACCTCCCAGAGCCAACATCAGTGAAGAGGGGCAGCATGGCGGTGACAGTGTTGCTGCTATAGTTCAGCACCGCCAAGGTAGAAGATGCCTCTGTTTTTTTCAGCTGTGGCTGATGGCATTTAGCCCTAGTGCGAGTATTTGTACGAATAAGCTAAATGCTAATAAGCTAATTCAAAAATGTTGTCCCAATGGACCTCTTCGAAATGACGATGGAGAAACAATCTCATTTATTTATTCGAGTGAAGCTATAAACTATAAACTGAAAAGAGCTGGATCGATGACTCTAACTTGCGAGTCCCACAAGTAGGATAGAACAAGAAGAGATAATGGCAGGTGGGGTTGGTTGCTCTCACAAGGGCAAAATGGACTTTGCACACCCATAACGGCAAACAATTGATAGGGAGATGACAGTGATAGCATAGAGTGCACAAATTTTGAAAACGGATGGCATAAAAGGAATAAGGACTTATTCAGTGGTTTATTGGGGAACCAGGAGTTATTCAGGAGATTTTTCTGTTTAAAAACAAAATAATTGATTGTAGCTTGTAGGGCATTGCATTTATGTGACATTAGCTCAAAAATGTCACAAAGTCGTGAATTAGCTCAGTATATATTTCATTTGCAAATGAACAAGACTTCATCTCTCACCTGATTCACAGTTTTGTAGTGTCACTGTAATTGCACTACGTTGTAGACAATTTTGCGTTCAAAAGTCACATTCTCCATCACCCTTTTTTTACGTTCACCTGAATCACTCAATATGAAAGTGTGGCATATTTGATTGATCCATGAAAAAAAAAGTATGGTCTTTTGCAATAAGCAACGCACTGTCTATTCATTCATTTCGTAATATACGTTCGATTTTAAACCATGTACTCACTTTCATTGGACTAAAACTGACATTGATCATCTAAGTGAGTATTACCATCAGCCAGTAGTGCTGTATAAATAGCTGCATTCTTTTCAGCTTGGGCTTATTAATTTTTGTACGGGGTACGGTAACTCGTTTTTAAACGATGCGTCTTTTTAAAACAGGATCTACAGATATATTATAATATAAACTATACCGAGTTTAGTTATACCGGTCAAAATCATATACAACTATTTTCTTTACGTACTGTTTCTTATAAACAATCAAAATTTAAAATTTTAAAGTAAAAATCAAAACCATAACCCAAAAAACCACCTAATTACTTCGAGGGCACACACGTGCAAAGTTTGTTCCGTGCTCGGCCATCATGGAGTTCACAGCAGAGTTCTACACAGGCTCCGAATCCCGATGTGCACCCGTTTGCCAAAATCCGAGCACCGTTCGGCACGCGCGCCCCACCCGGTGGCCCCTCGACTACAAATAGCAAGGCAATACGTGTTGGTTTTAATCTTGACTTAGTTTTGCATGAGTCAGGTAATTAGTGCATCCTGTTAAGAAATGTGTATTCAGAGGTGTGTATTTGTTCTGTGATCAGTATAGGGCCCTGCGTGGTTACCAAACTGATTCAGCTGAGTATACGTGGACTGTAGCGAGTCTGTTGCCGATACTGCGGTGAGTTAGTTGTTGAGTGAGTCCACACGTTCCCCTCTCTCCGAAAGCTGTGGATCTGATGTTCTCATTATTATATATATGAAATGAGATCCCAGATGGATCTTGTGATTGCCAATCCAATTCTTCGTTAACCTCTTTTATGGTATCAGAGCCACCGATCCAATCACCATGCCTACTACACCACATTCTGCTGTCTCTAATGTCTCAACTTCATCAGAGACACATCTGCCCACGCCCTCACTCAATCATGTCGTCCATGTCAAGCTTTCGCAGGAAAATTACCTGCTTTGGAGGACACAGATGCTTCCATATTTGAGGAGTCAAAATCTCCTGAGATATGTCGACGGCTCCGTTGAGCGCCCGGCGCAAACCATCATTGTGCCCCCCGATGAGGAGTCCGGCACTGGCCGTCGCATCGTCGTCAATCCAGAATTTACCACCTGGTATCACCAGGATCAGATGGTTCTGAGTACAATTCTATCTTCAGTCTCTGAAGATGTACTCGTGAACCTCGTTGGGGTCACCACTGCGTCCGATGCTTGGCGCACACTGGAGAGGACCTTCTCAGCAAGCTCACGCGCAAGGATCATGCAGATCCGTATGCAGCTGACGACGACCAAGAAGAACGATATGAGCATCAGTGCTTACTATCGCAAGATGAAGGGGCTGGCTGACACACTTGCGATGATTGGCAAACCCCTCGACGAAGAAGAAATGATCTCGTATATGTTACGCGGTCTTGGGAGTGAATATGACTCCCTGGTGGCGAGCATCACTACGCGTGCAGATGCATACACACTCAGTGATGTCTACGCCCACATGTTGAGCTATGAAATGCGGCTCGAAAACAACAACACCGAGATCCAGGTATCCGCTAACTTTGTCAACAGGAACCATGGGCGTGGAGGTGGTCGCAATGGTCGCGGTCGTGGCCGCAGTGGCGCGCGCGGATTTGGTGGCAACCGCGGAGGATCCAACAACAGCAACAACAAGAAAGATGGATCCTTGTGTCAAATCTGTCACAAGCCAAACCATGACGCCTCATCATGCTGGCATCGTTATGATCAGAATTATCAGCCCGAAGAAATAACCAAAGTTGCTGCGGCTGCTTCCTCAGGTGGTTATGCTGTCGATCCTGACTGGTATGTTGATACAGGAGCCACCGATCATATAACCCATGATTTGGAGCGGTTGACAACCAAGGAGCGCTACACAGGCAGTGACCAAGTTCAGGTGGCAAGTGGCTCAGGTTTGTCAATTACTCACATCGGTAATTCAGTTGTCACTGGCTCCACTCGACCTCTTCACTTGAATCATGTTCTGCATGTTCCCAAAATAAATCGTCACCTTTTGTCAGTTCGTAAACTAGCAATTGACAACAATGCCTTTGTTGAATTTCATCCTCATTCCTTTTTTGTTAAGGATCGAATCACGAAGACCACTATGCTAAAAGGAGGATGTAAGCATGGACTTTATTCTCTTCCAAATAAAAGGCCCAGTCAAGCTCAAGCTCTTCTCTCTTCAAAGATTTCCCAAGAGCAGTGGCACCAACGTCTCGGCCACCCTGCTGCACCAGTCACTCTTCGTATTCTTCGTGAAAATAATCTTAATGTAGACTCAAACAAGACTAATTCCCTTTCAATTTGTGATGCCTGTCAATGCGGCAAGGCACATCAATTGCCCTTTGAGTCTTCAGTTAATGTAACCTCATCTCCTCTAGAAATAATTCACACCGATGTATGGGGACCAGCAATTCCTTCAGTTAACAATTCCAAATATTATGTTTCCTTTGTTGATGACTACAGCAAATTCGTGTGGATCTATTTCCTCAAATGCAAATCTGAAGTTGAAACTGTTTTTCTTCATTTCCAGAAGCATGTTGAAACTCTCTTAAACTGCAGAATCCGTTGTGTCCAATCGGATTGGGGAGGAGAGTATCACCGTTTGCACCACTACTTCAATCGATCAGGCATAGAACACCATATTTCCTGTCCCCACACACACCAGCAGAACGGAGTCATTGAACGAAAGCATCGTCACATTGTAGAAACAGGCTTAACCCTGTTGGCACAGTCCCAGATGCCTCTGAGGTTCTGGGATGAATCGTTTCAAACAGCCTGCTATTTAATCAATCGAATGCCTAGCAAAACGATCAACTTTGATACACCCATGTATCGGCTGTTAGGAGCTAAACCAAACTATTCTTTGCTTCGAGTCTTTGGTTGTGCCTGCTGGCCTAATCTCAGGGCATACAATTCCAGAAAACTGAACTTTAGAACCAGGCAATGCGTTTTCTTGGGCTATAGTTCCTCTCATAAGGGCTACAAATGCTTTGATCGGTCTACTGGCAGGGTTTATATCTCCCGTGATGTTATCTTTGATGAAAATGTATTTCCTTTCGCTAATCAGCCTACTTTCACTACACCTAATTCTGCTCATCATCCAACACTTCTTCCTGTTGCCAGTACATCAACAATTTATCAAGAGTCCCTCCTAACTGGAGTAACTTCTGATCAGTCATCTCCGACAACTGTGCCAGTGACAAGTGACTCACCCGTGAGTAATGACTTAGCTAGTCATCTTGTTCATACTGATGTTGCTAGCCCAAATTCTCCTGTTGCAGATTCTTCAGGTCCTGAGACTGCTGTTTCTGACAGTCATGAAGCATCGGCTACTCCAGCTCATGATACATTTGCTTTGTCCCCACCTGTTTCAGTCATTCAGCATCCCATGAGGACTCGGCTCCGCGATAATATTGTGAAGCCCAAGGAGTTTACAGACGGCACAGTTCGGTATTCCACAGCCCGTGGGTTTGGCGGTTTGGTTTCTGTCAGAAATCCGACAATAGCAAATGCTGCAGTTTCTGAACCGGCAAGTCTACATGAAGCTTTGCATTCTTCAGAGTGGAGGGAAGCTATGGATAATGAGTATTTTGCACTACTGAAGAATGATACTTGGGAGCTTGTGCCACCGAAGCATGGTATGAATCTGATCGACAGCCGATGGGTTTTCAAAATCAAAAGGAAATCTGATGGGTCCATTGACAGATTTAAAGCCCGTCTTGTTGCCAAAGGATTCAAGCAGCAGTATGGAGTTGATTACCTTGATACCTATGCTCCAGTTGTCAAACCGACAACTGTGCGAATTATTCTATCCTTGGCAATTTCCAGAGGGTGGAGTCTGCATCAGATCGATATCCAGAACGCCTTCCTTCATGGTTTCCTGGAAGAGGAAGTGTATATGCGGCAGCCTCCAGGCTATGAAGATCCCAATCAACCAAATCTGGTTTGTCGACTCAAAAAGGCTTTGTATGGCCTAAAACAGGCCCCAAGGGCTTGGCATTGGGGTTTAGAGCTTCGAAGGCTGATACATCTCTGTATATATTCAGTTATGGAGGAGTGACTATTTATATGTTCATTTATGTTGATGACATAATTATTGTGAGCTCTTCTTCTTCAGCGACGCAAAAACTTATTCGGCAGCTGGAAAGTGACTTTGCTGTCAAAGATCTTGGCAAACTGCAATACTTCTTGGGCATAGAGGTCAAGTCACAGAGTAATGGTGTTATATTGTCACAGCAAAGGTATGCTCTTGATCTCATCAAAAGAGCTAATTTGGAGAACTGTAATTCAATTTCAACTCCAATGGTTTCCACTGAGAAATTGTCAAAAGGTCAGGGACAACTGTTGCAAGAGAAAGAGCAGTTCCAGTACCGCAGTATTGTGGGTGGACTGCAATACCTGACAATTACTCGGCCTGACATTTCCTTTGCAGTCAATCGAGTATGTCAGTATATTCAGTCTCCAACAGATGCTCACTGGTCAGCGGTGAAGCGAGTTCTTCGTTACATCAAAGGAACATTGGATGTGGGGCTGAAAATTCAGAAGTCTCCGTCGACAATACTCAGTGCGTTTTCGGACGCCGACTGGGCCGGTTGTCCTGATGACCGGCGATCAACTAATGGGTTTGCAGTTTTCCTTGGGTCTAATTTGGTCTCCTGGAGCTCCCGCAAACAGGCAACGGTGTCACGATCGAGCACGGAAGCTGAGTACAAGGCTATAGCTAATGTCACTGCTGAAATAATCTGGATTCAGTCACTGCTTAAAGAACTGCATGTTGTTCAGAACAAATCTCCCTTGCTTTGGTGTGATAACCTTGGGGCAACATATCTCACTGCAAATCCAGTCTTCCACGCCCGTACTAAACACATTGAAGTTGACTTTCATTTTGTCCGAGAATTGGTGTCAAGGAAAGCTCTGGAAGTCAGGTTTATATCATCAAAAGATCAACTTGCAGATGTGTTTACTAAACCACTGTCCAGAGGACCTTTCAATCATATCTGCAGCAATCTGAACTTACTTTCACCAAGTTGAGATTGAGGGGGAGTGTTAAGAAATGTGTATTCAGAGGTGTGTATTTGTTCTGTGATCAGTATAGGGCCCTGCGTGGTTACCAAACTGATTGGTGAGTATCGTGGGTAGAGCGAGTGCATTGCCGATATGCGGTGAGTTAGTTGTTGAGTGAGTCCACACGTTCCCCTCTCTCCGAAAGTGTGGATCTGATGTTCTCATTATTATATATATGAAATGAGATCCCAGATGGATCTTGTGATTGCCAATCCAATTCTTCGTTAACCTCTTTTACATCCAAGTCGTGATCCATACAAAGCGGATCTAGAACTAGTCTTTACATGCATGTGTGCACGTTTTGGCTAGAGCCATGGAGTCGGTCAGTTTGCATGCTGAGTCAATTAGTACTAGTTAAGGTTGTCAGTTATGATCCAGGAGCGTTACAGGACTATGTGCTATTTACCCTCATGTACTCAGCTTAAAAAGGGAGCAGGGAATAAGAAATAAGATGAAGTCCGATCTCCTGACGCATCTCTAAGGAGTTTTGCCTTCTTTTTGTTGACCATACCGTCAGTGACACAACTTATTGACGTCTTTCACTTCTTCACCGTCAGTGACACACCTTACCGACGACTTTGACTTCTTCCTCAGCTCCAATTGTCTTTCGCCAATGGCGCAACTTGACGGCGACGGAGACTCTCATCAGAGCATACACACATGAGAACTTGGACACAACTACAAGGACTCACACACACATTACATCATGCACTGTCACATCTACATGCACGAGCACAATACGACTATGCGCACGTATGTAACACACCTACGTGCACGATCAAATAAATGACACATGCAACACACCTACTGTGCCAAATGACTCAAAATGCAATCGTGCACTAATACTCGTACACGGACTCAACTAAATTTCACCAAATAAAAAAATGAAGACTTCTTGTTGGATTTAAAGCAGCGCTGGCTCGTCCTCTGCACCCACTGGAGCAAGAAAAGCCACATCCTTCTTCGACTCGCGGCACTCCCTTGCAAAATGTCCGTAGAGCTGGCAGTTGTAGCAAGTACTTTCGCCTTGTCAAAGGCGCTCTTCTTCTTATCGAAGCCATAACTTTTCTTGGATCAGGCCTCCCACTTGCTCCTTGTCAATAGCAGGTGCTGATCCCCTGCACCTATAGCATGAGATGCCCATTGTTCTTCATGTGCCTTTAAGCAGCTGATCAACTCTTCGATTGTCATTGTCTTGAGGTCACCAAACTGCTCGATTGGGGAGACTACCAGTAGAAACTTGGCGGAAACTGCACGAAGAAATTTTCTTACCGCGTAGCTCTCCTCCATCTTGTCACCGAGCCCTCTGATTTTGTTGACAATTGTTTTCAACCGGATGGCGAAATCAACGATCGACTCTGACTCCGTCATACGCAGCACTTCAAACTCAGATTTGAGGGTCTGTACCTTAGCTTCCCTCACGCGCTCGGCTCCCATGTGCATGGTCTTCAACGCTTCCCACGCGTCTTTGGCTGTCTCTTTTTTAACCAACAGGAAGAGCATGTCTTCAGGAATACCTTGGTAGATGGCCGCTAACGCCATCTGGTCCTTACGTGTGTCAGCGCCGCCGAGCTCGATGGCGTCCCATACGCCTTGGGCCTTCATGAATACCTTCATCTTTATCACCCACGTCGCGTAGTTGCTCCTTGTGAGCACAGGATAGTGAAGCGCCACCGCGGAACTCTCCTTCGTCGGTGCGCTTGCTGATGCTGACGTCTCCAGGTCGATGATCTCCATTCTTCTCAGCATTATTTTGGGCATTCATCAGGCTCTGATACCAAATGTTAGCAAAAAAACTCACAAAATACAATATAAAGACACACTGACTCACGCGAGCATACAAAAGAAACCCAGAGAGGACCACATTGTTTCTTATTCCTTGCTCCCTTTTTAAACTGAGTACATGAGGGGTATAAATAGCACATAGTCATGTAACGCTCTTGGATCATAACTGACAACCTTAACTAGCACTAATTGACTCAGCATACAAACTGACCGACTACATGGCTCCAACCAAAATGTGCACACATGTATGTAATGACTAGTTTCATATCCGCTTTTTATGGATCAGGACTTAGATGCACTAATTACCTGACTCATGCAAAACTAAGTCAAGATGAAAACTAACAATACGTACTCGCTCTCGACATGGCTCTCCCGACGAGGCGCCTCCGCGTTCTCCTGCTTCTGCTCCTCGGCCTCGCGGCGGCCTTCAACTGCGGGTACGCGGCTCGTCCAGCCCCCGCTGTTCTCCAAAAACATCACGAGACCGCGGCCACTTACCGAGGGCGCCGCTGGGGTCCTCGCGTCGCCGGCGGCGGTCATCAGGTCTCCGGTAGCGCCACCATGCCCCTCGAGCACGCTGTCGAGCGTGAGGTCCAGGAGCACCTCAACGAGGACATGCGTCTGTCAGTAAGCCGCGGCAGTAGCAGTTCTTTTGGTGGCTCATCTGGCGGCAGCAGCTCCGGTTCAAATGGTGGTTCTTCTCGTGGCGGCGGCACCAACTCATATGGTGGATCCAGTTCCTATGGTGGTTCTCGCGGCGGCGGCTCCGGTTCCTATGGTGGTTCTCGCGGCGGCAGTGTGAGCACTGGTGGTTCAGCAAGGGATAACTTTGGCGAGGCTTCAGCTGAAGACAGCACGGCTCGCGTCGAAGAGAAGGCCGGGCCAAGCGCGGCAGCCGGGCTGAGGCCCAGGAAGCGTAGCACGAGATTCTACGGTCCAGAATGGATGCATACAGCGTAGCTCTAGGAGCTCCTCCGCCTGCGTGCGGATAAAGGGAGGGCTGGAAAACCTTGTAAGAACCAAGAAGTAAGACAACAAGTATCTGATTCCTCCTTCTGTGTTCTGCTGGTTTATCTTTCCCTCTTGTTCTTCTTCGTCTACTTCCTTCAAGCAAGCGATGCTAACATAATTGGTATCGAGACACCGATCTGGAACCCAAAAGATTCACCACGACCACTTCACCGCTTGCAAGAAACAGGATGCGATGGATCCCAATCTTCAGATCATCATGGAGGAACTGAAAGGCATTCGCGGCGACTTCTCCGGTCTCCAGTCATCCTTATCGCAGCGCATCGATGCTGTGGAGAAGACACTCGCGGATCGTTTCGGCGCCATGGAGGGTGCGGCCAAGGTGTTCGACGAATGGCAACCTCGCATCGAGGCCACCGTTGAAGACCTCCGCGTGGAGATAGGGGCAC
The DNA here is from genome assembly GCA_036346575.1 of Dendrocalamus sinicus. Taxonomy (NCBI): domain Eukaryota; kingdom Viridiplantae; phylum Streptophyta; class Magnoliopsida; order Poales; family Poaceae; genus Dendrocalamus; species Dendrocalamus sinicus. The sequence goes on along the minus strand of CM070654.1, from coordinate 30,362,298 downwards.
TTCGTAAGACGGTCCATCGAGTGGTGCTCGGTGGCAACCCAGCAACCGCGACGGGTATCTTATCCAGTCCGGTGACGGCCGCGGCAGCTTCATCAGCCGGTGACACGGCCGTCGGCCCAGGTGGGCACCGTGATGCACATCATCACCGGGAGACTGGGTTCCACACCCACCTCCCGGTCAAGGGTACGCATGATCTTCCCCCTCCTCCATTGGGTCGTTCTACTTCCTTGCCTGGGTTTGTGAATTTGGGGTCAGTCGGGATGGAGACGCGATCTGGGGGTGAACGTTCCAACTATGCTTTACATCAGTTGCCTAAAATGCATTTTCCGTCTTTTGATGGGGAAAATCCTAAGTTGTGGATCACCCGTTGTGAAGATTATTTCGACATGTATTCCGTGGATCCGTCCTTATGGATCAGGGTTGCGGGGATGCACATGTCTGGTGCGGCGGCGCGTTGGTTGCAGTCCGTTGAGACTCGCGTTCGCCGTCTCCTCAGGCGGACTTTTGTCGCTTGTTCTTTGGAGCGTTTTGGCGAGGATCAACATGAATTATTGATTCGCCAACTTTTCAGTATTCGTCAACAAGGTTCGGTGTCGGAGTATGTGGAGAAGTTTTCGGGTTTGGTCGATCAATTGATTGCTTATGGTCGTCAGACTGATCCACTTTATTATGCCATGCGTTTTGTGGATGGGCTGCGTGATGATATTAAGCATGCTGTTCATATGCATCGTCCTTCGACTCTGGATTCTGCTTGCGCTCTCGCTCTGTTACAGGAGGAGATGGCGGACCCATCCAAGCGTAAAGAACATCGCAAGCCGGAGTACTCGTGGAGTAACAGGCCGGTGCCGCGGAGTCCTCTGCCGCTGCCTCCGCCACCACGCCCAGACAAGATGGTCGAGTCGTCATCACCGAGGGAGGATCGGCGTGGTCGTCCTATCGACGATAAGCTGGCCACTCTCCGTGCTTATCGCCGAGCCCGCGGCCTGTGTGTTCGATGTGCCGAGAAATGGTCCCGGGATCATCGCTGCCCCGAGCATATTCAGCTACACGCCTTGCAGGAAGTTTGGGACCTCTGTCATCTGGAGGACGATCACACTGCCGCTGGTGAGCCAGTACCGGACGGCGATCCGCAATTGTTTATGACAATTTCAGTTTCGGCAGTTCAAGGGTCTATGGGCACCCGCACGATGAAGTTTCAGGGAACTATTCAGCACCGTTCAGTATTGATCCTCCTTGATTCGGCGATTCGCATTCTTTCATCGTTCGTCCGTCCGCTTCTTTCGGTGGTGTTCGATCTCTGTCCAAGGAAGCTTTGGTTCAGTATGGCGGATGGCAGCCGCGTGGTTTGCAATTCTCACTTGCGGCTGCGATTTGGTCGATGCAAGGCTACCGATTCACTTCCTCCTTGAAGATTTTTCCGTTATCCGTATTCGACATGATCGTAGGTATGGATTGGTCGATCGCTTTTAGCCCAATGAAGGTTCATTGGCGGGACCGATGGCTTCGTATTCGCACAACGATGGTCGGGCTCGATTGCACGGCATCGATGCGCAGCGATTACGATGGGGTCGATGGTGCGATTGTCCACACTTTCGTCATTATCACCGACGATTCCACTCGTTGCTTCCCGAAGTTCATGACCTTTACAGAGTTTGATTCGGTGTTTGCTACTCCTTCTCGCCATCGCCCCGCGTGATTGTGACCATACGATTCCTCTGCGCCCGCGCGCACCTGCTTTCAAGACGGCCCTATCGTTCTCCTCCTGCTGTCAAGGATGAGATCGAGCGGCAAGTCCAGCAGATGCTTCAGTCGGGTGTTATCCGCCCCAGCACCAGTCCATTTTCTTCGTCAGTCCTGCTCGTCAAGAAGAAGGATGGGACATTTCGGTTCTGCGTTGATTTCCGACATCCTAATGCCATTACGGTCAAGGCCAAGTACCCGGTGCCCATTATAGAGGAGTTGTTGGATGAATTAACCGGAGCTAGCTGGTTTTCTTGTTTGGATTTAACAATGGTTATCATCAGATTTTACTTCGCACTGGGGAGGAGCATAAGACAACATTTCAAACGCATACAGGTCATTACGAATTTCGTGTCATGGCCTTCGGTCTCTCGGGTGCCCCTGCCACATTTCTCAAAGCAATGAACACTACCCTTGCTCCACTTCTTCACAAGTGTGTTCGGTTTTCTTTGATGACATCTTAATTTATAGCCGCACCTTGAAGCGCACTTACAAGATCTTCGGGCGTATACACCTATTGCGCAAGGATAAGCTGGTTGATCAAGCGCTCTAAATGCGCTTTTGCTCGGCGGGAACTCAGTACTTGGGGCATATTGTGTCACCGCCGGCGTGGCTACGGATCCAATAAAGTGCAGGTCGTGCTTCAATGGCCGCAACCGACTACGATGAAAGAGTTGCGCGATTTCTTGGGCTTAGTGGGTACTACCGACGATTTGTGCGACATTTTGGTATTCTCTCTAAACCGTTGACGGAACTCTTGCGTAAAGGCTGTCTGTTTGTTTGGACTAGTCTACATCAGCAAGCCTTTGACGCTTTGAAATCGGCTCTTACCTCGGCTCCAGTTTTGGCATTACCGGATTTTCATCAGGTTTTTGTGATTGAGACTGATGCTAGTGGCATCGGCATTGGCGCAGTGTTGATGCAGGCAGGTCATCCTCTGGCATTTTTGAGTAAGGCCTTAGGCCCGCGTTCCTTGGGACTTTCTACATATGAGAAAGAATACATGGCCATCTTGTTAGCAGTTGATCATTGGAGAAGTTATTTGCAGCTAGCGGAGTTTCATATCTTGACGGATCAAAAGAGTCTGGTGCAACTTCAGGAGCAACGGTTACATACACCATGGCAGCAAAAAGTGTTCACAAAGTTGCTGGGCTTACAATATAAGATTATTTACCGCAAAGGATCGGACAATCGGGTTGCCGATGCCCTGTCTCGCTGCCCGCCTTCTGACAGTCTGTGTGCTGCCATTTCTATTGCCACACCGACTTGGGCTCAACAGATCATGGATTCTTATCAGTCGGATGCTTTTTCTCAACAATTACTTACTAAGCTAGCAGTTGAGCCCACTGCGGTTCCTCATTTTACCTTGCAAGATGGGTTGCTTCGTTACAAGGGTCGCCTTTGGGTGGGCGATGTTCCATCCTTGCATCGTCAGCTGCTATCAGCTCTTCACTCTAGTCCGGTTGGGGGTCATTCTGGTTTCCCGGTTACATTTCGCCGTCTCAAGCAATTATTCGCATGGAAAGGAATGAAGGGCATTGTTAAATCGTTCGTCTCAGCTTGTCGCATTTGTCAGCAGGCAAAGCCGGATCGTGCTCGTCTTCCTGGATTACTTCAACCGTTGGAGGTACCTGACAGGGCTTGGAAGGTTATCTCCATGGATTTCGTGGAGGGTTTACCGTTGTCCGGACGTCTCAATTGCATCTTGGTCGTCGTGGACACTTTTTCCAAGTATGCACATTTCGTGGGGCTGCGTCATCCTTTTACGGCGCTGACGGTGGCTTCGGTTTTCATGCAGCATATTTACCGCCTTCACGGTTTACCTTCTGCCATTGTGTCGGACAGAGATCGTGTTTTCACCAGTCAGTTGTGGTCCCATTTGTTTAAACTGTCTCATGTGCAGTTGAGGATGAGCTCGGCGTATCATCCACAGTCGGATGGCCAAACTGAACGAGTTAATCAGTGTTTGGAAACCTTCCTTCGCTGTTACGTTCACGCATGCCCCAGTAAGTGGAGCGCCTGGTTGCATTTGGCTGAATACTGGTACAATTGTAGCCCTCATTCCGCCCTTGGCCGTTCTCCTTTTGAGGTCCTGTATGGATACGCCCCTTCCCACTTTTGCATCTCTGAACTTTTGCATCTCTGAATCGGATGTTGCTCCGGTGGCCGATCTGCAGTCCTGGTTGGATGAACGTCAATTGATGACTGATCTTATCCGTCAACATTTGGTGCGCGCCAAGGAGCGCATGGTTAAACATGCCAACCAGAAGCGTTCCGAGCGGCAGTTCACGGTTGGGGACTGGGTTTATGTGAAGTTCCAACCTTATGTCCGCTCTCACTGGCGCGCGTGCAAATCGAAGCTGGCCTTCGATTCTTGGCCCTTATCGGATTGTTTCACGTATCGGCAACGTCGCTTATCGGTTAGCTTTGCCTGCTTCTTCTTTGGTACATCCGGTATTTCACGTTTCTCAGCTGAAACAGGCCGTCGGCAATCCACAAGAGGTGTCCCAGGTGCTTCCGGACGATACGGTGCAATGGAGTGTCCCAACACGGATCCTGCAACGGCGCTCGGTGGTCCGAGGTACTACTACTATTCTTCAGGGCTTGGTACAATGGTCGAATATGCCTGTTTCTTTGGCGACGTGGGAAGACTTGTTACCTCTCCAACAGCGTTTTCCTCGAGCTGCTGTTTGGGGGCAAACAGCTTTTGAAGATGGGGGGATGTGAGCACTGGTGGTTCAGCAAGGGATAACTTTGGCGAGGCTTCAGCTGAAGACAGCACGGCTCGCGTCGAAGAGAAGGCCGGGCCAAGCGCGGCAGCCGGGCTGAGGCCCAGGAAGCGTAGCACGAGATTCTACGGTCCAGAATGGATGCATACAGCGTAGCTCTAGGAGCTCCTCCGCCTGCGTGCGGATAAAGGGAGGGCTGGAAAACCTTGTAAGAACCAAGAAGTAAGACAACAAGTATCTGATTCCTCCTTCTGTGTTCTGCTGGTTTATCTTTCCCTCTTGTTCTTCTTCGTCTACTTCCCTTCAAGCAACTGATGCTAACAGGCAGCTCCGGAGGCGGTTCTCTTGGGAGCAGCAGCTCCGGTTACAACAGAGGCTTTGGAAGCGTCCCGTACTACTACGATTACGACAGCAGCAGCTCCGCTGGTGGCCGCGTAGGCGTTTGGATGGTGGGAGTCGCTGCCTCGGTTCTTGCCGCTGCCTGGCTCCTGTAGGAATGTAGGAGAGGATCGGAGCTAGCTAGGCAGGGTGTGTATGACCCAGGCCACGCTTGTGGTGCCGAGTGATCACCTTACTTAGGTTTGCCATGCTCACGGGCAGCTAGTGTACTTGTGACTTGAGATTTTAGCTTGGTTGTGCGTGGCTTGGTAGATCATACCGTTAGTGTTCTTCTTTTAATTGTCTACTGATTGCTGATCAATAAATTCTGTGTGCAACACGAAAAGCAATTGCGGTGTTTTAAAACTGGAGAACGAACCGTGTGTGTGCAATTTGGTTACAACGATGAATCAAATTTCTGCTCCGTTGTCTGATGGGACCCGATACATACACGATATACGTTTAATAAAACTGATCTACTGTTAGGGGAAAAATCCTATAAAACCAGATCTATCGCCGTATCAAGTTAGACCCCCCTCTAAACCATGACATGCGACAGCACAAATCTTAAAGCATCCACTCATTAACCCGTCTTCTTCCTTGTCCAAGGTGGGGTTAAAAGCATCTACTAATCCCTAATCCAGTACATCTCATGATGATTACATGAGCACCACGGCGGACTGGCGGAGGTATGTCAGGACATGCTGCGGCATGGCTGCGTACCAACGAGTTGCTTCAGGATCTAGCCGGCGAGCTTTGAAGATGCCGCAACGCAGACTTCACGTACGATATCTACCCCACGAAAATTGCCATCTGCTCTCTTTTCCATATGGCACATCTGGAGATTGATTCAAAATAAATTAATCCCCTGTCGGACGTTGTTCAATCAACCAATAGCGTTGGAGCACTTTGTTCCACTTGATCACAGTCGAACTCGTTGCTGTCATATATCCTCAGTTCCTCACATTACATGGATTAGGGACCAACGTCACCAATTGCTTTAATTTGCTTGTTCACGCGTCAGGACTCACGAGCCGAGCTTGACGAAGGCATCGATCCTTCTCCTTGATGCATATAGAAGCCGTAATGCGTGTGTTGGAGACGAACAGACGGCGGGGACGGGAAGAGTTTGCATCCTGACTGAGGACACGGGGAAGGAGGGAGAGATTAATGCGTTGATAGAGGAAGTTAATGGAAGTGGGTTCTTTAAAATTTGTGCTGCAACATGTTATGGGTTGGATTCTTTTGTGCTATGTTCCTGTTTATTTTAGCTTTTTCATGGCTTAAAAGCTAAAAGTCAAAGACTAAACAAATATATGGCTTTTTAATCAAGTTTTTAAAAAATCATAAGCCACCCTATAACTATAAGCCAAAAATCAGCCAGGGGTGCTTATTTTGTCTTTTGTAGGATAGAAATACCCTTTTGCCACTAACCTTTATTGAAATTACCTGCAAATACCATCGGTATATAAGTCAATCCTTCTTCAGTTTTTCTCCTCAATTCTTCCCATTCTCCAACCCAAGGCTGCGCCTCCTCTCTCACGACACACAAGGGTTTGGCTCGGCGGCGGCGGCCCCATCTCCTAACACCACCGTCTTCCTCCCCCATCTCTCTGTCCTTTGCAGTCGTCCTCCCCACGCCCGTCACCACCGTCCTCCCTCAAGAAGGCCGCCGCCTCCCTGCCCCCAGCTCAACGTGGATGCCTTGCTAGGGTTTCGTGTGGCGGCTTCCGTTAGTGAGTACATCTCCCCCAACCGCCGTCCTCCTCTACCGACGCCATCATGGCCTCCACCCGCCGCCATGACCTCTGGCCCTAGCGCTGCTATTTAGATCTGGCTTCGGTGACCAAGTGGAGCCACCGCCCCAGCGACAATGAAGCCGCCGCCGTCCACACCACCGACGACCTCAACACAATCTTGTTCGATTTTTGTGAATGCTTGTGTGTGTGACTTCCGGTTCAATTTCTCTATGTTCAGATCAACATGAGTGCTAACAGTACCAAAAAATGACTATTGTTCTTCTCAAATTGTTATTAATTGGTTGTTAATTTATCCAGATTTTAGAGCTCCAAATGGTTGATGCTAATGGGTCGATAATTGATTCAGATTTGAGATCTTTGTATGATATCTCCGTTTGACTAGAGTACCACCTAAAATCGCTGGTTGAATTCTTGTGCTCACAAGAAGTTTGTTTGAGACATTAAAATTAAATACCAACCAATTGATGTGTTGATGACTAGCTAAAAACAATAATTTGGAGTCCTCTTTTTTTTGTTCAAGGAAAGCAGGACCAGCTTTGCAACTGGTTTGTTGTGCTATACAATGCTTAATTAAGCTTGCTACAAGATGACAGAGATCAGACTTGTTGTCAACCAACATAACAGGGGTATTTTTAAACTTTCTAGTACACCATCCAACCTATCAAAAAGTCAGGATGCCAAATAGCCTAGCCTGAATTAAAAGCTAACTGTTTTTAAGCTGCTTAAGCCAAAAAGCTGGCTTTAAGCTATAAGCCAAAAAGTCTAAACTCAAAAGGCTTGGCTTATATTTTTTTTAATTCTGTCTATTCGTGAAAGATGGTACTTAGAGGGAAACATCCGTATGAGATTTTGGCTAATATAGCTGAACTCGGTAGAGTGTCTACTATAATTTATCTATAGACCTCGTCTTAAAAAAATGTATCGTTTAAAAGTACTAGTTAATATAGTAGGAAGTGATGAGTCCAAACCAAAGAAAAAGGAAAGCGGTACTGGTCTTAAAGGATTTTCTTTCTCTACTATTACGTGATTGTTGGCCACGTGTATTGACGTACCAGCACATGCATCCTAACAAGCAGTCGTGTTTCGTGATGATTTATGTAAAGCATGGCTACGTCGTCCGACGGGATCTCTCTGTATCCTCCTTGTTCTCGTCGCCTTTGCCACTGGCCGGCGCCGAGTTCCATCTCTTCTCGGAGAAGACGCAACGGCCATGGACCAACTTCGCGCGGATCACAATGTCCATCCTCGTGTCGGCGGCGGCGGGGCCACGCCATTCGGGCGTGCTACGGAACAGGGCGTGCAGGAGGCGGACTCCAATGATACGGCGCGTGCCAGTTCACGGCTCGGCGGCAGCGACGGAGGAGGAGGAGGCGGCGGTTTTCGTGGGGGAGGTGGAGGCATTGGCGGTGGAGGTTTCGGCGGCGACGGCCGATTCGGAGGTTAGTTCGAGGCTGGAACGCGCAATGTTCATCTTGGGAGCCCCCGTAGTCTTTGCCGCGACGTTTGGCGCTGTCTTATGCGTTCTTCGTTCGGAAGATCATAACACTGGTCCTAACTCACAGCCTTGATCATTTGCTATGGACTTATGGTCACTCACGTTTTCTCTGGCCGCCCTAATGCGCCGCTGTCCACGCGGCGTTCAATTGCACATCATGGATAGCAAAACACAGAAACATATATTGCCAATTTAAAAGAAAATTACACATTTATCTGGTTAAATTTAGATCTGCGTATAATTTCTCACGTATGTGTGCCAGAAACTTCGTGCCCTTTTGGACACTATTTTGCCAAGAATGAGACAATAAAGGGGAAGGTGTAGAGGAACAAGAGCAAAATACCGTAGTTATTTTGTTAATCCGTCGGGGTATCTCCAATTTAAAATAAAATCTTAAAAGAATTAGTTTATTTATCATTGCATAGGGCTCAAACACCAATATGCTTGCACGCATGTGAGCTGTGTATACCTAGCAAATTTTGTTTAGAGGTGCCAATATGGACTCATAGTACTTTGTAAGACTGTCAAATTGGGCATTAGACCCGCTCATTTCGACTTGAACTTCTTATTTATTTTTCACTATTCTTAAATTTCATCATTTTCTGACCTTTTGGCTTTTTTGAGTTTTTTCTGCCGGTTCTTTTTTATCGTATTCGTTTGCATTGTCTATGATAGAGATACCAACACGAATAGTGCATACGGTCTTAATCTTGAGAAGTCGTTTAAAAAATTCGTTTTAAAAACCATCTTATTTGAACATTTGGCTTTTGATTTCTAGAGAAAGTAAAAGCAAAAAAAGGATTGTGTTTTTTATTTCTAGAGAAAGCAAAAGCAAAAGCAAAAAAGATCTACCCATAGTCGAGTACTGAAAAGAGTCGAACAAGCATCGGGGTGAAATTCAATGGGCCAATTTCAACAGTTGGGCGTCACAAAAGAAAAACGACATCGTTAATTGGTTATGCATGCGATCACTGTTTAGACAGTTAAGCATCGGGGTACAGTGAAGATCCACTCAACCCCTATTGGTAACCCAAAACAACATACAACGTAGTTCGATAATATTCAATTAGTCTTACCAAACTGTGTCAAGAAGTTAAGCCAAAATTTTCGCTTCTTTTTAGAGGAAAAAATATCTTAATGGTCAGAAGAAAGTATGGTTAATCTGCCTCTAGAATGGGAAAGGGAAAAACATGGAACCACTACGCTCTCGTTCCCTGAAGACAGGCCCATCCACCCATTTCAGATACTGATACGTTGTCCAAGTACCTGGAGTAAACTTCTTCGACCTTCGGAACCTGTATTAGGTGAGACACAACTGAGATGATACTGAAAGAAGCATCAGAATTAAGAAAACAAAACTCTGAATGACATGTTAAATTTGGAAAATAGAGTCAGTTTCCTTTACCTGCTCACTTAATATCCCTGAAACAGCAACTATTCCACCACGTTTTGCATAACCAACTATGTCATCAACCAGCTCCAGCAATGGATTCAGGAGTATATTTGCTGCAACAATGTCGTATGTTCCTCTTGAGGACTTAAGGTTACTGGTGCGTTTGTTCTCTTCTGATTTGTCAATGCTACTTGGGAAGCATGAGGGCTGAGCATCCGTTGGCACCAAGTAAACGACCATTTTGTTGGAATCTATACCATTCAGCAACATGTTCTCACAAGCAGAGGTTACAGCTTGAGGGTCTATGTCTATCCCAGTGGATAGAGCAGCACCCATCTGCATTCATAAGCCAACAATGAGTACGTGAAATAGGGTAACACTGCCTTCTTTTCATGACACTTGTCGGCAGTAAACAATAAGAACACGAAGACATGACACCTTCAGAGCTGCAATACCCAAAACTCCAGTGCCTGTTCCATAGTCCAAGACATGTTCACCCCCTTTAATAACTTCTCGTAGAAGTAGAAGGCACAACTTAGTTGTGGGATGCTCCCCGGTCCCAAAAGCCAAACCTGGATTGATGATTATATTTGTAGCCTGTGGATCCTGTGAATGGAAAAAGATGAACGTGATACATGAAGTAATTCTCAGTTCAACTAGATTATCAGTTGTAGGTAAATGACCTCAAGCTACCTCCTCAAGATTCGTTTTGTAAAGAAATTAAAAGGAAATAGCATGATGTATTCAGACATACAGGGGCAGTTCTCCATTTAGGTATAACCCAAAGGCCATCAATGACTTTAGTTGACTCGTACATTTCCTGCAGACATAACATAACAGTAATCTCTTCAAGTATCTGCCAAGTAAAATTAAGTGTATCTTATGAGAAGACTAAACGAAATGGGCCTGATAAAAGGTAAGCCTTCATCAGTAGTCAGTACAATTACAACTATACATATAGTTATGAGAGATTGAGAGTTAAATGTGTGTTATTTCACAATGGAAATACATGCACTGAAAAGGATATAATCATATTAAGTTAGATCATTTTGTGAATTTGCGCTATGGCACAGATTTTTCTTCCCCAAATACCAATCCATTTTTTAAGGACTAATGTCTAAGTAGTTTTTTTCTCTGCGTGCAGTAAAGTGGGTTTTTTGCATGCGTGCGTGAGAATTTGAGGCCAAAGAACATTAGACTTCACAGATCATGTACATACAAATTGTACAACTTCCTAGGTCCTAAGTCCTAACCTGCACAGCTGCCACCCAATCGCACTGCTTTCCTACCGATGTTTCATACACTGGGCTGTAGTCCAAACCAGCTGAGCTTGCAGCATTTGAAACGCTCGAGCACACGTCTTCCCCATCTGCATATATGGAGGTTATGCAGATCTGCAGAACATATGATTACACACATAAATATTTGACAAATCCTGTACCTCATATGTAGCAACTAAGACAGGAACAATAGGCCCAAAAGGTCGAATTAAGATCAGTAAAGTCCATTACCGGTCCTTAAACTTTTTATGCTGTGTATCCCGGTCCATAAACAAGTATGTCATCCCGGTTAAACTTTCAAAGTGTGGTAATTTCTTTTGAAAGTCTATGGACCGGATTAGCCATAGATATTGCCACACTTTGAAAGTTTAAGGACCGGGATGACATACTTTAAAAGTTTATGGACATGAACAGCATAAAAGTTTCTGACTTTACTCCCAGATCAATTACAGACATACATCTGGGAGTCGAGTAGATACGACAATTACAATAATGCACAAAAGAAGAAACTCACTTCATCAAGATTTGCAGCGTCGGCAATGTCATCCACGGTGACGGAGCTAGCACCAAAGCACAAGAGAGCCTCGGAGAGCACCTCCTGGTTCGCGACGAAAATTTTAGGGGAAACTCTTGTAGAAACTACTCGATTTGTGAAGAGCATGGAGCAATAGGTGAAGGCATCAAACTGGCCAAGAACGGCTGAATGGGCGAAAAGAGGGTGAGAGGGATACTGACAGCGTCCTCTTTGCGGCAGCGGATGCGGACGGAGAGGTAAGGCGAGGACAAGTCGGAGCCGCCGGCGGCGGAGCTGGAAGGCGCCCCATCATCAACGTCAACCGCGCGGGCGCAGAAGCTCATGCCTCGCCGCGCGCCGCTCGCTGCTCTTGCAGCCGGGGAGCCCTCGCCGACGCGGAACGGCGAGGTGCGAGCGGAGAGCAGGAGGAGGAGAGGCGAGAGGAAACCGCTGCCGCCGCCGCCGCCGCTGCTGATGGTGTAAGGCGAGCAAGGTAATAGGGTTTGGGGCGAGGAGAGGAGGCGGCGGAGAGGGGCTCGGCCGGGGCGCACCAGCGGCAGCATCTCGGCGGCAGACGCGGCACCACTCGCGTGCCGCTCACCAGCGCCGAAACGGACGGTTCAGTGCGGAGCGTGCGGGGAGCGCGAGTTCGGAATATACGTGCCTTTTGTTTTCTCCGTTTTCTTGTGCTTTTCAAGTGTTTTGGGCTTCAACGTGTTCTTTCAGCGGCTGCAGTGCAGTTAGGGCCTATTTGGTTGCCTGTATAAACTGATGTAGCTATATGAGCGTGGTCAAATTGAGTAGAGAAGATCCTCAGCCGCGTTTCTCCTCAGCCTGGCTCCAGTTGATTTTTTGCATCCGCTCGTGCAGGCTCTCACCCCGATGCAGACAATCAAACACCATCTCCCTGCATGTGCCGGTGCGAGCCACCCCGATGCAGGCAACCAAACAGCCCTTAATCGCTACTCGGCACCCTTTTCCGTCTCTTGAGCCGCATGCCCGTTTTTACCAACTATATAGGTCACGACTTCTTTTCAATAAATAAATAAAATAATTCATTTGTTACTGTTTCAAAACAGCTTATTAGTATAGCCTTTTTGAAATGGCTTATTATCATTTAGTTCGTTCGTATAACGCTCGTATTAAGTTTAAAAGCCATTAATTACAACTATAAATCATAGCTAAAAAGAACACACCCATAATCCCCTTCTTTTCCTAGCTTTATAAGGGCAATTTGAATCTTTTTGTGAGTTTTGTTTATGATGCGTCCACGGGTCAAAAACTATGTTGTTTTGAATATTGACACGGTCTTAGAAACACAACTTTAAACACCTTTTATTATAATATATTACAAAACCCAATAAAATTATAATATTATAAAATATTTTTAAACGAATCTTTAAATATGATTTTTTATGTATTTAAGATGCCGTCAACTAAAGTTTTAAAATTTTTGCTGTACTTATTTCAAAACCACATGTTTTTCAACCAGAAGTAGTACAAGCTTGTATAAAACCGTGATTCGGTTGTAGAAGCTAGACTAAGCATACGTTAGGTTAGAGTGGACCATGACTTAATTAATGCACAATAAACTCGATATACATACACCAAATTGGCCTATGAACGTGAACAAACCATTATATTTTGATACATGAGTACATGACCACCTAAGCGCTAAGCTTTGGGCAAATACGGGTCTCTCTTGTTTGATCTTCAGCTTTTAATTTCTAGCTTCTAGATTTTTAACTTGTCTTTTTCTAGCTTTTTGATTTTTTAGGCTTTTTGCTTTCTCTTTTTTCGTATTTATTTGCATTATCTGTGATGGGATAATTTGTTTTTCTTTTAAAATTTAATTATGTTGAAAAAGCTACCGACAGCTACAGTACAAAAAACCTCAAATAGTGAAAAAAGTCAAAAGCCACAAATTTAAACCCAAATGAGCACATCCGGATCTATTAGAAACTACTACAACTAAGCCCGGTCGTAATACTAAATCCGCCCCAGAGGTGATTTCCCCTAAAATTCTCTTGAAACATGTTTTAGCAAATTTTATTTAGAAAATCCACATTCCACACGGCCCCTAGATTAAGGATAGATTAAGGATCACGTTTGAAATGGGGTGATAGAAAACAGAGGAATGTAAAAAAATACAAGAAAAGCATGAGAATGCAATGACAAAAACAAAGAATTGAAAACACAGAAAAAATGTACAAAGAGGCGTTTGGCATGCGACTGACCGGCCCTTGGTTGGTCATTGCTTGACCGGTCGACAAATTGACTGGCCCTTGGTTGATGATGTGTGAAATGTAAAACCCATTATTATATGGGTTACCGGATTTTCCTAATTGCAAGTGATTGTATCTACTAAGTGTTACTGGTGTTAGAGTTTGGTGTGAGGTGGAAGCCCCACTATAAAAGGTCTTGTGTGTTAAGAGAGAAGATTTGAGAGATAGGATTATGGTTTCCTTGTGAGGAGTCTTATGTATGTGCTCTAGACTTAGAGATCTAACATCCTAAGAGAGTTGTTGTAAAACATTCCTCTCAAAGTGAAATGAATATCTAAAGTTTATCGAAGTGAGTTATGCCATGGATCCTTGTGTTTTGATTTGATTGGATTTCTTGTTTGGTCTTCTCTCTTCTTGATCTTTCCTATTGCCAAGGATGTATTAGATGTGGAGATATCTTTTGGGGATCAGATCTCATCCATCTAAGCATCTTTTAGGAAAAGTTCTTGAATTTGCTTGGTTTTCCTCAAGAGATGTAATTTTGGGGTCTTACTCTTGTGAGTGATTTGACTTGAATTCATGTTGTAATCTAACTTGTTATGATATGGAAGAACTCATCTAAGGTCATCTAGGACACACAAGGAAGAATTGATCAAGGTTTCTCTCTTTTGCCTAATTCTAGTATAACTCTCTTTATTTTAAATAAAGATTAAAACTTTAGCAATAATCTTCATGATCTATGATTGGAATATGTTCCTGATATTGTAGGAAGTGTTTGTGACGAGTTTCACTGTATTTGGATCAACAGTTTAAGAATTAGTTTATTTCTTGGATCATATACAGTGTTACCTACATTGTTTCTTGGCGAGCAGTCCTGTGAGTGATTTTTGGTTCATGTTTTTTGTGTTCCCTAGAGTTTATTTTTCTTCTGCATATTGTTAATGATACTGAGAGAGATTTTTTAAAAAAAAATCATTCACCCATCTGCCTCGTCATATCGGATCCTACGTAAAGATGGCAATGGGTACCCATAACCCGAAACCCGATGGGTAATTACCCCATTAGGGTACATATATGGGTTAAAATGTCTACCCATGGGTCTACTAATGGAGAAAAATAGGACCCAATGGGTACGCGGGTGTGGGTATGGTTTGACACTACCCATACCCATTACCCAATGGATACCCCGAGTATTTATGAGTCATCTATTTGTAGCCCAGCCCACACAACAAATAATTATATTTGGCCCAATAGATGTAAACTAAAACCCTAACCCTATTCCCAGACACGCTGACCCAATTCCCATTTCACGCCTCCAAGTCGTTCGGGCTTCGCGCCTCCAGCCGCCGCCACCCTCCAAGCCGCTCGACGCCACGCCTTCTTGCTGCTCGACGCCGCCTCCAAGCCATCCTCGCCACCTCTCGCAAGCCAAGCCGTTACCCATTCGCAAGCCGCTGTCGCCCATCCGCCAAGCCGACGCCATGGCGCACTCTCCGGCCGATTTAACGACGATCGGCCTGAAGCTTCTCGCCTCCTTTAACCCTTGTTTCCATTGCAGAAGCTTAATAATATGCTATTGCCTATTGGCCACCGTCCATTGGCCTTTTGATGTACCGATTATTGAAGTAGTGAAGTGAATGAAGTCATATAACTCCGATGGTTGTATTCGGAATGGTTTATGCACTATTATGTTGGATTGGATTATGTACTATTATGTTGGATTGGATTATGTACTATTATGTTGGATTGATTATGCACTATTATGTTGGATTGGGTTATGCATTGGTATGCTTATGCACTCTTTAATTTAAATGATGATCTTGTTGTTTAGGTGATTTGATCCTTAATCTTGTATATCATGTCTCGGGTATGGGTCACCCGCCGGGTTTATTTCACCCGCGCGGGTATGGGTTTGGGGAAATGTTGTACCACTTTGTGTTATTGGGTCCTCCAGAGGGGATGTTTTTGCTTAATGGAGGTGGGTTTGGGGTGGTGAAACCCAATGGGTATAGACCCATTGCCATCTTTAATCCTACGTGTAGACATTTCATACGTGACGTCAAAGAGTGGGATGGTCAAAGTTGGTGGCAAATGTACATAGAGGAACTGTCCGCAGCAGATGGTCAAACTGTCGAAGATACAGAACCGGACGTCCCGGTGAATTTTTCAACAGTCAATCCGAAAGTTCCATTTTCCTAATTACAGCAGGAATTGGCCTGTTTATGTGAAATCCCTGCGTTCTAAACGGAAACTTAATCCCTGACTAGTGCATTCCAAACGGGAACTTAATCCATTGACTCGTGCAGTCATATAGCTCGAGCTAAGTGAGTGCGGCGCATCTCTACGGCAACGGAAGCATAAAACCCAAAGGGCAGCAATTACACCGTCTGAAATAAATAGAGCTGCCGAGTAAAAATCAGTTCAAATTAGACAGCACGTAGAATTACCGCTGCATGCGCAGCACCACCAATATTGAAGATTGAACCAGATACTACTTACTACTCAATTCCATCCATGCATTTTAACCAATGAACCAGGTACACATCGCAAGATTTACGAGCAAATTAAACAAGTCACGGTTAAGAAAAAAGCTAGTTTGTCTCTCTTTTTTTCTACACTGAACGCTTTATGTACAAGCAAGCTTTCACCAGAGGTCGATCCCTTAAGACCATGATATTAGCAGTGATTGATCAAGTTGATAGTGAAGGAGATCTCTGGCGCTACAAATTTCGACCTATCCTTGAGCTTTTAGAGAATATACCAATTCCTGGAGGGGATAGGAAAACAAAGCAGTATGATTAGAAAGAGGCAATAGTGAAATAAACAGCTAGACAGTCATTTACAAATTGATAATTACCAGATCCCCTTGACCAGAGGCAAGCAAAGGGTACAGCTCTGAAAGATATTTCTCTTCCTTCAATCTTTCTAGGCCGTCAAATCGATCCAATTTTGTCTCATCTGTACTGGTGTCCTTGCTTGCAAAGCATCTATTTCTGGGGCTCTTCCTAATGTATATCTCGACTTCTTTGGCTTGCCGAGATAACTGAAGAGCAACGAACTGAAAAGATGCAGAAGCAGAGTCTTGCTTATCCAACTTGAGCGAAATAAAACTAAAATTGCTTATAACCGACAAGTTTATAGAAGCAAGTGATTAGTGATCACCTGGCAAAGAAAGTGAACAGATAGTGTCGGTTGGCAACTGATATAGGACTTTTCCAATCTAGGCATACTTTGTCCATCAAGTGGAAGTAGAACAAGATACAAGTTCAACTGCAAAACAGAGACAAATAATTCAGCAAAACTAACGGATACAATAAAATGAACTTCTTGTTCAAGTTCTACTAGCCCAGGGTAGCCTACACAAGTACATGCATGTGCTGATGTGCACATTGCCTGCGCAACACTACAGCACAGCGACACACACAACAGAGGGATGCATCTGACGTGCAAACAAACCAGAAATGCCATCAGAGGCACACATAAGATAACCTTTCCGACCAGCCTTTTAGTCTGTTTATGGTATTATGAATCTTCCAAAGCACAACTAGGAAAAATAGCAACTGTACATCTAAATACTATTGTGTGTGATGTACTGTTTTTACCTTACTATCAGATTCATCAGTATTGCGGAGATGGTCCACCAACTTGGCAACACGCCCACCCTTCACCATCCTTCCACTGGAGCCACCAGCATTGCCATGTCGAGTTTGACTGCGGGTGCCATTTTTTCCCCAGGCAAGCATCTCTCCCCGCAATGGAGAAGTAGTCAAGATATCTCTGCCACCTCCTAAATCATCATTATCCTCAAAGCTACTATCGATACTGCCAATGGTCTTAACAGGGGATGACCGTGGCACGGGCCACCTCCGAGCTCTTTTCTGCCTTACATCTGGGGAACGATCATCAACAGAAGATGACTCTTTGCTACCTTCATTGCCATTTTCTTCTCTATCATCATCATCCAAGTCATTTGGGACAATATCAGGAGAACTAGTTCGTCCTCTCCTTGCCTGTATATTCCCCTGAGACTTTCTTGAAGAAGCTGAACCTGCTGCCCTTGCGATGGAACGCTTCTTTCCAAGTGCTTCTGTTTGTCTTCGAGATGTTTCGGCAATGGATGCTTGTATCTTCCATGAGAAATGAAGCTAATGTCAATAACAATATGAAGACAACAAATACCAAATGAGCAGGGGAAATAATTTCCCTCCAGACATTAAATGCATGGATGATTGACAGCCAGATAAAACCACCTTTTTGTTGCGAGTCCTCTCCTCTTCACTGAAAGCAAGTTCCTGTAGTATCAGACAAATTAGAATCACCGGCACCAGTACTACAATGAAAGCTAAATAAAGAAAACAACTAAGTATGACAACTGCAGAACTTATGCATCACCTCTTCCTCGTACTTATCAATATCTGGATACAAAGCCAAAATTAAAGCATCATAATTAGGATCATCCCTCAAGGAACGTCTACTTGCACAATGAGTGCGGCAAGCTGGGCATTCATTATTTCTGCAAAAAAACACAGCATCACTTAGATTATCATAGAAAGAAAATGCATTTTTGGATTTTGAAACCACAATCAAGTTGGATCTCCACTTTTTTGAAAATGACACTGAGACAAGACATTTTAGACACATAATAGAAGGGATCATACCCAAGCCGCATGGATTTATCTATGCAGTCCCTGCAAAAACGGTGCAAACACTCCATAACAGTCCTTGTCTTCCGGATAATGCCTGCAAAATAGGACCATAAGACAAGCAGATGGTCAGATATGCACAGTTCGCGCAGAGATGCTAGTACTTACAGTTTCACATTGAAAAGCTTGCTCAACCTAGCTTCCTAACATAAGCTAGCTAGTCACACTCATACAAACTGTTGTGAAGTGTGAAGATCATAAACTTTGTCATGTGACTTTTTGAATGGAAAAAACAGTTATGTATTCCTTACACATCTCCTTATTTATCAGAGGGCAGTCACCATATGCATACTTGAATAACAGAAACATGTGGACCATTGAAATTGCTAGTTTAAACTTTTGTAGTAAATAGTAATTAAAAAAACCCTGACATCTACATAACAACATCATCCAACTCCAATTACAAGTAACACTGTCAAGAAAGAAACTATACAAAGTAAAGAGAATTTTTATCTCTGAATCTGAAAGCAACTTGACAAAGAATATCCTTACCTAAGCATATAGGGCATTGCACTTCCTTCCGTATATCCATTAATTTCACTAGTATAAACCTGTATGAGAAAACAATATTTAGGTACCAGTTTCAGGCTTTTGAGTAAACATCAAGATCAAATCTTTCATTATCCATTATCATATAAATTACTGATCTACAATTTATGGAACAGATAGAAGTGCACTACAACTACAAGATTAGTTTCTTTTTAGAAAACAAATCATAGCTACGATATAAAGAAGGTAATGTTCACAGTAAAATTATAGGACACAACAACAACAAAATTGAAATTATTAGCACCTGGGCAGTAATTGAACACTGCAAAGGGTTCTTAATTCTTAACCGAAAGCTTGTCAACTCATATTTGACAGACGGAAGAATAAAATGAACACTTGTACATTTATAGTGGCTGAAAAGTTGACTGGATTCAATTAAACAGCTGAGAGATCTAAGGTGTACCAACAATGTCCAGGACACACCAATAGGAGGTCTAAAAAAACTGTGCCTACATAATTATCTGGACCAAATCTGACAATCTGTGTGCCCCAATCAAACAATAGAGCTTCTCTAATGAGTAATATGGTTTCCTAATTGGAAACTGCACAGATCCTACAGCAATTGAGGGGCTGATTTGCACCTAGCAACTAATATTCACTGCAGGACACACACATAAACAATACAAAAGGGAAAAAGGAAAAGAAAAGAACTCGGATCTACTATGCAGTAATCCTTACGAATTTCGGTAGCTGAGGGAAGACTCACATAGACAGCTGATGGAAGGGAAATCATATGCTATGTCCCAAGAACAAGAAAAGCATGTGCACCAGACTGAGTTAAGACTTAAGACACCTAAGCAGGGTAAGACCTATCAGTCATGGAGGCCAGGATAGCAACAGTAGAACCAGATACCAGATACTCAGAGCTCGACGGCACAATTCATTGCCAAGAAAGCTGCGGATTTTTCCAATGCACTGCTGGAAACGTGGAGAACAGATCCCCGATACAGACGAAGGTGGCACCTATGACATAACTGATAGCCCCACCGGGAGATCTTACATGGGCTGAATGAGCTTGAATGCCATCCTGACGCTTGCCATTAAGAGCATAGCATCTCCACAGAACAATTCGACATGACGAACACGGGTGCACGGGTGGCAGCCTGACAGGGGAGCTCAGATGGACGCCTAAGCATGGTAAGACCATTGCGATCCTGGAGGTCAGGTTAGCAGTAACGAAGCAGACACACGAAAGAGTTCACCGTCGCTACACACGATTCAGGAGCAACAAAAACGGCGAACTGTTCCAATACACGACTGAAACCTCGACGAACAGGACTGCCGGTTCAGATGTGGCTGGCAGCTCTGGCATAACAGCTTCGGCATGCGGCGATCCACCCTGGATGCCGCTCCTGGCATTTGCCGTCAAGAGCACGGCGCCTCTGCGGAGCCGTGCGACATGACGAAAGCATGCATGCTACGGAAAGATCCCATGCCCCGGCACTGACGGGAGCGCTCGCGCCGACGCGACACGAACGCAGCGGCCACCGCCAGAATCACCGGCTGCGCCTAACGAGAACGACTCGTGGTGGCCCGCCGACGCCGCCACGACGAACCCGAGCCAGCACATGAGGCACGATACCCCGAAGATCCCACAGCTCGCAGGCGACGGGAGGGCTCAAGCCGGCGCCATACGAACGGGAGCTAGCACGCGGAGACGCGGGGCGACGACGACGCCAAATCGCAACGGAGTGCAGAGGAGGCGAAGGGGAAGGAGATGGGAAAGAGGGAGGAGAGGGATGGTTCACGGTTTACTTACTCGTCCATGTCGCCGTCGCTCTGCGACGACTGGCTGTCGCAGTCTTCAACAACCCCGCCGCCTTCCCCCTCCTCCGCATCGGAATCTGCCAAGCCCATCAAACACACGCCACTTAGCGATATCCACACAGAAACAGAGGACGCGATGCGTACGCACATCGGGAGGAAAGAGAGGCGGCGGCGCCGGCCGGCCGTCGTCAAAGCTCACCACCGTCGCGCTGCTCCTTCGCCCGCTCTGCGGCGCCTCCGTTCAGCAGTTTCGGGGAGGGGTCATCGCCTCCGGAGTCAGCGGCAGCGCCAGCGGCGCCGGAAGCTTCTTCGACGTGGCCGTCGTGGGCGGGAGCGGACGACGGGAGCGGGGGCTTCTGCGCGGGCATTCCGGCCGCCTGGCTATACGCTTCCCTGCTCCGCGAGGAGTTCGTTTTGGCCTCGAGAGGGAGGGGCGAGGGCGAGTGAGGAGAAGGAAGAGGAGGGGAGGGGAGGTGGGTGGAAGCGGCTCGAGTCGAGGAAGGCGGAGAGCGAGAGGAAAAGAAAGGCGATTAGGCGAGGCAAGGGAGGGGTACCCTATGTGTGTCGTGAACTTTAGCCCTGTTATTTCGGGTTATAGCTTATGCTTTTTTGTTATCGTTAATGAGTTTTATTTATATTTTTTGAAACGGTGATTAATTATAGATATTGATAAATATTATATAGATATTTTTTCTAACTATCATCTATCAATTATAGAGATGTTGATATAAATGATGTATATGGTTTTAAACTCAATAAACTATTTAAAGGATCTACTTTAAAAAATTTTATCTTATTTATTTTTAGATAAATTAAAAGCTAAAATCCAAAAGAAAAAAAGGAATGACTATTGCACAGGCGACTAGAAATTTTTAACTTTCAGTTATCTGAAATTGCACTCTCAATCACCTGAAGTTGCAGTTGCACTCTGAATTACCTGAAATTGTAGGTGAATTTTTTTTTGAGAGGGGCTGCAACTTCAGTTAATTGAGAGTACAATTTCAGATAATTGAGAGATAAAAAAATTTAGTTGCTTGTGCAACAGCAAAACTGAAAAAAATAAACAGGGGCTTTGGATTGGTGGCGATGTGCGTGCGTGTGTCGACTCGGTGGCTGGCTCTGCTGGCGCTCGGCGCTCGCGGCCCGTCTCGCCCGTTTCCGCTTGCCGAAGGCGCGAACGGTGGAGGCGTGGCCGCACGGCACGGCGCATGCAGGGCAGCGGCAGTGGGGCACACGGCCGCGGGCGGCCTCGCTCGCCGTCTTACGGCCGTGCGACTGTCCGTTTGAATAGTGTTCGTTCGCATCTTTCCAAGGAAAGACCGGCCGGGAGAAGCTCGCCTTCGATCGCGTCCCTCGGTGCATCTTTGGGTTGGGTCCATGGGAACGACAGCCACTACGTGCTAGGAAACTTCAGGGATTCCAAGGAGAGAGCGCAGTTTACACGAGGGAATGAGAGGGGATCATGCTTAGGATTTACTGAAATGACGGCCACGAACGAATGTATGTAGATTGTGGTTACTGTAATCTTGTGTGCTCACTTGGGTTTAAATTTGTGGTTTTTGGCTTTTTTCACTGTTCGATGCTTTTTTGCATTGTAACCATAGACACCTTTTTAGTATAATTAAATTTAAAAATAGAAAAACAGATTATCATAACACAGACAATGCAAAGAAATACGAAAAAATAAAGAAAAAGAAAAAACTGAAAAGCTAAAAAATAACAAAATTAAGAAGTTTGAAGCTATAAACTGAAAGTTAAAAGCTGAAATCCAAACAAACGGACAGTTTGAGCGTGGTTGCACCCTTCCTGGCTTAGCTATTGTTTATTTATGAAATGGCATCACAATGTGTCAGACTACTACTGTACGGTATGGCGTGGAATTTTGCTTTGACGTCATTACTTGTCAAATGATGATGGATAGTGCAGTGCAGCTTGCCTAGTTCTATTGAGTTCACCTTTACCAAACACTAGCGTCATGTTCTTTTAGTCTAGACATGAACAACATATACGATTTTAAATTTAAGAAGTCATTTGAAAATTTTGCTTCAAAAAGTTGTTTATTTATTTTGATTTTTGAATAATCCAAAAGACAAAGTTAAAATAAAACAAAAGGCAAAAAAGAAACAGCGCCTAGATCCACTGCTCATAGACCATCTTTTTTTAGGAACCCATAGATCATCTCTTTTTTAAGGGTAATCATAGGCCATATTCCATCTTGACACCTTGCCCCTATTCTTTGTAGTTGCGGTTTATGATTTTGAACTGAAAATTTTAAATTTTGATCATTTGCGACAAAGATTACAGAGAGATATTTACTTGCGATTTTGACTGGTACCGATGTTAGGCTTTTAATATGTATTATAATTAATTTGTAGATCTCGTTTTGAAAAAATACTCCATTTGAAAATTAGGTATTGTAAAAAAGCCAAAAGCCAATTTCAAAAACCGAAAAGAACAGACCCATTGACTGTTTGACTGACATAAGAAAATTGGAGATCCAATCATACATGCAACAGAGGAACTGAGATACATCTGGGGAAAATCGAGACAGCATGGGATGGGATATCAGACGGTGAGAAAAAGCCAAAAAAAAAACTTTTCATTGTAGTAATCTTTGAATAGTATGCGAGACGTACCAGTTTTTGTGTTTGAACTTTGAAGCCTCCGCTATATTCCAAAGAATTACTCCAGAAAACCAGAGCTGATGATTTTTGCAGGGCCCAGGTGTGATTGGGTTGAATCTAGACCAATAGAATAGTTGGGCTGACCGGCTGATAGGCCTGTGCCATTTTTCGGCCGAGCAATGCCCTTGCTCTATTGCTGCTAAACCTCAAATGCTAAAACCAGTATGGCACTAGACCCAGGGGCGAAGCCCAATAGAGCCCCGTGGGTGCCCAGGCACCCCCCTCACTTCCATAATTTCTTAAGGATTGGAAAAATTCGCCCTATAGGCACCTGCATGGCCCAAGACGAGGCACCCCACTGCAGCAGCCCAACAAGCCCACTGCGCCACCACGTTTCAGAAGTTATGCACCCCCCACCCATTTGCTCTAGCTTCGCCACTGACTAGACCTAGAATTCGGCTGACCCACCATGCTAAGCATAATTAACACAAATTAAGTTTCAAGCAGCGATATCCAGGGTTAGGAAATAGATACGAATTATCCGTATTATTCGGTTACCATATTTGATAGGCTATGAATACAGTATATATTTTTTCACCCCATTAACAATTTATCTCGTATTCGTATTTGTTTTGCATAAAAAAATATGGATATGAATATGGTATTGACTTTTACTATGCCAAATATTATTTTATCTAAACTATTCGTATCTATGTTCGGTGAAGTAATATACATATTTTATTACAATACGACTAATTAGTTGGACAAGATTTTTAATTCAATATAAATTTGTATTTCTTTAGGTGAAGTAAATGAATTAGAATGATCAAGTGTGATTGTACGATGATAAAATACCAATAATATCTTCATTCTACATAAGTTATGAGGGTATCTGGATCTGATTGAATTAAGTAGATATTCGATTTGAATTTGTATTCACTACAATATTCAATTTGTATTTGTATTCAAGACTATTTGAATTCGTATTTATTTATAAAATATGGATATGAATGTGGTAAGGGCATTATTCGATTCATATTCGATCCGTTTCTACCTCTAGCGATATCTAAATTGGCATTTTGCATAACTGACCGCTGAAGCTATTAATGACACACATATGCACCATGATTTTAAATGTGTGAATGTAATCTAAATTTGGTTATTTTAAAAATAGTTTTAGAATATATATATATATATATATATATATATATATATATATATATATATATATATATATTATATCATTCATACCTTTGAAAAAATACTTGAATTTAAAGATTTTGAACAAATTTAAATAATATGTTTTGCTGACTTTTATATAAAATTAAAAATTAGCACATACCTACAATCAAACTATCATAAAAAAGACAACTATAATTCAAATTTTAGTTTAAACTTGTTTGAACTAGTTTGTAAACTAGTTAAATTCGGCATACAAAAAAAATTGAATTTTTTTCGCACATGATACATAGGAGAAATACTTATTTTAGATTATAGAGCTCTGACACTACGGTGTCTCATTTAATTATTATATATATACACACACTAATATGGAAGGGACTGGTTTAAAAAGAGGCCGTGTTCCCATTTGTCCATAGCTGAGCATGACATGATTCGTCTCAGCCGTCCGGTTGTTTGATCGTGCAGTCATCACTAGCCTTCCTATGATGATTTCAATTCAGCCCTTAATTGCCTTAGTTACGTCAATAATGATAATTAAACACAATAACCCACGAAACAAAATCAATGTTGTCTCTCACTACGATGGATCTTATGTCATGCATCAGTTTGGTCCGTGACATTTGTATGTAACCATGCTTGAACCAACAATCGCAAATTTCCTTATGTTTTAATAGACAATTTTTAACACAACTTGAGCTTATTTGTGAATTTAGCCTCGTATATCAATATATATAATGGACGATGTGATTGCTACTTATGCATATATTCCAGAAATGAATAAGTCTATATAATACTTCAAACTTTGCTTGAAATCCTATCTAGCATCCGAACTATAAAACTAGATATTCGATCCATTTAACTTTGCAATTCAGTTCAAATAATACCCTTACCTAGTTTCGTATGGTGTTATTGTCAGCATGGCATGATGAGTAGGCGGTTTTACTATATAGGATGACATGCTGATTAAGTTAAATCAATGACATATGGGAAACATAAGGGTTTCTCTCTCATTGAGCTCTCAGCTGTGTTTCAATGGCCACCACCCCCTGTAGTTCGCTCCCTCTCTGTTTTGATTTGGGAGATAAGGTCTTGTGAGCCTCACATGTCATTCACCTAAACTTGACTAACGTATTATCCTGCATGGTAAAATCGTCTACTCATAGCGCCATGCGAACAATACTACCATCTAAAACCAGGTCAGAATGCTATTTGAACTGGATTGCAAAGTTTAGAGTCAAATGTCCAGTTTTATAGTTTAGAGTGCTAGACGGATTTTCAAGTAAAGTTAGAGATATTATATGAACTTTAGACATGAAATATTGTTTCTTCATTTATAGATTATAGCCTCGACATGCGGTACTTGCCTTTTGGCCATTGTTTAGTTTTTTACTAGGTGCATGGTCAGCCTCGGCATACGGTACTTGCTTCTCTTCTCACCACCTAATTTTTTTAAAACCAAGAGCGAAAACTTTCATCGATCATTCCGGGGTATAGTCATGCTGTAAACAGGACAGCAAGAAGATAGGTACCTCATTAAGCCAGATACAAAAAGGACTAGACATGGATACTTGTTTGGCACAAAGATGAGCGGTAAATTTCTAAAATATCCTTTCTAATTTAAATACTAACCACTTCCCTTCAGTGGCTGTCTAAACTAAATTTTCATATTTGAAATGATGTCATGGCAAAGTATACTAGTATGTATACTATTAATTCTAAGGTGGCGAGGGATTATGTCCAAGTCAAGAAATGAAATTTACAAGCATAATTATTAATAAGGCGTTAACTACAAGCTAGTAGTAACATAATTTGCTTAATAAAATAACCATACAATTTAATAATTTAACACAATATACTTTGTATTCAAAAGGTAGGTGCAGTATGATCAAAGTGATGACTTACCTCGCTCAATTTACTGCGGTCATGATCTTGCTCAAAACTTTCTCAATCAATAGTCTTTAAACTCTTAATCTTTATCTCGATCTTGATCTCGCTCAAACTGTTACTTCTTCGACACTCTGAATTCTAATTTTATGAAAATCAACCGAATCCAAATAAATCCAAAGGCAAGGGACAAGGTACTAGTGAGTGCGAGATTAAGATAGGGTCAAAGGAAGTTTGAATGAAGGGGAAATGGTAGAGAGGAAATCTGTTAGGAAGAACATCAAAGAAGGGTCAAGGATGATGAATGAATATTCCCATGAATATTCCCCTCCGAATTCAAATGCGATTAGACATAACTGACCAGAGGCTACTATTGCTCGAACCTAAATTAATAATTTATTTATTATTTTATATTTATTAAGGAAGATCCATAAGTTAGGTGAGACCTACGACAGATACGAGGGTCAACACGATGTATTGGGCATTATTTACTAAATATTATTATTTGAGGATTACAGCGCGAGCTCTACCTGTGATAGGTATAGTTTTAATTAACCATAATTATCTTAGATTTTGCATTTCTAAGAAGTTTAGGAAATATTATTTTTTGAGGTTTACTTGCTAATTAATTGAATGATTAACTAAAATATGGAATTAGTTATTTAATTGATTTCTTTAATATCCTTAATTGGAGACGCACCTAAGTGGCTAATATATTACACTATTAGTTGCTAATTACCAACTAACTTTAGTTAGGACACCCATTGACTTTGATTTGCATTCTAATTATATGGACTAGCTATGATACCTATTTTACTATATTGCAATAGGGCTACTTATGGGCTAGGGCTCATTAACACCATCTTTAATTAAAATTGTATTTTAAATTTAGGGGTAATGGTCAGATAATTAATTTTATTATCATTTATGCAATATTATATTTTAGTATGTCTTCAATTGATATTTAAGTTTCTAAAACAATACTGAAAACATCATAATGAACCTCTATTTTTATCTAATTATTTTTTAGAAAAATATTTAATTAAAGTGGATAGTTCAAATTAAATACTAAGGTCACCATAATTATCTTCTATTACCATCTAACTCTAATTCTTAATTCAACGCCAAATTGCATGAGCCTAGCTTATTTGCAACCTATGGTTAAATTTAACTTGTTTTCTAGTAAATTCAAATGAACACTAAAATTCATCTTGTTTTCTAGTAAATTTGAATGAACACTAAAATTCATGATTTTCACTTTGTAGAAAGATCTTGAATTTAAATTAGTTTAGAAATAGGTTTCACTTAATTGGATTTAAAATGAGTGAGAACGGGTATTTCAAAATGTAAATCCAAGAAAAATCCTAAAAATAAATAGAGGAGAGATAATGTGTCTCACTTATAGCTAGGGCCCTTTTTTTAATTTCTTTGCTGATTTATTTTCTTATTGGAAATTATGTCAGAGGCTGACAGGTGGGGCCCTTAGGGCTTTTAATTTCTTTTTGATTTATTTTCCTTAAAGACAAGCTATGAGTGCCTAATAGGTGGGGCCGGATATGGTAAAGGTGGCCCACTTGTTAATAACTCATAATTAAAATTCGATTTTAATTAGAATCCTTAATGAGTTGGACCCACGTGTTAGTGACTTATTAAAATGAATTAATGATTATCACTAACTTAACTTACTTATGTCTGAACGATATCATTATGGCTAATCAATTTGCTATGATGCTTCTCCCAGCTGAAACAAAATAGAGACATTGACGGTGTTGCTGTGCTCGACACCGACGACAGTTGCCATCGAGTCCCAAGATGGGTTGTTGGGACCATGCCGCACACATAGGTGGCGATGATGTGGCTCGGGCGACACCATGGTGAGTGCACAACAAAGTGCAATGGCTAGAGCCGGGGAGGAGAAGGAGGCGACGGCGCCGATGTGAAAGGGGGTATAATTCGAAAGGGCATGAGCATGAGGAGGTGGAGGGGAACATATCGGAGTGGATGGCAAAGTCGGGGAGGAGCCATGAAGGGCTGGTGACGAGAGCCAGGGACGATGTGATGAACTTCATGGTGGTGGCGACCTAGGGCGAGGGAGAACCCAACTTGAGTGCTTTGAAAGGAAGAGAGTGGCATGGAGATACTCCCAAATAGAGGAATCAGGGAGAGGCTCACTGGAGAGGGGAGAGTGGTGGCGACGGTGGTTTTCGGCCAGAATAGAAGGAGACGATGGCGTGTCAAGCTCCTATGAAGAAATCCCAAAATTGGGTGGGGAGATAGAGGGGAGTGTGGAACACATTTTGACGCACATGGTTTTGAGAGAGCTCACCAGATTTCACCGGAGCGGTGAGGCGAAGGTGACGGTTGGCATGGGCACAATGAGTCATCGAGCTCGATTCGGCTCGGGAGCAAGAAGATAGAGGAGGAGTGGATGAGGGAGATGGAGGAGGTGATAGAGGTCACAACACCGTGTTGATCGAGGTTTATATAGTCGAAGGGGGACATCGACAAATGTGAGTTCGATGGTCAACCTTACACAGGTGACGCAGGCCGATCGGTGTGGGCGCTGGCACGTGCGTTGACGCTGGTGCAGCTGTGGGCACAAGTGACGAGGCGGGCCAAGATATGTGGCGAATTTTGGGGCTCAACGTTGGCGTAGTTCTCACAGCGACGCAACGGGCAAAGAAGCGTGATGCGATCAACGCGTGCGAAGCGACGTCGAGTGATGGGAGTAATTGGTAGTAGGGCATGGGTGCATGTGGGCGCGTGTGGGTTTGTTGGCGCTGACGTGGCTGGCATGACACATGTCAGGGTGAGGCGAGTGGGCGGCAAGGCACGGCGTAGGCGCGAAAGTGCACACACATCGTTGGTATGGTGAGGTCGTGTGTGCGGTGCGGGCACGTGGTTGAGTTGGGATGTAGCTAGAGCAGAGGGAGGGAGAGAGAGGAAGATAGAGGATGGGTAGGCGGGGGGGGGGGGGTAGAGTGGGCCGAGTAGGGCGGGAGGGAAAGAAAAAGAAAGAGGGAAAAGGAATGGGTCGACCCATTTTGAAATTTTGATTTTTTGAATTAATTTGAGTTTGGGTGTGCATTTTGAATTTGAGTTTGAATTCAGCTATGAATTTCATTTTTCTTGTTGCTTTCAATTTCTCAAGGTTTTTACCCAAGATTTAAGTTTTTGCTATTCTTTTATTGTTGTTGTTTATATTATTGTGTATTTCTCCTTGTATTATTTTGCCTAACTTAAAATTCAAAAAAGCCCAAGTAAATTTTAGAAAATTCACATATCAACAAGATGCATTAAAAAGTTTTGATTTTTTGATATTCCAAATTTTGTTATACTACATAGTTGAGGATGTTAAATGTACTTTTTGGAAATTTTAGGAAATAAAATGGACTTATTTGTTGATTTATTGCTTCGTATGGCTGTAGAATAGTAAATACCATATCAAATCTTGGCATCTTCTCTTCCAAAAAATTCATATCCCTGTTTGGTATTTTTGAGTTAGCCCGCTCCACACTGTTTTTAGTTTATTTAAGATTTTAGCTTATTTAAGTTAGAAGTCACTTAAAATGCGCGAGCTTCTAATTTTCGTTTATTTTGGCTTTTATGGCCTTTTGACTTTTTCTTGTATTTTTTGCATTGTCCGTGATGATATAACGGTTTGTATTATTTTTCTCAATTTTTCTATTTTTTTGAAAAATCTAATAATCACTACAATATAATTTTAACTAAAAATTAAAAGCTGAAGTCATACCGTTTGGAGCGCTCGATCGATCTGGCAATATGGCTATGGCCCTGTTCTTTAAGTTAAAAGTTGGTGGCTTTTGGCTTTTGCTACAGTATCTAACTTTCAAATGGAGTATTTTCTCAAGACGGGGTCTACAAGTTAAACGATCTACACATTAAAACCCAATATTTGTACATGCCAAAATCATAAATGGATATCTGTCTCTCTGTAATCTGTACCGTAAACAATCAAAATTCAAAAATTTCAACTAAAAATTGAAAACCGCAGCCGAAAAGATCAGACCTTATACCACCACAATGGATGCGCGCAGCGGCGCAGGTGGGCGGAAAGGGGGGCCCGGGGCCCCCTTTATACCAGGCGAGAGAGAGAGGCGACATTCGCCGCCGTGGCAAGACAAATGGGAAGGGAAAAGTGCGTGAAAAGAGGAGAGAGAAAAGGAAAAAAACTGAAGCGACCGGGGAGGTTTTGCTCCCAATCCCCCCACACACCTCGCCGCCGCCGCTGCGTCTCCCCGTCCCCACCACCCTCCACCCAAAGCCTTCTCGGCGCCGCTGCGGCTGCGTAGCCTCCGGATGGCGAGCGCCAGCAGAGGCGCCGGGCCCGGGGGTGGGTTGCCGGCGAAGGACGAGATTTCGGAGGCGGACATGGATATTATGGAGCCGCCGGCGAAGGAGGCGGAGCGTGTGGGGTTGAAGAGGGTTAGGGATTCGGCCAACGCCAAGGGTATAGCGCTGTGATCGCTCTCTTCATGCATACTTTACTGGTTCATTTGTTGCGTCTACTTTGGTTGCTGCTTGATTACTCGAAATGTTAGATTTGTGCAGGCAAGGTGTGGATAGGAGATGCAAATGGAAGGAATATGCATATTCCTTTTTATGCTTGGTTTTTGTTATTATTTGGTATTGATGTGGCTGTTACTTGTTGGAAAGGGTGCTGGGGAGTTGATTTGGGATTGTGGTTGTTTGGAGCTGCGGTGGAAGGCTAGAATTTCGGCATGCAGTTATTTAGGGTTTGCCTTGAAATGCTGAGTTGCATAACTGAGCCTTTTGGTGTGCGTATATGCTGCTTAGTTTGCTATCCTGTTTTGGATAGATGGATCATGATGTAGTTTCGCAGCTGAGTATGGGTAGCTAGATGGCTTGTAGCAATGTGCGCGCGTGATGTCGTTGGTACTATTAGTTGCCATGAAGTGCAAGTGCGAAAAGCCTGTTTGTAAATAGGGAGGTTAGCTCATGCAGTATAGCAGTGACTAGGTGCTAGCTGGGCATAATAGTTGCCAGGCCATGCATAACACCATGAAGCGATGGCGTGGTGTTTGAGGCATTTAGTTGCCTTTTGTAGTTATTCTCTAGATTATGCCAGTTTCGTTGTCACGTGGATTGAGGCCTGTTGGTCTATGATAAGTGCTAACGTACGTGGGTGGCGTGGCTGTAGATAATTAGTTTCCAAACCCTGACTTTCCTTGGAGTGTGTCAATGATTCATGGAAGATCAATGATTTAGATTTCTTGTTTTCGTTCTATTGAATAAGGAACCAGGTTTGTATTGATCAAATCAACCAATGTCTAACACTGCAAGTGCCGCTGGCAAACCCTCATGTTACTAATTTTGTCCAAGGGGCATGCAATATTTTGGTTGACCACCCAGTTTACCTACGTTGCAAATAGGGAAGAATTGCCCTCTCATTGTTGTAGTATATGCCCTTCTGTTAATCAAGTGATTACTGCCGTCTTGTTGTTAGGGGAAGGGTTAATTGTTGTGCAACTTCTTGCTCAAGAGAAAAGTAGGCAGTTCCCACAGGCTATTGTACTGAGATGCAATAGATTTGCATGGCAAGTTTCGCAGCTATAGTTCCATCATGAAAAGTTTGTTGGTGTATGTTTGATTAGCTCACACCTCACATCAACGTGGTTAACAAATATAAGGATGAAATGGACAAATATAATAGTTCCGCCTTCTTTACAGCAAGAAAGACATGCTGCCTTGGGATTATGGAAATTGTAAGCGTAAAGTGTGTAGTCTCTATTATCTTTTTTGGCAAGTGGTATAATGTTATGAACCTTAGTTCATAGGGGGTAAACACCATTGAGAGGATGGGCCTTCATGGGGGTAAACACCATTGAGAGGATGGTCATTTGGCAGTAGAGGAAGAGGGAGAGTATAGATGAGAATGACTTTGTTATTTCTTGCTTGGTTCCCATAGCATGCAACAGCCCCTTTATATAGATGGGCTTCCCTTAACAGATGGAATCTAATCTCAATCATATCTCTAACAAATAGAAACTAATATCATACCTCTAATCATATATCTAATAGATAGAAACTAATCCCTAACTTCCTAATAATGAACCGATTGGACCCAAGGCCCACGCCCCTAACATTACACCCCTCCTGGACATGCAGCTCGTCCTCGAGCTGCTAACCGGACATGCACACGCAGGTGCCAATAAACAACGCTGAAAGGAACAAAACTTTTTACATATCGGCTTATTTCTCTATTTTTAAGACTAAAAAATAAATTAGAAACATATATTTTTACTTCGGTCGGTCAACAAAAGACCGAACTCTCACTCGGTCACACAAGACCCAACCGAGCACACAAGACCTGACCAGGTAGACTTCAGAGTCTGGAGTGGCATCTGACCTCACCGACGGCGACTGGCCTCACCGGCGTTGGCGACCGGGCGACGAACAACGACGGCCAAGCGGCAACTGAAGCAGGACAACTCCGGCGGCCTCGGTAGCTCAACGATCAGGAACGACGACGTCGGCGGCGACAGGCGTGGATCCAGGCGGCGGCGGGTGCGTAGATCGGCGGAACGGAGCAGGCGGCGCCGACGTGCAGCCGGTCGTTCATGGCGCCGATCGAGGTGGTATCGGTGAAAGACCGGCGGATCGAGGTGGTGCCGGTGGAAGATCGACGGATCGACGTGCCGATGAAAGACCTCTGACAATTGGAGACGGTGGCACCCAAGAGGAGCTCCAACGAGCTTGCGTAGGCGAAGCCGGTGCTCCAGAGGTTGACGGAGGGCTCCCAGACGGCGGCGCCCAGGAGGAACTCTGACGGGCTCGCGAAGACGTAGTCGGAGTTGCGGAGGGCGATGGAGGGGTCGTAGACGGTGGCGCCCAAGCGGAGCTCCCGCAGGCTAGGCTTTCTTGATCCATCCCAGTGGGATCTGGATGGAGGACTCGACGGACTTCTTGGAGGAGTTGGACGTTGGCATCAGGCGGGCAGCCTTGCGCTGGCGCCGAGGAGGATCTGCATGAGCTCGGGGCAGTAGACGACAGTGGCGTGGAAGCCGCTGACAGCCTTCTTGGACTCGAGGCCGACGAGGAAAAGGTCGTCGTGGTAGAGGCGGAAGCCGAAAAGGGCGTCAACGGCCTTGGCAGAGACAGTAGCGGAGGCGATTAGGACCGCGGCTAGGGATGGCGTTGCGACGCCAGTGGCGGCGACAGGGCTGGGCATCCACGCGTGGTCGGATCTGGTGGCTGGGCTCCAGCACGGAGGCTCGTGAGCGCGCAGCTGGGGCTACGGGAAAGCCTGTCCTCCATCTTATCGGGCAACACGACATCGGCATTGGTGACGACGGCGGAGGCGGAGCAGATCGCTGTGGTGGCACCATCACCAAAGTCAGGGGAGTTCCCCATGGTGGTGACTTGGGTGGTTGGGGCGGCAGGACGTGATTGCTCGCACGATGTCAACACCGAGCCAGCTGCTTGTGCCATCTCCTTTGCTGCCAACATCTTCAGCACCGTGCTCTCTAAGTACTTGAGTCCAGCGATAATTTTGTCATAGCTAGCAAAGATCTTTTCACCTGTTAACTCGGCAGCAGAAGCCATGGTGTTGGCTCTGATACCAAATTGTTATGAACCTTAGTTCATAGGGGGTAAACCGCCGAGAGGATGGTTGGGTAGTATTGGCGTAGAGGAAGAGGGAGAGATTATAGATGAGAATGAATTTGTTATTTCTTGCTTGGTTCCAATAGCATGCGACAGCCTCCTTTATATTGATGGGCTCCCCTAACAAATAAAATTTAATCTCAATCATATCTCTAACAAATAGAAACTAATATCATATCTCTAATAGATAGAAATTAATCTCTAACTTCCTAATAATGAACCGGCTGGGCCCAAGGCCCACGCCCATGACATCTACTGCTATTAATCTATTATGATAAACCAAATTTGGCTTGTATTATTTATAATCGACTGGCTTCTTTGCCTCATTCCATCCTTCGTCTTCAATCGTATTTACTCATTGGTTTCACAATGATTTGAGTCAATATGTACATTGCTTTTTTTTTATCTGGTGCCATTATATCCATGCCCCTGTGCACTGAACCCTTGTATGTGTCCATTTTATTTGTTTACTCATAACAGCTTTTTTTTAAATGATGATAATTTTTCAGCTTTTAGGGCTCATCCCTGCAAAATTGAAAATAAAATTTGAAACCACAAAATACACAGCAACAGTTGGTTCTGGAACTGGTCATAAGGATCGTAAATAAAATTTGATTAGTTGCCCCCAGGAGATATGTGATGAATGATCTTCAATTAGTGATATGTATTAAGGGTATTTCCTATTGTACTAGGGTTGTGTTGAGTCTTGTACTATATATTGCTCCTTTGGGATGTGTAATAGACAACCAACAAACTATTTATCCATTCATCCAATGCATCTTACATGGTATCAAAGCCTAGGTTCAAACCCCAGCCTCCAAAAATCGTTTCTGCTACCCTGCCCCCAGGAGAAGCAATCTCCACTCCCAGGGGCGGCTACCTGAAGCCACTGTAGCAGCCCTCTTCTTGTGCTGCGCCACCGCCGGGCTTCCTCCTGGTCGCGTCCGAGCTCAGATCCAGCCGTCTCCGCTGCCTCCAACCGTGGCCTCGAGGCACTGTCGCCTCGGATCGGCTATGCGAAAGGAAGGAGAGAACAACACTCATCCAAGAGGATAGACCGTAGCTAGCAAAGCAAGCGGCTAAGTGCCAAGGATTGAGGGACTTGCACGGTTTTAGCGAACTCATAGACTCGGATTTTGGATTTTTCCTATTTTAGTGTCAACCCTTCCAAATGTAATGCTATTGTATATACCTTGCATTTGAGGGGGTGTCAAGGGTATTAGTGGTATTTCCTACTGTACTAGGGTTTATGGTTGTATTGAATCTTGTACTATATACTGCCCCTTTGGGCTGTGCAATAGACAACCAACAAACTATTCATCCATTCATCCAATACATCTTACAATATGATGGATGGTTATGGACTTATGGTAGGCTAGTATCAATCTCCTGAAGAAAAAAAAACTAATGTGAGATGCCAGCTACATGGTACAAGTATTGGTATTTTAACTACTTGGATTGGTTTAACATTTTTTGTGAGATGAAGTGTATTAACAAATTAATATAATACAAAACAACTAGTAGGAATAAGGTGATGTAGTTACAAATCTTCGCTGAAGATTTCTGTGATGAAATGTGCCGTGTTGGTGTTGATGTGTTGAAACTTGGACCTCACTGTGAACATGCATCATCTAGGTTTTATTGGAGTGACTACTGCTCAGAAGAAACCAACACTGCAGCCTCATAACAATGTTAAATTTCTGAAGAAAGCTGGCAGTGGTAATCTTGTACACCCGAATGTTGATGGTACTTCTGAAATGGGAGGTCTTTATCTGCATGGTACTCACGGCTCACAGTCTCTTCCAGATTCTAATGATTTGAGGTATGCTAATTATTATTGCTTCTCCTGTGTGCACTAGGATTTTTTTTGAACTTTTGAACAAAAATTTCATCTTGCTGTGGTGTTTGACAATGGACTTACTGTTTTTATCTTATATTTTAAAGTAATCAATTTTGCCACTAATTCACTTTAGTACTTTACGCATGTCACAACATGGATTTAGTAGCTCATCTCCTGGTGGAGATCTGGAGAACAAAACCAGAAAGCCTACCAAAATATGTAATTTTTACACTCAAGGCCAGTGCAAGAAAGGAAAGAGTTGCGCTTATCTTCACGAAGGAGAGGGTTCTGGTTCTGACAACCGGTGGAGTAAAGAAGAAAAGGCTAGTACTTTACGTATGTCACAACATAGATTTAGTAGCTCATCTCCTGGTGGAGATCTGGAGAAAAAAACCAGAAAGCCTACTAAAATATGTAACTTTTACGCTCAAGGCCGGTGCAAGAAAGGAAAGAGTTGCGCTTATCTTCACGAAGGAGAGGGTTCTGGTTCTGACAACCAGTGGAGTAAAGAAGAAAAAGCTAGTACTTTACGCATGTCACAACATAGATTTAGTAGCTCATCTCCTGGTGGACATCTGGAGAACAAAACCAGAAAGCCTACCAAAATATGTAACTTTTATGCTCAAGGGCGGTGCAAGAAAGGAAAAAGTTGCGCTTATCTTCATGAAGGAGAGGGTTCTGGTTCTGACAACCGGTGGAGTAAAGAAGAAAATGCTGGTGTGCTTGCACCAGTTGGTTATGGAAATCATAGAGGTATGAACTTTTTAAATAGGTTAATCTGTGAAGAATAGCTTGCTGTCACAAACTTTTGATTGCTCCGGCAATATATAAACTTTTGATTGCTCCCTGCTGTGCTCAGGATCTGAAGAAGGATTTCAAGCACAACATTTATCCAACTTGAAAGAGCCTCAGTTCGAGAATTTAGCTGGTTCGTCAAAAGATCAGCTATATAGGACCCTTATTCATGCTTATGGTGAAGATAGTAGGGGGTTTTGCAGAATTGATGATTCAAGGACAAAAAAGTCTACCACCCCTGCAAATGAGCTAGGGCAGATTCCAGTAGTTCAAGAGAAGAATCATGAACCTTATTTCATGGGACATCATATTAGTTCGACCACTGGTAACTATTTGGATGGTAGGGGTACCTTTCCTAGACTGCATCAAGATGGAGGAAAGCTGCAGTCCGATGTGACCACGGGAAACAGCATGAGTGATTCTCATGTCTCAAGAGCTTACCCTGAACCGTTAAATCCTGATTATTGCTATCAACCATTTGACTCATCTATTTCAATTGATTCTCTCCAACCAAAGGAGAAGTCATCAGCTTATGGTGGAACAGCAGAGAATCTTCCCAAAAAACATCATAAAGAGCATAGTTCAAGCCGTGCCTCATACAACTCACATAGTTTAACAGGATTCAGAGATCTAGGCCATGATAGCTCTGATCATTCCTTGGGCAGCCCACCTCTCCGGGCAACTTCTCACCTAGGAATGCAGTCCCTTTATCAGTTAACACCTGGTATCGAGAAGGTTGGTCTCCATAAAGATGTTGAGTTTGACAAGGGTTGCGATACTTCCGCGCATGAGTTACTTGTGAGCAGTTCACCTCAACCAGCTGCCGTGTCATCTGGGCTCCGTTCCCCAATCAAGGATGAGGTTTGGATAACTTCAGTGCCTTTTGTACCTAGTTTTCCTGGTAATACATCGAGTCAATATGACCCGCTTGTTGACAGTATTGACCCTCAAAAAGTTGAAAGTATAAATAATCTCAAACCCTCGAACATATCCTGCAGCATTTCAAGTCAACATACAGATGAGAATGTTATTGTTAGTGGAAATACTGAGAAATTATTGAATCGCGATGACAAATTGGCAAGGAATATGTCTGCCAAAGGATCAAATGAAATTGCAGGCTTGATTGCATCTGATAGGGGACGCAGCTCTAGTCTGGATGGTGATAATAGGGTGAAAGCTTGTGAAAGGAAAAGCGACGCAGAAATTAACAACGAGAAAACAAGAGACTTTCGTTTTCATTTGGCAGAATATGTAAAGGAGTTGTTGAAACCAATTTGGAAGGAAGGCAATCTGAGTAAAGATGCTCATAAACTGATAGTGAAAAAATCTGTTGATAAGGTTCTTGCTTCACTTGAGCCACATCAAGTACCAGCTTCCGAAGCATTGATAAGTAATTATATAACTGCCTCTGGAACAAAGATAGAAAAACTTGTGAAGGTAAAATATCTTGAATTTGCAGGTCAATGACACGTCTAGCCATTCGCCCTCATATGATTGACTTCTGTCTATTTCATCACAGGCATATGTTGGTAAGCGTCGTACAAGATGAGATCCAAACATCTAAGCGTTGAACTACTGCACCATAGAGACGGGGTTTGAACCTGATGTCCTTCCATTGTGGTTAATCTACGGTTCCGCGTTACTAGGCCCATACAGTTTTATTGGTACGCTAGATGTTGTCTAGTAAGGTATTCTGTTGCATGACCCTGGTTGGTTTGTAGACTTCAGCTGGGATCCCTAGAACTTAATATGGTGGATATTTAATCTGATATGTTTCCATGTTAGCTGAGAGGACGTGATACGGCCCTAAGTGCTATTTCGACTTCAGATTGTATTCCGAGCATGTGATCTGAAGTTAGCTCACATGTTGGTGTGGTTTCGTCGCAAGAAAATAATAGGATTAAAGGCCGAGTGGGAGGACGGTCATGGAGGAAAGGTGGGAATTTTTTTTGTACGAATAATCTATGTTTTTATTTAAAATTACAGAAATATATCTATAGAAATTTTTTTTTACAAAAAATAGGTTCTAGTCGCCCAATGAGAGGGTGACTGGAGTTAATCGTCCAACCGAGAGGTGACATGTGGGGAATATGGCAACGGTTGGACGAATTATTGCTGTCTCCCGAGTATTGGGCGACTGGAGTTTCAGTCGTTGTACGGTTGGGTGACTGGAGTTGGAGCGTTGGGGAATATGGCACTCAGTCTCCTAAATTTTTTTACACACCTATAACATACAATAAACATAAACTTTTATTACAACTCCACTAAATTTTTTCCCAGTTAAAAACTATAAAATTGATAAAAATTTAAAAAATTCACAGGAGACTGGGTGTAGTTGCCTAATGGGGGGCGACTACACTGAAAGTCGCCTAATAGGGTGCAATTTGTTGCAGTCCCCCGAGGGTAGGGCGATAGAGATTCTGTCGGCCCGTGATTGGGCGATTAGTTCCAGTCGCCCTCTATTGGGCAATTAAAGCCTATTTTTATTAAAAAAAATTTACGGATATATTTTTGTAATTTTAATTAAATAATAGATTATTCGTATAAAAAATTCGGAAAGGTGGGAACCCTGCGCGTGGGACCTGGGGGCAGGCAAGGCCCGCGAGTGCCATGCGTGGAACGTGTGGGCGAGCGAGCGCGTGCCCACTCAACGGCGCGCGGCGAGGAAGGGGCGACGCGTGGACGTGTGGGCTGCATCCGTATGGGCCGGCCGTGGCGCGTGGGCTGCGTGAGCTGCAAGTGCTCATGCCACGCGTGTGCGCCAAGAGTACTACGTGCAAGGACCGAAGCCAGGAAGAAGCACGAGCCAGGGGAAGGATATAAGCCAGAAAAATTACGTGGAGATCCAAGCCAGGAATTGGACAAACTGCACACGTCTTCGGTCCGGATTGAGGCCATCTGGATCTGGATTCTCTGAAGATCTATGTACTAGTTTGAGTTCTATTCAGTTTGTTTATTTTGATTTAGTGTCTATTTTTGTTGAGTGCGAGTGTTACGTGCAACGCGTGAACTATAAACTCGTACATAGTCGGTTCAGACTTGCCTCTTCTTTTTAACTTCTAAAAAATAGGTTTTTGACGTTTTTACAACAACCAACTTCCAAACGGAGTATTTTTATAAGACAAGATTTACAAGTTAATTGTAGTGTATATTATAGTAACTTTATTTATATCGGCTAAAACCGTATGTAAGTTTATGTTATTCCGTACTCTTTTCCACAAATAACTTAAAAGCCATACGTCGAAACCAAAAAGAACAGACTCAAGTTATGGTTGCGTCATTGTAAGAGTTGGGCCTTGGGCCTAGTTGTGCATGCATGGAGTGGCGTATAAAGCTTTGGCTGTGCGTCTTGTAGAGGGGAACATTATTTTTGCATAAAAAAAACAGAAAACATCGAGGTTGATGGTGATTATGGTGTGTTTTTTTGGGCTACGGTTTATGGTTTATGGCTTTTAAATTCCGCCTGTTCGCGAGAGAGAGTACAGAGAGAGTCGCGTGCGATTTTAGCTGGTATAGCTGAAGTTAGTATAATATCTACTATAATCGACTAGTAGATCTCACCTTAAAAAGACACTTTATTTAAAAGATAGTTCCTATAATATAAACTAGAAGTTAGAAGTCGAAAAGAACGAGACCCGTAAGGTGTGCTCATGAGTTGCGAACCCATCTAGGGTTTGTGGTACTGCATGATAATTGAGTGCTGCTCCTTATCAATTATGCGTGATTTCTCGAAGATTCTCTCATCAATTCACGTGCTTCCCTAGGTGCACGGTTCGATGGTGCTACCGATGGTGTTGTTTCTGGCTTGTAGATCAATTCAGCGCTCATCATCTATTTATGGAATTGTTACTGCTACGTTCTACTAGTTGGAGGCCATGCACATACTTGGTGATTGTGTGTATGTGAGGGAAGAAAAGAACCAAGCTACTGCTATTAGGATTGCATCAACCGAAGCAATCCCTGATAATTGGTGTTGTACATGTGGTGAAGGAGGGAGAACCGATTACTCTTGTTGTTGCGTTTCCCTTGCTGCTGTTTAGTCGAACCAAGATTTGCTTGCCGTTGCTTGTATTGTGAAGGTCGGACCACCCTGTGCATCAACTAGAGGTTGATTCGTGTCATCTTGATATCAGAGTGTGGTTGATTACATTACGTTAAGATGCTCAAATAGGAGCCAGGTGCGCATGATACACATGACTGTTTAGATCACAAGAAGGTGGATGAGGCATCCATCTATAGCTGTGATCATTTCGGCTTCAACTTCTGGCTTCCGACTTATTTTTCACTATTCATAAATTTTGTCTTTTTCTGAACTTTTAACTTTTTGTTGAGCTTTTTTTCCGGTTCTTTTTTTCCCGTATTTGTTTGTATTATACGTAATGGGCTAACCTATTTTTTTAATTTTTTAAATTTAATTATGCTAAATAAGCCTCTGTCAGTTATAGTATTTTTTCAGCCAGCTACAGTGCTTTTCAGCCATAAGCCACTAAAAAAAAGTCCAAATGAGCACGCCGACCACGGGACATGCGCGAGCAGTTCATGACCACCACACGCTACTTCCAGGGCCGTGAAGAGGGTTTTAATACTCATCTTGCAACGCAAATATAGGATGTGTAGAACACGTTGAATGATCGTCTCAATACGAACGAACTACGGCTGACGGAGGAAATCAATACCTTGAGCATGTCCATCCACCAATCCTTGAGTTGTCATCACAAGCCAATCCACCGGAGTCCTACACACACACACCTAGAGGTGGGAATTGGGCGTCGCGCCAAAGACGGCACCAAGCCCATCGTGCCGGTCGCCGTGCGTCGCGGCTCGGCCATCATCATCTGTCGTCGCCCGTCATCTGTCGTCGCGCGCGGTCGCCCGCCTCGCCTCCAGCCAGGCCCAAGCACGGCCCAAAGCCCACCGTGTTGGTGTTCGTGCCATGCCAGCCCAAGCCCAGCCCAAAGTAACTATACACGACGAAAGCGACGGTGAAGATGGTAGCAGTGGCCGCCATCTTCCTTTCTCTTGTACTCGCCTTATTAAAAACCTACTTAAAATTCAATACTATTGTCTCATGCTAGTCTAATGGTATACATATCTTGGTGCAAATTGGACTTTGGCGTATGTGGACATCTAGCTCATCGCCCAACAATCTAGCATAGGGCTGCCCAACTAGTCAAATAGAAAAGCTCAAAGAGAGTCATGAGTGCAATTTACTATAGTTAAGAAATCAATTTTAAATAATTTCTCGAACATTTAGTAACTACTTGGAATACACATACCAATAACAGTCTATCTCTGTTTATATAATGGTTAATTGTAACACGCATGGGGTGATTATCTCATCAAATGCTCGAATTAAAAAGGCAGTCGGTGAAGGGAGCTATGTTAGAATTAGAAGTGCATGTAGTAATAATTTGCTTACATAAAATAAAATCACAATGGAGGTGAGCTATGTTGTCAAATTATAATATATGTTAGAATATGTTGATTTGATTGATCTTCTTCTGTAGCAGTCCAGCCCTACCGATTTTACACAAAGAAGCAAGAAAACCATGAGGATACAACCTAGGGTTCAGTAGTGGTAACCTAAGGAGGAGCAACATTGAAAATACTCATTATTCTTGTATGATGATGTTTCTTAAGAAAGAACAATAAAAGACACATTATATCACAAGTGAAAAAATGAAGCACAACAAAAGACACCTCATATCACAAGTGCAAAAATGAACTCGGCCTAAATCACAGCATATCTCAGTCACTTTTTCAGCTATTAGATTAAGATCCAACCATCCTTATCTTTCTCCTCATCTCATATATATACACATCACACATTCACATCTCCAAAACCTAACTCAATATTCAAATTTGGCATTCTAAGGACTGTTCCGTATAGATGTACATGTCACAACAGATGTATAGGATTTTTCCGCGATGAAATCAGAATTTATGAGGGTTAAAATAGAACAAATCAAACTAGATAAAAACCTATTTGTAGATTTTAGAAAATCTGAAGGACTACATTGAAAAACCCTAACCGGCTAAACCCTAAATTCCTTCATCGCGCCCACCCGCCTCCTTCCTCCCCAATCTCCCTCGCCGCCTCCCGGCTCCCGCCGCCCCTCCCCACCGCCCCCCTCCTCCGCCTCCGCCTCCCC
This sequence comes from Dendrocalamus sinicus, assembly GCA_036346575.1. NCBI lineage: Eukaryota > Viridiplantae > Streptophyta > Magnoliopsida > Poales > Poaceae > Dendrocalamus > Dendrocalamus sinicus. The sequence goes on along the minus strand of CM070654.1, from coordinate 30,319,641 downwards.
ACCCCCCTCAGCCTCCCTTCCCGCCGCCTCCCCGCGCCTCCCGCCCTGGTTCCCCTCGCCTCCGCCTCTCCTCCTCCACCCCTCCTTCCCGTCCTCGCCTTCCCCGCCGCCTCCTCCTCCGCCGCCCCTCCTCCCCCCCCCCGCCCCTCCTCCTCCTCCGCCCCCTCCTTCCCGGCGCCTCCTTCTCCCTAGCACCCTCTCCTTCCCCGCCGCCCCTCCTTCCCCCGGATTCAAGTTGAAAGTGTCTCCTCCAATTTTTCAAGTTAATTGAATGTTTCCGCTACTTGTGCAGGTCGTGTGTTCGCGCGTAATAGACTGACGCTCCAACCATATATGTGTTCCTCAGGAAGGAAGATATTGCATTATTGCAACGTCCACGTCTTTGTGGCTTTAGTGAGATGTGACTTTCACTTATTGGATGCCCTTCCTTTTTCTTCATCGCACGTGCATCACCTTAATTTTTGCGAATTTGCTACTCTAGTGGGATCTAACAAAAGATCTTCTTGAATTTCAATATTTACGTTTAATTTAGGCAATGTTAAAGTAATCCATCGATCCTTTCCTCGGTAAACAGTAAAGTCCAAACGTACCATAGTGTGCAATTGCGAGCATGCACAGGCGCTTCACGCTTGCATATTCGTCTATCAGGTACGATATATTGTACATCTAGTTGAAATCATATGATGGTAGGTGCAATTCCATAATGTCCATTAGTATCACGTTGGTTTATATATGCGTCAGTGCCACCATTATTTTTTTAAGAAACCACTAAAGAAATTTCGCTCCTACTGTCACATAGAACTATCACTGTGCGGCCCAAGGAATCCAATTCTGAAGCCGACAAGACATGGCATGGCATGTATGCAAGGGGTCAAGAGCGGTGAGATGTATGATGTGTCTGTGATTTTGTCTTATTCTCGAAGTGATATAGGTAGAAAGCCTATTTTAAAAAGTTAAATGTTTATATTAATTTTTGACTTCTCTAAAAAAAACTAGAAAAAAAAACTAATATAAGCATGCAGAAAGGCAACTTAGTGGGTGTGACATGAAAATGCATGTGCCCTTGCTTGTCGGTACAATTTAAATTATTTGTGTTAATTTGAGGCCTCTCCATCCTTTCTGGTTTTATTGTGGTTTTTAACTTCGACTTTTCTGAAAACTGAAACAAATAGGACGGCTACGCTAAGTGGCTTCTTGAGCTTAAAACCGTGTGCATCATCCATATCAATGGCTCCACCATGTGTCATCGTCTAGAAAAACACAAATAAAAGCTTTTAGCCACAACCAAAAGAACCGAACCCTATACTACCTCTAGCCCGGAAAGAATGAACACCAGTACACCAGTGGCAGACTTAGAATTTTTACGATGGGTGTTCAGACTTTAAAGCTTTGTTTCTCGGATACGCCGATACCACGACATGCCATTTATCTCAAAATACTGATACAACGATACGTATATATAGATATAATAAAAATATAAAATATAGAAATTAATGATTTCTTATGAGAAAATGAGCAACATAAGGCGAGCATAATAGCATGAATTAAATAGCAAATTATAAATATTAATGACAGTTGTATACCTTGCTGGTCCGTCCTTTTTGCTCTTTTTCTCATTAGCAAGAACCTCCATCCTAAGAGGAAATTGTATGTTCTTTTCATAGAGTAAAAAGTAGCAAAAATTAGCATGTAAACATATATAACAAGGGTCCAACTAGCTGTCCATTGCCCAAGGCAAAGATTGTATTTTTGTACAGCATCCATTAGAAAGAATGAAGAAAGTAGAGGCTAGACTACAAAAGAATCGGAGCCGGAGCGGAGCAGAGCAAAGAGGAGTGGAGCAAGAAATAAAATAAGTGAAGTGGGTGGAGCACACCTAGATCTGGAGAGAGGACGATGACAATGAGTTGGAGGTGTTGCTCCCTTCCTGATGCTGTGCTCCCACCCAGGCATCGAGTTGCTCCTTTCCTGTCGCCCACTCGCTACCTCCCTGTTCGTGCTGTTGATGCCCACTTGCCCCCTCACCTTTCTGCTCACCAGCGCTACCGCACGCTCGCCTTACACCCCGCGCTACCTCACGCATGCTTGCTGTCGCGTCACGGCACCACGTTCGTCGGCCATTGCTCGCTTTCGCCAGCTCGCCACTCGGAGGTCAGAGCCGCCCCATACAAACGACCACAAGATGAGAGAGAAAAAGAACATATATTAAGGTTTGGTTTGTATCTTTGTCTTTTTGGGCATGTATAAGGAGGGCTGAGGTGAGAAGAAAAATTGGCCTAATGTGTTACATAAGTTGCGCGCGAGATATGGGGTGTGTGGACTGAATTCATTTGTGGACACAAACATATAGTTTTGGTCCAACTAACAGTATATGTACTTAATCTACTGGGTTGGGTTCTAGACCCCCCTTTAAAGGCTCTATCTTAGATCTTGACATCTAGCCAATATCAATCTCAAAACAATCTATCCCTGCGCTCACCACGCTATGTGCCCTTCGCCAAGCCTCCACCCACTGCGCCGTGCCACACCCCGCCACGGCCGTGCCTCACCGCGCATCGCCCGGCTTGCTGCCCATCGAGTATGCGTCGACAAGCACGAGGATGCATTGTCGTCAGTGAGCCTGTATTTGTGGCGTGTGACGAAATTCGATATTGACATCGAATATGTGCACTCTCAACTTTAACCCCGACGCCTTTGAAAATTTAACCATCGCATGCGAATTCTTTTGATTCAAGGATTCTCCTCATTTTCCTCATTTCTCTCCTTTCCTATTTTGACACTTGTCACTGCGAAAATGAAGAGAATACCTTGAATCAAGCATGTGGCGGCGGTGGCATGAGTCAAATATCGAAATTTCTCGCGTGTGACGGTGGTGGAGTCCGACAAGCATGTGGCGGCGGTGGCATGAGCTAGGGAGCCTGTGGTGGCGCAAGGCCAGCACGACGTGATGGATGACAACAGGCATGCAGTGATAAGGCTCTGGTGTGAGGCTCCGACGGACTAGGGTAGGGAAGAGAGATTGGTAGAGAATATATAGGGACAAAGAATATATGAGAATGGAGAAGAGATAGATTGCTTCAAGATTGGTGTTGTTTAGATATCAAGATCTGACATAAAACCTTTAAAAGGGGTTTAGCCTGGAGAATTTCCTTCCCTCGTGCAACGCAACCAAACCACTCGGCAGTCCGCGCCCAGCAACCATTTATTTCCCAGATGGAGCACCACGAAAACAGGCAGTGCCGCTACATCCTTTGAAATGGAAAAACCCTCGTAGTTCGGGCCCGCCCGACCAGCCCGAGTGCCTGACGACGCGGTCCCTAAAGCCGATCTTTACACCAGGAAATGCCAGGTTTTACTTTCTCGCCGTCCGAGCTCCGGACGCGCCGCTCTCACGTAACGCCAATGGACAGGAGGCGGTGCCTCGTACGCGATACGGCGTACGCGCACCTCCCGCCGCGCGATTCCGTGGTCCGTCCTTGACGAGAAAGGGTGGCAGCGTTGCGAGCGTGTGGTGTGGGGCGCCGCGGCGTGAGGAGACGTCGTCGCGCACCGCAGCCCACGGGACAGCTCCTACCGTCCTACGTACGTACGCACGCACGCCGGTCGCAACCGGCGCGTGCCGGTCCGCGCGGCCCCCTCGAGCTGTCGGTCCACGCCGCGCGCCTCCACCGCTTTTCAATGCGAAAGGGAGCTTTTGGGCATATTTGGACCCTTAAACCCCCGAAATTCCATTTTTGACCCTTAAACTAAAAAATTCTAAATCTAGACCCCTCCCGAACGCATGTTCGCCCTGGAGCCGCCACGTGTCCGGTCGTGCGGTGTGGTACCGCGACGAAGCGATCAGAAGACGGGTCGTGCGGTACCACACCGCACGACCACCCCGTTCTCCGCGCCGAGTCATGCGGTCGGCGACGCACCAAAGCGGAGGCGGTCGGGGAGGCGATGCGTCGCGGTGTGGTACCGCGACGACCGTGCTTCGATCGCGATGCGTCGCGGTACCACACCGCACGATCGACACGCGGCGCGCCCGTGGCGAATGTGCGCTCGGGAGGATCCAGATTTGGAATTTTTTTGATTTAAGAGTTAAAAATGGAATTTCGGGTGTTTATAGATCTAAATATGTCCAAAATTCCCAAGAGACGGTTGGTGGCTACAGCGCGCCTGCCTCGCGATCCAGGCAAGGCGCTCGCGCGCGCGACGAGCCGGCCGATGCCGACACTTGGCAGGGCCCCACCGCGCCCCGCCTCGAACGGCCCCGCTCCCGCTGCCGCCTAACGTGCCGTCGTCACCTGTCCCTCTCGGCGTTTTACTTATCCGGCCACTTTACGTGGTGGCTATCGGCTCGCGATGCTGTGTCCAGACGTCACGTATCCCGCGCCGACGATGCGGTTGGAGAGAGAGAGAGAGAGAGAGATGTGACGATGAGAGGTGGGGAGATGACGGGCGAGGCAGTCGGGAGGAGCCGTGTGCCGTGCCGCGCCGAGCAGACGGATGGTGGCAGGCAGCGGCGGGCCACGTGCCTGTGCGCGCACGCGGGCGGCGAGTCTGGTTGCCCCCACGGCGGCGAATGCCGCCTAGACCGCGGCTCGGGACGCACGGATCGTGATGCGTCGCCGCTGTCCTTCTGCGGGGCCCACGCCGCCCGTGACGTGCTCCCGCAACATGCCGCTCTACGCACCACAGTGGGGCCCGCGTGCGGCGGCTTTGATGCCTTTTGTTTGTGGGATGCGATCGACGGATTTTGCGTCCCGGTACCTCTGCCATGGTATTATTTAGTGACAATCCAAAGCTTGGGTTTGCCGGAAAAACTGTTACACGTTGAGGCACCACCTCAAAAACCAATTATACGAATGGCACACAAAGCTTTGTTCTTGACTGTAATAAAGCATACTATATTTCAATCATCATTGCTAAATAACTGTGGCAGCTCAAGCAAAATCTCTCCGGTTGTTTGTTGCTTTTTCTGAGTTCTATGTGTTTTTCATACGTCGGAAATCTTTTTTTTAAATCACTGTTCCGCCACCGCGTCGCCATAATCATCGTCTCTCTCTTTTCCACTCTGCTCAAGTGATAAGAAGAACAGTGCCAGTCGACACTATGCCCTCACGATTCAACTAAGCCAACTAGCGTGCCTAACTTGAGCCACTCGCACCTGACCAACCCCCGTGCGAAGCACTGTGCACATGCAGTCAAGCCAGACCACCTCACGCTGAGCTAAATCGGACCGAAAACGGTTTCAAACCTAGTCCAACCCGAGTCAAACCTGTTTAGCCTGAGTCAAGCCTGATTTCCACCAGTTTTGCCCAAGTTAAGCCAGTTCATCACCGATTTGTTACTGATTTGCATAGTTCCAAACCGTTTCTCACTGAGTTAGCATCGGTTCTACACTGTAGACTAACCCTAGACCTCTGTAGACCACTCAATTACCATTATTCACCCTCCATCTCCAAATCTAAGCTCTCTAAAGCCGATTCTTTATCATTTTTCCTAACGATAGTTTTTCGGCTCCGTTTTTCCTTTTTTAGGAGTATTTTATTTACAAATATTGTAGTTTCACAGTAAGCTTATTTGGCTTTGTTCATGTGCGTGTACGCTAGATTATGAAGAAAAAGTAACTGGAACTAGAAGTGACAATCCTAAAACCAACAAAGGAGTGAGCATTGACTAAGAGTCACAAGGCAAACCACGATCCCTGATCATGTTGAATTCCTATTAGTTGGCAATATTACGTATATGTTAATTTCTACATTATTTATTTGTTGATGCTAATTGTTATCAGTTATTTTTGAATGGTCTTGCTTAAGTAGTTAATGTCTTAATTATATTGTTTTCCTTGATAAACTTATAGCTAATATATCATACTTTCAATAAACATAATAGTGAACATGGATAGCAACAATCCTATTACATCGTGGTACGCCATCACAAGTTGATGTGTCAAAATTTATAACTATTATGGTATAATGAATAAAAGTGTTGGATCACTTGTCTAGAGTGATATTGTAGAAAATGCTAGTCGAGGGCAGAGATGGATGTGTGGTTTGGAGGTGAGTGCGTGCATATGTTACCCAATGGTTGCGTACATAAGTCTTCGCTAGAAAGGAGGTTACACCCAAAGCATATAAAAAATTGGTTGTGCCATGAGAAATAACATTATTACCACCCATCCACAGGATTGATTACTCGAACTTGATTCAACTACTATATTTGTTTCATTGGTGCTGCTATGGGTAGGGCTGGAAAAATATCTTGAGCCTTGCGAGCCGGCTTGGCTCATAACGAGCTCGAACTCATGCATTTTCGAGTCGAGCTGACCCTGTTATCCAGCTCGTAAGAAAAACGAGCCGAGCTCAAGCTGCTCACGTAGCTTGTTTGGCTCGTGGTCGTGCTATCCCGTCGGCCCATTAAGGCCCAGTGGCCAGTCTTGCATTAGTGCACCCAACGCATTACCTCTCCTCTTGAACGAATCGATTCCCAATCCTCCTCTCTCCGCATGTCCTCCTAAATCGGGATCGCACTGACGTCTACCACACCGCAGCGCGCCATCCTCCCCTCTGGCCTATGCCCCGCCCGTCCACCCCCTCTCTCCAAAAGCAGGCAGCCATCCTTGTCTCCATCAAGGACTCCTTCTCTCCCCATACTACGCCGCTGCTACAGGCCTAGACTTCTCCACCATGCTCAACGTCCAGGTGCTCAATGTCTACGACAATGACCTCGCTGGCCTACTCCCGAACGCCGACCTCCCAAGCCTCCTGCACCTCAACCTCAGCGGTAACTTCTTCTCTGGCAGCATCCCACCTTGTTTTGGGTACTTCGGGGCCATCTAGTTCCTCTCCATCGTTGGCAACAGCCTCGGCAGGGCCATCCCACCTATGTTTGGCAACCTCACCACTCTTCGGCAGCTCTTCCTCAGCTACTTCAACCAGTTCAATGGCAGCATCCCTATCTAGTTCGGCAGGCTAACCAACCTAATCCACCTTGACCTGGCCAACTGCGGCCTGCAGGGGGAGATCCCCTGTCGCTCAAGATGCTCAATATGTTCATCAACCGCTTCTGCAGCGGCATCCTAGAGTTCATCGCCAAGCTTGAGTCCCTCCATGCCCTCAAGTTGTGGCAGAACACACCGATGCAGAACCAACTTACAGGTGATATCCTCAAGTTGTGCAAGAGAGGTATTTTGCTCTAAGTTAGCATATTGGTCTTCTTTGATGATTGTTGGTACGAACGATTCCTAGAACAATTGTACACCTTTTCATTTTCTTTTGCGTTGCCAGTAGCACTAAAGAAGACAAGATGTAAATGTTTTATGAAGTACTACAATAGTCACTGCAACTTCACGTTGCTGGTCGTGAGTATCATGATATGTAGAATTTTATGAGCAATGCATTGCTAAAGGAAGAAAATAGAGGAAATCTTGAAGAGATCAGGAGAGAAAAATGAGAGTTTAGGGTGGATCATTGTCAAGTGCCCCACAAAGAAGAATAATACTTAGGCCACCCACACCAACTTACAAGAATCAGCATCCAGCCCCACATCTAGTACAAATGAAGTGCTATAAATACAATGGGGATCACTATCAAAGGGATTGCCTGCAGAAGGCCCTGACATGCTATCATTGTGGTCGGATAGGACATATTCGTTTGGGATGCCCATGGATCACTTGCGCTGGAGTGATATTATGAAAAATGCTAGCTAAGGGTGGGGTGGGTGTGTGATTTGGAGGTAACTATGTGCATATGCTACTGGATGGTTGCGTGCATAAGTCTTTACTGTAAAGATGGTTCCACCCAAAGCATATAAGAAATTAACTTGTGTCATGAGAAATGACATAATTACCTCCCATCCACCAGATCAATTAATCAAACTTGATTTATCTACTGTGTTAGTTTCATTGGTGCTACCATGAGTAGGTTCAGTGCTGGCATGGACCACATACCGGTTTATGTCACAGTATGACCCCTGACATTAGTGAAGTGGTTACCCGCACCTAGGCCTGGTAAGGGACCCACTGTTGAGAGAGATCCGCTCTGTGCTGGGTAGTACTAATGTTATGAATTCTATTATCCTGTCTTTGATCTAGTCGTGGATATCGTGTGGGTAAAGTTGGGTATTCTCTGTAGAGATAAAACCAATGATTCGAATGTATTGTGCTTCTAGTTAATGGAGCTGTGTCAAAAGAGTTGGCGAGGATATAATAATCCTCTAATTATTACATCATCATATTCTTTGAATATACCCCTTATCGGTAAAGGAAAGATTTCACAGAGTAGTTGTAAATCCTTCTATAACTATATGGTCGTAAGTTCTTCTACGATCACGTGGTCGTAAGTCCTTAGACGACTACTCCTTGGTCGTAAGTCTTTCTATGACCACATAAGTCGCAAATTCTTTTACGAACACAGTCGTAAGTGGTCCTGCGACCACCTCGTGATCATAGGCCTTTCGCAACTAGTCTATCTCCGACTGGTTTGTCTACAATAACCTATTGCATAATAGGTTTGTCCGATAAGACGGTTAGAATGTGCATTTGTTCCTAATAACCGCACACGATCTCTCTCTGACAACAACTATCGCACGACGATTGGGCCACCATGTCTCTCTAACAATAACTTCCGTCAGATGGTTATCTCCCAAAGCGTTGAGACGTCTTTTGGCGTAGGACAATGGCTGTCGCTTGGTCATCTATATAAAGGTTGATGTCAGAGAAGAGAGGGGGCGAACTAAATCGCAGGAGATCATATCAGGAAATAGTGCTAGACATTTTTGCATTACTCTTTGTTATAATGAATATCTTTAAGCAATAGCCACACAGGACGTGGGGTTGTTATTCTCACAAGAGGAAGCCGGAATTTGTATAAAGATTCCTGAGTCTCTACTCTGCATGTGCATAGTTCGAGTCTTCTAGATTTTTCCCCGAATTCAAATAAATCATACCTAAAATAGTATTAAAACACCAACAAGGGTGATTCTAAAATTAAAGCATAAAGAATATTAGTGATTAAAATTATAGTAACTTGAAAGTGAGATAACTTATTGATATACAATCCCCTTAACAAAACTTTCTTTATAAACTTATTTTGATTTGTCAAACGTTTACAAATGAAATTGTATTGTTACTTGTGATGATAGGCTCGCTACAAACCCTTCTTGATAAATATTTCCCTTGAAATCCTCAATTGTATTACAAGACTTTACCAATGTGGTTTATTGAGTACGAATGTACTCATTCTTGCATATTTTGTTTCATTCTTCCTTATTTTGTTTCAGATAATAAGCAATATGAAGAGGATATACTAGCAGATGACGAATACTACAATGGTGAGTATAACATATTCTAGATCGAGCCTATGCTCAAGCATAACCTATTATGTGGTTGCCTTTTATCGCATTTAGTTTGCAATATAAGTAAGTTTGACTTGGAAGCATTCAAACTCTGTAATCGATAATTATGTCATATTTTACGTAAGACTCCTGTTATGGTATTGTAATCGTAAGTAGACTATTTATCAATCTGTGTGCAACAGAAATCCTGAACAGTTGTGTGAATACAGATATTCCTGGTAAATCGATATCTCCACAATAACAAATTCGAAATTATTGCTAGAGAATTAGGCATACATATCGATTTTGTTGTTAGCACAATACTCTAACAAAAAATACCATAAAACTGAATCGGCACAAACATTTGTATTCGTTGCCATTCAGCGACAAGCGAGCACAACTGGTTTGATATGACCCCACACGTCTAGATGTGTGAACAAGTCTCTAGCACAACCAGCATCGTCCGTCTGAGCTTTTTTTTTTCTTGTAACATTGCATCTACGTGTACAATGCACTACTTCATCTCATCCTGCTGATGACTATTGTAAACAATGTGACGCAAATAACGATAATGGTGAAAGCATGTGTGATTGTTATGCTCTAATAATAACTAACTATACTTCAAAATTATGCATACAGAAAATTATACTTTTAAAACATCCTATGTTATTTTTTAAAAAATGATATTACATTTACCTTTACACTTAAAGATTAATTTAAAAATGGCACAAACACTTCATTGATGGAGGTTATTCCTTTCTTTCTCCAAAGAAAAAAAGCCCCTGAACCACCACCGTGGCCGAGAAGCAATTCACTACGTTCCTCTTTATTTTGGTTTTTCAAGAGGCTTTTAGATTCAATTTCTTTTAATAATTATTACTTATTATACTTAATAAAACATAGCTAAAAGTTATAGACTGTAGCCTAAAAAAAAGTCTTTTGCAACCGCTCCACAGGCTGCTCAATTTTCTCATCCTCAGGGACCCAGACGAAAAAGCGCCAGCCAAATTCTAATGCCGCCACGCTAAAGAGGAGGGGAGGCGGCGCAGACAGCCAAACCGCTCCCTGACTGCGCCGAGTTATCTTTCCGCTCCACCACTCGCTCCCCATTTCTGCCCTTTTTAAACCCCGCTCCTCCCTCTCCCACCCCTGACCCAGCACGCCATCCATACTCACCAGCACACACCATCCGCGCGCAACAAGAAGAAAGAAGGCCATGGCGCCGAGAACGTCGGAGAAGACGATGCCACCGGCCGCGGCCGCGGCCACCGGACTTGCGCTTGGCGTGGGCGGTGGAGCTGGGGGCCCACACTACAGAGGTGTCCGGAAGCGGCCGTGGGGGCGGTATGCCGCGGAGATCCGCGACCCGGCTAAGAAGAGCCGGGTGTGGCTCGGCACGTTCGACACGGCCGAGGAGGCCGCGCGGGCGTACGACGCCGCCGCGCGCGAGTACCGCGGCGCGAAGGCCAAGACAAACTTCCCCTTCCCTTCCATGCCCCCCACCGCCGAGGCCGTCACCGGTGGCAGCCGCAGCAGCAACAGTAGCACCGTCGAGTCTTTTGGCGGCGATGTGCAGGCGCCCATGCAGGCCATGCCGCTCCCGCCTTCGCTCGAGCTCGAACTGTTCCACCGCGCGGCGGCCGCGGGTGCCGGCGCCGGCGGCGTGCGCTTCCCTTTCAACAGCTACCCTGTAACGCACCCATACTATTTCTTTGGACAGGCGGCGGCCGCCGGTTGCCACATGCTCAAGCTGGCGCCGCCGGTCACCGTGGCTGCGGTGGCGCAGAGCGACTCCGACTCCTCGTCGGTGGTGGATCTGGCGCCGTCGCCGCCCGCTGGATCAGAAAAGAAGGCAGTCGCGTTTGATCTTGATCTGAACTGTCCGCCACCGGCGGAGGCCTAGTCGCCGGACTTTTAGCTGATATGACTGCTAGTTTCTTTCTTCGCCTTTTTTCCTTAGAAGAAACGTCATGTACTTCTATGGTTAGGCGCTCTTGCTTAACGGATGCAGGACAATTTTGTAAATAGTTTTTCGGCCGGGGACTCAGCTTCAGGAAAATACCAGAGATGTATCTCCACCTAAGACAGGTCTTGCCGGCGGCGTTGTTATGGACCGGATTATATTAATTCTGTACTGCTATTTTGATAGTCTTGGGAGGCTAATATTTAGAAAATCCAAAAAAATGAACATTTTATTTCGTATATGTATCACTCCATTTACGAGTTCCTTTTTGAAACGGAAGTGCGCATTTCATTTATGGGTGGCCTGTGCGTTTGCAACCTTGTCATCTGAGGCTCATGCTTGCTCGCTACCCATGCAACATCGCCATTATTGGTCAGTTGAAGAAAAAATGAGTCACCTCATCCTGACATTCACCATCCAGAGACGGTCTTGTACGTATCGATTTTTGTAGTTACTCCTTCAAGAACAGGCAGCAGGATCACTATAAACAATTGTCATTCTCTCCTCCTTTTAAGTTTTAACCCCTGGTAGTTGGCACTTGGCAGCACTAGTGGAGGCATCGTTGTCAAATTTACGCGTGTAACAAAGAGAACCACTCGCTACAGTCATCTTGCCGACAAAGAATTTCATATTCTACCACTACTTTCCCCTCCTCGCAGCACTATCGAACTGTACCGTGTCAAAACTTAGGAGAAAAATAAGGGAGGGGCTACGGAACGATGTATCTTAACCTGGTTTTTTTTCAGCATCGGTCACAGCTTCGCACTCCTCTACTATCACCTTTTTCCATCCTTCTTTCACCATCCTCATCTCATCTAACCTAAAATTTATCGTACCGTCATCTCACCATACCATCCTACGAGTTACTGTCCACCACTAGACCACCACCTCTCTGATTTTTTTCTATAACTGGGAGCATGGTAAACCTATTATCGGCAGTAACTGCTCTCGTCGGCAGACCTCCGCGTGCTCCCTTGATTAGTGAGAGTGGGAGAGAGCTTCCGAAGCTATATTTCTCAAAAATAATACGTTCTGCGAGTTCGCCAGGCTGTTACGGAGAGATGACGCATGTGGGTAACGAACACGTAGACGTAATAAATTAGATTAGAAATGGAGCAGCGGGCAGCCAGCCGTGCGCGGTGGGGTGGATGGATCTTTCGGCCCCGTCGGTGTGCTCGTACGGCGGGATCGCGACCGCCTGCGCGCGCTGGCGTTGGTTGCCCTTTCCGCTCGTGACATCGGGAATAACGTGAGCGTGCGGGCGACGCCCACGGGCCACGTGTGCGCCGCTGCCGGCCACGCCTACCGGCCCCGGATCCTCCCTGCGCGCGCAGCGGTACGTGGCCGGTCTGTGGCGCGCGGGCGCGGGGCGCCCATTGGGTGGCGCAGGTGGTGCGTGTCCGCGAGCGGGCAGCGACGACCTGGCGTGGTCGCGGCAGACAAGGCGTGGGCCCGACACGCGCGAGGGGCGGGCATCGGGGCGCAGTGATTCGCGCGGCGGCCGTTTCGGCCGCGCCCGCGGGGGCGTGGGGCCCGCGCGGCGCCTGCGCCAGCCACCATAGCAAGGCCGCCGCTTTCGTCGCGCCCAACGAATCGTCGGTTGTTTTTTCGTTGCTTCCCTCCTCGTGCAGCTGTTTTTTTTTTCTTTTTGTACGTGTTCCGCAGGGAGGAGCCCGGAAGTTTCGAGTAGCTGTGCGCTTGTGCTGCTACTGGAAGGTGGGGGGTACTGCTGAAAGAAAAACAGTATCTAAATTTATGGACGATTTTTGGTACTATAGTAAAAAATCAAAATCCGTTTTTAGAAGTCGAAAAAAAACATGTCTTTTTGACTTTTGTGGGTCACCTTGGATTTTTCTTCATTTACATCTCACTTAGAACGCGACGATTTCTAATGATTCTGCAGAAATTAGACTGTTTTGTACGGGATACCTTTGTTACAAAGAGGGTCTGAAGCTGCATGGCTCCTTTGCGTTATGCAGCAAAAACCGCCGGACAACTTTGTACGTGGCTGTTAGTCCGGAAGTTGTCCACCAAGTATTACTAGTACTCCCACCAGAGTACATCAGTGATACTCCACTTTCAATCTTCTTACCATTATTTGGTCAACTACGTCCCAACAATCAAGTCTAGCGCCAAAAAAAAATGCCTTGTGTGCAATTAATCTCAACATACATGACATCGACATCAATGCACAAAGGTGTTTCCGGTTCTGATTTCTCCCAAGTTCTTTTCTAACCTACTCCATCTTTGTGGATAAGGACTCTCACCTATTAAAAAATATATTGTTTTAGACATCGACATAATCTCTAAAATATAATTTTGATCAATAAATTTTATTACATTATATTTATAAAATTTAATAAAATTATAATATTATGAAATTACTCTTTGAGATAAATCTACATATGATTTTTGTATATCCAATCTAAATATTTAAAAAGATATCGATGACTAAAGTGTCGCAAGTTTTACTGCACGTATCTCTAAAGAATATATATTTGTGACTGAATGAAGTAGCAGCGAAGGCAAATTCGCAATAATCTCTCTCACACACACACAAAAAATTTGTAATAAGTTCCTTTAGCTAATTTAATACTGTTGACCGAGGAAAATTTTGTTTGCCTATCTTTCCATTGTGAGCTGGAGCTCAAAGGTTCTTTTGTGTTACATTTTATAGCTTTTGGCTGTGGTTTAGATCTTTTGTCTGCGTTTTTAAGATGATTATAAATGGCAAAGATGTTAATATAGACGACACACATAATTATAAATTCAGAAGACCATTTAAAGAATCTATTTTGAAAAATTATTTTATTTATTTTTATTTTTAGAGAAGTCAAAAATGAAGACACCCAAAGTAAAGGACCGCTGTCCGCTGGGCAGGCAAGCATCATGGAACACGAGGACTCGTGCTGGGGTGTGGGGCTCATTGGAGCGGCCCTATAGCTGCAACACGTGAAAGCACGCATCATACGCCGCAAAAAAGAAGTGCTGTGCCCTACATGTCCCTGGTCACGTAGCGTGTAGGCCTAGCCCAAATAAACTCCGACTTGGGCCGCCGATCCCAAGAAAGACCAAGAAAGGGTAACAGCCGGTCAAAAAGTTTCGCGGCTGCTGCACGCAATTCGCTTTTGCTTTTTTATCGAGGGAAAATTCACTTTATCCTACAAAGAGTTTTCTTCTTTATACCATAGGCCCACTCAAAACGGTTTAGGTTTTTGACTTCAGGTTTATTTTTCACTATTTAACAATTTTGTCTTTTATGATTTTTTTGACTTTTTTGAGCTTTTTTGTTGGTTCTTTTTTCTGTATTCGTTTGTATTGTCCGTGATGGGCTAACATGTTTTTTCTATTTTTATTTTTAAAATTTAATTATGCCAAATAAGACACTATCAGCTACAGTGCAAATTCAACCAGCTACAATGCTTTTCAGCCATAAGCCACTCAAATAAGTCACTTTCATTAGACTGCTGCTAATTTACTGCTAACTTAGACGAAAAAGATGTATTTACATTCTTCTTCTTTCCTCTCTTTCTCTTCCTTTTTCTCTTCCTACCTCTACTGCCACTAATTTTCACAACCTCTCCCTCACCCATGGGCGGACCCAGGGCCCGGCGACCCTGGGCCCCTGCCCGGGCTCATCTCCGGCACCTAAACAACATCTCAGTGCCTCCTTGGTCATGTTTCTTTGAACACGAGAGGTAATGCTTATTTGATGTAATTGTTCTTACGGTTGATAATCACATAAGTTTGCTTTGGACATAAAATACAAGAAGGTTTTTCTATCATACTTGCTGTGTGTACATTTGAATTGTGAATGCTCTAAAATTATTGAATTTTTTAAACTAAGCACCTCATTAAGCCACTAAGCTAATGACTACTCCAGTGATGTTGAGCCAAAACCCAAGTAATTTTCTCAGGGGAACTTGGTTACTTTGACGCTATTAATTGTACCATGTATCATTGATTTCTAAACCATAATAGAGTTTTATTGCCTTTATTGTTTATTTATATAATTTATTTCAGTTTGTTAGCTTTTCTGTTTGA
The DNA here is from genome assembly GCA_036346575.1 of Dendrocalamus sinicus. Classification (NCBI taxonomy): domain Eukaryota; kingdom Viridiplantae; phylum Streptophyta; class Magnoliopsida; order Poales; family Poaceae; genus Dendrocalamus; species Dendrocalamus sinicus. The sequence continues at coordinate 30,304,313 of CM070654.1, read as the reverse complement.
CTTTGAGTCATGCTAGTATGCTACCATCCATACCGACTCCCACCGCTTAGTTTCTGACTAACATTTGAATCAGATTGCTTTTGTAGTATTCTAAACTTGTGTTTTATTGTTACTCCCGTGGTCTTTTAAATGACATTGAAACGAAGAGGTAGTATTCTCCAAGCTGCTGCCGTGAATTACAGGGGCACGGGGACATAACGTAGTAGCGCTAGTAAATGCGCGACGATGGAAGCGAGGCGTCGCTCGGCGGTGGCGGAGCTCCCAATCTCCAAAGGGCAGACTCTGTTCTTCGCCCAGGCTCGTCAAATTCTCTGGGTCCGCCACTACCCTCACCAACCGTTGACCCCAGCAACCCCCTCCCCTCCTCGTGTCAATGCCCTCTCTCTTCTCCCTCTTCTCACTCAACCACCAAGCGTGCCGTTGACCTTTAGCTCCCTCCCTTATCCCTACGCCAACATCTTTCTATTTGTTGTGCCGTTGACCTTTAGCTCCCCTCCCTTATCCCTACGTCTACCTCTTTCTATTTGTTTCGCCACTACATCGTCCCAAAATCTGGCTGGGACTGCCTCACCGGAGCCAAGATTCAAGTGTATCTACCTTGCCTTGGAGCAGTTAGCAACTTTGTTGCGGAACATCACGCCATCAGGGTGGAGGAGGCAAGACCTAGGAGTCACCACCGCCCTCCCTCTCTTAGGAGATGTCACTACTGCCCAATTTTTCACTGGCTATGGTAGATCTTGTTGTCAGCCACCACCAATTGAACCCGTAGCCGCCCTCAAAGCTCCGTCGCCGCCAGCCCTGTTTTCTTGTGCTACCGCATGTACCAAGCGAAGCTGCCACTCTCCTCCTTCTCCTTTCGCTTCCTCAACACGGAGCCACCACCACCTCTAAGATCTCGATCCACCACGGCCCCTTGCATTGCCTGCCTTACCTACACTGCACTCTTTGCCATGTGTCCAGGTTATGGGAGGAGAGTGGGTAAGGAAAAAGGCAACATTGACATGTGGGCCAGATGGATATTTTGTAAAAAAAAAAAGCTGATGTGTTTTTGGGGTCTAACGATAAACCTAGCTAACAGAGCAAACGGGAATGGCATATAAGGGTAAAGATTAAAAATTCAGTGATATATAGAGAAACAAACTTTTTTTAGTAGTAAATCAAGAATTGAGCTCCGTTGTGATGTTAATTGTTTGCTCTGTCAATGTAGTGGCGAAACAAATAGAAAGAGGTAGACGTAGGGAATGGCATGATGCTCAACTGGGCACTGGCTATACTACTGCTTTCGAATGGAAAACGTAGATAGTACTGCTAGCTGGTTGTGATCGTAGGGTTTGTTCCAAATTAAGCTCCGTTGTGATGTTAATTGTTTGTTTTGCTTATGTTCTAATGTTACTGAGCTAATTTTCTCATCAAGTTTTGACCAGGAAAAAGAAACCCAAAAGGCACAATACTGCAGTCCTTACGTTCGTCAGTGGTAGCGACCGAATCCGGTTTCGTCAACTTCTTAGATTTCAATCGTACAACCAGTGAGGTTTACAATATTGCTGATTAGCTCTTTCATATGCATCGGATGAGCTGTTCAACACTAATAACAACCGTAAACGACACCTTCAAAATGGAAAATGATGTAAATAAGCCATCAGTTAGGCATTAAAAAGTTTAAATTCATATTTCCTTCGTTCTTTTTTACTTGACTTTCTAGAATCCATACTGTCAAATTTTTTAAAGCTTAACTGTTAATAAATTTAAAACTATCTAAATTGACTTTATAAAATTATATCATTAGATTTATCGTTAAAAATATTTTTATAATATTATAATTTTATTAGGATATCTTAGTATAAAATTATAAAAGTAGTGTTCAAAACCACATCTTAAAATCATAAAAAAGCAAAAGCGTCAAGTAAAAATAACGAATAGAGTAAGAGCAAGTATAATAAGAGGCTGTTAGTAGGCTGTATGCTGAGGTGGAGGAGAGAGAGGAGGAGAGAGAAGAGAGGTGGGCTGTAAGTTTAAAGCCAGCTGAAGCACAAGAACCAAGAAACTTTGTGAGAGAAAGAGGTGGGTCATATAGCCTTCAGTTGGCTGTAAACTACTATATGAATGGGCTGATAAGTGGGCTGTAAATGTCCATACAGCCAACTAAAGACTGTATTATTAGCCTTGCACTAATAGGTCGTGATAACCGATAACACCATTCACCACCCATTAATCATCACAGTTCCACGGATAGTATAATCCTTTGGAAACGAAATAAGGGAACACACTGAGCAATGACGTAGCCATGTTCTTTTCAGCTTTTAAAAGCTGCTTTTCAGTTTTTCTACAATAATTAGCTTTTAAACTGAGTATTTGTTTAAGATAGAGTCTATTAGTTAATTATAGTACATGCTTGTCGGACCCCAAGTTTAATACCTGGAATCCTCTGTGATACACTGCATTATTCCCTGGATCAGTAGATAATGCTCACAGATACATCGATGCATCATTTCATACACGATAAATTCATACATTACAATACCAGAGTTCAAGTAGACCACGTCGGGCCAGGATTACAATAGAGCCGTCAGGCCAAATGTCTTACAATACATAAAAGCGGAAGCGGAAGCGTACATAGCGTAGGGGCACAACTCACCACAGGCAAGCGACCGGGATAACCCGAGTATCAACGCTATTAACCGGGGACGACTAATAACGAAGGCACCCGCCAAAACTAGCTCAGTCAACTTTGCGAGGCGAGAGGCAAGACTACCAAGCCTATTCTAATAACCACCATCTTCATTCCCTTCGGCATCCTGATCCTCATGATAAGCATAGTGCTCTTGATTCACATCTTCTGAAAGGGGGGTTAAGAGCGAGATTGAGCACAAACAACCGTGCTCCGCGAGCCAACACACAGAATGCATATAATTATAGATGAAAGGCTATTCAAGGAAGGCTCGGTTTCTTTTATTTGCATAAAACGACATGTGGAAATACCATAATTTAAAATTTCTATGACCTAGCATTTTTCAAGAACTTATGGTTTAAATACTGAAAGTGTACAATAACGGAGTGGTTTCCAGTTCCAAATTTTATGGTTACATCCACCGTATTTTATGATTACATCCACCAATGCCTAACATTTTTGCAAACAGGTTACTTCCACCTTAATACCAACACTGGAGTACATCCCTCCAGGACAAATTACCAAAGCCAGGTTACATCCGCCTGACAGTTTTCTCCCCACCCACAATAGTTTTTAAACAGAACTAACTCGAGGAAGATTTCCATGTCTGCCCTTGAGAGTGGGCACGGCTATTCGAATAGTTTGTGTAGTACTCTGCAGAGACCGTACATCTTTACCCACAAGAGATAATTGTCTCGATGTTTCTACATGATGCCTTTGACATGCAGATCGAGAAAATATCACGAGGCCTTTACAATACTTCACACTCTAGCATTTCACTCCTATGGGGTTACGTCCATAGGTTATGCGGGATGTCTACCATAGGTTAGCGCAGTCAGACTCCACTCTCCACATACGCTATCCTAGGCGACGTCACCTACATCCGGTGTCCCATTCCAAGTGGGGCTTTCATTACCCACCTACACACGTTCTCCGTGAAATGAATAGAGAGCTCAGTAAATTATTCAGCCAAGCCTACAATATGCCAGCTTGTGGTTGTACTGTTATACACGGAGGGTCCACACAGGATTAAGTCCTTAAATTGTTCGGGCGGTTCATTCCACAATCCCCTGTGTTACATCCACACCCACCGTTCTTTCCACCTGCCCAAACAAGTTTAGCATTTTTAGGGTTTTGGGAAGCATAACACAAATCAACATATTTGTTCAGCCATATACATCCCATGACTATCTCAAATCTAGTGTTCATGATTAAAGAGGAATTAACAGGGCTACTAGAACCCTGGACTTGACAAATTTTAGCATGGCAATAATAAGTCATATAACTACCATACTAGTGTTTATATCTAGGGCGACAAATGATCATGGGAGTTCAAATGTACTCGTGGTGTTTATATTATTAGGTGGACATAAGGTTGTTATCTACCTTAAGACTTACATACTTTTAGCACAAAAAATATCGCATGCAATTTTCATAGTTTAAAACGAACATAGTTTCACATAAAATGTAGGCGCAAAATGATCAAAGTATTGACTCGCCTGGATTGAAGGCTTGGGGGTCTTGCGTTGCTTCAAGCGGGGTCTCGTTCGTGTCGTCGAACTCTACTGGGCGGGAGTACCGGAAAAACCACATGAAATGAAGAGCGCCGAATAAGAACCAAACAAAACAATAAAACAACTCAAATGAACTCGGAATTGAACCAAACTAGAACCATTACACAGGTCTTGATTTTAGAAAATTTTAGAAGTTGATTTCGTCGAATTCGGATTTATGGTTGAACAGTTATAGCGTTTCAAAGTTTTAATTTCTGGAAAAAAAATAGAGGGAGGGGCTGTGCCACTGATGGGTGGGCCATTAATGGCAGCATTAATGCCCCTTTTATTTGGTCGGCTTGGACATTGCGTAGATGGCCGATTAGGACATAGTAAATGAGCTTCCCTGGTTTTGTCCCGGCCGTGGAGGGGGCGGAGCTCGCCGGCGGCGGAGGGAGCACGGAGGGGCAGCGGCGCCGGCCCAAATGGGTTGTTCGACCCGGCGCGCACCACGGGAGAGTGGAGCGGCGGCGTTGGCGGATTCGACCGGCCGGCGTTGGCGGATTCGACCAGCGGCGGGCGGCGAGCCGAGGCAAGGAGCAAGCGCGGCGCCTCGGGGCGAGGGCCCAATTACTCACCGGTGAGGCATCCGTGGGTGGCATGGAGCTCACTGCGGCTCGGCGGCCGCCGGGCGGAGCCGAGTAGGTGGCGGCGTGGAGGGCTTGGCGGCGAGGAAGACCACGGTGGCGGCTCGTCTGGGAGGCGGCGGGATCCGGCGGGGTGGGGAAGGCGTTCACGGGGTCCCGGTGGTGCTTCACGCGCAAGGAAATGGCCCGGGGCTTCACGGTTCTCCAGGGAGAGCCGACGTCGAAGGTGGTGAAGGAGTGTGTCGCCGGCGGCTGCGGGAAGGAGATGTCGATTAGTAGGGAGGAAGGAGAGAGGACGATGGAGAGTGAGGAGAAAGCCCAGGGGCGGCGGCGGAGCGAGCGGCCAGCTCCACCGCGTCGCGCGGCGGAGGAGGTGGCGGCCTGAGTGTTCCCGAGCGCGCTTCGGCGAGGTGGGCAGTGAGGCAAGCGTCTCCACTTAAAGCGGCCGGCGAAATGCATTGAGACGCCGAGGAAGCAAGACGACATGGCGCCGTGCATGCATGCAGCACGCGAAGGCGATCGGTGGCGAGGAGCGACCAGCGGCGATGGCGGACGGCGTGATCGGGCGTACCACGGTGGCGCGGCAACAAGGTCGGCGGCGTGCACGCAACGTCTCACGGCGAGGCCGGCTGCCATTGTCGGGCGCTGATGGCGAGGAGAGGCGCTGAAGACGAGAGCTGACACCGCATTTACTCGCCGACAAAGTTGGTGCAAATGGCGACAAGCAACTGCTCTGCCAGAGGGGAGGGGGTGCATTGCCACAGGAGGAGAAATGAAATGCTGGCTGGAAAGGCTTGGGGAGGAAAAATCCCACCATTAGCATACATACATACTCATATATGTATACGGGTATATATACATATATACATGCATATATCCTTTCTTAACATTCTTAGCTTCCTGAATCCTTTAATCCTTGAAGTATATTTCATATTTTAGATTTTATAAGATTATCTTGATTTCCTTCCCTGGAGATGGAGCAAGGTTTTCATTTTTAAGTACTTTTGCATTTTCTAGAATATGCACATATACATATATATTTGGAAGCAAAAAGAAAAGCCAACTGAGAATAAAAGCTTTTAATTTTCATTAACATACATTTGAATTTTTCATTAGCACCAAGGCTTGAAAATGGGATGTTACAATGCTTTACCAACTTCATTTATATTGGCAAAAACCACACGTGAGTTTCTGTTACTCTGTAATCTCTCGTACAAATAGCCCAAAAGCAAAAAAACCGTAGCCAAAAACTATAAACCGCAGTAAAAAAGAACAGACCTGTAACTCCGTGCTGATGATAGTCCAGTTTAGCGTTTTGTGTGATTAGAGTGATATATTATGCTGCTAACACCGAAAAGAACCCCGCGCTTGGTACGTATCCTCCCCGTCCAGACGACACGCCGCACAGCGCTCCGACGAGCGGGGCCTCGGATTCCCATGCGAATGCGATGCGCACGCTCTAATCTCTGAGTTGTGGGCCACGCACGCTCTCTCCCCACGGCACGCAAGCCAGGCCACAGTCACGACTGAGGGGCTGTTTGGTTACTAGTCACACTTTGTTAATAAAAATTGCTACACTTATCTAAGTTGAGGTGCTCAAATTCTTTGCCACACCTTAACAAGCCTAAGGGAATCTTGCCACATTTTTTTGAGTCATTGACGCGTGGGACCTAGTTTGCTGGAAGGGAATTTTGCCACAACTGTGGCTGCAATCAAACAGCTCCTAAAGGTGATCAAACTTGCCTAACTTTAGCGTGGTAAACTGTGGCTGGCAACCAAACTCCCTCTGGGTCCCTGCTCTCACCACAACCGCAGGAAGCCAAGCATGTGATGTGGGGGAGCCAAGCCGAACATGACTTTGAAGTTTTTTTTTTCAAAAATGATCTTCGACTGCTTATTTTTATAAAAATATCCCTCCTTGAATTTAGAAAGTATAACAAATGACATGTATCACCTATCACACTTCTTAGCTTGGTAGGCCAAGTGGCGTGCGGCAAGAGGCTCAGGCGCTCCTGCCGAGCCGCCATGCTGCAGCAGCACTGTAGCATCATAGTGCAGCACTGCTACTTATTAATTAGCGCTAAGCATAATTAATTAGCACTAATAGTAATTAGCCAGTGCTAATTAAAACACTAAATTAGTAATATTTTATTTAGTGCTAATTAAGTATGCACAATACTTTATTGCACTCGTAATTAATTAGTATTAATTGCATTTAATTTGTGCTAATTAAAATTAAAAGACTTTCGCGAGATAAAATTCAGGATTTACTCCTTTTGCTACCGTCTTGCTTCGAAGATAAAACAAGTGGTCATAGGTGCATCGCGTACCCCACTGCTCTTGCTCCCATCATGATACTTTTACAAGGAGAGGGGAAGAGGTGGAAAAAGTGAGCGAGAGAAGCGTGCGCGTGATGGGAACGAGAGGAGTGGGGTATGTGATGCACTCGTGATCCCGGTAGTAAGATGAGTAAATTCTGAATTTTATCCCCCAAATGACTTTTAATTTAAATTAGTACTAATTAAATGTGATTAGCACTAAATAAAAACTACTGATTTAGTACTTTAATTAGTATTAAATATTATTATTACTAATTAATTATGTTTAGTGCTAATAAATGAGTAACAGTGATGCTACAGTGCTATTGTGCCAAGGTGGTTCGGCAGAGGCAACCGTGAAGTGGTGGTTCAGCAGGAGCCGCCCTGCCGCACCGGCTCTGTTGTACGCCACCCGGCCCATAGAGCTAGTGGGGCGTAATAGATAACACGAATAATCTATTGCGTCTTTTTAGCTTGAGAAGGGATCATTTTTGCAAAAAAAAACTACAGTAGATATTAGTTGACAAGTCCATGCGTGGCCGCCTGCCTAGGCAATAGGCGTCACGACCATATGAATTTACACCTAATCTAGTATGTACAGAGCTCTAGTACTCCTCTACTACTACTCATAGTTCTACTTTACTAATACTGCTAGTACTAGTTGAATGCACGTACGTTGCTACGGATTTTTAAATTTTATTGTACTACATATTCTAAAACTCACAGTTAGTAAAATTTTTTAGAATATGAGAGAAGCAAAAGCAGGTATATGAGAGAACTAATCCACATTAATTTCAATTCATATGAGACTCAAAACATATCAATAAAGAAGTATATCACTCTTTCTCTTGTCAAATTTCAACAGGGGTGATCCTCCTAATGCAGGCACAATTCTCTGGCTTCTCAAATAGAGATGTGTTCACCTGAGATTGCAAGGTCCAGAACCCACAAATCTTGTATAAGATGAAGCACTGTTAAAAAGCTTGGGTAAGCTTGCCATGCTACTTACTACCACATCCTTATATAGGATTTAAAATGCTTGCATTGTCCGTCACATATATCTGGTCCTTTTTTGTTTTCTCATGTTTTTTTTAGTTTTTAATGGCGTCAACCATTATGGCTACAAAAGTTATAGCACTTTCACGAGAGTTAAACAATTTCTGAGGTTGCTAGGCCAGCTGCTATACAATGAGTCAATGGAGGTATATGTGGTCTTGATGCAAAACCAGATCATGAATATTTGAGTTTGAGACAAAGCTTTCTTACCATGGAAAAGGAATAAACATGCAACAAATGCAAAATTTAGTCTTTCACATTGGCGCATAAACGGAGATGAAGTACATGGGTTCGATCCTTCTGTTGCCATCAAGAGCAAATTGTTTAGCCATCGTTTGAACAAAAAAATGCAACCTGGTGTAGCATTTCTAGATCTAGACCTCTAATGCCAATCAAGTTTGTCCACATAAGCAGCAATTGTTTGCTGAACAATACTGGCAAAGAAACTGAACAAACTATTGTGTTCTTTTCATAAATTTTGTTCTTAAATTCAGTTTCTTTGCCAGCATTGTTTCCTGGCCAATATATTCATTGTTTCCTGGCCAATCACATAGCTGCTTTGCTCAGGAATTTGAAATTCTTAAAGACAAAACATTAATAACCACTATCTCATAATCCCAAAAGAAAAAAAGAATGCAGATAAATTTTGGGATGATTTTAGCAAAAAATTGCTGCTCTTCAGAGGCTTAGCACATTAGCATATCTCAATGACAAGATGACTCTAACATCAACTATGCATTGGTAAGCAGATCATTCAATAGAAATTATGGGTCCATAGATGCAAATGCTTAATTTAGTGCACGAACACTTTCTCCTTTGTATAGTTTTGACTAAAGATTCTCACGATACAGTTTGTAGGCATTGACAGATTGATGGAGAAAAATCGAGACATTTCCTGCTAATGGCTCAGTATTGGATTCAAACCCCAATGGAATCTCGCAGCAGCATCCAAATACTTGCATAAAATAGGCAACTGATTATAGATATGATGTACCTTGTGGACGATAAGAAGTAAAGGAAGATCGCTGGAGAGGGGGCTGCCAGTCACTGGAGAAGGGAGTCACTGGTTGCCAGATTGCTGCCAATTTGCCAAGGTGTGAGAGGGAGTAGTGATTTCAAAAGAAAGCAAGGGCAACCTCACCATGAGATGGTATCAATGAAAAATCAATCAACAAAAAACTAGTACTAAGTATCAGACCAGCATGGACTGAAAAAGACAACAAGCATTTTCAACTGGCAAGAACATGAACCATAGGCTAGTGCAAGCCTTGTTTACCAGGGACATGAGCACCATTGGGACAAGAGGGTGCCACAGTGTGGCAAGAGGGTGTTGACAGCGACGGTGAGGAAGTGACAGTGGGACAAGAGATAGTGACGGTGATGATAGGACGATTTGACGGTGATTGCGAGGGAGCGACGGTGGGGTATTAGGTCGTGACAGTGACGATAGGAGGGTGTGGCGGTGACAGCGTGGTAGGACGTTGTGACGGTGAAGGCCAGAGGGTGCGTAGGAGGATGACGGAGAGGGTAAAAGGGCGGTGGGGAAAATAGGGGAGGCGGTTTCTGCTCATCTGCAACATAACCAATCGGGGGAGGGACACGCCAGATCTAGCCGATGCCACCGGATCTTGCTGACACCATCGCACTGTTGTCGGATCTGGCCTCCTCCGACTGAGCCGCCACCGGAGGGTAGTGGTACGGACGATGTCGCTCACATATCACTCCGGTTGTTTGCCGTTGCAAGCCTACTACACTGCCGCATCCTCGCCGCACCACTACCCTTCAACCCGAGTCGCCTCCCTCTAGCCACAGCACGAGCACCGCATGGCCTCCGTGCCACAACCCGTGGGCGAAGAGGAGAGAGAGACAATGGTGAGAAAGGCGAGGTTGGGAGGCAATTGAAATGGGAGGCAATTGTGAAAACAAAGATGTGCGAGCTAGCATACGGTAGGGAAGGGGTGATGTGACAGTGGTGGCGGCTAGAGGTGCGGAAGGGGGGTGGACAGCGTGCGGTTGGGTTTAGGGCATTGGTTAAGGGCAAGCGAAACGGAGGAGAGGTTGATGACACATGTCCACCTGTCGATGTGCACCGGTTTTCTGTGATTTTCTTGAGGTCCGTTTTTCCATGGTTGGTGTGATCAGTCAAAAAGAGAAACACGCGCACATTATGAGGAAGGGATGGGTGGGATGGTGAATGGATAAACTCTCTTTTTATGTTATTAGAAATTTAATCATAATTGCGTTCGAATACGAGTTTCGCTTATGCATTACCACCTGCAGGCTGCAGCTCCGGTTATAAAGCTATGTACATTCTCACTAGTGCTACTACTTCTTACATGGTACAACTCTTTAATTACAGGAGCAATTACCTTTGACCAAGGTCTTGATCTCATAAAGACACGCGTGCAAATATATGGTAATATTATCGGACGCACTCTTAAGTTTGATAGGGATCCGCTAAATAAGTGGTCTAGTTTTTTTTCCCTTTTTACTCCGCTTAGAGGTAACGCATTTCTTTTACTTTTGTTTTATTAAAATAACATATAGATAGACACATGTCATACCATATGCTCAAAAGCACGAAGACTCATCAGCAAATCAACTGTTGCTACTTTTTAAAAACCGTTGTACTACCCCACCAATATTAACATCTTTTCGAAACGATTTATCAGTATTCGGTTCGTTTATAAAAACACTCACGTTAAAATCAAAAGCTATCAGTCACAACCATAAACCATCAACAAAAAAACCACATTCATTATCAATTTTTTTTATAGCAAAGAGAGATGCTTTGATATGTTAACAAAGATCAGCATTTTCATCATTGGGTTATAGTGACGAGGACGCCAAATGCCTGGTGCAGATCCCCGACAGCTGCCCCTCAACTCCACCGAGTGGATTCATGTCAGTTTCAACCGTTGCTTCTTTTGGATGGACTGGATTAAGCCATGTCACTCTTTCTCCTTCCTAATCCACAACCTCTCCAACCAATTCATGCTAGACCTGAATCAACCGAGACTGTACTTATCTTCAGCACCTCAAATTCGAACGCCTTAATCTGAAAAAATGGAACACGTTTCTTCGTCGTGTAAGCATTGGACAACATCCTTGGAAAGCAACGATCGAATGCAAATGACGGTGGTGATCACAGGAACGGAAGGTTCAATGTCCCCAAGCTTCTCTATCAAATGGTTGTGTCAGAAAAAAAATTCTAAGGTTCATTCTAACCAAACACGCAGGCATCTCTTCAGTGCAATTTTTGCGATAGTTCAAAGCTTTTGTGTTGTATGATGGATAGGGAAGACGAAAACAATTTGGGGCAGGGAAGGAGGGACCCTGCTGCTGTGTCGGGGATATGAAGAACAAGTGGGCTTTGGGGTAGGGAACAAGAGGTGACGTGGCTTGATCCAGGCCATAGAAAAGAAGCAATCGAACGAGACTGACATGAATCCACTTGGTGGAGTCGATGGGCAACTCGGGATCTGCCCCCGCGTGGGGCGCCAAGCGTGTGATAGGTACGCGCGAACGGCCGACCCTCGGTGAAATTATACATACATCTTACTACCAGTGAAAGATGGTAGTCGAAATTAAATTTAATTATTAAATTATTACCTAATTCGAGAGTATTCTTATCATTTAGTCACTTAGGGTTAAAAATATTACTCTTATTTCATGAGATTCTCAAAGCTACTTCTCGTATTATCATTTATAGTGTAACAAAATTTTAACTAAGCTAAGCTATTGCGTAAAAAAAAGGGACGACTGAGTGTACCTCTCCTTGCCAACAACGCTAAGAACCAGTCCTGGGTAGCATCGCCGGTCTTGGAACTATTCACATAAATAATGTTGTAGCTATTTTTTAAAAAATTTAATCATTATATATCTAAATCTAGGATCTTTCTTGTATCTATCAAGTTCGGCAGGTCGTCAGTTAGCCTCACGTGAATTATTATGTGTGCTTTAATTAGTGCTAATCATATTTAATTGGTATTAATTATATTTAATTAGCACTACCCATGAACCATTATGTCTATCACGGTGGGGTAGCGTACCAAACTCCTGTAGCACGGCAAGTGACACATATCGTCTGTCATGGCTGTCGAGCTCAGGTAGGGATCTAAGGCTCTGCTAATTAGAGTTTCTGTTTTTGGCTTCTGATTTTTTGCTTTTAACTTCTTACTTACGTCGTTTTCTAACGATGTGGCTTTTTAGGGCTTTTTTCCCTTTATTCTTTTTCATTGTCGATGATAATATAATTTTTATTTTTAAAATTTAATTACGCTAAAAAACTACTGATATGTACAATATATTTTCAGCCACTACGGAGTAAAATAAATCATAAGCTACGGTTTTTAAGCCTAAATAAACATCTTCTAAAGTTGTAAAAATAGATATTTGATAGGTCAAATTTGCAAAAAAAAAAAAAAGGCCTTGCACCGCGCGGTCAAAAAGTCAGGCCGACGGGACGCCTTCTTTTCCGCGCCAAAATTTCCGTCCACGTGCGCCGGCCCGACCTGCCCCCATCACAGCGACACCGCATCTCTAGCCTCCCACGTGCGGCCCCACGGCTCTCTCTGACACATCGGCTCTGGCCTGGTGGGCCCACCCCTCCCCCACAGCCTCATCCGCTGCCTACTCGACACGTCACACGTGTGCCGTGCCTACGGACGAAATAGCTACACTGTAGCATTCATACCATTGTTGATGCATTCATGGATATATGCATATAGCACCCTCGTCTCGATCCGTTTCTCTCTGCATTGCATGTGCGGTGAGGTCGTTTTCTTGCTCCTCTCCTGTGCGCTTTGATGCTTTCGTCTCGCGACAAGGAAAGTTGCACGGCGCTTGTGGCAGGCGCCGCTCGGCACGGAATACGGCAAAGCGGCTTTGATCTTTCAAGGCCCAAGGAAGAAGTCGCTCTCGTAGCGCGCAGGCACCGTCACGCAGCGGTGGCCTGGGGCCACACCCGCACCGCACGGCCCTGCGTTTTTTTGCCAGCGGCGAGCGTGTCACACGGCAGCTAACGTCGTACGGCACGGGGAAATTATTATGGCGCACCGCGCGGCCGGACGGGATCGCGCCGCGCGCGGTGCCCAGAGCAGCGCAGCGCAGACGTGCACGGCGCGGGAAGTGAGCGGAAAGCACGCACGCTCGTACGTGTGGGGGCGCCATGGGACAAGACGAGTCAGTGCCGTTCTATCGTAGGCACGTACCTAGGGTTTTCAGAAGTTAAGCCCTCCGTATAGCGTGGTTGCGTGCTAGACAGTTGGTGGCGGTTTACTCGAATCTTGTGCGAGAGTACGCGTGCTCACCTACATACGGCTTAAAAACACTTGACAATAACTTGTCCTAACATTTATAATTTCACCGTACTGCTAGCTGAAACTAATAAGATGTTTATATGCAGGGGTGGATCTAGGAAAATTTTTTGGAGGGGCTGAAGTACCTTCAGTTCGACCTCAGCCCCTTCTATATTATACATCTATAGCTAAAAATTTAGGGGGGACTCCAGGGGGCTCCAAGGGTCCGGTAGCGGTAGGGGGCTCGAGCCCCCCCTCGCCCCACCGCTGGATCCGCCACTATTTATATGTTACAACGTAGTATTAAGTAAGAGTGATTCATATTATCAAACAATAATCATATATTGAATATCAATTTTATCTTTCAAAAAACATATATCAAGCAAAACACATATGTACAAACTCATAAATAAATTAAATTGAAAATAGATGTACAAGTTTAATAGCTGATATTGTTTCTTGTGCAACATATCAAAAATAAAATACATAAGACATGTAAGCCGTAAGGACATCTTTGTATACAATATTTTTTGATAAACATACCAACAGAATTAAAACTATCGTCCTTTCCCGGTGTAGCAAGTATTATGATATTGCTCCTAACAGTAGTTCGTGAGAGAGCAACATATAGTTGTCCATACGAGAAAACCGGATCGAGGAGGTGCACACCTACATTTGGGATTGTTTGTCCCTGTGCCTTATTGATGGTCATTGCAAAGCTTAACTTGACAGAAAATTGCTTCCTTTTGAACTTAAATGGGAACATTTCATCATCAGATGGGCACAAAGGTATGCGAGGCAAAAAAAAACGCCCTTTCAGCATGTTGCCCCAACACAATTTCAGCATCTATTGTATTCCTTTGGAAGGCCTGGACTACCAACCTTGTCCCGTTACACAACCATTTAGCTACAGTCAAGTCTTCCAACTACAGATTTGACCACACCTTCAACTACCGTGTCTCGACCACACGTCACGACCACAGCTACTCGACCACAGCTTCTCTTCGACTGCTTCACTGACCACACAGGTTTTTGAGCACTACCGTCTTACTATAGCTGCGACCGTAGTTTCAACCACGCATCGACCCTGCCTTAAACCATGGTTTCGACCACGGCATCGACCAGGCCTTCGAACACAACCAATGCACATGTCTACTGCAATGACCACCAACTGCTACAGTGACATGCCGCACACGTTTGCTACAACACACCGCTCCTTCGACCATAGCTTTGATAGCTCCTTTGACCACGGCTTTGACTGCGCCTTGTCGACCACATCATCGACCAAGGCTTGTCGACCACAGCACCTCGACTGCATATCTGACCACACAGGTCTTCCAGCACTGACTACCGACTGTACCTATGACTATCGACTACTGTAGTTACAACTACCGACCATCGACCAATGTAGCTACAACTATCGACCATCGACCACTGTAGCTACAACTATTGACCATCAACCACTGTAGCTATGACTATTGATCATCGACTGTTGTGCAATTTGACTAACGATTGCGATAGTACTCCTCCGAGTACCAACTGAGTCGTTGTGGCTTCGATCGACCATGGCTTGCCGACCATACCTTTAACTGGTCCAGAGTCTCTAATCACTCTCTGACTTTGGGTCTTCAACTCTTACACATACTCGAACGCACCGACTATGCAGTACTCTAACACACCGAGTACTCGACTACGACCATGTAGTACTCCAACACACGGAGTACCCGACTATGACCACACAGTACTTGACACACCGACTACATTTGGCTACGGCCACACAGTACTCGAATACACTGAGTACGAGACTACGACCACGTGGTACTCGAACTCACCAAGACTACGCAGTACTCGAACACATGAGTACTCGACTACGATCATGTAGTACTTGAACACACTAGTTCATTTGGCTACGACCACGTAGTACTCGAATACACCGAGTACTCGACTACGATCACGTAGTACTCGAACTCACCGTGTACTCGATACCGACCACACAGTACTCGAACACACGAGTACTTGACACACGACCACACCACCCTCGCAACTACAGCCGCAGCCGCAATCTTTGGCGCTGACCTTCTACATGAGGCTCCGGACGAATCTAGGCAGCGTGACAATGGGGAGGAGGAGGCAACACGTCGAGCAAGCCACGGTAGCCAATGGGGGAGGCCGGATCCGGCCGTCTTCGTCGCCATCGGCGATGATGTTGCCGGATCCAGCACTTCCCGCCCCGACAGTGGTCAAATCTAGCTTATTCCCCTCCTACAGCGTGTGGAGAGGTCAGCGCGGGGAGGGGGCACGGGATGAAGAGGTCGGGGATAGGGCACGGCTGTGGAGTGGCGCAGAGTTGGGAGGGGCAATAGTGGCGGCGAGACACACGGCACGGAGGGGAGGGGAGGAAGGAGGAGGGCACGACGGTGGAGGTGGCATGGAGTTTGGGGGTGACAGTGGTGGCACAGAGGGTATGGGAAGGAGGAGTAGCCGCCTTGGCTGGCAGGGAACAGAAGAGGGAGGTCTGGAGGTGGGGGAGTTTGGGCGTGAGACGGCAAGAGGAAAGAGGGGAGCGAGAGGGGAGATCTGGCTAGCGCGCGGTATTTTGTGTGATAAGGACCTGCGGTAGTTGTGCACGGAGTGAGGATGTGTGTGGATGCGCTATGCATATAGAGAAATGGTGAACGGATAAACTTCTATAATATAGTAGTAGAGATTTGATGCGGAAGAACTTGGTTGGACATTAATCACACCAAGGACGTAGTTTTGTCCTTGCAGTTTACTCATAGCGAAGGTGCGATAGGACCGTACGCTCAATCCATCCTCAATTGAATTGAACACATAGTTGCGAGCATAAGCATCAAGCGTTTGCTGTCCGTCCGTTGTAATTTAAAAAAAGGGCGTGCCTTGTAGACCATCCAAAATGAGTGAAACTATTTAGTGAGGGATAAATCCAAGTGTCGAATTTGGTATCAAACGGCATGCCTGTGTGCACCAGATAATGTAGTATCACGACAGATTAGAAAACACATAAAAGTCTAAGATGCCTGTGTATTATCTATCTTATTTTGTCTATTCCTTTTATATTATCTATGATGATATAACTTTTATTTTTTATTTATTATATCTAGACTTATAAGTCCAAATGATCACTTCTTTTAAGGAATACATGCAACTAAGTATGTGATAGTGAGAAATGACTATAATGTTTATGGTGTCAATGTATTGAGGATAAGAGAGATGCTGGTTGTATTGGTGCTTAGGGCCTGTTTGGCAGAGTTCCACCAGCTCCAGGTCCACCAGATCCACCGTGGAGCAGCTCCACCGTGAATCTGGGATCCCACCATGGAGCTGGACAAACTGTTTGGCTTCCACAACAGCTCCAGATCCACAAAACTGAGTTTTTGGTGGGAATGGCCTGTTTTGCCCTTAGGGTTGTATTATATATATTTTTTTCCATATAGCACACGTATTTTGTTCATATTTATTCACAAAAAATGGGAGAGCTGAACATTTTCTAGCACATATCCGCAGACTCTTTCTTGAGAATATGCGTGAGAATTCGTAGCTTCTCACGTTTTATGGAGATCAAGAGTTTCAGCTTGATGTTGCAAGTTCCCTAACTTCTTTTCTTTTCAATCACACGTTTTTGCTTGTAAGGCTCCAGATTGCTATCATCACATTATAATTGGTAAACCATGTTTATTAGTCTTTAAACAGACTGCTAGAAATGGCAAGAACTCCAAGCTTTGGAGAATCAAAATGTGAATCTTTCTCTGGAAGAAAGCATCACTATTGCTGCAATAGTTTAGGTGGTGATAGGATGCAACTACAAGCTCCATGGGACAAATGAAACAAGGGCAAACGGAGAGTGATAAAACAGAAAAAATCGTCTCAACACTATTGCGATTGTCCATACATAAAAATAACTAAAAATTAAATGAAGACTAGTCTTCCATTACATACTAGTTCCAAGCAAGAGCAAGAGCGGTGGCCAAGTCATCACGAAATACATCCATAGTGGCGGCATTGGCTTCCGAAGTAGAACCATCCGATGTAACTGCATATCGGTTATACCTTTCCGGTATTGTTGGGACAAAATGAGGATCACGATCGAAACGAGCAAAGTCCGAATCTTCACTATTATGCTCACGAATGAAATTATGAAGGACCATACAAGCAACAACAACCATTTTTTGCTTCCACATTGGGTAGTTGGGCATCTTGTATAGAATTTGCCACTTCATTTTCAAAACTCCAAAAGACCTCTCAATAACATTTCGAATAGATAAGTGAATGCGATTGAATTTTTCCTTTGGTGTTTTGGGTTCCATACCTCTATGCCACTCCGGCATATGATACCTTTCACCCTTGTAAGGAGCTAGATAGCCGGGCCTATTAGGATATCCGGCATCGACAACATAGTATTTACCTACACATGGTGAAAACAATAAAAGTGATTATTTGCTATCATGACAAAAGTGACTAAATGACCAATTATTCATTCATATTACAAACCAGTGAGGTATGACCATCATTCCAGTCCATAGCATCACCCTGACCATGATTTAGTGGTGACATTTTGAGTTCAGTGGACATTTTGAGTTCAGTGAGGTATGCAGTGCTATATAAAATGCATGCAGTGCTATTTTCAGAACTACCCTGTACATAATTTCCTTCTTGCTAATATAAATTACTCAGCAACTGATGATTTAAAAAAGAAGGATATTGAAACATTGGCTAGTATACTGAAGGTGTATGCTATCTGCGTCCTTTGCTGTTTTTTTGCCAATGTTATGAAACTTATATCTTGTATATTCATGTATTATATTCAACCACATTGCTCCAGTTAATTAGTACTGGTAATTACTGCATGCACACTTCATGTATTTCGATACATTGTTCTAGAAATGGACACTTCATGCATTTGCATGTTCTATCTGTAATTATAATCAGCATGCACCTAAAAACAAGGGGGAGAGTAGACAATTTGAAACATCTACATTCCAGTTTCATCACCACAGTATTTTCATCACCCTAATAAAAATTGAGCCACAACGTCCCTCATCATCACAACAGTTTCATCACAACAGTATTTCATCACCCTCACCAAAATTGCGCCACAACGTCCCTCATCACAACAATATATCACAATAGTTTCCTCACAAAAATTGAGCCAATTGGAAGAGATTATACCTCATCATCCCTTGCCCTCTTGGTCGACGGAGCACGTCTCATAGGATGCGCAGCAGAACCATCCGCAGCAGAGCCGCCGGCCACTGAAAAAGAAGGGGGAGGAACGCCGCCGGCCAGGGGGGCCGCGCCCCTAGCCGCGCCGCCGGCCACAGTGGCCGCGCCCCCAGCCGCGACGCCAGGAGAAGGAGGAGGAACGCCGGCCAGGGGGGCCCGCCCCCACCCGCGCCACCGGCCACGGTGGCCGCGCCCCCAGCCGCGACGCCGGGAGAAGGAGGAGGAACGCCGGCTAGGGGGGCCACGCCCCCAGCCGCGCAGCCGGCCAGGGTGGCCGCGCCCCCTGCCGCGAGGCCGGCCTGGGTGGCCACGCCGCCGGCCAGGGGGGCCACGCCCCCAGCCGCGACGCCGGGAGAAGGGGGAGGAAAGCCGGCGGCCGGGACGGGCACCGCCGTCTGGCCCCATTGCCGCGAAAGCCCAACCCTAGGGGCGGTTTTTCCCATGGCTATGGAAGAAGGGGGTGGGGGAGGTGGAGGGGGGCCGGATCCGGCCATCACCGGCTCGCCGGAGCTCCGGAGGTGGCCGGCGCGAGCTGCAGGAGGCGGCGAGGAGACGGCCTGTCGGAAGAGGGCGTGAGGCTCGGGCCTGTTTGGAGAGGGCGTGAGGAGAGGGGGCCGTTCCCCACTGTGATTCGAACGGCGTGACGAAGGGGCGTGAGGAGAGGTCATTCGGTGGCATTGGTGGGTAAGTACCACCCAACTTCACGAGGAGATATGAAACCGGTGTTTTCAGAGCACCTCTTGAGGAGCTCCATGAAATCCATGGATCTGGCCCTCAGATCCAGGATTTTGGTGGATCCAGATTTCGCGGAACTAGAGCGTTTGGGTAAAATTTCGTGGAGTGGAGCTGTTTTTTGTGGATCTAGAGCTGATGGAGCTCTCCCAAACAGGCCCTTACTCTGTTGAAAGAGAGTAAAGATTAATTAAGGAATGCATGGCACGACAAGCCTCCACCTGTCGCACCATGGGAACTTGGCAGTCGACGTTGCTTCTGCGGTCACGGAGGGATGAAAATTAAAATTTCGTACGTTAGAAGATCAGATTTGGGAAAAAATGCTATAATCCCACATATAAGCCCAACTCGTCAGATCCATCCAAAGTTCCAAACACTTTCATATCTTATGAACAATTTTTTGCTCCCCTCTTCCACCACAAGGACAAATGCTTTGTATTGGTAGGAACCGCGTCGTCTGCATGCATAAACAGTATGCCTCCCACTCATTTCAGTTTTATCTTCTGACTTTTGGCTTGTTTTTCAGTATTCATAAATTTTGTCTTTTTCTGAATTTTTATCTTTTTTTTGAGCTTTTTTGCCAATTCGTTTTTCACCGTGTTCGTTCGCGTTGTCCGTAATGAGCTAACATATTTTTTCTATTTTTAATTTTTTAAATTTAAGTATACTAAATAAGCAACTTTCAGCTACACTAAAATTTCAGCCGTTACAATGCAATTTATACTCTCTTGTCAAGTTATACAATAATTTGTCTTCTATTTGGCTACAAAAGGTTTTTTATTATTATGTGGTACCATGTCTCACATTCTCTTTCCTATTCCTCCTTACATACATTTATTTTCTGAGCGCACCACTGCATAGGCTCTCGTGCCCAGCTTGTTGCTTGCATGAGAGCCAAGCTCTTATCTCTCTTCTCCACATCAGTAAAAATGTTGACTAATTTGACTATAAAACTATTATTAAACTTGCTCTAAGATATAACTTTTCAGCCTAATCGATTGGGCGAAATTTTGGCCATTGAACGGTGTACGCCACTTTCCAAAGCAGCGCGCCAGCAGCGACAGGTCCGCCACTGCCTCACCCCGCAGTCGGCAGGACGGGAACCTCGGCTCGGCCCGCGCGTTCGCAAGGCCCCCTCTCCTCTCCCGCTCCCGCGGCAGTCAGGACGCCACGCCCCTTCCCGAAAACATTGCGCACAATGAATGCCTCCGCGACCGCCCGGGCCTGCACCCGAGATGCGGATCAGACGAACGATCGAGAAAGCGACGCATCGCCCGCCCGCGCTACGCCTCCGTGCGGCCCGCTTGATCGCTCGAGCGGTGGTGGAATCTGACGCCGCACGGTGCCAAACCGAACGCCGTGCCCACGCCACCCACCGCGCAGCAGCGCCGCTGCCGTTTTATGGCTCCGGGCCCCACCCCCCGCCTCTTGGGGAGCGGCGCTGCGCCGCACGCGTCCTCCCCCACTCGCAACCGTGCTGCCCCCCACCCCACGACACGCCCCCCTCCACACGTGAACCGCCCCGCCCTCCCCGAATCGTATCCCAACACGTCACAGTGCGCTCCGTCGCTCGCGCACGAAACCTCGGCGTGTGGTACGCCCCGCCTGCGGCTGACAGGCCGGGACGTACTTGTCCTGGTCCCCACAGGTCGTGTACCGCTATTCCTATTGGGCGGTACCGGCAGCTGAAGGGGGGTGCAGCGTGCACGTACAGTGCACGAGCGCGACGTAACGGACAAATCGGTCCGGGTTTTCCGTCGGCCCCACGTGGCAGCGTGCGGGGCAAGGCTGGGTGGATGCAGCGGCCAGCCGCGCGTGCCGCAGGCGCGGTACGGCAGGGCGGTGAGAGGACGGAACGAAGCGTCTGGTCTGGTTGGTGTAGGGCTGGCGTCACGGCGCCAGAAGGTGGGGACCCGCAAGGCGTCAAATCACGCGGCGGCTGAGGCTGGGCTGGCGACGAGGCCGAGCCGTGCCGGGTCAGCGACAGATATTTAGCGGATTCTGGCTTCTTTTCCTGGTTTATTTAAGTTAAAAGATATTTAAAACTGTCGGTTACTATTTTTATTTTTTTTGGTTTTTGCTATTTTTCTTGTTTTCATTGTCGGTAGAAATATAACAGTATGTTTATCTTTTAATTAAATAAATCTAACCGCCATTACAGAACACGTTTAATATTAAATAAACCACCCAAAACCTAAGCCCCGGAGCCCCAGAAACCTACCTCCCCGTTTCACGAGGTGCGGCATAAGTTTCGCGGTAGAGGAGGTAGAGTGACCAAACAACACACCACCGCGCGCTCGGCAGTTGAGAGTTGCTACCACTCCGCTGTTGCTTGCAAAGGGTTAGTGGTGGTAGTAGCAGCAGCAGCAGCAGCTGCGTAAGCAATCTGATAGGATGGAGCGTGGGGTGAGAGCAGATCAAGGGAGCGGTGGTGGTGGTGGTGGGGAGAGGGGGGGAGGGCGAGGACGAGTGGAGGCGCACTACCGCGGGGTGCGGAAGCGGCCGTGGGGACGGTACGCGGCGGAGATCCGCGACCCGTGGAAGAAGACGCGGGTGTGGCTTGGCACCTACGACACGCCCGTTGAGGCCGCCCTCGCCTACGACCGCGCCGCCGTCGCGCTCCGCGGCGCCAAGGCCAGGACCAACTTCGGCAGCGGCAGCGGCAGTGGGCACGGCCACGGCCTCCTTCCGCACCTGCAGCCATGCCTGCCGTCGCGGCCGGCACATGCTCCCAGCCCCTTCGGTGGGCTCGACGTCAGCCACCCCTCCCCCTGTCACTTCGTCCACTTCCCGGCGAGGCTGCAGGTTATGGCGCCTCCGGGACCCGTCGCGGGGGAGGTCGCCGCGTCGCTGCCGTCCACGGCGCTTGAGCTCCGGACGGGGCCGAGCGGCCTCCCGTTCGACCTCAACGAGCCGCCATCGCTGCTGTTTGGATCGTGATCTCTACACGTAGAGTGCCAAGGGTAGGATCACGGTAGAGTCCAGATAAGGTTATTAACGGGGAGTGGAGAGCACTGGTCCGGGTGTATATATTCCTATTTAAGGAAAGTTTGGCCTTCTCGTAGTGTTCATGTTCTTGTTTTCCTTCTTTCTTTGTTAGGAATCTTCATTGTTGTGCTTTTGTCTTTCTGGTGTCTCATCCGCAAGACGCTTTTACCGGACCGTTCTTACTTCTTAGCCAAGTGCGGAAAGAGAACGCATCGGGTTTGTTGCTTGTGTTCGTTCACCATGGAATGACTTGACTCTTCAGTTGCAGGGGCTCCCGTGAGCCGCAAGCGTACGTTGGGTGCGTCAGTGTACGCGGTAAACAGAACGTGCGGTCTGTTCAGGACATTTCATTAGTTTAATTTAATCCGCATGATGAAATTCTTAACGTAATGACATTCAAATGGAGGTTAGGCACTGTTAGCCTGTGGCACGGCCGCCCAACCACCAGCTTCCTAGTCCCCACAAGACTCGCGTGTAAGACGGATGCGTGTCATTATTGTTTGTTTCCGGTTTCCACTTTCAAGCCACATCGATTATTGAACTCTGATTGCCTCTGTGAGCTCGTGTTGAATTCGATCATTTCCACGGCTTCAAGGTTTCAATCACCTGTGTGTCTCCAAATCTTTTGGTTAGGTGTGCGGCATCGACCTTGTTGCCTGTAGAAAACCCCTAATTTCTATTCTTGGGTAGACATGCTCACCTTAACTTGATGAGTTATTTCAGCTGTGGCTTATGATTTTGATTCTAATACAAACATTTATATAAATAAATTAAATACTAATAGTATATTTTAAAAAGACTATTCCAATAAACTACTTTAAAACAACGATGAAAAGTCATTCTATTAATTTATTTGAGAGAAGCAACCGTTTATTTGTTTGATAGAAACAATAGGCCCCAAAAAGTCAGGGCTAAGTCTACATAGTATGACGACATCAGTTTTGGCCGGTTACTATTTTTTTGTTATGGTTTGGCCGGTTACTATTACTACTGTATTCTTGGGCTTAAGTAAGCACGTATCGGTAGTTCGCCCGAGGAATGAGAAAAAACTTATGTGGATGTGGGAGTACAAAACTGCTTCCGAGCCAAACAGATAAAACGAAAATTTTCGAGCCCAAACTGATGCGGGAGCACAAAGCTGCTGGGACAAACAGAAGGCGAAGGTTGGGAATTGAGATAGGGTAATAATACACGTTCTGTTGGACCATACAAGTCACGCGTGACTTTACACAACACAAAGCTACATAAACTGTACTACAAAAGCGTGATGCCGAAGCAACCTCGGTTCCAAGAGGGCACCACGAAGATTACATCCAACTGAAACTCCCATATTACAGAACTAAACTACCTTCATGCCCTCAGCGAAGCTTCCGGGATTGATAGTTATACTCTTGGTGCAATTATCTGTCTTGTAGATGCCAACCAGCCTATCGGCTAGCTCGAACATGTTGTTTCTGAGACTGCAAATAAGGCTGACATATTTCAGTTCATATGAACCACCAAACGTGGCAAGGGTGAATTTCACTTCCCCTACATATCATCTATTACTATTTCGGCCGAACTTTTATAGCGCTAAGCCGCTAATTATCAACTCGGGCTATGCTCCATGATGATTACGAAGCAAACAGTTGGTAAAGTCGTATATATCTCTGAAGGTTTTTTGCTAAATAGTTCCCATAAAAGGATTTGGCCGCTTGAACACAACGGTGCGAAGCAGAGACAAAAGCAACATTTGGGAAAAGTGAGGTAAGTAAACGTACCTAATAATAATGAACTGGGCATCTTTGGTCCGATCTTTCACATAATGTCCAACGATGGATACATTCTTAAAGTCTGTAAACAGAAATTTCATTAATTTATTGAAGTATCGGATAGTATCAGTGAAGCAAACAGTCACAAGACTTACCCAACGCTGCATCTATCTCATCCATAACATACAAGGGAGTTGGTTTATAATGGTGAAGGGCAAAGACCAGAGCCAGTGAGCTAAGCGTCTGCGAGACAATAGACAGTAAAATTGGTATCTACTCAAAAGAGAAATTAGGATGGCAAAATTTTAAGTAATCCATGTAACACATGCACATTGCACAATACCTACAATCAAAGGAGTACATGCGAAGGATTTACATTTATATTATACATAACATCAGATGTGTGCAATTAAGTTGCAAATTCGAATTATATGCAACTAGCATGAAGGTCAGGTACCAAGACGTTATTTCATGCTGTCAAAGCAGTCAACCAGAAATGAGACAGTGATATCACTGTTGAACGCAGAAGAAAAAATATACACAGGTAGAAAATAAGCAAATACAGATGCAAAGATCACCACGGTTCTAGCAATTGGTACCATCTGTGCACTGGCTTGCCTCTTGTGTGTCACATTTGGCTGATATATCGGATGGTAAATGCTCATTTCAGGTTCGGAAGTGTTGTATTTGACCATATTTCAATATTTTTTATGTACTGTTGTATCTTAAATATATGGGTTGGTACAGCTGTTTTTAAGGGGACCCAATAGACATATGTAGATAATATTTTGCTAATAATAATTAAGTATGCATCTTAAAAGAAGTTTGGGGATTTAAAGGAGGCTAACTCAAGCACCTGGAATCAAGATCAATATTGCATATTAATATCCTTCTAAGACACCTAGTGTCATGTGGGGGAAGTATTATAGTAGGCGTCTACAACAGGGAGAGCAGCAGAAATCAGCACTGCGCCTTAGCTATTCTTAATTAGTTGGCTTGATTTACAAGTAATAATATTGTAATCGGTTAGGACTCTAATTAGAGAGTAAGAGATGTATTCGGTAAGATATTGTATTAGGACGGATTGTTAAGAAGTCAGGTCCTATCAGCTATGCTATGGGATCAAGCCAGAACTTTTTACTCTCTCCCTCACGTTCTCTCTCCTTCCTGTCCCCTGCTTTTCCCGAGTTACACAACAGCAACACATCACGGCTCCCAGTCGACGACCAGGGCCACCACCCATTTTCCACATGTATGGCCGGCGCTCCGGCACACAGCATGACATCTAGTTATAGCACGCAATCTTCCTTAGCTTCTATCTATAAATTTATTTTGTGAAACTTCACAATAAGACAAACGTTTCTGATATGTCCTGGCCAATTTCTCATGGAATATAATTGGTAAAGCCCATTTTCATATATTACAGAACCAATACGAACTTTTGTATAAATATGTTTTTCGTCCAAAATTGTAAAATTCCATGGAAAAAAAGGCAAGTTATGGTAATGTTTTTCTGCATGCCATCTTTATCCATAAACCAATGCTATGAACTTGACATTCTGATACATAAGTATGGACAAAATACCTTCTCACCACCAGATAGATTGGCAATGTTCTTCCAGCTCTTCTTGGGAGGTCTCACACTGAAAACAACACCTTCTGAAAACGGATCCAAGGAATCGACAAGTTCCAGCTCAGCATCACCTCCAAGTGTAATCATCTAAAACAAAAGGAGATTATTTTGAAATCGTATTGTTTAACAGTTAACAAGAATTCATTTAAACAAATTCGCAACATGCACAGCGGATAAAGGCAGTGGAATGAGCACATCCTTGTTGTAATAATGAACTGATGTCACCAGGCTTTCTTTCTTGTACTATACAGTTACTGCAATTTTTACACCCCTACAATGCTAATAAAGCTATGAAAGAGGTTGAGTAGTCACATTATTTTAGTTAATACGGATAACAGGGTAAGCACGGTCTAATCGAATTAACCATCTTTTACGTTTTGTGCCTGCGTTGCGTTGATCTGTCACAGGGTGGTTGGACTTAATTTGTGAAACGAGAAAAACCATATTACATGCTTGCTATATGTATTCAAGTACCTGGTACATCTCCTTCAATTTCAAAGATATTATGTTGAATCCCGCCATGAACTCATCTAACCTGAAATAATGTATATTGCATGTAAGGAGGCAAGTCAACCAACACAATGATTAAATTTCAAAGAAAGGAGATACCTTCTCTTCCTCAGCCCATCATAGAGCTTTTTAAGATCATCACGCTCCTGAGTGGTAGCATTTAGCTCATCAACACGTTCGCTATATAAACGAGCCTTTGTGCGGTACCTGATGCAACCAAGACAAGTAATGAAATTATCGATGCAAAAATGTTTGTCAACAGGTATGTCTCATTAATTCATACTCTGCTATTGAATCCAGGTTTGGACTCAAGTCTTTAAGCTGAGCTTCCAACAACCCCACCATCTCCATTGCTTTTTTCAGGTCACACATTTCATTGAGCTGGTTATCACCTTGTGTTTCTTTGAGTTTCTCAGGATCAATAGCATCCTTTTGGATTCTGATGAAGAAAAATACATATGAGCCTGAGAAAACTGTATAGAAAACGTACAGCATTCATAAAGTAACTGAAAAATAACATTTAGACGTACTGGTCCATGTGTTTAACAAGATTCGTCTGGATGTCATCAAGCCTTTTCCTGAATGCCTTCACCTTCATTTCCCACTCCTTGGCAAGTTTTTTTGTATCTTGCAGTTTGTACTCTACATCAACCTGTTTTATGGACAAAGAGTTCAGGTTGTTAAAAGAGACAACATGGCAGAGTTAATTAAAATATTAACAGGATAAAAATTCATGGAAGATACCTCAGTGGCTCTCAGTTCATCCATCGCTTTCTTTAATTTGTTGTATTCTTCCTTTGTTTTGTCAAGCTCATCTTTATGGTTGTCCATCATCTACAAGTTACAAACAGATTCACATTACCCGTTCAAAAAAAAATGCAACAATCCAGTGAGGGTCCAGCCTAGAGGGCTGTACAACTAAACTACCTCCTGTGTTTTCTTGTAATCTTCTTGAACAACAAAAGCCTTCTTCTCAATATCTTTGAAAATAGACATCATCATCTCCTTTTCAGCAATAAGCTTTCCTTTTTCTTTCTCGGACTCCTCAATGCCCTTGGTTAACTTTTTCACCAACTTCTCACATGTGGTTATTTTAACTTTGTGGCGGTTGATATCTGAGCTTGTTTTGTCAAGTTCCTGATGATTGAAACATGAAATCATAAACATCTGAGTGATCTCCAAATAAAACATATACAAGTACACAAGCATATACTCACAGATTGGATATTTGCAACTTTTGACTTCTGATCCTTGAGCACCTGTCCCCCTGCATTTTCAATTTTCTGCTGAAGTTCTGAAGCCTGGTACATAAAAAGCAAAATTAAGTTAATGCTATGTAGTAAAGAATGTTTTCCATTAACAACAATGCTACAACAAAGTACAGAGAAGCCAATAGATGTAGACACAGATAATTCAAACAGGAGAGTTCTGAATGGTGTATGATTTGCAATTTTTTTTGTGAATTGAAGTTGATGCATGACAAAAGCAAATAAACATGGCTTTAAGTTGAAATGAGACTTCAAGGTCCGTATAGAAATTTGCCTGATCTTTGAGCTTGCTGGAACATTTTGCAAGTTTATTTAGTTCAACTTGCTCAGTAGATATGATGACGTCCAGCTCTTTCATTCTGCGAACCTCGTCATCTTTGGGATGTGATGCAGCTTTCAGTGAATCTAGTCGCTTCTCATTGTAACTGCACTGTGCATTCATACTCTCAACCTTTTTCAAGAGAAAAAAAAAAGGTTAAGGTGATCTCAACACACATAACAACTTAAAGGACAAGAAGCAGAACATTGCTAGTTTCCCTACCTCCTTTTTAGCTTTTGCCAGTTCCATCTCAAGACGGGATTTAGCTTCTTCCAGGGTTCGATAGCGTTTTTTAGCATCATTAATATTTTCACGCAACTTGTTGAGCTGGTCAACTAGCTTCTTAAGATCACTTTCAGCATTTATAACAGCCTCTTCTGAAATGCTTTCTC
Organism: Dendrocalamus sinicus; assembly: GCA_036346575.1. Classification (NCBI taxonomy): domain Eukaryota; kingdom Viridiplantae; phylum Streptophyta; class Magnoliopsida; order Poales; family Poaceae; genus Dendrocalamus; species Dendrocalamus sinicus. The sequence goes on along the minus strand of CM070654.1, from coordinate 30,275,997 downwards.
GGATGGATGTGCCCATCTTGCCACCTCGCGGCTTGCTACCACCACCGCTCATAGTACCAGACTTCTCAAAAAGTGCACCGTCAAGGGTAACTACCCGACGGAATTCATTAGCTGCACTATATGCAATTCGGGTAGCCTAACAAAAATAGATGTTTGCTGTTTTAAAAATATAAGCAGCAGTTGTTGCTAGGAAATAGAATGGACATAGTATTTTCAGAACTAATGACAGATACATGAAAATGATACAGGCGCCAATTGAGAACTTTGAGAAAGAAGTATACAAGGCACAGTATAACTACAAGCGGCTACGACAGAAGCAAATAACAGAAGTAGAATAAACAAAGTAACTCAAGGATTTACCTGATCAAGATCGTTTGCAACAACAGTATTCCCCAAGGTAGCAAAGAAAGCCAATTTCAGCTTCTCATCTTTAACCTTTACCAGATCAAAGAGGCGTGGAACTCCTTCAGGTGTTTTTACTTTCTCTTGTAGCTTACGAAGATGATGTGTTTGCTTTTCCTGTAATGATAGAAGTACCAAAAACATGCCAAAAAATGAAACCAACAGATAAAAAGTTTGTATATAAATAAACAGGAAAGCTCAAAGAAAATAAACTAGAGCGTTACCAATATCATAAAAGTTGCAATCCCAAGGTTTCTTCTGCGTAATAATTCAACACAAGCTTGGGCTGAATTTGTTGTTTCAACAACAATATAATCAAGCCCAGGGCATGCTGTTGATATGGCAACATCATATTTTGCTGCAGAGCACAATTGCTAATAAAATTAAGACATATGTAGCTGAATAAATGTTTCTACAAACATAAATCATAATTAGTATACCAGGCTCTCACACGCCACTATTATTTTAGAATGACATTCTCAGATTATAGCAAACATAGGGATTTACTACATCTTTGATGCCCATGAATTGACCAACTCAAACTTTCACAAATCACTAAAGGGGCAAATACTAAATCAACACTTCCCATCTGAGATGAGACATAGAACTACTAAGCCCAACACTGAGGTGTCAAATTTAATTTCACTTGCAAAGTCTGCTGCATCAAATACAATAGCATACATCAATACTTCCATTTCTGAAAAAAAAAAAGGTTTTTTTTTGTCCCCTCCTGCCTGGGATAACACAAACAGTAATACTAATATATAAAATCTGAAAGAATATAAATTGGAATACTTCTTTTTCCAAATAGGCACTAACTGGAGAAGCCTTGACCTCCTACAAGCAAACCGCAAAAACTTTTGCATTTTTTTAATCAAAATTGGAATCTTTGAACAAGCCTTATGCTAAAGTGAATGTTAAACTTCTTTACCTGAAATAATTAGTAAAATCACTGGTAGCCTAAACTTTTATAGCATATTTTAGACCTACAATATATACATAAAGCATAATAGACAATACAAAAATGCAAAACCACATGTACATGTGGGTACATATACTATCTTAACCCTCCAAAGTGCATCAAGATTGGTGCAAGGATATTGCAATGATTAGAAGATGTGATGGTAGTTTGAATTTTGAAATTTTGCATCGATCTTGATGCACATTTGAGGGTGGTGATAGTACATGTACCTACATGTACATGTGGGAAAACCATGTTCTACATACTATCCTAAACTATACAACGAATGCATCTCAGTAAAAGTATTGGCCTGCTTGAGTGTGAGGGATTAGGTCCAGCGCTGCAATAGGAAAACGATTTTGATGGCAATTTATCATTTTCATATGATCCATCCAGATATCTTTGGTCAAAGCTATAATAGTTTAGGGATGTGTTGCCATCCAAGTGTCGAAAATGTGGGAGCAGCACCCACAAGACCCAGGTTCATGTCTGGGCAAGTAAGAATTTGTTTTCTGAGTGAAAAAAACAGGGATATGTTCCAGAGCACGAAAAAAAAGAAACAAAAAACTGCAGTAACCGGTGCAACCGGCGGTGTGGAAAAATCAACCTAGGTCGAACAAAAGATGTAATAGTTCAACTGCACGCATTCTAGGACACCAGGACATCATTCTTTTGTGGCTATGGATTATATCTTACCATCAATTGCACCAAGATCACCTAGCCTGCCATAAATGCCATCTATTTCCTTTGATTCCTTCGCTTGTAAAATTGCTTTCAAAACAGTGCCTTGATTCTTCTCAGAATCCCTTGTGGATTTAATCTCCGAAACTTTTTGCCTAGCTGCTTGTTCAAGAGGAATTAGCGTCTCCTCCTGTTTTAGGCATTCCTGTTATGAATTCCGAGTTAGAGATACAGGAAACTCAGGATCCTCCACAGCAAAAGGCTGACCAAACTTAATGGTTCCAGGGAGAAGAAATGGCTCAAATTAATCTGCAACTGATTTACCTGTTCAACTTTACGAGCTTCAGATGCTTCACTCTGGTGTTTCTCTATTTTTTCTTGAAGCTCCATAATATATTTATCCTTCATTTTGATTTTTTCCTTAATGCTTTCCATCTGGTTTTGAGCACCAGTTAATTCTGCTCGAGCTCCATCATGCTGAAAACAGGTAATAAGGTTGAAATGCAAATCGCAAATTAAGTAATTAAGAAAAGCATAAAATTGTATCTAATTAATGCTTTGCAAAAAAAAACTTGGCAGTTTTGTTTCTGGAGTCTGATTCCTGCAATGTCATGCCAAATACTTGTTGCAACCCACCTAGCAGATCCAGGTTATGATGGCAAAATTGTAGGATATTATGGACAGAAGATTTTTGGCGAACTCAATGAAACATATGTCCAAACTGCCAGTCAAGAGGCTCATATAGTGTGTTAAGGGTATTAGTGTCTTTTTCCATTGTTTAGGGTTGTGTGTTGAGTCTGTACTATATAAGCCCCTTTAGGCTGTGCAACACACAAGCAAACATTCCAACTTACATAGTATCAGTGACTAGGTTTTGAACCTAGCCTCCGCTCCGATCGCCACCGGTCACTGTCGACAGCCACCGCCCCCAGGAGGTGTGCTCCACTCCCAGAGGTGGCCACCCCGACGTCGCTTCAGTCACCTACGCCCGGATCCAGCCACCCCAACACCGCCTCCATTGGCCACCGCCGCATCATAGTCATCGTGCCCATGCCGCCGCCGCCCCAGGCCTCCAGCTCCTTCCGCCGCGCCCGCGTCCGCCCGTGCACGCCTCTGCGTCACGCTGCCGCTACTGTCCTCGCGCTCCGCCTCCTCTACTTTTGCTTCCCCTGCTCCAACCCCACAGCCTGATCCAGCTGTTCCATCAGGTTGTCGTCGCCTACATCGGATCCGGCCTCCCCATCGCCGGATCCAGGCTCCCCACCATCGGATCTGGCCATTGCGCCCACGCCGCCGCCTCCCAGTCGTCGTCCCCCTCATCTGATGCCAACTCGACCTCGGCCTGTGCCCGGCTCAGCGTCGCCGACCTCCCGCGTGGGATCACGCCACCGGATCCTAGCTGACACCGATGACCACCGCCCCGTCTCCTTCGTCGAGGACATCTTCAAGGTTCTCTCCGCCGGTTCGGGTCGCCAGAGGGAGGAGAGGGAGGCTGCCGCCGTTGGTAGAGACAACCTACGGGGAGCAGGAGGCTGGGGTCGCTCGGCCGCCGGCTTGGGTCGCCTCCCTCTGCCTTGAGATGAGACAGGAAGGAGACTACTATGATTACTGTGCTGGGGGGATGAATTGAGATTTTTGTTTGGAAGGGCAGCTGGTGGAGCTGAGGATGCTAGCTACCTTTTGAGTCTTCCGTTACATCCATCCAACTCCGTAGCATCTCTCGTTTTGAATTCATCAAAACCGTGCGAGTTGACAAAATCTCTGTCAGTCAGCCGATTGTTTTGTTAGCCATGAGCCCATGATCCATCCTCTCAGATGAGTGCGGTCATCTTCTTCCTTTCGCATAGCCACAGTCGCCGCTCCTCTTTGAGCCGCTGCAGATCGTAAAAGTGTTCATGATGCTGCCGTTTCTCTTTGAGCCGCCACCCCGAGTTTCTAAGGCCACCGTGCTTCTTCTGCATTGCATCTCCGCTGCGTTTCATGTGCACTATGCCGCCGCCATTTCAGGCTTCAATCTATGCCGCTTTGCTTCTATCTATCCCTGTTCGGCTTGATTTAACAGCTCTCTACTTGTGACACCTTCCATATCCTCTTCATCGTGTTACTGTGGTCAACTTTGCTCTCGCTTACATCTACCTTCTCAACCCATGCATTTTGTGCTTTATGAACTGCCGCACGATTTCGGATGGGAGACGATCTTTCAAACACAATTTTCCAAGAGCTGCACGCTATGACGACGTCTTCACGATACGGATTTTTGATTTTTCCCTATATTAGTGTCAACCCTTCCAAATACAATACTATTATATATGCCTTGCATTTGAGAGGATGATAAGGATATTAGTGTCTTTTCCCATTGTCTAGGGTTTTGGGTTGTGTGTGTTAAATTTGTACTATATAGACCCCTTTAGGTTGTGCAATACACAAGCAAGCATTCCAATTTACATAGTGGGCGATGCATATTGAAGGAAATCAACGATGGTATTCATTTTATTTCCATTATTTTAAAAAAGCAAAAGGCAAGGAAGGCCCACCTTTTCTTTCATTAGATCTTTCTCAGCAGATGCAACATCAAGCCTTCCTTTATGCTCAATAATTTGATTTTCCCATGGTTCAAGTTCATTCCTTACTTGGGTAAGTTCAGCACGGAGTCTCTCAGTTTCTTCTGTAATTACCAAAAAGGAAAATTTTAGCTAACAAAAAGAACAGTACTATGATAAAGGAAGAGATAGGCTACTGTTGGTTCTAAACTCACCTCGAGAGCTTTCTTTAATTCGCTCCAGCACCTTCTCTTCTTCATTAAATCGTTCTTGCAATTTGGGAATCTCTCCCTCAAGCTGTGGGATGAGATTGGATGATTCTTCTATCTCTTTTGTGGCTTCATCAATTTTTGACATATCCTGGATCAAGATGAAGGCGAGACTTTAGACTTTATTGCTTAGCCTACATCTGAAACCATTTTAATATACCTTTTCAGCTTTGTCCACCAGCTTCTTAATCTTCTGCTTAAGATGCTTTAAATCTTCCCTGTATTTTACATCTTTCCTCTCAAACTCTTTAAATTGATCCTTGCAAGCCTTCATATTATTTTCAAGGTCCTAAACATACAAAGAGAATAGGCAAAACAAAGGGGCAACATATTACGCATTAGACCAGAACTATCAAATAAGTCACTAACCTAAGTCTAAGAAATAATTGAACTTTGAATTCACAATGTGTGAGGTCCCAAAAAATGTAGTTTAAGACGATACCTCTTGTCTTTTGACATGCTTGTTATAAACAGACTCCATTTCCTTCAGAGTTTGAGAATTTTGTTGGAATTTTTCCCTGGATTATAACCAAAACGATTAGTTACAAAAACCCAAAACCGAAAAATCATGTAAGCCATGGAAATAAATGACCTTTCAGAGGCAAGGTTCTTTTCCAGATCTGCAACATTCTCTTGGAGCTGAGCAACATGTGAGGTAGCATCATCAGAAGCCAGCATGGCTGCCTTCTCTTGCCATTTCAAAAGTGAGAGTTCCTTCAGCATGTATGTTTCAGCCTCATTTTTTGCACTCTACAGGAAAATAACTCCATTAATAGTGTTAATCAACCAAAAGAATAAATTCATAACACTCAGATCAGCACCTCTAAACTGTCTCTTTCCTTCTCAGCCAATTTCAGCATCTGCACTGACGCAGTTCTTTTTTCATTGAGCACTTCCAGTCTAAAAGTATCAGAACATGAGAAATGATTAACTCATAGCACAATGGACAGAAAGCGCTCATGATGACAACAGGCAAAAAAATTAGTTAACTAACTCACTGTTTATTAGCTTCCTCAATTTTCTCAACATATTGGTTCGTCCCAATGATGTCTTCAAGATATTCTAGAAACCCCTCGTCATGAGGGCCTTGAGCTTTTGGTTTCATCAGGGAGATTTGCTCAACCTCACCCTATACAGTGTCCACCTCAGAAATTATGCAGTTGTAAAACAATGAAAGCTGAATTTGTACCTTATGAATGCCTACTAAATTCCACGTAGACTTGAATAAAAAATATGCAACATAAGTGGAAAATTTATGAAGGGTACTACAAATCCAATCTAAGAGTTGTCTAACCAAATTGGACTTAAAGTAACAGTATTATTGTCATTGACATGTAAAATGGAAAAAATGCACAAAACCTGAAGGATCAGAAAGCGATTATTATCAAGGTCCACTCCTTTGCCCTTCAACAATTTAGTTACTTCAGTAAAATTGCTTCCGCGGTCATTTATGTAATATTTAGAAGTGTTGTCGCGGAAAGCAACTCTTGATATGACAAAGTCACTACCCTCAACTGCCCTGTAGTTTCCATCATCCTGCATATGGCCACAATGAGAAAAAGGAAAAGGGATTGCGGTACTGACAAGTAATGAAGCAATACAAATCGCTAGGTACTTGGCTCAAGCAATACCAGATCAATGATTTCTTGAAAATGCACAGAAACCCCAGCACTGTCTAGGTTCTGGTGGTTTGAAGAGTTGTGTATGAGCTCCGAGACCTTGTTTAGGCGCATCTACAGTTATGGGGAAAACTAGTCAGAAGCAATACCTTTAATTGTAATTTGAAACAACCAAATAGATAGGTTGATCTTAGTTAATAAAATAGATAATGAATGGCTAAGTTCATCTTTCATGAGCTTAAGATATTCAAGAATTTTACATTGTTAATCCACACTTCTAAGGAAAAACATTGCATGAAACGGCCAAGGACAAATGGGAGAAAAACACTTAATAAAGAAGGATCCCACTGTGTCCAACTATTAAAGACATCCCAATTGGCCACCACAAGATTAGTACTATCAAAGTATCAATATGCTAGATACTAGAATACCTTTGTGCAAGGACTGTGCTTACTTTTTGTCTGTTATACAAAACCAGTAACTCACATGAAGGGCAGGTTGTTACGCTCGACCTTTTAATTTTTAAATCACTGGGGTAACTTAGACTGACATGCCAACTCCAGCATATAACAATTGGATAGGCTAAAATAAATGAGATGATTTGTTGAGATAGAACAAATACTTAAATAGCTTCAAATATGCAACTGAGATTAAACGAACAAATATCTTGATGAACATCAAATAAAAAACATTTCCGATATGTAGCAAAAATGTCCACCTGCTTTGCACGCTTCCCAAACACAAAGAGCATCGCATCAATGACATTGCTCTTCCCACTGCCATTTGGCCCAACAACAGCCGAAAAGCTCTGCAACCAAGATAGAAAAAATATCATATTTCTTTTTGTCTCTAAGAATCATCACTCAGTGAGCAACCTTAGAGAAAAAGCATGCCATATATTCAATTATATTTCGCACGAACCCTAACTATAGTGTGAAAATTTTGTGTTCCGAAGAGCTAAAACTGTATTTTACTCTTCGACGGTATCTCTGTTTATAAGATTATAATTGACCATTCCTATGGCCGTATGATACAAATCTTCTGTATCCCCGGAAGTCAGAACGGTGCATTGGTATCTTTTTGGGATAGCTGATGCTCATGGTATTCTTTGGTCAATCTACACTTGAGTCCTTTTTTCCCTTCGCAAATACTACAGTTTCAGCAGTATAGGGGGTCTGCTCATTTGATAGGAGATCAAGAGAGGAAAAGAGAATATTCACAATAGCAACATAAACACTGGAACTAAACCATACAAAGCAGAACGTATGGTTTCAGAACCACACCTGTGTTAGGGATACTTAGGATAAAACATGGGCTGGCACTTACAGGACAAGGATGACTAGTTATAACCCAAAGTTTGACTAAATGACATACATGCCACTTTCGGTGCTTAACTGCAACCACTACATTATTGAGAACTAACAAAAACATGACAATTACACGCCTAAGAATTGAGAATTCTGCAAAGGTTTGCTACAAAATATCATTGGTAAAGCTAGATGGCCATCCTAGAATGTATGAAGTGTAACTACTCATAAGTCACTACTACGACATGATTTAGTTGAACATTATTAAAATTTAAAATGATGGTAAGTGCTGCTTCAAGATTTCACAGCTACCACAAAACAAGTGAAAGCTTAGCTAAAGTGCAGAAATGCTACTTTAGGGATATGTGCATACTGCATGTATCACAATCATACCATGTGTTTTGTGATTCATGGTAACAATCGTGCAAGTATAACAAAGTGAACAAAAGAAAATCACTACAGCTAGAGCATGTCAATGCCACTGAAGGGTTTCAGAATTAAAGCCTCACACGTAAAACCAGTACTTAGCTACAAAAACTCCACTCCAAAGTTTCTGGGATCGCAACTAGACGAACTGGGCCAGAACAGGCAAACTGAAGCTATTACACAGAGTGCAACTCATCTAGGATTTCGTAGGCATAGTGAGATGCAAATTTCGACCATAACAACACAATATTCCCTCCTAATCTGTCAAAATCTAAGTAAAATTGTTATCCAAGTGATAAATCTAGGGTTTAAGGATCGTATAGATCGAGTAAAAATGCAGGTGGACCATGCAAAATTGCACTCCTGGGATCCCAAATCAGCGCCAAAACGACCGAAAAGTGGAAGAGGGAAAACACCTCATATATGATCTATGGCCGCCTTAATTTCCTTCCCATGGGCCACAGGTACCAGCACATCGAAGTAAATTTAGCTAGCGCGCGCCTGTGCGCGCGCGCGCGCGAGAGAGAGAGAGAGACCTTGTGGAAAGGACCGATGCGCTGCTCCCCGGCATAGGACTTGAAGTTGCGGAGAACCATCTCCTTTATGAACAGTCGCGGCCTCGCCGCCCTGGCCGGAGACCTCGCGGGCGAAGGCGACGACGGCGGTGAAGTCTCCATGGAGGAGCGAGACTTAGATATCTCGATATTTCAAAATGCAGCCGCGAGTGACGGGAGCGCCGCAGCGATATCACCGGCCCAGCCGACGGCACCGACCCGACACGAGATCTCCGCCGCCACTCACCCTCGGCGAGGTCTAGGCGGCGAAGAGGCCAGGAATGAGTTGGTGGTGGGGGATTTGGGGAAAGTTGGAAGTGGCTGAGAGCCTGAGAGGAGAGCGCGGATTTGGGGATTTGGGGGAAATGGGAGGGAAAACTGAAACGGGTGGGAGCAGGCCGGCCGGATGGTCCGGGCCAACCGTACAGAGGCATGGTATTATTTAAATTCAGATAGGGTGTGTTTGGTTAGATGGATATGGACAGCCGGATTCCAGTCCTACTGTATTTTGCACAAAAGTTGGGTGTTTGGTTGGGTGGATCTACTCAGCAAGCTTGTATCCGCCCATCCCGCATCTGATCGGATCGGGGACCGGAGTGAAGCTTCGTTCGGCCGGCCGTCGATCCAGGACGGAGGGAGTCGAGCAAGGGCGGGCTAGGGTTACCTCTCAGTGCTCCCATCGCGCTGCGCGTCCTCCGCGTCGAAGGATCCGGCAGCAGGTGATCTCCCTCTCCCTCCTCCGGATCCGGCGAAGTCCTTCGGGAGTGGCGGCGCAGCGGCACCGGCGGCAGCGGAACGCAGGCGGCGGCGCCGCCGCCGTTGCCCAGTGGCGGCTCGTGGAGGCGACACGCGGGGTTCCCCTCGGCCGGATCCGGGCCGGCGGCCTCGGCGGCCGCATTTGAGTCGCCGCCGCTCCGCGATGTCGGCTCTCCCGCACCGCCACTCCGCGGTGCCTCGCCGCCCGCCACCACTGCCGCGAGGCCGCGTCTGCCGCCGGCGCGCGGCGGCGAGAGAATCGAAGAATCGGAGAGAGAGCAGAGAGCAGGGGAAACGAGAGAAGAAGCGGAGGCAGTGAGGCGTCGGCGGAAGGGATAACGGGAGAAAGGTGGAAATAAAAGAAAAATAGGAAAGAAAAGTGGAGAAAGAGAGTAGAGAGAAGAGAAGTGTGTTTAATAAAAATATCATTCTTTTCCTATTGTAAAGAAATTACTATTAGGAATAACTTAGTTTGTGCCAAAAAAATGAAAAAACATGTGAAGGGGGTAATCACACCACCTCTCACATTCGGGGGTCACTATACCCCATTATACAGCCAACCAAACACCTTCTCGACCCTCAGTATCCGCTCATACGACCTCATATCTGACCTACCAATCACAGACTCATTCAGCCTGTATCCACAGATACATCAAACCAAACACTCTTCTTTTTCAAAATACGGCCCTCCTCATCCAGCTTCCCCTCATCCAGGATATACGATTCCACTACCCAAAAGCAACCAAACACACACATACAGTACGGTACAAATAGTAGACGATATACATAGCACACTTAGTAACTCTTCTATAGTAATATAACAACTTTCTTATGGTAGTATAATAAATTATTTGTGTTATAGTTAATGTACTCTTTTAAGCGTAGACGGATGATTTGACGGTAAAATTATTTAAGATTAACAATAAAATAGTTGTGCCTAGACTGTCAAGACTGATCCGACATAACCTAATTCTTTTCCGTGCAGTACTTTTTTTTTAGAAATTTCCGTGCAGTACCTAGGTTGAAAGCAGACATATGGGCTAATACGGCATGGCAAGTGACTTATTTATGTCAGTCGTGTTTGGACTGAGTCGGACGATCCATTTGGCCTGGTATATGGGTCGGACGGTTTTGCTCCTCGCGCTGGAGGGCGAAGGTGTCAGGCAGTCAGACCAGGATACAAATCGGAGACCTCAGGGGTTGGCAGGATCATGGCCCTAAGGTATGGGCTTCGTCGATTGGTTAGGGTTACATGGGCCAGGCCTGTGTGGCCATGCACGGGCTTCCCAAAAATTGGCAAATGTTTTCCCATAAAAAATTGAAAATGCTTTTTTAGTGGGGTGGGGGAAGATGACAATGCCTACCAACTGACACACATCTTGATTGCGTAACTTTTTATTGAGCTGGGACAGCTAAATTCGTGTAGCTATCTTGATCTATATATTATGGGATCAAATTCAATAAATGGCTATGAAGGTCCACACCCATTCACACGTTGACAGTGAAACTGGAACATTTGACCATCAACCAGAAAACCGAGTTGCCTCACAATCCATATCCAAACATTAAGACCCATTTAGAACAGGGAATTTCTTAGATTTTCTGCCGGAATCGAATGAAAGTCCTGCAAAAACCTACGTTTCCAAATAGGTCCTAAAACACAATCCAAATCCAAATGTACAGCTTGCAATTGATGATGCGATATCCAAACATTAATCATGTCCGTATAGTACAATAGATTGTAGTCTAAAGCCTAATGTCACCAAAACTAATGAGCCGGCAGCCGGCAGGGCAATGCATCCAGCTCATCAAAGGGAGTTTGCCACCAGTAACACTAACTTATGTTCTTGATTAAGCTTCTTCGTCCAGGCCAAAAGCCAGCAAATGATACCCATAATTAGAGTAAAATAACTCTTCATATAGCAGAAAAAACATTTGGTAACTAGCGCCAAGTATGGCGAGTTAGAGGAGGCTCAAATGACTCTTTCAAAATTTTTCCTCAAAATATCAATAACAACATGCATTAGACAACTAGACATCCCACTCAAATGTTAATTTTATTATCTACTTGTTGTTGATTGTTTATTTGTTTGTCATATGTTGATATGGTCATGTCAAGTATGTTTATGTGATGTACTAATTTTGATCATTAGACGCTTTTTGTGCTTGGCATGTATGATTAATGAATGTCTAAATTGATGATATTCTTATGTGTTGAATCGGGTATGCTTGCGAGTGCGGGTTACCGTCGGGTAGTAATACCGTGCGAGTGCTGGTATGGGTAAATTTTCCTACCCGCGTGCGATACGGGTAACCGACGGGTAAATTTACACCTAGCAGGTACGGGTATGGAATGGCAATACCCGATGGGTATTTACCCGTTGCCATCTCTACTCAAATGACTCTTTCAAAATCTTTCCTCAAAATATCAACAACAACATGCAGCGAAAAACCAAATTCATAACATCATCAAAACCTAAGGCAAGGAAGCAAAAACCTTGAAAAATCACAACCTTTATCGGTTAGACTGGAATTTGCAATCGGACAGACCTGAAAATTGGACCACTTAGACCTCCAATTCAATACGGTCAAACCTCTGGTGAATAGCGGTCAGACCACTATAAATAGTAATTTCAGTTAAATAAATAGTACTTTTCAGCTAGACCGCGCATAGCCATCAGATCGGTATGAACAGTAACATCAATCAAATGAACAATGATTTCAGGACTGCTTTAAGTCGCAAAATCCACGTAATTTTTTTATCTGATGATCCAAATGATGTAAAACTTGGCATACATTCTCTAGGATGTCACAAACCTATTTGCAATCAATGATGAGTAGAATTGTTATCGAAGTTATGATCTTTTCCATTTGAGTGAATGGTGCATCAAAATCGGACAAAAGAGAAAATTTTTTATCTGTTCTTGTTTATGAGTCCTAAATGGTTTAAGTGACCTAGGATGGATTCTCACATGTCATAACAAGTTAGAACATAGCACGAATTTAACCCAAAACATACACAATAGCAAAATAAAAAAATCACCTCTCTCGAGAAAGACCGAGCAAACTTAAGAATTTTCTCTAGATCACGCGTGGATAGATGGAATCTTATCTTCAGAAGATATCCCCACCTCTTACACATCCTTGGTACTAGAAAAGCTCAAGAAAAGAGGAATTCAAACAAGAAATACAAGAAAATAAAATATACAAGAGGGGATCCATAGCACAACTCACGTGGCCAAACATTAATATTCATTTTACTTGGAGAGGAATATTTTATAATGAATCTCTCAATATAATAGAGTTCTAAGCCCAGAGTGCACACACAAAAATTCCAACACAAGAAAACCTTAACCCTAAACTTGGAGTTTTACATGACTCAACTCAACACAAGCCTTATATAGTGGAAGTTTCTCACCTCTTACTAAATCAGTCACTTTTTAGTAGATCACACTACTTACACTTAGAGAAATATGATAATCCACACATAAACAGGTTTTAGCATTACACACATTTGCACACTTTTCAGCGAGCGACTTTTGAAAGGCTTCCACAAACCTGATAAGACATTCCATCCACAAAGATATTACCTAAACCACTTAGATCAGTGTCGTGGTTTTGCAAACCATCACTCCATCTGGTTTTGAAATTATTACTCAATTGCCAACCGCTGGTTTTCACAAATGATGCGGTACTCGTGACTTGTCGCCAAGATTGTACGTCTACGCCAAGAGCGTCACCACTTGAAACGTTCAAATCCGTGATACCCAACGCCTTGCCGCTAAGACCGTACACCTGCTTTGAGAAATATCACCATTTGAAACACACAAATCTAATTGGCACATCACATGCACGCATTGTCTCTTCACGACCTTTGTCTTTCTCACGTGCTTCTTGGCTTAAGATATTCCTCCATCCAAATTTACGCAACACACCATGGTCTCAGGACCCCTTCCGTAGTCTCGGTCTTGCCGCTGGCCGCAACAATCATCAAAGCATTTGCACAACAAAGAATAAAATAATCAGTCCGAACACAAATAATATGCACTTGACTATATATTAGTAAGCTATATGCATGAACCTATGTCATGATTAACCCTTACATGAAAACCCTATGACTGAGACATTGATACACCATGATTCACCCTTGTATAGAAATCCCATGATTGACATGTAAATTGTGTAACTTTACTTTAAGACTAATTATGTAAGTTTGCCGAGAAGCGTTTGTCTGGTACACTCACGCAACATTTATGTCCCACAAGTTTACAGTGAAACTTATGTGCTCCAATTCTCCAAATGCTCTAGAATGAGACCGTGGATTAGTTTTCACTATACTACGAAAAACAATATGTCAAAAGCTGAAAAGCTGGTGGAAAAAAAACACTGCACTCTCATACAAAGAATCAGAACATGGTCCTGATCAACTCGACTTCGGCTTCTGACTTATTTTTCACTATTCATAAGTTTCGTTTTTTTTCTGAATTTTTGGCTTTTTGTTGAGCTTTTTTGGCGGTTCTTTTTTCCCGTATTTGTTTGTATTATACGTAATGGGCTAACATATTTTTATATTTTAAAATTTTTAAATTTAATTATGCTAAATAAGCCTCTGTCATACCTAATGCTTTTTTTAATCACTCTGATATTTTGACCATAAGCCATGAGCTCTTTAGCCGAACGTCTTGCTGGTGCTGGATTTATAACTGGATTTTGATATCTGAAACCCGACAAATAACATATGGCATGCACATTTCGACGGAATTTGCCAAAGGAATCTCAAAATAACTTATTCTAGATGGCTTCCCAGGGGGTTATGCCGGCTACTTTCTACATGACGCTTACGCAATAACACAAACAATAAACCGTGGATAGCTTAGGGGGTGTTTGGGACTGCTCCACTCCACGTTTTTCAGCTCCACTCTATGTTTTTTATAGCCAAACAGGTTCAGCTCCACGCACTCTGTTCGAGGAAAAAAAGTGGAGTTGTGAGAGTACCTAAAAGGGTGCTCCACAAACTCTAAGTTTTTTGTGGAGTTGCTCCCTGATAGAATTCGTGGAGCGAGTTTGTGGAGCAGTCTCAAACACCCCCTTAGAGCAACTCCAGCAGGAGCCCTCAAAACAGGGCCCCTATTTTTCATTTGAGGGCTCCCCCTACTTTTGAGGGCCTGTTTTTGGGTCTCCAGTGAGAGCCCTCAAAGCAGGCCCCTACTTCTCAATTCACTCTATTTCCTCACACACTATATGCATTTGTATGGGACAAAGGACAATACACAATAAAATATTTTGATTTCACAATGAGGATAATATTTAAATTTATGAATTCAAATACGAATATTTAAATTTAAATTTAAATTTAAATTTGTTCAATTTAAATTGAAAGCACAAAGTTCATCACATAACATCAAATAAAATGATATAATCCATCATAACATGTAAAATGAAGTCTCTGAAAATTATTAAACAACTAGCTAGCGCTATGTATCGCCCACAAATGTTCCACAAGATCATCGCGGAGTTTCTCATGTCCTTGTCTATCTTCAATCTCCTGTGTATCTTGAGAAACTCCGACAACACAAGTGGATTGCGGCGTTGGTATTCCTCCTCCCTCAGCTCCTCACCCCATCTTGATCATAGTCATAGCCCCAACATCATCGCATCTCGCTCATTCTCAATTATCATATTATGCATGATCACACACGCTGTCATTATATACCATAGTGTCTCCTTATTCCAAAATCTTGCAGGACCTCTAATCATGGCAAATCGTGATTGCAACACACCAAATGCTCTCTCAACATCCTTCCTTACCGCTTCTTGAGCTTTTGTGAAATGACATGATGAAGTGATGCAGGGTTATATAAAGAGCCAGCTGCCTTCCCTTCAAAAGGAGGAGACAAGTATAAAGAGCTTTTAGTACCTAATATTACCACCTGGGCATCATGCTTAACAGTGCATTTCAAGTGCAACACTGAGCTCCAGATAACAAAATAATGAGTACAGACATGGTTTAGTTAACTGGAATCATTTTTTGTGCTGAATCATTTATTCTATTTGACCCTGACCGAACTCTAGATAACTAAATAATGAGTACAGACAAGCTCCAGATAACACTGAGCTGCATCATTTATTCTATGTGACCCTGACCGAACTCTAGATAACAAAATAATGAAGCCTCCACTGCCAAATCATTTTTTGCAAACAAGGTAGTACTACGAATCATTTGGGTAGCCAGCTTCACCTAGCAAATTGAAGCCCCGCGATTCTCATCAAAATCTCACAAAAATAAGTAAACCAAATAGGAGTTATATGTTCCTTCATCTTGCAGCAGTCAACCACTATGACTACAATTATATATCACAAACCAATGACCAATTGACAACCACATTCAAAGACATCGTCATTGAATCATTGACAATATCGCATCCCACTTGCGTCTGATTTACAAAGAGTTGGTTGCACTTCAATTACTTAGCTAATTAATCAACAGATTTAAGATACTAACATAACCACTTGCATTATATGTATCTGAGCACAAATGTGATGGATCGAGATCCTAAGCATACTGAGGATGATAAAGCACAAATGTATGCATTATATGTATACTGAGCATTCTCATGTTTACCTTTGCACTCAGTCTTTGCTAGGAATGATGTTGAAACTCGCAGCCCTTCCACCACTAGGCACATAGACAAGACACAAGAGATAGGCTGAAAAGGCAAATATTTCCATTTTTAAACCTGGATATCGAACCTAATAAAACATCCAAGTCAAGGGCTTCTAATTGATTGCCACAGATTGTTCACGAAAGAATTGATTCTTCAAACAGAAGTACAAGCCAAACTACATCTCCACTCCATGTGTTGCTATCACCCATTTTACATTACCAGGCAGCAGGATTGTATGGTACAATTTTGTAGTGACAAGCTACGTAATGAAACACAGCTATCAGGCTGGGAGGAGGGTGATACCAACCTCAAATGTCATTGTATTCCATTTCTACCTGCATTGATTTCACACTTGGATTTTCTTCCCGAAAAGTTTTCCAGAAATCCTCCCTTCAACACAACATACATGACATCGGTATATATTGACTCGATACAAGAGATGAAAATATAAGGAGAGAAACAACGGGAAGAACTTTTGCATTTACATTACACCTAAACTTATGTGTAAAACCTAGAGGATAAGCAATCAATATGTTCAATGATGGCGACTAGATGCAGCAGAGGCTCATACATTTGACCACGACCGAACTCTATGACACTCGAACCAACTCGATGAAAATCGCAAATCCCAGCAGCAGCATCGAATCGACGTGCTCTACGGGGATTTACAGATCACGGACTCCCGTGGATCGCAGAAAGCACCGAAATTTGGCTTGCCCAAACAAAAGCAAGCACTAGTTGGATATGCGCAAGTTAAACAAACCCTAGCTAGAGCGAGTACAGCAACCAGCGCAAGATCTGGCAAGAGCGAGAGCGAGCGAGCAAGCGCGCGCAGCGACACGCGTGGATTTGGTTCGGGACGAGGAGGAGGAGGCGGCGGTGGGGTTGGGTTTTCGTGGCGGTGGAGGAGGTCGTCGGGGTCGCGCGGCGGGGCCTGGCTGATCTGGGAGCTGGGAGTTGAAGCGGCGGAGGCGGGCGAAGTTTCACGGGCGGAGGCGGGGGAATTTCACGGGCGGCGGGGGATTTTCACGGGCGGCGGCGGGGATTTGGCCAGCGCACCGGCGGGGATTTTCGGGGGGGCGCGCGGGTGGAAGCTTCAGCGGCGCCGGAAAAAACCAAAAAACGGTAGGATGAGGGTTGAGAGGAGGGTCCACGAAATGAGGGTGAAGGGGGATTTGAGGCCTCCTCAAATTTGAGGCTCTAGTAGGGGCCTCTTTGGATCTCTATTTTACCTCAAGCCCTCAAATATGAGGTTTGAGGGCTCAAGTAGGGGCCCTGCTGGAGTTGCTCTTAGTTTGCCTAAAAAAACAAAAGCACACGATGTTCTGGTCCACTATAAACCGATCACCAAACTACGTCCAATTGTCCAAAGCAATTGATCCCTCGCTCTCATTCTGTGTCAAGTCCACCGCGCATGCAACACCCAAAACCCATGGCTTCTCCCCGAGAAGACGCGCCCGTATCGCCCCAGCCATGGCCTCAAGAGACCAACAGCAAGGGGGCTCGGCCACCGCGTCGGCCTGACATGGGCAACAACGGCGGCGAGCCGGCGGACAGCGGCGTCAGGTGCACGGCGCTGTGCTTTCACCTGCCGTGCCGTTCAAAGAAGATAAAGCCGCCCCCAAGGCCCCAACCCGTGAAACTTGGCCCTGCAGGCAGGAGCTCACAGGAGCCCGACGCGTCGGCGTCTCTCTCCACATGGTGGCTGCCGTCGCCGTCCGCTGCCGCTGGCGCTCCCGGCAACGATGTCGCGGGGAGGAGGGCGCCGGCGGCTTCGTCGATGCGGAGTGGCGGCCTGAGGGCGTCGTCCTCGTCCTTCTCGTACTGGCGCCGGTCGAAGTCGTCAACCCGGGTCATGCCGCACGGCGCGGCGTCCGCGCGGGCGTCGTTCTCCTTCCTCTCGTCGCCGGTCTCCGCGTCCTCCTGCATGAGCACGCCGAAGCTGGCGCACCGGTGCCAGCCCAAGTAGCTGGTACTCGACGCCCTCTTTGGAGGCAGGGGACGCACGAGTTGCAGCTCTGTATTCCACTATCCCGTATGTACGTGCACGTTATCTTGAGCTAGCTTCATATCCTGATGTGCATCGTGCGTGAGTTTTCCTAGATACCGATACCAGCTTTGGAATCAGGTCATTTCTTGCTGTCTTTTTTTTCCTCTGAGAGGAGCTGTCTTTGTGTTTGTGGTCTATGAAAAACAGTCCGATCATAGTTGGCGTCAGGATCGATCGTGAGTTGTGTTCAATATATTTGGAGCGCTCCTTAATTTTCTTTCGTTAAATTTCCATTGACCTGGATGCAGGTATAAAGGTCGAATCTATCGACGTGATCTAATGTGATGACCTGTACTCATGTACTAGTATTTATGAATATGAACTCATCTACGCAGATTATGTTTTTTTTAGCTATGCCTGATGGTTTATGGTTAGGTTGATAATTTTTGGTTTTACTGTGAGCGTTTGTGTGAATGAACTGAACGCCGATAAGCCGCTTTAAAAATGCTGACTCGATAACCTGCTTCAAATAACGATGATGAAACCATCATATTTATTTATTTAGGAGAAGTCATAA
Organism: Dendrocalamus sinicus; assembly: GCA_036346575.1. Lineage (NCBI taxonomy): Eukaryota > Viridiplantae > Streptophyta > Magnoliopsida > Poales > Poaceae > Dendrocalamus > Dendrocalamus sinicus. Next base: position 30,257,250 of record CM070654.1, on the reverse strand, counting down.
GTTAAAAAAAAGTAAGTGGTAGCCATTACACTAAAAAAGCACCGCTCTAAAATTTTCAACCGAAGATTTGTGGTCAACCTTGTGCCCTTCAGTCACACCCGACCCTCGTGAACAGTCGTGAATGTTTTTGTGATCGATGAACACGTCGTGTAACGGTGCAAGTCCAATATGGTTTCTGGGAAACGCACAAGTTCACAGCATCGGTACTTGACTGACACCGGTAAAATACATGAGACTTGTATCTCACGGAAAACCAAACATTACTTGTTTTCAAGCCATGGCCCACCGCGCAGTGGCAGCAGCGTAGATGCGGCCGCGTGACCACGTCCGAGGAACCCCCGGGCGGGCGGCCGCGGCAATGACTCCGCGTGCGGTGGTGGTTCCTGAGACGCGTTGCCGCTTCCGCCGCAGGCAGCAGCGGCCAAGGTGGGTGGCGGGGGCCGGTGCGACCGCAGCGCACGAGTCCGTGGACTAGAGATGAAGCCGAAGCCCAAGAAATCTAGCCCATGCAAATCTCCCAATGGACTACCAACCTTTTAACTGGAGCAGTGAAGCCCAATTAGAGCAACTCTAAAAGATTAGCAAAAAAATATCTAAATTTAGTGATTTAGCTATTCTTTAAAATGAATCTCACTCAAAAAAACAAGACTACTCCAACAGGCTATCTAAACTAGAGGGCACGCGGTGGGTCGCGTAAGCGCGGGAATGGGGCGCAGCATGCAGGAAGGAAATGCCGACCGCGACAAGAGGCTGGATGGTGAGCGAGGTAGGCTATCCAAAAATAGAGAGCGAAGGAGGAGGGATGGAGAGCTACTAAATTTGGAGAGTCATTTACAGAGTCTATTGGAGACGTTTTTTCTTCAATAATAGTCAAATTTACCTTTAGAAAATGATTTAGCTCTTCTCTTGGAGTTGCTCTTAGACCGACAAACGAATCCCATCACTAAACCCTCTTAAATCGGCCCAGATCAGTGTTGGCTTGCCCACGCTACAAGCTCACTACATTACATAGCGAGTCGGTGACTTACTGACACGTAGAGATCATATTCAGTACATTCTCTTCCAAACATAATACAAATGGTTACGAAAAATTACAAAAAAAATAATAACGTTGACACAATATCAATCTATCATGTCAAAAAAAGTTCAAATCTAAATTCGATCTGCACATGAAGAAAAAAGACAAATCCTGTTGAAAAATGAAACCTGTTATTTTAAAGAAAATATACTATTTATTGAAATGTTTCCTTTATATTTCTCCGAATACAAGTTTTATCTAACCTTTTCAATTTGATTTTTTGCAGGATGCTTAATTGTATCATGTCTTATCTAGCCATTTTTTTGAAAATTTCAATTATCACTTGCCTGGTTTTTAAAGACAATGTATGGAGATGCACAAAAGTTAGGATCTGCTCCGTGAATCCTGAAGTTGAGAACTTGAGATGACCTTACCTGGCTGGCTACCTACGGCGAGTCGCTGACCGACCAGGCAACCAATACAAAACGGCGGACAGCGACGAGACCACCTCGCACAGCACCACCACCAATCCCCCACGACCTGCCAGATCGGAACGCCAATAGACAGCTCGGCAGTCGGCACCCACCAAAAAAGTCCAAAACTCCACCAATCCACCATTTCCATGGGACTCACCGAAGCGACGCACGCAGCTTCACCTCGCCAACGCCGGCCACCGTACCGCCACCGATCGGGGCGCCTGAACGATGGGGCAGAAGCGTGCGGTGCTGCTGAGGAAGTCCACCCGCAAGGCATTCTATGTCGTAAAGGTGATGTCGGCTCGAATCCATGCTGGAAGCATTTATGCTGGATATATGGTGACATGGTGTATCTAGCGTGTATAAGCCCTCCACTGTCATTCAAAGGACAATCCCCATATAATGGTGTTGATCATTTAGCGGAGTCTAGCATTGGGGGCCTATATCCGCAACACGCTCGGCAGGGACCAGAAAGTGGTACTTTCAGGGGTTGTTGTACATGCGCCACCATCGACGGCCTCGCATCTTGGACGCGCTTTCACATAGCACTGCGATAATAAGGAAATCGTGTGTGATGTGCTTCCCTGACCGTGCACTTCGTACCATGCTCTCTGTTGACGCCCGTCCCGTCCTCTCGACTTCTCCCCCTTCCGCGTCTACGACCCTTTTAGCCGTGACCGCGACTGTAGAATTCTCCTCACCGCCCTCTTCGATGTCGAGCATGTACCTGCTCCCAGACCCCTTTTACTACTTGCAGCAGAAACCCTTCTTCAGAGCCGCAGGGGCGGGCGCCGTGGCGTTGACCTCACGCCACATCGCATCCTTTTCTATTAAAAAAAGATGGATGACTGTTATGCATTATGGTATGAAATCTTTTGATAAGAATGACACTTGGGAGCTAGTTAAGTTGCCAGTCAAAAAGAAGGCCATTCACTATAAATGAATCTTTAAGAAAAAGGAATGTGTTTCACCAAACGAAGGGTTTATGGAGAATTGAAAAAGGCATTTGTATGAAGCAGCCAGAAAGATTTATCATTCCAAAAGGACAATTTTGCTTATAAATTGAAAAAATTACTTTATGATTTAAAGCAATCACTCAGACAATGGTAAAAAATATTTCACTCCTTTATAATCTCTCAATATTTCAAATGATCCAATTACGATAGTTGTGTTTATTTAAAAACGTTAATGGTTCATCTATTTATTTAGTCCTATATGTCAACAATATGTTGATTGCTACAAAAGACAGGGCAGAAAATTTAAAATTGAAGGCACAATTAATCAACAAATTTGAGATGAAAGATCTCAGTGCAGCAAAAAAATCTTGGTATGAAAATCACCCGAGATACACAATTTGGCAAATTACACCTAAGTCAGAAAGAGTATATTGATAAAGTTTTTCATTGTTTAAATATACATAAGGCCAAACCGGTGAGTACTCTATTAGCTGCACATTTCAGACTTTCTCAATGTCATATCCATAATCAGATAATGAAGTTAAGTACACATCTAGAGTTTCATATGCCAGTGTAATTGGTTCACTTATGTATGCCATGGTAACTTATGTATGCCATGTTATATTCTCATCTCGATTTATTACAATCATTGAGTGTTGCTAGTAGTTATATGATTAATCCTAGAAAAGAGCATTGAAAAGCATTTCAATGAATTTTCAGATTTTTGCGGTGCACTTTTGATTTTTTTTTACAATTTAGGAAAACTAGAGATAGACTCGATAGTTATATGAATTTAGATTATGCTGGAGATTTAGATAAGAGAAGATCTTTTACTGGTTAAGTGTTCACTATTAGAGGATGTGCCGTTAGCTGGAAAGCAAGTCTTTAAACTACCGTTGTCTTGTCTGTTGCAGAAGCTAAGTATATGTCTATTTCTGAACGTTGCAAAGAAGTCATTTGGTTGAGAGGATTGTTTACCGAGCTTTGTGAAAATACATCTTGCACTACATAATATAGTTGGAGTACTATTTGACTTATGAAGGGTTAGGTGTTCCAAGAGAGAATGAAGCACATTGATATCATATATTTCTACATCCGAGGTGTCATTGCTTAAGGTGACATTAAAGTCAGCAAAATAAGTATTGATCATAATCCAAGTATTATATTGGCAAAGTCAATTTCCTCCGCTAAGTTTGAGCTTTACTTAGACTTAGTTGGTATCACTCACTAGTCCAATGGACTTTTAGTGCAGGGGGTGTTTATGCATATCCGTTTTGAGGAGATTCATGTTTTATTTTGGCTATAGAGGAATTCGGCCCAAAATGAAAATTGCTGAGTTTGTGATCTGAATTCATTTCAATTTTATTTACCTTCCAAATATAGAGTTCTACTTCTACATGATGTCTCATTTATACGCTATATAATTATACTCCTGTAGTTTATAGGAAGAGCAGGAACTCCGTTGCAAAACATCTTCTTATATAATGATATGGTCTTCACGTGTCCCTGATTTTTCTAAAAAAGCTTTTTACATAAAATTCATGTCTCCTGTTTATAATTTTCATGCATTATTCGCTAGAACTACAAAAAGATGGCCACCGGCAGCGATGAGAACCTCGCACGAGAGCACTCAGAGCTCCACTAACCCACCCCACAAACTGCCAGGTCGGAACGCCGACCCACAGCTCGCCAACCCCACCAACCCCAACCGGCGTTCCGGCATCCGCCACCTCCATCGAAGAACGCACTGAAAGCGCGCAGCCTCGGCGTCGATCGCGTCGCCTCGCCGGCAGACGATGGGCCGGAAGCGCGCGGTGTTGGTGGGCATCAACTACCCCGGTACGGAAGGGGAGCTCAAGGGCTGCCTGAACGACGTGGCCCGCATGCGCCGGTGCCTCGTCGACCGCTTCGGCTTCGACGAGGCGGACATCCGCGTCCTCGCCGACGCCGACTCGTCTACGCCGCCGCCCACGGGGGCCAACATCCGGCTGGAGCTCGAGCGGCTCGTCGAGGGCGCGCGGCCCGGGGACTTCCTCTTCTTCCACTACAGCGGCCACGGCATGCAGCTGCCGGCCGAGACCGGCGATGACGACGACACCGGCTACGACGAGTGCATCGTGCCCTGCGACATGAACCTCATCAAAGGTGGGGAAGTGCTCTCCTGTTGTTATTAGGTGCGACTTTTTGCTGTTATTTCTGCGTTGACCTACTCCTTATGTGGGGATCGAATGGTGGGTGTGACTGTGAGAGGGACGCTATTACATTTCGTTATGGCAGAATTAGGCATGATCCAAACAGATCAATGTAGGATTGGATTGATTCATTGATTGCTACACTGAGACGGTCTTCGAGATACGTTAATTCAGGTTGTCAAACCAATAGGACTTGCACTCTTTTTTTAGGCATGCTAGGACCTGTGCTCTTGAGATGGGGAGACTGAACCACCGAAGCGAGAATTTTGGACACTTGTGGACCCCTAAAACACCCAAAATTTCAGTTTTGGACCCCTAATCAAAAAAATTCCTATTTTGGACCCCTGCTGAGCGCGCGTTTGCGAGATGGCGCCACGTGTCCCGGACGTGCGGTCGGGAATCAATCCCGCGGTCGGTCAGCGGGTGCCTCCGCGCCGAGCGCACGATCGCTTCGCCCGACCGCGCGTCTCTCGCCTGACCGCGCGTCTGCCGTCGCCCGACCGCGCGTCTCCCGCCTGACCGCGCGTCTGCCGTCGCCCGACCGCGCGTTCTCCGCTCCGAGCGCACGTCTCCTTTTCTGGCCGCGTGACCCGCCGACCGACCGCGGGATTGATTCCCGACCGCACGTCTGGGACACGTGGCGCCATCTATAACGCGCGCAGCAGGGTCCAAAATCGGAATTTTTTTGATTAGGGGTCCAAAACCGGAATTTTGGGTGTTTTAGGGGTCCAAAAGTGTCCAAAATTCCCGAAGCGAATAGCATGAAAAATTTCAGATCTGCACATAATATTCTTATCAGTCTTGCTATCCTTACAGTATTCCATAGGTAGTATGTTAATTGCATAGCAAGTTCATGGTGTTCGCTAACGAAGCAACTTCGTAACAGCAAATTTCTGGCCGTAATTGTAGTTCCCGATGCTATACTACATAAGAGAGGCTGCATCCCTTGAACCAACTTAATTTTAGTCGAGCAAAGCTCGTTATATCACTTTCAAGCTAATTCAAACTAGTTGTGAAAGATCATCAAGTGGAACTAAGATGTAAGTAACCACTAACCGAGGTCCAAATTAACCAAACTAAGACAAAAAATGCGGTTGATTTTTTTAGGCTGATGGTTTATGGTTTATGCCTTAAATATTTGAATTCTGGCAGTTCGCGAGAGGCAGTACGTAGAGAAAAATAAACGCATACGATTTTGACCGGTACAGCCGGACTTAGTACATTTTTACTATATTTTTTCTATTAACTACGTCTAAAAAACACACCGTTTAAAAATTAGTTACTGTGTAAATAATATAAACATAAACCCGCACATTGTCCTTTCGATAAAAACTAGCTACCCTACCTGACCAGGTTAGAACCTACCACTGCACATCCTGCCCAACGGAAGAGGATCCTCTGCTAGTGGTACGGACCTACGGTACGGAAGGAACTTCTCTGGGGTGCATCCTCAATTTCTCTTGATGGGGTCTGCCTCAGATCCCTCACACGTGGCGCACTAATCTCAGCGCACCACCTCCCTCCCTCCCCCAAAAACCAGCGCTCCCTCTCCAGTTCTCCCTCGTCCGCGCCGCACGACGTCTCCCCGCCGCCGACCTCATCGGCCCCTCCGCCAGCTGCCGGCCTCTCCAGCCGGCGCTAGCCTCTCGCTGGCCGCCATCCTCCACACCGCGCAAGGAGCCCCGCTGCCGGCGCCCTCCGTCGGCGCTCTCGTCCGCGCCGCACGAGGTCTCCCGCCGCCGACCTCATCGGCCCCTCCGCCACCGCCGGCGGAAAATAATGATTGTGAGGTTGCCTTTTCTTTCTGGTAATGGTAAGTGATTTTCCGCCGGCAGCTGGCGGAGGGGCCGATGAGGTCGGCGGCGGGGAGACCTCGTGCGGCGCGGACGAGAGCGGCCGACGGAGGGGCCGCCGGCAGCGGGGGCTCCCTTGTGCGGTGTGGAGGATGGCGGCCCGCGGAGGGGCCAACGCCGGCTGGAGAGGCCGGCAGCCGGCGGAGGGGCCGATGAGGTCGGCAGCGGGAGACGTCGTGCGGCGCGGACGAGGGAGAACTGGAGAGGGAGCGCTGGTTTTTGGGGGAGGGAGGGAGGTGGTGCACTGAGATTCGTGCGCCACGTGTGAGGGATCTGAGGCAGACCCAATCAAAAGAAATTGAGGACGCACCTAGAGAAGTTCCTTCCCTACGGTACAAGCTAACATGCTTCGCTAGTCAAAAAGGATATTAATTTTCTCGTATGCACTGCACTACTGCAGACCAAGATTTCACGGAACTGGTGCAAAAAGTCCCTGATGGCTGCTTATTCACCATGGTCTCCGACTCATGCCACAGCGGCGGCCTCATCGACAAGACAAAGGAGCAGATTGGGAACAGCACCAAGCAGAGCAAGACCCAGCACCGGGGGCGAGAAATGCAGCCTGCTTCCGGCACCAGCTTTTGCACTTTCCTCGTAGAGACCATCTGGGGCGTGTTCGAGTCTCTAGGCATCCACCTCATCTCTCGCCGTAGTCGCAGCCACTATGCGGGCGAGGAGCGAGAGACGCGGGCAGAGTCGACCAGACACGCCAGCATCAAGAGCCGGTCGCTGCCTCTCTCGACGTTCATCCAGATGCTCAAGGAGAAGACCGGGAAGGACGACGTTGGCGTGGGCTCGATCCGGATGACGCTGTTCCACCACTTCGGCGACGACGCGACACCCAAGATCAAGAAGTTCGTGAAGGTCATGCTGGGCAAACTCCAGCATGGCCAGCACGGCAGCGCCGCGGGCACGGAGTTCCTGAAGGCGAAGCTGGATGGCGACGGAGGAGAGGCGGACGCTCTCGAGCCAGCCGTGAAGCAAGAGGTGCAGAGCGTCGAGGAGGTGTACGCCGGGACAGCGGCGAGGGCGCCTCGCAATGGCGTCCTGATCAGCGGGTGCCAGACCGACCAGACGTCGGCGGACGCGACCACGCCGCAGGGCGTGTCGTACGGCGCGCTCAGCAACGCCATCCAGACCATCCTCGCGGAGAGGCGCAGGAAGGTGACCAACAAGGACCTCGTGCTGAAAGCGCGCGAGCTGCTGTCCAAGCAGGGGTACACTCAGCAGCCTGGACTTTACTGCAGTGATAAGCATGCTGGTGTGGCTTTCATATGCTGAAGCATCAGTTGTGTTGTGTCCACTGATGATGCCTTTGCGCACAGATGAGAAGTTCTCCAGCCCCATGTGTCAATGTTTTTGTCTTTGGTGTGCGTAGGCTACGTTCTTTTTTTTTTGGGGTCAAGAATGGATTGATCCGGTACAGAATTGCATTCTCTGAAGATATATCCACCACAGAATAGATACTTGTTTTCACTTTCTTTATCGAGCTTGGAAAATTTGCAAATGGTGATGACAAATCGTAAGATTATCCAGAAAATTTTATATGGATTGGGCTATGGTAAATAATTTTTTGTCTGTATTTTTCGAGACGATAACGAATAACAGAAAAACGGATGTAAATAATCTATATGATTTTGTGTTCGACAAACCGTGCAAAAAATTTGTTTCAAGAAATAATCTCATAAATTAATTTTTGAATAAGCTAAAACCTAAATGTCAAAAGTGGCCTATAAGCGTTAGCCACACATGTGATTGATCAGCGGGGTAATACAATGTGTCATTATTTTGTTTTCTTGGACAGACTACCGGTACTTTTGCAAGACGTGGTAAAAGAATATTCTTGGGAGAAATCCACCGGTTGCCGCCGCCTCAGCGGCTGAACTGAAATTCAGAAATTCCATGGGCATCACACCATTTTCGAATTTTTTGTACGGATAATCCATTTTTATTCGAAATTACAGAAATATACCTGCGGGAAATTTTTTTTACAAAAATAGGCTCCGATCGCCTAATGGTTGGGCGATGGAGCCTTCATAACCATTGGCGACTTTAATTCAGTCGCTCTACCTTGAGCGATCGCATCTAGTCGCCCAACCATTGGGCGACTTTCATGTAGTCGCCCAATGGTTGGGCATCGCACTCAGACCCGTGAATGTTTTAAATTTTGTCAATTTTATAGTTTTAAACGGTAAAAATTTGCTGAAGTTGTAATAAAAGTTTATGTTCATTGTATATTGTAGGAGTGTAAAAAATTTTGGGAAACTTTTTTTAGGAACAAATGACAATAGAACAATTGGTACATACGATGGTAAGTAATATTTTGATTTAGTGAGAATTTGGAAAGTGCATCAAACCTTCGCCAAAAAAAGTGAAAATTGGTGGAGCTGTTCTTCATACATCCAACAGCCTCTAGAAAAAAATTTGAGCAATTTCGGCTACAGGATCAAAAGTTATAGCAGTTTCCGTCTGTTTCGACACACCTTGAAGAAACGGGCATAACTTTTGCATACGGTGTCCGTTTTCGACGTTCTTGTACTCGTTGGAAAGATAACGACGAGCCCGATCCAATAAAAACGACCAGCATGCGCCAGTCGCCCTCCAAGACCCCGAAAATCGGCCATCTTTGGACCTAAACCTGCGTCGTAAGTTTTTAGTTTCTGTTTTGCCCTTTTCTTGGTCTTCCTTTCGAATTTGGATTTTGCTTCAACTGAAAAGTTGTAGATCTCGTCGAAACCTTTGAAATGAGTATATATAAGTCATATACAACTTTGCTATTTTATCTTTTCAGACTAGTTGTTTATATTGCATCGGTATATAAAACTTGTGATAAAGAGTATTACAGACGGTTTGTATGTAGAACCGTCTGTGATAATCTGACCGCTGGGCCCGTCTATCCTCCTCAACCCAATCCTAGCCCAGAGACACGAATTCTCAATAATATAAAATATCACTTACCATCGTATGTACCGATCGTTCTACGGTTAATCGTTCCTAAAACAAATTTCCCAAAATTTTTTACACACCTATAATATACAATGAACATAAACTTTTATTACAACTCCAGCAGATTTTTACCGATTTAAAACTACAAAATTGAAAAAATTTAAAACATTCACGAGGGACTTGAGTGCGATCGCCCAATGGTTGGCGATCGCATTTAAGTCGCCCAATGGTTGAGCGATGGATGCGATCGCCCAACGGTGAAGCGACTAGATTAAAGTCGCCCAATGGTTAGGCGAAGGCTCCATCGCCCAACCATTAGGCGATTGGAGCCTATTTCTGTAAAAAATTTTCCCGCGGGTATATTTCTGTAATTTCGAATAAAAAATGGATTATCCGTACAAAAAATTCCACCATTTTCTACCATGAGAAACCACAAAACTCAGATCCTGAATTCCCTAAATATGGAGAGGGTATATGATGCAATCCCCCCACACAAAAAGAAGAGGGGAACATGGAAGGCACCAAGCCCCCAAACGTCCCCATCGCCGTGATCACCGTCGTCTCCTCCCCTACACGAACGCCCGAAACCATCGACGTTTTCCATCCCGACCTCTCACCAGCGATAAGCAAATCCCATCCCCCTCCTCTCGTCCACAAAACCCTCTTTACTTTACGACCCCAACCCCCTCCCGACTCCCACCTCACTCCTCCCCACTCCAGCCTCCGTCCAGAGCCGCCGCCGCCGCCGCCGCGCGCACCGTCCCAATGGCGTCCGCGTCCGCGGCCGCACCGCCCACCTCCCTCTCCCTCGCCGCCCGCCACGCCGCCTCCGCGGCCCGCGCCGCCGTCCCTCTCCGTCGCGGGGGGCTCGCGGCCGGGTGCCAGCCGGCGCGGTCGCTAGCGTTCGCCGGCGGCGGCGGCGCCGACCCGCGGCTGGCGATCCACGTCGCGTCGCGGTGCCGCGCGGCGTCGTCCAAGCGTGGGACGCGCGCCGTGGCGACCATGGCGAAGAAGAGCGTCGGCGACCTCACAGCCGCCGAGCTCGAGGGGAAGCGCGTGTTCGTGCGCGCGGACCTCAACGTGCCGCTCGACGAGAACCAGAACATCACCGACGACACACGCGTCCGCGCCGCCATCCCCACCATCAAGCACCTCATCAGCAACGGCGCCAAGGTCATCCTATCTAGCCACTTGGTAAGCCTCCCACCTTTTCCCAGAAATTAATGATCTTGGTCTCGTACATACAATGTAGGAATTCAGGATTGTGGAATGTGAGTTTTTACAATCATCTGATCTCAAGATATAATATAGCTGTTACTTGACAGTTTGCTTCTTGTGTTGTTTGACTGATTGTTAAGAGATAGCTGGTCATCCTTGCAAAGGAGATAGCGAATAAAAATCTTAAACTAATCTTTTAATTCATCATTGATTTATAAATTCTAAATCTTAGAGCCTTTGGAGCCAACTGCTGCCGAGCCAGATCAATTACATATCCTCACTATTGGATCACTACTTTCCTAGTAGTGAATTGCCCTTTTCACTTTAAAGAGTAATCCAATGCTAGTTTCACAGACAGCTGCTTATCATTGTTCATGTCATCGTAATGTGATCTGATTTTTATCCCCCATTTCTTATGAATTTGCAGGGTCGCCCTAAGGGTGTTACTCCCAAGTTTAGCTTGGCTCCCCTTGTACCACGGTTGTCTGAGCTTCTTGGCATACAGGTGTTCTTTTATTCTACATCGTTGACCTTCTAATTGCGCCTTTATGTGCTAAAGTGATTGTACTGATTAAAACACCTTTAAATTCACAAATAGGTGCAAAAAGCTGATGATGTTATTGGCCCAGAAGTTGAAAAATTGGTGGCCGCCCTTCCAAATGGTAGCGTTTTGCTCCTCGAAAACGTAAGATTTTACAAGGAAGAGGAGAAGAATGACCCAGAGTTTGCAAAGAAGCTTTCCTCCCTAGCAGATCTTTATGTTAACGATGCATTTGGAACAGCCCACAGAGCACATGCATCGACTGAGGGAGTTACCAAGTTTTTGAAGCCTTCTGTTGCAGGGTTCCTTTTGCAGAAGGTTGCTACCTTTCCTTCTTTTGTTTTTAAGTTTGATACGCAAAAGACACTATGCAACACATATTAAAGGAAAACAAAACCTAGTGCAGAAATTCTAAAGTTCTAAACCTTTTATTTTACAAAATTAAATTACAGGAGCTTGACTACCTTGTTGGAGCCGTTTCAAACCCTAAACGCCCATTTGCTGCCATCGTGGGTGGCTCAAAGGTGTCATCCAAGATCGGGGTTATTGAATCCCTGTTGGAAAAGTGTGATATCCTTCTTTTGGGTGGAGGTATGATCTTCACATTTTACAAGGCACAAGGACTCTCTGTTGGTGCTTCCTTGGTTGAGGAAGATAAACTTGAGCTGGCAACATCTCTCCTTGCAAAGGCAAAAGAAAAGGGTGTCTCCCTTTTGTTGCCATCTGACGTTGTCATTGCTGATAAGTTTGCTCCTGATGCTAATAGCCAGGTTTGTTACATTTTTGTTTACCCCCTAACCATAAAAAATAATTATGTGAAGAGATATACTGGACCACTTGACCATGAAATTGTTCTATAGGTTGTCGCAGCATCTGCGATTCCTGATGGTTGGATGGGACTGGATATTGGCCCAGAATCAGTTACAACGTTCAATTCTGCCCTGGAAACAACACAGACAGTCATTTGGAATGGACCAATGGGTGTCTTTGAATTTGACAAGTTTGCAGTAGGAACTGAGGTAATGCTGTGTGCAAATACATTCATTCAGCTTTACTATGGAACACATTGCACCGAAAGAAACTTGACCGTGATATCTATTTTGTAGGCTATTGCAAAGAAGTTGGCAGATCTTAGTAAAAAGGGTGTTACAACTATTATTGGAGGCGGAGACTCTGTTGCGGCTGTTGAGAAGGTGGGAGTTGCTGATATTATGAGCCACATTTCAACGGGAGGTGGTGCCAGCTTGGAGCTGTTGGAAGGAAAGGAACTTCCTGGAGTTGTTGCATTGGATGAAGCCGTCAAGGTGGCCGTATGAGGCTAAGTTTCATTTTGTTGCATCTTCATCTTCATGTACCATTCTAGACTTGCTATATTCTTCTCCTTGTTTGCCCCTCTTCAACCGTTCGAAATGTAAGACCAATGTTCTATAGAGATACTGGGAATTGTTTGAATAACAACCCCAACAATTTGTGTTTACTTGAGCTACTTTTTCTCAGTTAAATAATTAGCACTAGCTAACGTTTAAATGGATGTAGTCTGTTCGTTCCCTCGGAGCTTTCTGTGTCAGCACCCTGCTTTGCTGGGTAATGATGTTTAAGTTTCGTTTTATTTTCTTTGCCAGAGAAGCAAACTTTAGGGTGTCGACTGTTGCAAAGTAGATGTGCATTATGGAGGCCTGCTACTCAAAAGTCAAAATTACCGGATCATGGCATACTATGCATGGTAGAAGTTAAGTCTGGACCAATCAGGCACTTATTAACTCGGAAAATTTTCAGTCTGAATGCTCCGTCTTCTGACTGAGCAATATTGATATGAAGTCAGCACAGAACTTACAGAGCAAGGGAGTGCTGAAACTGATCACTGAAAACATAATCACATTCGTGTGTTTAATTATATAAAGCTTTATCCGAGGAAGTTCTTCAAAATCTTTCCTCATATAAACTTCTGGCATGTAGATTTCAATAGTTCAGCATTGGACATGGACATGCAGGGCTGGGTGGCTAGCGATGGATATCCGTGCTGATGTATCAGACAATAGTTTTTTTTTTCTGGTTCTTACGCCATATGTCATACCTCTCTCTCTCACACACACAGCATACTTGTGGTTTCTGTATGCCGGATAGTCTTCTCAATTACTTCAAGTGATGGCAATCGACAAGCACACATTGATGCAGTGCTGTCTTTTTTTTCTCGAACACGCAGGAGAGCTGCGCATCTTTGTATTAAGAAGAAAAAAGAGGTAAAAGCCCTTACAACACATCCACACACCAACACACCCAAGAAAGAGACCAAACGCTCGCGCCTTACGCTTACAACAAAAACGACCTCGACCAAGAAACCAAACACCTACTGGTTGTCTTTAGGCTCTAGCGCCATAAGGAAGGAAATACCCCGAGCCTCTGCCAGACTCCAATAACCATCTCCTCAAGAGCGAGCTGCAAGGCTCCAGCCAGACTAGGGGGAAAGCCGTCAAAAACACACCGATTACGATGATTCCATAGTATCAACGCCCCAAGAATTATGATCGAGTTTAACCCCTTCTTGGCCATGTCTGACACTCTCAACTCCACATTAGCCCACCAATCATTGAAGGAGGGATCATCTGGTTGTGGGGAGAGGTCCTGGAGCCCAACTTTGCGCAAAAGTTGGAACCAAAATTGCCGAGCAAAAGTGCATGCGAAGAGAAGGTGGCCAATCGACTCCTCCGCTTGATCACAAAGGGGGCAGCGAACAGGATGCGGGAGCCCACAATGGGCAAGCCTACCGGCTGTCCAACACCTATTATGGGCTGCAAGCCATAAGAAAAAACGACACTTCCCTGGCGCCCAAGTTTTCCAAATCCGTTCCAAAGGTCTGAAAGTGATAGTGCCTTGGAAGAACCCCATGTATGCAGATTTAGCCGAGTAATGGCCTGAAGCCGAGAGACGCCAGACATAAGAATCTTCCACCCCAGGTTGCAATTCCACCTCTGAGAGTATGACCCATAGATCCAAAAATTCAGCAATGACGCCCACGGTTAGAGCCCCTTGAATATCCGAGACCCAGGTATGGTTAGTGAGGGCCCCCAATACGGTTCTCCTATTTGACCTTCTCTTGTTAACAAGGGCAAATAGTTGAGGGGCAAGATCAGCGATACACTGCCCATGCAGCCATCTATCAGTCCAAAAGAGGGTGTAAGCTCCATCTCCAACTTCGAGAAAACGCCATAGAAAAGAAGGCTCGAATCGAACTATGAACTTGTATGGGAAAGCCGACTGGGATGATCTCTCTCGCTTTTTGCAGCCATAACCATCGTATGCGAAGAGCCCAACCAAGTGTTTATAAATTGGAAATCCCAAGCCCTCCAAGTTCATTGGGCAGCAAACTTTGGTCCAAGCAACTGACAATGCCCATTTTTAGCATCTTTGCGACCTTTCCATAGAAACCCTCTTCTTATCTTATCAATGGCCTTGAGAGCCCATGGCGGAGATCCAAAGCCATCGTAGATAGACCAAGGTGGATGTGAGCACAAACTGAACCAGAATTTTCCTCCCAGCCCTGGATAAAAGTTCAGCTTTCCAACCCGGGAGCAAATCAGCAATTCTATCAATTAAAGGCTGGATTTGCGTTCTTGTTAACCTTCCCAGTGATAAGGGAATACCGAGATATTTACATGGGAAGTCCAGCATTTCACATGGCAATTGTTCCTGCACAACCTGAGTGTCCGACTCTGAACAACAAATAGGATATACATTGCTCTTTTGCACATTAGTCTTCAGACCTGATGCTTCCCCAAATAAATGAAGGATGTCCAGTGTCAAAGCGATATCACTGGATGAGGGTCGGAGAAAAAGAACCACATCATCCGCATAAAGAGAAATTTGCTGAGGTAAGACCCATTGAGCAAGGGGTTGTAGAAGCCCCTCATTGGAAGCCAAAGACATCAGGTGCCCAAGAACATCCATCACAAGAATAAAGAGCATAGGTGAGAGTGGGTCACCTTGCCGCAATCCACGCCGGTGTATAATGACCTCACCGGGAATCCCATTCAAGAGCACCTGTGTTGAAGATGACGCCAGCAGCCCACTAATGATATCACACCAAATTTCTCCAAAGCCGAGCTTCTTCAAAATTTCAAGGAGGAAGGGCCAAGATACCGAGTCAAATACCTTCGTGATGTCCAATTTGAGGAGAAGGCGGGGCTGTTTTTGCTGGTGGAGGAACCTTGCCAATTGTTGGACGAGCATGAAGTTGTCTTGAATAAATCGCTTCTTAATGAAGGCGCTTTGAATACTGGACACCATTTGATCAAGCCGAGGAGCCAATCGATTCGCTAGCAGTTTGGTGACCAGTTTAGCAAAGCTATGAACGAGGCTTATTGGCCGAAAATCCTTGACATGTTTAGCCTCATTCTTCTTGGGGAGCAAGATAATAAATGCTGTGAAAAGATCCTCCAGATTTCTGAATTTTCTGCTCCAAATGGCAGAGATTGCAGCCATGATGTCGTGCTTTATGATCGCCAACACGCTTGATAAAACCGGCTGTGAACCCATCAGCCCAGCGCTTTGTCACTTGGTAGTGGGTGATTGTCTTCCACACTTCATTCTCGAGAGAATGGGGCGTCTAGGGCACCAAGATTGTGTCTTTGCAATATTTAATTCATCAAGATTGATCGTATGCTCTGTTTACACTCGACCGATCAGTCACAATAAAATTATATATCACAGCTGACCTTTTTGTCATGGTCTGTAAAACCCGATCATCACGGACTAACTAAGAAATGAAATTCTTGCGCTTGCGATGCCGAGCATGAAGATGGAACAGGAAGTATTAGCATCGCCATCACCAAGCCGGAGATTCAAGAGCGACATCGGCAATTGTCCGTTGGAGAGAAGACAAAGCCAAGGAGTGTTTTTAAGCCTCTTGCACAACCATCTCTCCTCGGCGAAAGAGCACGACTATCCGAGCAATTTCCAAGCGATGCAGATTTCTCTAGCCAAAACCAATCGATCGTTAACATGCCCGATTTTCTTCTCGTCGTCCCAACTTTGCAGCCCTTTAACCGTGGCTCTAAATTTTCTTGACAAAGAAACAAAGGGGCAGGAAGAAGCGGCAACAAAGTTCCATGCCAACTCCACCACTCCCAGGAAGTCATCCTGCTTAGGCCAGAAGGGTTCAAAGTGGAATCTCGGCTTCCAAGGTTTGGTATCTAGCAGCCCAAGAATCAGGGGACAGTGGTCTGAGTCATCACTTGCGGCACTTTGCAACAGACAATCTGGAAAGAGGTGTTTCCAGTCAACAGAACACAGGACTCTATCCAATTTGACTAGAGTTGGAGAATCTTGTAGGTTGGACCAGGTGAACTTGCGCCCGTGCAGTGGAATCTCCTTTAGAGATAAGTCATTAATTAGCCTTCTAAATCTTCCCATCATGGCACGGTTCAGATTATCATTATTTTTGTTAAGAAACCTGGGCCTGGGCCAGCAGCCCGCGGCCCATGGTGGGCACCTCATTGTAGTCTATAAATAGGGAGCCATACCAACACATTATGTACGCATGAATGAAAGCAATAAAGATAGACCAGGAGTTCTCTCTATCTCTCTGTGTGTTCAATCTATTATTCTGTGATTTTGTGATTGATTCGTTCTTGTTCTAAACAGAGGAATCGCTCGGACTGGTCGCCAGCGATGGTTCCTCAACACGTTATCAGCACGACTTCACTCCGGTGAACAAGATTGAAATTCTACGGTGCAAATCCGCCCTAATCTACCGCGAGCAGACTTGAAGTCGCCGGCACAATGCCGATCGGTAGATTGTGAAACGGGGTAGATGTTGATTGCACTGTAGAACGATGCAAATCCGCCCTAAATCTACCGCGAGCAGATCTGAAATTGCCGGCACAATGTCGATCGGTAGATTATGAAAACGGGGTAGATGTTGATTGCATCTAGATTGGAAAACGAAAAATACCTGCATGAATTCTGTTTAATTTTGCATGATTTGATCCTGCATGATCACTGCACGGAAATTATGCATTATGTTACTGTTTATTTCCTGCACAGACATTACATGAAAGGGGAAGTGAAAAATTGCATCTCTTTCTGTTCGGTCCAGCATGACCATAAAAAAACCATTTGCGCCGCATGCGCCGATGCCGCCATGGACTGGCCGGCTCCTCGCTGCTGCGTGCCCGTATGGCCGCCGCCGCTTAGGGTCCCAGCGCGCCGCCTGGCTCCTCCTCAATGCCACCCGCATGTGGCCGCCGGCCCGCAGCCGTGTGCTTGCCTCGGCCTAGGCGCGCCGCCGGTTTCCCATGCCACGAGCCATGCCCAAGCCGCCGTGGACGCGCGCCGCACCGCCCCGCCGGCGCCCGCAAGCCGGCCAACCACACCGGCCGTCGGTCCGAGGCCGCACCGCCGCTTCTACGCCACGCGCCGCATGCACACACCGCCGCCGACCCGGTCCGCCGTCGCGCAGCTCGCTCGCCGACGCCCACCCGCCTTGGTTGCCGCCCGGCCGTCGCCCCGCTCTGCCGCCGCTTCCCGCCTTGATCCCCTCCGCCGAAGCGCCGCCGGCCGGCCGCCCGCACCACCGCCGCGCCGCCACGCCGCTTCCGGCCTCGCCGTGCCGCGTCGCTCCGGCCGCCTGCCGCGCCCACCGGCTTTGCCGCTCTCCGAGCCCGCCGCGCGCTTGCTCGCAGCAAGCCGCCGCCCGCCTTCCTCACGCCGCCCGAAAGGCGCAAGGGCCAGGCGCTGCCGCCACCAACGGGAGTGAGGGGAGGAAACCCTAGAACCTCCCCCCTCTCTTGATTAGAGCGAGAGTGGATCAGACTGAGGTTTTGCCGACTTTAAGACGGTCAGGGAATACAATTCTGCCTTGCACAGGATTTGTACCACAATACAGAAAATTGAGAAAAACCTTCCACCCCAATATAGCACAATCCGCACGCAACTATCGTCAAGATGGCTATGAGGAATACGCCGAATTGACTGATATGATGCAAGTTGCGGAGGCTCAGGACAAAGTTCTCCGTAAAAACTACGTCACTCAGCCACCTAGGAGCTCCGCTGGCCGTGAAGCCAACGCCGGGAGCTACAAGGTGCGAAAAGCTCTTAATGAGAGAAGGGGAAGGACGGGTAAGGCCGCAGCCCAGAAAGGCGAATCAGATGCTCCACGAGAGAATAAGGCCAGCAAGCCAAAGCGGGATGGTCAAGGGCAGTATGGAGCCCACTCTGCATCGGCTGAGGGGGAGAATTCTGAGTAGCTGCCTGCACCGATAGAAGTTGAAACCATCATGACAGCAGTAATCCCCCTCGACCTAGAAGTAGTTAACGCCATGATTTCTCTTGAAGAGAATGTCAACCCCAAGAAAATAGCAGAAGAAGTCTAGTGCACTGAATGCATTTCGACTTTAATTGTCATTTATTTTGTGTGGAAGAATATGTTAGAATTTGCATGGATAGTACTTAAGAATTGTTATTTTCTCGTGATGGTTGGATGATATTTGATGAATTCATTCATTTATTCAGTTTATGATGTCATGATATGTTCTGATATTGGTGTATTTTATCTATGTGTTGATTGCCTTCTCATGCATATTAATAAAATACCATATATTAGAACGCGTGTAGCGCCCTATGAAGGAAGTGTGCTTAGCTAGCAGCGACACAACGCATACCATCTTAAGAGAGATTATGTATTTTCAGTCGATTTGTAAGAGCGCTGGCAGCCTTACGACAATCGCCAGAAGCAATGCATGTATAATTGGTTCATGAAGAGCCACAATGGGCACAACTTTGGTCATTGAAGAATCCTTATTGTACCCAGGATCGACTAGAACTCTCCTAAGTTTTAAAGAATATCCGCGCAAATGGTTTCCATGTTGAGACTGAAAAAGAGCATGGTAAGAAACACCTACTCATCACGAAGCGCGAAGAGAATGGCAAAAGAATATTATAAAAACTTCCTTCACTGGGCTATATTATATCAACATTAAAGCGCCTGCAGCGTACACTGTTCTGAAAACAGTGTTTAGAAGCTCTTAACTCTTCTGTCTTTGGCATGACAGATTAGGCCACCCAGGTCTTAGGATGATGAGAAACATAATAAATAACTCGCATGGGCATAATATTAATGTGAAGAATTTCCCGAATCATGAAGATTTTGTGTGCCCTGCATGTGCCACCTGGAAACTAATAACTAGACTCTCCACTCTGAAAGTGAAGGATGAAGTCCCTGCATTCCTGGAACGCATCCAGGGAGACATTTGCGGTCCCATTCAGCCCATCTTAGGGTCATTTAAGTATTTCATGATGCTCATTGACGCTTCTTCGAAGTAGTCGTATGTGGGTTTGTTGTCCACAAGAAACCACGTCTTTGCACAAATTGATCTCGCATATCATTTGCATCAGAAATGTGTCCCCTGATTATCACATCAAGTCCATCAGAATGGACAACGCCGGAGAATTTACTTCAAAGGCATTTGATGATCATTGCATGGCAATGGGAATTGCAGTTGAGAATTCGGTACCGCATGTCCATACCCAGAATGGTCTGGCAGAGACTTTAATTAAAAGAATTAAATTTATTCCCGACCCCTTTTGTATAATTGAAATCTAGCAGCTACATGTTGGGGACATGCACCCGCATGCAATAATCTCATCAACCTTAAACCTTGACCTACAACATCCATTCACCTATGCAACTAGCGCAATGGTCAAGATCAAGATTTCCCAACATTAGGGGAGGAAATCAACCCTTGATGAAGAATGTCGGAAATTATGTGGCAAGCTGGGAATCCATGTAGATGACCCACGCACTAGAGAAGTCCGAAGACATTACATGGCAAGCCACGGGAATTCATGCAGATGACCCGCGCATTAGTGAAGCAAATAGAGAAGTCCAAAAGACAATAGAAGTCCAGAAGACAAGAGAAGTCTAGAAGACAATAGATTTGCAAGCATTAGCAAATCAACTGCCTGATCACTTTAGTGATTTGAAGAGCGTGACTAAGTCGCATGTGCCTGAACGCACTGCACCGGAGAGGGTTGAAATACCAAAGAAAATTGAAGGTATCCCTAATCTCGTCCAGAGACCTCAGAAAAATAAAAAAGAGGACGAGAACTCCGGTTCCTCAAATCCTTAGTAACCGGGGACGCCTGGTGAAGAAGGATAAGAGGGATTTACCACAGCCGATCATTGAAGTCCCCCAGAATGAGAAGGGGAGCCAGTTGAGACCTGGCACAAGTATGACACCTTCCAAAAAGGACATACCGGATCTGAATATCCCCATTGGCATGGATGTGTGCGCACACATCAGAGCCGAAAAACTAAAGGGACTTGCCATCGCAATTGAAAGAAGTGATGTGCAAGGTAGAGCTCCAGCAGAAGCAATCGCTTCAGAAGAAGCAACTCATGAAGAAATAGCTATAAATTATGTGCACACGGGAGAGTCCCTGAATAGGACAACAGCTAATATCGATATCTACTTCGCAAAGAAAATTGCCACAATCATCGATCTTGATCCCGAGCCTGCATCGCTCGCTGAATGTAAGAAAAGATCAGATTGGGAAGATTGGAAGAAGACAATAGCAATTGAATTGCTATCTCTGAACAAAAGAGAGGTGTTTGGGCCCGTATGCCGCACACCTCCCCACATACACCCCGTTGGGCACAAGTGGGTATTTGTTCGAAAGAGAATTGAAAGAAATGAAGTAGTGAGATACAAAGCAAGGCTAGTAGCCCAAGGTTTTACTCAACGTCTCGAAGTTGATTATGAAGAAACCTACTCCCAAGTCATGAGTGGAATTACCTTTAAATACTTGATCTCAATGGCAGTGAACTTGAACTTAGAAATAAAATTGATGGATGTTATGACTGCATACCTTTACGGTAACTTGGATTCGGAGATTTATATGAAACTCCCTGAAGGAATATCTCTCCCGAACCAAGACAGAGCAAATAGAAATCTGTACAGTGTGAAACTCAGAAAGTCACTGTATGGACTGAAACAATCTGAAAAAATGTGGTATAATCGCTTGAGAGAATTTCTCTGCAAGAAAGGCTACACGAACAATGAAGACTGTCCTTGTGTATTTATACGGTGATCCCAGAATGGATTCTGTATAATCTCTGTGTATGTAGATGATCTGAATATCATCGGGACAGCCGAAGACATAAAAGAAGCAAGCTCCTACTTGAAATAAGAATTTGAAATGAAAGATTTGGGCAAGACCAAGTTTTGCTTAGGCCTGCAGCTTGAGCATGTCCCTGAAGGAGTCTTGGTACATCAGTCGACCTACACCCAGAAGGTGCTTGAAAGGTTTGGCTTCGAGAAGGCATTTCCCTCGAAAGTACCGATGATCGGTAGGTCTTTACCGTAAGAAAAAGATCCTTTTCGACCTAGGGAAGAGGGGAAGAAAGTCCTGGGACCAGAATTCCCATACTTGAGTGCAATGAGAGCACTCATGTACTTAGCAAACTGCACTAGACCGGACATTGCATTTGCCGTGAACCTGTTAGCAAGGTACAGTGCAGAGTCCACCAAAAGGCATTGGTAGGGCATAAAGGACATCTTCCGATACCTCCAAGGAATGAAGGATCTTGAATTGTTTTACAGAAATAATCAAGATCTGAACTTGATTGACTATGCAGATGCTGGGTACCTGTTAAACCCGCATACCGCAAGGTCACAAACAGGCTATGTATTTTCTGTGTGGTTGAACTGCAATTTCTGAAATCGTCTGAGCAAAGCCTTGTAGCTACTTCGATGAACCACTCAGAAATTATAGCACTGTATGAAGCCGCACGAATATGCGCTTGGTTCCGATGAACGGTTCACCACATCCAGCAGTCATGTGGGATGAACATTGTGCAAACCCCCACAATTATCCATGAAGATAATGTAGCTTGCGTTGCACAAGTGCAGACGAGCTATGTAAGCATATCAACCCCAAGTTCCTCTATGCTCATGAATTGCAAAGATGGACAAGATTAAAGTACTGCACACTAAGTCATGTAGACTTGTTCACTAAGTCATTCCTAGCATCTAGCTTTGAAAGGTGCTTCTGAGGGATTGGAATGATGAGACTTAGAGAAGTGCAGAATTCAGAGGGAGAATTCTCTTAAGCCCGTTATTAAATCTTGATCATGAAGATTAAGTACCCAAATGAAATTGGGTGAATTGTACTCTTTTTCCCTTGACGAGTTTTCCATGAAGCTTCTCGACCAAGGTTTTTAATGAGGCAATTCGTGCATCGCAGCATAACATGTATCATGTACTCATTCTCCAAAATTTTCCCATTGGGTTTTTATGGAGTTTTAACGAGGCATGAACGTGTCGGATGAGTGCCCAAGGGGGAGTGTTAAGAAACCTGGGCCTGGGCCAGCAGCCCGCGGCCCATGGTGGGCACCTCATTGTAGTCTGTAAATAGGGAGCTATACCAACACATTATGTACGCATGAATGAAAGCAATAAAGAAAGACCAGGAGTTCTCTCTATCTCTCTGTGTGTTCAATATATTATTCTGTGATTCTGTGATTGATTCGTTCTTGTTCTAAACAGAGGAATCGCTCGGACTGGTCGCCAGCGATGGTTTCTCAACAATTTTTATCCTCATCCTTGTAGATTAGGTTGAAGTCACCCAATTCTATCCAGGGGCCTTGACAAGTAGTTCGGACATCCCTCAATTCCTGCAGAAAAAGGACTTTGTTTGCATCCCCTTGCGGACCATAAACACAAGTAAGCCACCACAATTGTCCAAAGCTGGATCGAAGTTGGACAGACACACAGTGAGAATCGATTCTAATTGCAGCAGCAGGTCCAATAGAGTGGCGCCACGCGACCAGCACACCTCCACTTGCACCCACAGAGGGGAGTTCGACAAAGTTGTCGAAGTCTGCCCCAAGCGAGGAGAGCAAGGTACGTCGAGAGACTCCTAGCATTGCTGTCGTGCTTGTGTATGTACAAGGTACTAATCAGCCCACACCTAGCATTGCTTTATGTAATATCAACTGACGTGTAGAAAATGACTAGGAATCACTTATTCTTCAGCTGTTCAGAATCAGATTTGGGCCATTTGGCATCGGTTACTAGTGGTTTATTCTCACAAACATGATTTTCTTACCAGGCTTCAAACTTCTGATTCCCACAATGACACCTGATTGCATTTTACCAATTCGTGTAAATTTACTTCATGGCATATACAAGTTTTCAAAATTTCAACTGTGAATTTAAAAATCTCACCTTCGGACTGCCAGATTAATTGGAAAGCACTACAGATTTTAACTTCAATACATGCCAGCTTAATAAAAGGAAACATCACATCTCATTGAGATATAATTATGGAGTAGTAGAGCAGCAATCATAAAAGTACCAGAATGGTGAAGGAGTGGTCCACAGAATAGTGACCACTGGTGTTCTTCGCTTGCAGTTGCGGGATTCAACGGGACCAGGTACTAGTTTTCTATGCACACTAAAAAAGATTTTACATTCAGTTCTCTCCGCGGAAATGTCTCCTATATGAAGAATCAGCATCACCAAGTGCAGCAGCTGACAAGAAGGTTGAGAAATGGAGCTTATTCCCTCTTTATGTTGACAGAAGCCACCAATTTACTCTGATATGTACATTCGCATCCGGCTACTTTTGCTCCTCTTGATTGTTATCACTCTGTAACTCCCACCCTGTAACTCCTCTTTAACCTGTTCCATAAACGCGATCAGTAATCAGTTGGTGTGACATTACATATTTCAAGTGCAGATTTACATATCATTATCAGGAGAAATGGGAAGGCTCGATCAGAGGAATAAGATTGGTTTCATCAGATCACAACTCAAAAGGCAGAACTATATCCAACTCATGTATTCTTGATTCTGAATGCATGCTCATTCTCGTATAGTATGATAGTACTAGTACTAAGGTAATCCAACTAGCATTGCTATTGGGCTATTGGCATTTGGCAGTCATCACCAAGAAGTGATCGGCAGGCGCATCATAACATTAAAATAGTTTTTTTAGATAAAGGATATAAAATCCGGCCTCTATATCCACGTGGGATATATGCAGCCAAAGGTTACACGAGCACTTAGGCTCAAAACCTCAAAACTGAGGAGCTTAAAACAACAAAGAAGAGAGCTTAAGGACTAAGAAAAAAGCTAGAAAGACTAAGCTTCAGAACTTCTTCTTCATCCTTGCTTTCAATCAAGTTTCTATCCCCATCCGACTGCGTCATCTAAACTTCGGTCTACTTTGCGTGAATAAGGATCTCCGAGGCGACGCCTCCAATGAGGCGACTAGGGTCGCCGACGCCGCCTGCCTCATCGAGGCACGGTTTTCACCGAGATCGGTATACATGAGGGCTATGGAGTGCCATGACAACACCTCCAGAAGGAAAATGGCGCTCGGCGTCATTGTTGTCGAGACCGGTAAGATCACCGCAAGGCTTTCGCCAAAGACCTCCACAAGACCCCACGCACTACCCATTCACAAATTAGACCGCCACCAACACACCGGCTGCTCGCCTCAAGGCCACTCCACGATGAGCCGCTCGCAAAGTCGCCTCAGAAACGACTTTACGACGCCTATGCGTCATCACCGAGCATCACTCAAGGCCGCCGCTCTAATCGAGGCCGCCTCGGTGTCTCGCCGGCCGCCACCACGCCGCCACGACCCTTCTTCACGCGCCCGCGCCCCGCACGACGCATGCCACCGACGCCACGGCACCCATGCCCGAACGCATGCCTCCGCGCTGGCCTCCGCGCGCGCATGCGCAGCTCCCCGCCGCCGGCTTCACTTACGCGCCAAGACGCGCGTCGGCCGACGCCGAACCTAAGCCGCCCGCGGCCGCCCGGCCGTCCGGTCTTGGCTTGAAATCCCAGCCTCCGTGAAGTGACGCCGCCGCAGCCTTGCCACGGGCGCTCGCCGACCGCCCCTCGCGCGCGCCGCCGCCGGCCACGCCACCGCCGCCACGCCCGCAAGGCGCCGGCCGCCCGCACGACGCCACCTCGGCTCCTCCGCCGCGAAGTCGCCGCCGCGCTGCGCCGCCGCCGCTCGCTCGAGCCGCGCGCCTCAAAACCTGCGCTCGAGCGGCGCACCGCGGCCGCCGCTTCGCTCGATCCGCCGCCGCGAAGCCACCGACCGCGCCTCGCCGGCGCTGGAGCGCCGCACCACGCCGCGCGTCCACCGCCGGCGCCGCCAATCGAACTCGCCGCGCCGCCCCTACCGCTGTTCTCTTGAGCTCCTTGCGCCTCCAGGGATCCACGGGTGGGATCCCCTCCCCCCTCGACGCCGGCGAGGCCGCCGGAGAAGGGGGAGGGGGCCAGATCTGAAGAAAGAGAGGAGGAGGCGGAAGGTCTGAGCAGAGGAGGCGGAATGTCTCTTTTCGTCAGCGTGTTTAAAGTCTACCAACATTAAAATAGTTGAGCAATGGAGTTTGACAGTTTGTAACAACCTGAGTGGAAGAGCTCGCCGAGCCGTCGCTTGCGTTGTCAGGCGCAACCTACTTTGCAGACGGTTCAGCAAGGTCAGTCTCGGGCGCTCTCTTTTTTTGCGTCGTGTGCTCGAAACCTGGAGGACACCGCGGGTATAGCAATGTAGATGTTCCACTACCTCCGGCGTCAGACATGGCAGGCACAGGAGCAGCATCGGCAGAAGCGGCCGGACCTTCACCGGAGACTCCAGCTGTAGTGCCCGTTGCAGCCGGCGCCGCACCGGCAGGAGGCGTAGAAGCATAATCGTATGTCAGTAGTAGTGCCGTTTTGGCTGACAGCTCGCACAGAGCAGCAAGAGCAGCAGTTGGGATTATATGTGAATGTGCAAGGCCTATGGTGTTCATCGCAGCAGCGGGCGTTGCTGTTGGCCCAGACAAAGAAAGAAACGCATATAAGTGAAAAGAGAACGAGCAAAAATATATAAAGGAACTTTCTTCCCTCTCTTTCTTCTTCTATTTACTTTGTTTTCTTACTCATTGTCAAGCTCTATAGATTTACATGCTTTAAATAGGTCTCATGCATATACGATTACACCACCTAGTAAGCACCTACTACTACTACATATTCTGATGGCCACTTCCTCTGATCCAGTTTTTCCAGCCTCTAACTACCGTACCATCTGCCCACGTCGCTCAGCCATCTGTCCACGCCGCTCAGCCACTAGATGACTACTACAGTAACCAACCACCTGCCCACACCACGCAGTATGCTAACGACTGCTATAGTGACCAACAACTGCTACAGTGACCAACAACTACTACAGTGACCGCCACACACGACTGCTATAGTACTCCTCGCAGTTACGACCGCGACCACGTACTTTGACTCCATGCACAGGTACCATGACAACAGGCTTTGAGTCCTCCAGCTACAGCTTCGACAACAACTTTGACCATGCCTCTGACCACGGTGTCTTCGACCACACCTCACGACCACGTTTTATCGATCACTTCACCAACTACAGCTTGTCGACCATATTTCTTCCACCGCGGTCTTACTGTAGGTCGGCTGGAAAGGCAGCGGTGCACAATTAGCTGGATCAGCAGAGGCCGATGAGTTTGCACTGGAGTTCATGCCATTTCCCCAGGTGTTTTCCATGGCCAGCTCTATCGGCCGGTGCCTATCTCTGGTTGTTGCTGCGATGGACAATCCAAGAAGATGAGGAGCACAAGCTTTCAGAATGCCATTCGAGGGCATACCGCCATAGTTAGGCTAGGAAGGCACTGGCACGCGATGAGCGGGAGTTGCACTGGAGTTAATGCCGTAGGCCGAGGTGTTTGCCATGGTTGGCATTATCCAGTTTCAATCTCTGTAAGACTATGTGGTGGTAACTCTACGAGAATGATAAGTATTTAGTATTGCTTGTGCCTTGCTTTTGTTAACTGAGTTTGATTTCTATGAATTTGCATTTTGACCTGTGTTTTTCTGGTAGCACCAGTCAGACTAGCCTGGGGTGGCGGTTTGGCCACTGTGGGGTGATGGCTAGACTAACATTGCCTAACGGTCAGGCCAATGGGACATAGCGGTCTAACCGACTTGCTAGCTGCAGTCAGACTGACCCTCTATTCTGATTATGAGTTGGTTCTGATTTTGGGTGTTAGTCATGGCGGAAGTCTATGTAGGTGTTAGTCACAGTGTGTTCATGCATGAGTTAGTCATGACATAGGTCTATGTATATATTTTACTAATTAAGAGTTAAGCGCATGTCATTTATATTTGGATCGATTGCTTTGTCTTTGATGTACATGTGCTTTGATGATGGATTACAGCTAGCAACCAGGCCGAGGCTTGGTGACCACAAGTGTTGTGTAAGTCTGAGTAGAGCATTATCTCAAGCTGAGAGTATAGGAGAAAGATAAGAATTGTGAAGAGGCAATGCGTGTTTGTGGTGTGCCAATTAGTCTTGTGCGTTTTAAGTGGTGACGGTTCTCGGAGCAGACTTACAATCTGGCGGTAAAGTATTAGGCATCACAAACTATGGTATATTATTGGTGTGCCAAGGGACTTGGGTGTCTCAAGTGATGACGGTCTCAACACAGGCGTACGATTTTGGTAACAAATTATGGGCATTGCATTGTCATTAAGACTAGTGGGTGGCGCCCATTGATTTGCCAACTTTTTGCAGCGAGTGAATATCACGCACCAGATTTTCTAGTGATTTGATAACACATATCGGCTTTTCGCAGCGAGTGGACAACATGCACCAGCTTTTCTAGTGATTTGACAATATGTACCAACTTTCCCTAGCAAGTTGACATCATATACCTGCTTTTCATAGTGAGTTGATATCACATACTAGCTTTCCCAAGTGAAATGACAACACGTACAAGCTTTACTTCTGAACAGTTCACACTGACCGCCTATCAAATCTGGCCAGCCCCCATGACCGAACCCAAGACCAGGGGAAGAGGAGAGGGAGAAGAGAGGAGAGATATAGCACGTCACTATGTTGATGCTAAGGGTGTCGAACTATGGAGAGATGCTTCGCAAACAAAAGTGGGTGGCCAAGAAGAAGGGATGGCACCCTGATAATTCTTACAAAACCACATTCGGGCCGCCGGAGTTTCTATGGCCATAGTGCGACTGCGGTAATCCAGCACATATCATTCAATCTGCACACCCGGCAACCACCGCCCATGCGCACTACATGTTCGACAAAGTTCTTGTAAGCATGTATTTGTATTTCACATTGCATATTTCATTTCACACATTTCTAACCCATGCCATTCACACTAGCAGATCACGGAGTGCTGCTACTTCTTTCAATAGATAGACGATCTAAATATGTATAACAAGGCATTCATCAAGAGAAAAAAATACATACTCAATTACCCGGTAACGCTACAGAGATTCACATTTTGGAAACCTTACACCGCAGATGAGAGCAGAAAGGGTAAGGGTAAGGCACCGGTGGTCCCCGAAGCCCCCCACTGAACGTTAGGTTATTTTCGACTGGGACAATGCTACACAAGTTGTAAAAGCCAAGTACTAGGTCCAGGTCATGAGGGTTAAAGCCCGCAAAGTAGAGAAGGGAAAGACACCGATGGACCAAAATGTGTACGATGATTGACTAGAACCATGACTTTCAAAAGGTGCACATGTATCTTAGTTGTATTTAGGGTTGATGATTCATGCATGTTGCCGCTTGTATCGTATGAGTAGTAAGGCAAATATATGCATCTAACCAAACCCTACATATCATGTAATTAGCATATTCATTACAAACTGCTTTGTCGACCTACATATGGTCCATTACGAGAATTGTTTGCAACAATGTATCTTTACAACTTAACGTATGGAGTTTGCGGTGGTGGTTCATATGACAAATGCAATTGTAAGACTAACATGTTTATTGATCCTAATATTACTAAGTCTTATATGGATGAAAAGATGAAAATCACAGAGGTATGCATTTGATATCACATTCTTATAACTTAGTATATTCCGTAGATCCAAAATATATTGAACTCCATAAATAGTTAAACTTGAATATGTGCATATATTTTCATTATACATTCTTATATGCACACATTTAGGGGGAGTCTACTTTATGTTTTGAGATTTCGTAAGTATTGATCCATATTCCTTTTTCAGCATGTTAAGAAACTTTACTTTGAAACATATCCCTTGAGTATATATAGCCTGTGTAGTTTATATATACTTGACGAGGATAGAATAATCTTCAAATTATTACGCCATTATATTTCTTAAATATACCCCTAATTAGTAGGGGAGAAGTCCCTCAGGATAGTCATAAGTCTTACTATGATCACTCTATATGGTCGTAAGTCCTTCTACGACCACGCAATCGTAAGTCTTACTGTGACTACCCTCTTAGTCGTAAGTCCTTATGTGACCAAATAGTCATAAGTCTTATTGCGATTACCTCCCTGGTCATAAGTCTTTCTACAACCACATAGCTGTAAATCTTACTGTGACTATTACCTGGCCGTAAGTCCTTCTACGACCACGTAGTCATAAGTTGTCTTGTGACCACCTTATGGTCGTGGACCTTCCTGCGACCAACCTATCTCTGACTAACTTGTCTACAATGAACAACTACATCGTGGGTTCGTTTGATAAGGCAGTTAGAACATGTGTTTATCCAATAACCGCACACGATCTCTCTATGATAACAATCGCTCAACGGAGAATGACCTTATATGTCTTTCTGACAGTAACTTCCGTCAGGCGGTTATCACCTGAAGTATTGATGTGTCTTCTAGCATGCCATAACTGCCATTGCTTCACTGGCTATATAAAGGTTAATGTCAAAGAGAGAGAGGGAGGCATTCTAATTGAAGGAGAAGATAGTGCTAGGCATTCGCATTACTCTTAATTGTAATCCTTTTCTAATGATTAGTGATCACACAAGACGTAGGGTTGTTATTCTCTTACAAGAAGGCCCAAACCTGTATAAAAATTCATGTATCTCTACTCTGTATGTGTATACACTGGAACTTCTAAGAGTTTCCCTGAATCCAAACAAATCATACGTAAGATCGATATTAAAACATCGACAAATGGCACTGTCTGTGGGGATTCTCTTCTTCCAACACTCCGGTAATTTTCGCATCAGCAAGTTTCTCTTTTTCCTCCTGATGTCCTCATGGCAGATGAATGGAACGAGGAGAACTGGTTTGACTTGGCCGATTATGCGAGTATTGACATGGAGGCCTACTACGACTATGAGTAGACCTTGTTTGCTTCTGATGTGAATGTCTCCATGTAGATTCCTCTGGTGATCCCAGAGACGACGCTACCGGAAAGGTTAATGAGGGATCAAAGTCCCCCACAACAGTACACCTAATGGAGGACTCATCTTCCCCTAAGCGGCAAGGGTTAATTCGACCATGATGAGGGCTCGCAATGCGATGATGGGTCTGTTCCTTGGCATTGAAGTCCCATGGCGTCGCCCTGTGTAGTTTCGGAGAGCCCAGACTCTGTTGATCGGAGAGCACATCGCCAATTCTTAGTGGTGACTCTCCGGACGACCCAGCGAAGGCAATGGACGGGCACACTTTGTGTTCATCATTCTCACAGGGAACAGACTAAGCTGGGGATGGTTATAACCCAGACTTCCCCTACATGGCAGGGTTTACTTCAGGCCGTGAGACAATCTCACTCGATAATTCTTCAAACGAGGGGGCATCCCTCAAAAATGGAGATTCTAGACAGGACGTCTTCGCCCTGCCCTCAGATTCTCATCACCCTCTCGGAGGAAGGCCTGAGGATGCTCCCCGATGATCACACTCTCCCTCCTCTTGTGGGAATGGTGACAAAACCTCCAGTGATGAGCCCGATCAGTACTCTAATGAGCGTGGGAGAAATTCTAGAAATACTCGCTCTTCTCTGAAGCAGCCCCAATTTGCATCAGGGTCGAAGATCGTGAGACTGCTCGGCAAAGGCGACTTGCTGCACAAAGTGCTTTGCCTGGGCGGACCCAATACCAGTCCAAAGAGGCACAAGAGCTTCAACGGATCAATGACTTGCTCAAGAACCCAACTTAAGAGCTTGCTCCAGCGCCGAGGTATGATCGCTTTGTTGAAGACATTACACAAAGGCTTCACGACGTGATGGCTCGACTTGAGCAGCCTCGCCGATGTCGCTCTGAGAGTCGACAAGGTATGACCGTATCTAGTCGTTCACAAAACTTGCCTCGTAGGAGTCGGTATGATGATGGGGCACGTCGCACTCCTGAACGTAATACCAGCCGGAGGAGAATGCCTCGGATTGCTTCGAATAGGCAAGTCGACGCTCGATCGCCACTTCGAGCAATGAACCTACAGCAGCAGATGTCACCGAGTGCGTTCGCCTGGCGATGCTAACTACCCATTTCCACAAAGGAGATGTCAGGAGATTGTTGTCGAATGCCGAGCATTCGTGCCCGAGCTCTGAGCAGTGTGTTGGCCACCGCGGTCTTAATGGGTCTTAGAATCCCATCGAGTTTCTTCAGATTTACACAACTGCGGTTCGAGTAGTAGGAGGAGGCAAGCACGTCATGGCCAACTACCTTTTGATGGTGCTCGAAGGATATGCTCGATCCTAGTTACTCAACCAGCCTTTCGAGTCGATCTACTCGTGGCAGCACCTCTGCGACTTTCTAATGGCCAACTTTCAGGGTACATACAATCACCCTGGGAAGGAGGACGACTTGCATCGAATGCCCCAAGGCAGCGACGAGACTTTACGGCAATTCATCCAGCATTTTAGCCAGGTTTAAAACTTAATTATGAAGGTCTCTGATGCTTCTGTTATTAGAGGATTCAGACAGGGGCGCGCAATCGAAGATTCACAGAGGACATCGCCCTGAACCCTCCAACCACCATCACAGATCTCTTCAAGATGGCCGATTGGTATGCAACAGCTGTCGAAGCGGTCGAATGGACGAGGACCATCGACCAGGCTGACTGTTGTTGATGGTGGCAAGAGGAAGGAGAAAGCCGAGAAATCCGAAGACATGGTTAAGAGCCACAAGCCTCGCGCTGCAGGTTCGAAGAAGGTCTTGGCTATGGGCGATAAGGAGCCACGTAACTCCAAACAATACTCCAACCAGGGCAAAGGCAAGACACCCATGAGGAAGGAAAACAAGCCTAGATGGTACCCGTTTCATAAGAAAGAGGGGCACAATCTTCGCAATTGCCGAGTTTTCCTACGGAGACTCGAGGATTATTATTCTGGCAAGGGCCTGCTTTCAACAATTGAGGAGTTGGGACAATCAAGCGGTCGAAAGCACTCGGACGAGGATGAGGACATGCCATTCTAGGATCCGAAGCACACTATCGAGCACATATATGGAGATTCGTCCGCATATGAGTCCAAGCGACAGTATAAGGTTGTCGAGCATGAGGTAAATTCTATCGACCCTTCCCTTGTCAATAATTTGCCTAAGTGGTCAGAAGTCACCATCTCTTTTGAGAAGGGTGATTGTCCAATCCCCTCGATTCAACCTGGTCAGTTCCCATCGTGGTCGAGCCCACCATCAACAGCTGTTGAGTGAATCGTGTGTTGATTGATGGTAGTAGTTCTTTAAATATTTTATTTGTTAGTGCCCTGGATGAGATGCAAATTTCTTGTACCATAATAAAGCTTGTGCAATATTCATTTCATAGAATCGTACCGGGTTCTTCGGCCAAGCCCATTGGCCAAGTTTCTCTGCCAGTTATGTTTGGTTGTCCAGGCAACTTTAGGACAGAAAAACTCTCCTTTAATGCGGTCGACTTCGACTCGGCATATAATTCCATACTTGGACGATCAACTCTGGCACAATTTCTGATAGTTGTTCATTATGCATATCAATGTCTCAAGTTGCCAAGCCCCAAGGGAATCATTATAGTCAGTTGTGATAAGAAGATGGCACTAATGTGCAATCGCATGTCCCTCGAGATGATCGGACAGTTACCAACTCGAGAAGTCATGAAGGTGCGGCCTTTGAGTAAGCACTCAAAGCCTAAAGCTGCGCCAAAGCCAAACGAAGAAGTTAAAGAAGTCTCTCTGGACCCAAAGGAACCTTCAAAGGCAGTTCGCATCGGAGTTACTTCTGACCCTACATAAGATGATGCCAAATACATGAACAATTCAGCGGGCAAGCACACGCTCAGCACACTTACACTATATGTACACACACGTATACATACGCCATACACACGCCACACTTCATACGCATACACACGTATATGTGTCCCCTGTACACGCGCTAGGGAATTACCGGAGCGCTAGCCACTAGCTCGGTTCTCACGCAAGTGTTTACTTGCGTACGTCGGTGAGTTTCAAGTTTGGTACTTGTGGGGAATAATCGGTATTCAGTAGGGAGTCGCTGTACACTACTTGCATCTCTAGTCACTGGTTAGAACTAACTGTAACACCAACTAGAACTATATGCAACACGAACGTAAGATTTTCACAGAAATTTCAAGTGAATCAATTTAATTCATATACAAAATAGGATAAATTCTCTCGCTCCAAGGGGGACCTAATGTTTTGTTTGGAACACGAGAATTTTTCATATTTGTTTTATAGAAATTAAACGGTATCGTATGAAATTCCCAGTATTTCAGGACATTTGCATGCTTCTATTCACTCTTTTTCATCTTTTATCTTATGTTGCACTCTTTCAACGGAAAGAGAACTCTGAAAGGTTAATTTCAAGTGCAAGGCGTAATTGGAACTCCCCCATGTTTATCAGATCCAACTAGTTCGATGGTAAGTATGCTGCAAAGGTAAGCGCTGTACGCGTTTCGTTTCAATACATAGCAGCTGTGCGGCTGTGCCGCACACTGCAGCCACAGTACTAAAATCATACATTTGCAGAAGTCCAGAGTTAACAACAGAGCACCCGTCATGCACTTACTCTGATGTTCATACAGCACTGAAACAACAGAATATTAAAGATTGTAGCACGGAGTTAGATGCAGGGTAACTCTAAGAACACTACCAAGAAACGCGAACAACGTATTTTTCTGAAACTGAACTTGCGCAAAAATGAGAAGAAAGCACGATCACTTCTGTGGCACATCTGATGGTTTGCTTCCATTGTCAGTTTCATTTGCTTTGTAACCCAGCCCAGGACGCGATGGTTGTTCCTTCTCGCCTTCAAAGTCGCGAGCGTCCCGTAGTGAGGCCTCGAAATCGGTGGAATCTATTGCCGTCGGAAGGAGGCTGCCGATGTCATCTTTCGCTCCGAAGCCACCAGCTCGAATGACATCCTCAGTAGAGATGGCAGCTTCCATGTTCACATCTGCAGATTCATGTCCGTTGACTGGACTTGTGTTTCTGATATCAGAATCTGCAGACTGGTTCAAGGCCTCTTGATCTCGGCTTAGAACATTACCTGTCACTGCATCTGGCTTCTTTTGAGCTTGTTGTCCGCTGCCAAAGTTCATCCCATCCATGTCTGGAATGATATAGCAGATGTGACAACTCCATGGCAAGATATCACACTATTCACTGCACAATATCATGCCTAATGGAGTCTTCACTTTTTTTTAGAGGATGATTAGTCATACTAAGTCTTAAGATGCGCATAACTGATCATCATATTAGTAAGTAATGTAGATCAAGGCAAAGTGCCAGGCAGAACTAACGCATTTTCCTGCTAGAATTATCAAATCCTTTTTGGCCAAGCACACGCAC
This sequence comes from Dendrocalamus sinicus, assembly GCA_036346575.1. Lineage (NCBI taxonomy): Eukaryota > Viridiplantae > Streptophyta > Magnoliopsida > Poales > Poaceae > Dendrocalamus > Dendrocalamus sinicus. The sequence continues at coordinate 30,222,450 of CM070654.1, read as the reverse complement.
ACAAAGTATCACCAGCATTAGCTTTTGGCTGGTTCCCTGGAATATGCAGCAGAATCCATTAAGTCCATAGCCCCAAAATCGGCCAGAAATAGGCTGGCTTTTGAGACAAACTAGCCAAAATATCAACCCATTAAAGGACACCAAGACAGTCCCTAGTTTGTTCTTATTCAAAGCACAATCATCTTCCGCTTGTATTTACGCATCAAGATGGAACAAAACAAAAACCAGTTGACCTCAATCAGGAAAACCGGACAAGAATTCATCTGCTTCAAAAATACATATCATTTCTCCCCCGATTTGCTTAGATTGCTTCTATGGTCTTCGCACTTCTACAACACAATAATAATAGTAAACCAGAAATGAATCATGGATGATTATAGCGGCTTCTTCACAAACTTCTTTCACATAAGAATAGCAACTTGTAAATTCCAATTTCATCATCATCATCACCATCTTCTTATAAAAAAGAACAATTTCATTACCTTTGACAGTTTGCAAGAACATAATTGAAAATTTCCTTGCAGTGGATGTAAGTTAGTTTAATCGACTTGTGATTCAGTTGTAATCCAACAACACAACGTGAAGTTGCTAGAGATCCAATCGTCTTTCAGTTAGTTTAGTCGACTTGAGATTCAGTTGTAATCCAACAATCACAACGTGAAGTTGCTAGAGATCCAATCGTCTTTCCACTTCACCATTCACCAAAACTTTCTACTTCTATTAGCACACAGTTTAATTTCTCTCTCCTTTTTTTTACTCAAAAAAAGGATAGAGATTAACCCCCCCCCTCCAACCCCCCAGCGCATCTCTACCTTCCCTTCCTGGATTCCTCATTACAACTACATATCAAAGCACCCTACAGCATAAAAGACTACTGATTCGCAAGGGGAACAAATCCGCAGCGATCGGTCAAGATCCCACCAAGCAACCAAAAACTAGCACGAAGCATCGGATTAAACTAGCGAGCGGAAGAAATTAACCAATAGAAACCTGCACCGTCGCACTCACCGGTCTGGAGAGTCGCTACAGAAACTCAGGGCAGAAGATTCAAGAACTCGTCTCTTCTCGCGTTCTCTACACCGCGGACGAGAAATATTTTCTGGTTTCTTTAACCCCCTCTTCCCTCTTCTCCTCTTCATCAGTACGTCTGTTTCTACAGTTCGACTGTTCCCATGGATCGGATCGCCACGTGTGCAGCGGGAGTGGGTACGTGGCACTACGCTCTTTGGACCGAATGGGCTAGTAGGCTGGGCCAAGGTATCTTTTCTTTTAGACTCAGTTAGGCCACGGCACTGGGTGGCCTAATTCTCCTTTCTTTCCAGCTGAATTCTCGATTCTTCCTCTTCTTCTTATTCTTCTCTTTTCTTTTTTTTGAGAGAAGAATTCTCTTTTTTTATACCTTTATTTTTGCAACATTAGTAGTATAAAAATGAACATAGCTGACGATAGAACATCATGTGATGAACATAGTTGGCGATAGAACATCATGTGAAGGATCATGTGAGAATGTTCATGGTTTTATTGTGGTGAACCATTGTCATTTTAGAGGAGTGGAAGTGTAGAATTTGTAAATTTACAAATTTTTGTACATAGATTGCAGAAATAGATGATTATAGGAATTTTGAGTCATAGGATGATTTTGTAACCTAGGTCATTAATTATAGACTGTATGAGACAAGATATTGCTAATGGGCTCAAGTTGTAAAGAACTTGTGGCTGAAAATGATTTATTTGGCTTTGGATTTGCAGGGTCGCTTGGCGTTAATCATTGTCAATGGCGAGGATTGGGCCTATGTTCACAGAGGACCTAAGACCCAGAATGATCAAGAATAACGGGTGAGATGGTGAGCTCAAGTATGGCATGAGAAAGATGAAAAATATTGAAGTAAATTTTGAACAACAGATTTATACCATATGGCTTGGTCGGTCCAAGTGAGTCATGATCTGATGAAACCAGAATAGGAGACTTACCGGCGCATGGTAAGTCAGTGATATACCTACACATGGCAAGCATGACGATTGCTTGCAATGAAAGGAGATGGCCGGGTCAAGAAAGAATATTTTGATAGTTTGACCAAAATACCAAAAACGGTTTTGAAAGAAAACCGCGGCGCATGAGCGACACTTGGAAAGGTGGTTTAGGTCATGGAGAAACTGGTATGATCAAGATAGATCAAAGTTTAGGGTTTAGTGGATTCATGTTTATGCGCTTTAAAAAGTATGCATAAGTGTAGTGAGTTAAAACCCGTGTATGGAGGATTAGATATGATTGGCTAGCCCATCTATTTAAGGGGTTAGGTTGGAGACTTGTGGTTATCCATCTAACCATCATCTCTTGAGACTAAGTATTCATGAGTTATAGGGTTAGGGTTTGAAAGAAATTGAGTGCTTGTGGTGTGCTCTCTTATCCTCAAAGGGAGTGGCTATAAAATCCTCATTCTCAAGTAGCAATACATCAATTTTTATTTATCTTTAGAAAACTCTTTTGTGTTGATTGATTTGCTCTTGATTTGATTGGTTTTTTCTCTTCTCCTCCCTTCTTAATCTTGCTGTGCTAAGGACATGTAAGACATGGAGATAACATCTGAAAATCAATCTCCACCCATCTAGCTACTTGGTTAGCAAGTTCACGAAGAAACCCAATTTTCGCTCCTTTTGTCCTCTCCGAATGAATTCTTGATCTAGCTATTTCTAACTGGATTTCTTTGGTGTTCTTGTTTGCTGGGATATGTGAAAATACATCTAGAGTTATCTTGGACATTATTAACCCATGTGTAAGTCATATTCATCGTTTGTGGTTTTTGACCCGTTTTTTCTGCAATCTGCCTTCAAACGGAAAAATGTCAGAATTTTGGCAACGTTTTTCTTAATCGTTAATTGGAATATATTCCTGACATTCTAGAGAAGTCGCGTACCAAATTTCAAGTGATTTGAAGATTTGGTTTAAGAGTTAGCTCATTTTTAGGTTTTAGCACAGTTTTTGGCGCAGCAGAGCTTCACGAATTAAAAGATTCCAATTCTCTCAAGTTCTTTCAGGCTTTTTTTTGTTGAGATAGGTTATTAAAGTCATGAACTAGGCTTGGTTCAAGTTTCAAGTCTTTTGGATCAACGGATTAAAAGTTCTATGGTTTTTTCGATTTAAAATAGTGCTGTTTTTCACTGTTCGTCGGCTGAAATCACAGTAGCTCCGAGAATTTTTGGATTTTTAGTTTTTTTTATCTTCGTAGCTTCTTTATATTTATTGAAGTAAAGATTAAGAGAATGCTTGAGAAAAAAAATAAAGGTATCATTCAATCCCCTCCGTTGCCATACCGGTTCTGCATCATATTATAATAACATTATTAATCTGAAAAGTGCTGCTCCATGAATGCAAAAATACGCAAGTGAACACAAGAGGCACGAGAGGAACAGTCGAACAACAGAAGCACGTTGAAGTTGAACAAATGCATCGCTAACAACACAAACCATGGCTCCAACGCACCCCTGGCATCGGCAACAATGAACTAACTGATAATGCGGTGTACCAACATGCCCTGCACATGAGCTAAGCTACTCGAAATCAATTATTAATCTCTAAAATTATGTAATCTTTGAGAGTCTGTCTAGTAGGAGGAGCCGGTGGCGAAGTCGACGTGGTAGACCTCGCTCATGTCGGGCTGGAAGAGGCCGAAGTGCTGCTCCACGCCCTCTGGCTTCTGGTTCTCGTTGAACATGGCGAACAGGTACGTCTCCACCGCCTTCCCGGGCCGTCGCGGCGTGCCGCCGCCGACGTGCCGCACAACGTTGTTGTTGTACGCAGCCGCGTTCTCCACGCTGGCACCTGGCTTGTTGCCGCCCGACGGCCACCCGGTCTCCGACACCACCAGCTCCAGCCCCTGCACCCCGGCCTTCTCCACCGCCGCGTGAGCCGCGTCCACCATCGCGTCGAACATGTTCGTGTACAACAGCCCGCCGTCCGCCACCGCCACCGACGCGCCGGACTCGGCTAGCAGCGCGTACCCAAGCTGCACCTTGGCTGTGTTGTCCACATACGCGAAGTAGGGGTACACGTTCACCAGCAGCGGCGCGTTCTTCGACTTCAGGTAGGCGACGATCGGCGTCATCACCGGCGCGGCCGCCTCGGAGAACGCGCCCTGCGACGGCGGGTACGAGGCGCCGAGCACGGTCGTGGCCACGGCCGTCGTGACCGGGACGCTGATGCCCGCGGCCTTGAGCGCGGACTCGAGGTTCTGCATGGCCGGGAGGACGCGCGCGGCGGCCTCGCCGGGGATGACCTCGTTGCCGGCGTTGATGTACCGGAAGTGGACAGCGCCGGCGAAGGGCTGGACATAGGAGGCGACCCACGAGGCAGCAAAGGACGCGTCGGAGGCAAGGCGGGCGAGGTCCTCGTTGAGCGTGCCGAGGACGACGCCGATGCCGGAGCCGCGGAGCGCGGCGAGGACGGCCGTGTCCGGGTGGAAGAGGCGAACGTAGCTGATGTTCTTGGCTTTGTACATAGAGATGACCTGGTCCGGCGACGGCAGGTTGTTGCCGAGCATGCCGTAGTTAACACCAATGGCGCCTTCAGCTCCTGCATTTGCACAGGCAAAAGTTAAAATTAAGTCTTTTTTTTTGTGAGGATTGATGTTCCAAGTATTAATTCTTTTCATCTACACATTAACGATTTGATTTCACATTTAGATAAACGCATTATGACCTAACATGTAATTTGTGGGAATCAAATTTTAGCTGTTATCCAAAAGATAAAACCGAGGTGTCATGTAACAGTTGCATTATCCAACAGTTGGTGGTAGGTTACTTGTGACTTGTTCACACAAACTAAGATCCTAGATTAGCGAAGGGAGTGGTTCTAGCCAACAAATGTACAGTAAACGAATTGGAACTACCAAAATTCTACGTTAATTCCGTGCACAACTCCACATCGCTTTGCGTTTTTCTACCTAGGACTTGAAATGGCCAACTCCACCATTCATACAACTTTAGGTAAGTATGTAATGGATATACTTTTTCAACTCGGTGTCAAGGTCCAAACAGTAACTGTCAATGTCGCAGTTGAACTCAAAGGTATGCTTGCGAAAAAGAAAAACACAACTTGGTGTATCAATGTCCAAACATTTCGCTTTCAACAAGAAATATACAAAAAAAACCCCTTAAAAATGAATATCTGTTTTTTTACTGTAATTCACTAGGTTATGTACGTAGCATAAAGGCTGTATATGTTCTTTGGCAAAATAGCCTTATGTAGGTTCATATCATCTCTAACTCCGCCTAATTAGAGTTGGTTCATCGAAGGACGATATATAATGATGCATGGAAATCAAGTTATCAGCAAAAGACTATAAACCCTTTTGCCTCTTTTTTTATATATATATATAAATAGCGACGATGGTATTTAGTATAACAATGTTTTGACTTGTATGGCTTAGATCCTCTGACACGGGCAACCATAGGAAAATCTTAAGAAAAAAAGCCTATCCATTTCTACGACAGTGTGTTCCTGTCATATTCAGAGATGAGATCGGCAGGTAATTAAATAGATATAAGAATCAATGGAAAAGGCTTGCCTTTTGATTTCGTCACGCAAAAATACTATCGGTAGAATACATTTGGTTGAGACGTAACATTTAATAAATAATGACAAAAAAAATCTTTAGGTAGGCTTTGCCAAACTTTTACTCACTCTATTGGCCGACATGCAGAGTAGTGAAACAAAGGAATTGGTCTAAGAACAAATAATAGGCCCAGTACACTAGATACAGTCATCTTGCTGCATCTTCTCAAAAAAAAAAAAAGAAAAAGAAAGAAAGAACATAGTTCTCTTGTTGCATCATATCCAATATAAACTATTTGTAATTTTCACTGTGTACAACACACAGGTCTGTTACCAAAGTTATGCCCACTGAGATAAAGGGGTGACTAAATATGTGAAAATCCATACAGAAATATAGCAACAGAAGTACAGAACAAGATACATAATGAAACCAATCATGCAACGCTTCCCCCACCAGGATTATTTTTAAGAAACCCAACCAAGAACACAAAGAATAAGCCTAGCAACCACCTCCACGGCTCTACCTACAAGGCTACAACCATAAGCGATACTTTAATAGAAGCAACCATTTGGCGCCATCTTTAACCTAAAGGATCCCCTCCAAAAACAAAAATCCTTTTTCCTAACGAGAGTGCAAACTACAGTCGAGGTACAAGACATTAAGGAAAATAAAACCAACCTAGCCATTGAAGAGACGCGGTGAGCAAAACCGCAACGAAAATTAAGAAATATGAAGAACAAACTGGGACAGACATGGCAAAAAAAAAAAAAAAGACGCATCACAAACTGAAGAAAACAGAAGAAAATACATACAGGTGAACTGATAATTTGACCGAACTCTCACGGCGAGTGAAGAAAACAGTAGAAAGAACGTACGAGCAAGACATGCATATATGCGCCATAAACTGAAGAAATTAAACAGAAGACATTAAAGTGCAGGTGAGCTGATCGTCGACTCTGAACAAAACTCACCCGGAAAGGACGACGAGCAGAGCAAGAAGCTGCAGGCAAGAATCCATGGCGCAGTCATCCTGACCATACCAGCAGCAGCAGCGGAAGGCATCCTCGCACCACCACAGGCGATCAATCCTTCAGAAATCTCCCTCTCTCTCCTCTCTGAACTCCCCCTCCCCCCTCTCAAGCCTGAAATTAATATGCACCTGCCTCTTCTGTTCGTGTGGTTCCTGCTCTCTCCGTGTGTATATATGTAAGGCAATGGGAGTGCAACTGCTCGGTTAGATTACGTGCGAGAGTGGGTGGTGCGTCCATTATATCAAATGGGAAGCTACCAAACCACACGACTCAGCTAAACCTAAACATCTGCGTACATGCGCGCCCGCGCGCGTGTGCTTCTGTCTGTGCATGCATGCGGACTCGCTTTGGCTAGCCGCTGAGGTTAGATTTCAGATGACCAAATCGACGAACTACTCGATCGTCGTCGCACGTACGTCGTCGGAGCGAAAGGGATCAATTGCGTGCCACGTCGATTCAATCAACGGCTCGGATGGTCTGGCTGTTTAGTTGCTGGTGCTTGCTTTGACCTGTTCTTAAGTGGTGTAGCATTTTCTTTTTAGCTTTTAGCTAGAATGATTTTGTAAAAGCTGTTAATTTTTTAAAATATATTTAATTAAAGAAAAGTGAACAAAATATAAAAAAAATAAAAAACATTGCTATATCTCTAGGAAAAAAGAAAAAAAAGAAACCACGTCAAGAAATCAATATGTTCTGAATGGCTTTTAGCTTCTAAAAATCATAAACCATCATTGTTTGAAAGTGCCTTAATTAGCATCAGTTATTAATTAGATGGCGATAGTTAATGGCGGCATGCAAAATTAGGAGCAGTGATGATTCGATTAGTTTGGAATAGTCGCATGGATCTGGTTCCTATCTGGGGGAATCAGGGAAGGAGATATGGGTATCGATCGATCTCTATTAGAACGGATCAGGTGTTTAATTAGTGACAAGATTGCTAATTTGGCTGTATATATATCTGGAAAGAAATCTTTGTTACTTGGTACTTGCTAACTTTGCTCGATCAATTTTGTTGCGGCGCACGACTCCATGATAGCCCACGCGGTACATGGTATATATGGTACTAGCCACATAGGCGTGGCGCAACGCCACGCCAGGCACCGTGTGGATCGAAGTAAAAGTGGAAAAAATTCGCAGAAAAAAGAAAGCCAAGGGGTTTTTTCACAAAAATCGTGGGCCTTTTCGCAATAAAAGGAGATCAGAGGTTTTTTAAAAACCGAGGGCCTTTTCGGAAGAAGTAAGGGCCTGTTCGTAATTACGGGAAACCTCGGATCGCAACTCAGCAAAAAAAATATATGCAGGGGCTTATTCAAAAAAATACAGGGACCTCTTTGTGATAACGGAGGACCTATACGTAATTTTCCAAAAACTGAGGGAAAGTGCCTCGGCCGGCCATACGCAGATTCTGCTGGACACGCGCCGGCCGGCCGAGGATTTGGGCGACGTGGACGCGCTGGGGGGGCGGAATCCCCCCGGAAATGTTATGGTTATGATATGTACCTAACGCGTACGTGTTAAAAAATCCATATATGCCTGAAATGTTCGTAATGACCGTAGCATGTTGTTTTAACTTTTTAGATGATTTTTAGCTTCAAATTTTTTAATAATCATTATTTATTAAATTAATAAATTATAGTTAAAAGCGGCAAACAAAAAAAAACCTGTTTTCTGTTTCATGTGCAAAGTCTTGCGGACTCTCTCTGCTGAGTCTACACACTGACTCCACACGGCTGGTAGATCTTTCGCGCATTTGGTGTACATTGGAACACCATCGTGTCCCCATATGCACATACTGAGTCAAGTTAAGTAATTGACTTGTCCAGCACATGTGTTCCGTACGTTTAAATCAGCGCACAACACTATCACATAAAAAACCATCACAGATGATTCAAAACCGTCATCACAGACAATTTCTGAACCATCTGAATTTATATGTTTATGATAATAGACAAGTTACAACATAGACGATTTTTTTAAAAAACCGTCTATGATATATCATATATCACAGATAGTTTTTAAACATAGTCATATGTGATATTTGACATATCACAAATGGCTAATATCAAAAATCGTCTGTGATATGTCATATATCACAGACAGTTCTTAAGTATAGTCTTCTGTGATATCTTACATATCATAGACGGCTAATACTAAAAACCACATATAATATGTCATATATCCCAAACGGTTTGGTTCTTAAATATAGTCGTCCGTGATATCTTACATATCATAGACATCTAATACCAAAAACCGCATGTGATATGTCATATATCACAGACGGTTTGGTGTTACAAATTGTCTGTGATATCTATTTGAGTAGCTAAATTATTTTCTATTTTTCGATTAGCCTCAAGAAATGTTGGCCATGTCATATGAAAACACGCAAACAAATCACATATATCGCACATGACAATCATTACGCAGATCTCACAAATGAATTAAACAATTGAATGAAGTACAATTGAACGAATTGTTTGATTAAGCACAACTGAGTCATTACAATTGTATCAAATGTTTGAACATCTAATCATCATCGCTGGGGTTGAACTCTCCATTCGGGTGAATGACCTTCACTATTAAGAATTTGGAGAGCTTTCCTCGAATTTCAACGAGTTTGTCAAGATCAAATACACTTTCATCGAATTCCACACCCTATCGCTAGGAGTATTAAAATCATTAGCATATATATACATACACACACATATACATATTGATAATCACGAAATAGTTATTGGCAGGTTGATAAATCTCTGGATCATTCGTCTTAGTGGCCATGATTTCCTGCATATGGTGGCAAATGTAGAATCTATATACGTTGCCCTGTAGCTGCTGGTGGCACTGCAAAAATAGAATTATATACATAGGTATTGTCAGTTTTAGAGGTATTATTATGAAGTGTGATATATGATTGTTGTGTTGTAGCAGGTACCGAAAATCGCGTCATGTGTCACAGTGTGGCACTGGATTCCTTGTGTCTCCCTCCCTAGGGAACGTAAGCGCTGAACAATATACGTGATTCAAAAAAGTTTGCTTCAGCCATTACAAATGAAAGAAATACTACAATAGAGTTATGTATGGAGGAAATGAGTTTACCTGCCAATTGCTTGTTGCACAGGATGAAGTCATTGTTGCTTCTAAGTAGGGATTCAAGGGATATTACCTTGCTCCACTTTGGTATAATCACAATCAGAATCCGGTGAGACCTAGTTATGTATGTTGACATAATGATTAATTCTAAGTTCATGTTGCGTATGAAATAAAAATAAAACTTATATTGCAATTAGTGAAGCACTTACCCCTGGTTGAAGGGTACCAGGATGTAGTTCTTGTTACTTTGAGCAAGTAATCCCATCGTTATGTAATCTTCGACGAAGGATGTATTTTCGTTGATGGATTACTCAGAGACTAAGTGTGAGTCGAGGAAAGCCACTGGTTCTCACCGTTGCCGGACTTGTTGGATCATGGATCTATACATAAGCAATGAGTTATGACATTTATCAGTATTACGTACATGTAGAACTTGATTGTACAGTACACTTACAGTGTCCAGCATCGTAGAAATGAGGCGTCGAGGTTGAATAGTAAGAGTAAGTCTACGAAGGTCACAACGATGTAGCCCGAGTAGTGGAGGAAATGTGCCTTTGTGTATCTCATAGTGAATGCACTTTGCCAGTTTGGCTTTCTGTTGGACCTCTGCATGTACCAGGCATGCAAAATCCTGCAAACCAGTCCAAGGTTGGGTAATTGTGACTCAGAGACCAACGATACTCCGAGCTTGTACTTTTATGGCCCGATAGATGCCTTAATCTTTATAGGTTGGACCTTAGTATCTCGCTTGCGATAATATTCAGCGTCATCTCCACGGGAGCCGATGCGATGGCTTTCTGAAGCGAAGCTTGAGATGGAATCATAGAGGGTTCTGTTTAATATACATGTTCGTGTGGAGAGCACGACACAGAAGGGTCTAGGGAGATGTCTCTCTTGGGCTGGACGAATGTGTGCACGACATCCTCTAGTGTCATGATCTCTTCATCTAGGGGCTTCTCCAGTGGGACGACACTGGAAATGTCATTAATCATGTCTATCTAGTCCTTCACGAAACTGGTCCCTAGTTAGGCATCGTGCACCTGCATCCTTGACAGGCATAGAAACACCATCCCCGCCCAGCCTTAACAACAATGGAGCCAATCCTAACTCTGAGGATGCATAGTGTGGGCTCCTACATAACGATACACGATGAGCTAAAGCGTCCACCAAGTCTATCTATATAGCATTTTAGAGAGGTAAGTTACCTGGATACCGTCGATAGGTAAGTGAGCGTTGCTATGTTCAAAAAGTGGTGTGGATGCGCAGCTACTCCAACGTTGAGGGGGACCGAGTTCTATAATAACAGGGGTGGCTTGCGAGTGGTTACAGACTTCTCTCAGTTCTTCCCTCAATGAATCTATCTCTCCTCGAAGTGGGGCAGTTATCTTCTCTCGAAGTGTGGCAGATAGTTGTTCCTCAAGTTGTGCATGAAGCTCCTATTTCATTTGTTTATCGCGCTCGGTCTTGGATCTTTTCCTACTCTTATACGCCTCGGAGTCATTGGAAATCCGTGCCTCTAAGGTACATAAACCCCTGGGCCTCGCATGCGACCTGGGTGCTTCTTGTTTCCCAGAGTTGTGGATAGTATATCTTTCTCCCTGACTGCTTCGAAGGAGCCTTCAGAATATTCAGTAGTCAATGCTTGCTATAAGAGGCAATCATGTTATTTTAGACCCCACAAAGTTATGGACCTATTAACAACTAGTTAGTTTAACATATCTTATCAGATGTTGGGAAACTTTCTTATCTGTGGGGATTTTGAAAGACGAGACACCTGAAGATGTGTTTCCTGACATCGCTCTTAACCAGTTTGGGCATGCCCGTTTGTGATCTCGGCAAATGGTGGGGAGGCCGCGTCGCCCGTGCCGTTTGACCTCATTGGTATTGAACAAACACACAGTGGAAGCTATTAAAAGTGAGCATGATTGCCATTAATGTACTCCTCACTCACAGGTTCTCAACGTATATCTAGCTTTAGCCCATCTACACTACGCGTGTAACAAATTAGTGTCAAATTAGATTATTAATGCTACTATATCTAGCTATAGTCTAATACTTACAAATAATTATTATTCAAATTGTAATAAATTATCCATATCTAATTAAATTAAGTAGTTAGCTATGTACTATTTATGAAGCAATATATATATATATATATATATATATATATATATATATATATATATATATATATATATATATATATATATATATAGTATAAATAATGAGGGCACCTAGATGTCCTGACACCTAGTCTCCCTACCTTTGGATTGCTTTTAAATGCGTGCTAGTGTGATTGAGACTTTCCATCCATGATTAAGACTTTCCTTCCATGATTGATTTAGCATGCCTAATATATTACATACCATACATACCATTGCTCTAGCACGTATCTACAAGCAATCTAACGGCAGGGAGCCTAGGTGTCCGGGCACCTAGGTGTCCCCTATATATATATATATATATATATATATATATATATATATATATATATATATATATATATATATATATATATATATATATATATATATATATATATATATATATATATATATATATATATATATATATATATATATATATATATATATATCAAGCAACAATATATTAAAGTAAACTAGGAATAGTGACCCATTCTTAAATTAGAGTAAACTACCAATTAAGCTAGATATAAACCTAGCTATCATCTCTGTTTATTACAAGGCATATAATTAGAAGCTAATACTAATCTCTAATCATCAAGAACAAATTAATCTACAAGCAGTTAGATCTACAAGTGGAATGCTTTCACCAAACTCCCTAAAGTCGGCCGCCTCTTCAATGCAACGCAATGAAGACAGATATGTCGATGTGGCTAGGTATTAATTAATAACGCGGCGTATCCCAGACACGTCCAATTATGAACCATCTATAATACATAATTATCACAGATGGTTTTCATTAAGAACCATCTATGATAATTACTTATCATAGACGGTTACGAATCGTATGTGATAAGTAATTATCATAAATGGTTTGTATTAATAACCGTCTATGAATATATATCACAGATAGTTCTAAAGTAGAACCGTCTATGATAAATACGCTACAGATTGTTCTAAATACATTCTCATATATGCATAAATGCAAATTCACACACACACACATATGACACATTCTCATATACATAAATACAAATTTAGTAATGCCTCAGGAGTAAATATGTATTACTTTATTATTTTTTACTGGTTAGTAATGTCATTGATCATGTCATTATAGCGAGACTGTTTGTGTGTATATAAGACAGTAAATACAAATTCAATTGCTTGTATTTACATATGGCCAAAGAGCGTGCATCGCCAGTCACTTCTTACAAAAGATAAAAAAAAGTAGAAACCTAACTGATTTGAAGTTTTTCTAGTGACGGAGGTAGCATGATATCTCCGTCTTCAAAACTTCGTAGGCGATGTGGTCGGCATCGAACGGTTTGGGATCATCAGCGAACGAAGCCCAAAATGCGTCTACTGCTTTGCCCAAACACCCTCCGACTGAACAATCAAGTCGAATCGAGCCCACATGCTCTCTTCCCTTTCTTGAGGGGTCTTGGTAAGGTTAACTCAGTTGTCCACCGCCTCGACTAAGTACTCCAAGTGATGGTAAGCCTCCTGAAGACATGCAACATCGTTGTGGCAGACCACATTGATGGCGAGGTTAGCTCGCCGAAAGCAGAAGACCAACCGAAAGATGTGGTGGAGGAGGATATCAAGACGGTGGAAGGTGGCCTTCAACTGCTTTGGCAAATCCTCGGACATAGAAGGGAGGACACTGTCCTTCACAGCATCCGCCAGCATACGGCCGGCGAGGTGCTTGTATAGTATGGCTAGGTTGGCCATCAATGCCGGCGACAAGGAAGAGTAGGGAGCCATTTATTTATTCTTGAGAGAAAAGGAAGATAGGCAGGCGGCTGGCAAGGTGCTCGTACATGATCAACGATGTGAGGATTAATCTCTGGTAGCGAACGATCATTTTTATATAACAAGGAATACATCCGGTACGTAAGACAAAGAGACGCATCAGGAAGCCAAAACGATCAAAGAGGCGCGCATCGAGGAGACGAAGTGCCATTCATACGTACAAATACATATCACAGACAGTTCTAACCACAAGCCGTATGTGATACGCAACTATCACAGACGGTTCGTATTAATAACCGTCCGTGAACTATCATATACGATTCTAATTAAAAACCGTCTATGATCTCTACAATTATCACAGATAGTTTGTATTAATAACCGTCTATGAACTATAATAGACGGTTATTAACAAGAACCGACTGATAGTTGCGTTTCACATACGGTACACTGTCACACTTGGAAAACCGTCTGCAATAATTACAGCATAGATGATTCTCCATAAACTGTTTGTAATGAGACGTTCAGTATAACTTATTTTGTAGTAGTGCACGTCCCTTATGTTTGTATACAAATTCTAACACACGAGCCATACAGCCTAATTAAAATACAGCAATTCCGCAAGAAGCAATGCATAGTTTCTGTATGAATCCTTCGAAACTCTTGTTCAATTATGCTATAGTGTTGCAAACAATTCTTAATTTCTTTAGTACGCAAATAATCCCTTTTGTTGGTAGCTGGTTATGAAAACTTTCATTCTGTTCACTATTTGGGTATTGCATCATCTATTGATCAAATGTACGTATGATAGTTGCCAACAGCTATGCATGCGCTTCTAAACATTTGTATGGGAAATATTTGTGCAGTTTACAAGAGATATATTGCCAGGTAGTAGTTTTTTTTAGCCACGCTACAGTGCACCCCATGAAAATCCGCTTTGCAAATGTAGCTTAAATGTTAGATGTCCATTTGTACTTGTAACCTCTCGTGCAAAGCGAACTTAACCACAAATACGTATGCAAGATGTCGTGTGATTCCCTGGAACACACTCACCTACTGATGACGATGCATGGGCTAAAAAACCACGAATCTGTGTGAAGTGTGAACTCTCGAAGAAAAACACTGCATGTTTGTATATAAAATTGTCACAATCTATCGTCAAGTACAGACATTAGGTCACCAAATAAGATGGTTCTAGCTTGTACCACAGAAATGATTCTGACCCAAAGGAAAAAACGAAAATGATGTCTCCCAACGAAAACGCGCACGAGATCGATCAAGGTCAATGCACGCTACAGGCCTATAATTCCATCCGCATCGATATATCGTGCCACGTAGTACCCTGATTTGGGTTATTAGGTGCAACGCAATCTAACAACCTGGACATTTGCTTCACGGTAAATTAACCTATCTCTCGCAGAAAACTTTGCTTTGTATCTTAGGCATGTTTACATTGCTTTCTAAAAGTTACTTTTTTTTATAGTAAATAGTTTATCTATAGTATATAGTTTTTAGATGAAATCTTTTTAAGACAGGGTATACTAATCGATTGTAGTATATACTGTAACGATTTCATTTATATCGACCAAAATTACACACGAATATCTATCTACAAACTGTTACTATCTATAAATCAAAATCAAAACCAAAAGCTAATATAAATAGCCCTTAATTTGTCAGCTATTTGTCATTCTCGTCACCGTGGCACGCCTAGAAACTCTAATCAAACGAGTACGTGCATGCATGCAAAGCAATCCACCTCTCACTAAAACAACAACCAGAAATAGAGACAGAAACAAGAACAATGTTAGTTGTAAACTTCCTCAAGTAGTGGTAGATGGAGTATTAACTTGGGGTTTTTTGAATACGGAAATTTTGAACTAAAAAAAACTCATCCAAACACCTAATATCAATAGTCAAGAATTCATTTATAACAAAAGTTGGTTCTGAGAAAAAAAAAGAGATTCAAGAATTAAGTGCGTCATTTGCTAAACTCAGGTATTACCTGGAAGAGGAACTTGTGATCTCAAAAGTAAAAAAAAAAGTGAAGTAAACCATGCACACAACACATAATTGGAAGATAATAACCACAAATGAACATTACATGACGGGCTCAAATGCAACCCACGCACGCACACACCAGCACAATACGTACATGTATGGCTTTCTCAAAAACAAAAATATATGTACATACATGCATGCATGATAGGATTAAAAATGTTAATTTCTAGTTCTATCTTTTTTTTTGAAGACGTCTATCAAGGAAAAATTGATGTCTTGTATTACACTCTTACAAAAAAATAAATTAGTCGCCTGGGTGAAACCTGTAGAAGGTGCATGGGAAAGCGGCACCCTTGCAAAACTATGCGGATGATGAGCAATGGCCAACGGCCATGCTCGATCTGGCCTCTGTTTTTTAGGTTTTATGCCAAGATGCGCCAGTTCCGTGATATATGTAGTTTTTGACAGCCCAACTTAATCAGAAGAAATGTGCTATGATAGTAAGATATAGTTATTTCCGGCTGTTTCAGTTCTGTGGTTGAGAATATATGCACGAAAGTGACGAAACAAATCCCATCCATGCAGCCATATAGCTAGCTTGTCGAACATAATTATTCCTGCTCATTAGAGCTTAAGTTTCTTACTTCTTAATTTCATTTTTTTCTGATTTTTTTGTTTTTTCTCTTAGTTTTTTCTATTGTCTGTGATGATATAACATTTTTATTTTAAAATTTTAATTACACTGAAAAAGTTACCACAACTATAGCGTATTTTTAGCTATTATAGTGTAAAATAAACTATAAGTTAGGACTTATAAGCTAAATGAACACCACATAAGCTTGTGTACAATCACACAACGACAAGCATAGTCTGAACATGCATCTTTGTTAGACTTGGGTGGACAAATGACTTCCATTACAAGCACCGGCCGACTTCGATCTAAGGAAGCATCATATCGGTAGCGGTGAATCTGGTTTGAAGCCTTCTGGTTTGGGATTGCCGTGGCTTTATAAAGGCACTTTGAACGAACTAATTCGGCGTATATTAACTAATCGTCACAGGAGATTAATTCTGAATAGACATGACGAATGTACTGTGTAACTACTACCATGTTGATCAAACATATAAAGAGCATAGGGCAAACATCCCATGCTTGTGACTAAGATAAAAAAGAACGCACGCCAAAAGTATCTTCTAGCTAGCAAATGGAACATGCATGAACTGCAAAGAAAAAGCGGAACATGAACACAGCGCAATCGCTGAAAGGAAAACCGAGCTGGTCCCAATTGTCAAATTGCTGCAAAACTGTTTAGTGAGCTGGTCCAACTTTTGTTTCAATCGGTTTGGCACTTGACGAGGTCGTTTTCAGGTTGGCAGTTAGTTGGGTTAACGCGTTGGGCGCGCCACATGAATAGCCTAAGCCTTCTTTTTCTCTTGTGATTATAATTTATTAGTCTAATAAAGATAAATTGTTAAAAAATGAAAGCCAAAAGCACCTAAAAATCGAAAAGAGAATGAGACAACAGTCATGGCATATATATATTTTATTTTCGTTTTCGATCCGGCAGACAGTAATCCTCCGTTCGTAATGGGACCATGCTCGTGGTGCTTACGTCATGCAACGCGCTGTCCGCAAAGTTCACCTCTTTTGCTACTTGAGTCTTCCGTTTCTTTTTTTTTACTGAATGTTTTTTTATTTTTTATGGTCCTAAGATACATTTTTAAATGAGATACACTAAGATATATTGATAAAATTATAATATTATGATAATATTTTTAACAATAAACTAATGATATAATTTTTATATAGTCAATCAAAATAATTTTAAATTTATTAATAATTAAATTTTAAAAAGTTAGATGACACAAATTCTAAGAAATTAAGTAACAGAGAATTGAGGGAGTAATTACCGGTCATGACTCGTAAATCATTGGAAGATCATACAAGAATCTGCTCGTGACAGTCTTAACAGAAGATCTCATCTGTTTTCACCGGTAACAATACTTGGTCATATGTTCCATCGGAGACATCCTATCCGACCAAACAATTACAGCTTGGTTTATGTCAACAGTGATCCTTGTTGAGGAACCGTCGCTGGCGACCAATCCGAGCGATTCCTCTGTTTAGAACAAGAATGAATCAATCACAGAATCACAGAATAATAGATTGAACACACAGAGAGATAGAGAGAACTCCTGATCTTTCTTTATTGCTTTCATTCATATGTACATAATGAGGAGGTATGACTCTCTATTTATAGACTACAATGAGGTGCCCACCATGGGCCCTGGGCTGCCGGCCCAGGCCCAGGTTTCTTAACATTCCCCCTTGGGCACTCATCCGACACGTTCATGCCTCACTAAAACTCCATAAAAACCCAGTGGGAAAAATTTGGAGAAAGAGCACATAATACATGTGATGCTGCGATGCACGAATTGCCTCATTAAAAATCTTGGTCGAGAAACTTCATGGAAAACTCGTCAAGGGAAAATGAGTACAATTCACCCAAATTCATTTGGTCTGCAGGACTTTATTTTTTGGGTACTTAATCTTCATGATCAAGATTTATTAGCGGGCTTGTGAGAATTCTCCCCCTAAATTCTGCACTTCTCTAAGTCTCGTCATTCCAATTCTACACACGCACCTTTCAAAACTAGATGCGGGGAGTGACTTAGTGAACAAGTCTACATGACTTAGTATACAGTACTTTAATCTTGTTCATCTCTGCAATTCATGAGCATAGAGGAACTTGGGGTTGATATGCTTACATAGCCTGTCTGCACTTGTGCAACGCTAGTTGCATTATCTTCATGGATAATTGTGGGGTTTGCACAATGTTCATTCCACATGATCATTGAATGTGGTGAATCGTTCAATGGAACCAAGCGCATTCTCGTGCGGCTTCATATAGCGCTATAATTTCGAGTGGTTTGTCAAAGTAGCTACAAGGTTTTGCTTAGACGATTTCTAGGAAATTGCGCCCACCACATGGAAATACATAGCCTGCTTATGCGACTTAGCGGTATGCGGGTTAGACAGGTACCCAACATCTGCATAGTCAATCAAGTTCAGATCTTGATTCTTTCTGTAAGACAATCCAATGTCTTTGCTTCCTTGGAGGTATCAGAAGGTGTCCTTTATGCCCTGCCAATGCCTTTTGGTGGGCTCTGCAATGTACCTTGCTAATAGGTTCACGACAAATGCAATGTCCGGTCTAGTGCAGTTTGCTAAGTACATGAGTGCTCCCACTGCACTCAAGTATGGGAATTCCGGTCCTAGGACTTCCTCCCCCTCTTCCCTAGGTCGGAAAGGATCTTTTTCTTGCTATAAAGACCTCTCGATCATCGGTACTTTCGATGAGAATGCCTTCTCAAAGCCAAACCTTTCAAGCACCTTCTAGATGTAGATCGACTGATGTACCAAGATTCCTTCAGGGACATGCTCAAGCTGCGGGCCTAAGCAGAACTTGGTCTTACCCAAATCTTTCATTTCAAATTCTGACTCCAAGTAGGAGCTTGCTTCTTTTATGTCTTCGGCTGTCCCGATGATATTCAGATCATCTACATACACAGAGATTATACAGAATCCATTCTGGGATCTCCGTATAAATACATAAGGACAGTCTTCATTGTTCGTGTAGCCTTTCTTGCAGAGAAAGTCGCTTAAGCGATTATACCACATTCTTTCATATTGTTTCAGTCCATACAGTGACTTTCTGAGTTTAACACTGTACAGATTTCTATTTGCTCTGTCTTGATTCGGGAGAGGGATTCCTTCAGGGACTCTCATATAAATTTTCGAATCCAAGTTACCGTAAAGGTATGCTGTCAAAACATCCATCAATTTCATTTCTAAGTTCAAGTTCACTGCCATTGAGATCAAATATCTAAAGGTAATTCCACTCATGACTTGGGAGTAGGTTTCTTCACAATCAATTTCAGGACGTTGAGTGAAACCTTGGGCTACCAGCTTTGCTTTGTATCTCACTACTTCATTTCTTTCATTTCTCTTTCGAACAAATACCCACTTGTGCCCAACGGGGTGTATGTGGGGAGGCGTGCGGCATACGGGCCCAAACACCTCTCTTTTGTTCAGAGATAGCAATTCAGTTGTTATTGCCTTCTTCCAATCTTCCCAATATGATCTTTTCTTACATTCAGTGAGCGATGCAGGCTCGGGATCAAGATCAATGATGGTGGCAATTTTCTTTGTGAAGTAGATATCAATATTAGCTGTTGTCCTATTCAGGAACTCTCCCGTGTGCACATAATTTATAGCTATTTCTTCATGAGTTGCTTCTTCTGGAGTGATTGCTTCTGCTGGAGCTTCACCTTGCGCATCGCTTGTTTCAATTGCGGTGGCAAGTCCCTTTAGTTTTTCGGCTCCGATGTGTGCGCACACATCCATGCCGATGGGGATATTCAGATCTAGTATGCCCTTTTGTGAAGGTGTCATACTTGTGCCAGGTCTCAACTGCCTCCCCTTCTCATTCTGGGGGACTTTTTCACCAGGCGTCCCCGGTTACTAAGGATTCGAGGAACCGGAGTTCTCGTCCTCTTTTTTATTTTTCTGAGGCCTCTAGACGAGATTAGGGATACCTTCTGCTTTCTTTGGTATTTCAACCCTCTCCGGTGCAGTGCGTTTAGGCACATGTGACTTAGTCACGCTCTTCAAATCACTAAAGTGTTCAGGCAGCTGATTTGCCAATGCTTGCAAATCAATTATCTTCTGGACTTATCTATTTGCTTTCACTAATGCGCGTGTCATCTGCATGAATTCCCGTGGCTTGCCATGTAATGTCTTCTGGACTTCTCTAGTGCGCGGGTCATCTGCATGGATTCCCCAGGCTTGCCACATAATTTCCCAACATTCTTCATCAAGGGGTTGATTTCCTCCCCCTAATGTTGGGAAATCTTTCTTGACAACCTTTGCGCTAGTTGCATAGGATGTTGTAGGCCAAGGTCTAAAGTTGATGAGATTCATTTGCATGAAGGACCGCGTGTCCCCAACATGTAGCTGGCAAATTACTTTTATGCAAGAGGGGCCGGGCAATGAATTTAATTCTTTTAATTAAAGCCTCTGCCAAACCGTTCTAGGTATGGATATGCGGTACCGAGTGCTCAACTGCAATTCCCATCGCCATGCAATAATCATCAAATGCCTTTGAAGTAAATTCTTTGGCGTTGTCCATTCGGATGGACTTGATATGATGATCTGGAAACACATTTCTGATGCGAATGATCTGCGAGATCAATTTTGCAAAGGCGTGGTTTCATGTGGACAACAAACCCACATATGACCACTTCGATGAAGCGTCAATGAGCACCATGAAATACTTAAATGGCCCTGAGATGGGCTGAATGGGACCGCAAATGTCTCCCTGGATGCGTTCCAAGAATGAAGGGACTTCATCCTTCACTTTCGAGTGGAGGGTCTAGTTATTAGTTTCCGTGGCACATGCAGGCACACAAAATCTTCATGATTCGGAAATTCTTCACATTAATATTATGCCCATGCGAGTTATTTATTATGTTTCTCATCATCCTAAGACTTGGGTGGCCTAATCTGTCATGCCGAGATGTAAGAGTTCAGAGCTTCTAAACACTGTTTGAATCAGCGATTATACGCTGCAGGCGCCTTAATGTTGGTATAATATAGCATAATTTCTAGTGAAGGAAGGTTTTTTTAATACACTGTTCTTTTCATTCTCTTCGCGCTTCATAATGAGCAGGTATTTCTTATCGTACTCTTCTTCAGTCTCAACGTGGAAACCATTTACGCGGATATTCTTAAAACTTAGGAGAGTTCTAGTCGATTCTGGGTACAATAAGGCTTCTTCAATGACCAAAGTTGTGCCCATTATGGCTCTTTCCGAACCAATTATATATGTATCGCTTCTGATGATTGTCGTAAGGCTGCCAGTGCTCTTACGAATTGACTGAAAGTTTAGTTTCTCTTAAGATGATATGTGTTGTACTGCTGCTAGCTAAGCACACTTCCTTCATAGGGCGCTACACGCGTTCTAATATATGGTATTTTATTAGCATGCATGAGAAGGCAATCAACACATAGATAAAACACTCCAATATCAGAACATATCATGCCATCATAAACTGAATAAATGAATGAATTCTTCAAATATCATCCAACCATAACGAGAAGATAACAATTCTTAAGTACCATTCATGCAAATTCTAACATATTCGTCCACACAAAATAAATGACAATTAAAGTCGAAATGCATTCAGTGCACTGGACTTCTTCTGCTATTTTCTCGGGGTGACATTATCTTCAAGAGAAATCATGACGGTGGCTGCTTCTAGGTCGAGAGGGGTGCTGCTATCGTAATGGTCTCAAACACCATCAACGCAGTACCGCCGTAACTCCCCTCAACCGATGCGAGTGGGCTTCATGTGCCCTTTGCCATCCCGTTTTGGCTTGCTAGCCTTATTCTCACGTGGAGCATCTGATTTGCCTTTCTGGGCTGCGATCTTACCCTTCCTTCCTCTTTTCTCTATCAAGGGCTTTCACACCTTGTTGCTCCCGGCGTTGGCTTCACGGCCAGTGGAGCTACCAGATGGTCGAGTGACTTAGTTCTTGCGAGAACTTCGTCCCGAGCTTCCGCAATTTGCATCATATCAAACAATTCGGCATATTCCTCATAGCCGTCTTGACGATAATTGCCTGCGGATTGTACTTCTTTTGGGTGGAAGGATTTTCTCAATTTTATGTATTGGGGTACAAATCATGTGCAAAGCAGAATTGTATTTCTCGACCGTCTTAAAGTCGGCAAACCTTAGTCTGATCCACTCTTGCTCTGCTTGGGAAAGAATGGTATACTTTAGCCTCTCAAACCGCTTCTTGATTACGGTCCAGAGTGCTAGCACGCTTTTCTCCGCCATATACTCATTCTTTAGAGTGAGGCAGAGGTGGTGCTTGAGAAAATGAAGTGCCTGATCATTCTCCTCAGGTTTGGGTTGAGCGTCATTCAGTCCGCCAATCCCAATAGCAGCGCAGAGCTTCCTGTCTCCAAGCACAATCTCGACATCGGATGCCCATGTCAGATAGTTTTGGCCATGCGGAGCCAGCTCCTCGAACTCCCAGTTCGTGATGCTAGTCACCTAAATGTGTATAAGTCATCACTGGTAGACATGCACTAATAATTCATCATGTAAATAAATAGTACAAAATATTCTCGTAATGTTTCAGAATTTTCTATGCATTTTCTATAATTTTACTGCTAATTTCAGTGATTAAAAGCAATTAAAACAATTACAATTAACCAAAAACAGTAAATAAATACAGAAAATACATAAATAATAATGGCAGAAATAAATATGCTTCAAATGCTAAAAATAATGCAAAATTCGGATTTTGAGGCCCTTTTATGCTAAAATATGAAATTTCAGCAAATTCTGCAATTTCTGGGGGTTTTTACGCAAATTATTCAATTCAGAGAAAATTCACGCAATTTTCTGATTTACAGGGGTTTCTGCAAAATTCTGGACCCACTCGTAAATTTGAGGGCTTATACGTAATTTTCAGAACTACGAGGCCTTTCCTGCAAGAATTCGGGACTTATATGTGAATTTTTTAGGGCCTTTCGGTAATTTATTGGAAATTAGAGGGGTTTTCTGCATTTTATCCTCTCTACTGCCACTCCTTTTTTCTTTCTTGCGCCCATCTATCCCCTCCTCCCGCGGCCCACAATGCCCACCAGCCCAGAAACCCACCGGCCGACTTAACCCTTTAGGGTTTCCTTGGTCCTTTCCAAGGGCGGCGGCTAAGGCCCGGCGTGGCTCGGGTGGGTGAGGCGGTGGTGTCCGTGGCCCGAGCGAGCGGCGAGGCGGCGACCGGCGGCCGAGCATTGCTGTGCAGGGCCGACGCAAGGCGCAAGGCGGCGAGGTTGGCTCATGGCGCAAGGCGGTGGAGGCGCGCATGGTGCAAGGCGAGGCGGCGGCAGCCGCCGGCCGCGGCGTGGGGCAGCGGCGCCAGGCCGTTCGCGGCGGCGGCGATGCTGGTCCGGCGGCGATCGGGCGCGCGCAAGGTGGCTTCAGGCGCGAGCCATGTGGCGGCGCGACGGGAGCCAAGGCGAGGGACCGGCGAAGCGCGACCCATGAGCGGCGGCGACGCAGCAAGGCGCCGGGCGGTGGTGGCGACCGGCCGGCGAGGCGGCGGCCGCCGGCGGCGAGGCCGAGGCAAGCACGCGCGCGCGGCGCGAGCGAAGCGCCGGCGGCGGGAGTTGCGATGCGGCGCGCGCACGCGACTGGCGGGGAGCCGGGCGCCGACGGCATGCGCATGCGCGCGCGCGTGCGGCGATGAAGAGGCCATGGCGGCGCGTCCGCGGCCAGCAGTGGCACCAAGGCGGGCACGCTTCGAGCGGTGGCCATGGGTGGCGCTTGGCCATGGGCATGCATGACCGGTGGTGCTTCCGTTATCTTCGCACGGGCGGTGCGCAGCGCATGCGGGCGAGGCGGGCGTGCGTGATGGTGGTGCCAGCGTAAAAGGCGCGACCATGCGGGCGACGTCGGCCTTGGCGGCTTACCGTGCGGCCAAGGGGAAGTGATGGTGGACTGGCAACAGGCCGACGGTCGTGCTTCCTCTTTTTTTTTCGTGCATTGTCATGCAGATACCAATGCAAACCATACAGAAAACATGCAACAATTTTTGTTTCCAATCTATGATGCAATCAACATCTACTCCGTTTCGCAATCTACCGATCGACATTGTGCCGGCGATTTCAGATCTGCTCGCGGTAGATTTGGGGCGGATTTGCATCGTTTCTAATCTACAGTGCAATCAACATCTACCCCGTTTCATAATCTACCGATCGGCATTGTGCCGGCGACTTCAAGTCTGCTCGCGGTAGATTAGGGCGGATTTGCACCGTAGAATTTCAATCTAGAACGCGAAAAGGAAATACAGATTCAAAAAGCGATCTAGAAAATTTAATCTGTGCTTCGATGATTACCTCGTTCACCAGAGCGAAGTCGTGCTGATAACGTGTTGAGGAACCGTCGTTGGCGACCAGTCCGAGCGATTCTCTGCTTAGAACAAGAACGAATCAATCACGTAATCACAGAATAATAGATTGAACACACAGAGAGATAGAGAGAACTCCTGGTCTTTCTTTATTGCTTTCATTCATCTGTACATAATGAGGAGGTATGACTCTCTATTTATAGACTACAATGAGGTGCCCACCATGGGCCCTGGGCTGCCGGCCCAGGCCCAGGTTTCTTAACACTCACCACGTTCAAATCATCGTGCCTATCACGGATTTATTTTCGTCTCCATGTTTCTAGGCATGTGCTTAAGGGATATACTTGTGTGAATATACATGTGATGTACATGCGTAATGGTGTGCACGTGTGCATCTTCTTGTAATAAAAAAAAGTGACCCTTGTCTCAAACAAACAAAAGAAAAATATAGAACAGAGACAAAAACACACGGGCTGATAGCCCAAATCATACGGATACGGCGTATTAATCAGGCTCAATGGAACAAGAGAACAACCTTCTCGCTCCGTTGTCTTCACCAACACAGACTAAAACCATATACATAAGTTTTTTTTCCCATCTCTCAAAAAAATAAGTTTCTTCCCATCTCATCGAATCAGTAGCAAAGATAAATGCCGGCGGTTAGTAGATGTCCTTAGGGCACGCATTGTTGAGTGAAATCGACACATATACATCATGTTCAGTAGGTCTTTTTCACCAGTACAGAGTTGGTAAGTCAATCGGAGTGGACCACCTCCCTGATTATACCGAGGCCTTTAGCTTAGCCACATCCATCTTGGCAACCTCTTGTCTATCAATGGACATCCGCCTCATTCGTTGTTTGACTGGTTTCGTGTCAGGGCTATCGCCAACTTATGTTCAATGATGGAGCGGACTACTCCTGCGATATCGTCCGGTGACCACGCGAAGACGTTCGCATTTTTGTGAAGCATGATCATGAGTTTTTGCTCCACCTCAGGGGTAAGGCCTGCTCCGATCGACATTGCTTCATCGAGTCCTCTGGTCGAAGTGAAACCATCTTTACATCGCCCTCGGCTTTGGCTTGGACGTCCATCCTAAGGTAAAGGGTGGAGTAGGTCCCTCGCTCATGGCGTGCACCTTCCTGTGTGGGCTTTGTGTGCCTACTTCGATTTGTCGCACGAGGACTTGGTCGCACAACACCATAATGCCTCCACCGGGATCGGGAGCTTCATGCACATATAAATGTGGTGCGGGATCGCACCGAATGCATTGAGGATGGCCCTTCTCAGGATAGTATTTTAGGGAGTACTGTAGTCTACTGCATCGAAGGTGATGACTTCGTATCTGCTCTGCTCCCCTTGTGCGAAGACTATCTCAAGCGCTATCTAACCCAACGAGTTGATTGGCCGCCCACCAAGACCTTGCATGGGTATGACTGGTGGTTCCAATCTGCTTTACGGTAGGCCCATCTGGTCGAAGCCATCCATGAATAGATCTGCGGAGCTACCTCCGTTGACTAGGACTCACCGTACATCGTAGCCCGCAATGCTGGCTGTGATTACCAAGGGGTCCTAGTGGGGGAAGACCACCCCCAAGGCATCCTCCACTCTGAAGGTGATGTCCGCTCAAGCCCATTCCGGTACCACGGCGTACACGGTGATGTGATGGATCTGACGAGCGTAAGCTCTTCGCTGTCACTTGGAAGGGAACTCGAGGGATGATCTGCGTGTGATGGCATTGATCACCCGGTGGGGCCGGCTTCGGGGCCCTAGATTCACAGTATGATCGGAGGGGATTGGATCGGGGGTGCCTCCAGGCGCTGCTATATGTGCATTGGCGTCTTGGGCGCACTCCCTGGCTACGCTTTCATGGAGGGCCACGATGGAAGAGCAGTCACAGGTGAGGTGGCCTTCACCGTCATGTATCTCGCACCAAAGTCCTTGCTAATGCCTATCGTTGCAACCCCGCCCCCTTCCACGCCCGTGGCCCCTCCGACCATGGCCGCGGCCCTCGGGGGCATTGCTCTCCTTAGCTCCTTCAATGCCAAAAACATATTTAGAGCGAGGCACCCTCTGCTGCTTGTAGCTCAAGTCCTCCTTCGGGGCCACGAGGGTGGACTTGGCTTCAAGGGTGGCCGGTGCAACCTTCGCCTCACGTCACATCGCATCTTCCTCTGCCCTGGTGTACTCCTCCATTTTATTGAAGAGTTTAGCCATCGTTTTTATGAGCTTTCGCACATTGTATTAGGCGAGTGGACCATTCTAGAGACCTTTGATGGTTGCATTAATGATAGTCGTGTTGTTGACGCCCTTCACTTGGCAGCGAACCTTCGCGAAGCATCAGAAGTAGGTCCGCAGCTTCTCCCCTGGATTCTGTCTCACCACGAAGAGTTGGTCGGCGTCAACCTGTTCTACATAGTTCCCTTGAATGTTGTTGTGTATGAGATTCTGGATATGTTCCCAAGCGTATACAGAGCCGGGGGGGGGGTCGGTGTCACCCTTGTACGGTTCCACCGAAAGCTTTTTGAAGTCCTCTAGCCAAGCACTCTGCTACAGGCCTGTGGAGAGGGGGGACTCTAGAACTGCCCATTGAGAGGTGTTGTGGGCTCTAGCATGGGCCTAGTGACCCTCCGTGCCTTCCCGTAGCTGCCTCCATTGCAAGTCTTCTGTATCTTGCAACTGCCTCCAGCACTCTTGACCTCTACTTGATGAGCTTTCCTTGTGCCGTCACGGGCTCTGGCACGCTCTTCAACATTGATAGCTGCTGACAACTCACTGAGTGTTAAACACCCCTTTATATGTCGACGAACGGTCACGAAGTCATGCCACGAGGGAGGTAACTTAGCCAGGATGACATTAATTTGGAACTTCTTTAGCAGGATGCGGTCATACTGACTTAAGTCATGTACATGGAGTTGTAGCTTGTGGAGCTGCTCCATTACTGACCATCCCTCAACCATCTTATAGTTCAAGTAATTAGCAATTACAAATGATTCAATCCCGTTATCCCCTTCGGAATAATTCTCATCAAGTTTGTCCCAGAGTTGTTTGGAATCTTTAAAGTTCATGTACACGCTGAATAGCCGGTTGGATAAGATGGCTAACAAACAAGCTAAGACTGAGTTGTTTGCATCCTTCCATCACATCATTCCAGGAATTTCCAATGGGAACATTAGAGGATTCAAAATGATCCAAAAGAGTTTGAGATCAGTCAGCCATAACTTCGTTTTAGCCTGCCAATGCTTAAAGTTGACACCGTCAAACACTTCTGGATTAACGACATCCGACAATGAAGCTATTTCTTTAATACTAGGTTTTCTGAATTGTTATAGATATTGCGGTGTCAGCATGTATTTATATTTAATTCTAGCATATTTAATAAAGATGCAAGCATGATATAAAAAGCATATACATGACTTAATCAACATATAATCATGTGAACTAAGTCATTGAAACATACGCCTAACAAATATACCATGTAAGTCTATAATCAGCATATACACATGTAAACAATTTAAGTTATTGCACCGGAATGCTAATCTCAACAAAAGCATAGCATGTATGACCAAATTCAGAATATTAATAAGAGTTTTTAATGTTATATATATTGCTCTTAGAATGCTAGTTACGCAAGATTTAATCTTGGCCGTCTCTGCGCTGATTTTCTTACGAAATCAAATAGATATGACAACATTAGATCAGATCTTGAGCTCAACAAAGACTTGCTATATATATATATATATATATATTACTTTTGAGTTCAATGCGACTATATATAGTATATACCATAAAAATAGTTCAAACTAATTAAATGAAGTTGAATTTAATTTTTCGAGTTTGACATCTCAAATATACTTTTTATGGGTATATGAAGATACCCACATCAAATTATTATGAATCTCAAAGCAAATCAACGGTATTGATATTGGTGCCTAGGCACCATGGTGCATGAAACACTCGTCCTAATGGTGCCTAGGCACCCACATCCGATACAGTGTATTATTGATATTTTTGTGAGTTTGGGTATGAAAATGTTTTATACCCTTGATATATTTATGGTAAGTAAGTTTTGAACTTTTCAAACTAGTTTAAACTACTTTTGAGTTCAATGCAACTATAAAGAGTATATACCAAAAAATAGTTCAAACTAATTAAACTGAAGTTGAATTTTTTTTTGTGAGTTTGACATCTCAAATATACTTTTTATGGGTATATGAAGATACCCACATCAAACGTAATCTCAAAGCAAATCATTTCAAGTATTGATATTGGTGCCTAGGCACCATGGTGCATGAAACACTGGTGTATATATATATATATATATATATATATATATATATATATATATATATATATATATATATATATATATATATATATATATATATATATATATATATATATATATATATATATATATATATATATATATATATAAAGCATCATCAACAACAACCTATTAGCCAACAAAAGGAACTCATAGATTGAAGCTATATACCCGAATCAAGAATCAATTACAGAGACCACTCACAATGAATGAAATTAGATGCTACAAATGATCGCAAGTATCACAAGATGATTCAACTATTCAGAGAATGAAGATTACAAGTAATCTAACAGCTCAAGATCAGTCTAAACTCATAGAGTCATCATACATACATACATACATATATACATACATACATACATGCATACATACATACATACATACATACATACATACATACATACATACATACATACATACATACATACATACATACATACATATATATATATATATATATATATATATATATATATATATATATATATATATATATATATATATATATATATATATATATATATATATATATATATATATATATATATATATATTCATCTTGATATCAATTCCTCATCGAGCATTTATCCCACAAAACCTCTTTGCAATTTTCCAATTAGAGATTAACCACAGATGTCTGATATAGATCAAGCAAAGAAAGTAAGTAGTCAGAAAAACTCACAAAGCCGGTGATACTCGAAATCATCGAGAAGAAATCAGAGCAAGGCATGCCTTAGGGCGTTGTCCTAAAAACCAAGCACCCCACTGTGTCGAGTAAGGTGATGATGGCAATCAGAGATATAATACCACACCCCCACCTCGAGTAGCCGAAGTAGAAGTCGAGGGTCGGGTGAACGCCACACAAGACCAACGAGTACTCAGGCTAAGAGCACCCAAGAACACCAAAGATCAAGCCTCGGTTTAGCAAGCCACAAATCCACCTAAACCAGCCTTCAACAGGAAATTCCCAAACCCCCTCACCGCCAGATCTCAAACGAGAAGGCGCAAGGAAATCGCACGGGGAAGTCTCAGAGAAGGCGATTCGGGCTCCAAGGTCACTGGCGCCGTGACGAGCACGGCAGATCGGTGCCCCAAAACCATATTAAGACTAGTCAAGAGAAGAGGATCAAGGGAACAAGGAACTCACTGCTTCGGGGATCTCAAAACGAGAGGAGAGGTCACCATTTATAGGGAAGAGGAGTGGAGCCCGGCAGGCTGCAACCACGGTTGGTGCCAAAACACCCGCGCCGATGGCACCTCCATCGCTGCCGCCACCCCTTGACCCGGCTGCCGCAAGAACCGGTCAGTCAAAACCTCCCCACAACGCACGCGCGAGACGGCTTCGGCCTTGTCCCTCTTCTGTCCCACCGACAGGTGGGACCCCCTCTCCTTTCTTCTTTTTTTCCTTTTTGTCAAATTGGAAAACTACCAATTTGCCCTCAGAAGTCCAACAGAGGAGGCATTTGGATGGGATAGATGGGCGGCGGTGTGGAGAGGAAGGAGGAGCAGGTGCGGGTGGGAAGGAAGGGGGGCAAGGCCCACATGTCGGTATGGCATTTTATGTGAGGAGAGTGGCATATGAACTATCATTGGATTGGCCATAGCAAATTGTAGACTATACAATCTCTCTTATTCAAATTTTATTTCCAGACACCATCACAGAAAATAGCTACAACTTACAATTTACATTTCAACAAAGAAAAATGCACAAAACCTGCAAATCAATCATGAAGGACAATATTGCAACTAGGGAGTTCTTGACCTAATGTAGCCAATTCAACCATCATCAGTAATTAGACTTACAAAACTGTACGTCCAATCTAAAGTTCTATACTCTGCTGCAGAAACTTGCACGAAGCCATAAAACATTAGCCTATGGAAACTATGTACCGGGACAATAATATGCACGCTCACGTAATATATTCTTGAATTAACACCGTATATTCAGTAGAATGCACTCAAGACTTCGAATAGATTCTGTAGAATGCACTCAAGAGACCTCCCTGTTTCTTATATCCAGTATTGTATTGTTGCAAATCTTTGAGCTAACTTGATCCTGTCGACGCTGAATCCCATAACAATTCGTTTGGTCACAAATTCCTGTAATACTTCGGTACCATCCTAATGGCTGATTGCTGAGACCATATTATTCACTAAAATTACACTGACAGAGAAATCCTGACAACACATCCTTTTTCGTTATGATAGATTAGGTCGCTGAACATGGAAACAGCAGAGTTTCTATACCTCCCGTGAAACTATAGAGTTTCTGGACCTTCAGGAATCAACTCATAACCATGGGGTTTGATATTAGCCTTCCTAGATTCGACAGGAATGCACTTGAAGATAACGGAGATAATCATGCTAATCGAGCCGAGAATGACACTGAGCAACCATAACTCCCAACTCAACGGCACAGTGTTCGCCAAAGCGCCAAGAATTTCCACTATGATCACTTGGAATATAACAGTAGCTGTCAATATACTGACAAAGATCCAATTTCTGAATATCCCTCGGAAGACATTGATCTTGTCCATTTCCCTACAATTTATTTCATTGAAGACCTGGAAGCATGGCAATATATTAAATGCAACTTTCTGGTTAAAATAACACACAAATCCCTATATTTTCACTGTAAATCACATTTCTAGTGAATTATATCTGTAGAATGTAAGAATCATAGCATCAGGGAATAATGTAAACTCAAATATGCTTGGAAAAAATGCTTTAAATTGTTGTAAAACTTGTTAAGTTTGTCTGGTTCATTTTCTGATGAAAGAGAAAAATCATACTGATTAGTACACGGTTGTTTTCTCTGTGGTTTGCTATGAATTTCTAGGGCAATTCTGAAGCCATGAATGCACATTGCAATTAGTGTCAGAGATAATGAAGTCAATGAGGTTGCTAATGGCATAATTAAATGACACAACCTTTACAAAGTGAACAAGATCTCATCACCTCAGAAACGAGTGATGACTGATGTCTAATGAACATACTAGAAAGGCTAATTAAGTCAATGACATTGCTACTGGCATAAGGTTTTTTTTTCAACAGTAGCTACTGGCATGAGTAAATGTCCTAGTTTTTACAAATTGAAGATGGCCTCAGAGATGAGTGATTATTGTTAAGGATAGAATAGGATTGTTATTCTATCCTTATATGTCTTGGTTTTCTTATCTGTATATAGCATACTCCTCTATTTATTTCCTTGTACGCCCTATATATATTACCATTTGGGCCTCATGAATATGCACACAATATTCATAACATGGCATCAGAGCAAGAGCTCTGACTTTGTTCTTCCACTGCCTCCAACGCCGCCCCGGCTGCCGCCGCTGCTGCTCAGGTCGTCATCGCCGCCGCCGCCTCCACCTGGGACGTCTCCGCCCGAGCCGCCGCGGCCGCCCGGGCCACCGTCGCCCGAGCCGCCGCCAGACCCGGCGCTACCTCGCTCGATCTAGCGCCGCTCACCAGATCCGGCCGATCCATCATCGTCGTCACCACCGCCTGGGCTGCCGCCGTTGTCTCCACCCAATCCGCTCGATCACTGCCGGACGCCGCTTTACCAATGGCCCCTGAGCCGCCATTGACGCTCTGCCGGTCGCCACTC
The DNA here is from genome assembly GCA_036346575.1 of Dendrocalamus sinicus. Taxonomy (NCBI): domain Eukaryota; kingdom Viridiplantae; phylum Streptophyta; class Magnoliopsida; order Poales; family Poaceae; genus Dendrocalamus; species Dendrocalamus sinicus. The sequence continues at coordinate 30,189,967 of CM070654.1, read as the reverse complement.
GGCTGTCCGCCCGCTTGGCCATCTGTTTTGACCGACACAAAGCGAAGATGGTTTAGTTTTGTAGTTTTGTAAAAGAAAAGAAAAAAGAAAAAAAGGTATATAACGTTGATCTAACCGCCGCGCTGTCCAGCGCCGCCTGTTAGACTTTGTTGCCTTGGTCACCGCGCCGTCCAGCACTGCCTACCGATGGCTTCCATTCCATCTGCTGCGATCCTATTCTCGGGAATAAAGCTCCATGGAACGAACTACATGTTATGGTCTTCTCTCATGGAGATCACGCTTGATGGTCTCCGCCTTTGGGGACATATCGCCGGTGCACGCCCTTCTCCGCCACCGCCGGTTCAGCCTTCTCTTAGGCAGTCTACTTCTGCACCTCCTGCAGCAGATGAGGCTGTCAAGGAGGCAAAGGCTGCTGCTAATGCTGCTAACGCTGCTGATGAGGCTTTTCAATATGCCATTAATGCTTTCGAGCGCTGGTGTGTTGACGAGGCCCGTGTTCGTGCCATCCTGGTGGTTAGCGTCGACGACTCCATCCAGTCAAACATTGTTGGTCTACAGTCTACTCGACAGATCTGGGAGTACTTGCATGAGCGATACCAACAGAGCAGTGATGCTCGGTTCTTTTCGCTTCAGCATGAGTTGGAGACGCTTTACCAGGGAGATTCTTCCATTGATTTCTTTCGGGCCCTGGCAAGTCTCTGGCGCCAGCTAGATGAGCTGGCCTCTCTACTTTGTCAGGAGTGTCACAAAGTGCAGAAGGCGGATCATGATCGCCTTCGCCTTTATGACTTCGTCTCTTGCCTTCGCCCAGAGTTCAGAGCTCAACTGCTGAGCTGCTCTCCACGGCCGACTGTTATAGTGGCCCTTTCGACACTTCGGACTGAAGAGATTCGTCCCAGGTTAGCAACACAGTCTATTCCGACTGTGCTTGTTGCCCCTTCTTCGACTACGACAATGATATCTGCTTCGAATACGGCCTCTCTCCAGGTGCCTGTCTCCGCTCCTGTTTTTGCACCAACTGGAGTTCGGTGCAACTACTACAAGAACTTCAGACACGACTACCAGACTTGTGCGGTGCGGAAAAAGCGAAGCAAGACACGTGGGGGTAGGCAACCGAAGGGGGGCAGGGAGGCCCTTCCTTCACAGGAGAATAGAGCAGCTCATCAGATTCTGCTAAGAAAGATGACTATTCGGCAGCTCTGCCAGGCTCTACTCTAGCAGCTCTCTCATAGCTCAATGCGTTCTGCCATTTTAGCTCAGATGTCTCCTCCAGGTACCTTTTGGGTTCTAGATTCTGGTGCCTCTTTTCATATGACACCAAACTCCACATCTCTCACTTTAGTAGAACCTCCTGATTTTCCTATCTCTGTTCAGACAGCTGACGGTACTTCCTTGTCTGTCAGCTGTCAGGATATTCTTTTTGTCTATGTCTTACCTCAAGGTAGGACACTACTTCTATATGTGGATGATATGCTTATTACTGGTGACGATTTCTCTATATCACGTACGTGAAGAAGCATCTCAGTGAGCAGTTCTAATGACTGGTCTTGGTTTGCTTACGTACTTCCTGGGATTGAGGTTTCTTCCACGTCTAAGGGTTACTACCTCTCGTAGCAGAAGTATGTCCAGGATCTTCTTGATCGGTCTGGTCTGACTGACACTCGCACTGCTGAGACTCCTATGGAGCTCTCCCTTCAGCTTCGTGCTACCCATTATCGCCATCTTGTCGGGAGTCTGGTTTATCTTGTAAGCACTCGCCCTGATATTGCTCATGTTATTCATATCTTGAGGCAATTCATGGCTCGTCCTACTCATTTTCACTACAGTCACCTCCTTCATGTTCTTCGCTACTTGCGTGGGACAATCTCTCGTCTCTTGTTTTTCCCTAGCTCCACATCACTACAGCTTCAGGCATACTCTGATGCGACCTAGACTAGTGATCCTTCTGATCGTCGTTCTCTTTCTGTTTACTATGTTTTTCTTGGCTCCTCCTTGATTGCTTGGAAGACAAAGAAGTAGATTGCAGTTTCCCGTTCGAGTGCAGAGGCTGAATTGAGAGCTATGGTAGCAGTGACACCAGAGATTACTTGGTTGAGGTGGCTACTTGCAGACTTTGGAGTACCTGTGAGGGGACCTAAGACACTTATGTTTGACAGTACAGGTGTTATCAGTATTGCTCGTGATCCAGTGAAGCATGAGCTCACCAAGCACATTGGTGTGGATGCTTCATACACTCGCTCATAGGTGCAAGAAGGAGTACTTGCTCTACAGTTTATGCCATCAGAGTTACAGCTTGCTGATTTTTTTCACGAAGTCACAAACTAGAGCGCAACATTTGTATTTTCTCTCCAAACTCAGTATGTGTGATCCACCGTGAGTTTGAGGGGGTGTTAAGGATAGAATAGGATTGTTATTCTATCCTTATATGCCTTGGTTTCCTTATATGTATATGGCATATTCCTCTGTTTATTCCTTTGTACTCTCTCTATATATTAACCTTTAGGCCTCATGAATATACACACAATATTCATAACAATTATCAATGAACATATTAGTAAGAGAAAATGCAACCAACATAGATAATCCATTGGACAATTTTGTGCCTTCTACAAACTGAAAAGAATGGTACAATTGCTCATGTCGTATAAACCCAAAGAATAGTTCTTTAAGGTTGATCTTTCAAAAAATTTCTTCTAAGTAAGTAATAAAAAAGTTGTTTCTATTCAAATCAAAGAAGTCTATTGGACCATATGACCTCTTGATGATGCAAACATTGAGTTATTTGTTTAAGGATCTATAAATAAATTTGAGGGCTATTTTTGTTATGAATATTGTGTGTATATTCATGAGGTACAATGAGCAATATATATAGAGAGTACAGATAACTCTACACATATAAGTAAATACCCCCTTAATCTCATGATGAATCACACACACTGAGTTTAGAGAGAAAATACAAATATTGCACCCTAGTCTGTAGCTCTGTGAAGAAGTCAACAATCTGTAAGTTTGAAAGCACAAACTGTAGAGTAAGCACTGCCTTCTACACCTATGTGCGAGTGTATGAAGCATCCACATCAATGTGCTTGGTGAGCTCATATTTCACTGTGTCATGGGCAATACTGATAGCACATATATTGTCAGACAAAAAAGTCATAAGTCATATCATAGACACTCCAAAATCTGCAAGTAGCCACCTCAATCAAGTAACCTCTGCTGTCATTGCTGCCATATCTCTTAACTCAGCCTCAGCACTCGAACAAGAAACTGCAGTCTGCTTCTTTGTCTTCTGGGTAATCAAGAAGGAGCCAAGAAAAACATAGTAAGCAGAAAGAAAACGATGATCAGAAGGATCACTAGCCCAGGCCATATCGGAATACGCCTGAATCTATAATGAGTTGAAGTTAGGGCAAAACAAACAATGAGACATAGTCCCACGCAAGTAGAAAAGAATATGAAGAAGGTGATTGTAGTGAAGGTGGGTAGGACAAGCCATTAACTAACTCAAAATATGAACAACATGAGCAATACTAGAACAAGTGCTCACAATATACACCAAACTCTCAACAAGACTACGATAACGAGTAGGATCCTCGAGAAAATCACCATCAATGGCACAAAGCTAAAGGGATAGCTCCACGAGTCTTAGTAGTGGAAGTGTCAGTTAGACCAGAACGATCAAGAAGATCCTAGACATACTTCACTGAGAGTGGTAGTAGCCCACAGGTGTGGAAGTGACCTCAATCCCAAGAAAGTACGTAAGAGAACCAAGATCAGTCATCAGGAACTACTCACTAAGATGATTCTGCACATATGTGATGAATGAGAAATCATCACCAATGATGAGCATATCATCCACATAATGAAAAAGCAGTGTTCTACCACGAGGTGAGATATGGACAAAAAGAGCAGAATCGTAGGGAACTGACAATGAAACCGACAATAATAATCACTGATGTAAAATGTGCAAAGTAGGCATGAAAAGCCTGTTTGAGGCCATAAAGAACATGACGGAGATGACAGACATGCTCATCTGGAATAGAATATCCAAATGGTAGCTGCATGTAGACCTCATGCGAAACACCATTAAAAAATTGTATTCTTAACATTCAACTGAAAGATAGACCACCGGGGAACAGAAACAACTGCAACAAGAGTGCGAACAGTGGTCATATATGGGCAACAGGGGAAAAGTCTCATCGTAGTCACAACCATACTCCTGCTAGAAGCCGCGAGCCACAAGATGAGCCTTGTAGTGCTCGATAGTACTACTAGACTGGGTCTAAATCTTGTACACCCACTTGCACGTGATAAGGCGAGCATGCAAATATGTCGGTACAATATCCCAAGTCTCCGTACACTGAAGAGCATCAAGCTCCTCTGTCATTGCGAGCTGCCACTCAGAATGAGGAGCAGCTTCACGATAAGAACTAGACTCAATGACGGAGATAGCATGAGATGTCAAGCAAAATCTAGATGATCATAGGGCCGAAAAGATATTCGGTCAAGAAGGGTGTAATAAGGAGCATCATCAAGAGGGTCAGATGAAGGTGTTGGCAAGATACCAGAAGAGGATGCTGGTAAAGGACGAGGATGCTGGAGTAGTGAACACCAGAGAAATGAGACGGTGGTACTGTAGGAACAAGAGACGATGCTACAGGAGGCAGCATAGGATACGGGGATACAAAAGAAACAACTAGAGATAAACCAAGGGAAGACTATGATAGTGGAGAAATGGGTGAAGAGTCAGAAAGAGACAACCATGAGATCGTCTCAACGGTGGAAACAGGACAAGGAGTCGAATCTCGATAGAAGAAATGTCGAAATTCGTTAAAGATAACGTCTCGTGAGATCCTGAGTCGTCAAGTAGAAGGATCATAATAGCAATAACCCTTATGCTAAGAGCTATAACCAAGAAACACACACTCAACTGACTGAGCCGACAGTTTGATGCACTCATGAGCAGGACAAAATAAGTGCAGCCAAAAACACGAAGGTGAGTGTATTGAGGGGCTCGAGAGTAGAGACACTTTATAGGATTGACATTCTTAAGAGCAGTGGAAGGCTGCATATTGATGAGATATGCAGCCATTGAAACAACCTTAGGATAAAACTATGGTGGAACGTGAGTAGGAATGGCAATCGGGCGCGGCGAGTACAGGTAATGTTCACCCATACCCATACCCGTGACCCCGATTTACGCCCACAGGTATACCCGCGAAGGACGAAGGGTGAAAAACCTCGTCCATACCCGTCGCCCGTGGGCATACCCGTTTACCCACGAACTAAGAGTCACCATCTGAGAGTTGAACTAATGACAGGTACATAAAAGCAACACTGTTGCTAGGAAATATAATAACTATCAAAAAGTTTATAACAATTAATAGCAATTAGAGATATGGAAAAGTTTATAACAATCAATAGTAATTAGAGATATTGCTATAACTGCACCACCTGTCAATTTATATCGTGGGTAAATGGGTGGGGCGGGTACGGGTGGAGCTTACCCATATCCGTACCCGTTTACTCGACGGGTAGAGTGTTCCCCCTATTTCTATACCCGTGGGTAAAGAAAATATTTCTATACCCGGCTCCATTAAGGTATTTACCCGCAGGTATACGGGTAAACGGGCACAATTGCCATCCCTAAACGTGAGAGACAAGGAGAAGAGTGCAGGCAGTCTCGATCAGATGACAATGTTTGTACTTAGCAACCCCATTCTGAGTATGGGCACCAGACAGAAAGACTAGTAAAAAGTGCCATGCTTGAAAGAAACTGACTAAATGCACCAGAATAGTATTCATAGCGGAATCACAGTGAAAACTGTGGATGGAAGAATCAAACTGAGTATGAACCATTGTTCCAAAGTAGGTTCCAAGAAAAATTTTATCAAAATCCACTTTTTATAACATGATTTATATATATGCTCTTCTTACATATGAAAAAGTGTATATAACAAAAATAAAGAGCACCGATAAATTTTTTCAATCATGTCATATTGGAGTATCTTAGAATTAGTTTTTAAAATATACTGAAAGTGATAAAGAGCTATAATATGCAAAAACAACCCTACATATATAAGTAAATACTCTTAAAAATTTTGAGAAAATGACAGGATCAAGGAAATATTTCAATGCATGGATATAGAGAGATAGCAATGGCTTCAAAGTCAAATACTTAAGTACTGTGAATGAGACTTCACCCACCAGGAAAACAGTAAAGAAGTACTAATCTAGTAAGTATGTAATGTAAATTATGGCTTGTTAATTAGAATATGGGATGACTTTGAAACCTAACTGAACAACAAAATAAACAGGAAGAAGCAACAACATTGCTTCCTTTGAAGTCTGCATGTAAAAGTGACAAGCAGTGCACATACCTGGCAAAATACGAAACAATTGAATATGAGAGTATTGATGGTTCTATCAGCATTCGGACCTTCAATATTAAGGAGTCTCTTTCCAACAAACATGAGAGTACCTAATACAAGGAGCTGATACAAACCCTGGCCAAGAATATTTCTCCACATAACCCTAGTGATAAAACTGTCTCCCCGCCTCACAGGTGACCGCTTCATCATCTCTTCATTTGGTGGCTCTGTGGCTAAAGCCAAGGCTCCCAATGTATCCATGATCATGTTCACCCATAGCAACTGGACAGCAGTAAGTGGTGCAGTCCCTACAAATTAATTCAAAGTGGACAATATATATGAAATTATTCTAAAAAGGTGCAGCAAAAAGGAGATACATCATAAGTAGGTGCACATGACACATCAACTTCATTCCAAATAAGCACAGAAACTTATTTAAAAATATGCACATAAATTGCAAAGCAGTCATTATTAGATCAAGAATATTAGACTTAGCAAATGTGCAAATACCTGTGATACATGCTGAGACAAAATTCACTATCAGAGCCACTATATTAACTGTAAGCTGGAACTGCACAAACTTCTGAATGTTCAAGTAAACCGCACGACCCCATCTAGCAACATTTACAATGGTTTTGAAATTGTCATCCATTATTATCACATCAGCGTTCTCTTTTGCAACCTGCATCCAGTTAAATACTTGCATCAGAACAAGTCCACACTATAATATATCTCATACACAAAATTCAAATGGTACTGAACAATGAATACTATTCCAACCAAGGGCAGAAATGACGCAAAATAAATTCATGTTTTTGTACCATCCATAATAGGGAGGTCGGTGCATTTATCTAGTGGTATTAAGCTGTCTTCTATCTAATGTATACAAATCAAAGCTCATTAGCAGCATTTATGAGATGCTAATGCAACATGGGAAATATTTAGGAAATATGTCTGTAAAAAATATAGCTAATTCTAATTCAGGACATAGAAAACCCTTATAGAAAACTGGGACAGAGTTGAGTATTTCTTACAGCAAGAGACATTCAAACTGAACATATGAAGGTCATGGCAGAAGAAATCAACATGCATTATATGAAAACGTCAAGAAGTACCTCAGTCCCAGCAATACCCATTGCCAGTCCAATGTCTGACTCACACAATGCTGGGGCATCATTGGTTCCATCACCAGTAACTGCAACAACCTCTTGATACATAGTTTTCAGGCTTGTTACCAATTTGTATTTGTCCATAGGCAAGGAACGGGCCATTACCTGAACTTGGGCAGTAGATTTAGCTAACATTTACTTTGAATCCACACAGCAATTAATGAAAAGCAAACAAGGTAAGTAAAACTAAACCTGAATTTTAGGCAGGAGCTCCTTCAGTTCATCTGAACTCTTATCACGAACCTCTCGTCCTTCTATTGCTATTCCATCCTCAGTTAGTATTCCACATTCCTTGGCGATAGCTTTAGCGGTGTTGATGTTGTCTCCAGTCACCATTCTTACCGTAATACCAGCAGCCATGCAAGTCATTACTGCATCCCTGACACCAGGACGAACCGGATCCTTTATACCAAAGAGTGCAATTAGTGTGTAACCATCATCTGGTATAGGTTGATCGTCAGGAATTTCATTCAGATCCTTAAACGCAATGCAAAGTGTTCTCAATGCCTCAGAAGCAAACAAATTGATTATATTTAAGACGTCATGCTTCTGCATTTCTGACAATGGCATTATATTTCCTTCACTACTGAGGACAGTATCGCACTGCCCCAAGATAATTTCTGATGCACCTTTGCAGAAGGTTCGGAGGCCTCCATTAGGTAACGGTATTATCACAGACATCTTTTTCTTAACTGAATTAAAAGGTTCTACTCTTACTTTTGTCAACTTACTGTACTCATCATATAGATGTCCTTCCAAACTCAAGCCAAACTCCAACAATGCTGCTTCAGTTGGTGTGCCCAAGATGTTCTTTTTGCCATCATCTCCCTTCACAACTTCAGATCCAGTGTTCACAAATATGCCTTGTATAAGTATTGCCATAACTCTTTCTGAAATTGCAGCTTTTAGCTCAGTAATGTTTGTATCACCATTAACAGACTTGGACACATCACTGATCCAAACCTTATCAACGATCATGTGATTGGTTGTCAAAGTTCCTGTCTTATCAGTGCAAATACAACTGGCTGAACCCATGGTTTCGCATGCTGCGAGATGCCTGACTAGTGCTTTGTCATTCATCAACTTCTTCATGGCAAATGCTAGACTAAGAGTCACAGCTAGTGGTAGACCCTCAGGGACTGCGACGACAATGATGGTCACTGCAATAGCAAAATAGTTGACTACTGTCAACGCATCATTTGCCGACCAATTCAACAGACCAACATGCATTCCCTTGTCAACCAAGAATCTCACTAGAAGTACAACAAATGTGAGACTAGCAAACACCAATCCAATCTGCCCTATGATTGTGGCCACGCCATTAAGCTTAACTTGCAAAGGAGTTTCATGCACTCCATCTTCATTAAGAGTATCCATGATCTTCCCCCACTCAGTACGCATACCAACGGCAGTAACAAGCATCTTGGCTGTCCCATCTACCACTTTACTCCCAGCATGAAGAACAGGCTTTTCTTCAGAAACATGAATTGGCTCACTCTCACCAGACAAGCTAGATTCATCTAGCACTAGGCAGTAGCCAGATATAAACAAGCCATCTGCAGGAACTACATCACCTATTGAAAGATGCAAGATATCGCCGACAACCAAGTCCTGAATTAAAACCTTCTTGGTTTTCTTATCTCTAGTGACAGGGACATATATCTTCTGCTTCTCACGGTCCAGTTCCATGAACTTGCGTGACTGTTTGTAGTCACTGGACGCGGTAACTAGTACCACCAATAAAATGCTGAGTATTATGCCAAGGCCATCATACATACCCTTCGGCCACCCCTCGGTGGCAAGGCCAACCACTAGAGAAACCAAAGCACATATCACTAGAACAATCAGAGTCACGTCATGTAATGCATCCCACACAAACATCCAGAAGCTTCTAGGGGGCTTCTCGGCGTGCTTGTTGGTACCGTACAGTTTCTGCCTGGTTGTTATTTCACTTTCCTTGACACCATCTTCCAATGAGGCTTTGATTTTCCTAGATATTCCATCGATTCCACCATGCATCTTGAAGATTGTACAATCTTCACGAATGACAGTAATCGCTGCCAGTTCATCTGGACTGATACAAAATCCTTCTTCAATAAGCTCATGCGGTAGGTGGTATCGTTTTACACCTGCATTATAAAATGATTAAGGTGAAATGCAACAGGATAGTTATGATAAGAGCAGAAAACCAGATAAAAAGTTGATGAGACCACACCATCGATAAATTGCAGCGCTGCCTTGTGCACGTTAATTACAACCTGAACTTTGCCCTGGGTAAGAAAAAGAAACATCTCTAAGGCGAAGAAAAAATAATCTTGAAGTCTGCTGTCCAAGGTTTTATCACGATTTTTGCGGCAAGGTTCCAAAATAGCTATAGCTAGCTATTTACCTATTTTCGTGACTTCGCGGCTTAGCATTTAGGGTTCAAAAGGGCTATAACGCAGCTATAGTTAGCTATTTAGAACCTTGCTACTATCAAACAGAAAATAACTGAACATCATATTTTTCAGTTCTTAAGGGGAGCAATTATGGCAAAAAGTGTTAGAGATATATGTATAGTTTGTTATTCCCCATTGTTATGAGGGTTCTTTGCATATTTACCACCTGTACTTTGTGTATATATACTGGCCCATTGGCCTCATATGAATACAAGCGCTATTCATAACACAAAGAACCCCTCATAACAATGGGGAATAACAAACTATACATATATCTCTAACATGTTATGAATAGCGCTTGTATTCATATGAGGCCAATGGGCCAGATATATACACAAAGCATGTGTGGTAAATATGCAAAGAACCCTCATAACAATGGGGAATAAATAAACTATACATATATCTCTAACACCCCTCAAACTCATGGTGGATCAACAACACCGAGTTTGGAGAGGTAGAAGCGTCTTTGTGCTCGAGTCTGGGCCTTCGTGAAGAAATCCGCTATCCAAGCTCAGAAGGCACATATCAAGAGTAATCACCGATCATGCACGCAAGTCCTCATGAAAGAAGCATCAACACCAATGTGCTTGGTGAGCTCATGCTTCACAGATCACGAGCAATACCGATAGCTTTGTCATCGTCGACAAAAGAGGGGTTGGTGTAGTGACGAAACACCAAAATCCTCAAGTAACCACCGTAGCCAAGTAATCTCTGCATCAAGAGAGCCATAGCTCGCAACTCGGCCTCTGCGACTCGAACGGACACTGCGCAGTTGCTTTCGCCTTCCGTGCAATAAGAGAACCACCAAGAAAGACACGAAGAAGCGAGATAGACCGACGATCGAGGATCGGCGCCCAAGTAGCATCCGAATAGGCTCAAGCTGTAACGAATCGGAACGTGGAAAGAAGAGACGACGAGAGATAGTCCCACGAAGGTATCACGTAACTCAAGAAGGTGGTCAGAGTGGACTGAGTGGGAGCTGAAACAAATCGACTCGAGAATATGAACTGGATAAGTGATATCCGGACGAGTAATGACAAGGTAGACAAGACTCCCAACAAGATGACGATAGCGAGCCGGACGTAAAGAGGCTCGCCATCGAGGGTCGAGGTGAGCATTGAGCTCCATGGGAGTCTCAACAAGATCTGATCGCTGAGAGAGGCGCGATCAAGAAGATCCTGAATATATTTCTCTTGGGACATAAAGAAACCATCTGGAGTGGAAGTAACCTCAATCCCAAGGAAGTAATGAATAGGACCAAGATCCGACATAAGGAACTGCTCACTAAGACGAGCCTTGACAAAGGCAATGTACTCAGAATCATCTCTCGTAATGATCATATCATCAACATACAGGAGAAGAAGAGTCCGACCACGAGACGAAGTGTGGACAAAGAGCGCAGATCATGATCACTAGCTGAAAAACCAGAAGCAGTGACCACAGAGGAGAAGCGCCAAACCAAGCACGAGGGCTTGTTTAAGGCCATAGAGAGCGGCGAAGGCGACAAACCATGCCCTCAGAGCAGAACACCCGGTGGCGGATGCATGTAGACCTCACGCAACTCGCCATTAAGAAAGGCATTCTTGACATCAAGCCGAGAAATGCACGATGGCAGCGACGCCACCGAGAAGAAGAGCGCGATGCGGTGGTCATGTGGGCCACAGAGCAAAAGTCTCGTCATAGTCAACCCCATGCTGCTGAAGCCACGAGCAACAAGACGCGCTTTATAGCGCTCAAGAGAGCCATCAGAGCGAGTCTTAATCTTATAGACCCACTTACATGTGATGGGATGAGAATGAGATGGCAAAGGAACAAGATCCCAAGTACCAAGACGCTCGAGGCAGCAATCTCCTCGGCCATGGCAAGCTGCCACTCGGGGTGAGTAATGAGATCCCTAGGAGACAAAGCTCACGAGTAGCTGCACCAAAGAAAGGAAAAAGCAGGCGGGAGGCCGAATCGATCGGGCGATCGCGAGAGGCGTAGCGAGGAGAAGATGACCCATCGGGGACGATGGAGCATCGAAGAAGAAGGCTCATCCGGAAGGTCCTCAACACGAGGTCGACGAGTGTAGACGATAAGGAGAAGGAATCAGAGTGGGAGGAACTGCGGAGTCGTAGGAGACGACACAGCGTGACAACGGTGAAGAGGCCACAGGGGAATATGTGGAGACTCGGTGGAGCAGTGGACGAGGGCAAAGCGATATAGGTGTATCTGGAAAAGTCAAGAAAGACAGAGGCTCCCAGAGGAAGCCGAAGGAGGCAGGCACGACGGGTAGAATGGACGAGACTCGTCGAAAGTCACATCCCGAGAAACCCGCATCCGTCGACCAACAGATCCCAAAGACCGAGCAGCCCTTGTGCTCGGCGCTATATCCTAAAAACACACTCAACAGATCGAAAGGTCGGTTTGGTGCGTTCGAGGGGCAAGGAGAACGTAGCAAACGCAACCAACAGATGAAGGGCGCAGTAGTCGGAAGAAGACCACGAGAGACGCCAACAGGATCGCACCTTAAGAGCGTAAGAGGGTGTATGTTGACGAGATAGGTGGCGATGGAAACACCTCGGCCCAAAAGTGAGGTGGAATAGAGGCAGCGATCATCGAGCACGAGCCGTCTCAAGGAGATGACGATGCTTGCGCGGCAACACCATTCTCGAGCATGAGCACCGGGACAAGAGAAGCGGCGAGAGTGCCTCGCCGGCAAAGGAAGGCTGCGCAGTGGCGAGAGGTACTCGCCAAAGAATCAGCTCTAAAGACACGAATAGGAGTGAGAAGCGTGTGTGTATCATAGTGGCAAATTGTTTATAGATAGGTAAGACTCACTCGAGAAGACATGAAATATATCCAAGTGTGGCGAGAGAAATCATCTATAAAATAATATAATAACGATGACCCCTTTCAAACAAGGAGCCGGACTCAAACATCTGAATGAACAAGATCGAAAGGACGCCGAGACACGTCTCACTATGAGGATAAGGAAGCTGAATCATTTACCTAACTTACACCACGACAATCTAAAGACACGTCTCTCGAGATGACCCGAAGACCACGACGAACTAAGGGCGATAGACGGATCCACATAGATGACCAAGACGGTGATGCCATCGCTGAAAGACCGGTAGATGAAGTGGCGAAGCGGAGAGACGCGGCGGCGATGGTGGCGCGGAAGGAAGGTGAAGCGGTCAAGCTCCCAGAGACGCCGTGAGTCACGGCGCGAGGCCAGAACCAACGAGCTCCGTGTGACGATCTCGAACACAACAAGAGTCGAGTCGAGAATGACCCGATAACCAAGGTCGATGTCACGCGGTGAGAAGAAGTCGCATGGTAAGGCGAGGAACATGAGCAATGAAGGAACATGAAAGGATGAGTTGCTAAGAGATCCTCGACCAGAGAGGCGTAAAGAGTCGTACTCATCGCCAGTAAGAACACCGGCAGGAGAATCAAGAGGTGAAATAGAAGACAGCGTGGAAGGATCGGAGTCATGTGAAAGGATGCTCCAGAATCAAGAATCCACGGGGAGGTACCTGACTGTGTAGGAGGTGGTCTCTCGGTGCGAAAAGTCGATGAGAGAACCTGCGCAGAACTGCCGAGGAGAACACGGGCGGCAAGTAGGCGTCGAAGTCGGCTATCTCTCGCCGGTGAGAGAAGGCTGCGAAGAGGTTGAGGCAGACGTCGTCGTAGAAGCACTAGTGCCAGTAGAAGATCTGATACCGTCGTTCTAACCGCCGCGCCGCGCGCCGCCGTTAGACTTCGTAGAAGAGGTCGAGGCGCACGACGACGCTCGACACAGCGCGCGGGCGACGGCGCGGTTAAACGACGGTATCGATCTTCTCGGCACTAGTGCTTTACGACGACGTCGCTCGACCTCTTCGACTTCTCTCACCGAGCAGAGATAGCCGACTTCGACGCCTACTTGCCGCTGTGTTCTCCTCGATGTGTTCTCGCAGGTTCTCACATCGACTTTTCGCACCGAGACCACCTCCTACACGATCGGTACCTCCCGTGGATTCTTGATTCGAGCATCCTTTCACATGACTCGATCCTTCCACGCTGCTTCTATTTCACCTCTTGATTCTCCGTCGGTGTTCTTACCGGCGATGGTACAGCTCTTTCGTCTCTCAGTCGAGGATCTCTTAGCAACTCATCCTTTCATGTTCCTTCGTTGCTCATGTTCCTCGCCTTACCATGCACTTCTTCTCACGGGCGACATCGACCTTGGTTATCGGGTCATTCTCGACTCGACTCTTGTTGTGTTCGGGATCGCCACACGGAGCTCGGTTGGTTCTCGCCTCTCGCGCCGTGACTCACGCGTCTCGGGAGCTTGACTGGCTTCACCTTCCTTCCGCCGCCACCATCGCCGCCGCCTCCGCTCGCCACTTCATCTACCGGTCTTTCAGAAGGGCATCACCGCCTTGGTCATCTATGTGGATCCCGTCTATCGCCCTTAGTTCGCCGTGGTCTTCGGGTCCATCTCAGAGACGTGTCTTTAGATTGTCGTACGTAAGTTAGGTAAACAGATTCAGCTTCCTTATCTTCATAGTGAGACCGTGTCTCGGCGTCCTTTCGATCTTGTTCATTCAGATGTTTGGGGTCCGGCCTTCGCTTGAAAGGGTCATCGTTATTATATTATTTTTATAGATGATTTCTCTCGCCACACTTGGATATATTTCATGTCTTCTCGTAGTGAGGTCTTACCTATCTATAAACAATTTGCCACTATGATACACACGCTTCTCCACTCCTATTCGTGTCTTTAGAGCTGATTCTGCTGGCGAGTACCTCTCTCGCCACCGCGCAGCCTTCCTTGTCGAGCAGGCACTCTCGCCGATTCTCTTGTCCCGTGCTCATGCTCAGAATGGTGTTGCTGAGCGCTATTCATAACATGGTATCATAGCACTTTACGCTGGAACAACACGTAAAATAAAATTTAATGGGATTTTGCAATCTGATTTCAGTAATTGCGTAAATACGCTCTCGAAAAATCACATCGTTCAATTTGTTAGCTGAAAAACATGACATCAGGCCCATGCTCAATAGGAAACTACATTTACACCAGTTGTTTTGCTCATATGATCATTTTCTCTCTCTTTTCAATGCTTGATGCTGAAGTTCAATGTACCACTTGAACTATTTGAGGCTCCACTTGGACAATTCTTTTTTTAGGAGAAAGCAATAGGAAATGATCCTAATCCTACAATATGTGCTTGTACCACTTGAAACTTTTACAAAACAGGTTGAGGCAGTGCAGCCTTTTCCGGTGCACGAACCAATCATGCACCCAACTATTCATTCCAATTGACCATGTTTTCCTCTAGAAGAGGTCGTACAAAGCCGGCTGGTCCGGTCACATGCATGTGAACCTTCGACCAGAATAGGCAGAGAAGAATACTAGTACTAGGCGAGGCGTGTGCAAGGGACGCCTCCCATGAGACAGTTCAAACCAGAGGAGACGCCAATAATTGCTATGACCCGCGATGGGAATCCACCGCGAGACCCGGGCATATCAATAAATTGGGTGGGTTTAATAGATCCTACTTTGAAAAAACATGCCATTTAAAAGTTAGTTAAAGTCCAAAATCACAATGTGGTGCCATGGCCGCCAATAGGAAGCTAGTGGAGGCAGACGCGCGCGCGCATCACATCACGAGGCTAGTGCGGAGGAAATTTCCGAGCACTTTCCTAGGCCCAAATCCACCATATGAACAGTACGACTCTGAGCTCTGACCTCTCGCTCCCACAAAAAGAAAACATTAGGAAATATAGAAAAGTAAATTAAGCTTCAGCGAAAGCGACTGTCCGAGCAGTCCTACGGGCCGTACGGCTGTACCCGGCTGCGCCGCGCCGGCCTCTCTGCGACGATCGAACGCGGTGGAGCGGGAAGGGGCGTGTGGTGCGTACGAACCAGGATCTTGCGGCGCTGGGCGTCGTCGAGGGCGTGGAGAGCGGAGAACATGCCGAAGCGGCGGCGGCGGTTGCGGACGACGAGGCCGACGGCGCGGCGCCACCGGAGGCGGGCCTCGCCTGGCGGGTTCTTGGCGGGGATGTCGAAGTACTCGTTCAGATAGCTCTCGATGCTCCAGCTCCTGCCCCCCTCCATGCTTGCTGCTGCTGCTCTCGCCTCTCACGCGGCCTTGCCTTCCCGGCTCCCGCTCGTGTGTGTTGGCTTCCCGTGTTTGTCAACAGAGAAGGGACACAGGAATATATAGTATGGGAATTGTAGAAAAGGCCCCACTAATGATGGTAAGCCTTAAAACACCCTAGAAAGTTTTATATGGGTAGCCAGTGGTACGCGTTTTTTCAGCTACAGCTTAGAGATCTTAACTCTAGCGTAAGTACTGTACTTATATGAAATAACCGAATACCGATAATCTATTTTAAAAAAACTATTCTAATAAATTTCTTTAAAATGGTGATAAAGAAACCGTCTTACGGTCCTGATCAACTCGGCTTCGGCTTTTGGCTTCTGTCTTATTTTTCACTATCATAAGTTTCGTCTTTTTCTGAACTTTTTGCTTTTTGTTGAGCTTTTTTGCTGGTTCTTTTTTCCCCGCATTTATTTGTATTATACGTAATGGGTTAACATATTTTTTATATTTTTAAAATTTTTAAATTTAATTATGCTAAATAAGTCTCTGTCAGCTACAGTATTTTTTCAGCCAGCTACAATGTTTTCAGCCATAAGCCATGAGCTTTTCAGCCGAACCGATCACCACCTTATTTGTGAGAGAAAGATATAAGTTATGAATCAAAAATAATGGGTCTTAAATGTTGAATATTGGAGGGAATGGTTCAACTAATAAATGTCGCCGTATCCATTTCAAAATAGTGTAGTAAAAAAGACCGCAATACCTTAAATTATGTTGTAACATACCATATGAATTACTCTGTGGAAAAAACATTCGACTAAGCCCTCTAGTCTATGATGGAACAATGCCATGCAACCTCTCCTTAAGTAATTTTGCGCTAAAAACAACTTTACCGTTAGTTGACGATTCAAATTAACCATCGACATGAGGAATTGACAATTGTAGGTTCATATATAGCTTATACGGGATATATAGATTCTTTTGAATTGTAACTTATGATTTTTAGTTTAAAATTTTAAATTTTAGCTATTTATAAGAGATTACGGAGAGAGATATTTATATGTGATTTTGATTGATATAGATAAAGTAGTATAGTATCTACTTTAATAAATAGATTTTATCTTAAAATACATAATTTAAATGCTAGCTACTGTAGATAAACCAAGAAGCGCAATAAAATTTCCAAACCCTTTCGGATGTGAATACACGGTTTCTTCCGTCAATTGGTCTTTTCTTTTAAATGTAACACGTCAAATCGCACGGACAAGTAACGGTATTAGGCTGGGTCAGGTAACGCAGCAGGCTGCTATCAGATCTGATCAAGATGCTTAACGCACCAGGCTGCTATTTGCGCCTAGTCAACGGAGATTAGTCTTTGATTTACCCAAATGGCAGGTGGGTCCCATGATTCGCATCCCAGCCCCTTCTTCCTATCCTCATTCAGCACACCACGTTCCATATGGCCATGTAGCAGTGTAGCACCGTATGGCTGTACAGCAGCCACGTCCCACGCCCGAGTTTTTTGCGGTATCCGCCACACAAAATTTGCGAAAATATCGTCCGTACACACACGGTCACCACACAAGATGAACCAAGAACCGACACATGGTCTGTGTGGTATGGCCATCGTGCGACGGCCACGGTTTATCTCTGTCAACTAGTAAAGTGCATGTACGTTGTAACGAAGTACCAAATAAAAGTGATACATACTATCAAATATGATTTCAAACTGAATAATAAATATCAATTTTATCTTACGTCATCATATATCAAGCAAAATATACATATTCATACTCGTAAATAAATCAAGCATCATATTAATGCAGCATGATAAAACAAGCATCACATACAACAATATGTACAAAAATAGTAGTAAACAATATTTTTTTGTAGTATACTTAATACATAAATAACTGTCAGACCGTCTTAGAGAATAATAAACCAACTGATAAATAAGACACCATGCAATAAACATAAACATTAACGAAAATTTTAAAATAAAACTGATGCACCATCCTTTTGGAAACCTTATCTTCATCTCTAGCTTGTCAAGCAAAGAGAAAGCAAGCGCACTCTGCAAAATGGAAAACAAATAGTTAAACATCATAAATCAATTGTATATTACATATAAAAGATACGAAAAGATTTAGTGAATTGTTTACGTTATTTAATGTCCAAACCAGATTAGACATATAACAAAGTGCAACTCCTCATCACCAAACAAATGCTCCAACACAACATTTTAACTGTAGACGGTCAACCTATTCAACTAATCTTAGCTCACTGGAACTCAAAAAGACCTCAATTCAAAAGTAACGTCTGTAAATTCAATAGTAAACATCTAGACCGACCAAATAATATAAATTGGTAGGTCCAATAAATCCAAAACTAAACTAAACAACCTAAGTGCACAGTCCCACGCAAAGGAACCGACAGCCATGGAGTTCACCATAATCAGTGTAGAGCGGGCATTATTATTGAAAATTTCTTCATTTGAACAATAGCATCGTGCCACACATGCAAAATGGTAATATCTGATTTAATAGAACAATATAGCAAGCAAACAAGCTGCCACAGGATGCAAAATATTGTTGCTTCCATGCCCGGGCATCATAGCCTTTCATATTCTCTGCTTACATGAAGCTACCAAACCGGTATAAGGTTACCACATTTGTTATGTTTCATTTCTTGTCAAAACAATCATTACAATTTACAAGAGAATCATAAATTTGTATCTGAACGACTTGAGAGCTCCACTTTTCATTTGGATCTAGTTTCTCCATGAAGCTAGAGCAGACGATTAGACAACATATGTACAACATAGATAATGCAGCATTTGTATCTATTGCCCTTGATGAGAAGAAATTTACCTGTATATTGCATTCAATTCCAAGCCTATGAAGTGTGGCATTACATATTATCTGAGTCGTTCCAGATGACAACTGCCCCTCATGCTTATTACGAAATTTCAAGAAAAGATGGTAACTCACTGCATATTTCAGTACAGAGTCCCCCAAAAATTCTAAACGCTCCATAGAGAAGTCCTTAGAGCATCTAAGTATCGTAATAGCTTCTAGAATCTGAAGAACTTATTGATTGTTTCATTTCAAGGAAATAATAGGTGTATGTATAGAAGTGACCAAACATATTAACCTAAATTCATCGTGGACCTTCACATACAAAAACAAAGAACTATGTGGGTGTAATATATCACTGATTATGCACCTAGAGACCAAGGAAATCTAATCAGCAAACAACTGATTGTCAGATGAAAACATACTTTCGGTATGAGCATGAAAGGAAATAGACACCAAAGCTTACCTCACACGCAAGCAGTATTAGGAGTTCTCCGATAGAACATGTGCTCTTGTCAACATTTGTTTGCATACGCTAACAATTTAGAATTATGAACAAAGAAAAAAAGAAATTGATGCTATGCTGCCACAAGAGTACATCATTATTGTAATTTTTCTTCTCTACACACGTCTTCAATAATCATACGATGTGCAGCTTGCATAAATGTATCGAGTGATAAAGCTTTTGATGATATGTACGCTTCCTACTGTATCTACCACAGTTTTGAGAAACAAAGCATACATATATTTTATTCTCACAACATAACATTCCTGTTGAATCCACATGTATTAGTTTTTCTCTTACAAGGATTATGTGCAAAGTCTAAAAGGAACAACACAGTATGATAGAATTTGGAAACTGAGACATTCCAAAAGGAATCCAAAACTGCATGCACCAAAAAAAGTAAAATAAATATGTTTAGGAATTTTCATATGTGCATACATGGCAACCACATCTACTATATAGCATTATATGAAATTTCAATTCGCACATATGGATTTGTCAATAGTAATCTGATTTCTCAAAGACTGGAATAGTGAATGTTTTTATCAAGCAGTGAGATATTCATACTTTGTGCCTTCACAACTTAAATCCAAGGTAAAATTAGATCCTAACAAAGCACTTTATAGGAAAAGAGAATAGAGCAAAAATTGGGAATGGCATGTGGGTTACTAAAATAAATAACTGAAAGATAAAAATGCCCATCTGACAACATATACTATATCTTAAACCACATATCCTTGTATGAGAAAAAACCAACCTTTTCCTCTGTTTAAGTAAAGGCTGCAGAAGCATAGAGAGAAAGCACAATACTTGGTTATAGTCTATCATTCTAATTTAAGGCCATATTCACTGAAAGAAAGAAAGCAATGTAGGCTCGTGTCACTGGACTTATGCAGAAATATGGCTATCTGGTCTGAATGGTAACTTAATGAATAAGTAAAGTTCTTTATACACAGAATGATTTTTATACATAGAATGAATAAGTAAAGTTCTTTATACACAGAATAATTTTTATACATAGAACCTTTTCAGTTATGGGAAATAGGCCATCTTTGCAAGTGAAAGAGCCGGCTGTTATAACAGCCAACAAAAGGCTATGTTGTTTGTTGAGCCGGTAAATTAAAATAAAGTTCATGCATCGCCTAACCTCTGTGAAAGATTGAAGCACAAAGCTCAGTCGTATGTCTGATGCTGGCAGGAAACATGGTAATAATCACAATTTGGTAATCAACGAAAAACCTTTTATGGCTGGCTACAAGCTTTTTAATTAGAAGCACCGAATCATCTAGAGGGAGGATAATCTAAATCTGCAGCCTCAAGGTCCTCCAGAACATCCTCCCATCCTAAAAACAGGGAACAACAAATCCAACTCTAGAAATCGAAAGGAAATCAGGAGTTTGTTATATCAGATAAGCAATGCAATAATACATGTAGGCTTTGCATGTCTTGAAAGCTAATACCGCCCCCCTCAAGTTCTGCTTATATGGCGTACGACGGTAGTAGCAACAAGCAATTAGTATCTTTAAAAACCTGACATCCAGAAAAACAAAATAACTATATTATTTATGTTTCGTATTGAGAAACAACGTCTAGAAGAATCGAACTAAAAGAAACAAAGAATGTGAAAAGCACATACACAGAAAACTAACCTTGACCGCTGCAGCATATATGCAGAGAAGGGAAAAAGAAGCGCCTACATCACACAGCTGCATGGGTATAAATCAACAAGTCAAATGTTCTGCAGTTCTACATTAGCACTCACGAATGTTCTCTATTGCAGGGCACACAATAGCTACAAAATAGCGAATTCTATAAGATAGATACAAAAATATGTCTTCTTGTCTATAGATAGCGGGCACTGCACAGAAATATTTGTACGATGTAGGGAGGGGAAGAAACCCTTACCAAAGGGCATAGGGACGGTGGTGCGTTGGTCAGGGCGAGGGCAGTGGCGCCCGGGTGGGGAGGAGCTTGGAGAAGGCAGCAGCGGTCCACACGTTGGTACCTGCACGGACGTACACAGCCGACCCGTGAGGGGGCAAAAAAACCTTATCAAAGGGCACTGCGCAAAAAGATTTGTCTGATGTAGGGAATGGAAGAAACTCTTACCAAAGGGCACAGGGGCGGTGGCGGCGCTACGCTGGCTAGGGTGAGGGCAGCAGCGCCCGGGTGGGTAGGAGCTGGGAGAAGGCGGCGGTTCACACATTGGTACCTGCGGACGTACGCAGCCAACCCACGAGAGGAGGACCATGGATCTGCCATTGGGCAGGACGCCGCGTGGAGCTGAGCCCCAGGAAGGCGCCATGGGGGAGAGTTGGTGCTGACGGCGGCGTCAAGAGTGGGCTCCGGGAGGAGCTGCTGAGGGAGTGGGGAGCGGAGAGGTCGGCCTCGGCGATGGGCTCGCCCTTGATGTTCACGGGCGTCATCCCGACCGCAGAGGCCGGCTCGTAGTCCCCGCCGACGGCGGTAGTGGAGAAGCGGGGGGAGGAGGAGGAGGCGGCGGCGAGAGGAGCGAGGAGGAGGTGAGGGCGGAGCGGAGGAGTGGGGGACGAGGAGGCGGCGGAGTGGAGGAGCGGGGGAGGAGGAGGCGGCACGGAGGAGTGGGAGGAGGAGGAGGCGGCAGCGCGGGGGGGGAGAAGGAGGCGTTGGCGGAGCGGAGGAGCGGGGGAGGAGGCCGCGGCGGAGCGGAGAAGTGGGGGGAGGAGGAGGCAGCGACGGAGCGGAGAAGTGGGGGGAGGAGGAGGCGGCGGCGACGCGGGGTGGGGAGGAGTCGGCGAGGGCGGAGCGGCAGATGAGGGAGGGGAGGAGGAGAGGGCGGAGGACGGAGGGGAGGAGGAGGCGCAGAGAACAGGGGTGGCGCGGAGAACGTGGGGAGATGGGGGGAGAAGGTGGGAGGCGCACGGTTTCGTGAGTGGAATGAGAGGGATCACCTGTCAGTCAGTAGATGTTTTTTGTAAGAAGGGGTGGGAGAGGCCGCACTAACCACCAACTCCTTCTTTTTAAGGAGTAAAGATTATGTTAATTTATTTCTGATTAACGAATTCATTTAGGTGTATTGTATGTAGAAAATTTTAAACATAATAAATAAGCTCAAAAACTTATGAAATTTTTTGTGAAGCTATGATACAGTGTACTTAATTGTGTAATTTTTTTATAATTTTATCCATTCTAAATTTTGCTCGAAAACTCATGTAAGTATAATGTTTGTAGGAATTTTTTTAATAAGAAAATGGGCTTCATAAATTATGAATTTTTTAAGAATCCTTACACAATGGATTTAATTGTGTAATTTTTCTAGAATTTTTTTTTGAAGGATCTATCTGATTAGCCATGTTAAATTATTCGTAATTAGCGATATACGATGCTCAGTCGAATATCATGCACATTGAACCGGTAAATTGACAGAGAATATCTTGGTTAACAACGTTATTCATGAGGGTAGTTGGATCTATCCTCTATGCAATGATGTCTGCAACTAGTCTCTGCAGCGCTATAGCCACTGCCCCTTGTCTCGGGGCTGCCCACGGTGGTGACGAGTGTCATAGTCGTCCATGTCCTGCGATTCCATGATGTAAGTGGATCGTACAATAACAAATGCAATAAGAATGTAAATTGTATATAACTCACGTCTCCCATACAGAGTGCGCTCAGGCAACTAGATACGCTACGACATTGGCCAGTCTCAGTTGAAGGAGCCTTCCCCTTCCCCTTGTTGTGGGACTCCTCACGTCGATGTCGTATGTTGAAGTCGTCCATGTCTTGCGATTCCATGATGTAAGTGCATCGTAAAGTATAAAACATCACAAGAATGTAAATTCTACATAACTCATGTCGTCGATGTGGAGAGCGCTCAGGCAACCGGATACGTTATGGCAGCTAGGCTTAGTTGCAGGAGCCTTCCCCTTCCCTACATCTTGAGACTCCCCATGTCAGTGTCGTGTGTCAAAGTCCCCCATGTTCTGCGATACGAGCTAGATGATTGCATGTTGTTAGAAGAACGAAAGGGCAAATATAAAATCAGGACGTGAATTATACGTAACTCACCTCTTCGATATGGAGTGCACCCAGGCGACAGGAGAATCTATGACAATCGCCGATCTTAGTAGCACGAATCCTAAGCTCCTGTAGTGCCTCCTCAATAGGGTCCGGTACATAAGGTTTCAATTGCTCGAAGGTCTCGGCTCATATTGAGTAGTTTAGCATGTACTTTTGCTGGATGAACGCCTTATCGTACATCTCCAAACTATTGATCCACTAAAAGAAGTGGTAGCGCATCTCGAGCTACTGTTACATTCGGTTGTTGAAGTTAAAATTTTATGGAAATCAATGTAGGGAGTCAAAAATCAATGTGTGTGAAAGAAACGCTTACGAGGTGGTGCCTGCACGTGTAGTATGCCTTGGTGGAGGTGTCTGGATGTGTCAACTGAATGATCTTTGTCGGGTCATCACACACACACTACAAGACCGAAAACCGTGCTAGTACCAGAGCATCTTTCATTGAAAAATATGGGTATTGTAGATGTTTGGCCTTCTTCGCAAGCCACTCGCGCTTATGCAATATGCTCATGTAGAAGTTTGCCGATGAGTCCAACATATCTGGGTATCGTAGAAGTTTGGCTGTACATGAAAAAACAATGCGGGCATTGCATTAAATTACGACATTGAATGATGACCAGATGAGCTCGGTCTGTTGGGGCAATCTTTCATTGAGTTCCCAGGGATCTTGCATATCCTGCGCTTGATTGTGCAGTTAATACTGATACGTTGGTTGGCATGCATATCATTTCGAAAGTGCCGCATTTGCCGACATCCCTTCCCAATTGTCTTCAAGGCCTTTGTTCGGGGCCCATTGAACCCTATCCAGCCAAAGATCCTTGTAATTCTTATCCATGCCGTAGGAGTAAAACTTTGTACTCCATGTATCGAAAAGTTGTTGCATGCTATAGTACTCAGAGATGTACGCCGTAGACATCTGCCTTATTTGCGCATATGCTTTGTACACATGCGAGCATGACTTGTACATGAGCTTCGGCTTGTTGCGGGTGCATGTTGCTAGATCACCCAAGGTGCATGCTTGTTTCCTTTCCCCCCTGGCATTACTGTTGGCATATTTCTACCAAAGCTTGATCGCGTACTTCCTCCTGAGGCCATTGATAACTCGGATGTCATGCATTTGGGCCTTCTCTATCTTCTAGTCCATGTGCCTCTGCATGTTCTCAGACCACTGCTTGCCTTCCTCCATTTGTCGCTTGGCTATGGTGGCTCTATTGACAAAATGCGAGTCCATGTCTCCTCAATGATTGCGGTGATAGGGAGGCACCACATGCCTTTGAGGACGTTGTTGCATACCTCGGATATGTTGATCGTCATAATTCCGTACCTCGCACCGTCTATGTCATAGAGAAGTGATTATTTCTCTAATTCAGGAGCATGGTGATGAATCCACTCTAAGAAACTTATGACACTCCTAGGTTGCTCTCCCTCTAGTACCTCTAGAGTGGACTCCCTTGTATGCCTCGTAGTCCGGTTTTTGATGTCTCCCTAGATGGACTCAAACTTTCACCTCTGGTTCTACAGACACAATGTCTTGAACGTCTGCATAACTTCCTAATTGCGAAACCACGTGAACAAGTTGGATGCAAGATGCCTCAACACCATAGGGTTTGCACATCATTCCACTAGTGAGGGGGTCCCGTCCTATGTTGCATGGTGTTGAGCGCCGCCAACAACCCAGCATTGCGTTTTGTGATAAGGCATACATTGTGCCATTCTTCGACCAATGCTCGCTTCACGTGCGTCAGGAACCACAACCAACTGAATGTGTTCTCGCTCTCCACAATGGCAAATGCCATTAGGAGAAGCTGGTCATTTGCATCGGTCGCCACTACGGTGAGAATGGTGCCCTTGTACCTCCCTGTGAGGAAAGTATCATCCATCGTAAGCATAGGATGACAGAACTTGAAGCCCCCAACGGCTTGGGCGAAAGCCCAGAACACCCGATCCAATATGAAGTTGGTGGGCCCTGTTAGCATCTTCACTCTTAAGCTTGTTTATGTACGTGCCAGGGTTTGATTCAGTAATCTGGTCAAGCAATCTCGGCATAAGGTTGTACGCCTCTTCGTATGTCCCATACATAGACTCGATGACCTTCTGCTTGGCTCATCGGACCTTGTTGTAGCTGATTGGATAGCCAATCAAATTGGCGACTTCCAACATCAGCATCTTGGGGGAGATGGACACATCTGCCGCAACTAGGTGGCTGATGAGGCTTGCCACATATAAGGAAGTTACATTCTGATGTTACCGCAGGGGCTCGCTAAGCTCGCAAGTGTGGTTGATCAGCACCTTGACCGCGAAGACCGAGCCAAAATCTTTGCTCGTTGAGCACTGACCTTGCTAGGACGGCCTTCCACTACGCACTTCACTACGTAATATCTTGGGTTGGACTGGTGCACTCGGTACACACGGCTAATGGACAAGGCGTACCATGCTATATCTTGTTGCACAGCCATCTTGCTAAGAAAGTGTTGTCGAACTAAGTGGGTGTTGGCATGAAACCCCCACTAGGACCCTTCTTCTTGCGGCAGTACAAGGAACACACTGCGATATCATCAAGTCTCAATGCCACATAGGGCACCTCCGATGACACAATTCCCCCGGTTGGACAACTAGACTGGTGTTCATCCTCGTCGCTACCATCCAAGCCTGGGTCAGCGTCCTCATCAAACTCCAACCCGAGAGGTTGGCCTGGTTGATACTCATGGCAGTCAATGCGGGCCAACCACCACGATTCTGCCCACTCATTTCACACAAAATTATGCGCGAGTCTTCCCTCTGAGATAACACATTCCATGCTACCACCTGCAAGCTCATCTTGCAGTTGCCCGGTTGCAGAGGCCCTGGCATCATCAAGGTTTTTCGGCACCCTGTGTACGAAATTCAAGTACACCATCAGCCTTCCATAAATGGCTGCCTCAAGCTAGGAAGCAATCTGCATGTACTGGATCCATGTTACGCTTCCATTTACCTTGACAAGCTCCCACACAACGTTCGTGTACATGATCCCCTCAATCATAAGTTTCATCGTCATTGTCTCCATCACGAACTCCCTCCGGATGCAGCTTCGAAACTCGTGAATATTCATCGTGTCAAGCCCCTCCACCTAGACCACCTTATACTGGCATCTCGACAGGCCCAACCCATTGGATCTGGCTCGTACGAGACCATCGTCATAAAACACTAACAAGTCTTGTATGTTTGAGATTACCAAAGCCACAACAACCCGGTCCGCAGTACACATTAAAAAAAACAATGATGACAAATTGCATGCAAGTGATCAATTACATATATGTAATTAAATACAAATAATTTATTAATTACTAACAATTTGATCACTCCTCTGAAAATTAATTACGATTAATTTATTACCATCGTCCTTACCACTATTAAACCACAGCTTTATTACCACTTAATTACTTACCACTAACTAATACTTTAGCCTAACTAATTGCTACTAAACTAATTACAACTAATTAACTACCACTAAATTAATTATGAGTAGTAAATTTTCACTAATTAGTTCATATCGAAAATAACAAAGCTTAATTTATTATGACTGATTAATCCCACAAAGTAGCATGCATTAATAAATTACGAATACCGTACCTAGAATTACATTATAAATAGTAAAAAACAATGGCTAAATTACTATGACTTACTTCAGAATACAAGCTACATTAATTATGATTAGCTAACTAACACTAGTTAACTATGACTATGGTAATAACGACAAAGGCATCTAACAAATAATTACTCGCCATTCGGGGAAGCAATAAAAAATGCTACGATTGTGACGACTGCTCCAAACTTTACCCTAAAAATTGACTATGTTATGTTCTTTGAGTTCTCAGCGATGAGCGCAAGAACGAGAAATGAAACATGGTTGATATAAACGATGAGTGACTGCGAGAGCTCGGTATTTATAGCCGAAGGGGTAGCCGCTGCGTTAGCGCCAGGAATTCTAGAGGTGTTGTCGAGGCGCAACACTTCGAGCAAGGGGAGAAGGCAGCGACGGCGTGACAGATATGCAGAGGAGGAAAGGGGCAAGGGGGGACAGCACCGACGGGGTGACAAATGTGCGGAGGAGGGAGGCCATGTAGTGGGAAAGATGGCCACCGCACAATGGCTGTGCAGATTTGGCGTCGCCTTGAGAGAGAGAGAGAGAGAGAGAGAGAGAGAGTCGGAGAGAATTAAAAGAGGAATGAAATGAGCTTTGCATGTCGCTAATTAGGAATAAATTACATGGCTAATCAGGTAGATCCTTCGGAAAATATAAAAATCTGGAAAAATTACACAATCAAGTCTACTGTGTAAGGATCCTTAAAAAGTTCATAATTTCTGGAGCCTATTTTCTATATAAAAAATTATTACAAATAGTATACTTACTTGAATGTTTGAGTAAAATTCAGAATAGATAAAATTATGAAAAAAGTACACAATCAAGTACACTGTGTCAGAAGGCTCCATGAAAATTTTTATAAGTTTTTGAGTTCATTTGCTATATTTAAAAATTCCTATATAAAGTACACCTAAATAAATTCGCTAATTAGGAATAAATTAACACAAATTAACAGATATGAACAGTGGACAATACAATATGAAACAGCGCTAGTATGGCCAAAAACTCCACGCCCCTTGATAACATGCAAATAATCATAGCCTACTAAATTCTTTTCTGCTTATGACTTATAATTTTTTTTTCAAATAAATAAATAAAACGGTTTCTTCGTTATCATTTCCAAACGAAATATCAGCATATGTTTTTAAAGCGGCTTATGACATTCGATTCGTTCGTATAAACGCTCGCACTAAGATCAAAAATTAAAATAACTTATCAGGATATTTTTTTAAAGTGGATTATCGACATTCGGTTTGTTCGCATAAACACTCAGATTAGGATCAAAAGATATCAACCGCAGCTAAAAAAAAAGAACGCACCCTAAATACTAATGGCATGGGTCAAATCTCAGATGCGCATTGCCCTGCATTAGGTAGTGTTGCGTGTGCACGGCGCTACTCTGCTAGTGGGAGATCCACCATATGCTGCCTGTTCTTTTCGGCTGCAGCTTATGGTTTTTGGCTGAAATTTTTGAATTTTGGTTATTTACGGTACAGATTACGGAGAGACAGATACTCACTTGCAATTTTGGCTGGTACAGATGTTGGACTTTTAACGTGTAGATCGTTTAACTTGTAGACCCCGTCTTGAGAAAATACTTCGTTTAAAAGTTAGGTACTGTAGCAAAAGCCAAAAGCTACCAGTTTCGGAGGAAAATAACAGGCCCCATGCATGGTACAGCAGAAAACGAGATACTAATGTACAGCTGTTTTGCTTTTGAAGATCATTATTATTTAGCTGGTCAAAGCCTACAAGAGGAAGAAAAAAATAATGTTGTTACAAATGATAGTGGTTCAGTAAACACATCCCTGCACTGCAAAAAGATTTGACAAGAGGTGGCAGACTGAAAATCCCTGCCTGTCAGAACGTCCAAAGAAAGTGTAGAAAAAATGTGCATCAGAACCAGCTTGCCATGCCTAAGCTTAGGCAATATGTGGCTGCCACAGAAAGTGTGGCTAACAAAATCGAAACTACACTTGTGGCAAAGTTTGGCAAGAAACTGAATCTATGACGTGTGAAGCCAGGTGCTAAGAAAGTGTGGCATGCCACAGTTGCGTCAGTGAACCAAACAGCTACCTAAAAATTGTGGCACGCCTAACTTGTGGCTAGGCAATTTCTGGTCATGAACCAAACAGGCCCTAAGTCCCTTACAAATTCTGAAGAGGAAAACGCTCTTATCACTTGTAGGGTGCAATGATTCTCCGTCGCCGTTTCGGAGTCTCCCTCTTCACATACTATCTTCTCCATCTCATTCAGCAGACGGCTTGATCCATCAGGTAAGCTGATGAACTTCCAGCCACCACCGGCGCCACGCTTTCCCTGCGGGCCAAGCTTCTCAACCATGAAAGTCTAGCCATCGTCAGGTCGCCGTCTGCTGTACTTGTGGCACTTAACCTTTCCCGCCACCTGGAGTCAAATAGAGACTTATCTCAGCTTATCTACTGATTTATATGCATAGTCATTAGTTCTACTTTATTTAAGTACTATAAATTAGTGTCCTGTACTCCTGTATACATTTTCTAATGCTAGCATATTAAATGCATCACAGCTAATGTTAAGCACAAAGCTTAAGAACAATAACACGGTGTCGTAAGATTAACAAAAAGCATAGTCAGAAGTTCTAATTTCAACTGCAAATTTATTGAGTATAGAAAAGTCAAATCTAGTTGCTTAAGATTACTAGTTGTGATCTGATAATCAAGGTAAAAATGAGGGTTCAACAAAAATATTGAGAAACAAAAAGAACAAGCAGGTTAGACTCAACAAGGGGTGGGTACTTTGGCAGATGAGCCATGGGGATGGAGGCAACTGATGTGGCTTTTCCAACTTCCAATAGCCAAAAAACAGGTTAAGTGGGGCTTATGCTATACTACATTCCTTATAAATGCTATGGGAACATTTGACTTTAGAAATTTGAAATGTTATTGAAATAGTTATACTGTGTATGAAACAACCTAAACATAACCTGGCTGTAATATCCATCAGGCAAACTTGCTCATATACTACTCGCCATATCTGCTTATTGATCTCTGCTGAATTACCAGGTAATACTGGCAACTTTGTTCTGTACAAGCACATGCATATTATGCTCTTTCAGCGAACTTCTACAGTTCTACTATCTTACACCGAGAATCCTGGTCCCCCAAGCAGAGTCAAAATTGCAAATTTCAAGTAAGCTCAGGAAAGGTTTTAGAAAATGTTGGTTAAAATAATTATGAGACACCTATTAATTGGCTCAATGGCATAAATACATCGTAAAATGAGTTCTGTTCTCGGCCTTGCTAGATCAGCATGTAAAAAAGAAATATCAACCTCCATGCATTGAGATTGCAAACCATTGCAGAGTAGAAGCGAATAGGTAATGAAAGAGATCTAACATTCCATACCTTCTTTTTGTTGAATTCCAAGCGTTGAACAAACTCCTCATACAACATCTGGTCTTCCTTCATGGAAATTTCATAAAGAACCTCATCAGGATCTCTTGTGGTGCCATTCCATCCCTCAGGCATAACTTTGAAGTCTGGTTTATACGGTAGAGATGCCACATGAAACTCCCTATCATGGGAATTGAAAATCTGCTATAGGCAATAAAAGAAAGTTATGTAGTTCATAATTGAGCAGAAATATGTGATATGACAGGGAGAACGGAGGGTTAAAGAAATTGAATGGAATCATGTTGTCTCATGAGCCAGTTATATGTGATCGGTTCAGGCATAATACAAATAACACAAGCACTAAATCGTAAGTTCTTGACCTAATCATATATATCACATATGCATTGCAAGGACTAAATCGTAAGTTCTTGACCTAATCATATATATCACATATGCATTGCAAGTACTAAATCGTAAGTTCTTGACCTAATCATATATATCACATATGCATTGCACTATAAGAAAAAATGCAAAATAAAATGCTACAAGAGCTTAACACCTATTTCCCCTTTTATCCAATTACTCAAGAAAGAAGAAACAATTCCTAACCAGAAGTGTGTTCACAAAGATTTTTCAAGTGCTCCATACATGCCATGTCGATCGAGTAAGTAGAGACACACTATATCACAAGCACAACCAAATGTAGTGATCAAAGATTGGATACCTATCTCCAGTTTTCTAGTAGCACATAAGGAATAATTCCTGACCAGTAAGTTGCAGCACAATTCCTAACCAGAAGTGTCTTCCTTCATCAAGAACTTGACACCTCTTCTCATTTCTTCAATCATTAATTTAGTCGTATAGTAATTAACACCACAAGATAAGAACCACCACTTTGTATCAAGATTCTGACACTTGTTTGCCTTCCTGAACCACATTGTCCTAAACTAATCATACCAAAAAAAAATTCTAAAATTGAGAGATGAAATTATCCTTCTTGAATGTAGGAATGGAGAGAAGAGGGGCATTCTCCATCAGGAACTAGTTTGAAGTAACAACTCAAACGTTTAGCCTAATAAAGCCGTGATAACAAATGAGAAACTTCTCATCCTTCCATATTTGATTTACACTTGGCATGTGTTCCAATTTCGGTTGGGTTTTTAACTACTTGTTTTCTTAGTTAAACTAAGGCTTTACCCTGCTCTTCACAAATGAAACAATTCAACGTTGTTGCATTAGCTTTCCTTCATATTCCTTATATTTAGGATTCACCGCTATGATTCTAACGCTTTCAATAGTTGCAGGCTTGCAGCTTACACAACTCCTCATAATATAAACAGAATGAAGCACTGATCCAGTGACTCTGCACGTACTCTGGGCAACTGTCGAGCAGGATCTCGACGGAGTCGTCGAGCGGCTTGCCGCGCTTCCGCTCCTCCTCCTCCTCCATCTCCTTGAGCCACAGGATGGCGTGCACGCGCTGCCGCATGACGCGGAAGTCCCTGGCGAGCCTCTCCATGGTGTACGTCGCCGGGTCCTCCTTGTGCAGCCGGTACATCTCCTGCTTCTCCGAGTCCTTGAGGTAGGCGCCCGGGGACCTCGGCTCCCGCACCAGCCTCAGCAGCGCGCACATCTCCCGCATCCGGTCGCCCCACGAGTCCACGAACGCCTTCCCCTCGCGGTTGTCGCGCTCGACGGCGCGCACGATCTCCTCCTCCTCGTCCATGTCCCGCACGGCCGACAGCTCCGGCGATACGGGCGAGGAAGGGGGCGCCGCCGGGAGGCCGACGGCTGGGGCGGAGCCGTCGAAGTGGTCCTTGGTGACGCCGGTGGACCAGGACGAGCCCCATTCGTCCCTAACGCCGCCAACGCCTGAGGATGAGGAGGATAGGAGGCGGAGGAGAGAGGCGAGCCTGGAAGCGGGGGGCGGCGGCGCGAGGCGGCCGTGGAGGAGAGCTCGGCGGAGGGTGAGCATTTTGGGAGGTTTTGGGGAGTTTTCCGCCTTCGCCCTTCTGGGCTCGCGGGGTTCCGCCTCGCGGTGTGCGCGAGTGTGTGAGGGAGGGTGCCGAATTGCGGACTGCTCGCTCGGCCGATGCAACTGGTTGAAACAGGCCAGGCCGGCTCGGAAAAAGCATGAGCCCTTTTTGTTGATCTGGGCCGGTAAGATAGATTGGGCTGGAGGGAGGGTGGAAGTCGGGAGGAGCTACAATTGCGTCTCCTTCTAGGGATGTGTTTAGCAGGACTCTAGCTCCCGGATTTATCTTTAGTGAAGCTGAAGTTATGCTAAACGGATGGAGATTCGCAAAAATCTGGAGCTGAGCGGGATGAATCCCCTCTAAAAATTGTACTGCGGTGGTGAAGCAGGGTCCAAGCCACTCCACAGCTTCAGCTCCACCAACTCCACCAAAGGATCCAGAACCTAAATCCAACCTACCCATTAAAGTTGATAGTATTTACCCGCAAATGCCACCCATATAAAAACTCCCGTCTCCCGCAGCTGCCCCGCCGCCTCCCTCCTTCCCCCTCTTGCGCCCGGCTCCTTCCCCTCTCACGCCCCGCCGCCACCCCCCCCGGCCGCCTCCCTCCAGCCTCCTCCCTTCCCCTCCCGCGCCCCGCCGCCTCCTCTCCTCCCGCCTCCTCCCCCTCCCCCCTCGCACCCCGCCCCCCCGCCTCCTCCCCCCCTCTCGCCCCGCCGCCCTCCTCCTCTCGCCCGCCGCCTCCTCCTCGCCGCCGCCTCCTTCCCCCTCGGTCCCAGCTCGGCCGCCCGCCGCCGCCTCCTTCCGCCCCTCCGGTCCCCAGCACAGCCACCGCCGCCTCCTTCCGCCCCTCCGGTCCCCAGCACAGCCTCCGCCGCCGCCTCCTTCCGCCTCTCCGGTCCCCAGCACAGGTGAGTTGATTTGCTCTGAATGTGTATGTGAACTATTTGCTCTAAATGTGTATGTGTATGATTTGCTCTGAACATTTGCTCTGCTATTGATGCTACTGATGGTGCCGAGCATGCCGGCTAATAGCCAATTTTGTTAACTGGTGGTTGTGGCAATGGCAATGGCGGTGGATTCACTGGTCCAGTTGTAAGCTAAATTATTTATGCATGTTGGGATCAATAGCAATAGCAAGTCTGAGCTTATGTTAGTGATTTTAGCAGGTGTACTCTTGTGCATAATACAATAGAATTGCTATGCTTTATGTATGAGTAGAAATGACATAATACATGTTAAGATCATATAGATGTTTTGCATTGCTTACTGATTTTATCGTTATCTCCTGCAAGAATCGCTATAGAGATCGAACATGGTCCAATATAAATTCAACTACATTTGAACTCTTTGTATGAGATCATGTGAGTGGTGTTATGCATTATGAATTCATTTCGCTAGTGCTAACTTTGGTCATTCGCTAGTACTTAGCACATGGGAGGTTCTATTGTGGTCTAGATGTATTTTACATGCATGAGTACTATTAGTGGTGCGAATGTATCTTATACATGTATGATCGGTTCTAGCGTGTATCTACGGGGCAATGCATCTTGCAGCAAGAAAAGATTTTGCACTTTATGTTGTGGAACTGATATCTGAAACATGGATACTGTACATTTTATACATTGTTGATTCTCAACTTATGATGCGCTATTTTTTGTTTTGCAGTTTAAGTTTTAGCTTGAGCTAATCATGGTATTGAGGTTCTCACTCGATGGTCACTGCAATGTTGTGCCAAAGGCCTTCTCAAGGAGAAGATAGTTTCTTACTATCACTGAGATCTCTATTTAGTAGTTGAGTTGCATGGAACTCACTGAGTTAGCTAATTAGTGGTGCCATAGTTCATGTACATAAGATTGCTTGATTGCATGTGTAATGTGAGCATATCTTCATTGTCATGTGGTAGTGCCCATCGTATTTATGTTTTTTTGCCGTATTGTCATGTGGTTCTCACTTTGTGTAATTATGTCAATGTTCGCTGATATTGAACCAAAATAATGTGGTATTAACTGATACCGAACCGTATTATAAATTGTACGTACTGTTTGCCTATGGCTCTGTGAATGCACAAATATATATACGATCAGTTTTTTTTACGGAAAAGATCAGTGTGAGGTAGGCCGAGGTATTGCTGATCCCAGTTCACTATGAGAATGTTCTACATAAAACTACACCACCAGTCAAAAAGGAAGAAAAAAAGAGAAAGAAAATCTAGTTAAATTGAAGTGTCAAAACTAGGGGTAACATGATCTATTTTCCTCAAATCCTCCTTTTATGAATGGAGCTAATCTAGTAGCCAAACGTTTTTGAGGCGACTTGATTCTCGAGAAGTGGATTCTCAGAGAATCCAGAACAGAAGCTGAAAAATGAAAATCTGGAGCTCTACCAAACAGGCCCTAGGACCGGGTCGTAGGTCGTTGAGTGAGTTTTTTTTCTGTGCCTTATAGTTGGCTTTATGATTTTGAATTTTGATCGTTTGTGAGAGAGTATAAAGAAAGATAGTCATATATAATTTTAGCTAATATACTAATCAGTACAATATCTACTATAATCAACTTGTAGACTCTATTTTGAAAGATGTACTATTTTAAAGTTAGTTACTATATCAAAAATCAAAAGTCGCATACAGCAAACCTAAAAAGGACCTAGCATTTGTTTTCTGTCGAGTCCCTTGCATGGGCCTTCTACTGACCCGACAAAACAAAATATTTTTCTCTCTTTTTTGTTGTGGACAACAAGATGACAATGATAAAATTTGTACCATAGAAAATAATCTAGAAAGCGAAATTTTTTTGTAGAATTTAAAGCGATTTATATAGTAATACACAATTCAATCTATGAGTGATTACCTTGTGATCCACCAAAGCGATTCGTGCTAATAACGTATTGAGGAACCGTCACTGGCGAGTCTAGTCCGATCGATTCCTCCCATACCAAAATAAATGTATCAAACACAGAGTAATAATAGAAAATACAAGAATTGAACCCAGAGTAATAATAGAAAATACAAGAATTGAACACAGAAGATGAGAGAAAACTTCTTCTTTTTTATTACTTTGTTCTCTTAAAAGTACAAGATATAATAATAAAGACCTCTTATTTATAAATTAATAAAGAGAGTGCCTATCAATAAACTGGACATACAGCTCCAGGCCTATGTTCCCAACAGGAACAACGACGTGCCAGGAGTTACATTGGCCAAAAAATCGTTTTAGGACACCTGTGACAACGGGCAACGTGGCCCCAACACCTGTTACATGCTTCATGCTTGCGCACACGAGATTCGTGTGGCTAACCATCACTAGTAGTGTGCCCGTGCTAACGCTACGGTAAAATACAAAACAAGATAAAATTTGTAAAAAAATAAAACGAACAATCAGATTCATTAAGATTCACGTCTCATATATTGTATAACCAAATATTTTTGTCACATAATGAATGTCACATAACGACTGATCCTTTGAGGAGGCGACAACATCATTGGACTCACCCATTGACGACTTTTTCCATCCCTACATTGTTTAAACTTGAGGCTACAAAGAAAACAAACATTTTTGTCACATAAAGAAATATGAAACACAGTAAGGAAATGAATGTCACATAACGACTGATCCTTTGAGGCGACAACGCAGGGAGTCAGGGACATTTTGTTTGGGACAAAGATACCTCATACCAAAAGCGAGCTGGAAAAATACAAGCTCATAACTCAGTTGCTCAGTGTACAAGAATGAACTCTGATAAGCATGCAAGCAAAACTATTCCCAAAATAAATTAAAAAAAAAGAATGAACTCTGATAAGCATGCAAGCAAAACTATCCCCAAAATAAATTAAAAAAACAAGAGTCCACATGGAACAATTAACACACCTGAAACATCACTGTAAAATGCCCGTGTGTTGCAACGAAATTCCAAAAAAGGGTGAGAGATGGTCGTACAACATCATAGCATGAGGAGAACTGAAAGGATAAATACATAAGCATTAAGCTATTCATGTGATCTGTGCTTTGATATATGCTTGGTATTCAGTAATCAGAAAGGCTTATAACTACATGACCATAGCATTTTGTATACGTCTCCGTGATATGCAGGAAACATTCTATCCTGTTTTTTAATAAGCAAGGGAATTTACATTGATTATCAAGATGACATTTATATAGCATCAGCTGATCAGACAAATAAAGGGTAAGCACGCATTTGATCACATCCTTATGTATTGGTGAGAAAAAAAACATATAAGGATCATCCTACCTGCTCGTCGATCTTCATGGCGGGGATGCGCTGGCGGACACCACCACCACCACCACCACTACTACTACAACAACAATGTTACGGCAATACAAGCAAGATGCGAAGGCATTACACCAAATGACACAGAACTGCTATAATTTACAACAGGCTTACATTTTTTCCGCTTGTTGACCCCCTCAGTTTGTAGGCTGCTATAGAAATAACATTGACATTGACAGGCTCGTCACCATGGATTAATCCATGATTTTGTGTTGCTACACTTCTCTTCCATGTAAGTTGTACAAATAGAAAAGGGCATGGGGAAGTAGAAATGAAAATAAATGGGGGGAATACCTAACAAAGGAAAAGAAAAAAGAAAGTAGGGGAAAAAGAAAGCGAAGATACACATATGCACCGCATGATTCTGTAAAACTAATGAATGGTGTTACCTCTATCTTCTTAGTTAGACATACAGATTTTTGTTCACTCTGTTTGTTGTATGAGTTGTGTCCTTAAGCTGGACTCTTGGACTGTCCAGAGGAAGGTAAGCTATAAGATAAATTGAACAACAAAGCACATCATTTTTATTGAAGCTTGAAGAAGAGCACCTATACCCTCTTGTAGTGTTTAGATGTAGCTATAGTTAAAAATATTCATAAAAAATAACAACAACAGGACCATGCATGGTTTTCAGACATTGATCATATAAGGAATTTTATCTATTAATATAAGGCACTCAGTGATCAAATGAATAGATTGTCAGGACTCAGGACCACAACATTTTTTGTGCAATGCTTATGTTTCAGCCAGTGACTCGGTATTACATTAGGATCTTGTTGAACTGTTTCAAGCATTTGTGACCTTTGAGGCTTTCAAACCCGTTTATTGTAAATAAATCAGGTTATCCTCTACAAGGCTAAAACAATTATATTTGATACATGGGAGTAGCACTCAGCAGACAATGAATCCTAAGCCCTCACAGAACCAGGATAATGATAAGAAGACAATGAATCCTAAGCCCTCACAGAACCAGGATAATGATATGGATAAAAAAAATCAAGCTTGTACCTGTAACTAACTGCTTTGTAGCCAAGAGTTCTCTGTACTCATTAAGCATGGTACTTTCTTTAGCGACAACAGTGAAAGTTACGTAACAGTGTGTGTGATCAGAAGCTGCAGGACATAAGTCAATGATTAGACCTGAAGGTTATTGCTCTTTATTGAGAATGTTTAGTTAGCACACAAGGTGTTGGTAATTAATAAATAAATCTCTGATGTGGCAAAGCATAAAAACCCATCACTTTCATATTAGTGCGAACTCGGACAACAATTTCCAGCAATTTGACAGAGCGATTCGAAGAAAAGAACGACTGGATAGTTAAATTTGCACAAGAGTAATTAAATTTCCTCCGTGCACATGGTTTCACCGATGCACTACCACTTGGCGAATCGGGTGGCCAAAAGCTAGCATAATGTCATCCACCATCTTACAAGTATCATCATTATGGCCCCATGATACCACAAACATCACTATCACAATCCTAACAACAGGACATCTATTGCAACAAATTAATTGAATGGTTATCCGCTCAAGCAATGCCGATCGCCTATGCTATTTACTGGTATACTTGACCAAATGACCGGTACAACAATCAAAACTGTCCTATCATTCTATTAACCTCTGCAATGATTAAACTTGCATGAATTGAAATACCAAGTTAGAATGGTAAGTATATGTTCTTCATATGTCATTATTTCAGACAAAACAAATAAGTTATTTGCATCTGCTGAAACACAACAGTTTCAACATAGTTGTCATGCAAGCAATAGCGAGAAAAGGGTCTTTTATTTTTACCTTTGATAGCAAATAGCAAATTGACGAGCCCATTGCTTGCATAATGTCAATCGCTGAATCGACAGCGTTCTTAACGAGAAGTACATCACCTGTATGAGTTACACAATAAGCATCACTTCACATTTCACGGATAAAACAGCAAAAGGAGTACTCAAAGAAAAACTTGTCTAGCATGTAGATAAGTTAGCCTTCCCCAGAGTCATGATACTTAAGTATTATGTTTTCTAATTTTACGGGCTTCATGAGAATGTCTTGGAAAGAGAACTCTTGGTACCTTTGCTCCTCCTCAGAATCTGGAAGACGCAATGTACTTGCTCTAAGAGCTTCAATTGCACCGGACAAAGAAGTAGAATGGTCATTTGTAATCTTTGCCTTGATTATCGAGGTAGGCCATCTGCATATGACAACAAAAGATGCAATAGCGAGGTCAAAATTAAAAGGCAACACAAGATTTAATACAAGTAGTTTTAGCTTGCATGAAAGAATAGTGAGCATTTAAAATGAAGCTTTCAAGCATTGGCGGGGTTTGGAGATAAGGATCATTAAGTATAAGTGAATTGTCCATTTTTTCTTATCACTTAAACTTTTGAGTGAACTGGTTGATGCATGAAACTCAATACTTCAACAAGGACAACATATATCGATCAACCGGACATGATAAAGAAGCATTTATTCTCTTGCATTTTCCCAAAAGCGATTAAAAATATGAATTCCTTCTTCACTGCTACTTTAGTGATAATGCATTTGTTTGGATGGAAGAAAGTGGTTAACTAATGTTTCAAACAGAATGCCACATTGTAAGTTATTCTTTAAGCCCATCTACGATCACATTGCAAATCTTAGCCTAACAATCAAAAGAAAATAAGTGCCCTGTATTAGCAATGAAAATATCAGAAATCTCAACAGATCTTACTTGCTCTTTCAACACTATTCCCAATTTGACCTCTTGCCTTAGCCTTTGTACATAACTCCTTTTCAACCAATATGCGAGACAAATCTTCCAAAATAAGAAGTCTATGATAAATAAGAGAATACCTGCGACTCGGAGGAGGTCGACCTTGGCGAGATGGCCGCCATCCTTGCTGGCCCCCCTATGCCGCCTCTGCCGCAGCCGCCGTGGGAGGCTTTCGGGCGGCGGCTAAGAGGCGGCGACGCGGGACGAGGAGTCCCGCAGCGCGGGCGGTGGTGGTGGTGGAGGCCGCGCGGAGGTGGGTTGTCAAGCGGCTGGCGAGATGGCCGCCATCCTTGTTGGCCCCTATGCCTCCTCTTCGCACGAGTGCGCCTCCACCACATCCAGTGCTGCCGAGGCGCCTGCAAAGACGTCGTCGCCGAGCGGCGGCGGCCTTGAAGGTCGGCCGTCCTCGCGCGAAATCCTCCTGAAGAAAGCGCGGGCACCTCCGAGGCAGCGGCGAGGCCGGACGACGCCGGGCACCTCGGCATCGGAGGCGCGAGCTCGGCGGAGGCATGGAGGTGGATGTCCATGGCGCGAAGGTCGCGATGGCGGCGAGGTAGGGCGCGAAATCGGCGCGGGAGACCTCGAGGTGGGAGGGTGGGGCGGCGCGCGTCGGGCGGGCGTTGGTGGGGGCCAAGGGAGCCGGGAGGAGGAGGAGGCGCGGAGGAGCGGGTTGTTGAGGCGCGGTGATGGATCGCGGACGCCGCCGGGTGGCGCCGCGAGGCGGAGGTGGGGAGTCGGTGGAGAGGAGGAGGTGGATGAGATGGTGCGGAGGAGGCGTGAGGCCATGGCGCGCGGAGGCGGTGGTGGCGGGGTTAGGGGAGGAGGAGGCATGGGAGATCGGGATCCGGAAGGCCGGAAGCCGGCGGCGAAG
Organism: Dendrocalamus sinicus; assembly: GCA_036346575.1. NCBI lineage: Eukaryota > Viridiplantae > Streptophyta > Magnoliopsida > Poales > Poaceae > Dendrocalamus > Dendrocalamus sinicus. The sequence continues at coordinate 30,149,610 of CM070654.1, read as the reverse complement.
CTTGGGGTGTCGATCCGGTGGTCGGTGGGAGGAGGAAGGGAGAAGAGAAGGAGGCGGCGGCGGGTGGGAGGAAGGGGAGTCGCGGGCGCGGTGGCGGCGGCCTTGCCTCGCGTCCGAGAGAAGATGGCGGTGTTGGAGACGGAAGGCGAGGCGGAGGATGGAGGAGGAGGCGGCGTGGAGGCCGAGGCGACGCGAGACGGGAGAACGGGAGAGAAGTGGGAGGCGCGGGATTCGCGCGGGGCGGGGTGGGCGACTTACCGCTTTGCGAGGCATGTGCATGATCCAAATAATATTGGCCTTAGGATCTTCAATGAGTAGAGAAGAAGGCAGGAGAGATCCGGACCATTAATTTGTATGAAGTTGGATTACTTGATACACAAATCTGGGTGGACTTAGATTAGGCATGACTGTGGTGGTGGTTAAGGGAGGTGGATTTAGCAAAGAAAATTTTGGTAAATTATAGAGTAGGGTAGATCAATCAACAGCGGCCGCAGACGACCGGGCCCCCGCGGAGCTCCCGGGGAACCCAGAAACTTCGCGGTTCGCCCCCCGGGACGCGTCGCGTTGCCGACCCGCCAATAACTCACCCAAACCGACAGACGGACGGACCGACCCGTCCAGATCCAACCCGAATACCAATTCCACTCCTTTCCGCCGACCAGCCGTCCTCACATAGCCACATGCCATGCTTAGCCAGCGCCCAGCGTTTTCCACGCACGCCCACGCCAACGCGACGCGACGCGAAGAGCCGTGTCCGGTAAGGAATCGGTCCGCTTCGGTTGGCGCCAGGCCAGCTCCACCACCACGGTCCGGATCCCACCACCGCCTCTCTCCCCGCCTATAAAAGGCGCCCGTGCTCGCCCCCTCCCACTCGCGCTCTGGGCTCCTCTGTGTTTCCCCGTCCCGGCGCCTCGTCGCGTTTGCGTTTTTTCCTGCTCCCCTCCTGTTCTCGTTTCGATTCGAGTTGTGTTTCTGCCTGCGCGTGGGTTGATTTTTGCGTCGTCGCTTTTGGCTTTCTGTGCTCGCAGATTTTTCTTGAGCTCGATCCTTCGTCTTCCGTGCGGCGCGGGGAGCGATTCGAACTCGATCGAGTTGTTCCGTTCGACCCGTCCGTGCGCTTTGTGTTCGCCTTCTCGGCGTGTGGGTTGCAGGGTTGGATTCGTTTGGGGATTCGAGCTCTGTGGCATTGTCGAATGGGCCGGGCGCCTGAGGCTTGAGGCAGGTCAGTGTCTCGTGCAGTCCGGTCGGTTCATTTGTTCCATCACTTGGATTCGGTGTTTCAGATTTGAGTGGTTCCCCGTCTGATCTTGTGGCTTCCTATGCTTATTGCTCTCCGATGGCTAATCGTCAGTTCTATTATCCCGTAATACGAGGTGGATTCGAGACCCTGGGTTAATTCTTATTTTATCAGCTTATCTCTTGTGGTATGTGTCTGTGATCCTTCAGATAAGGGAGGGCGGTGGTTGTGGAGATGGATCGAAGGGTGAAGGTTTGCTTATGGTTTACTGTCGCTTTGATTGGTTATCGTTCATGGTTGTTTCCATATCATGTGTAGAGCATGTGTCATCCTTCAGATGCGGGAGGGCGGTGGTTGTGGAGATGGATCGAAGGGTGGAGGTTTGCTTATGGTTTACGGTTGCTTTGATTGGTTATGGTTCATGGTTGTTTTCATATCATGTTGTGTAGAGCATGTGTGATCCTTCAGATGCGGGAGGGCGGTGGTTGTGGAGATGGATCGAAGGGTGGAGGTTTGCTTATGGTTTACGGTTGCTTTGATTGGTTATGATTCATGGTTGTTTTCATATCATGTTGTGTAGAGCATGTGTGATCCTTCAGATGCGGGAGGGCGGTGGTTGTGGAGATGGATCGAAGGGTGGAGGTTTGCGTTCATGGTTGTTTTCATATCATGGTGATGTGTAGTGTGTGCGTGTTGCGAGTTAGTTATCAGAAGCTTCTGCAATTGTTGTTGGGCAGATCTGCAGTGGTGTGAAGTTTTGGAGGTTGATTGAAGCTGGACTGGACATGAGATTATAGAACTGCTCTGTTTGGATACTCAAAACCTTCGATTTGATTTCTCTGTACAGTTAAAATTTTGTCTGCGACAGTTCTGATTTGGTTGTTGGTTGTTCCCCAGCACTTGGAATCATACTACTTGGAATCATACTGCTTAGCGAGAGTTCCCTTCTGCTCCAGCAGGGCGCGGGCTGTTCCTATTTGATTAACAATCTTTCCCGGCGAAACATCTTCGATAATTACACTTTTCAGACATTGGTTTTTATATGTCCTTTGTCGGTAATTTCAGTTCTTGCGGATGTTGACATACAAAGAATTTACCATTGAACTTCTGGATGCTCTCTCTCTCCCAGCCGGAGCCAGGCTTATTCCTATCCCCGTTGTTTTTGATGTTTAAGCAGCCTTCACCCCCAAAATAATTAGGAATCATAGAATGGCTTCTTGCTTATTGCAGGTGTAGATAATTTTGCAAGACCAGGCTGATGCTGAGTGAAATCTGTTTGCAAATCCACTTCCAACCCATCGTTAGTTAAATATCAAGACCCGTCTGATGCTGAGTGAAATCTGTTCGTAAATCTTTCAAATCTACTTCCAACTCATCATTAGTTACATTAACATATAAACTTAGTTAAACTTCTACAAGGGGCAATATTCGGATTGATCTGCAGAGGTGGAAGATTCTGTGGGTGTTTCGGAGCCTCAAGCTAGATGGGAGATCCTACAACTGCAAAAACATACGATTCTAGTTTGTTTTTACTCAATGGCTTTGATTTGGGCTTTCGGTTTTGCCTTTCGTGTGTACAGATTTTTTAGCGCTTCGATCCCTGTTTCGTGTTCGCCTTCTCCCCCGTGTTTGCAGGGTTGATTGGGTACTGGAGCTCCCTATGGCAATACCCGGCCCCGGAAATGAGGCAGGTCAGTGTCTTGTGCACGGTCTGTTCGGTTCATTGGTGTGGTCACTTGGATTTGGTGATTTCAGATTTAAATTGTTGCCGATATAATCTTCTGCCTTCGTGTATCGAGTGCTTTCAGCCGATGGCTAATCAGTTCATTATCCCATAATACGAGGTGGATTTGAGACACTGGATTGAGCTGATCTCGGTTGCGTTGTGTGTTTGTTTTCCTTTAGATGCAGGAGGTGTGGTGGTTGTGGAGATTGGATTGAAGGGTAAGAGGTTTGGTTATGTTCATGGTTGTTTGATATCATGGTGTCACTATGAAGTTTGTGTAAAGCTTGATTGGAATTGTTGGTCAGATCTGCATGGGTGAAGTTCTCGAGGTGGATTACTGGACTGTAGGTCATAGAACTGCAAAGCCTAATATGCTTAGTTTGGATTTCTTTCCCTCATTTGATTTCGTGGTGCGAGCGGTTTAATTTCTATCCTGCATTGCTGATTTGGATTGCCAGGAGTTCCTTTTATTGCCTCAGTCTGCTAGGAGTTCTTTTTTTGTGGTAAACGATCTTCAAGTTCTAAACTTTTCAGACATCGGTTTTTCTATGTTCTTCTCGACAGTAATTCTCAATTATATGCAGATATGGCATACAGAGATCCTGAGAGTAACAGATACCATTGTGGATGTCTGCATGACCTCTTAAGGCTTTATCCTATTAGCCCTCTTCATGATATGCATGTTTTTGATGTTTAATCAGCTTTCCCTCAGAATAAACAGGAATCATAGAATGCTCTCCTGCTCGTTGCGGGTCTAGTTGACAATAATTTTGCAAGACCAATCTGATGCTGTGGCATAAGAGGAAGCCAAACAAAGCTTTCTGAGTGATATCTGTTTGGATATCTTTTAGTTCTATCTTTTTAATTTCATTAGTCAGAAAACCAATTACCTATTATGAAGACAGTGAATATACGGATTGATCTGCAGGGCTGGAAGATTGTAAGGCTTGTTTGGATTTCATGTTGGGTGGGGGAGTCTACAACTGCAAGAACTTGCGCTCTGCCTAATCTCTTGTTTTGACTCCTGACTACTTGATCAGCACTGCACACTGTTTTATTTGTTCCATGGCCTCTCGATTTTAATCTATGGCTGTGGTTTATTTCCAGCAAAAGTTATTCCATATGCTACTCGTGAAGTGATCATCCCAGACTACTTGATAGTACGATGACTACGATATGATCTAGAAACAGTATGATCTAGAAACAAATTCTCACGTCCTTGCAGATTGGATGTTTACACCATTATCCTGAGTAGCAAGGCCTCAATCTCCTTATATCAAACGGTGCAGGTTTTCTGTGAGTAATTTCCGTAATAAGGAACAATCACGGCATGATCTCTTGCCCGCTGGATGTCACGAGTTGATTTTTCAAGACCAATCTCAAGCTGTGCCTAATCCGTTTGCAAACACCTTCGATTCCATTCTTTTTTTTACATCTATTAGTTTATCTGCACTGGAAAAATAAATCCTGAATGTTTGTAGGATTTTCTACGCATTGGCATATGGAGCATGTTCATATTGTCATTGGAATCCATGTTCTCTCCTTTGTGACCCCAGCCCCCAGCTTCTCTATTATGCTCTCTATTATGACTTCTATAAGCATTCGATCTGGCTGCTGATCTTTTGCAAACAGTAGGAATGCTGAGGGTGACCATTTTGGGTTTTTTTCCTATTGCAATGCGGATTGGATTTGCACTTCCAACAGTTAATTTTAGATACTATTCATGCATTAATAGCTTGTCCTGCGAGTCCATTGTCCAATTCCCCGGTTCATTCTGACAGGAATGTTTGTTCTTCATTGTATTCTCTTTGGTTGATGCTCTTAGCTTAAGTCCCTTTTCTTAGGAACCCTGCTTGCGTGGTATCATTGCTTGTTCGCTTGATCTATTTGAATATTTAGACAAGATTATTTGTCCATGTTACTAATTCGTTGTGCCGATCACTGGGTAACATGCTGGTTAGGAACTATTTCCTCGGAATTGGAGAAGGCATCGGTTGGCAAAGATAAATTGGGTAGTAGCGATTTGGTTAATGAGGTGGTGGTTTATTTTATCTTAACCGGAATTCTGGTATTGTTAGAACTTTTGCAGAAGCAACTTATTAGGGTATGATGGCATTGATTTGCAGAGGTTGGAGACTTCAGTTGCATTGATTGCAAGCTGAGGCAGGAAATTCTACTGGATTTTGTTTTTTATTAACACAACATTTCCATTGCTTGGGAGTTCTTCAGATTGATGGTGGTTGAATTGTTTTCCAGGAATTGATCTTCATGGCAATTGGAGCTTCATAATTTGGCTTGCTGTCTGAAAGATGCTTTTGAGTTGTGTTTGCTCCTGACTTCAGCATTCTTCTTCATTTGATCTTATTGGTTGCACTCTTCCTAATTAGTAATTTTCTCTCACTGTATGCAGTGTGGATTTTTGCTGGTTTGGTTAATTTGATCATACTGTGGTCTGGTCTAACAATTGCTAATATTTTGTCTGATTAACTATAGGAATTGTGAGGAGCGAGAACATTCTTATTCAAATAATTTTGTTCTTTTTTAATGGTATAATTTGGTTCTTAATAATTTTGAGATTTGGGTAATGTTGTTTTCGGGATTACAAGCAAAATGGTGCTTGATTATAATTTATAACTGGAGGATTTAAAATCAGATGGTTGTCCTTGCATTCTAATCAGCCAACCTATGTGTCTGCAGCATTCTTCTAATTTTCTCTACTGTTCAATTTTGTTGATCTTATCTGTGGTCATTCTATGCACTTGGTTCATCATGTAAGCAGATTATTGACATGTACGGCACACTTAAGGAGATTCAATCTTCCGTTTGCATGATCCTTGGCCCTCAAGTTTATTTTTCTGTTGGTTGCATCTTTGTAGCCAAGTGAATCAAGGCAGTGGATTGTGAATCCATTCCTGTTGTTCGCCCATCGCATTATTGCAAATTCAAAAAAAAATGCAATTTTTTCCTAGTTAAGTGAATTCATTCCTGTTGTTCGCCCATCGCATTATTGCAAATTCAAAAAAAAATATGCAATTTTCCATATTCCTAGTTTTCTTTTTCTATACAACTGGCGGGTATTACCATCCAGTGCAATTTCGATCTATTGGTGTTTGTATAATCCAAACCAGATGAGGCCGATTCATTATTTGCTTGCACCATCGTGTATTCATTTTTAGTCCTTTCAATTTTTTTTAGTCAAATCATTCATTTAGTGAAACAATTTTGTCCTTTTAAAACAGTCTTATTTGCACTGTTGGCTGTAACTTCCAGAAGGGATATTTGTGGCTCTTGAGCTTATCTTGGCCTTTGGGTGGAATTGGAGTATTGGCCTTAGGGTGGAATTGGAGTATTCCTTCACAATTCCTTTTCAACTATGGGTATTTCTTTTTGATTATCACCCTGAAGTGCATTGATTTGGTCGTTTCTATGGCAGAACGATTTCTTGGTACTTGCAGATATCAAGCTGATATGCAGTATGGAAAGAATCAGTAGATCCCAAGTCTGATAACACTGCTTGGATGATCTTGGCCCTTCTTATTCTAGTTTCAGAGTTTACACATCTAAATTTTCGCTCAAGAATTGTGTAGAAGTATATTAATCCTGATAAATAATTTGGGTTGTGCATTTGCAGTGTTTGGAGATACTGGGTGCAATGCAAGATCTTAAGATCGGTAAACCCAGTGAAGTTTCAGCAGATAGTATGCTTTGGATACCTGTTTGATATTGTTGCTTAAATGCTTGGACGGAATGGAAGATACTGCTATAAAAGAACTCAAATGATGTCTTGCTTTGATCACAAAAAATAGTCTGCTTTGAGCACTTCACGTTTTGATTGGTCCACACCATTTTGGTGGTGGTGATTTGAATTGTACCATTTGCTTCTGATTTGTAGAACAGATTTCCGTGGCATTGGGCTTCTTGGGGGGTGAACCACAGTCGCATTTACTATCACAACTGTGCATCCTTTAAGCATATAATTGGTTCATCTGAATGTCGGAATGAACTCATGGTACTTGCGTATTATTTGTCATGCAGTTGTTGAAGTAGGATGGAACACATAAACCCTAAACACATGTTTGTGGTGAAGTCAAAACATCTATCCAATAATTCCTCAAACCAATAATTTAGAAGCGATGATATTTTGTCTGTAATAGTTTGTGTTGCATTAATCTGCAGATTGGAAAACATCCAATAATTCCTCAAACCAATAATTTAGAAGTGATGATATTTTGTCTGGAATAGTTTGTGTTGCATTAATCTGCAGATTGGAAGTCGTAGTTTATAAATTCATGCTAACAATGCAAATGGAAAGATCATGGATCGGAAGTCGCTAAAGCTTCGGTTAGTGCACCTTGAGCGAGTCATTAATTCTGTGTGCGTACTGACTGTTCTGACTATAATATACTTGGATTCATTTTTGTGGCATCACACAGATTTGATACTTCAACTTGCATGCAGTTAGGATGAAATCACTGGCCTGATCTATCTGGTGCAGCCCTTGGATTCATAAACTGTGTGCTTACCTGACTTGACTTTTTATTAGTACTATTCTAAGCAATAATTAATATAGGAAATGCCAGAAGTAATGAGGTTCGGACTGAAGTAATTTTGGTTGCTTTCATCTGCACGGATTGTAGTTGTAAAACAAGGATCCTACAACGGGAAAGATCAACACTTAGGTAGCCAAAGATTATGAATTTTTTATTTGGGTTGTGGCTATCAAATTTATTTCCACAAGTTGGGAGTTCTATTAATTGGGGTGGTGCTGCCGTCTTCAATTTGAATCCCGTAGCACATTTTTTGGTTAGCTTTTGTGATTTGCGGATTTATCAACTTGTACAGGAGGAAAGATTGCGTAGAATTAATTGGGGTGGTGCTGCCGTCTTCAATTTGAATCCCGTAGCACATTTTTTGGTTAGCTTTTGTGATTTGCGGATTTATCAACTTGTACAGGAGGAAAGATTGCGTAGAAATCTTGATAATTTTGGACCATTTTACTTCGTTGACTTATCAATATGTAAAAAGCTATTTGCATGCTGACGGAGATGTTTCTGAACTCTAAAAGCAGAAACAATTGATGTACTTCAACTGACTGCTTGCTGTGGACATTTTCACATTGGATTAGTCCACACATTGTTGATGATGGCAAAGGTAACATCTTCTGTTTGTTCATTTGACTTTTTTCATGGGCAGTTCTCACCACTTTTTTGGTTGATTTGTCAGTTCAAATTCTTGCTATTTGCAGATTTTGAACTTAGGTGGTAAAGAATAAAGAATGTTTTCTATTTGCAGATTTTGAACTTAGGTGGTAAAGAATAAAGATTGTTTTGTAGACATCAGATCCAACCTCTCAAGTTTGCTGGCCCTCTTCACCTATATCAGTTTTTGCAAGTTGCGACTAACAATTCAGATATGATTGGCAGTAGTGACTTCGACTCATATGGGTAATATAGATGTGCAGAGGGGTTTAGTGTTGCTGCTAGACCACACTAACTGGAGGGGAAGGTCCCGAAATTGGAATTTTAATAGTCAACGTGGCAAATTCTGGTTTTGGGTTGGCTATGGATCAAGTTTTGTGGTACTGAAGCTTGGTGGGATTCGGATTGTGGAATCGTCAACTAATTGCGTTTTGCTCAGCGATTCCTGTTGATGGAAGATTGTCAAGTTTTGTTTGATCCTATCTTATGCCAGTTTTTGAGTTAGGCGAGTAGATTAACCAGGGGCTTCTATTTCTGATTTCATTGGCAAAAGATTAACTAGCAGACACATTATTACTGATTTCATTGGCGAAAGATTAACTAGCAGAACAATTTGGTTCCCTTCATAATTATTGACGATTGCATATTTTCAAGTTGAGTGGAAGTAGGTTACATATCAGAAATTTGATGTTTTTGAGAGATCTTGCTCCACTATCTTATGCATCCTGGATTTTCTAGACCAAAACTTAAAGGCAAGGCAGATTGTGTTCACACATCTTAGGGCCGAGTAACCTTCTTGATCATTGATTGGTTAGTTGACCTGTATGTCCTATTGATATTGATAATCCCTCATGGCATGTTCAGTGTTTGATTACCAAGTATGAGCCCCCTCCATGGATTCTGGCTTCTTTTCAGTCAGGTAATTGTGTGTTTCAGTTGGGAGCTCCGCTCGCCTGTAGTCACGGTAGGAAACTGCGAAGAATCGTGTATGGTCTAATAGGCTAGGCCCATCTAGGAGATCTATCCATCACCGGCCGGTCAGGCTCGGTTTGTTCTTATTCGATCCATTTCGTCGAGGTTGGTTATGACCCAGTGTGCAATTGTCCATTGTGTGTGCAAATGTTGGCTTCGGTCCTCCGCATGATCGTGTGACTTGTGGTTGTATGATTCTCTGCTTGTTTGTTTTTGTGTGCTGCTTTGTGGTTTGTATTGTTGCCGTTTAATTTGTGGTTTGTATTGTTGCAGTTTAACACTGCCGTTGCCGGTCCCAAGCCCGGATGTAAAAATGTGGAGGGAACTGCCAAATAGCTCCCTTGTATGATTTGCATTTAAATTTTTTTTTAGCAGAGCAGCGAGTGGTAACCGTTGAAGTGAGTGAAGTCATGAATTTAGGGCCTGTTTGGGAGAGTTCCATCAGCTCCAGATCTACCTAGATCCACCAGATTCACCTGGATCCACCGTGGAGCAGCTCCACCGTGGAGCTGGTCTCCCATCAATGTGTTTGGTAGAGCTTCACCGCAGATCTGGACTAATATGCAATTGTAAACAAATATTTAGGGGGCATAATGAAAAATGAAAAATGAAGAAAAAAAGAGAAGCACGGTTCTCTTTCTTCTTCCTCCCGATGAAAAGCACGCGCAGAGGAGAGAGCGAGCGGCGGTAGGCGCGGGCGCGGGCGGGCGGCGCGGCAGGCGAGCGAGCACGCGCGGCAGGAGGAGCGCGAGCGGCGTGGCGAGCGGCGTGAGGCGGTGGCGGCGGCGGCGATGGCCGGCAAAGGCGGCGCGCGCCGGCGGCGGCGGCACGCACGAGCGACAACGGGAGGCGGCGTGCAGCGACAGGAAGAGGACGGGAAAGAAAGAACGAACCGTTTTTTTGTGTAATCAGTGGCATGATGGGTAATTTTCCCCAACTCCACGAATCTCTGAGTTTTCAGAGCACCCCTTGAGGTGCTCTATGGATTTGGTGGATCTAGGGGCAGATCTATGGATTTCGTGGAGCTGCTCCACAGTGGATCTGCGTGGAGCTGGAGATGTTTGGCTTGGAAAAGTGGATTTGGATCTGTTTTTCGTGGATCTGGAGCTGCTGGAGCTCTCCCAAACAGGCCCTTAGAGTTGCAGGTTTAGGCAATTGGGACCATCCTAATCGCATAGAGGAGCATTATATAGCGTTGTTGCACTTGGTTCTGGCTTCAGAAAATTCCATTGCTTATACCCGTGGGAGTGATCACAAGGCAAGTGTAGCGTGAGTTTCTCTCGATCTGACACCCAGTTTCAGAAATCTTTTCTTGTAGGAACTTCAGAGATTTTCAGGAAGTATTGTTACGATACTGCAATTTTCAGATTTGGTGATTTTGTTCACTTCAGGATAGTGCACCAGTTGACAAATCACGACACAGGCAGAGAGAGAACATGTTGCTAGCAGAGTCCTGGCTTCCTGGGACTGGGAATGCCACTCAGAATTAATCGCTTACAAGCCTGATTGATATGCACGAACACGGACATCCTGCAGTGAGCCCATGACTGGTAATGGTTGCTTTTGTGATTGTGCCGGAAACGTCGTGCGGTAATGGAGGACGAATTCTCTCGACTATCTACTGCGTCGTGCGTGTGCTAATGTATGAGAAAAAGGAGCTTGTGCAGTGATGAGAAATGTAACCAGACAGGTTGCTATTTGACTCAGGGAAGTGCTTCAATTCAACAAAGTTTCTGCCTACAAAAAAAGGAAAATCGCCGAATTTCCTGCTGCATGTGCTGTTGCAACTTGCTAATCCTCCAAATATCGTTTTGTTCTCTAGCTCTTCCGCAAACATAGGTGCCTTCAATCTCCCGGAGTTCTCTCTTTGGGGAATCAGGGCCTGTTTGGATGGACTAGAACTAGTTGTTAGATAGGTTTAGTTGTTAGCTGACTAGTAGTTAGCTGGCTAAAGATTAGTCCAGTCCTGTTTGGATCCAAGAACTAATAAGTACTATTATCTCAGTACAAAGTCTGTTATACCCCTATGCATGGCGGTCTGAGAGGGTTGGCGTGGGTATCAGCGTCTTTTTTCCATCCTGCTGGTCCTTTAGCCCTCATTAGCTGGGTTTGATCAACTAGTTGGCTAACAACTAGTTGGGGGGTTTGGCTAAACTTTAGCCCACTCATTAGCCCTTCTGTTTGGATCTACAAAGACTAAAAATTAGCAACTAATTATTAGCTCATGGGATCCAAACACGCCCTCATTCTCTGTCAATCTGATCTGACAGCTCTCTCCTCTTGGTCTGGACAACCGGTTTCTGGTCTTGTAAGAATGTTCAAACATACTATCTGGTTTAACTGAAACAACGTCAAAAACAAATTAGGCAGCATGCCTTGCTGCATACTCGTCATAAATACATATCATTTTGAACATAAGTGCCATCAAACTTTTAAAACTTCGGCTATCAATATCTTTTAAATATTTAAATTATATATATATAAATTATATATGTAAATTTGTCTTGAAAAATACTTTCTTAATATTATATTTTATTTGGTTTAACAAATATATTATAATAAAAATTAGTGGTCAAAGTGATATTTTAGAGTGTTCATGTTTAAAACGGTATGTATGTATGATAGAAAGTAGATACCCAATAGTCCACTCAGATGAACAACAGTGAATTGTACTTGTTTTGCACAAAAAAAAGTTGATTATAGTTGATACGGCCTTTTCTTCCGAATGGAGCTTATGCTCAACAATCAACATAGTTTATTCTGCCAATTAAATTTCTATATTCTTTTGCGAACGGGTGAAATTGGTTAGCACAATCTATATCTAAGTGGTTACCGTTGAAGTGAGTAGAAGTCATGAATTTAGAGCTGCATGTTTAGGCAATTGGAACTATCCTAGTCGCATAAGAGAAGCATTATATAGCGTTGCTGCACTTGGTTCTGGCTTCAGAAAGTTCCATTACTTATACCCGCGATGGAGTGATATGTAACGCCTCCATTTTCAGGAACAGGGGCATCGTACAGCTCGCAATAGCCTAGGAGTTCTATTGCGGCCTAACAGTGTATCAAGCCTGCTCACGATCAATTAAAACAGGTTAATTTAATTGAAATAAGACCTAATAGCCAATTTTAATAACAATACGGGCGTCCAAGCCCAAAAGGTAACTTACATACAGAAGAGCCGAATGAAACTCCACAGGAACACTTGAGTGCAGACGTAACCCTAAGATGAACACTCGCAGCATCTTCTTTTCTTCTGATATCTGTGGAGGAAATTTTTGCAAGCCTGAGTACTTCGATCCTGTACTCAGCAAATCACATGTGGAAAATAATATATAACTATATGCCAAGATTCTCAAGGGAAGGGAGTATAGTGTTTTATTAAGAGGTGGATGCAATTTTATTTGCAAACAAATAAACTTTTAAAACAATTGCTCCTTAAGATTAGGGGGTTTTCTGCTATCATATAAAATCTCATCATTACTTAATTTAAGAACATCAGAAACACTACTTATGCCTCGTTGTTGGAATCACCCAATTAACACAGCTTCATTAACCGGAAGCACGGCGTATTCGAATACCATTTATTTCACTCTGCATAGTTGCTCAACTTTACCCACACGATTCCTTAACCCTCATGACTGAGTTAAGCAAGCTAGGTCGTTTCACTGCTCAATTCTCTATATAGGCTCTACCCGGTAGCATCACTCAGTCACGGCCAAAAATAAACAAAAACTTCTCCCTGCCGTTTTAAGTGTCTACTACCGTTGTTAGGTACCCAGCGGCATACCTAACTCCCTGGCATCCTGTCATCTCATCCTGTAGAGTTTCAATCGAATTGAGCAGCTACTAAACCAGTGTTGACAAGTCAACTCCTGTGATTTGAGCGGTCACTATGTCCGTTACTTGGCACAAGGTTCTTGTCCTTATATTTTTCACCTGAGACACTCAACCACAAACTTCCACTGTGCTCAACAGCACTCAACACCACCAAACCAACCAGCCTCCATCCCCGGGTAAAGCGGTGGGCGAAGGCCGTCTCGCGGTCTCCCACAACACCCTTACCCCAACTGTGCACACCGGCACCTCCGCTCTAGGGCACGCTCACCCTAGATCGGGTTTCTCCAAATCTACTAGCCCACGGTTCAAACCTTAATAGTGTACATGTTGAAGGGTAAAGCGATAGGCGAAATCCGCCGCACAGTTTCGCGCAACACCTTTACCCCACCCTGCACACCAACATTACCGGCCTAGGGTACGGCGTCCCATACCACCCTACCCTAAGTCCGGGGTTTTTCAAACCTACTGGCCAACGGCCAAAGTCATTTAGTAGTGCGTAATGTTGAATGAGATGATGGTACATACATTTATATAATACTTCAATAATTACTAAGGTTGTCAAGGTGAATATGGCCATCAAAGTAAACAGGGCTTTTATCAGTGGTAGGATTTATCTAAATAGCATGTCATTCTAAACATTTTATTTTACGCAAACTATCATTTCGCAACTATCAATAATGAAAATACATAAGTAAATAATGTAAACTTCATGGAATTCAATATGATCAAAAACATGTGACTTGCCTTCTTTTTGTTGCTATTGATCTTCTTGACCAGCTATAACTTACTTCATCTGCTTTTGCTGTCCTTCGGTTGACCAACTCGCTTGGTTCGTTCACTAGCGTAGAAAACGAAGCCAAATAAGTTCCTGCTTTGCAAGATGCAAGCTGGGAACAAAATGCAATTAAAAATAAGAAATAACATAAAAAGAAATGGGCCGGGTTGGTGGTCGGAGTTTAGTAGGGTTTAGTTGACTAACAAGGCGAGGATTGGATTGGATGACTTCAAAACGGTCTTAAGGGCGATAGGTGTTGAATAAAATTTGGGAATAAGGGATGAATATTTAGAAATGGATGGTCGCTTTTTGATTTAGATGAATTTGAGGTTTTATTAGGATTTAATTTGAATAACGGAAGGGTCTGAATTTATTTGGAGCTGATTATGACATAAGGATTAAATTTGAATTAATGACATTTAAATTTATAGAATTTGAATTTATAATATTTGAACTGGGTGGAACAGTGGAAATAGAATTTAAGGAGTTAAGTTTGTGAAATGGTAACATTTAAATTTTTAGAATTTAAATTTGGAAGAATGGATGCCATATTTGAATTTGAGATATTAAACTGGTCAAAATGGTGTATTTTGGTATTTTTTTTGGATTTTGGATTTTTCTGGGATTTTTGGGGATTTTTCTGGATTTTCTAAAATGGTGAATAATGTGAGCGATCGGGTAAGCAGTGTGGCGGTCGGTGGCGATGTGGGCTCACCAACCACGCGGTCGCCGACGGCCTTTTCGCGCTCGCGCGCCGCAGCAGGCTTTGGCAGCCGTGGCCCATGCAAGACGCGAGTGCTCGCTCACCAGATGGGCGACACACCGCTAGCACGGGTGGCCCAAATGCGCGCGAGGCGGACGCCCGGATGGACAGGCGGCAATTGGCATCAACGCCCGAGATGCAACCACGTCGCCTACCCGGGATGGTCTTCTACCTCCAACCGCCTCTCCCCCCGGCGGAACAGAGTTACAACAGCTTCGACGGGGCGACGCCGGTGGGGTGTCTCCGGAGGAAAGGGTGGCGCAGAGAGGAGCGGCTTAAGCTTAGGGACCCATTTTAGGGTTTTAGGGAGGTCGGGGACAGGCAGAGACGGCAGGCGGTGGCCGAGAAAATGATGGCTCTCACGGCGGCGCCTAGGGACTCCGGTGACTCTTCGGCAAAATGGGAAGCCATTCATCCATCTAGGAGATGTTAGGATCATTATGGCGTTGGCGGTTTAAGTCGGGAGTGGCTCAAGCGGGCTGGCCACGGTGAAGCATTTTTGGCCGACGGCAGTCTTTGTTGCTGGAGCTCCCAGCTAATGCTCTCATCCTATGGAGTTCATACATGTGTTAAGGGAGTAACAGAGAAGGTGTCAGCGAAAGGAATTGAATTATAATCGACCAAATCATGCGATTTACTTTTAGGGCTCACCGGCGCAGGGGCGGCGATTGCCGGCGACTCAGGCGATGGGGATGCAATCGGCTGCGCTAGGAGGTGTGTGGGAGCGTCTGGAAGAACTTCACAGCGGCCAAAAGGTTTTATATCGCGTGATGTGAGCTAACCACATGGAGGCGGTTCGGGAGGCTTCCAACACATGCTCAAATGGAGAGCGGAGGTGTACCTGGGCAAGGGGAGATGAACTGGAGCTGTGGCCAGGGGAGGCGAACACAAGGACTGCGCCCATGGGAGGTGAATGCGAGGACCGCGGTCAAAACGCCGAAGAAACGGAGAAGCGCTGCGTGTGTGTGGTGCCAGAGGAGGGAAGGAGGCGGAAATACCAAAAAGGAAGGCGCATTTCACTGGTAGCTTACCAAATTGGGAAAGAAACGAAAATCAAATGAAATTTCATGAAAATTCAAAAATTTGAATTTTTTGGGGTGTTTCAATCTACCCCCCTTAAAAAGAATCTCAACCCCGAGATTCACCCAGACTATTGATTAGGTCAAAAACAAAAATTGTTACAGTCTGATTCCCTTCCTGAAGTTGTATCCTTTACTTTAAGTATACAACATACATCAGTTCCTGTCTTGTTTGGTCATATCTGGGTTTCTCATGCCCTTTGTTGCCTGTACCTGTATATCATCCTTGTACATCCTAGATTTACATAATTCTATCTTATTGTACATGTGCTCTGTTTGTTCAGGCTCTTGTTACTTCTGCTTTGTTACCAATACATCTTGATGACTCCAGAATGTATTAAGAGTTATGAAGATTGGTCTTCTATTAAGATTAAATCCTTCCACTTTTTTTGCATCAGGTATGCAATAACGATCACGAAATGTCTGGATTCCATGTTCGTCTGCAATAAGCTTTATTGAACCTTTTCCTTGACTGTCCTTCTTAAGTTGTTGTGTCTCTTCGTCTTCGTTTCATGCTGACTTAATTTGATTTATCGGCAATGGCTGAATTTCAAACGTTGCGTACATTTCCTTGTTCAACTATTATCAGGTTTAAACTCTGCATCTCTGTTAGTAGTTGCGGTGAATGATCAACTTTTCTGGTTATACTCTAATAAGCTCTTCTGCTGTGTATCTGCCACAACATTGGTTTGCCTTTTAATACTGGTCTATATTAGAATCTTTAATTAGTTTTAACTATTTTTGTTGTCTCAGGTTCAATTCAAGTTGGGTAAAGATACATTTCAAACTTTTGTGATCTGGAAGTATTTTAAAGTGGTTACTCAACAAGTAATGCCTCCGAATTTTCAGTAATTGAATTACTGCAACTAGTTTCAATCCATGTGTGGAATAGTTCACTTCATGTGGTCATAATTGCCTTGAAGCACAAGCTACGATCCCCTTTTTTTATCCGCACACACTCCAACCATTGTCTTGTAGCATCACAATAAAATTATGATTCTTTCTTTGGATAGGGAGATATCAAGATCGATATAGTTGTCAGTTTTGTTTTCAATTGGTGGCAGCTTCCTTCATTCAGAAGTCACATTTACATAATTCTGTATATATAGTTGTTGTTCTTTATACTTGGTTAAAGATCAGATCCACTGGAATTGACTTTAATACCACATAACTTTCTTATTCTTTATACTTTGTACATACGGATTTTATACACGTCCAAAGTCTTGTTACACACCTTAATTAACATAATTTTACAGACATCTTCTCCAGCTTTCGGGGTCTTGCACAAAAGTACTTAATGGATTCCATTCCATTTCTTATTTCTAATAGTTGATAACATAAAACTTTCTCTATTATCCATCTTCCTTGCTACTTGACTTCATGTCATTCCTTTAGGGTGAACGTGTCTCTTCTTCAATTCTGGCTTTCTTACGGTAGAACTCCTCTTCTTCTTGGTACGGCTGGTGTGACGTTGATATCTGTCTTTTTGCTTGCTTTATGGCTTTTTCTTTAGGTAAGGATCTCAGTGGACATGGGCAACGATAATGCCCATCTTGTTCACAATGAAAACAAGCGGTAGAAGGCTGCACTAAAGGATTATTTTTCTTCCTGATCTTCACATACCCTGACATTTGTTCTTCCACCAAAAGGGCTTGATCGACTAAGGTCAAGAGGTCTGAAATCCCAGCAGTTACCATACGGCACTTCACCTCAGGTTGTAGACCTTTCATAAAATATGCCATTCTTTTGACTTCAGTGTTGACATCCTCTTGTGCGTATTGAGACAAGTAATGAAATTGTTGCAAATACTCTGTGACAGATTTTTCTTCTTGTCGGAGACTGAGAAACTCTTGATATTTTTCTGTAATTACTTCAGAGGAAATATAGGTCTTACGAAATCTCTTCACAAATTCTTCCCAAGTAATATTTTTCTTCTTCGGATGTATCCACTTGATAGAACTCCACCAAGCACTTGCTGGTCCTGAGAGTTGATAAGTGGCAAAAAGAACTTTCTCCTTGTTTGTGCACTGGATAGTATTCATTCTTCGCTCAATATCTTGCAACCAATTGTCGGCACTTAATGGCTCTGTTGTTGCTGAGAAGATAGGTGGTTGAGTCTTCAAAAAAGTTGCAAACTTGATTGCAGTTGCACTTGATGTCGACGTCGATTCTTTTGATGACATTTTGTTAATGAACTGTTGTTTTAAGATTCTGGCTGGTCCTTGTTCGTCTTCAATCTGATTCTTCTTCATGACAATTTGGGTTCTCATTTCCATAGACTGCTCTTCAAGATTTCTTCTTTTTATCTAATGTGTTGATAGATCTTTAATCTGCTCAGTGGAATACTGCACCCAAAACTTAGGAATCAGTTCTGTAACATTTTTGGGCTAGCAAGGAAAAGTAAGATGAATTCAAGATAAGAGCAAGTAGTAGGAAAGGAACAGATCGAGTGAAATTAAATGTTTTCCCTAATCACTTTCCTGTATAATCCACATCTTCCATCATTCTGTATCAATCATGGAATCAATTCACTCCCGCATTACTTTTATATTCAAACTTAAAATCCAATAGCCTTGTCAATCAAGTTCTACTCTGGCTTTCTACATCTAAGCCATTTCATTGATTTGATTACTCTTGGTACAATTGTTAGCTAAAACTCCAAACAATTATTTTTATTTATTCAATCTTTCAAATACACAATTTTTATTGCAACACCATTAACTTCATTAATCAAATCCTGACTATCTAGCTTCAACCTAAGTCCCGATTTCAATCACAACCTTATAGATCTGACTTCAGGTCTTTGGTAACCTAACATCTTTATTTTTAAGTCCACCAATGTTATTTGCATCCAAACTTTCCTTAAGAATCTAATTCCTTTCACCATTGTTTTACAATCTTAATATGCTCATTCAATCATCAACTAAACTTCTTACTATCAAATTTTAAATTAATTCACTATTATAAGTCTACCAAGATTAATATCTTAATCAGGGTTGCAATCCATCAACTATCATTATTAACATCCACCGAGGATAGTACCCTGATTAGTATGCAATCTAGCAATTCACAATTATCAATATCCATTACGAACATTATCATTGATTAATCCTAAAATCCAATTATCGCATCTTCCATTTTCTCAAAATTCAGCTTATTCGTTTATCTAATTAATTCAATTTCAACAATCGCCATTATCATCATCCACTATGAACAATATTATTGATCTGGCTTAAAATCCAATTTTTACATTCTCCACTTCTTCAGGATTCAGCTTATGCATGTATTTAGTTAATCTGATCCAATAAATTTCATCATTTTATCCACTTAAAATTCACACTATTAATTCTTTCTGATAATCAAACCTAACTCTTCTAACACCTTTGGTTATTCATCACGCCACACTTCAATCCTTTATGGGTTCATTTATCTTCTTATAGTTCTTCTGAATGGGGTTTTAGCCTATTCATTGCCATCAGGGATTTGCATTTAAGTCCTTCCAAGACTTAGAGCTTGATAGGTGAGAGAAGAACAAGAACAGAAGAATATAGATATGGACTGAGACGAAGTAAGGTCGGAGCAGAAAAGTTTTTCACATAAATTTTACTTAAAACCACAAATTAATTCTGCACAAATTGCTTATATAGCAGCCTAACAGGCTAATAATGCAATTTGGCTATTATTACAAACAGAAAAATTTTTGTGTGCTTAATTGGTCTTTACCCGTTATCTCAAGGGAATCAAACGGGCATTATGTACTAACTATTCGAACGGTGACCTCAACTTTTCAAAAGGAAAAGTCTTGGTCATGGCATTCGTACTATTCTTCTTGACACCCTCCTTAACACTTCCACTAAAGTTAGTATTCGTTCCATTTGGTTAAAGACTTACAACAAGAAATTAGTCTAAACGTCTACTCGTATTTTTGGAGATTTTGACAAATCCACAACAAAAATTTTTAATGCATGTCTAAGGAAGATAAGGCAGACATAGGAAGATTGAGACAGCAATATTACTTATGATTTTTGTAATTCTTTTGTATTAGAAATTAAGATTTTATAGAATCGTATTCCTATCGAGACCAAACCTATACTTAGGGTTATAACCTACAGCCAAGCATGCTCTGATACCACTTGTAACGCCCCCATTTTCAGGAACAGGGACATCGTACGGCCCGCAACAGCCCAGGAGTTCTATTGCGGCTTAACAATGTATCAAGCCTGCTCACGATCAATTAGAACAGGTTAATTTAATTGAAATAAGACCTAATGGCCAATTTTAATAACAATACGGGCGTCCAAGCCCAAAAGGTAACTTACATACAGAAGAGCCGAAGGAAACTCCACAGGAACACTATATTTTAAAAAATATTTATAAATATTTATAAGTTAATAAACAAAGTTATATTATTATTTTTAAAAAATAATTTAGCATATTTTTAATCCCCACGGTATCCCATAAGGGTCGGATCTCCCTAGGACCGGGGACAGGGGCAATCTCCCTCTGGTAAGCCTAACGCGATCAGGGATATCCCATAAGGGTCGGATCTTCGTAGGATAGGGGCGGGGCCCTGGGTCCTCCTTCGAGGCCCATCGGCCCAGTTGCCACCCCTAGGGGTGAATAAGCGCTTTTAAAATTCTCTTTCGTTAAAACCAAGTTTATATGCGGAAGCGTAAATCAAATCGATTTTGTGCAATTAAGGTCTAAATCAATCAGGTCCACCTAAGTACACTAATACCTTAAGTCTAAGTCAAGGTTTACAATTTTAGGGTTGACAAGCAATCAATTCAATTTCTATGAATATGAATTGCAAGCATGTAATTAAGCTTGAGAAAATAAACTACAATTGACACATGATATTTTACTATAGTATTCGAAAACTTATCGGTTCTGTAGTCCACGTTGAAGTAAGCCTAAACAAATTGGATCAGCTCCATGAATTAAGTCAATCACCTCAAATTCACTAGTATTTCTTTCCCTCTCCAGGTAGGTGAATTCTAACCTTCACAACACATCGAGCTTTCTCACAAGTTTCTTTGAGAAGATCACCGGGCACAACGCCTTTAAGGCTGTCTAGGAATCGACAACCTCTTAAGTAACAAATCAAGCCGCTTATTTAACTTTCACGTGCAACAAATGCGTAAGCTTAATGTGGATACAAAATCTACCTCTAGATGCTACACATACAACTAGAGATATTTCTCCTTACAATGTGTAACATATGTATTATTAAGTGGAGAGCCTCACAGTAGCTTAAGAGTATAGAATATGGTATCAACAACCTATCCCCAACAGGCCACAAAGGGGTGTTTATACCCCCATACCATGAAACTAACCGTTAGGGGCAAAATCCATCGAAGTCCGGTAGTACCACTATGCAAGGGCGGTACTACCCCGACCCTCACAACGGCTAGAAAATTAGTCGTTACAAGTCATTAACGGTACTACCGCCCACATAGGGTCTAGTACTACCGCGCTCACTGGTTGTGCCACCACAATGGCCAGTCGTACCGCACGACTACGAACCATAAATGGTGCTCTTTGGAAAATAACTACTGACAATAAATGTCTGGTAGTACTGCAAGGCCTTGTACTGCACCGGTGTGACTGCTTACCATGAGACGGTCTGACAACCAACAAATGATGGTCTAACCGCCCTAGTCATACCGCCGTACTCAAAGTAGTCATACTGCCTGTCGGTCCGATTGCTCACGTAGAGCTGGTCTAACCACTGCAGTCCCCGGTTATACAACTTTGCATTTTTCAGAAAAGACAAGAGTGCATATACTTCAACGAATTTGTAAGATATATTCGCAAATTATAGTACTATACACACAAGGATCAAGGTATAATTTACAACAAGTTCAAAACACATTTGCATACTTTAGAATCATGACACAAAGATTGGGCACATGGACTCAACTTGTTTGCAAAATATATTTGTAAACCCAAATCACATGCTACAAGGATTATGAATGAGTTTTAACTATTTGCAAAATACATTTGCAAATCTAAGCACCATGCCACAAAAGTAGGGAACATGGACTTCAACAATTTGCAAATCTAAGTCATATTTCACAAAGATTATGCATGAGCTACAACAATTTGAAAAACACATTTGCAAATATTAGCATCATATCATAAGAGAGTTAGAACAAGTAAGATTAAACCATCAACACATGATAGGAGTCAAGTTACTAGATATGATCTGTCTTAATAGTACGATAATCTATACTAGCGATCCAGTTTTCTAATCAAATATCAAAACTGATAAAAGACTATAAACACATTTTTAGTCTAGCTAGTTATACATTTGCTTTGAGCATCTCTTGAAGCTTGATGACGAGCATCCCCACTTCAAGTCCGAGTCCTTATTTTGATATGCATCAATCTATGATGCATCCTTTACTTACTCTTCATCGACACATGATAGATCTTTTCTTGACTTGATGATCAACTTATGATCATCTTCTCTTTAGATTTTGATTTAATGTTCATCAACATATGATGCCATCTTTTATCCTGAACTTTGACTCGATGACAATCAACTCATTACACTATCCAAAATCTTCATCATCATAATACATTGTCTATTCATCTAACTCATAAAAAATATTAGTCACATGATATGATTGTCATTAATTATCAAAATATATTATTAACCCATAATATCAAGTCTAGATTCTTCACCCGTCGACGGTGTTTCTGTCTCCATAAGCGTTGAGCCACGCTTATGTTGGTGCTAGAGACTGCGCACATAATTTTCGTCTTCATGGAGGTGATTCGTGATTCATCAACCCAGGCCGCCGGCTTATAATTTAAGCAAATGGTGAAATCTACCTCCACGGCCCTGCAGATGTGTGTTTGCCTGCGTGGCTAGTTCGAGAGCCTAGAGGCACTGCTGGCGCTCGACACCGATCAAACCAGCACAAAGGGGACATCACACTTATGTCGCTTCGGATCGGTGGATCAAGGCCGTCGGTTTATTCTGTAAGACATGAGTGAAATTCACCTCCGTGCCCCGCTACACTCCCCACTTTGTTTTGGGCTCAGTAACAATTTTGTCAACGGTGTTAGCGCATATCTATTGCTGATTACGTACGAGACACAGTCAACTAGGCAACACTCCATATTTAAATGGCCAAAAAAGTCCAACTAAAAGACATAACTGGGCCAAGTGGCAGGCTGAAGCAGCAGGCAAAAAAAGATCAACGCAAATCATGACGAGCAAACAAAAACCCACCAACAGTGGCAAGAACTAGGATACTCCCTCTCTCTTTTCTCTCTTTCCCACTCCCATCCAATCGCATCGCTCTCCATCTCCTCTCGCGTCTCTTTCCAAGATTCTCCCCTCCCCCAATCGCCAAGAAAAGGAAAGAAGGGGAACCAACATCACCGAAAAGATCGATCGGTGGGGAGAGGAGGGAAAGGCGTAAAGGGAAAGAAAGTTTCTCCCTGCGAGAGGCAGCTCGGCGTTCTGAATTGAGGCATATCGCATATCTATCCATCGATTCCATATCGCTCCCCGCCTCAAGATAGATTTTGATGCTGGATTCCAGCTTTTTCGGGAGGCTTATTGCCTGGGGATCTCGTCAATTTGGTTCTTGTTATATCCATCGTGGTTTTCGGTTTTCCACTTCTGTGTGGCCAACTCCCCATCAGGACTTGACTCTGCCTCTTCAGTTTTGCAGTCCTCTCTCAATTAGTTAGCTTTGTTCTTCCAATTTGGATAGCTCACCAATTTTTGCAGGAAATTGCTGTCCTTGCTCGAATGCTGCCGAGATTAATGTTCTGTGGTGAGGTCTACTGTCCCACGCAAATCAATTCATATTTGATCCTGTAATTTGACTCCTCAAATCGCTGATTAGTTATCTAATTGTTGCAGCCTCAAAATAACATCCTTTGGATCGCCAAGTTCTCGATTCCCTTTTATTTTCTTGGCAACTTTGTTGTGCAACTTGTCCATTGACAATACAAGGAGATTGTTCTTGGCACATTCTGCCACAATGGATGATGGAGTGGACCTCCCAAGCCAATTGTTCTTCTCCCACCCTGAGATTCCTGACAGCTTCGATGAGTTCTTGAACAACACCACAACCTGCACTCACACGCACACCTGCAACCCTCCCGGTCCATCGGCCGCCATGCACACGCACACCTGCCTGCACACGCACACCCAGGTCCTCGCAACCGGCGGCGAAGACGGCATTAAGGAAGATCCGACAAAGCCCCGGAGGCCGCTGGGGAACAGGGAGGCTGTGCGCAAGTACCGGGAGAAGAAGAAGGCGCATGCGGCTTTCTTGGAGGAGGAGGTCAAGAAGCTCCGTGCTGCCAACCAGCAGCTCCTGAGGAGGCTGCAGGGCCATGCAGCGCTTGAGGCCGAGGTGGTGAGGTTAAGGAGCCTCCTGTTCGATGCCCGGGGCAAGATCGATGCGGAGATCGGCGCATTCCCTTTCCAGAAGCAGGGCAGTGTTTGTTCTGTGGTGTGTTCTGATCCGACTCTGTGCTTCAATGAGAATTCCGAGGTAGGAGTCTGGGAGGACAGCTCTAGAGCAGCAGCTGCAGGTTGCACGATCGATGAAGACGGCAGCATGCCGCAAGAAATCGATATTCCAGAAGCGGTGCATTCCATGGATGTTGTTGCAAGCTTGGTGACTTATGCTTCTCTAGCTGAATGAGTGTGCTCAAGGCTTGCTTGGCATTTTTGCGGATCTTTGCTGACTTCTCGGTTCTTACTTGAGGGGTAAAATTTTGTCGGTTAATTAATACACTCTCATGGAATAAAAGGGTGGCAATAAGTAAACTGATCTGCCGTTTTAATGTTTTGCTACTTCCTGTGTAAGTGTGCAGTGTGTACAGAATACTTGTATAATAGTACTGGGGGAAGCTGGAAGCTAATACTTAATTGTGTTCCGCGAGATTGTACGTATGAGAATGAAGTATGATCTACTTCTGATTTGGATTTGTTAGTATTTAGATGGAACTATATTACTGATAAAATGCACGGCTTTCAGTTAGCTGCAGATGCTGTTTACTCTGATATTTCACAGAAGAAACAATTATATCTTAGAAAAAAGGAACAATTATATCTAAACGTAAGTTTGCTGTTACTGCATGACTTTTCCTTATTCAGATGCTTAGTAAAGGTGTGATTATTATGCTGTTTATTCTGCAGCTGAATTTAGAGATGTTATCAACGAACGGTGCTGAAATGCTGAGCAGACTGAAAGTGTGCTAATGCTGTGGGTGTTGAAGTCTAATCCAAACTTGTTCCATGTTCGTGTAGGATAATGCATCGTCTGATATAGTACGACTGGTGTTAGGATCAGCGCAGGTTACACAAGAGGTGGTGTTAACCTGCCTAACCGACGATTTTGATTCGGTTTTCTTTTCTGTTTGAGACTCGTATCTCTTGCTCTACATATGTATTTTTGTAGTCCATATGAAGAGCAAGACCTAAATTGTAAACATCTTATCATATAGTGATTTGTCTTTGTGCATTTGTATTTTTTTCCGTAAAAGTTTTTCACATAAAAATTCATGTCTCTCTGTCTCCCTATTCACAACAAGTGGTATTAAACCACAGAAGATCTGATCAGAAAATCATGTCCGTCGTTTTTCCTGTCGAATCGGAGATGGGCATTCGATTATTATGGCCCTGCTCAGTTCGGTTTCAGCTTTTGGCTTATTTTTCACTATTCCTAAATTTCATCTTTTTTCTGACTTTTTGGTTTTTTTAGCTGTTTTACCGGTTCTTTTTTCCTATATTCGTTTGCATTGTCTGTAATAGGCTAATCAGTTTTTCCTATTTTTAATTTTTTTTAATTTAATTACGCTAAATAAACCAATATTAGTTATAGTATAATTTTAAATATAACTATATATTTTCAGTCTAACTAAGCGGGTTCTGTGTTCCTGTTCCGAGCCGTCTCGTCGCAAATAAAAGCCGCATGGTCTCGCCGAATATCCGAAAGAAAAGTTGTCGGAAGCCAAGGCCATGCGTGTACTAGAGTATCGCATCGCAAAAATTGAAGAGAGATAATCTAGAGCACCGGTCACATCAGATCATAATCAGATGTTGTCGGCAAAGTATTTTTATTTCTTCGAGATTTTGCTACGTGCACACAGCAAACTACCAGGAGTTTTGAAGGGTTTTGCCACATCCACACAAGAAAGGCTACTAAGAGTTCATGCTATCTTGCTACGTACACACAAATTGTACCAGCAGATTCAGGACTTCTTCTGCAAAATGACTTTCAAGTATGACCTTCCGCTGTTGAATTGAGATACGAGGTTTTCTTTATGTCAAGTCAAGATATAAACGACATTATCTGCTGATGAGGAACAACACAAATATCGTAAAGTCTTATCTTATAATTATCTTCATCTATCAAATAATATTCTGTAAGAGGTTTTGAAGGAGACATCCGTTGCTGTGTTATGGCTAAACCTAGAGCATATTTGCATGACCAAATATTTGACTAGCAAGATACATCTGAAACAGAAACTTTATTCTCACAAGATGGTAGAGGCAACCTCATTATTAAACCACCTAACAACTTTCCAAAAAAGTTGTGATTGACCTCGAGTCTATGGAGGTAAAATATGATGGTGAAGATTTGAGTCTTATTATGTTATACTCGTTGCCTGGTTCGTACTCTACTTTTAGAGTTACTATTCTATATAATTGAGATACTCTTAGTCTTAGTGAAGTTTATGAAGTAGTGTATGCAAAAGAAAATATAAAACTTATGGTTTCTAGATAAAATTTAAGTACGCATGCAGAAAGTTTATCTGTTTGTTGCAGGCAATATGAGACGAGTTCAAATGGTGTTTCCAGAGGCAAAAGCTCAAGCAGATATAGAGACAAATCTCAATCCAGGAATATGAAGTCATGCAAGTACTGCAAGAAGAACAATTATGACATATCCGAGTGTTGAAAGTTGCAGAACAAAGAGAAGATGAATAACCATGTCAAGAAGGATTAATAAGAGGATGAAGCTAAAGTTACCATTGTTATCAAGGAAGGTTCTAATGGAAATGTTCTCATTGCCTTTGCCGGTGATTCCAAAACCGATGATGAGTAGATTCTTTTTTAGCATGTGCTTTCTATATGAGCCTGAACTGCGAATGACTCATTACCTATAAAGCTACGCTATGTGGATCTGTGTTGATGGGTGATAATTCACCATGCAAGATTGCAGGCATTGATTCTATTTAGATCAAGATATTTGATGGTACTGTCAGAACTTTATCGGATATTTGACATATTTCGAATTTAAAGATAAATCTTATTGAGTACTCTTGATACTGAAGGGTACAAATATTTATGTAGAGATGGAGTTCTGAAGGTCTCTAAATGTTCTCTTGTTGTGATGAAGAGTGATATAAAGGTTGCCAACCTATCATCTGTGAGGCACCATAAATATTTATGTAGAGATGGAGTTCTGAAGGTCTCTAAATGTTCTCTTGTTGTGATGAAGAGTGATATAAAGGTTGCCAACCTATCATCTGTGAGGCACCATAATTTCAGGTAATACTACTGTTGTCTCAAATAAAATATCTTATTCTGATGCTACTAATTTTTGGCATAAGAGGACTCTTTGATGGTTAAAGTATATATATAAGTTGAAGTTTTATGAGCATTATATCTTCCACAAGCAAAAGAGGGTGAAATTCAGCACTACAACTCACTCTACAAAAGGCATATTGGATTATGTTTACTCTGATATGTGGGGAGAGTCCTGTGTTTTGTCCCTCGGAGGTGCAAGCTATATGTTGACCATCATTGATGATTACTCAATAAAAGTTTAGGCGTATTTCGTCAGGCACAAATCGGATGTATTTAAGACATTTA
This sequence comes from Dendrocalamus sinicus, assembly GCA_036346575.1. Classification (NCBI taxonomy): domain Eukaryota; kingdom Viridiplantae; phylum Streptophyta; class Magnoliopsida; order Poales; family Poaceae; genus Dendrocalamus; species Dendrocalamus sinicus. The sequence continues at coordinate 30,122,166 of CM070654.1, read as the reverse complement.
AGGAGTGAAAGATTATGATTGAAAGAAAAACTAGCAAGCATGTCAAGAAGCTGTGTACCGACGATGGCTTAGAGTTCTGTTCTGATGAATTTGAAGCTTTATACAAATCAGAGGGCATTGTGAGACATTACGTCCCTGATACTCCTCACCAAAATGGTGTGGCCGAACGCATGAACAAAACTATTATGGAGAAGATACATTGCATGTTGTCTAATTCTGGCTTATCGAGGAGTTATTGGGCTAAATCTATTTTCACTGCTTGTTATTTGATTAATAGGTCACCTATTATGGTTATTGATAAGAAGACTCTAATTGAGATATGGTCTGATCCTCAAGCAGATTGTTCAAACTTAAGAATATTTGGTTGTCCTACTTATACCCATGTTAATAATGGCAAATTTGAGTCTAGGGCTGTTAAGTGCATTTTTCTTTGTTATAAATTTGATGTGAAAGGACACAAATTATGGAATCCTAAAACTAGAAAGGTGGTTATCAACAAAAGTATTACTTTTGATGAATCTGTTATGTTGCATGATAAACCATCTGTTGATGTTCCCATTGAGAAGCAACAAAAGTCAAGCATGTAGGTGGAGCATGTTATTAATTCAGGATCTACACCAGAAGCCGAAAAGAAAACATACAGGAAGATAATGTTGTTGTAACACCAATACAACGTTCCATTGTAGCTAATAGAGAAAGGATGAAAATCTAGCCTTTTAATATATTGATTAAAGAAGCCAATATTTTGGTTTATTGTTTGAATGTGGCAGAAAATATTGAAGATACTACAGAACCTTCAACTTATTTAGATGCTATCTCTTCTGGTGATTTAGAACGATGGATGACTACCATGCATGATGAGATGTAATCTCTTAATAAGAATGACATTTGGGAGCTAGTCAAGTAGCCAATTTAGAAGAAACATATTCATTACAAATGGATCTTCAAGAATAAGGAAGGCATTTCACTAACCGAAGAGGTTAGGTACAAAGCAAGACTGGTTACTAAAGAATGCAGTCAAATTCCAGGTATTAATTTCACAGATATCTTTTTCCTAGTTGGGAAGTATAGTTCTATTTGCACTTTACTCATCATTGTAACTATGCATGATTATGAACTTGAGCAATTATATGTGAAAATAACATTCTTACATAGGGAGTTGGAAGAAAACATTTATATGGAGTAGCCGGAAGGTTTTGCCATCCCAGGAAAGGAGAATTTTGCTTGCAAGTTAAAAAAAATCTCTCTATGGTTTGAAACAATCACCCGAACAGTGGTATAAGAGATTTGATTCCTTTATGATCTCTCAGGATTTTAAAAGATCCGATATTGATAGTTGTGTTTATTTAAACTGTTAATGGTTCAACTATTTAGTTGCTCTTATATGTTGATAATATGTTGATTGTTACAAAAGTCAAAGGTGAAATTTAAAATTGAAGGCACAATTGAGCAGTAAATTTGAGATGAAGGATCTTGGTGCAGCAAACAAGATTATGGCATGAAAATCATCAGAGAGACGGTTTGACAAATTATACCTAAGTCAAAAAGGGTATATTGATAAAGTCATTTGCCGTTTTAATATGCATAAGGTTAAATCGGTGAGTACTCTGTTAGCTATACATTTCAAACTTTCTTCGGTGCCATGTCCATAGTCAGATGATGAAGTTTAGTATATGTCTAGAATTCTATATGCCGGTGCAATTGATTTACTTATGTATGGCATGGTATGTTCTCGCCCCGATTTATCTCAATCATTGAGTATTGTTAGTAGATACATGGCAAATCCTAGAAAAGAGCATTGAAAAGCAGTTTAATGAATTTTTATATATTTGCAGGGCACTTCTTATGCTTATCTATAGTCTAGAAAGATTAGAGATGGGTTTGTTGGTTATGTGGATTCTAATTTTGCTGGAGATTTAGATAAGAGAAAATCTCTTGCTGATTATGTGTTCATTGTTGGAGGATGTGCGATTAGTTGGAAAGCAAATCTACAAGTTACCATTGCCTTGTCCACTACAGAAGCCAAGTATATGGCTATTTTCTAATGCTTACAAAGAAGTCGTTTGGCAGAGATGTTTGTTTACAGAGCTTTATGGAAGTACGTCTTAGACTATATTTTGTGATAGAGTTCTATTTGCCTTACAAATGATCAAATGTTCTATAAGAGAACAAAACACATTGATATCATATATCACTATATTTGAGGTGTCATTGCTCAAGGTGATATTAAAGTCCGCAAAATAAGTACTCAAGATAATCCGACTGATATGTTGACTAAGTCGGTTCCTACTGCTAAGTACGAGTTTTGCTCTAACGTAGTTGGTATTACTTTCTAGTTCTTTGAACTTTCGGCGTACAAGGTGTTCATTCTAATTTAATTGGAGAAGTTTATTGTGTTTTTCGACTACCGGAAGGAATTCGACTCAAGGTCCATGTAGGACACTGTATCGTCTTATACCAGACGTGGCATGACCTATGCTAGGACTAGACATAGGCTACACCAGACATGGTGTCAACCCGCCACAACCGACTCTGATTCAATTTTCTTCTCCGTTGAGGAGTCGTCTCTCTCGTCCTATATATATAACGCTGTAGTCTATAGAAAGAACAAAAGCTCTATTGTAAACATCTAATTATATAGTAATTTGTATTTATATGCACAGTTTTTTTTCTCATAAAGATTTTTCACGTGAAGTGGGAATAATTGGCATGGTTGTGATTTATACATTTGTACACTCTGTTCACTGCTCAATATTATTTCTAAGTCAACTTGCATTTCGCTTCTGACAAAATATTGTTGCAAAGAACCAGATATGATCTCAGCCAGTCTCGGGCAAATAAGTTCGTCGTTTTTGTGCACTCATCTACTTTCAGATCTACTGTTGCTAATCTTGGAACCAACGAATATGGTGGTTTGCGGTAACACTTTACTGACACTGTTGCTCGATGCTTGTTTCCAAACATTAATCTGACCACTCTGGCATGCACACTTATATTCAGTTGTATAATTCTGGATTTATAATCCCCAGTAGATGTATGTGTTAAGTATATCAAGGCCCATATACTATAGGCCCATGAGGCCCATGTGGTTATCTATATATTGGCATCTCCACTATTGGAGTCATGGTGTTCTCAAATCCCCAAAGTAAGTCACATGGTATCAGAGCTATGGATTAGGGTTAGGTTAGGATTATTTTAGTCCTCCTCTCCCACGATCCAAAATTTTAACCGGCCAGTTGGCCAGTCGGCCCTTCGGCCGAAGTCATCGCCGCCCGTCGCTCGTCCCTGCCACCGTCACCTGTCGCGCTCGTCGCGGCTCTTCCCGTCGCGGCCTCTTCCCGTCGCAGCCGCCCCTGCAGCCGCTGGTATTCGTCCGGGCCGCCGCCACTGCCGGGGTCTTCCGTCGCCTCGTCCTCGTCAGATCCGGCACCGACGGCTGCTCCGCCCGTGGATCCTCTGCCACCACCTGGGGGATCTGTCGCCACTGCAGTCACCCATCGCCCCTGCATCCTCCCGTCGCGGCTTCTTCTTGACCGCGCGCCCGCTTGCCTCGTCTCGAGATCGCGCCGGCCGCTGAGGAGCGCCGCCCGACTCGCCTCGTCGCCTGGGGGTGCCACCGCCCCGACTCATCAGATCCAGCGCCGCCTGGGGGAGCGCGGCCTCTGCCGCTGCTCACCTCGTCAGATCCGGCGTCGCCTTCTCACCTCATCAGATCCGGCCAGCGTCGCCTGCCTGGGGAAGGCTCACCTCGACAGATCCACTCTGCTCCGATCTGTCATCAGCTCGTGGCTTCTTGGTGGGTTTTCTTCGCCCGTCTGCTGCTGCTATCCTCTGCCCGTGACATCACAGTCGTGGTAACTGCTATCTTTGCCTGCTGTTGGTCAACATGTCTCAGATAAATGCAATAGTTATCAATCTCACCCTAGATGGTCAGAATTATCCAGAGTGGGCTTTTTGTGTAGAGACTGCATTGAGGGGCTATGGTTTACTTTTTCACTTAACTGAAACTCCACCTGTGCTTAAGGATGTTGGTAGTAATACTGCTGCTGTAAAAGAATGGCATATTAATGATGGGAAAGTAATGGCTACCATGGTGAATAGTACTAAGCAATCCATGATTATGAGTCTTTCTAAGTTCAAAACAGCCAAGGACATATGGGACAACTTGAAGAAGCGTTATGTTCAGGATAGTGGTGCTCTTTTGCATACTCTCATGCAGCAAACTCATGAAATTGAGCAGAATGATATGTCTATTGATGAGTACTACTCTGCTTTTGATCGTCTGATGGGATCATTGACTTCCATGATACCTGAGTGTACAGTTGTTCCCTGTCCAGCACATAAGTTTATTAAAAAGTTTTTTACTTACAGATTTGTCATGGGAGTCCGGGCTGAGTATGATTCCATTCGTACACGATTACTTCACAATTCTTCTGCTCTCACTATGGCACAGGCATTATCTGATTTACTTGTAGAAGAAACACGTCTCAAGTCTATGTCTTCTTCTGCATCTGTTCCTCATAGTGTGTTGGCGGCTTCTCAGAGATTCAGTGCACCAAAAGGTTCCTCTTCAGAGCTCTGTAAGCATTGTGGCAAGTCTGGTCATCTTCCAGAGAATTATTTTTCTCGTTATCTAGAGAAGTTGGCTGACTATCGTGCACGTCGTGCTGCTCGTGTTCGTGGTACTGGTTCCACTCCTAGAGGTTCGGTGTCTGTTGTTGCTGCTTCGTCTGTTAATGCTTCTTCGTCGTCTTGGGTGCTTGATTCAGGAGCTTCTTTTCATGTGACATCTGATCAGTCCCAGTTGGTTGCTTGTAAGCCGGTCACTGATGGAGCTTCTGTTCAGACAGCTGATGGTACATCTTGTCATATCACTCACCAGGGTTCACTTTGCAATTCTTCTTTTTCTGTACCCGATGTTTCTTTTGTACCTCAGTTGTCCATGAATCTACTTTCGGTTGGTCAAGTTACCGACCAAAATTGTTTTGTTGGATTTGATGACTCATCTTGTTTTATTCAGGACCGTCGAAGCAGGAAAGTGATTGGGACTGGCCATCGCCGTAAAGGTGCTCCTAGCCTCTACATCCTTGACACCTTGCGTCTTCCTTCTTCCATTGAGTCTCCAGCTCGTGTGTCATCCGCTGCATCGTTGTCCGCCCCTTCCTTCGCCCAGTGGCATCATCGTCTTGGTCATCTTTGTGGGTCCCGGTTGTCCACATTAATAAATAAAGGTTGTTTAGGTCATGCACCTATTGAGTCTAGTTTTCATTGTAAGTGTTGCAAGCTTGGAAAACAGATACAACTACCATAGTCATCTAGTGTTTCTCATTCTACTAGATCTTTTGATCTTGTTCATTCAGATGTATGGGGCCCTGCACCTTTTGCTACAAAGGGTGGTCACAAGTATTATGTCATTTTTATTGATGATCATTCTCGATATACATGGATTTATTTCATGAAACATCGCTCCCAGTTGTGTTCCATTTACCAGTCTTTTGTTCGCATGATTCACACACAGTTTTCTACTCCTATTAGAGTTTTTCGCTCTGACTCTGGTGGTGAGTATTTGTCTGATGCTTTTCGCCAGTTTTTGTCCTCTGAGGGCACTCTTGCTCAGCTCTCTTGTCCTGGCGCTCATGCTCAGAATGGTGTTGCTGAACGCAAACATCGCCATCTTATAGAGACTGCTCGCACACTTTTGATTTCATCTTTTGTTCCTTCTCATTTTTGGGGTGAAGTTGTTTCTACTGCTGTCTATCTCATCAATATACAACCCTCATCCAAACTATCTGGAAATGTCCTGGTGAAGTTCTTTTTGGTACTTCTCCCAGCTATGATCATCTTCGAGTTTTTGGATGTACTTGCTATGTTTTGCTTGCACCTCGTGAGCGACCTAAGTTGACTGCATAATCTGTTGAGTGTGTTTTTCTGGGGTATAGTCCTGAGCATAAAGGATATCGGTGTTATGATCCTTCGTCTCGTCGCATACGTATCTCTCGTGATGTGACCTTTGCTGAGGACCATCCTTTCTTTTATAACCCCTCTACTCAGCCCTCATATTCTTCTACAGAACCCACATCGTTCCTGTGTCTTCCTCCTATTTCACTCAATACTGATGTCACTACACCTTCGCCATATATTACGCCCATTCCTGCTCCTTCTATTTCCATCATGCCACCTTCACAAGAGACTACACCACCTCCTTTTCATTCTAAACCACCTATCACACGTGTTTTCCATCGTCGTCCTACAAACCCCACAGCGCCTCCACCCAGTTCTACCACCACGGCCAGTCCTGATACGACCGCTGTTGATGCTTCTAATAATATTGATGAGTCTCATACTATTTCTGATGAGTTATAGGTTGGTTCAAGATATAATCTACGAGATCGTACTGCTATTGGTCCGGCTGACAAGTATGGTTTTCCACGTGTGAATGCCGTTGTTGATGAGCCATCTACTTACCAGGAAGCCTCTCATATTCCGGAATGGCAGCTTGCTATGTCTGAGGAGCTTGCTGCCCTTGATCGTACAGGAACTTGGGATCTTGTTCCATTACCGTCACATGCAGTGCCTATTACATCTAAATGGGTATTCAAAATTAAGACCAAGTCTGATGGTTCTATCGAGAGATATAAAGCCCGTCTTGTTGCTGGAGGTTTTCATATCTCACTGTTACTAGACCTAATATTGCTCATGCGGTTCATATTCTGAGTCAGTTTGTCAGTGCTCCTACTTCCATTCATTTTGGACATTTGCTTCGTGTACTACGGTACTTAAGGGGGACATCTTCTCAGTGTTTGTTCTATGCTCGTGAAAGTCCGCTTCATCTTCATGCTTACTCGGACTCCACCTGGGCGAGTGATCCAACAGATCGTCGTTCTATCACAGGTTATTGCATTCTTCTTGGTTCTTCTCCTCTTGCATGGAAGTCTAAGAAGCAGGCGGTTGTATCTCGTTCTAGTACAAAGGCAGAACATCGAGCACTTACCACTACCACTTCAGAGATTGTATGGCTTCGATGGTTGTTAGCAGATTTTGGTATTTCTTGTGATGCTCCTACACCTCTTCTATGTGATAATACTGGAGCCATACAAATTGCCAATGATCCTGTGAAGCATGAACTTACAAAGCATATTGGCATTGATGCTTTCTTTACTCGGTCTCATTGTCAGCAGAAAACAATTGCTCTTCAGTATGTGCCCTCAGAACTGCAAGTGGCAGATTTTTTTCACTAAAGCACAAACTCGAGAGCAACATCGGCTTCACTTGCTCAAACTCAATGCTTCAAAACCTCCGTTTCCACCTTGAGTTTGAAGGGGGGTGTTAAGTATATCAAGGCCCATATACTATAGGCCCATGAGGCCTATGTGGTTATCTATATATTGACATCTCCACTATTGGAGTCATGGTCTTCTCAAATCCCCAAAGTAAGACAGTATGCAGAAACTTGGTTTAAAATTTTGTAGAGGAGAATTCAAGAGGCAAGTCCTTATGAGAGAATAATCTGTGAAATGAAATTTTATATTCTCTCAAGCAAAAGATTTTCAGAAACCAATAGCAGAGGTTGGAGATCATGTACTATTCAGTAGAAATGAATTGTTTCAAGCAGGAGTGGTAGATTTTATTCACACCGGAAATGTTTGGTTCAGAGATTTTTCTGTAGAACTAAAACCCGAGTTTAAAATTTATTACATTTTGTAAGAAATAAACTTTTTTGATAGAAATATAAGAAATAAACTGGGAAGCTAGCATCTGCAGCTTTTTAGCTTTACATGCTATTCCGTTGTTGATGCAACGGATCATCTGGGAGAGGCGCTATTCTAGTTTAAACAAGTTGGGCATGGTGGATTCCTGATTCCTCCTTTGCACCGAGCACAGGGGATGAATTTTGATCGGACAAGACATGGTTCCCTAGCAAGTCTGCTGCCTTTTAGAAAGCAGGGAGAAAGTATGATTTAGCTTGGGAATTGACACTGTTGTAAGTGGAAGAAGTTGTATCAACAACAGTTGCTAGTACAAGAATCATGGCATCATCTTTACACAAGTACTATCGAAGAACTGTTGTTCCCTTTGATATGTAACATGCTTGCAAAGCTACTATTGCCTATGAAATGCTTTTGTGTGGCAAAAATTACTGCTGTCACTGCATCAGAAAAAAAAAATAGCAGTAGCAGTTCTGCAGTTTTTGTTTTTGTTTTGTAGAGCACCATCAAAACGCAATGAAGGAGCCATTTCCTTGGAAGCGAAGTCTGAATTGAACACTTGTTTTAGTCTGCATATCGCGATTGCCCCTAACATTATGTTAATAGTCATCCCCATCATTAACAGTTCTAGAAATTGTAGGTAGATTATTGGTTAAGCACTCTCTTTGACCGCAGAAGCACCAAAAAGGTAATCAAACCTGTTGCTAATAGTTTTTAGCTTATTGCAAGTCCTTTCATTTTCACTTGCGACTATGATTTCTTGTATGTTGCAAAATAAAAAAAATGCATGTAACGTTTTCAGCTCCATTTATCAATTATGTATTCATAGTTGATATAAAATATACGGGCTATTTAGGTAGCTGGCATCTCCTACGCCAATATGACGTGATTTTGCACGAGCGCACGTTTCCACTAGATTGTCCAAGAATCATCAAAGAAAGATAGCATTTCAAGTCTCAAAAAAAAAAAAAGAACGTGCATATGTGCTCGTCCAATGTCGTATATGATTGGAATAAGTCCATATAATATCCTAGATTTTGCTTGAAATTTTATGTGGCACCTAAACTATGAAACTAGATATTTGACCACTCAAATTTTGTAATCTGGTTTAAGTAACACTTGACTCGGTTTTGTATGTTGGTATTGCCTACGTGACACGATGAGTAGACGATTTTAACATGTATGATGACACGTTATCCAAGTTGAGTCAATGATATATGAGATCCACAAAGGCTTCTCCCCCACTGAGCTCCTAGTCATGCTTCTTAGCCCACCACCCCCTGTAGTTCCCTCTCCCTGTTTTGATTTGGAAGAGAAGGTTATATAGATTCCACCTGTTATTCACTTAAACTTGATTAGTGTGTGATTTTACGTGGTAAAACTATCCACTCATTGCGCAACATAGGCAATACCACCATCCGAAACCAGGTCAAAGTGTTGTTTAAATTAGAATACAAAGTTAAAGGGATCAAATATCTACTTTCATAGTTCAGATCGCTGGATAGACTTTCGAACAAAGTTCAGAGTGCTGCATGGACTTTTTTCTATATAATATGACAGTACAACCAACAGATGTTCGAATACAATAGGCAGATGAAAAATCTGACAAGAAACATCAACCGTTTCAACCGAGCTTACATACGTCATTGAGTTGAAAGCTCCAACAATTATCATGTTGGCGAATGAGCTTGGCATCTTATCATTGGGCACTTTTCAATTGCCAAGAGGCGAGCAGTAAACTAGGATCGTCTTGGAAAGATAAGATCAGAAAAGGCTGCTTTGCAACAAGAAAAATAGAAGGTTGTGATTTCTCTTTAAATGAAATTTGAAACGGGTCATGAGAGTTGGCTGTATGCAAGGGCGTAGCCACCGGGGGAGCTTAGTAAGGCTTGAGCCTCACGGCTCCCCCGGTGACAACTTTATACATAATAAAAATAGAAAGAAAAAGAGAGATTAACAAATTCAAAGAGCAGTTAGCTCTTCTTGATGGGAAGGTTAACAACAAATATGAAATTAAAGATGACGACAATAGGGAGGAGGAGAAAAAGTGAAAATCATAAAATTAAAGAAGAGCTAATCAATCAATCAAAGAAAGAAAAAAGTAAAATAATATATGTAAATCATAAAATTAAAGAAGAAGAAGAAGGGGAGGAGGAGGAGTGAAAATCATAAAATTAAAGAAGAGATAATCAACCAAAGAAAAAAGAAGAAAGAAAGTGAAATATATATGAGCCTTCTTGAGTCCGGGGATGACGGTGGATAGTTTGATGAACTTCTGGTTGATCTTCTCCCTCCATCGCTGCTCTGCGATGATGTGGTCCTACACGTGCCTCGAAGGCACTGCCGCCACCGAGCCCCTCGCCGTGAAAATGATAAGAACATTAGATAGAGTGTGAAAAAAGATGCCGCATTTTGTTTCTATTGTTTCGTGATTCAAATTAGCTTAATTCTGATATATTTCATATGATCTAAATTTTCATTATCATTCATAATTTTTTATTATATCATTAATTTTGATATGTTTTATACATAGATGACTTATCTCTACTCCGCACTTATGGCGCTTTCTATTATCAAGATACCTACTTTCTATTTATCTATTTTTCATTGTTTGTCTCCGTCCAATTTATAATTTCTATATGAATTTGAAATTTTATAAGAGTAAGAGATTAATTTTGTGTCAACTTAGTTTAGACCTATAAATAGTTTAATCCATTCTCAATTTTATTTTTGGTTTCGCCACTGGCGGTATGAGACCAATATACAAATTCTTGGCAGCCTTTGTGGTTTGTACGGTTTTGTTCTATTGATGCATCGATCTTCGTGTATTGTTCGATGTATCTTAATGTTTGAACACGCGAATTTTATAGGAATTTTGCAAGTGGCATTTTCTAAATTCTACAAAACTCCCGCATTCCAAACTGCCCGCAAAAAGTTAGTTTGCTCAACAACGGAGTTTCTTGCTCACATATAGGAACAACTTCCGAATTTTCTGCAAAGAAAAGCACCCAGCAAACCATGAACGCTAGCACAAGACCCGTTTCAAACAATTTCTAACTTTTAATTTTTAGAAGCCGATTTTTAAACAAAATAACTTTTTAATACGATTTCTATAAGCCGTTTATAAGAGTTACAGAAGCCGCTTTGAACAAAATAACTTTTTAATATGAATATCTTTTACTCTCTTGATCTCTTTAGTAATCAGCCAAATCCACGGTGCTTTTGAGTAGAGCCTTACACATCTCAGCAACTTGACGGAACTTTTCAGAAGAAAAGCACACATGGAGCAACATTGGCCCCTTGCATCACCATCACAGAAAGAAACACAATCAGTGTTATCACACAAGCAAAGAATTCCCGTCCAAAGGATATATGGGTTGAAGCATGCAGAAGGCAGTCAATCTGCACAGGGAGTGTCCCTGCCAAGGGAGTTCCATCCAACCAACAGTGAAGTAGCCAAGCAATATATACACCCTCTGACAAGATTGCGATATAGTCACTTTGCTTTTCCCAAATTGCGAGCAACATGAATCATTCTCGGTTGTTTAAGAACAAGCTTAATCATAGATTGAAATTAGCTACAACCAAAAAGGTACAACCTGTCTCTCAGTAGTCAGGAACTCAGGGCTATACACATTCGCCAGTTCTCCATAACTAGTCTCATTGAGTTAGTTCATAGTTAATTTCTGCATTTCCCAAGTAAAGGACAAGGAAAAAAACCCCTCTTTATGCAAAATCCTAACGAACTGAGCTCTGATTCTCGATTGGGTGCACCATGGTGGATTGGTGGATGCCAGTAGTTCTCTGTTGCCACGGTAGCTCGGTAGCAATCACAGAAATCTTTATATCATTTCAAATGCTGTGCTCTCCAGTCAACTGCAAAATCTGTATTGTCATCCTCTTCATCATTCGATGAGTCGCTGCTGGACTCCATGTCCATACCAACAGGTTTGCTATTTGCTTTAGCGCTACGTGCGGCTTTTGACTCCGTGAGCTGTTTCTTCAGCATATCTACTCGCTGCCTGTACTCCCTGTGTAGAAATAAATGGATGACAACAATAAAAATCTTAACTTCGCTAAGCATGGGTGTTTGAACGGAACAAGATGTGGCAAAGATCATACTCTTGCTCTAAAGTCAAGTACTCTTCCCTCTCAGCAGCAGCATCGATCTACAATGTACATGCAAAGTTTGCTGATATCAGCAGTGTAGAACTAATATTTGCAAGGCGTAGGGTACAAACAACTAGCTAGTGAAGGTTATCCTAACCTCCTCTTCTTCAAGGCGGTCATCAACTTCCTGCAAGTCCTCCTGAATTTCCTTCTCAAATTCTTTGTATGCATCGCTGTGCAAGATAATCAATGTATTCCACATGAAAATTTCAGTATACAGAAAGAAACCAAAAACAAAGTGTGCACACAACAGTATCTTTGGTAAAATCCAGTGCAGCAATTTTTGCAGGAAGCATAGAGGAGAAAACAAGGACTCCCGAAAACACAAAAAGTATATGTATATATAGAACGAACATGATTATTAACACTTCCAGACTCCTGCCGGTTTTGAACCCACAAATGCAAAATGGGTGTGGAAGTAATATAGCTTATGTTACAAATCATCCTCATTTATTTTGTTTTGTCAAATTATGCTGTCCAGCTTCCGCGACAGTAGACTGCCTCTAATTCTATTGAAAGAAGCTAGCGGAGGTCATAAAAACAACCTCTTACACATTCAAAGTAAAACCTGTAAATCCTAACTATACTTCATTAAGCGTAGATCTGGTGAGAATAATTACTTTGAAAATCCACAAAATAATAATAAATTTCAATTTTCTAAAAACTCAGAAATTTTGGGATGTTGCATAATATGACTTACTTTACAATTCATCCTCGTTTATTTTGTTTTGTCAAATTATGCTGGCCAGCTTCTGCAACAGTACTGTCTATAACTCTATGGAAAAAAGCTAGCACAGGGCATAAAAACAACCTATCACACGTTCAAAGTAAAACCTGTAAATCCTGACTATAATTCATTAAGGGTAGATATGGTGAGAATAATTATCGTGGAAATAATGCAACTGCAAGAGCTATGCACAGTTTCTCAATGGATGCAACACACTCGCAATAGGTAGCCATGAAACCTTACTTGATGTCCACTTTTGGAGGTTGGATACCACGTGCACGGAGATCCGCATCTTTGTTATCGAAGAATCCTTCCGGCAGTGCTCCTTTTCCTTGAGAAGTTTCTGAACTCTTCGCTACTTGAGACAATGGAGTGGGTTCACTGGGTTGCATGCTATTGCCATTTTTGTTGATATCAAAAAAGCCATCAGGGACACCTTTCACCTGCACGCGATTTGAACCAGCAATGTCTCCTGGTGTTCTATTCGGCTCTTTTGGAGCTGCAGCTGGAGCTTCATTTTCATCATCTTCTGTACAGTTAAAGAATTTCCCTGGAAGGATTCCTTTGACATTGTTATTGGCTTGACTTCCTTTCTGCGGCATTTGGTCCAGCCTGACAGATGGTTTATTTGTGTTTGCTTCTTTGGTCTTTGGTTGAACATCAGCCACTTCACGACGCACAGACCTTCCTTCAGAACCAGTACCTAGTGATCAAAATTGTTATATTAGGGCATTCAGTGCATGAAACCTTTAGGTATATTAGGACTGCTAAAAGACACTTCCGCCATTATTGTAGCATAACACTACTAGTAGAAAGCTCTACAGAAAATAGACATACATTAAATGTTCTCTGTTTACAGAGGCTCTAGTCCTCTACAGAAAATACAATAATATGGGTATTAATGTGTTTCTATTCAGAAATTACAAAATGTTCAAAAATAATTTCCCTGCATATTAAATCCTAACACCATTTTTCACTTAAATGATACCATTGTGGCAAGTTTAATCATTATCAGGTGTGGCCATGAAGGTAATGTTGACATTCAAGTATGAAGTCTTCGTTGACTGGAATTTAAGTAGCATTGTCACATTTTTCTAGGTAAAGTTAAGTCAGATGGCAATTAGCATATAAAATACAGGGCAGAATATGGAAATGTTACCCCTGTTGTTTTAAGAGAAAAAGATCAAATAAATTATATTGCATTAAAACTCTGTAGAATCGTGGTATCTGAGTGAGAAGGTCTATTCAAACAAACGACCAACAAACATCACAACAGCAGCAGACCAACATGAGATATTAGATATTTAGATGTAGGCACAAAGATAAAAATAATGAGAGAATTTCTTTCACATGATAATGATTCACCTATAGACTTAAAAACTATGGAAATATGACAAATAAAAAGATAGAACCAAATGCTTATACAGACAAGGATGACCCAGTTGACTTTACAGTTTACACCATGTATCTGTAAATTGAGTGAGGAAGGGAGGGAGCATTGTGGCTCACCATCACTATGCCTTTTCGTTCCCTGGCTATCAAAAAAATTGGCAGGTAAAATAGAAGATTTTGTTTTCTGAGACTCCGCTGGTTGCTCATGATTGACACTATTGCCATGAGATGCTGCACCTGCTGCAACTTTAGCAGTTGCTGCGGCTTTCGCCTGTACCAGAAATTGGCAAAATACGAACTCGGTTCACAACAATGTACATAGACACCTTCAATAGCAAATACACATCAAACTCAAACAACGACTATAGTAACGAATATATATAAATGTGATGTCATAAACCATTAGCAGCTAAATTATTCTCGAGTGTCTGCAATTTCTACACAGAAATTATATGCAGCTTTCATGGAAAGAAATGTCTGCTACTTAAGCAGTAACTATATTTTAAAATGAAAAGGACGAAAACACCATGGTTATCAACAAACCACGGCAAACATGTTATTGTTGAAGCATCCAACACGTCTTACACCCAAACAATGCGAGCCAACCAATAACAGGACCTTTTCTATAAGTAACAGAAAACCCACATCAAAGCAAACCTTAGTGGTTGACTGGTTGTCCTGTGCTAGTACAGGGTCATATCTAGAAGGGGTCCGTATTGAATAGTATCTAAATAAACATGACAGCATACTCAACATAAATGTATTTATAGTAAGTAGTGACACTGTTGAATTTCCATACGAAAACTGACCTACGCCGGCATAGGAATCCCTTCATTCGTGTTTCTGTTAACATATGATTGTCCCTATTCTTCTAAGTGATAAAACTTTAATTTCACATAGGATATGATAGCGTAATAATGTATGTGTAACTGCCCTCAAACATCCATGCATGTTATCTTTAGAACATGACCAGCCAATTACACCTACACAAAAGTGTAAATAAGTCAACACGGACAGGGTTTTTTTCCTCTGTTTACCTCGTGATGTTTCCGTGAAACTTGGTGTGCAGGCCAAAGTGCTTCAGATTTCAGAGTAACGTTGCAGACTCTGCAGATGGGCTGATCATATTCATTGTACCTGCAGAATATGATGCACCTGGCTATTAGATACTTTTATTGCTTAATTAAGATCCTGATGTCCTGACTTCTCCAGATTAAAGTTAAAAAAAATCCACATGGCGTGTGTTGTTATCATGATATTGGATGCAACCCAACACCGCTGCTCTAAAGATCTACACCAACCTCTAGAAAATTATAACAACGGAATCCATCCCAACTTCCTTCCATTCTTTGGTTGGTTTTCCAGGCGCAAAGCTCGCATCCATACGATACTAACATAAGCGTCATTTAGCTAATCAATGTGTAAAGGGATGACGCTGTTATAGTAATCTTGTTTCCGTATCCGAGTTCGTATACGCGTACGCGTTCTTGCCGTGAATACGAATACGTATACGAGTGGTTTTCGTGCCCGTGTGTGGAGTAGTTGTCTGAGTCGGAGTTTTGTTGCCGTATGGAACTTGGAGTCAGGGTATGTGTGAGCTTTATAAAGCCATCAGCCATGCAAGGCTTGTAACGTGAGTTGAGGTGGGAAGTTGCAGGAGAGTTGAGAAGAAATAAAGAGGAGAGGGGAGGCGTTAAGAGAAACAGCAAGTCTGCAATTTCGTGTTGTGCTGCGCATACATAAGCTTCATCACGTGAAGTTAGAGGCTTGGGGCTCATCCTCTAAACCAAGCTACGTTAGGAAGAAGTATCTCCGACGGAAGTTGCATCGTGCGCGAAGACAGCGGAGTGCCGTACAGAGTTGAGCGACGAGATCCGCGACGAGATCCGAGAGCAAAGAATTGAGAAAATTATAACAGACGCAATGGGGGCCATAGCAATATACAAGGCTTAAATCAAATTGGCGGAGCAAACTGTAATCCAATGGCCATGAAATCAAAATTCCGATACTGTAATGTTCATCTACTCTACTCGAGAATAAGAAAACCGGTTTCGCAGTGTCTACGCAACAATAAGAAAAGCCTAGTGCTTCAAGCATATCTACCAAGCCCTTACTGGCTTACCATCATCTCGTGTCGGCTGTTTATCCCATTTTCCTAGGTTTACTACACCAAGCAAACGCGCGAGCCAACCCAATCACCACAGCCACGGAACGAACCCACCAGAAGGATCCAGAGGCTAATCCAGCAGCGAACCGCGAGAGACGAAAGGAAAGAGAGAGGGAGAGCAGCCGGGAGGAGAAGGGGGAGCGGGGGAGACCTGACGAGCGAGGGGTCGATGCGCCTCTCCTGCTTCTCCTTGGTCTCGCGGAGCTTCGCGCGGAACAAGGCCTTCCTCTGATCCATGCGGGGCGAGAAGGATCCTCAGTTCCTCACCCTAGAACCCCCAGCCGCTTCGCCCCCGCGGAAGCTGCGGCTTCGCTTCTCCTCTAGAACCTTCCAAGCTCTCGCGACAGGGAAAGGAGGCGGTCTGGAAGGCTGAAGTCGAATCGAGGGGCTGGCTCGAGGGCGAGACAGGAGGGCACGCCAGGCCGGGGTTTGCGTCCGCCAGACCTGGCCAAACTGCCGGGCCGAGCCACCTACTGTTGATCCACGGTACCGTATAAACAGTAACAGGCATGCGGGCTAGCAAGTACCACCTCGTCACCTTAGACCAGCCTCGAACGACACACACAATCTTTCCTATAATAATATAGTAAAATTATTTGTAATTAATAGTAAAAATTATATATGTTAAGATTACTATACTCTTCTAAATACAGATGGATAACTTGATAGTAAAAATATTTATGACTTAACGATAGTAAAATTATTTGTAACTGATAGTAAAGTTAACGGGTCATTGATAGCCCATTTGGCTAAACTGCTTGGCCCGATCTGACATGGTCCGACTTCTCTGCGTGTTGTGTCTAAGGCAAGCACACAAATCGCACAGAATGATAAAGTACATAAATTGGTACTACATAGTATGATAATTTATTCGAATCAATAGTGTTAGATATAAGGGGGCTAAGCGTCCATGCCCTCGTTTTCAAGCGAAATGGTGATTTTGCCCTCATTTTTTAAACTTTGTGATTTTACCCCTGTGTTTTTGAACTGAAGGAAGAGTCTGCTCTTATTCCGTTAAAGCCAGTTAACGGTGTTAACTTTTGCACAAATAGACAAGTTTGCCCATGTGATTTTACCCCTGTTTTGTTAGAGAATTTTGTGATTTTACCCCTATTTCGAAATTGAAGTTTTGACATATTTGGTAGGGATGTTGTCAACAGAATTAGACACAAATTTATGCATTCGTTTTATTAATATAAATCTGGACAAAATTTGTCAAATTTTGCAAACATCACATTCAACCATTAAATGTTCTTTTTTTTAATTGAAAAGGCTACATTTTGGTGGTTCGGCAGACAACAGATGACTGCTCCAAAAACCAGATAGGCAACCCAGGAGAGCATCCATATCTTTGTTAGTGGAAAAGCGGCGGGGACCATAGTACCTATACATGTGCCATCTTGAATTTAGAACTTGTCTAACTTGAGAGCTGCACACATTGATCAAAAATACGAAGAAGATGGGTACACGAACTTGACTAGCATGAATCGACAAAGCAATTACTTACGCATAATCAAATTGACAATTTCACAAGTCACCATTGCTACCATTACCAACAGAGCTCTGTTATTTCTACTTGATTGCATAACCATTGCTACCATCAGGCCGGCGGCGGCTCGATTTGGAGGACGGTGGCGGCGGCGGCGGCTCGGCCGGGGCGCTGTCGTCGGCGGGAGCGAGAGAGAGGAGGCCAGCGGCGCGCGGCGCGGACTTCACGGGCGAGCCGCGGCGGGA
Source organism: Dendrocalamus sinicus (assembly GCA_036346575.1). Classification (NCBI taxonomy): domain Eukaryota; kingdom Viridiplantae; phylum Streptophyta; class Magnoliopsida; order Poales; family Poaceae; genus Dendrocalamus; species Dendrocalamus sinicus. The sequence continues at coordinate 30,104,270 of CM070654.1, read as the reverse complement.
GGCACGCGCGCGGAGCGGAAGGCGGGGCGAAGATGGAGGCGCGTCGTCCCGGTGCAGGTGGAGCAACGGAGGCGCCGAGGGCGAGGCGGATGAAGGAGGAGAAGGAGGCGCGCGACAGTGGGGGGGAGGAGGAGGCCGCCCGGGCGGGTGGGGCGGAGGAGGAGGAAGAGGAGGCGGCGGATCTGGGAGGAGGAGGAGGAGGCGGCGGCTGGGGGGGAGGAGGAGGAAGAGGAGGCGGCGGATCTGGGGGGCGGAGGAGGAGGCGGCGGCTGGTGGGGTGGAGGAGAAGAGGAGGCGGCGGATCAGGGGCGGAGGAGGAGGAAGAGGAGGCGCGGATCTGGGGGCGGAGGAGGAGGCGCGGCTGGTGGGCGGAGGAGGAGGAAGAGGAGGCGGCGGATCTGGGGCGGAGGAGGAGGCCGCGGCTGGTGGGCGGAGGAGGAGGAAGAGGAGGCGGCGGTCAGGTCAGGGGGGAGGAGGAGGCGGCGGCTGGTGGGGACGGAGGAGGCGGCGGCGTCCCAGTGCAGGGTGGAGCGGCGGAGGGGCCGAGGGGGCGGAGACGCGGCCGGGAGTGGGGGCGGAGAGGCGAGAGGGAGTGGAGACGCGAGATGGAGTGCGGGCGGAGAGGCGAGAGGGAGTGGAGGGAGTGGGGGCATTCTTGTCTTTTCGCGTGGGCATCTTTTTTTTTAACCATTTAATCCTCCAGTCTTAACGGTCTCACAAAACAGGGGTAAACGGAGTCTTCATTTCAAAATCGCGAGGGCGAAATCACAAAGTTAAAAAAAGTAGGGGTAAAATCACATTTGCAGTCGAGAACAGGGGCAGAAACACCAAATTCCCTAAATCGGCTCGTTGGGTTGAAAAGCTGTGGCTTATGGCTGAAATTACACTGTAGCGGCTGAAATTTTACTGTAGCTGAAGGTGACTTATTTGGCGTAATTAAATTTAAAAAAAATAAAAATAGAAATCAGGTAGCGTCATCGGTTTGCGTTCAGCTTGGACCAATCGTGATGGAACTTCTGGTCATGGGGTTGCCAGCAATGGTCGTGGTGTTGCGCCAAGAACTAACAGTGCTGCAAGTCAAAAGGCAGGCGTAGCTCCCTCTCATTCCTCTGGCCGTTTGGCTCATCTAGCTCCCAGTTCCAGATCTTCCTACCAATGTGAGGGAGCTATAAGTGATACTACAGTTTATGAACATCCAGGCCAATCAAGCTATTATTCTCAGTGGCATTACAACCACTGAACTCCTGCCCTGGTTATCTCTGCATCAATCTGTGGGGGATTCGCCCGTAGGGTGACACGGATATGGTGCCTGCGATGGTTGTTCATTGATGATAACGCGGAGGCTTGTTGCCTTTGCGTTCCTTCAGTTAAGGTGTATAGCGTTCATCCCGTGGCATCTGCAGTCTGTATGCGGTTCCGGATTCGGGTGATTGTGAATGGAAAAATGTGGCAACTGGTACTACATTACAAAATACGCGAGAACTATGTCACCAACAGTTCTGCAACATGAACAGAATGTTTGTAAATTTGAACTGCTTTGTTCTACTTTTCGTACACTGTACGTTTAATTCTGTTTTTACCTTCTTCGCATGAACAGAATCGTTGGCTTTAAGGGCACAAACCATCACACAGCCGAAATAAACAAGCCCATACTGTGCTCGTAGTACAGCATGAAGTAATCCTGAATTCTTGCTAATTTGATCGTGATATGTATCCATCCAGAAAAATGGACAATCGTAAACCAAACAACGTGCACAAGACTTCACATTCGGACTAGCAAATGAACACTACAGCACCCAGTGAACTGCAGAAGCTAAAAACTAAAAAAACATGGCATTGAGACGATGGGGGTATGAGACAATAGATTTCCAAGAAATAAGACACGAAGCGTATGAAAACTGTGCATGCATTAAAATATAAGGCCGTTCAGAATGTAACAAGATCGGCAGCAACTAGCGTATTAGTAAGCAGTCCCAGAATAGTGGCAGTTGTCTCCCATCGACAGCAATAACCAGAAATAGAACAGGATTCAAAACAGATTTCACCCGATAGTTCTCTACTGGTTTATGCAGCAAGGCGTTTAGCACCCTTCACCAGCCCCCACCACCGCCGGAAGACCCCCACCCACTTCCGCCATCCTCTGCTGGGACCAACTTTTTGGCGCTGCCCCATCCTGAGTCATTAGAGCCGAATCCAGCACCATCAGTGCCACCACCAGCTGCTCCCCAGCCTCCACTGCCTCCAATACCACCGTCAGAGCCACCACCAGCTGCGCCCCAGCTTCCGCCGCCACCACTGCCACGGTTGCTATCGCCACCACCTCCGCCCCATCCAGCATCTCTACCTCCAGATCCTCCTCCACCGCTACCACCTCCCCAGGAGGAACCGCCACTGCCAATATTATCAGTCCATCCCCCACTGTTGCCGCCGCCACCACCACCACTCCGACCTCCACCACCATCATCGCTGACAAAGTTACCACGACCGCGCCCACGTCCACGACCGCCAGAACTGTTCCTTGAATCAAACCTACCTCCTGCTTTAGAGAAAAGGAGATAAATAAACGAGTGCTTGCATACTTCTGAGGATCTACTACCATTGTAGTAAATGGCAAGTCGCAGCCCATGCCAGGGTTAGTGTACCGGTGGTAACTGGCTAATTACAAGTCATATCAAGCTTCTTTTTTTTTTGCCAGATTTTAGTGGAAATCCTCTATAATGCATTGAAGGTTTAGGAAGCAAAAACTTGAGAGAAAACAGGAAAAAAAATAAATAGAAAAAGGAAAAGGAAAAAAAAAAAAGGAGAGTGAAGCTGAAGACCACTGAGAACAGGCTGGTTTCCTGAAAACCAGAAGGTATCACTTAATTTTTCCAGGAAATTATTATTAAAACGCTGGCTCATGCAACAAAGGAACATTGGAATTGACCCTAAAGAATGCTACAGCTAGCTGAAATGGACACTACCAAATCTGTTGTTCCACTGATAAACTCTGAAGAACGACAATGTTGGCAATGCAAGTCCTTGATGGAAATATTAAGCTACACAGGCATCTTTTACTTATAAAGCTGGCTAATAAATACTATGCAGACAAGCTGTGATAAAAAAAAATGTAAATGAATTAACACTGACCTGATCTTCCGGAGAAAGGTCTATCCCTGTCATTATTACCATCTCCCCTCCATCCATCATTAGCCCCACCAGAACCCCAAGCTGAATTTTTCATGGGCACCATTGCAGCGACATTTCGCATTGATGGACCAGCATCAGGTGGTGGTTTGTCAATATGCTTCTGGAAATATGACACAAGGCGATCAATATTGTCAAAGTCCCTCTTCCGAAATCTTAAGCCCTTTGGGTATAACCCAACATACTCATGATGTGGATTTGTACTCCTAATGTAAGACAATATAAAGGTGCCTGGATGTTCATGAGATATGCCAAAACAATAGACTATTCTCATAGGATTCTCTGCCTTCTCTGCCCTTAACATATCATCAACCTCACTTTTTAACCCCTTCCTGAATTTGCGGTAAGAGAGCATGCTTTTCAGGTGGCCTACCAATGGATCCACATATCTGTCTATAACCTGTATATTTGTAAAAGGAAAGATCCATCAGCTAGCTCACCAATCTAACTGCTACAAGAGAATTAGAATTGCAGCTAATTGATATGAATTAAAGCCAAATTACTATTGAAATTTATCATGTGCAACAACCTCATCAAGATCTTCAAAAGTTTCATTATCAATCATCAGTGTTTTTCCAAGGCGAAGCAAACTTGTGATATCTTTATGATCTTTTCCACTTTCAGTTATCTCCTTGTGCGCATAGACACCATCAAAAATTTTCAGAGTAAGTGTTAAAAATGATGGCCCCCTAGAACTAGGCCGAATGACCTTCTCACCAGGCTCTTTGTCTGATAAGAACTGTTTCAATAAACAGAGTTTCAATCAGATAGTATCACAGAATGAATGAAAGAAACTAGTGCAGAGAACAGAATCTGTTTAATAAGACACTGAAAGAAAGAAACTAGTGCAGAGAACAGAATCTAGAAACCTGCATTGCTTCTTCAGCTGTCAGGTTCTGAAAGTGAGGATGGACAATCATTCGGGGCTTGAAATGTTTCTTTGCAAGTTCCTTTTGTTTCCGAACCTTATCTTGTTCATTCTGTAAAGACATGTCTTGTTCATGATAGTATGGATCATGATTACTTCTGGAGAATGGTCTTCTCCTCATTTCACTGGCCTTGCATGTTAGGTAAACCATGAATCTATTTTTATTCACATTCTTAATTTTGCCAGTTAACACATCACCTTCATGTAACTGCAGTGATTCTGGATCAAATCCATCATCAGAATAGTTGTCTCCCATAACTATGGCTTTCAAACCAGAATCAAAGGTGCAAATGATTCGGTTCTCTTGTATATTACGAACAGTTACTTGAACAATCCTTCCATCTGATATGGTGTCCTCAGTTTCACCAGAAAGCATCCAGAATTCCTCATCTGGACTTGGCTCAGCATAAGGTGTCCTCCAATCAGAAAAACCACACAGCAGTTCCATCTTTATATCACGCAATGTTTCCCTTTTTTGTAAATCTTCTGGAATGCTCTTCATGTATTCATCAATGTCAAGAACTTTAAGCATATGCGGCCTTTCTCTTACGTGCTCAATTGCCATCTCTTGCTCATCATCGTCCATCTCATTCGCTTCATGTGGTGCATCCTCAGCATGGACATCCTTGGCCAAATTCTTTGCCAACGCATATGATTCAGGATGGATCCTTGTATCCTCAAGCAGATCAATGATTTGAGCACTAGCTGCAGCTGCACCACTCCGTCGGACACGTAAAAACCCAGATGCATTCATGAATACTTTCCTGCCTAGAGGTTTTACGAGCTCCTTGCGACTAAATATGGATCCCTCCCTTACCAATTCTTTCTGCAAAGCTGAAGCTTTGCGTGGCCCCAGACCAGCAACAAATTGTAAAGTTGAAAAATGCCACTCGTGACTAGCAGCAAGATTAACATCAAAACCTATCTGATTTGTTGCATCAACCATTACTTGCTCGACAACTTCATACTTCTCATCAGGAGTAAGGAACTGTTCAAGAGGGTGTAATTTCCATGAAAGAATCTCTTTCCCGGGTCCACAGAGTGTAGCAACCATTGCCAACGGATTCTGCAGGTACCGACCAAGTGCCACAGCCCGCTTCACGATACCTATACACGAGTTAAGATAAAAAAAGAGAGAGAGCGAGTTATTGAGAAGGTACATGATCAGAAGAGCTAACAGTAAATTGAAGCTTTGCTACTATACCTGACTGGCCAGGCAGTTGATCTGAAGATATCCGAGAGTTTTCATACAAGCGAGGAACAGACTCATCACCGTAGACAATGCTAAAATTTTCCATTTGCGGGTTCACATCTCTTGGATGGTCTTCTACAATTTTGAAAATAACCTATGCAATGATGGATGTCAGTTCAAATTAAGCAATCAGATTATAACACTTTATAATCAACTTCTACAAAGTACTATTTCTTGACAGCTATCTAGCAGGCACAAATGAAAAATCAACCTATCAGCTGTACACCCAAGCATTTGGAAATATCTAACATAAGGTAAACAACTAAAGCAGCAATATTACACGACATTCATGCCAAACAAAAATGAACAGAAGGAACAGATACAGGAATCTTGAAATATTTAGTATTGATTGAAAGACTGGAGCAACTGCATTCCTCACTACAAATGAGCAATCAGCCAACAACAAACATCCAAAGAATAGAATGTTAATAGTCGAAAAGCAGCAGCAAGCATTAGAAAGCTATGTGCACAAGGTCACGCCAGCCCTCCACCCACTGGCCCAAACCTAATGGGATGGCATGTTGCATCTCCTAGTCAAAACAGGAACAAGATTAAGCCAGCGCATGGGCCAGACTACAAGTAAAAAACAGAAGAAAAAAAATCATATATTGCAACAGCAATAGCTGATCGCATGAGTAAGGACGATGCCGCTGGTCATATAGCAACCAATCATATATAAAAAGGATAAGATCAAGCTTAATTGGCTGGGCACGTTTAAAGATGCTCATGCATGTGTTACCATATAATTCTGAACAGAAACAGCATATTGTTCTAATCTGATTAGAAAATGATTTACTTGCAAACAAATAGGATCAAATAATACCTCATAAATATCATCCTTGAGTTGTCTGCAATTCAAGTTTGATGCTCCTACACACACAACATGCGGCTGATGGTCAGTCATAAACTTCAAAACTCGCTGCTGGTCATTCTTCTTTCGCTGCTGCTCAGCGACACCTTGAGATCTAATGCTGATAGAACCAGCATATAGAACATCAACCAATTCTCCTGATGAGTCTAACATTACAAAAGTGGTAGCGGGTTTCCCAGGACCCCAGCAGCAGGCCATAACTCTCAACTCAGATTCATCATCCAGATCAATGTCAGCATCCTTCTTGTCAGCATCCTTCTTCTTCCAAGGAGCAACAGAAACCTTGTTCCACAACTGTTCCCCATATTCCATATGGAGCCAATTTTTGGCTTTTGCTGTCAACAGGGATCGAGCTTCCTTTTCCATTGATGGAAGAAGGAAATTGAAGAAAGCATCATCCAGTATCATCTTTCGTTGCTCATCCCACAGTTGAGCAGACTTGCTGACACAATCACTTAGATAATTCTCGCGAGCCTCAGACATGAGCTCTTTCTTTGCATCTTCTGGCAATTTTATGGTAACCTTGAGGAGCTTTTCTTCCTCTGCTTTCTGAATAAGAAGCCACTGTACATCTACAAATTTGTTTAGTGGTTTCTCTCGCAGCCACTTAACACCAGATAGTTGATGATAGGGATCTATGATCAAATTGCCCTCAGGTGTGGGGCTTGTTGAGACAACAGCTTTATTCATGAAGATGCTCCGGATATGCTTTCTTACAATAGGCTCACAACCAATCTCAACTGCTGCCTGATAAGACAAAGAACAACGGGAAATGGAACATTTTGGTCAGATGTAATGGAGAACCTAGCACCAATTAGGTTTCTACCATATAAAGATTAGTTGAAATTGAGTACCATGTGTCTGGCACCCCGAAGAGCATCTTGTGGTGTTTCAAACATTGCACATGTGAAATTTGCAGCAACATCTTCAGGAGAATCTTTCCCACTATCAAGCTCACCTGCTTCCTGAAAGAAACAGACAATGACAAGGTGTCAGATTTTTTTTGTACAACAGATTTAGCCAGGGAACAAGGATATATGCAGACAATGAATAAGTTGTGCATGCATTATTGTTCCAAAGAAATATAATGCAATGTGTCAGCTTAAACCACGTACAGGTATCTTTGTTAATGTGAGATGGTGACCTAATTGCTCAGCACTCCGACCAAATTGGTTAGCAACCTCCCACAACCCTGCCTTGTGACAAATACTGTACAAGGATTTCCTTTTTGGTCGCTTAAATTGCCCTTCTTCTTCAACTTCACCAGGAGGGAAATGTAAATTGAATTTCGCATCAACATCCTCCACCTCTTTCTCAGATTTTGCATCCTTTAGTGCTTCAATGATAGAGTGATAAAGTTGCCGATTCAATGCCTGCCTTGTAATGTCATCTATTCTTCGCTTCTCATCGTCAAATCTTTTTTCATAGTACATCTCCAAAGCAATCTTGCGCTTCTGAAGAAGTAGCCACTTTCTGTCTAATGTCTGAACAGCCCAAAGCAGCTAAAAAGAACACAATTGTTTCATTAACAGCAATGTTAATAAATTCTGGGAGAGGAACCAAAGTCTAGTAATTAATAGTTAGTTACCTTATGCCACCTCATTTTAGGTGCGTCTTCTTCATTCTCCTGTTCATTAGCATTAAGATCCTTTAACAGACTCGGGCAACTCTCCTTCCTATACATTGCAATGAATGGGATCTGACAGGTAATAAAAACTACATCAGCAGAGTAAGCACAAGGAATTACGCAGAATACTTGTATAATTTTCCATACTTCAAATTTGTTGACATGTAGCATGGTCAAGACATTCGCAATATCCTTCTGGTCAATCTCCTTATTCACTTGGTCACTGCCAAAAAAGGACAGAAACCCATCACCAGTGAGTTGGCTGTGTATCCATGCACTTTCTTCCTCTATCATTGTGTTGTCCGTTGGAGGATAGCCAGTCAATTCTTCAGATAGCTGCCAAAAAAGGAATAAATTAGACATGAATTATCCACTAAATCAAGGCTGCCTGTGGAAGAGTGTCAACTGGTACTTACCTGCATCCTCTCGGGTACATCATTTTCTCTTATTTGCTCATCCTTTGGTGTCATATACTTCTCTGCAAGAATAAATGGCTCAAACTCATCTTCAAGCCTTTTCCCCCTCAGCTCACCAGAATTAGCAGCATCCCTCTCAAGCTCGTGCTTTCTTAGAGCTAATAGCTCATCAACATCACCAAATATATCATGGGCCTCTTGTAAAGCAGACGATGATACACCTGCTGCTTGTCGTAGTGGCTTCCGTTTAGCCTTCTGCCTTCTGCAATAGGGGACATGACGTGCATATAACATGCAGCAAACATGGCCTGATTGGCACAAAGTATAAAAAAGAAGCAATTTACCTTACAACTTGGCCGTTCGCATCAATTTCTTCTTCGTCGACAATGAAATCTGCCATTTCATCGTCATCTTCACCAACCTCATCTTCCTCTGCCTGCTGATCCTCCTCAACAAGGTCCTCCTCAAAGGGCACATCTGAGGAAATAGAATTGCAGCAAATAAGAAAATCAGACAAGCTACTTCCCGCAAGCAAACACAAGCAAAAGGAAGTGGATTCTGCCGCAGCTACCTTGATGGTCACCAAATAAGCTAGTATGAACTCTCTCCTCGGCAGTACGCTTTTTTCCTGATCCATCATCATCTGAGAAGCCAGAGCGATCATCCATTTCAGATTCCCTTCCTGCCTTCTTCAAGCGCTTAAATTTGTTTCCCTACAGTAAGCCAAAAGGCCCATTCTTCAGAAACCAAAAATTTGAGCAGAAAAGCTCAAACGAGACACAAATGTTATCTTCAAACATACAGGCTTTGGACGCCGGATGCCATGAATGTTGTTATCCTGGAGCAAAACGTAGTCATCCTCATCAAGCGTGAAGTCCTCAGATTCCCTGGGCACACGTCTTGCATTTCAGGAACTAATAAACAAGAGACAATATTCTGTTTCCCAACGAGGGATCAAAAGCAACTACCTTTTCTTTTTCTTTTTCTTCTTCCGCCTCTCATCATCACTCTCCCTTTGTTCCTCTTCCTCCTCTTCCTCCTCATCCGCATCATCCACTATGAAGCCATCCTTCTCGTACTCATCCTGTCCCTCCTCTGCTCATGAACAATTTTACCCGATTATTGCTTTACTAACCCGAGCACACAATCACAAGCGAATCCAATAGAAAAAGGCAACTACTGCTAACTCAATTCACTACCAGAATCGTACTGATAAACGAAAGGAACAATTCAAATAGAAAACAAGCAAAAAAAAACTCAATTAAGCACAGCACAAGAAAAACATCCCAATCGTAGAGACGGGATAAATACACCGCCCAAATCGCCCAAGCAAACTAACATAACGGAGAAATCGTGAGAAAAATCTGACCTTCCTCATCCTCCTCGCCATCATCGTCTTCCCGATCGTCCATATCATCCCTGCCCCTACGCGACGGCCGTGGATCCTCCTCGTCGACCTCAACAAAGTCATCTGCTAGGGTTCGAACAAGCCAACTTTTCAATTAGAAAACGCACACAAACCTCCGCTGAGAGAATCAAACCACCCGAAATCGCAGAAATCAGAAACGAAATCGCTTACCTTCATCGTCGGAGACCACCGTGCGTCCACCCATTGTCCTCGAGGCGGCGCAAACCCTAAAACGAGAGTGGTTATGTCGAGCGCCTAAGGGGGATGGGGACTCCTTATATAAGCATCGCCGGAGGCCGCAAGCCGCACGAGTAAGCCACGCGTGGGCCGGCGAAATCTAGGGTTTCACGGGGGGCGCGGCCAGGGCCCGAGCCAACGCCGCCGCCGACGCCGAAGGGGAGCAATGCGAAGCGCCCGGCGCGCCGGTTGACTGCATCCACCCGCAGCGAGAAGGCGAATCCGGCAGTCCCTGGCGGGCCGCGAACCCTAGACTGGAGCCGCGGCGAGGTCGAGGCGGGGGGTCGTCGGGGACTTGGAGAAGGCGGTGAGGAGTGCGGTGCGATTAGAGTTTAGAAAGGGATTTTGTGGGGGTTTATTTCATTCAGGCCTCCATATTGTGGATTATTTGTTGGACATATCTTCATATGTTTCGATCTGGTCCTTTGAGAGCAAGTACAATGATGCTGATTAGGTCACCTCTAGCGAAATTCACGTCAACACAATCCTATGTGGAAGAGAGAGACAAGAGGAGAGAGAGGCAAGCTGCCCCTCATGCAAGAGGTGACCTCTAGCACATCATACGAGGACTTGAAGGCGATGCTAGTTCTTAGAGCAAGTACAATAAGAGTTAGGGTCGCCTCTAGCGAAATATTAAATATTTGAGTGCTTTAGTAGAGGTAACATCTACTCAACTTATTGTATTAGTTACCTCCACATGAGCCATATGTACTCTTTTTGCTTATGTGGCTAGTCCTAGAGGTGGCAGCCACCTCTTCTATTGTACTTGCTCTGAGAGAATTATCGTAACATATTTCGTTCTTTAAGGGAGCTCGTGGAATCTTTCAAAATTATCGATGCCGGCGGGATCGACATCGAGAGGTGCGCACTTAACGAAATTTTTTTTAAATAATACATTTTTTATTAATATTACATAAATATATTACAACTAAAAAAATACATAAATAACTTTGAAATGACACCAATCCTCATGGAGTCATATGTGGCAGTCTGCAGGTCTCTATCATTAGTTAAATTAATGACACATGCCCACTACGACAGAAAGAGTCATCACAGGCGGTTCACAACTGTCATCACAGATGATTATCAAACCATCTGAATTTATGTATCTGTGATAATAGGTGGTTATCACAAACGGCTCTCAAACCGTCTGTGATACATACAACACAGACGATTTTAAAAAAGTCTGGGATATATCAGGTATCATAGACGGTTTTTAAATATAGTCGTATGTGATATACTGAGAGACCATGTAGAGGTCATCCCGTGTGTATGATGAGTAATTGACATCGGTTTAGGTAAGTCGAGTTTGGTTTGGGTGGTTCGGACCTTTGCATGGTGCAATCAGGTTTGGTCGGATTTGGTCAAACTTGGTCGTACGGGATTAGGATGTCTATTTCGACGATTCAACAGGTTTGGACTTCATCATGGGAAAGTATGATGCGTTTATGCTATTTACGCTTTCATGTGTCGAGCGGTGTTATTTGACGTGTTTCTTGTCTGTGTGACTGCAGGACATCGAGGTGGAGTCGTGGTGAGACACGAGGTGACTGGACTAGACACAGGCGGTATCGAGGTCAGAACGGTCGGATGTGTCGAAGACGGCGAAGATTCGATGTGGTTGCGAGTCGTGGACGACAAGTAGCGCGGAAGCTTCCCGGAAGGTGCAGGAGGGGTGAACCGGTAAATTCGCAAGGCTGCACAAGCGGGAGCGGGCTCCGTTGGATTTAGCGGGTGTAACGGGGTGGAGACCTGTTAGCCAAAGGCTATAAATAGAGGTTGGTGGCTGCATGCCTCTTCATGGATAGGGAAGAGAGCTAGGGTTTGGTGAGTCAAAAAAAGTCTTTATGAGTTGGTTTTGCTTTGGGCTTTAGTTGGTAGAAGAGGCAGGGTTCTGTTGAGAGCTTGTCCCCTTCGTGTCTTCTGTGTGTTCTTGTGAGACAGAGAGAGAGGAGTCCTTGAGTAGAGGGTGAAATGGAATGAGTTGAGCAAACATGTAACCATTCCTCTAGATGTAATCATGTATGGAGACTCCTTTGGGATCCCTGTTGTTATGAGAATGATTGGTTTCAAGAAATCCCTTGAGTTCGTGCTTCTCTAGTTGTTTTCCCTTTGATGTTCCTTTCTGTGTGATTCTTGAGCTTTTTGATTTCTTGTTATTTGCTGCTGAGAAGGACAAAAATGGGTTGCTATGACATGGGGAGATATTCAAAGGCCATTTGGCTAGTTGATCCTTAGAGCAAATCAAGTTTTTAATTTCAGTTTTTGCATTTGGGCTTCCTCTGTTCATCCTTTGCCTTCTAGGGTTTTGGAGAAATTCTTTATCACCTTTGCTAGATGGCTTGAAACTTGGCATGGAGAGTCCAGTGGCTATTTATTAGCTTTTCTCATATTTCCATGGCCAAGGGATCCAAGAGGAGATGGCAATTTGAAGATTTCAGTTTTGGGTTTCCATAGTGCTCAGTGTCTAGGGTTTGATGAAAATCTTGTTTCCCTTCGTGAGTTGGCCTAAGATTAGGTCTGAAGGATCCTGTAGCTATTGCTAATATATCCTCAAAGTTTCGTGGCTAGAGGATCAGTGGTTAGATGGGAATTCGAGTTCTTGGACAGCTCTCTGTATTTTTCAAATGATGACCTAAATCTGAAATTCTAGGGCTATTGTTGATCTCTCTTGTTCTCTAAGGTCCCAGTGTTATTTGGATCAATTTCTAGCCCCTTTGGCCTAAAAAGAACATCTTTCTTCGTCGAATTTCACTGGAATCCTCAATTTCAGTTTTTACTGCTTGCTGTTTTTCAACAGCAATTTCAGCAAAACTGCTGTGCAGATTTCAGCCTATTTGCAGTGCAGATTTCAGCCTTTTGCAGTGCAGATTTTAGCCAAAAATTGCTGCTGTTTACTGCTGTTTTCAGCCACAAGTTGCTACAGTTTCTAGCCAAAATTGCTGCAGTTTTCAGCTAAAAGTTGCTGCAGTTTTCAACCGAAAATTGCTGCAATCTTCAGCCAAAAGTTGCAGCAGTTTTCAACCAAAAATTGCTGCTGTTTTCTGTCCTGTTTTCAGTTTGCTTTCTTTGCTTTGTCAAGTGAAGCTCATTTTCAGTCTGTTCTTCGAGAAGAATTTTTATCAAGCTGCCGCTCCGTTTTATGAAGTGATTTTACTCGTTCATCGGTCTGGTTTTTAGTGAGCGAAACTCTTCTTCTTCATAGCTTCAATAGCTATCGGAGAGTAGAGAATATTGTGGATACTTTTTATGGGTCATTTTTATTTGAGCGCCATTCACCCCCCCTCTCTGTCGCCATTTCGGTCCAACATATACTAATTATCACAAACGGTTAATGCCAAAACACATCTGTGGTATGTTATATATCACATACGGTTCTCAAACATATCTTACATATCACAAATGGCTAATACAAAAAAAACGTCTGTGATATTCATATAGCACAGACGGTTTATTGCTACAAATCGTTTGTGGTAGTTATTTGAATATCCATATTATTTTCTGTTTTTCGGCTAGCCTCAAGAAATGCTAGCCATACCATTTAAACACAAGCAAACATATTACATATATAGCACACGATAATCATTACACATATATCATAAATGAATTAAATAACTAAATAAAGTACATTTTAATGAATTGTTTGATTAAGTACAATTGAGTGATTACAATTGTATCAAATGTTTCAACATCTAATCTTCATCGCATAGGTAGAACTCTTCACTCTTGTTAATGACCCCTGTTATCAAGAATTGGGAGAGCTTTCCTCGAATTTGGCGAGTTTGTCGAGATCGAATGTACTTACGTCGAATTCCACGCGTTGTTGCTAGGATTGTTAAAGTCATTAGCATATATATATATATATATATATATATATATATATATATATATATATATATATATATATATATATATATATATATATATATATATTGATAATCATAAAATAATTATTGGCAAGTTGACAAATCTTTAGATCATTCGTCTTAGTGGCCATGATGTCCTCCATATGGTGGCAAACGTAGAATCCATATATGTTGCCTTGTAGTTGCTGGTGGTACTACAAAAATAGAATCACGTACATAGGTATTGTCATATCTAGAGGAATTATTACGAAGTGTGATATTGGATTGTTGTGTTGTAGTGGGCATTGGAAATCGTGTTCTGTACTTCTGTGTCATAGTGTGGCGCTGGATTCCTTGTGTCTCCCTCTTTGGGCAACGCAAGCGCTAAATGACCTACGTGATTCCAAAAAGTTAGCTTCGGCCATTGCAAATAAAGGGAAGACTACAATAGAGCTATATATGGATTAAGAGAAAATGAGTTTACTTGTCAAGTGTTTGTTGCACACGGGTGGAGTCATGGTTGCTATAAGTAGAGAATCAAGGTATATTATCTTGCTTCACTTTGGTACAATTACAATCAAAATCCAGTGACCCCTAGTCATGTATGTCGGCATAGTAATTAATCCTAAATTCATGTTGCATATAAAGTACAAATGAAACTTGTATAGCAACTAGTGAAGCACTTACCCCTGGTTGAAGGGTACCATGATGTAGTCCTTGTCACTGTGAGCAAGCAATCCCCTTGTTATGTAATCTTGGACGAAGGGTTCGTTATCGATGATGGATTGCTCAGAGACCAAGTGTGAGTCGAGGAAACTCACCAATTCTCACCGTCACCGGACTTGTTGAATCATGGATCTATACATAAGTAATGAGTTATGACATTTATCGGTATTACGTGAATGTATAACTTAATTGTACAGTACACTTACAGTGTCCAGCATCGTAGATGTGAGGCGTTGAGTTCGTCGAGGTTGAATAGTAAGAATAAATCTTTGAAGGTCACGACGAAATAGCCTGAGTCGTGGAGGAAATGTGCCTTCGTGTATCTCATGGTGAATCCATTGTGCCGGTTTGGCTTCATATTGGACCTCTGCATGTACCAGCTATGCAAAGTATTATAAACCAGTCGAAGCCTGGGTAATTGTGACTCGGGGACCAACGATACTCACGGCATGAACTTCCATTCCCCAGGAGGCGCATTAATCTCTTTCAATTGGGTCTTAGCGCCTTGCTTGTGATACATTTTCGGCGTCGCCTTCACGGGAGCCGATACGCTGGTCTTCTAAAGAGGAGCTTGAGGTAGATTCATAGAGAGTTCTGTTTGATAGGTATGGTCATATGGAGATCACGACACGAAAGGATCTAGGATGATGTCCCTCTTGGACCACTAGACGAATGTGTGAATGGCATATTCTAGTGTCATGATTTTTCTATTTGGAGGCCTCTTCAACAGGACGGCCCTAAAACGTCATTAATCATGTCCACCTAGACCTTCATGTAACTGGTCCCTAGTTGGGCACTATGCACCAACATCTCTAGTAGGCATGGATACGCCAGCTCCCGCCCAATGTCAATGGGACTGGAGCCAACAACCCTGATTCTAAGGATGCACGGCATGGCCTCCTACATAATGATACAAGATGAGGTAATGCGTCCACCAGGTCTATCTATGTACCGTTTAAGAGATATACATTATCTGGATGTCGTTGATAGGTAAGTGGGCATCGCTATGTTTAGAAAGTAGCGCGGACGCACAGCTACTCCGATGTTGAGGGGGCTGGGTACCGTAATAACGGGGTTGGCTTGCGACTGGTTGTGGACTTCTCTTAGTTTTTTCCTCTCCTTGACTGCTTGGAAGGAGCCTTCGGAAGATTCAATAGTCAATGTTTGCTGCAAGCGAAAATTATATTATTTTAAACCCTATGAAGTTATGAACCTATTAACATCTAGGTGGTTTAACATATCTTAGCAGGCATAGGATACTTACTCGTCGCGGGGTTTTTGAAAGAGGCGACACCTGAAGATGTGATTGATGAACTTACTCTTAACTAGTTTCGGGTGCGCTCGTTTGTGATTCCAGCAAATGATGGAGAGGCCTCCAATCGGATTGCAACCTCATCCTCCATCCTCCATTGCCGGATTTTACCCCCGTACTCAATGGTGTCAAGTCTGTGGGGGTGAATGTTTCGTGCCTGGATAGCCTTGTACGCCGCACTTTCCTATTGAAATTTGGTCGTTGTCTTCATCTGCACGAAGGCTTCCCATATTTTCAGTGACACAAAAGGATACCTCATGAAGGACGTGCGATCCTTGGTCATGTACTACATGACAAGCGTGCTCTTAAAGGTCTTCCACGCTTTTCCCATTGCAAGGAGTGCATGTCGTTGCACGCTTTCTTGAACTTCTACTGGGATTTTGAACGAGTTTGAAATTTCCTGTTATAGCACATTTCTCTCGTCTTTTATCAAACCTTTTCAGTTTGCTATAGTGATAGAGACCTATTCCCTTCCAATTATGACCAGAGGGACCCCATCTAGAGAGACCTCCGTGATGATCATTTAGATACTCTTCTGCCATGCTTAGTTACCCTAGTCTTCTGAGCACAGACCCAATTGACGACATCGATGACGACGACATCTCTCTTTAAACGATCCATCTATGATATTAGTATCAGTTTAAATTGATGTTATCTTTCTTTAAAGCTTTCATCTTTTCATTGATTTCATAAGAATTTCAATAGTGCAAACCCTCTTTTTACTTGACACACTGAAATGTGTAATTTGCTTCATGCCCTTTGAACGTCTATGTGGTATATATTATTGCTAAAAAGTCACTTTGGAATAGTAACATGCCATTCCAAATAGATCTTGTAGCTATAACATGAAATCCTCCTCATCTTGTAGTAATGCAATTCTAACATGCCATTAAAAACATAAACATAAAGTAGGAAGCATGATGTCTGCTAAAATGAGCATAAAGAGCATTCTTAAGAACAGGGAATCAACTAAAATTAGTATAAAACTCAAATTTTAGTTTAGTACTCTTAGATATAGGGTTACACAAGAATTAATCTTAGCCGTCCCGCTACTATGGTCTATGCTCTTCACTAATTGGATATAACAAATGAGATTCAAACCTTGAGTTCTTAAATAGTAACAATTTAGAGCTTAAGTTTGAATATCCAATTTCAATATTAGACCAGTATCATTATCGAGCTAATATCTGAATGCAAATTTATCATTGGTCCAAATCCTATAACATAGACAAATTACTCATGGCTAACTCATAAGCACCCAAATAAACTGGTAACTTACATACTGATGGGGAGTAATACCAGCAGAGGAAGTCAATGAAGATGTTGTTGTGGTTAAGGAAGAAGAGAGAAAAGGCTGATTGAGGACGCCAGTGTCGAAGACGTCGTTGTGGTTGGGGAAGAAGAGGCCAAGGTCACCGAGGTTTGAGAAGACGTAGACAGAGGGAGGCTGGCTACGACGGATTTGCGTGAAGAGGCTGCCAGATGGGGAGGTGGTGCTAGATCTACGTACATGGGAGGTGGAGATTGGGGAGGAGGCGGCACTTGAGGAGGTGGCGACGGACAGGCGGCATGGGCACACAAGTGAGGAGTAAGGGCGCAAATGCTAGTAGGGCCCTATTACGCACTTCACTGCATAATTGGCTGGTTAGACCGGTGCACTCGGTACACATGGCTTATAGACAGGGCGTATCGTGCAATAACTTGTTGCACAGCCAGCTTACTAGGGAAGCGCTACCTAACTAGGAGGGTGTCACCTTGAAACTCCACTGAGACTCTTCTTCTTGCGGCAGTACGAGGGAACACAGTGCATCATCATGGAGTCTACAGGACACATAGGTCATCTCTTATGACACAATTCCTTCGGGTGGACCATAATTCCTTCGGGTGGACCACCTGTCTGTTGTGCATTATTGTTGGTATCATCGAAGCTTAGGTCGGTGTCCTCGTCGGACTCCAACCCAAGCCCCTGGTTTGGTAGATACATGCCCACCCCGTCATTTGCATGAAATTAGGGGTGAGTCTTCCCTCCGATATTGTCAGTCCCAGATTTTACAATCCGGAATCTACTGTGTTTAGCTGCACTATTCCCTGGATCAGTAGATAGTGCTCACAGATTACAGTTCTGAATATCAAAATACATATCATGCGGAGCGTAATTAAAATAATAGACTTACTCATGGGCGGATAGGCGAAATCATAAAATTGCAGCATCGGAAGAACGAAGCACACAGATGGGACCTTCAAGACATGCCCACAGGCAGCCAACTAGAGGTTCGCAGCCTAGCCCTTGACATCATCATCTTCTCTGCCAGCTTGTCCAACTTGTTGCTGAGGCGAGGTGTTTTGATTCCTGATTCTGTATTTTGTCGCAAAAGCGAGCGTGAGCACTCCGACCCCGTGCTCCGCGAGCCAATACACAAAATGCAAATAAGTAGTATGCATGGCTTATCAAAGGAGAGGCTCGGGTTATTTTATTTGCAAAAATCGCTTTTGGTAGCATTATTACTATTATTTAATCAAAGTGTTACTATTGCTACCTAACTCCATACTACAATAGCCAAAAATTGACTTAATCCACCGATCTTACTTGTATTTTGGTTTACTAATAATCCAATCCTGTCACTACTATTCATCAGCTCCTCACTTCTGAATTCTAATGATTCTCTGACATAATTATTTTCAAATCCACCGGTATCATTCGTATTCAATCCTTTTAAATCGTTGATTCAAAACCATAATCCAATAATCAATCTCATTTTCCATTATCTATCACTAGCTAATCCACAAATAAACCTCCACGAAAATTCAATTTACCAAGATTATAATCCACTAATTGTTATGAATCCTCCAATCTTCTCATAAATTCAATTCATCCATCCAAGAATTGATCAACTCCTATTAATTCCCCATATTGTCAACATCTTCCAAGAATTAATAATCACCATTATATATCCACCAAGAATATCATTGATTAATTCTACGGTCCACTAGTATCCTTCCACCAAGTAAATCTCTAATCAGAACTATAATCCAATACTTGTATTACTCCTCCAAATTCCGAAAATTCAATTGATTCATCTAGTAACCGAATCTATTAATTCCAATATTGTCATCTCCCAAGAATTTATTTATCGTTGTCGTAATCCAATATTTATCATGCAAACCCTAAATCTCCAAAAATCATTTAAATCATCTATCTAGCCTATCTATTCAGCTAGACTCCACCAATTTATTTCTCCCAGAACCCACTCTATCATTATCCCTCCTATGATCAATCATGAATCCACCAACTCTTTTATGTGATTGCCATAAACAGCCATCTTCTTTTCTTACGACTCTATTTGTTCTTCCTGACATTTTATTGGTGAGAAATGTTACCATTATTTAAAAATATAATACATAGAAATTTCCTGAGACCTAGCGGTTTTGAACAAAAGCATAATGTTCAAGAGTATGCAATAATAATAACGATCCAGATTCCATCCACCGTTACATGGCATCTGCACCATATGGCATCTTTCAGCGTTATAGCCGCTTAACTTACCACTGGGACGACACCCAGGACAATTCCAAACTAGGGCCTTACACTGCCCTTCACTTTTCCAATCCCATCCATAAAGCATTTTGAAATAGAACTATATCGGTTAAGTTCCCATGTCCGCCCTTAACAGTAGGCACGGCTATTCGAATAGTTTTTGACTCTGCGAGTTTGTACACTTTCACCACAAGAGACAGTCAACCCGTTGCCCACACGATTCCTTAGTCATGTGGTTGAGCGGACCATCACGGTGACTTTTCAAAATATCTAGTCCCTTTTCTCATTTCACTTTTATGGGAGGCGCCCACTTGCGGTGGGTCCCATCTGTCGCGGATGTTTCCCACAGCCACTACGCAGCCGGACCTTCTCTCTTTCCGCAACGTAGGACAGCTGGGAAACTTCACCCTCCACTGGTGTCCCTTCAGGCCCCCTTGCCATAGCATAACCCCTTCGAACCCCAACCCGTGAAATGAGTCCGAGGATTCGATAAATGTACTTAGCCAAGCTATACTTTACAGACTTGTGGTTGCCTTTGTTTTACACGGAGGTCATGACAAGATTCAGTCCTTATTGGTATCTGGACGGTCTACCACTAACCCACTTTGTGCATCCACTGCACCACACTCATACCCTCGAATCAATCCGCCCAGATATTTAAGCAAGTTGGGGTTTTTGGGAGCATAAAATAATCAGGCCAAAATATACCAGTCATTCCCACCACGACTGCCCAACCAATCTTTCTCAGGATTAAAAAGTGATGCTTGGCGCGGCGCCATGAGTATCTACGCAATACTAAGCATAGTATATAAATTACGGACTTATTTTCGAAAGGTTACTATTATAATTTTGCTAGGGCGACAAGGTTCACACATTCAGACATTCCAAAGGAGGGGTAATATTATTCAAGACAAACAATGGGCATATATCTAGAATCTTCAATTAACATGTATTTGTATGTAAAGTAACAGCATGCAATTTGATAATTTAAATCAAAGTAATTTGCAGAAAATGTAGGTTCAACATGATCAAAGTATTGACTCGCCTGGCACGGTTTACCGCGGTCTTGAGCTCACACAATGCTGTCTCTTGAACTTCGGGTCTTTTTCTTCTCTTCCCCCTTAATCTTGCTTGATCCCATGATGCTTCAAGACTCCAGTTTCTAACTACGCGCTAAACGACTGAATACAAGTAAAAGCAAATAACTCAAAGGATCCAAATAAATCCAATAAACTCAATTTAGCTTTATCATAGGTTAATGGGTGATCCGTGTGGTTTGAGGCAAGGTCGGTGGTAATTTACGATGACTTGATCTTTTTATTTATAATCTCTTTTATTAGTTTTACATTTATCAAGGGAGTTCCATGAGCTAGGTTAAACCTATGAATTGGTGTATTTTGTCGAGTGCTAATGTTGAGGGCATATGATATACATATATAGGTAACGTTATTTCCTGTACTTCCATTTATCTCTGGGCTAAGGTTTAATTTGAATTAGGGTTTATTTTATATATATATATATATATATATATATATATATATATATATATATATATATATACTGTCCTGATTGCTATACATATACCATTATACTCCATATAAATAGGTACTAAAACTAGCGTTAAGATTTAATTGATGGCACTACTATTATCTTGCTCATACTTTAGCTACTACAGCTTAGCTTTATTTCTAGTTTAGTTTAAGCTTAGCTATCCGGTCAAAGCTTGATATAAAAGGTCATATTTCTTTACTATTGCTTAATAATTAGCCTTCTTGATGATTGCTCGGACCATAATAATTATGTATACATGAACTAGTCCAAAGATAAATATTAAATGGTCTCACGTTCATCCTAATTAATTCTTATTGGATTCCTTAAATTATTCTCTAACTTACTTTGGGGTTTCTGATTGTCAACGAATTCTCATCGTTGCTAGGGTGTAGGGTGATTTATGTTTTTTAATCATATAGTGGCTACCTCTATCTCATTTACTACAATGCATGGGCGTATATGCTTTCATGATAATTAAGGGCCATCTTTATTAAATACAGACATTTATCCAAAGTCACTTCTCCTCCTTAATGTCTTTAACAAATAATTAGATTTCTGAGTTAAACACCGAGGTTGCACTAACTATTTACCATGACAACTAATGCGAATTTAATTTGTACCTAAACTCTCCAAAGCCTTATTTAAATTCTATTAGCCACCACATATTATCCCAAGTTTTTCCTATGTGTTCCTTTTAATTTAGGATTAAATTTAAAATAAACGCTAAAGACATATTAATCATGATAATAACTAATCCATGAGTCGACATTTACTAAGCTCATGTATATCCTAATAAATTTTGTACCATCTTTGGTTGTATTTTAATTAGAATTTTTTTTTAACTTAGGTTTTAAGCTAAACTATATGTTATTCATGTTCTTAATTGGTAATTAAACCTCAATTAACCATTTAAGCTATTCTAGTTGCTCATATAGTAAATACTCAGATATTAAATGCTAAATACCCTATTGTTCATCTTCCTTACATTTACTACATTCTCTAAATTGTTCTCAAATTTTCTCTAAATTTTCCTAAAAAAAAAAAAATGAAGGAAGGCCAAAATATAAGGGACGAAAATGTGTGCCGCTCGGGTTCGATCCCGGGACCAGGACAGAGAGGGTTCACACGCAGTGAGCTAGCCAATTGACCGATCGATGTTTTCGATTAAGCGGGAACAAGTGATCCAATGAAGCGACCGAGCGGAGGACTCACAGCAAAACCACCGACCGAACAGGGGAATGGCCGTGCGGGACAAGGATCAGTGTCGCCGGCGAGGGAATGTCTAGAGGGAGGCACCGACCCGTGAAATGGGCTCCCGGGTGATTAGGGAACAGGGGATGACGGCGCTTTGACCGGCGGCGGCGAAGGCGAGCGGCGGCGTGGGCGGTCGGAGGTGGGGGCCGACGGTGGAGACAACGCCGGAGAGGACGGGGAGGGAAACGAGAGAGGACAAGAGCTGCTGGTGGTCACGGGAAACTTACCGACGAGTGGGTAGGGCCGGAGGGGGACCGGAGTAGGCCAGCGGCGGAGGCCCTGGGCGGCGCGGGTGTGTTCAAGCCGCCGGCGAGGTGGGGTGGGAATGGAGCTCCGGCGATAGCTTGGGGAGGTTCGTGGTGGTGCGAAGATGCTTCCGGAGTACGGAATCGAGAAATGGTCGCCGGTGGGGAGTTGGCGGCGGTGGCGGCCGAGGAGTGGGGAGAAAGGAAATAAGGGGGAAATGGGGGAGAAGAAGGAGGCCAAGGGAATCCCTGGGAAGCTTGGCTTCTTATGGCCGCAGCAGGGCGAGGGAGGCGCGGAGGACCGGGCGGCGGGGTGGAGGACCGGGCGGAGGCGTGAAGATCCGCCGGGCAAAATCCCGCCTGGGCTCGTGCTGCAGCGCGGAACTCGGGGAGGGCGGCGACGGGACTAGGCTCTGCACTGAGGAGACTAGACGATGGAGCGGATAGGCTTCACGGGCGCGCGCGGGTAGCTGCGCAACAGTGCACGCGCAGAGGAGAGATAATGAGGGGAGGAAGAGGAAGCACGGGAGAGATGGAGTGCAGGCGGAGAGAGGAGAAGAGTGCGGGCGGGGCGCGGGGCCCGCGCGGCAGGGACTCGGAGGAGCGGGGGTGGCCCCACGGGCAGTAAAGCGGGAGGGAGAGGGGAAACGGGCTGGGCCCCACCTGTAATTGAGAGAAAAATAAAGAAGAGAAGAATGAGTAGCTTTGGCAGTTTTTGAAATTTTGATCCTTGAATTTGGATTTCTATTTTCTAACTTAAGTTTTTGTTCGCTATTTATATTTACTAATTTTTGGTATGACATTCGAAATTTAAACTTCAATTTCTTTCTAAATGAGTGGTTCTAGTACTATTATTATTTAGGTTGTATGTATATGTATACGTGTATATATATATATATATATATATATTTGTTTACATATATATATTTTTACATGTTATTTTTGCTGGCTTACTTTAATTTTTGCATACATGTATACACATATATATACTTATTTCTTATCGGGCTAAACTCTTTCTTACACAATTTTGTATATGCACACACACACACACACACATATATATATATATATACATATATGCATATGTGTTTGTATTTTATTCATTCACTTTTTATTGCTATTATGCCAGTATTTTCAAAATAAGATTTCACATTTTAACTCGTTTTCTCTCTCCTTATCTTTGGATCATCTTTTGATTCGAATCTAAAATTTTAGTTTTTCTATTAGTTGTATATTTCCTTTTTGGCATTACTAATGTTTGTTTCTTTTTGAGCTTCTCAATTAATAATTTTTTTTGAACCTCACAAAATTCCAGAACGATGCCACAAAAATCCAAACTCAAATAAAATATATTGCAAAACCATTCAAGAAATTCATATTTTAAATTTCAAATTTTTCAGGATGTTACAGATATAGCACATTAAGTGGTACCATCTTGAAGCTCCGCCTGTGGTTCCCCAAGTGTTGAGGGGTCAGGCTCATCACCATTTTCCGACACCTGGCGCACGAAACTCAGGTACACCATCAGCCTTCTGTAAATGGCTGCCTCAGGTTGAGAGGCAATTTGCATGTACTGCCTCCATGCTACGATGTCATTCACCTTCATGAGCTCCCACACGCCACTCGTGCAGGTGATCCCCTCGATCTCAAGTTTCATCATCATTGCATCCATGGCGAACTCTCTCTGGATGCAACTCCGAAGCTTGTGAATATTTGTGATGTCGAGCCCCTCGCCTCAGAGCACCTTGTACTGCCATGTCGATACGTCCAACCCATCAGGTCCTACCCGTACAAGACCATCGTCGTAGAACATTATCAAGTGTTCCACGTTTGTAACTATCTAAAACCACAGCAACTAGATCTGCAGTAAGCATTACAACAAAAAATTATGACCAGTAGCATGCAAGTTAGTGATTACATGTGTATAACTACATATGAATAATACATTAATTAGCAACAATTTGATTACCCGTTTGAAAATTAATTACGAGTGATTCATTAATCATTACCAACATCCTTACTACTTAATTACTTAGCACTAACTTATTACTTAACCCTAACTAATTGCCACTACAGTAATTACGACTATTTAATTAAATACTACCATGCAATAATAAATTATGGATACCATACGTACACAAAAATAGTGAAAACTATGGCTAAATTACTATGATCTACTTACTTCATAATATGAACTACATTAATTATGACTAACTAAATAACACTAATTAACTAGGACTACGAGAACATCATCGAAAGCATGTGACAAAAAATTACATATCTTTTTAGAGAAACAATCAACACTGCCACGTCCTCTATAAATGTGCATTGGCTTCTCAAAATAATGAGCTATGCACTCTTAATTTTGAGTGCCGACCACAAAAAATGAGCTTCTGCGATGAGCGACTAAGATGAGCAATGACCAACTGCGAGAGGTTCATATCTATGGCCGAGCGAAAAGAGAACCCAGTGCACTCACCTCGCAAATTAAGGACTCCTTGTTGACGCGCAATACTTCGGGCAAGGGGGCGGCGTGGTAATACTAACAAATATGTAGATGAGGAAGCGGGCGAGGGGGACGGCACGGACATAATGACATATGTGCAGAAGAGGGAGCGCGCTTGGGAGGATGGCACGGACAGAGTGACAATTGTGTGAAGGAGGCAGCGAGAAAGGAAAGATAGCAGCAATGGGTTGATATATGTGCAAAAGATAGAGGTCACGCACTGCAAAAGATGCTTGCCGCATGGTGGCCGTGCAGCAGCCAATTTCAATCGTTAATTAAATAAGCAACGCATATCCCTAATTACGATTAAATTAACATGAAATAATATGGAAAATTCATATAATACAAAATTCCCCCAAAAAATCAACAATTAGGTTGATTGTCGAAAGGCTGCACATCAAATTTCATAATTTTTGGAGCTCGTTTGCTATATGTAATAAATCTTTAAAATATCGTAATCGTCTGAATTTTTTAGCAACATTCATAGTGGATAAAATTTTCAAAAAATTGCACAATAAAGTACATTGTGTCGGGAGGTCACACATAAAATTTTGTAATTTTTAGAGCTCATTTAATATATTTAAAATTTTCAATAAATGGTAAATAAAAAACCTAATTTAGCATGAATTAGCCGGCTTAATCACCTGCCGTCCAGTGGTAGGGCGACAGGGAGGGCACCGCACGGTGGCCGTGTGGCAGGCCCCTGGCACCCAATGGCCAGGCTCCAATGGATAAGTGTCGGCTCCACCGCCCTGCCACCTGGTGACCGGGCAGGAGAAGTGTCATTTTTGCCATTTCCACACACATACAACTATTTTTGCAAATACCGGTTGCAACCATGCCAAAAGTGCCAAAAATTCGGAAGCTCAAAAGGGTACCAAATTGTGTCACCGGATTCGTACCATACATTTAGGAGTACTATTTGTAGATCGACAAGTGGGTACAGACGTACAAGTGCAACCCTACAAGTGCAGTTGTAGATTTCTATCAGAGGATGAGTGCTGGACTCAACCGCAGGCTGCTAATATGGAGTAAACTATAGTGGGCCAACAGCCACGACCCAGCACAAATGCCACCTCAGCATGAACAGGGGTGAAAACAGATCGAATACGGATGGATAGTGCTCAAACCATATTTAATTTTTTTCCCAGACTCAAATACGAATCGAACAAACGTCGGATACGAATACGGACCGGACAAATGCCTGATATGAATTCAAATCGAATATCTAGTCAATTCGGTCGAATCCAGATATCCTCATAACTTATGTAGTATGAAGACATTAATGACATTTCATCCTCGTACAATCATCGTTAATCATTCTAATTCATTTACTTCACCTAAAGAAATGTGAAGTCATGTTCAATTGAAAAAAATTGGCCAACTAATTAGTCACATTGTAATAAAATATGCATATTACTTCATCGAATACGAATACGGATACAGATAATCCGGATAAAATAACATTTTGGATGGTAAAATCCATACCATATTCACATCTATTTTTTATGCGAATTTGAATCCGAATACGAATAGGATAGAAATTGTTAATCGAATGAATAAATCTATACCATATTCGCATCCTATTTAATATGGTAACCGAATAATATGGATAATTCATATCTACTTTTCACCCCTAGGCGTGAAGATAATGTCATGTTTTAGGGAGCATTCATAGCTTTTGCTGATGGTTTTTGACTTATAAATAGTAACAACTCATAGAGAAGTTTGTAGAGAGAGACACTCATGTGAGATTTTGACCGATATAAATGAAGTCACTATAATATGTACTACAATCGACTAGTAGACCTCATCTTAAAAAGACACTCTGTTTAAAAGTTAGGTACTATAGAAAAGCTATTTGCTGTAGAAAATCGACTTTTAGAAGCCAAAGTGAACAAAGCCTTAAAGTGTTTTGGCTTTTTTTTTGTTGTAGCGGTTGTTAGTTTTTTAGGTATTTAATTAAAAAATAAAAAACATTGTTATATCTCCACAGATAATGCAAAGAAAAAAAGAAAAAAAAAAGAAAAAATGCTTTAAAAAACTAATGTGCTTTAAACGGTTTTTAACTTTTGAAAGGCACAAGTCATTGCTGTTTATAATAGAACTAAGAAGTTCCCTCGACTGCATACGAGTTGCAACATGCTGTTGGTGAACATTAAAAATAGGAGCAACGGAAAGAACATATTCCTTGCATGTAGTACTAATGTATGGGCGCTCAGTGGAGACAGCGGCAGAAGCTCAGGGGGAGCGTTGGTGCCGCCGACGTTCTAGAGGTGGAACGGTGAAATGGATGGGAACATGGCATGTTTCTGAACATAGGGAACCCATTTTTGGTGGTGACTTAACTCGGGCAACACAATCGAGGCCGTGAGGCGAGGGCACCCATGGTGCCACGGAGGAGGTCGGCGATGGGGAGCTATGGTGACGGAACTTCTCGAAGGAGATCAGGTACTAGTTTCGGGGTAGGAGGCAACCATAGTGACGCAAACGGCGTAGCAAAAGCTAGAGTCGACAGGGACGCAGGTGAGGTAGCGACAGCTGCTCCGGTTACATGCGTCGTACCAAGATTAGCTTCACTCTTCCAATCGCAGGAAATTTTCCAAGAGGTTGGAGTGGATTCTAGTTTTCTTATGAAATCATAGGCTAGGAATAGTATTCATCTGGAATTGGGTGATGCCTTTCCTGTGTATCAAAGGAGTGAACAGTAGCCAATCCTATGAAATGCAAAATCCTATGTTTTTCTATAAAAATACTGTGAATCAAAAAGGCCCTAAACATATAGAGAGATGATTATTGTGCACTTTTTGAGGGAAATTAGGAAAACAATATGCACTTGTGCTGAGATGCAACAAATTAGACACGATAGTAGCTTGAAGTGTTGGTAAAAATTAAATAAAACCTAGATGATGGATGATTTGATCTCTTAAACCACGAATTAACTCATGTAATTTTTAGCTTCACACAAACTACTACATAGGAGCTAATGCTAATCAAGTTCTAATGTGGCATCCTAATTACAGGTTTACATGAGTCATAGGTGGACAGGCCGCCCCTAAATACTGGCATCATTGGCTGTTGGTAGCCTACCATGCAAGGACTCGCTTCAAACGGTTTCAGTTTCTGTTTTCTTAATTTCATCTTTTTTGTTGGATTTTTTTTAGATTTTTTCCTTTATTCCTTTGCATTGTCTATGATAATATAATGTTTTTATTTTTAAATTTAATTACTCAGAAAAAAATTAATAGTTGTTACATTACATTTTCAGCCGCTACACTACAAAAAATCCGAAGCCACAGCTTATAAGCCAATTAGAGCAGAACCTAAAAATGGTCATTATTTGCTTCCAGTTTTGGGGTTTCAAGAACTCATCGAAACCATTCGCTAACCCAGTCGAGTTAAAAGGGCTTGCAGAAAGACGAAAACTGAACAAACATAGCCCGTGGAGCTGGATTTGGAAGTTGGGACATTTGGTCCGACCGGAAGAAATTTGATGCATTGCTTGGTGGATATTAATGGGTCAGATTCCTATATCACAGGCCTCCAAAAGCTAAGCGGCAATTCTTGGGCCTACTTTTACATTAGCCGAGCTTTATCATGAGTGGGCTGGACTCTAGAGTGTACGGCAGTCGTTTCAGTTTAGCTGCTGATTTTTAACTTCTAACTCACTATTTCTTAATTTTATCTTTTTTATCTTTATATTTTTGGATTTTTTTATCTTTTTTTCATATTCGTTTATATTGTCCGTGATGGACTAACCTATTTTTTCTATTTTTAAAATTTTTAAAATTTAATTACGTCGAAAAAGCCACCAACAATTATAATATAAAAAATCTATAAGCCAATTTATATAAGTCGAACTGAACGGAATTGTCCAACCATGTCTACTTGTCGAATTTTGCTCCTTCTGTATGAAGGAGAACGGGTAGACTACGCTAGCTACAACATTTGATTTTCTACCGCGTTCAACCAGAAACACATGCGTGTAAGGGAGTCATGGATAGTTACCACTAGATACGCTGCGCAGCGGAAGAAGAGTTGAAGCAGCCCGGTCCAACGTAGATGCGCGTTGATGAAGAAGAAGCAGTCGATCGTTTCACGAACTGAATGTCTCCTCCTCGTGTCCTAGCAATAGCCTTGCGCTTCTCGCCGTCAAAGCCAAGAAGAATAGCGGTGGCGCCTCCACGGAGTCCACACGTTCGGGATAGAACGTCGTACGCTGGTGTGCTAGCACGGCGCGCCCGGCTAGGGTTTTGAGATACGGCCGAGGGGAGGTGGCGGCTAGGGTCTTCAGCACAGTAGTCTATGTAACCTGCAGCCCCGCCTCCACATATTTATAGAGCATGCTAATGGGCTTCCACGTTATAGGCCCATTAAAACCTTAATCCCATATAGATTAATATCCCTTTTGACCTATAAAATCGAATTGTTTATGATTACCTCTTGAGCACATCACTAACACTGTACAGTGTACACTGGTATACATAGTTCTTATATTTTGCCCCCTGCAGCGCAGAACCTTCCGTTACCTCTTAGGCTCTTACCTGCTCTTGTCGTCTAGAAGATGCCAAGGTGGTGACAATAGATGCTCCCCGCCTGCATTTGCATCTTGTCTAAATAGCATCTAATCATGTCGGTTTCAACTTTTAATCCCTGTACTCCAAATATCTGTGCCTCAGCTCTCGTCCATTGCCACCTGAATTGCCCCCAAACATGCCAAAAAAACCTATTGCGGAACAAAAAAAGCACGTCCATAACCCTTGCTTCCAGCATGCACAAACTTCACCATATCTTTGCTGCCTGTGCTTCCAAGCCACGTTTACGCTTCCTTGCAAGAATTCAATTCTGTTATTCCAGCGTACCACCGTCTGACAGCAGCCATGCATTGCCAGATGCTTCCCGCGCAGGCTGTAGCTCCCGGCATTCAGAATCCTCTGATAGTCCCCTTATACCGGCGTTTACCCTTTTGGGACCCATCTGGCATCAACAACAACATGCATTAGCTGCTGCTCTCCCGCATGTCAATTGTTAAACGCTACGAACATTCCATCGCCTGCTTGGAGTGCATGTTCTTTTAGGTTTTGATTGGTGATTTTTTTCTAAATTTTTTAAAATGGCATCGGTTGACGGAGAACGTATATGGTTTTAGATTCGAGAAATCTTTATAGAGACTCTGATTCAAGAAGTTGTTAGAAATTGGCCTATGTGAGTAAGGCTCATTTTCTTAATTCCAAAACATGTATGATTTAGTATCATATTGCTAAGACAAGGTAGATTAGACTAATTTATAAGGTAGAGCCCTCACTGCTTCTTAAATTATGTGACACGTGGATGGGAATGGCACGAGGAGGGCTATGACTAATCACACACACGTGTACGCACACGTGTATTCGCGCATTTTCGCATGAAAATTGTGTGACTTAACTTGCGACCGTACCGTGACATGACGTGTCACGCCACTTGGCAAACCAAATCCATCTTTATTTTTGCTGAACCCTGCACCATTCTCTCTTTGTTTGATTTGAATGAGATTCAAACATTTGAATGAGACTTTATTGGGTTTGATGATAGGCAATTACTAGCGCGTAAATGACTAGTTAAATAGGTCAGTTATCAAAGAGAAATTTCGATATTTGACACTGAATACGTGCGCCTCTCAACTTTTAACCCCCAATTCGCACGCCTTTGGAAATTTAACCCTGTCACTGCAAATTCTTTTGATTCAAGGGATTCTCCTCATTTTCTCTCCTTTTCTATTTTGACACTTGTCACTGCGAAAATGAGGAGAATCCCTTGAATCAAAAGAATTCAGCGATGTGGTTAAATTTCCAAAGCGCTGAATGAGGGTTAAAAGGTGAGAGGCGCACGTATTCAGTGTCAAATATCGAAATTTCTCATTATCAAAGGGTAAATGGTTATTTCAATCATGTCAGTTTTCAGTTTGTCTATTTATCTGTCTGGAGACGTCTAGAGTATGAGTGAGAAACTCACTGCCTCCATTTCCTTCCTCTCTGCGATCTTATGCTTTTGTACTGCGCCATTTGAACTTCGCCAACCTTTCTTTCCAGCGTGCACCTAGAAGGAGGGAGAGCGGCTATATCCGAACCATTGCTGCAGAGAGTTCCTGCACGGGGCAGCAATAAAGTTTCTGGGCAGCGCACATCTAAGCAACCGCTAACTTCACTGCATCAAGCCTGCACTGCTTTCTGTTCTTCAACTAGCCCAATTGTAAGTCGTTTGCGCATTTGTTCGACTTTGTTAATATAATTTATTTGTGTATATTTTGAAGTATGATGAGTAGCATGCTGTTAGTTGTGAATTTTGCATCACTAGTTTATTGTATTTGTCTTCTAATAAAATTTGGAATTAAAATATTGCTCATATTTTTAATATAAGTTGTCCTGCTTATTTTGATTTTTAGAGAAGCTAAAAATTATTTTGATTTTTGTAGAAATTAAAAGTTAAAAAGAACAAGACATAAGTACAAAAGAGCGAAACCTTCTATGTGATTAGCTGAAAGAAAAAGGAAGACACAGTGATCTAAACGTGTACGTGTGCGGCCCATATCTTTCCGTGTTCGGGCACGAGCGCACGACGGCCCGTCGGGGCCCACCAAATCATCCCTGCTCGCGCAGCGCGACACGTGTCTCCAAGCCAACGGCAGCGCGACACGTGTCCCGAGATATTTCCTGCCCGACAGGGCCGCACGCGGCTCGCCGGAGTACACGTGTCGGTCCGCCGGCCCGCCTGATGCACCGGACCACCCTATCGACCCGGGCGGGAAGGAAGAAATCCGGAGCCGATTTAGAAAAGATGGCAATAATTGGGTACGGGAGCCGCGATGCGCGACACGCGTCCACTCACCCAAGGCAGCGCCGACACGTGGCGTACTACGCGCTCGGCCGACCAGGTCGCAGGGCCGCGGCTACCGGAGCGTAGCGGGACACGTGTCCGGGCTGCCCGCCGTCAGAGACGACCCCGTCTACGACGGCCTGGTTCGTTCTGGATGCTTCGAATAATGCTCAGGTGATGCAACGACAAAGATGGATAACTGGATAGGATTGGGATGGCCGTACTGTGGCTGAGATATTTGTGATGGCCCGGTCTCTTCAATTGGTTTTCCTTGGTTTATGGTTTTTTTATTGTTTAAAGTTTATTTTACATAATTTATTTAGTATAACTAATTTAAAAATAAAAATAGATTATCCTATCACAATGCAAAAAAAAGGAAAAAAGACAAAAAAAGAGAGCAAAAAACTATAAAAAATAAAATTAAGAAACTAAAAGTCAAAAGTAGATTTTAGATAGATGAATGATGGCAAGACTGTTCCATCCCATTCCATCCCAAGTGCGTTACGTAGCGATGTAACATTGGCATTGCATTCGCTATTTGATTCGCCGTATCGTTTCGAGAGGCAGGCAGAGCAGCACACAGGGGCTAGGACGTAATGATACTTAGCGGTAAAGTGCGACGAAATGGGCTTTCGATCGCACCTGCCAAGCACCGAAGTACTAGCGTTTGACGCCAGTCCAGTTGTCGCGCGGTCGCGACGACACGACGGCCGGGTGGGGATCGGGTCTGTCCGTATCCGCCCCGCCCTCTCGACGCAAGCGCGGAAACGAGACGCATAAAACGTGCTCGGCTTGGAAATTAGTAGGACACGGTGCGACACGCTATAATTGGCTACTGGCCGGCCGCCGCCTCGCGACGACAAGGCAATTGCCACGAGCGGACAAGCGGATCAGTCACACACACCGCCGAGTTGAGTAGGCCGTCTGCGGTTGGCGCGCGCGCGCGCGCTGTGAGCGCGGAGCATGAGGCGGCTGCGCGGGGCGTCGAGCGGTGGCAGCGGCACCGCGAACGCTAACGCTGCCATTACCAACCGGTGGGATGGTGGAGGGGGAGGAGGTGGTGGTGGTGGCATTGCGGCGCGCATCCGGGGCGTGAACGCGGGGATCATGGACGAGAAGGTGCTAACGCTGGTGTTCCGGGCGCTGAACTGGGACCCGCAGGCGCTGTGCGTGGTGGCGCGGGTCAGCCGGCGGCTGCGAGCGGTGGCGGAGCGCGTGCTGTGGCGGGAGCTCTGCGTCTCGCGGGCGCCGCGGATGGTTTCGGCGCTCACGGGCGGCGGGGGAACCTCGCCCGCCGCGTCGGGGCGCGTTGGCGGCGGGTGGCCGGCGCTGGCGAAGCTTCTCTTCTTCTGCTGCGGCGCGGCGGGGGCGGCGGTCCCGGGCCACTTCGCGCCGGTGTCGCGCTTCTCCAAGACGTCCGGGCTGAGCTTCCTGTCGCGGCGGTGCTCGGGTGACCTGCTGTACGTGTCGGACCCGTGCGAGCACGCGGTGGCCGGCGCCGCCGACGACGTGGGCGCGTATCGCGGCGTCTTCCGCGGGTTCAAGCGCTCCCGGACGCGGGCCTGCCTGGTGGGCCACCGCGCGCCGCTGGAGCCCCGCGTGCGCTGCCCCTACTGTGGTGCGCGCGTCTGGAGCATGACCGCTGCCGGGCTCGCCCCCCGTAGCGCGTACCGGAGGCTCGGGGCCGACGAGGGCCGCCTCGAGTACTTCGTCTGCGTCAGCGGCCACCTCCACGGCAGCTGCTGGCTCGCGCGCCTCTCCTCGAGCGAGGGCGAGAACGGCGCCGACGACTCCGACGATGACGACGACGCCTTCGCCGCCGCCGGCAGCGACGAGGACGACGGGCACGTTGAGCTGTAAAGTAATGAGTTAGTCTTAGCTGTGTAGCATTCCTCCTCTGTCTGTTCTCTTCCATTAACCTCGTGGCCGCTGCCGTGTTTCGCTCGCGCTCGCCTTTTCCGCACTGTTGCACAGCCGTTTTTACCGGATCAGACGAGGCGTGCGCGGGGCGGCGCGAGCCAGCCTTGCGCTGCTTTTGAGCCAGGGCCTCGGCTCGTCGTCTGCTCGGTCTTTCAAACGCCGGAATCTAAATCTTGGATGCCACCGCAGCTTAGTGGCCTTAAAACAAAACAAGTAGAGGGCTTTGGTGACGCGATGCCTTCCCTTTGTTCGAAGACGATCCGATGAATGAATTCCGATCCGACTTTGGCGAGAAAATTGCTATTATAGGACGCGAAATAATGGGCTTCATTATTATAGGACTCCAAACGTCGACTTCGCTAAAACGACCCTTGAAACATTGACACTTTGTTATAGATGACATTTGGTCTTTTTAATCTTTTTTCTCAACTAAAATACATGTATTTTACCATGATGTGACCGTATTGCCCTTCTGCCTCATCTCCACCCTGCCCGCTGCACCGCAGCCGCAGTGCTGGAACGGCGCCGGTCTCTTCTTCTCCTCCTCCTCTTCCGGTGATCAAAATCGTACAGGTGCATGCATGCGTGCGGATCAGAGGGCGGCGGCGTGCCACGAGATGCCGTTCTGCGGGGATAGACGTGAACCGGCGCCACGGGAGAGGGAGGCTGCGGCGAGGAGGACG
Source organism: Dendrocalamus sinicus (assembly GCA_036346575.1). Classification (NCBI taxonomy): domain Eukaryota; kingdom Viridiplantae; phylum Streptophyta; class Magnoliopsida; order Poales; family Poaceae; genus Dendrocalamus; species Dendrocalamus sinicus. Next base: position 30,069,916 of record CM070654.1, on the reverse strand, counting down.
AGGAGCCCGGCGCGTCCTTGCCCAACAAAGACTGCTGTCCGGCCTCGGGCAAGCGGCGCTCCGCGAGGAGCGGCGGAGAGAGAGATGAGGGCGGCGACGACGAGGACTCCGGCTGCCGCGAGGGTCGCGCAAGAAGCTCACTTTGCCCAAGGCCCACCCGCCGTCCTCGAGGAGAGCTTCAAGGAGCACAACACCCTCAACCCCGTAAGTATCATCTATTTTTTAAGCCTAATATGCATGTCAGAAGTAGGAGATAAAAAAAGTCTAATTTTTTGTTGCTCGATATGTCCATCAGAAGGGCAATACGGTCACATCATGGTAAAATACATGTATTTTAGTTGAGAAAAGAGATTAAAAAGACCAAATGTCATCTATAACAAAGTGCCAACGTTTCAAGGGTCGTTTTAGCGAAGTCGACGTTTGGAGTCCTATAATAACGAAGCCCATTGTTTCGTGTCCTATAATAGCAATTTTCTCGATTTTGGCATGGTGCGTGCGTTGATGCCTTCTGCCGACGGCTCTTTATCTTTGCTGCGGTGTTGCAGGGACGGTCCATCCCTGCGCCTCTGCTAGCCAGCGTGCGTGCCCATCTTCTTTGGCTCTTGCTGCCAAGATGGTCCGGCCATTACGCGTTCATGTGCAATCTCACCACGAGAACAAAGATTGCTCTATGTTACTACTAGTAAGCGGTAGCCTCGAAGAGCCTTTCAAGCAGCAGGGAACCTGTAGCCTGCAGGAGTAATGGCTTAAAACGCACCGCGGTGCAGCGGTCGCGTACTTGTGCTGTCACGGGTCGCAGGGGGGAGAGGCTCCCTCGCTCCGAGGCTCGTATTCAGATTTCGGAGTTTGTAAGAAAACTAGATAAGGGTGCACTTTCTTTGCAGTCATTTCTAAAATTCTATGTTATTTTTACTGTTATATACTCTAAATCTAAATCAGTGGATAGTGATTATATATACATTACTGTATATTAAAATTATATTTTACGGAAGCGTAAATATAGAGGTTGACTTACGGGCCGATTAGGTCGAAATCATTAAAGCAACAGTGAAAATAGAAATTTCACATAATGCCCACAGACAACCAACTGAGGTTCATGACCTAGTTTTTGGTATCATCGTCTTTTAGCTTTGTCGACTCCTTTAGATGACCACATGGTATGACTTTATCCTTTTTACTGACTGAATAATGCTAATTGAACAACGACGAGTATAAAGGTAATCAGCAAGCTATCATATAGAATACAATAATAATAGATGCAAAGCTATAAAGGAAGGAGTTGGCGTTCTTTTATTTACGAAAACACCATCATTTTGAGATACAATTATAAAAAATTCATGAGATCTAGTATTTTCACTAAACCATATTTTTTAAAGGTTGTAAGAGTATGCAATATTAATAGTAGTGTAAGTTCTACCCACCAAATGATAGTTTTGTTACCAGTGTTACATCTACCCATTAATATCACTGGGTAACATCCACTCAAGGTCATTCAAATTTAGGGTTACATCAACTCAATGAGTTTTAATACCACCCACGAAGTTTTGAAAATAGACACTAACTAGAGTAAGTTCTTATGCCCGCCCATGACCATGGGTATGGCTGTTCAAACAGTTTTCACTCTACAAAGTCGTATACTTTATCTACAAGAGATAATGAACTTGTCATGTTTCACATTTTTTAGATATATGAATCAAGAACATCACCACAAGGCTTTTATAATGCATCACCAAATGTAGGTTACACCCGCTGAGGTTTCATCTGAATGAGGTTATGTCCACCACACCTAAACCCTCTCTTGCACCACATGACGGCTTACACTAGCAACACAATCGGTGTCCATGACGGTTTAAAACCAATGACACGATTAGTGGGTCACTCTAATGGTGCAACCTGCACTAGTGGATACAAATTAGTCAGGTCATACCCATTATAGACTTGTTGTTGCATTGTTTTATATTGAGAGATTATCACATGATAATTATCACAAGATTAAGTCCATAGTTATCTGAGCGGTGCTGCCACAATCAAACATTCTCGAGCTACATCAGCACCAATACCTCTTACCATCTATCTAGATATATATAGAGCAAATTTTAGGTTTCTCAGAAGCATAAAATACTTCAGACCAATGTATCGATCATTCCCTCCAGTGATTGCCCAAAACTAGTTTTGATGACAGGGCAATTTAATACCCTGAGTATCTAAACAAGACTAAGTATGACGCTTAAATACAACTTATAACTAGTATGTTTATCATTAATTATAGAGCGACAAGAGTTCATGTTCAAAGTCAAGGAGTAGGATACAATTAAACAATTATTCATAAGAATTTAACTATAAACAAGTGTAAATATAATTTGCGTAACAAGGTAAACTATGCAATTTGATATTTTCAAATAAAATAATTTACATTCAAAAGATAGGTGTGACATGATCAAAGTAATGACTTGCTTCGCTCAATTTACCGCGTCCTTGGTCTTACTCAAAGCCTTCGCAGTCAATGATTTTGAAACTCTTGGTCTTCGTCTTTATTCGAATCTTAATTCGCTTGAGTTGTTACTTATTCGGGACTCCTAACTTCTAATTACGCTATAAACAATCAAAAAACCAAAAAATAAAGAACTTCAAAAGATCCAAATAAGTTCGAAATAAACTTAAATGAGTTTTCTTATGACTGAGTTGGTGATAAGAGATAACGTTTAGAAAGTGTGGGATGCCTGACAACGTCAAACGGAGTTTGGGTGAAATGGGGAATGGCGGAAAAGCTTTGCCAAGGAAGGATAAAAGAAGGATCGATGTCAAAGGAACATTCACAGGAATATTCTGCTTCGGATCGGAACATGGCTTGACATAGCTGATTGGGGGAATGCTAAGACTTGATCTTTTAATTTAAAGACTTCTGTTATCATTTAATATTTATTAAGGAAGTTCTATGAGTTAGGTTAGATTTATGATAGACATGAGAGTTTTACAGGAGGTACTAGGTATTATTTGACGAGTGTGATAACTTGAGGGTTAGAGCCTTGAATTGTGGGTAAATTAATTATTCTTAATTACCATAGGTGATTTAAATCTAGAGATAATGATAGGGTGGTTGTTATTTAGCCAAGATTGCATTTTAATCAAGACTTCTCATTTAAACTTGCATTTTAAATTTAGATGGCAAAGGCATATTGGTTAATTACCTTTTCTTTAACTTAATTGCCATTTACACAATCTTTAACTTATTGCCATTTACACAAAGTTATATGTATCATTAATGTCTTTGATTAGCATCCGGATTATAGATAAATATTAATGACAATAATTACTTTTGAAAATTTCTTAATCACATACAAGGTGTTCTTTAAATCTCAACATTTACAGATAAGTATTAGAGACTTAAAATTTAATAGATTTACCATAATTATTTAAGCATTATTTAAAAAGAGGCCTCGTGACTTATTGAGATATGCAAATAATATTTATTATGTTTACATGGCTTAATTTTACATTAGTTATTTTATAAGGTAATTAACTTGCTACCCGTTGTTGATAGTTTGCTATTTCTAGCTTACACCTTAATTGGCATGCTAATTAAATTATTGTCTTAATAGTTTAATTATTTTGGAAAAAGGGCCTTCAAGATATTTTGGGTTCAACCATTGCATTTTACAAAAAAACATTGATAAAAAATTTAACACTAAATCCACTAATTGAAATGCCTTAATAGGATTCCTAATTTGATTGGGTTCAGATGGTATAAGAGAGAGAGAGAGAGAGGGAGTGCATCACAAAAAGAACAAAATAGAGGAGGAAGCATGGCTGAATAGAGGAGACTAAGGTGCTCGGCCAGACGACGGCGTTGTTGGTGAGGGGTGGCAGCAAGTGGCAAAACAGAGTGCTAGGATGGCAAGGAGGCTACTGGGGCGTCGACATGAGCTAAGGTGGGGTGGCTCGACGGTGGCTCCAGGCGAGCTGGCATGGGGCCAAATGAGGCAGCGCCAGAGAGGGAGAAGAAGGGAAATAGAGAGTACAAGCACAAGGGAGCCGAGGGGAAATCACCTAAGGTGATGCATGGCGGGGGAGAGGCTAGAGTGGGCTAGCGATGAGAGTCAACGGCGGCGTGAGGTCTTCGGTGTTGGTGGCTTAGGGCGAGGGAGAAGCCTCGGCAATGGTTGGGGAAGAGCGATGGCAATGGAGGGATGCTCCAACCCGAAGGAATCAAGGAGGAACTTGCAAAGAGAGGATGGCTGTGGTGGAGGCGCTTTTCGGCCAAAAATGGAAAAATGGTGGGGACACAAACTCCGATGGACATATTGTGAAATTGATTGAGGGAAAATGACGAGGAGCCCGAGGACACGTTTTGACGCTAGCGTCTTGGAGGGAGACGCCCTAAGGCGATCGGAACGGCTGGCAGGTGTGGCGGCCAGCGCTCGGGCGGGTGGAAGCTTAGCAGAGCTCAGCTTTTGGGGAAGGAGAGCAATAGGGGAAAGGCAAGGCGCGCTTCAGAGGATTTATACCCAAAGGTGGAGCACAATACGAGGCGGCATGACACTATTACTCAGTAGGGGAGGGCAGGTAGGAACTAGCCAAGATAAGGGGATTGAGAACCAATCGAAGGAGAGGAGGACCCAGTTCTTTTCAGCTTATGGTTTATAACTTCTTTTGAACAAACAAATAGAACGGCTTCTTCGCCATCGTTTCAAAGCGGCTTATCGGGATAGCATTTTCAAAATGGCTTATCAGTATTCAGTTCGTTCAAAGAAGCGCTCGCGATAATGCCAGAAACCGTAAGCCGCAGGCGAAAGGAACCCACCCAAGATCTTCTCGAGCGATCTCTAACTGCATTACAAAAAAGTATGGCTTTATCTCCTAATTATGTGTGGCCGCCTGACAAAATAGTCAACAAAAGTATTTTGGTAGTTGATACGATTTTAAGAAAAGATCAGGATTTGAAAAAAAAGGAAAGCATCGGCCAGGTAAGAAACCTTCAGAAGATGCCGATTAAGGGTGGATGTAAGAAAGGAAATCGTCAATAAGAGAATGGAAACAAGAAGATTTGAAGACGGACAGTGACTCTATCCAAGAAAATATTGAGCCGACATGAAGGGAGAGACTAAGCACAATCCAAAATTGAGTCAACTGGTTTAGGGTATGAATACCCTAAGCCAGTTGACGGAAAACACACGCACGCCAAGTTTTACTAACTTTTTGCATATATTCTTCCTATACTTTAAAAGTAGGTTGTAGCTAGTAGAATCTTACCTTTGTTATTTAACTTTGATCAATAATTCTTCACATTAACGTGTTGATCAATCTGTGAGTCACACATATCCCCTGTTTCGAGATTTCTTTCATGTTTGTTATTGTTTTGCATTGACGTTTTATGTAGGATCGACTTTCATTCATGTTTATCTATCACCGATTTGCTAAAAAAAACATTGCATACGTTGCTAGAGCACCATCCGTATAGACACGGTGTTGCTTTTAGGAATTTTATGGCGGCAAGACTCTTAGCATGTCCAGTGGGACCAAAATCTGAACAAGATCAAGATGCCATCGAAGCTTAATGAAGATTCGGGCATTATTTTGTCAAGAAGCGTGGTGGTCAAATCGTTCTTAGTGGGGAAGCTCTCCCTAGCGTGGAGGATCTGATACTGACTGCCACTCTAAGGATTCCACTAACTTCGCAGAATCCACCGATTCCAGTCTTGACTCCAACGAGTTCACCGAGCATATATCAAGCTACCCAAGACGAGCTTGGTGATCTTGTCAATTAATCTGTGTAACATGCTGTTATCAACAATTGTTCGATGTTTGTAACTTTGATCCTCCCTTTATGCTAGCATAAAAGGTCTATTATAGGAACCCACATCTTCATCGGATACATTTTTTACATCAGTTCCAGGTTCCAGAATTACCACGATATTCCGCCTTTTCTCCGAATCCGTCGAATTTTGTGAGAAATCTCTTCAATAATAGTCTATGGATTGCTTATATATATCCAATCTACATCAGGTTGCATTGACCATACCGCCTGACGCCCGACTATGAAACATATAAACAGACATACTGATGGAGCTTTGTCTGAATCTCAAGCTAATTCATCGATCACGTTTATCCGACTACAACACCCCTATTTTAGTTGGATCACAAGGGATTAGACATCACCACCGTTGGTAGTTTTGTCAAGTCGATCAAGTTTCATCTCTACCCCTATAATCCACCAGTTCAATTCTTTCCTACGACCACCCCAAATTGTGCACCCAGCAGTCATGAGTTTTCCTGCATCCACACCAATTCGTGTCCCCAAGAAAACTAACCAGTGAAATCAACGATCAAGGATAAATTCCCACCTTTCTCTCTCCTTACCCACTCATATCCAACGATCCAAATCCATCCTTCTCCTCTGCCTCTCCATCCTTCTCCTCAGACCCTCCTCCCCGCCCTCCTCATCTCCCTGCAGACCTCCAACTCCGACCGCCGCCTCAGTGTCTTCCTCTCCGACCTCCCCCGCACGATCAACTACGACCTCCTCGACCTCTACTGGTCGCTCCCCGCCACCGACTCCCGCATCCCGGCCTCCTCCGACCCGACCACCCCGGCCGCGCACCGCCGCCCTACCCCAACAACCCCTCATCAAGCGATGCAGGCGCGAGCATGCGGCTCCTCGCCTCGGTCGGCCGAGATGGCGGCCCGATCCGGGTTTGCGGCGGTGAAACCGAACCCTAGCCAGATCGCGCGCGGCGGGCGGAGCGGGACTATGAGCGCGCGGGACTTCGGCGGCGGCGGGCGGCGAGGGCGGCGGCGAGCGCGTCGGATCGGGAAGGGAGCAACAGAGGCGGTGGTGCCAGCGGTGGCGAGGCGGAGGCGGCGGTGGCGCCTCGGCAGCGCGGCGCGGGGGTGGGGTCCGGCGATGGAGGGCGCTCAGCGCGAACGCGACGGCGGCCTCGAGCCGGGCGCGGCGACTTCGGGCTGCCGGTGGAGGCGGCCGTGGAGACCGGTTGCGGTGGCACCGCGCCACGCACACGCCGCACTCGCCGCCGCACGTAGTACTTGGTCCCGGCGATCTCCCGAGCCCGAGGCCACTTGCCGAGCGTCTCCCGGCGTCGCTTCTCGCCATCGTGGCCGCGGCGCGCCTCGCCACGACGGAGTTCGACTTCAAGGTGTACATGGGGGCGGGCGCGCCGTGAACCGCACGCTGGACGCGACCATCCTGCACGGCGAGCCTCGCCGGCGCTCCACGAGGCGATGCGACGCACGCGCGCTGCGGGGCAAGCGCGTGCGCCGCTGGCTGTGCTGGCCGCGCTGCGGCGTCGCGCGGCGCGAGGCTGGCGATGCCCCGCCGCGGCGGTCGAGATGGTGCACACCATGTCGCCGTCCACGATGACCTCGCTGCATGGACGACGACGACCTCCGCGCGGCAAGCCCACTCGCCACGTCGTCACGGCGAGCCCATCGCCGTGCTCGTCGGCGGCGACGCTCGCTCGCCGCTTCGTCACATGGCGGCGTCGACTCCTACCTGCGGATGTCGACTCGACAAGCACCGCCGCGTCGTTCGCGCGTTGGCGAGCTTCGCACACCGCATCGGCTCAGAGGGCCTCGTCGCCGGCCAGTCTATTATTGATCGATTCTATTCCATTATGCCATCGAGCAAACAAAAAGTGCAAATTAGGCAATGTATTAATTCGTGAATCCCATGCCTTCCTAAGAATGATGATTTTCATGGCTATCTCTATACATTTGAATTAGTGGTTGAAAACTACTCTTAAGATAGAATGTACATTAAAAGTGACCACATTTCGAAAAATAATTGTCTACATTTGGTCGGGTTGTTGATCTTGAGATGATGGCTCAATCGAATCGTACCCTTGACCGCCTTGAGTACATCCACCTCCACAAGCGCTTTGCATTGCTTGAGGCCTCGGTGGTAGCGGGGCAATCATTGGGGTGGCTCGGATGAGCGATTGAGCGATTGCGGAAATATGCGAGATCAATAGGTTTCTGTTCGGTGGTTGATGATATACTTGATGTGACCAAGTCTTGGAGGAGCTAGGCAAGACAATGGAAAGGACTTGGCAAGTGACAAGACGACATACCCAAAGTTACTGGGGCTGGATAAATCACGGGAATTTGTGGAAAAGTTGCTTTGTGATGCAAGGGAGCAACTTGCAGAATTCGACAAAGAGAAGGCAGCACCACTGTTGCACTTGGCCAATTATATTGCCTATCGGCACACCTGAGGTGACGGTTACTCCATTGTTCATTGTTGATTTGTAACTTTGTAATATCATTAAGCTTGGGATTTCAAGAATGTTTGAATTATCTTGTGATGTATACTAGCTGTAGTTTTCTACCTTTGTGTAATGAGAATATTTAGTTGACAAATATTAACGTCCCATTGAGATGGTCAAAAAGTATAATCAGAGTCAGCCTTTTTGGCCTATATTTTGCTGAATGATAATCAATCGCTTGATTTCTAAAGAGCAAACATCTCGTTTGTTTCCTTTCTTTGTGATTGCTTAATTGCAAGAATCACATCATTCTTTGTGTTCCTTGCAGGCTAGAATGTTCAGGTAAAGAGGGCATGCTCACATAACCTTTTTTTGTTCTATTTGAGGTTGATTGAAATTATTAATTCCTAATCCCTATGATAACTAATTTGAAAATTGAAAGTCTTCTACTGTGTGGTACATTAACATCGGGAGGGGGCAGGATTTGTTGTGTTTGAACATCTCTGAATGGTTCAATGAAACCAATTTTGTTCTTTACCACCGATGCGTATGGAAGATCCTGTTGACATCCACTTGTAGGGCACCCTCCAATAGTTTACCATGCAAGACTTATGTGTCGTGATTATGTAATGTCCCTGGCGATCCATCACCATAAACACATTAAGCCTCCTTGGGTCCTTGGGCAACCAAGTGCATGTTCAAGCTCGGTAATGCGAATTACACGCTGTTCAAGCTCGCCCGCACCAACAATCGCGGATGCGGTGAGTTCTCCTTCCCCATTCCAACTTGGTACGATAAGGAAAAAAGACCTTTCTGTATGGACCGGACCATATAGGGAAATGTGTGTTGTTGTGCCTGCCACCGTCCATTTTGCCTTCTTTGTCCAAATGGTTGATTGTTGGGAGATGGATATCAATATTTATGATCTCCATTTTTCATGTGGCATAGGAAAGCTAGAAGATAGGCTAGAAAAAAGGTAAAAGAAGATCTGTATGAACAAAGGGGGCTCCCATCTTAATTGTGCCCGTCCCTTGCGGTTCTTGTCATCATAACCCACAGTGCATCCATGTGACACGGATAATCTCTTTTGTGGAATGCCTCTGATGTTGATGTCATTATTTGTGATGCATATTTTTTTAATTTTCAATATTTTAAAATGACAGATGTAAAATTGTCGATAATCTGATATATCAAGTGCCTCGATATTGACACATCTAATGATTGTCATTAGCCATGGGTTGGATGTTTTGCCTTGAATGCTTTGAACAAGCACATAGGCAAATTTGAATTGGCAACCTTGTTATGGACATCGCTTGGACCTCTGCAATTTTCATCCGAAATTACATCTTTTCCGTTCGAGTCTCCGATCTGCTGTACATAGTAGCTTCGTACATAGTACCTTGTTATGGACATTGCTTGGACCTCTGCATGAATTCGTGCTGCATACCGTTATGCGTCCATTAGTCGAGACTCGCCATATGGGATCACACCCCAATTCAACGGTAGTTTAGATGAATACGGGCACACTCACTTGTCATGGCAAGGTTTCTTAATGAATCTGATTGTTCATTTTATTTTTTACAAATTTTATCTTCTTTTGTATTTTTACCGTAGCGTTAGCACGGGCACACTACTAGTCCGGCTAAAACGCCTCTATTTTAGTTGGCTCAGAAGGTAACTGGATTCGTACGGCTGCACCAATGACACCAAACTTACTGGATCAGATACGAGGGAAGGTTATCAATGAGGACAGCAGACAATCAATTCAGCTCATCTACGACAACATGCTTACCAACCCAGTTCTATCATTGGTGGGGCAAATAAGCTGAGGCGCTCAATAATGCTTCCTCTGAACAGGCAAATGAAATATTGATCGCCAATCCCCTGACATGATTCTGCATGGCAAACGGCTACACAGTTGATCAATCTAACTATTAGCATGTAGAAGGGGAAAAAGGGCTGGTAGATGCTTGTATTATGAAAACCTGATGTAATCTAAACATACAGATGACAACACAACCCTAGATATTGAATCCTATTTTTTCTCATGTCATGGTTCTGAAATCTGAATGTTGAATTCTACACAGTTCTGAAATTGAAGCTACCGACTAAACCATCTGCATGTAGTGGCAAACAAAATCATATATAGCTGGTGTAGTGTTACTATTAACATGCAAAAGAATCTTCGCAATACTTTTGTCAGAATAAAATGACGAAGCAAAGATTCACTCATCGGATCAATGCATAAATCACCAAATTTAAACAGCTCAGACGGATCTGTAGAATATAGATTACAGTAAGCTCATTATATATATAGAAGATAGCCAACAAAATACCAATCTGCAGTACATTTTCAGTACCTAGGCTACTTGAACAAATAAATACGCAATGAGCGACAGGGGCAGCAAGGCTGCCTTTCTGTGGAACAAAAATAGGTGAATAAATAACAGGGTAACATGGTTTCTTCTAGCCCTCCAGGAAGTAGTTGCAAATGCAAGTATTTCCTAAACCAATAAATACTCCTGATTTGCTCTTCAGATCCAACTAAAGTTAAAGAACGAAACTGGCATCCACCTTGAAAGCAACCGTAGACCAAACTACAGTCTTTGCACTTCGTATACCAGATCCTCTGTCCAACATCCTGACATAATTAGAAACACAAAGATACATAAGAAACGAACAAATTGGAGTATTTTCACAGTTTCTAGCACAACATTATATATTCTGGCACCAGGTTAACCAATAACTGCAACAAATAAATATAGTTTTGATTGTCCACACTAGAAGACTGCAGTTTGATTAAAGCAAAGCATTTCCATTTGATCATTACCACTTCTCTCGATAAAAAAAAACACAGGTGGGTAAACAACAAAAAATATGGCATTTTTCATCTGTTCAATGTAAAGATCACATATTTCTGAGAATTTATTCCAATCCTACCACAAATCAAGCTAAAGAACAAACATATTCTGCATGCAACTGACAAAGATCACACGAATGGATTTAGAACCAACCGACTTGGGCAATGCCAGGCCGGATCTGGTGATCTATGCCTGGTTGTCGCTCTTGCGATCACCGTGCCCATCGCGCTCCTGCAACAGCGATCCAGCCTCCTCGTCGGCCTGTGCAGCCTTCTTCTGCAACTCCTTCGCCTTGAGCGCCTGCAGCTTGACGTGGTTGTAGTAGGCAACCCCCAAGAAGGCGATCCCGTAGCCGAACAGGTTGATCGGGGTGACCGTGTCCCGGATCACGGACCAGGAGAAGGCAATCAGCAGCCAGTCCTTGACCACTCCGGCGACATTCATGGTCAGCGCGGAGGTCTTGCCGACGAGCAGGAACACGGCCAGGTTCAGCGCGAAAGCGCAGAGCGAATTGGTCCCGAACACGAAGAAGTCCGGCTGGAACGTGCCGATGGCGAGCAGCCTGGGCAGCTCGACGAAGGCCCATGGCACGAGCAGGAAGCCGAGGCAGCAGGGCGCTACGTAGTAGAGCGAGGTGATGGGGTTGAGCGAGATGCCCTTGGAGGTGAGCAGGATCTGGATGAGGACGAGCCTCGTGGCCTCGAAGGCGACGGCGGCGAGCTGGAGCGCGACTCCGCGGACGTCGAAGCGCGCCTCGCCGTAGGCGGCGATGGCGACGCCGAAGGAGATGGAGAGCATGTTGAGCATGGACGACGACCTGAAGGTTTCCTTCTTGAAGAGCACCCCGATGGAGTAGACGGCGACGGGCATGAGCGCCTTGAGCATCTGGATGAAGGACACGGAGAGGTAGATGTAGGCCGAGTTGGAGAACCAGAGAGACATGGCGTAGAGCGCGCCGATGGGGAGCACGGAGGAGGTGTAGAGCTGCGGCGTCATGGCGGGCGAGGACGGCGGCTCGACGACGCGGAGGACGCGGACGAGGCCGACGGCGAGGGAGGAGCAGAAGGCCATGTGCACCATGGTGAGCGAGATGGGGAAGGGCCAGTTGTACATCTTGGGGTCGAGGATGTACTTGTTGTAGACGATGACGGCGAAGGAGAGGAAGATCCAGATGGCCACGTAGCAGTAGGAGAGGAGCACCTTCCGGAGCACTGACTCCGACATGCCGCCGGGCCCCCCGCCGCCGCCCTCCCGCCCCATGGCTTCTCCGGCGAGGCGGGGTGGTGGATCTGGATCGGGGGGTTGGGGTGGGGAGACGCGGGGGAGAGGAGGAGGAGGCTGATCTGAGGATTTGGGGAGAGGTGGCCGGTGGGGATGGTATGCAGATCCTCTGCATTAGTACAACTAATGCATGGGTCGTACTAGCTCCAATCTAGACCGTTCATCTAAAATGGATGGCTGAGACTTCTTTGCCTATACTTCACACTAGGGGCCTGTTTGGCAGAGTTCTACCACTGAAAAAATGAATCTGGAGCAGCAGATCCACCAAAAACAGCTCCACCGTGAATCTGGGATCCCACCATGGAGCTGGACAAAACTGTTTGGCTTGCACAGCAGCTCCAGATCCACGAACCGAGTTTTGGTGGGAATTGCTGTTTGCCCATGGGTTTTATGGTGGTATGGGATGGGGTGTGTAACCAGTGGCAAAAGGTGGGTAATTACCACCCAACTCCACGAGTAGATACGAAACAAGATTTCGTGGAGCACCCCTTGAGGTGCTCCATGGATTTCATGAATCTGGAGTTAGATTCAATATTTTGGTGGATCCAGATTTCGTGGAGCTGGAGCGTTTGGGTAAAAATTCGTGGAGTGGAGCTATTTTTGGTGGATCTGAAGTTGATGGAGCTCTACCAAATAGGCCCTAGAAAGTGAGCACCACTTTGAGACTTGTGAAGGGGGAAAATCATATATGATGAAGTTGGCCGTGCAAACTTCGGGTTGGAAAACCAGATATGATGACGTTGCGTGCAAACTTTTTGATGTTTTATATCTATAGCTTATGGTTTTTTATCTTATTATAAATGTTTATGTAAATATATCAAATACTGATAAATTGTTTTTTAAAAATTATATTAATAAACCACTTGAAAAATAATGAAAAAGTCATCTCATTTATTTATTTATTTACAAAAAAATATAAATTATAAACTGAAAAGAATAAACTTAGTTCTCTCTGTTCCCTCGCTCATTTGGCCTAATTTTCCTCTAAATTGCAAAAGGAAGAGTCTAATTTCTCAAGTTTTTTTTCCCTAAATGTGAAGGACATGTTCTTTAACGGGTTCTAAAAGTGGCTTTTGGTTTTTAATACAATACCTAACTTTTAAATAGAGTATTTTTTCAAGACGGAGTCTACAAGTTAATTGTAATACACGTTAAAAGCCCAACATCTGTATCAATCAAAATCACAAGCGAGTATCTCTCTCCGTAATCACTGTTGTAAACAATTAAAATTCAAAAATTTCAGTCAAAAGCTAAAGTCAGCCATATCAAACATGTCCAAAGTTTAAACCTACAGTAGCAATGACGATGGAGATGTTGGTGTGCTTATTTTTGTCTTGGCTTGTAAGATCTACTAGCCTCATAGGCGCGGCGGCACGCCGCGCCAGCCACCGTGTGGACCGAAGTAAAAGAGGCACAAATTCGTAGCTAAAGGAAAGCGTAGGGTTTTTTCAAAAAAAGCGAGGGGCTTTTCGCAATAAAAGGAGACCAGAGGAGTTTTTTCGTAAAAATCAGGGGTTGTTTGAAAGAACCGAGGGCCTGTACGTAATTTCGGAAACTGCGGATCGTTATCAACGAAAACTAAATATACGCAGGGTCTTTTTTGAAAAATCCAGGGACCTTTTTGCGATAACAGAGGATCTTTACGTAATTTTAGGAAAATATAGGGGGTTTTGGCAAAAAAATGGCACCCGACCGTACGGGAATTCCCCCGCCACGCGTCGGCCGGAGCGAGCGGACGGGGTGACGTGGGCGCCTCCTCCTGCGGGGAACTCCGTGGGGAGTAATACAGGTATGATGTTGTAGTCCTTCAGCTATCCATAGTTTGCACAAGTCATTTCAGGAGTTTCATTCTAATTTATATAGCCACCCAGGATGCCCCCAGTCTGCAGCCTACCCCCAAGATATCATCAAGATTGAATGGAACCTTCATTGGATCGTCTCCGATGGATGCCGACGAGGTCGTCAGCAGCGAGGGCCAGCATATGGAATTGGAGTTTTTCTTCTTAAAGGGACAACGAGATACAGTTTCTTATGCAAAGGAAGGAAGAAGATGTACAGTACTCCACTGTACCACATTTTTCTAATAAAAACTATGGGCAACGGAAGCCCAGCCATCTATATTGGATGAAAGGTCCAGATGTGAGCAGATGCCACTCATGCATTAGGTGTGGGAGCTTGGACTGGGTGCGGTGGCCACGTGGAAAATCGCTTCGTTTTCGTTGGGGATTTTTAGCGGAATGACAAAAATATGCCAACGCTTTAGCCTGGATTGCTTGTTTGGTGGGTTCTTTTTATCGTGGTTTATAGTTTATAGCAATGATTGATGATGATTTTTTGTCTTAATATGAGTACTTGTCTGAATAAATGAAATATCGATATACTGATAAGCTGTTTTAAAAAAATTGTCTCGATAAACCGTTTCAAAAAACGGTGGAGAAGCCATCCTGTTCATTTTTAGGACCATAAGCTTAAAAACCCACCAACTCGGGGTGAAAAAAGCTCATTAGTGAGACTTATTGGCTTAGTTTAAAATTATTTTAATTACACCTATTAATTGATCAAACATTGAATGAGTCAATTTCGGATGAAATTAAATTTTACTTTGGCTCGGTTTGACTCATTAGGTCGATTCTAAAAATAAATTTAAACTATCAATAAAATAATATTAATTTCAAAATATATTAATTTAAAAAACTCCATAAAACAAATATATAGCTGGATATCCACCTTTACCCAGCGAGTCCTTGTGGCAATCCGGGCAAAAGCGCTACACTTTGACACTTTCCCAAGGAAAAAGAGCATAAGGCAGTGCTCCAAACGACTTATAAGTCTAGGATTTTAGTTTTTTTTTTAATTATAGTAGTTGAAAATACGTTGCAACTGTTTCAGTTTTTATAC
The DNA here is from genome assembly GCA_036346575.1 of Dendrocalamus sinicus. Classification (NCBI taxonomy): domain Eukaryota; kingdom Viridiplantae; phylum Streptophyta; class Magnoliopsida; order Poales; family Poaceae; genus Dendrocalamus; species Dendrocalamus sinicus. The sequence goes on along the minus strand of CM070654.1, from coordinate 30,054,657 downwards.
ATAATTAAATTAAAAAAATAAAAATAATAAAAAATTATATCATCACGAACATACAAAGGAATAAAAGAAAAAAACCAAAAAAAAAGCTAAATAATTTAAAAGACCAAAACAATTAAGAAGTTAGAAGTAAGAACCACGAACTCGTTGGAGCAGTCATCTGGTTCTTTTTTTTTCTTGGCAGAAGCTGAACTGCCGCCGTTCCCAAATTTGTGCAGCACAGATGTCATTATGGTCCTCGTCCACCACGTAACTCGAGTAACGGTTTACCACTCAAGCAAAATCTCAACTACTTAAAAGCTGATGAGATTAGCTTCTACTTCTAATTTCTACTTAACTAGTTATGTATCTGTACGTTGCAACGGAACTCATTAAATATATAGAGAATTATGCTATAGAAGAGAGTTGTTTTGATCGGTTAAAAAGTAGAGAATTGTGAGAAGTTAAGTGAATAAAGTGGTTGGAGGAGAATGGACCTACAACCACCAACTCCTTCTTTTATAATCGTAATAGAAATATATAGAAGCTAATAGTTCTACATAAAAAAACTGAAGCTACTATGAACGTTCAGTTTCTCAAAGCGACTTCTTCATTCCTCTCATTCAAAAAATAAGGCATATGGTCACGGGTACACCACGCATCCTATTCCTCTCGCTCCCATCTTGCGCACATAACTCTTCTTCACTTTCCTCACCGCTTACGTCTTTCTTCTTAAAATCATTTCTTTTGTTATTTATTTTCAGCCAAAAGTCATCAGCTGTAGCTAAAAACAAACGCCCCCAAGCACTAGATGAACAGACAGAATAGCTTCACTTTGCATCTCTACCCAGAGTAAAAACTCCATGCGATGTCATCTGACCATGATCTTCTTGTGATTTAAATCACGTGCCAATGGCAAGGGTTAACTGATGAAAGGTATGTGTTTTTGGACTGTTACTTATAACTTTTGGTTAATTTTTTTTTGATTTTTAGCTATTTATAGGAGAGAATATTGATAGACGTACTCATAAACGATTTTGATAAAGCAGTTATAAAATATACTATAATTAACTTTGTAGATCTTGACTTAAAGAATATGTTATTTAAAAACTAGTTAACATACTATAAATCAGAGGCCGGAAAGACCGAAGATCTTCCCACAGAAATGGCTTCCACTCCATGCCAAACCTAAGAGGGCGGGGACCGTGTCCTCCCGGTACGCACCACGCTCAGCGAGTCAAATGGCTTCCTCCTAGCTACCGATGCCAAACCGAGGACCGAACAAGTTTGACCGGTAAGTGTGCGTAGACGTTGCCTAGTCGGTCCGCGTGGAGGATTAAGGCCTGTTTTTTTTGCGTGTCCTGACTTTTGATTTTAGTTGTGATTTTTTAACCTTTGATTGATGTAACACTCTAATAAATATTAGTCTTTTCTAATATATTTAATTAAATAAAAAATAGAAAAAATATTATCATATCTTCATAGATTAAGCAAATAAAAAATTGCATTAGAAAAGTAACATATTTTTAAAAATTGCATTTCAGAAACCAGACGACATTTTGGAACGGGAGGCCTTGTTTAGTGCAGTTTGGTGGGGTGGCCCGGTCATGGCCGGGACCGGGAGCGCGAGTGCGACTTCCCCGATGGCTACGTCGCTCCACGCCGGAAATGGTTGGTGACCGCACCGGGTCCGGGAGATGATACGTGAGAAAGTAGGCAAGCTGTGGTGGCCCTCGGTCCGGGGCTCCGGGCGGAGACCGTGTTATGCACGTCATCTTCTTCCAGCTTACGCGCCGGTTTGTACTGATCTTAGCTTCTAGTTTATGTAGAACTAATATAAATATTCTATCTTTTACATAGGTCGTTTTTATTAGACTTTACGTTTTATATGTTATAATGTACTATATATTTTGTTAGGACACAATTTTATTAGTTGCATGATGTCCAAATGTTATTCTTGCATTGTACCGTAGTATATTCTCTTTATTACATAGTGTATTCAGTAAAAACTCATAAATTAATACAAATATTTCAACTCTTATAAACTATTTCTATTAGTTACTTACTGTTCAACGGCTATAATCTAAAAGTCGTTAACAAAACAGAAAAAAAAGCAATACGAACCGACCTTAAACCAAGTCTTTGCACTTTGTGCGCCTGTGGCGGCGTATTCGTGCGCCGATCGCACCATGAGTCGACTGCCGCAAACAGTTGTGACGCACTTTCATTGCCCTTAGGTCTTATCAGGCGATGGACTTGTGTACGTTTGATTTGTGCTCCCAACCTACCCTAGAAAATTTTGGCAATAACCCAGGAATTGGACCTTGTTTAGCTAGTTGCAAAATTTTGGTATGTCAATAAATCTTTGTTTACACATGCTATACATTTTTTGCCAAATCTTGGACAGCCAGGACCTTGCCCAGGCAAATTCTGGTACGGTTTGTTGCCACACGGCAAGGATGTGCCTTTACCCTTAGCCTCGATCGAGCGGTACGTGACACATCACGTCACACAGACACTAGTACTAACATGGTAGCACCAAGCAGGACTCGGCTATGTGCAGGGCGCCTAGGATATGACATGTGTCCCCAAAAAGCAAAAATATATTAAAAAATTCTCAAAAATTTTAAAAAGACTTAAAATTTTCGAAAAGTATAAAAGTATTTTTTAAGTATAAAAAGTAACTTTTTATAATTTTTAAGTATTTTTGGATTTTTTTACTTTTATTAAAAAGTATTTTTAAGTACTTAAAAAATATATTTTTTAGTACTTAAAAAAAATACTTTTTTGAATTTTCAAAATTTTTAAAGTATTTTTTTTGCATTTTGGTGACACGTGTCACATCCTGGGTGCCCCTGCACCTGATTCGAGTCCCACCTAACAAGTCGAAAAAACAACGCGGCCGTGAACCTCCGGTGGCCGGGAGATCCGAGAGCACTTCAAATAACTGGATCCGGCGCATGCAAAATAGGGGCGTGGTCAGAACAAATTCGGACGGATATCGTTTTTCTTTATCCTATTTTATATATTTTTTTAAAAAAATCAGAATCGAATAAGGATAATCTCGGATATCTATTTCTCTATTTCGTATCCGTTCCATAATCTTTTAGACAGTCGATCGGACGGAAATTATGTACTTCTTTGCGCAGGACATTGGACAGAGCGAACGTTAAGAGACTAATTACTGAGATGTTGAAGGAAGAATAATCAGTACTCCCGCTTATTTAGATGTGACAATATACTTATATGTTATTTTGTTTCTAGACGAAGTCACAACAGACTTCCTCATATCATTTGACATATAGATATATATATATATGGACACATATCACTTATCTTGTATCCTATTTTATATTTTTTCTTCGGAGTCGAACATAAATAGTATCAAATATCTGCCTACCCTTCCATATTCATTTCACATACCTTTAATCGGTCGGACCATGAAAATTATTTGTTTCGTTTACACCTCTAATACAAAACTCTCAGCTGTGGAATCCGGACGGCAAGAGTGGACCTGGGCTGATTTTTTGACTGCCTTTGCGGTCGCCGGCCGGTTGATTTCGATCTAGCCCGAACGGCCGCGTGGCGTGGACGTGGCGCGATGCGGTGGAGGGCACTTGGCGAGAGCGAGGGCAAGCCCGAGAGTTCAACGGTTGAGACCGGGGCGCTCTCGCGGCCCGCGGCAAGGTATATTGGGCTGCCTCGGCGTGCACGGCACAAGGCTACTCCTGGTTGCGCCGAGCAGCTAATTGGGCTGTACTAACCACCTCGAAGTACGGATGGAATCAAAGAACAGCCCATCATCGATGGCCATCATATATTCATATAACACCGCCCGGTGGTTCAACTTCACCACGATTAGAGCAACACCAAGAGATGGATTAAAACATCCCCTAAAACAAATTTTGATGATTAGTAAAAAAATCCCCCTCCAAAAGATCCCCAAAACCACCACTAAAAATTTTAACACCCCCAATATCTCACCCCACCGGAGCCAAATTTGGCCTCACCACACGCGTCCCCAATCACCGTTGCCGCAAGCGAGTAGCGATTCCGCGCCCAATTTTTTTCCTTCGTGTGCGTGAGTTGGCATCGGCAGCTTCGTCCCCACCTGCGCCTCCGCTGTTTGCGCCTCTCCGCCGGCCGCCTCCAGAGCTCCCCTTGCCGGCGGAACCCCCCCGCCGGCGGATCCCCCCCCCCCCCCGGCGCCGCCTCGCCCTAGGTGGAATCGGAAGCACACCCCTCGGCAGGGGAGGACGTGCCCCCGCCGCCCGCCGTCGAGGAGGACATGGCCCTTCGCAACCTCTGGCAGGTGCGTCATCATCTGCTTCCTCACCTTACCACCCACCCTCCCGCAAACGAATTAAGCCCCACCCAAACCTCTGGTTGCCATGCCCTAGATTTTCTTAGATTTTGACAAGGGGAGACGCCATCATCTAGCCTTTTCCTGGGATTCCCAACGCAAGGAATCACTCCTTATGCCGTGTAGCATTTGGATTTTTGGTGAATTTTAGTTGTGGGCTTCTTGTCATGGTTCAATCTGAGAGCTAAAGCTAGGCTTTTCATATGTGAACTAAACTGAACAGGAGGAGATTTTGAGCAAGCTTGGCCTTCGTGCTCACTATGTTGCTTCCCATTGAACTGTATAGTGCTAGTCTTATATGCATCCTTTTATTTAAGAGCATGTGTTGGATAAGTTGTTATTTTTCAATTGCCCGTTTACTGCGATCCTATTCGTAGAAAACTTGTGATTACTCTAGAATAGACTGCAGAAATTGTAAATTGAGCCATTAGATTTAGAATTTTTATAGTTACTGGATTACTTTGTACCAGCCAGTCCAGAAGACAGTGGCGAGTGGCGACGTTTGCGCAGTAGTGGCCAAGTCTGAAGTCTGAACTACAGTGGGCGCATCTGCTGGTTTGTATCTTGCCTCTTTTAATTTAGCTTTTGTTTTTCCATGTTCCTGGAACCGACATCTTCTTTTGGGATGATGATCTGTGATGTGCAATTTTTCTAAATTCTAATTACAACCAGTGATGTGAACCCTGATTACAACATGTTTGCAGGTTGGTCATACATAGTTCAATCTTTCTGTGAGGATAGGACAGTAAAGGTAGTCTTACAGAAACACTCATTCTACCATTTAGGCCTCCATGATAACTGCATGTCCCCCCCTGAATTTTTACTGAATATATTCTTTACATATTTCTTTAAGTTTTGCTTACTCCTTTCCGTAACTACAAGCAACCTGAGAAGATAGCATACAAAGTTCCAACAGTTCATGTTTCTGATACCTTCGCGATGGTTAGATCCCTGGTTCTTGCAGTTCATCCAGCTTGTTTTTGCCATCAGCCTTTGCAATTGGCATGCCAAGTGTTGCTGAAATTTATGTTTTAGCTAGCATAATATCGCGAATGCAGAATTATTTATGCTGGTTCCCTATTGATTATGCTGACATTTGCATTGCATATATACACGCTTCCGACTTCGCCCTAACTACATTTTATTTCTGGATCCGCCACTGGGTGGTGGTGTATTTTGTGGATGATTCTTTTATTTACAGAATGTGGTGATGTAGTAGTAGTTGAGGACAAGGTTCTTTTATCTCGTCTGATGTTGAGTTATTTAGGACATGGTGTCATCTTCTCATATTTTCTTTTATCTCGTCTGATGTTGAGTTCTTTTATCTCCCATTGCTTGTTTCACTCCAAATTACACATAATCTTGTTAGCAAGTGGCCTGAATTCTTAATTTTTGTTCCTGGATTGTTTTGTTTCAAATAGTACTGAACCATGGATGGTGATGGCTATTTTACAAACCTGTTATCAAATGGAAATAGTGAATTTGCTTGGGAAGGACTTGGCCCTGTTGAGGAGCAACCATCATAGAATGTGGATCATACACCCTCCTTGAGACCAAATCAAAAAAGGACAAAGAATTTCAGCAGGCCGGAAGATGAGCTATTGGTGTCGGCATGGTTGAATACAAGTATTGATCCTATCCAAGACACTAATCAAACTCGTGGAACATATTGGAAGAGAATACATGAGTATTTTCATTCCAATAAGGAATTCCAATCAGATCGCTCTGAAAATTCTCTTTTTCATCGTTGGAAAGCTATACAAGATGGCGTAAATAAGTTCTGTGGATGTAATAGTCGAATTGAGAGTAGAAGGCAGAGCGGGGTGACAATAGAAGACAAGGTTATTTTGCCTCCTTGTATATTTTACTTGCTTCGTATGTATAACTTTTGAAATGAACTAACTAACAAATGTTTATTTTTTTTGTGCAGCTAGAGCAAGCAAAAGCATTGTATGAAGCTGAAGATATCAACAAGAAGTCATTCCTATTAATGCATTGCTATGTCTTGTTAAGGACACAACCAAAGTGGCATGAAAAGCAGAGATCTTTGGTGAGAAGCACTGCTAAGAAATGCACACAAAAACAAAAGACGACCTCGAATCAAGCCCTCCGATTGTTCTTCTAATGATGAGATAAATGAAAATGCAACTCCAGAGAGTGAAGATACACAAAGCAGACCAATGGGTAGGAAGAGGGCGAAAGAAGCACTGCGACAAGGATAAGTTGGCTACATGGAGGCATTAGATCATTTGTGGGCAAAGAGAGAAGTGAGTGATGCGGAGAAAGAGCGTAAGAAAGATGACAGGTTCAAAGAAGCTTATGCTTTACAAAAGGAAAGGATGCAGCTAGAACAGGTGAAGGTGGAAAATAAGAAAAAGAAGTTTGAACTTATGAGTGATGAGATATGTTTGAAAAGAATGATAGAAGAAGACAGAATTATGACTATGGACTTTACTGGCCTATCAGGCATACAACAACAATTCTACAAGAGCCTACAGAATGAGATTGTAGCTCGACATTCCTCTAAGTCGGGTTAAATTTCAGAACTATGTTATAATTTGTTTTCATATCAGAACAATAGTGTTTTAATTTAATTTCAGAACTATGTTATAGTCTTTATTTCAGTTCAGAACAATAGTGTTTTAATTTAATTTCAAATTAGAAAAAACAACTAAAGGAAAATTAATTGAAAACACAGATAAGTAGTTTATTGAATCTTAATATTGGTCTCCATGGCGCTGCCACAGATGCTCCACTAGGTCTTGTTGAAGCTGGGAGTGGATTTCCTTGTCTCTAATTTTCGTCTGTCCGACCGACCGAAAGTATACAGAACAAATACGAAAGGGGTAGATGGGTATTCGGCACTATTCGTATCCGACTCCGACTCCAAGGAAAAAATATGGAATATGATATGGGATAAGTGATATCTGTCTGTATATATCCGTATATCAAATGATATGAGAAAGTCTGTTGTGACTTCACGTAGGAACAAAATAACATATAGGCAGATTGTCATATCTAAATAAGCAGGAGTATTGAGTGTTCTTTCTTTAACATCTCAATAATTAGCTTCTCCATACTCGCTCTAATTGTATCATACTGTCCAATGTCCTGTGCAAAGAAGTGGATAATTTCCGTCCGACCGACCGTCCGAAAGATTATGGAACGGATACGAAATAGAGAAATAGATATCCGATATTATCCGTGTCTGACTTCGACTCCGAAGAAAAAAATATGGAATGGGATATAGGATAAATGATATCCGTCCATATCCGCACCGATTGCACCCCTAACCACGATGGGCCCTCTCCAAAATAAAATAAAATCAACACGATGGGTGCGGGATCCTGTTAGCTACTTAGGGCCTGTTTGGTTGCCTGCATGAGCTGATGCAGGCTGCATGAGCGTGGCCAGGCTGAGGAGGGAAGCTCCTCAGCCGCGTTCCTTCTCAGCCTGGCTCCAGTTGTTTTTTTTGCATCCGCTCGTGCAGGCTCTCTCCTCTCCGCAGCCAACCAAATACCATCTCCCTGCATACGCTGGTGCAAGTCACCCGCATGCAGGCAACCAAACAGGCCCTTAGCAGTGTTTGATTCACCGTATTATAAGTTGGATGAAATGGACTCGTTTGAAATGGTACGGTTTACTCAATTTTATTGAATGACGCGTCTGAATCGAATATTCTCACCAAACTAAATAAATAGGACCATCTCATTCAGAATGAAACGATTCGATATATCAAACCAAACAAGAAAATAATATCTCGTCGGGATAAAGTGGTTCCATCCCCGGAACCAAATGCCTAGCTTGCCTCCTACGCATCGTATCGTACCGCGAAACGGCGAGCGGCTGTAAAACCCCGAGAGATGCGGATGTCTCGATTCGCGAGGACGGTATTCGGTTACTCGTAAAGACCACCGTCATCCTTGCCCCGCACCTCAACTAGCCGCTGTTTCCTCCTCCCGCGGCTCAAGTCACCTGACCGCAGCAGCGATAGCCGTAGCCGAGGCACAGATCCCCCTTGCGGGCGGAGTGCGCGATGCGCCGGCGGGGCGCGAGAATGACCTCCACACCATCGAGCTCGCCCGCTTCTCCGTCGCCGCGCACAACAATAAGGCCGTACGATAAACCTCCCCTTTGCCTACCTACATTATTACCTTGTGACCAAGGGAATTGTTCTTGCCGTTAATTTATAAGGTTTTTGTATGTGTGCTTGATCTCGGTTGGTGCGTGCGTGCAGAACGCGCTGCTGGAGTTCGAGAGGCTGGTGAAGGTGAGGCTCCTAGGCTAGGAGCGGATCCAAACTTCGAGCTAGGTGGTCTGTAGTCTGAGGTCTAAAAATTTTAACAGTGCAACCTATTTTATATAGATTTAAAAAAATTATATATATCAGTGATCTAGCCTGAGACCAAACAGTATGGTCCATCTCCACAGTCTAGCCTATCAGCAACTATTACTAAGCAGCCTACCGGTCTCTTCTATAGCATTCAACAAGTCAACGTCTCAACGCTACCCATATAGTCACACTTGAGTCGGGGCCATCTGACACATTGGAGGTTTGCAACATGTTGCATCTTACGCAATAACCGGATTTTTTTGCCCATAGGGGCATATGTACACATCCTATTCACCACTGGTTGTGCACCAAGATTCGTGTGTGTATTTGTAGGCATGGTACGACACTAGAAAATATACGGTACAAATACTTCCCCATCTCTTCTTTCTCTCCGCGAGCTCCGGCTCTGCGAGTCGACATGCCGCACCGCTGCCAAACTCGGTCGTCCCGAGCCACGGAAAGCGCAGTGGACGAAGGCGGCGAGCTCGAGGGTGGTGGTGACTCGGCTTTCCTCGGCGAGCCGCTGACAGGGCGGCGGATGGACCGGGATAGCGATGCAAAGGCTCAGTGGACGGAGGCGGCGTGAGTCGGACGGAGCCGGTGGAGCTCGGCGGCGTGCAGCCGCAACAGAGCTCGGGGGCGTGATTTGTCAGAGGTGAGGCCGAGAGAAGGTGGGTTGGGACAGGAGAGAAAGGGGAGATGAGAGAGATGACTAGATGAGTGTTTTTAGAAAATGTAAAAACCTAATGAAATATAAAGATAGTATATGTCTACACACGAATCTTGAAGCGAGGTGGAGGGTGGATGTCATGGGTGCATATGCGCGTAGGGGCAAAAATGCTTCTCTGATCTTACGCGGTTGACCGCGGTTGACTTTGGTTTTTATTGTTTGCTTCCCTCACAAAAAAATGTTTACCCAAAAAACCAGAATGCCTCTCTATCCCTCTCACTGTGGCCCTACTCTCACTCAGCAGTCAGCATCACATCATCACCAATCAGAGGCGAAGCCCAATAGTAACTCGTGGGTGCAGATGCACCCCTTAAAAAATCGAAAACAAGTTATTACCATCAGATTTCGGCCCTATAAGCACCCCCCTTGGGCCAATATGTTGCACCCCACACCCGACTTAGAGCAGCAAACCGATTAACTTGCTGTCGCAGGAAGTCGAACCGCGCGTCTACTCTGCTGCTTCCTCGAGGCTCGCGTCCCTTACTCGCGTCGCTCTGTCTTCTGCCGTGGGCCCCGCACCGCGACTCGAATCGCCGTTGCCGATCGGCCGATCGCCATTGGCCGTCGCCACCCGTGCCTTGAGCACGTCACCGTCGCGCTCGCACCTCTCGTTACGCTCTAGCTTCGCCACTGTCACCAATCACCACCAGTCCACTACCGTACCAAAAGCTCGTCCTAATCCACGACCAAGGTCGCATCGTCGGTCTTCCACCATCAATCAAAGGCAATTTTTCAATCAAAGTGGCACAGGGGGAGCAGACTAGCGGTAGTGGATGTCTTACGGGAGTTTTCGGCCATTTTGGCGTCAGCAGCACAGAAATACTAGGCCCGTTTGTTTTAGATTTAGCTTTTGGTTTATTTTTCACTATTTATAAATTTCATATTTTTCTGAACTTTTAGTTTTTTTGAGCTGTTTTGCTGGTTCTTTTTTCCCATATTCATTTGAGTTGTCCGTGATGAGCTAGCATATTTTTCTATTTTTAAATTTTTTTAAATTTAATTACGCTAAATAAGCCACCTTCAACTACAGTAAAATTTCAGCCGCTACAGTGCAATTTCAGCCCTAAGCCACAGCTTTTCAGCCCAACTGAGCGGGGCCTCCCTCAGAGACCGAGCGAGGGGAGATGACACGACCAGATGCATGCGAGGGAGGTGGCGTGGATTGAAACACCCCAAAAATTTCAACATTTTTTTGAAATTTTTCCTTGAGTTTTTGCTTGAATTTCCTTCCTTCCCAATTTGGCAAATTCCTCAAAATGCGCTTTCCTTTTCTGGCGATTTCGCCTCTCCCTCGCGCTGGCGCCGCTCGTGCGCGATGCCACTCCATCGCCATCGCTCGGACACCGCCGCACGCGTCGTCGTCTCGCGCAAAACTTGCGGTCGCCCTTGCCAGCCCATTCACACTGCCCTGCCCACGCGGTCCCACCAGTCGGCTTCACGCTCCTGGCTCTTTCTTGCCCCATGCGCAACCTCCTCTGCGTTCATCTCCCCTTGCCGCAGCTCCCTCGCCCTCTCGAACCTTCTTCTCTTGAGCTCCAAGTCAAAGTACCAGTACTTTTAGCAGAGTAGCAGTGGCAGCTCTTCCCTTATCTATTGCACCGTAGTAGAGGCCGCCCCATTCCCCTTTCCTTGCCCTAGAAGTGCACTCCCGAACCCCCTCTCCGTTGTCACCACGTTCTCCTGCGTTATAAGCTTCTTGGCTGCTACAGAGCGCCTCACAACACTCACAAACACCCTGTGGAGCCACCAATTGCAGCTAAGCTCCATCGGGTCGCCGCCAATTGCTTCCCCTGAGCCTGGTAAGCCGTGCACTTGATTTCTCCCATTTCACCATCATGCCTCAATTGCTTTCGGCCATAGCTCCTCCTCTGCATGCTAGGTGTGGAGGTAAGCTCAATTGAGCAATAGCATTTACCTGGAGCTCCACCTACAAGTTCCACCGCCAGCCAAATATGCCCTCCCGTGGACAGCCCTCTAGGGAATTCCCTGATCTAAGACATCTGTACCCTCGTGTTTCCTGCAAACCCTAGATGGTTAAATTGCCGCCAATCTTGCTAATTAGTAGTTGGAGAACCCTAATTTTGCTAGGAAGGCCGCAACCTTCTTTCTTGCCACCAGGCGACACCACCCACCCCCAAGCTCTACAAAACCCTAAAATGGATTCCTAAGCCTATGCCGCCCCTCTCTGCGCCACCCTTTTCTCCGGAGAAGCCCCATCGGTGTCGCCCTGTCGGAGCTGCCGCTCCCCTGTTTTTTCGGCCAGAGGAAGGGCTGGAGGTTGAAGACAACCCCGGGAGCAACGTGGCTTAATCTGGGCCATCGACGCCGTTATGGTAGCCTTATCCGGGCGTTCGCTCGCTGTGCATCCGAGCCGTCGGCTTTGTTCGCACGTCACTCATCGAACGGGCGTGCGCGTGCGCGTTGAGCCCTTTGGCCGCGCGCGCATGGGCCACGACCCGTCGGCCCAAGCAACCGCGTGAGCGCGGGGTGAGGCCGTCGGCCTCCCGTCGTGGTTGGGCTGAGCCCATCACTATTCACCCGACCGGGCCACATTATGCAGTCAACCGGCATGTACTGTTCATGAGTATTAAAAAATTCAGAAAAAAATCCCCAAAAATCCCAGAAAAATTCGGTTGTTTTGTATGTAAGTTAAGTTTTGGGCTTGGACGCCCGTATTGTTATTAAAATTGGTCATTAGGTCTTATTTCATTTAAATTAACTTCTTTTAATTGTTCGTGAGCAGGCATGATACACTGTTCATCCGCAACTGTAGTCCTGGGCTGTTGCGGGTGGTACGACGTCCCTGTTCCCAAAAATGGGGGCGTTACATGGATGGGATGCGCGTGAGGGAAGGTGGTGGCAGCGTCTCTCTATTGGCGCGGCGGCGGCACCTTTTCTCCGACAACGGTGTTCCCTCTCTGCTGGTGTTGTCGTCCCCTCTTTGTTGGCATCGTTATCCGCAGGCTCATTGTCATGCTGCTTTATTGGCGCATCGCCTCGTACTACGCCACCTCCTCCTGTGGCCCCATTCCGCGCCACCTCCTCTCATGCGCCCCATTGCCACGCCATATCCCCATCATGAGCAGCCTAGCCGTGCCACTGTCCTCATGCACACTCCGACCGTGCCACCTCCCCTCGGACGCTCCCCGACCACGGGATGGGGCCAAAGATGGCAATACACGTGGGAGGGAGCTAAATATGACATTTTTGTGCCGCTGAAGGCCAAAATGGCCGAAAATTCTGATGGCAAATACAGGAAAACAAAGTTTAATAGCACACTATACTATTTCCCCCTAGCAGTATCATTTTACACCTTGTATCACAGAATGGAACTAGGTTCCTGTGCAGTTGCTACTGTAACTGTAAGTAGGTCCTGCTTCAAACAGATCTTCCTTATAGTTTATTTAGACTTTCAACTTATTTAAACCAGAAACTACTTAGAACGCGTCAACAGGCCTGTTTTTTACCTCACAAGCCAGCGGCTTTTGGCTTTTGGTACAGTACCTAACTTTCAAACGGAGTATTTTCTCAAGATTAGGTCTACAAGTTAAACGATCTACATGTTAAAAGCCCAACATCTGTACCAGCCAAAATCGCAAGTGAGTATATGTCTCTCCGTAATCTGTACCGTAAACAGCCAAAATTCAAAAATTTTAGCCAAAAATCATAAGCCGCAGCCGAAAAGAACATGCCCAACTTCTAATTTCGGTTTATTTTTCTTTTTCTTGACTTTTCTTGTCTTATTCTTTTGTATTATTCGTTACGATATAACTATCTTTATTTTATTTTTAATTTTTTCACAAGAATGAAACGACTGTTACAATACAATTTAGTCATACACCAAAATTACAAAGTAGTAGCACACTTGCGCTAGCACCGTGGCATATGCATTATGTCGGCGACACTGAGCAGGCATTCTGACCCGTTGGATCCAAAAATAAATGGCCGAGATTGCGTGCAGTCGCTGTCGGGACCGCAGGCGATCCCCGTTCGCTCAGAATGGGCGCGGGCTCCCGGTGGGTCCCGTCCACCCATGGTGCCTTCCTTCCTTGCTAAGCATCTCGCCATCGCATCCACGTGCAGTGCCAGGACTGGAGCATACCGCGTCCGTAGTTGTCGCCGCGCTCGCGGGATCGCACCGTTCGACGAACCACCCAACGCAAAAACGCACACCCTCTCTCTGTATCCCGGTCGCTATAAGACCCGTCCCCCTCTTCCACTCGATATATGCGGAGATCGTCTCGATCCGTGGAAATCGGTACACGGGTGCGCCTGCTAGTGGCCGTCGTCGTCGTCGTCCTCCTCCTCCTCGCCCTGCGTTTCGTCTCGCCGCGGTTTTCCCCCTCCTCCTCCAGCTCAGCTCGCCGGACCGCAGTGATGGCCGAGGCGCAGGGCCGACCCGGCCCGCGGCTGGGCGGCGTGCACGACGCCCCGGCGGGGCGGGAGAACGACCTCCACACCATCGAGCTCGCCCGCTTCGCCGTCGCCGAGCACAACAACAAGGCCGTAAGACGCCGGAACCTTCCTTTATCTAGATCGATTACCTTGTGATAAAGGAAATAGACTATGAGACATATATAGGCCTTGTGTTTGACATACGTGCGCGTGATCTTGGCGCGTGCGTGCGTGCGTGCAGAACGCGATGCTCGAGTTCGAGAGGCTGGTGAAGGTGAGGCAGCAGGTGGTGTCCGGGTTCATGCACTACTTCACCATCGAGGTGAAGGAAGGCGGCGCCAAGAAGATGTACGAGGCCAAGGTGTGGGAGAAGGCATGGGAGAACTTCAAGCAGCTCGAGGAATTCAAGCCGGTCGGGGACACCGCGAGCGCCTAAGGTAATCATGTTGGAAGAACAAAACCTTATGGAAATCATGTTAATGTAATTTCTTCTTATATTGATCGGCAGAGCTCCTGCCTTTATTAAAAAAACATGTTAATCACAGTACATGCCATGCGTACCTCTGTGTCATGTTCTGCTAGGTAGCACCGTAGCAGCACAAAAACAAAATTTTTGATTGGTCACCGCTTACCAAGGACGATTTCCTCATTTGAACCCTTTCATTGGTGATCAACAGTGCTTTTCCATGTTCATCATTGGCAGAGGGCTGATCATCGCAGCATATCAATTTCAGGTACATATATGATATATCATCTTCCAGTGTGATGTGTTGCAAGGCTGAAGCTTGTGGTTGGAGCAGAACAATGCAGCGACTTTGCTATACAATATGTTATGGGTCTCACTGGATAGTTGTGTTACGATGAATAAGACTGCTGCTTACCAGATGTATTGCATATATGAATACCCATGTAATGCACTGTGTTATAAGTATTTTGATGTGTTGCATATATGAATATCCATGTAATGCACTGTTACAAGTATTTTGATGTCTCCTTGACTTGATTGCGATCAGCGATTCGACTTTAATAACATCTGGCAACGGATCTCTTGCATGATAGAAATAGCAAAAGGTTGGTTAGTCAGTTCATTGCTACATTAAACATTAAATAGGAGAAAAATTCCACCAAGAGCAATGTACGTTCATAAGAGCTAACCAAAGAAACAAAAACATTTCAACTCTGCATTAAACTGGAGAGCAACCAGGATGTACAACTGGTGAACCTGTCTACATAGTTGCTACAAAAGCACTAGCTATTGACTATTGAGCGATCAACATATGTAACATCCTAAACTACTTCTGCAGCTTCAGCAGTTACACCTATAATACAGAGTTAAGCTGGGTTTACTAGGATGTACAAAATAGTCATGTCTATCAGCATCTTAAACTCCAAGCTAGCTTCTAAGTTATCCTTCTTCGTTGTCATAATCCTCTGTTGGGTTGATCTCTGTTAGGCTAACAGAGCCCTAGATTTCAGGAAGGCACACCTCCACTCACGCATCTTGATTGGAGACGGCAACCAACCCTCTTGGTTTCGGTCCCGGTCACCTAGTGCCATATAAAAACGAGGGTTTCGGTAGGGCTAGTGTACGTGTTAAGCTAGGCCACGAAAAACCCAAACAAGTCCCGATCTACTAACGGCGCTAAGGTGAACGAAGGCCGGAGCCCTCTTCGTCCCCGTACACGGCGACAACCTCTACACCGCCGGCCACCTCTGCTTACTGCATCAACCGAGCACCAACACCCCATGGCATCATCCAGTTCGGGTATGTAAATTGACGCATCCGCTCTAATGTTTTAGTTAGGTGTACATGATTTGATCTAGGGTTAAGGCTTATAGTTGACACTTAGACTTAGATTCAGTTTACATCCTCCTCATCCTCAAATTTATGGTTAGACGACAAGGCAACTGAAAAGGGTCCATCGCCATTTTTTTTCATCTCGGGCGGTTGCCAGCCCAGGAAATCCTTGGTCTGTGCTTCTTCATTCAACTCTGAAACAGACGGTCCTGCAATGGCTGCAGCAACGTTCATTACTGGAGCTGAAAGCTGGACATGTGGTGACACTTTGTTAGACTATGTGGCTAGATCTAAAATACTTTGGTGATGAATAATTGATAATAGTTAATTTGTGATGAATAATTGATGATGTTGCTTACCGTTACTTAAGGTGTGTGGCGTGTGTGTGGACTGATATTGGTCAAGTTGGTACGAACTTGTGCCGGAAAAATGTTCTTTGATCTTTGTATGTGCAGGTTGAGCATGGAGGCAATCATGGTCAGTGATGAAGTGGATCTGGACTAGGATGGGAGATCCGAGGTTCAAACGGTCAAGGAGGTCATGAGATGGTCGGACTTATGCTTGGGACGTATGAAGATCAGAGATAGATGATACGTGTTGGAGCTACGAAGGTACGATCCAAACGTTACGACATGTGATAGATGATACGTTGTAAGCCTAACCTTTGTGTAAGCTCTGGTCTCTGCCCAAACATCCCGTCGCCTCCGCCCCGACAACCACCGCCCTCCTTGCCTCCTCTATCGTCGCCTGGCCTCCACCGTCATCCGGTGACCTTCTCCCCATCCAGCGCCAGCCTCCACCGTCGTCCGCTGCCTTCATTACCCACCATACAATGGGGACTTGAGAGGACGGAAGGAAGTAGGGATTGGGGGGGGGGGGGATGCACTGACAAGGAGATTGGGCGAGCCGCACCGCAAGACAGAGAGGAGGTGAGGAACCGAGGATTCAGGAAGAGCTGAAGATGGCGAAGAGGAATGGAGGAATTGAGAGGCCGATCTGAGGCGAAGAGAAGAAACATGCCCACCGCCGCAAGAAGAGAGGGCTGGAGAAGGCATCGCGCAGCTTGTTAGGGCACCGTGTCGCCTCGTTGGGCTAGCTGGGTCATCTCCAATTCAAATGGGTCGAACATATTTGGCCGATAGCTTATTTTATTGGACAGTATCGGTTAAACCGATAAAAACAAAAATCGGTCGGTTTTCGGGCATAAGAAAACCAGAGAAAAATCGTAACTGAACTAATTTCCCCTGGTATTCTTCTTGTCCTCATCCTCCTCCCTCGTGGTGGCGGTGGTTTTGATGTTTGGTGAGAGAGCGAAAGATGGTTCACGAATCACGGGACCTGTGGGCCTGATTTCTGTGGGACGGCCGCATCTACGGCTGGTTTCGATCGCAGCTTGGTACGTGGTCTGAGCGACAGGCCCACGAACCCAGGGCTTGAAGCCTTCTAACTGGTTCGTTCATCTGGAGGGAAACGAACTGCAGCGTCCACGTGCACGCCCGTTCGGTCGACCAAACCTTTGTGCTGACGCGAAATTTCCCGATCGGCGTGGCCTCAAACCCGATCGAACTCATGGATACGGCGGATTCAGAGGTCGCCGATGATAGTTGATACGTGCTCTCATGTTCGCACGTTGCGAGTTTACTCTCAGTGCGAGTAACAAGCAAAGCGGAGGCGGCGGAGGGAAAAGGCCTCACTTTGCGTATTTTAACTGTGATTTATAATTTTTAATTCTATTATAAGTATTTATGTAAATAAATTAAATACTGATAAGTCAATAAGCTATTTTAAAAAAAACCTTTTTTGATAAACTATTTCGAAACAATAGCGAAAAAACTATCATATTTATTTATTTGAAGGAAATTATAAACTATAAGCCGGAAAAACTGGGCCGAGCTCCTGATCTGATTTTGCGTTTCTGTTTGGCCCATTCGACCGTGCGTGCTAGTTCTGGTTCTGTGGCGCAACCATGGCACTGGGGCTTGTGCCTAATTCTGTACGATTTCGGTGGACTCGTCTTAACACACACTCTTAACTATGGACTTAATTCTGTAATACTGTTGTAGTGGACTTTAAATGTGGCTTAACATACGCTTTCAGTTTGGGCATTAGCTCCGTGGTATTACATGGGCCAATAGCAGGCCAACGGTCCAGGTACAATAAAATGGCCTGATCCCCTCGATAAAAAGGGTTTTGGCCAGAGGGCATGAAACCGCAACCACCAAGTACTCAAGTAGTATCATGTCCTTCTAAAAAAAGTAATACCATGTACAAGCATTCTTCTTCCGTACAAAATCGACATAAACTTTGATTTAGAGCAATTTGTTTATACATGGGTGTAAAATGTAAATCAAGGGTACCTACTGAATACATAGACTGGTCTGCTAACAAAAAAACCATACCATTTACTAATCATGCCACCTTGAAAGACGGAGAACGAACGCTTAATCTCCAACGTATAGCAGCCAATCGTGCTAGGCTATGTTCGGAAAGTGCTGTAGTGTTTTGTTTTTAGCTGTAGTTTTTGGTTGATTACAAGGAAGAGTAAAGAAAATTCACATTGCGAAGCCACTCTATTTAAAACAGTTTATACAGTGATTTCTATAAATAATTTATAGGAACCATCTTATAAAACTGAAACCACCTTTTAAGAGTTAAAAAGACAAACTGTTTGTAACAGGATCTTAGGCGACGCTGACGAGTGATTAAAAGAAGCCGACCGATTGCTGGGCACATCTGCGGCGGCGGCACGATCCGGTTTGTCCCGATGGCAAGTGGCAGATGGCTGGAAAAATGTTTGCGCGGTTTTGGTTCCCGTCGTTTGCCCAACTCCCCGCCACTCCCGCATGCGCTCATTGGGCTGCGTCTCGTAGTCGTAGATAGCGCAATCCATTTGCCCTCTCTGGCGAGTCCATGGACCATGATCGCTGGATATTTTACATCGTTCGTATATGGTCGACAACTTATTTGTAACTTATATTTATACTGTCTATAGTAATCAGCTTTTAAATGGTACATTTTTTCAAGACAAAGTCAATAAAAAATTATAATACTGAGTTTAGCTATATCGATCAAAATCATATATAACTATTTTTTTCTCTCTATATACTATCTCTTATAAACGATCAGAATTTAAATATTTAAATCATAAACCATCAATCCAAAAAATCTATCAAGTGCTCTCTAACAATGGGCCCTCCGAAGGACAGCAAACGGCCTGGAGTATGACCACATGACACGATACATAAATTACTAGGTGCGAGGCCGAAGTTGGTCAGATTATTTAAATCGAACTGGCATAGCTACGACAATGCACTAACTTCAAAGCTGTTGATGCTTCGGCAAATGGCTCTTCTGGATTTTACTATAATAACTAGCTTTAAATAATATTTTTTAAAATAAAATTTATAAATTAATTATGTTACACGTTATATCAACTTTAGCTATATTGGTTAAAATTGTATACGACTGTCTTACTCTTCATAATTTTTTTTTATGAATAACTAGAATTCAAAAACCATAAGCTACAGTATAAAAGAACCCACTTGATGAAAGATGAGCAATATTGGATTGTTTTTTAGCTGTGGTTGATGGTTTTTGGTTACGGTTAATAATTTTCGTCTCTGTTTTTTGATACAACAGTGAACGATGGAGACCGATGTGGATGACGTGTACGGTTTGGCTCAGGAAGACATTTAAAGAATCCGCTTTAAAAAATTATTTCGTTTTGATGTTTAATTTTCAATTTTCAAAAAAAAAAACAAAAGATAAAAAGAACATGATCATATACTCAGGACCCACCCTTCAATTTGATCCACGTACAGGAACAAAAAGACTCACCCAAGTTTCCTGAACGACGCCAACTTATACTGTCTGAATTGATCAATTGATGGAATCAGGCACACATGGCCTGATAAGATGCAATCACGCAACAACAAAACTCTGGCTTTGCCTTAAAAAAAACTCTGGACTTTACTTCCCGAATCAACAGTTCATCTTCTTTGCCCAGCTTAATCCAGAATGACATCACCAGTCATTCCATTACAGATTCCAATTATTATGCTCAATCTAGGCCATCGTCATAATCTCTCACTGCCATTGGTCTAGTCACTAGCCACTACTGCCTGCTTACTGCCCTAGTGCCCTTTGCCTTTTCCATTGCAAATTTGCAAGGCGTCAATGCCAAAGTGCAACCCCAACTCTCACTTGTCTGCCAAGCCAAACAGCAGAGCAAATCTGGCACCTTGTTGCACCGGCATCTCATTCCCACACACTTTGCTTATTTTAGGCAGAAAAAAGCAGGCTTGTATCTCTGAACGCCTCAGTGCTGTCTGAGTAGGGAGGGAAACCTGAATAAGCAGCAACTTGCCTTCGTTGAGCTAGAGCTGGTGTCCTATTGCCCTGCATTGCATTTTGCAAAAAGGAAGCATACGAAAGCAGGGCGATCGATCGATCTAGCTAATCCTTGCAGATTGGTTACGCTGGCCAAGTAAAGCTTTGTTGCAACTTGCTGCAAGTGTCAGCGTGTAGATTCATCTTGTAAAGGAGTTTGAACCAGGTGAAAAGAAGCTTCCTTTTGCCATCGACAAACGGATAAGCAGCTCTGTGATCTGCAGTGAACGAAGTTATGTGGAGAAATGCTTGCGCGCCGCACACGAATCATGCTGGTTCCCTCTTGATTCTGCAACGCCGATGAGTGGTTTCCAATCCATGCAATTGCTTCAGGTCATGGCAATTCCTAATTGATTTGATCAGCACGTTACCACAGTGCTTACGATCTCGTCCTCATGATAGAGTATGTATGCAACTTGCTGATATCTCCTCCTCATGATAGAGTTTGGCGTTCATTTTGGTTTTGCACTTAAAGAAGTATGAGCAGTAGTACAACAAGTGGATCACCAGAAAGAGAGCTTCTCATAATGCATGTGTAACTAAAAGTAGAATACTAGCGTTGTCAAGAAAAGTAATCAAAGGATAACGGCATGAAGTAGAAGTTTATATCTTGAAGGTGCCCGACTTATTGTTCTAGCCTCTTAGTCCTTGATTGTTTTGTTTCCACTCTGGAACTGTAAAGTCAGTCCAGTTTCGTTAAAACTTGCTTCTCTTGTTTACTGCAAGGCGGAGCTCCTGCCGTTCTTTCCGGGGAAAAAAATCTTGAAGATGCCAAGAAAATGGCGTATAAGAAGGAAAAGTAAGATAATTTAGCATTAGCCAGAAAAAAATTGACTAGGGAGGGGGTGTCTGTATGATGGCAAGTCTGTAAATGATGTAACCATGGGTGCACCACATCGAGAAATTACTTAGGTTCAATCAAATTGCCAAGCTTCTTTTCTGGATAATACTTTGTTGTATTTTCAACAACGCAACAAGATAAAGGCAATAGTACAATCTGTATTTCTTTTTCATTTGAAGAAGTATTATTTACTAGTGCTCTGGGAAGCATATAGTCAAGTTATCCATAAACAACAATGTATAGTAGTGTTTCTTCAGTTCAACAATTGGCCTAGTCTGTTAGATTGACAAGCCAATGCTTTCTATCTGACGATAAGCCCAACAAGTTTGATCAGTCTAGTCCCTATAACACCATAAATCAAGAGTTGTGGCAGCATGTTCTGTCCTTTCACCCTTTTATCTGTCTACCTTACGAGCACTCCTGCATCCACGGCGCTCTGGTTAATTGCTCTAGGCTTCAAGCTGTAAAGTGATTGTTCAAGTTACCAGAAAGCAGTAAGTGGCACTATAATTCTTAGTGGAGTCTGAATCCAAGTCCACGAGACAATATTCTGGGTGACGACATACATGCATTTGTACAAGTAGTATGGTAACTTTGATGTGGTGTTCATGAACTTTCGATGAGTGAATCTTTTGTGACAAGTATGCTTTCCAGTGTACTTATATAACTACAGCACTCTCAAGTTTGCCGCACTGTTCGATGTGATGCCTGATTCAAGCTTATCCAGTTGGTTGCCACAAGGAAACCACCAACTCATGTCAGCTCAGGCACAAACATTTGGAACCGTTTTTTACGAGGACACACAAAAGCCCTGCGTGTCATTGCATTATGAAAGAAAGTGTGATAAGTAATTAACTTTTAGATTAATGTATTTGTAAAATTTGAGTTTGGTTTTAAGAGTTTGCATGTTCTTCAATTGATTCTGTTGCTGGTGGTATGACCCGTATTGGGGCCGTGATCATACCGACCAGGTGCGGTAGTACCGGTGTTATACGGACGGTACTACCAGAGTGAGGCAGTATGACTGGCTTTTGGTTGACGGTCATACTGGCTGAGAAGCTGTTGGGTCGTGCATTTGTTTCAATCGAGTTGTTGGAGTGCAGTCATGGTATGAGTGTCGCTTGTATGCACATGGGTTTAATATTTAGTCCTAGGCTTAGATCAATGATTTGGTTGCATACATTTTGTATTGTGTTGATTAATTGTGCCAATTGATAACTTTGTGTATTGTGTGGTGCTACGTGATAGTTTGCTTATTGTTGTTAGTTGTAGGACTTCGGAGTTGTGTTATGGTAAGGCGTAGGAGGACCCGGACTAGGCACAGGGTGATGCTGAGGTCCAGAACGGTTAAGGAGACGTCAAAAATGACCGACACTTGTGGGGTGTTTGCAAGCTGTGACAATGAGTAACCAGAGCAGGAACTATCGGTGGTGGACATGACGGGCAACGACAAGGTAGATCGGGACTAGGCTCAGGGAGAAGCCGAGGTCCTGTGCGGTCAAGAAAGTCGGACGCTGTCATGCGTAAGAAGAAGCATGTGGTGCATCAAATGACTTGGATCGTTTGCAAGCGATGATGGTTTGGTGGGATCCTGAAGCGTGAGAGACTTGACGGTAAGTCATTGGGGCCACGTGGAAGATGAAGAAGTATGGACAATGCTTTGTGGCAAAAAAAACGGGAAGCTTCATGTAAAATAATAGAGGGCCATTTTGGTAAATTGCCCAATACTGAAAAGTGGCGGTATGATGCACTGATGAGTTAATGGTTGTAAGCCGCTTTTAGAAGCGTGCGTGAGAGAGTAAAACCCAATATTATGTGGGGTTAACGGGTTATCCCCAGTTTAATCTAATAAGTGGATCCATTAGATTTTGGTTCAGGTTGTGAGGCTATATAAGGGAAGGAAAAGCAAGGTCTAGGGTTTGAGAATGTTGGGTAAACCTTTTGGTAGCTAGCTCTTCCTCCCTCCCATGTGAGATTAGGGTTCCTTTGATTGGAGCCTCATGTGTGTGCTCTAGGCTTAGAGCTCTATTATTGAGGGATTGGCTGTAAAATTATTTCTCTCTAAGTGAAATGGACATCCAAACCTTGTCCAAATGAGTTGTGCCACGAATCCCCTTATGTGATTTTGATTTTCTTGGCTTTCTTGTTTAGATTTCTCTTCTCTTGAGTTTTTCTGGTGCCAAAGACGTGTAAGAGATGGAGATATCTTTTTGGAGATAAGACTCCATCTATTTAGGCATGATCTAGAGAAAGTTCTTGAGTTTGCTCGGTTTTTCTCAAGAGAGAGGTGATTTTTTAGGTTTTGCTCTTGTGGGTGTTTTTGGTTGGATTCATGTTGTGTTATAGCTTGTTATTACATGTGAGAACTCATCTCAGGTCACCTAGTGTCAGACCCGGATTTTTCAATCCGAATCTACTGTGTTTTACTGCACTAAACCCTGGATCAGTAGTTAGTGCACACAGTTACATTGCTGGATCATGTCATACATCGCACAGATAATAATATTACAGAGTTGAAATACACCACATCGGGTGACAGTTTACATAAGGGCCGCTTTGGCCAAACGTCTTTATTACAAACATGCAGCGGAAATAGTAGCAAAAGTAAACCCAAAATCCACAGGCAAGCGACTGGAAGGGTACTGTGTGCATTATATGTTACCAGGTAGCCAGTAACATACGTGCACACAAAGCCGGGAGTCTGCTTGTCTATGCCTAACCAACGAAGCCTACGCCTTAGTTTCCTTCGTTGTCCTTCTCCTCCTCAGCAGGAGCATCCTCGTAGGCATAATGATCCTGTGATCCTGTCTCTATGTTGTGTAATGCGAGTGTGAGCACAAACCACCGTGCCCGCGAGCCAACACACAGAATGCAACATAATACATGCTAAGCTTAACAAGGAAGGCTCGGGGTTATTTTGTTTTGCAAGGAGTGCTTTTGAATACAATTAATTAAAAATCCCTATGACCTAGCAGTTTTACAAATCAAGACCGTTACTTAAGACATATGATAATAATTCATTTTAGCACAGAAGCCATCCACCGTTACATGGCTTCTGTACCACACAGTTTCTTTCAGCGTTATAGCCGCTTAATTCTCCACTGGGACGACACCCAGGACAACTCAAATTAGGGCGGTCCTTTGCCCTACAATTTCCCAATCCCATTTCCAACTCATTTTCAAATGGAACTATATCTAGTTAAGCTCCCATGTCCGCCCTTAACCGTGGGCACGGCTATTCGAATAGTTTTGACTCTGCAGAGTTTGTACACTTTCACCACAAGAGATGATCAACTCGTTGCCCCACATGATTCCATAGACATGTGGTTGAGTAGACCCTCACAGTGACTTTTCTAAATACCTAGTCCCTTTTCTCATTCACCTTATGGGAAACTGCCCACTTGCGATGGGTCCCATCTATGCGCTGGATGTTTTCCCCTCTGATTACTAACGCAAGGGCTTCTCGACTCCCCGCAATGCTTAGAACATCTGGGAAAAACTTCACCCTACACTGGTGTCCCTTCAGGCCCCCTTGCCATAGCATATCCTGTTCTATCCACTACCGGTGAGATGAGTCCGGGGATTTCGATAAGTTTACTAAGCCAAGTTGTACTTTACAGACTTGTGGTTGTACGGTTTTACACGGGGTGACATGACAAGATTCAGTCCTTAGGGTTACCCGGATGGTTCTACCACATTTCACAATTTGTGCCTCCATTGCACCACATTCCAGCCCCCTAACCATCCATCCAAGTACATAAGCATTTTTGGGGTTTTTCAAGGGCAAAAAAAAAACCATGCTAAAGTATAACAGTCATTTCCACAGTGACTGCCCAAATCATTGCATGTTGAAAGTGTTGATTGTGGGGTATCAAGTACCCTAACTATCCAGCATTTCTAAGCATCATTGTATACAGGGACTTATTTGCAAAATCTACAATATTACATAAGTTACTATGGTGTCAAGGTTCACTCATCAAAATGGAATCAATGGAGTATACTAACAAGCATATTACAGGGACATAACTAGCAGTTATCAAAACCAAATTAACTTTGCACATAAAAAGATAGCATGCAAATTGCTAGATTTAAAAGAAATTATCATTTGCACAAACATGGGTTCAATATGGTCAAAGTGTTAACTCGCCTGGGTCACAGTGGTCTGGAACTTGATTATCTTGCTCTTTTAGGGCTGTTGCCTCGATCTCCTTCTCTTGAGCCTCGTACGCTATTTTAATCGTGCACGAAAATTTGGATAAAAAGAAAAACAACAAATCAAACCCAATAACACCAGAAATTCAAATGAACTATAAAAATTATGATTTCAGTTCCATTGGATAGATCTTGATTTTTGTTGAATTTAGAAATTTGTCTCACTCAATTTGGAGTTAAAATGAATAAGTTATGCTCATTTGAATATTTCAGTTCAAATAAATCTAAAAATTAATAGATTTCTGACAGTGGGTCCTACATGTCATATTTATCATTTTTACCTTTTTCTTTATCTGTTTATTGCTGTGCCTATGGCCAGTGGGGCCCATTTGTCAGTGTACTCGCTCACTGACATGTGGGACCCCGTCGATGGCCATGGATGGCCAGGTCAGCGGCAGTGGGACCACGTGTCAAGAACCCGCGCAGACCGCCGGCCACTGACCAGCGGGGCCCGGTATCGGCGGGAATTAAAGAAATGGCTCACCTCGGCGGGCGGAGCTGTGGCTCGCAGCAGCGGCCGAGGGAGCCAGTGGGGGAGAAGAGAATCGGCGGGGCTAGCCAAGTGACAGCGCAAGTGTTGCTTACCCTATAGGGTTAATCAAACCCTTTGAAGTAGCTCTGGGAGGAGGCCCGACAGAGGAAGCTCGGCCGAGGAAAGACGGTGGTGTCGCCGGTGAACGGTGGTCGGAGAAGGCCTAGGGTTGCGCAAAATGCAATCTTCGGGTGCCGATGAGGATGTTGGTGTAGATGGCCGGGGGTGACGGTCACCGGAGAGGGCTGGCGGCGTGCGGTGTCGGCGGCGTGGGAGGGGCTCTGGTGACGGCGACCTACATGCAACGAGGAGCTCGGGTGAGGCGGGAGTTGGTTTCGCGGTGAGCCGAGGGTGGTGGGGTTACGAGGAATTGAACCCGAATAGCTTGAATCGCCGGATTGGAGTTCGCTGGAGCTGGGGATGGAGACGATCCCGCCGAGGACTGAGGAGGTTTTAGCCCAATTGTTTGTGATGAGAGGTGGAGGTGAGCGTGATGAAGTGTTCGGGAGTCGCTCTGGGTTTTATAGGCGACGGGGCGGGGCTGGCCGCTGGTGAGGCCGTGCGGCATGCTGGCAATGTCAGGAGGCGGTGGCAGAGCCGGGGATTCGCGGGGGATTCGGCATAATGCCGCTATGCTGTGCGCGTGCTGAGCGGCAGAGGGTATAGCGCCACGCGTGTGGTAATGCCAGGCGTAGCGGGGTGAGAAAACGAGACGACACAGTGGGGGAGCAGCCCGGCGCAGATCGGG
The DNA here is from genome assembly GCA_036346575.1 of Dendrocalamus sinicus. Taxonomy (NCBI): domain Eukaryota; kingdom Viridiplantae; phylum Streptophyta; class Magnoliopsida; order Poales; family Poaceae; genus Dendrocalamus; species Dendrocalamus sinicus. The sequence continues at coordinate 30,028,340 of CM070654.1, read as the reverse complement.
GACGGCGGCCATGTCAGCGGCGGCAGCAGCTACAGGAGCATGGCAGTGAGATTTGGGCGGTGCGCACGCGTCATCCCTGCTCTGCTGCCCAGCTGGATTCTCGCGGCCGAGTTACCCGGCTTTTTGACCGGAGCCGCATGGAGAGGGGGCTGGAGAAGTGGGGGGTCCGGGCGCGCTCGGGAAGAGAAGGGAGGAAGAGGAAGGCGCTGACGGCTCGGTCCCGCCAGCCAGAGAGAGAGAGGGCGCGAGGGAGCGGGGCCCGCTCGGCAGAGGGAGAAACGGGGCTGGGCCGCTCGGGTGCGTCCGACTGGGCCGCGGGCGCAAGCGCGCTGAGGCCGAAGGGGAGAGGCGGGGCTGGGCCGGGGTGATGACCGGCCTGGTCTCATCCCCTTCCTTTTTCTTTTTGCTTTTCCCTTTTTATTTTAAGGTATGTATTTGAATATGTACACAAGTATATTTACAATTCCAGAAACTTTTTATTTGGTGGATCATCTTTTCAGATTCTTATTTCAGATTTTTTAATTCTCTCATATTTAAACATGTTTATTTCTCCTCCAACTTTTGGAACCTTCATCAAATTTTTCAAGAAAATCCCATAAACTCCAAATTCAAATAAAATTTATTGCAAAATAAATCAAAAGCTTCACAATTCAATTTACATTTTTCCAGGATGTTACACCTAGACCATCTACGACTCATGAGCAAGAGCAGATTAAAGTTTTTCTCTTTTGCCCGGTTCTTGTACCCTTTCTATTTAAATGGAGAAAGGTCTCAACTTTGATAATGATTTTCACGATCGTTTATTAAAATAGTTTTCGGATATCCTAGAGAAGATCTTTGTAAAGTTTCACGTCATTTGGATCAACCAATCAAAAGTTAGATGGATTTTTGGTATTGAAATATGGATAAAAATACTGTTCATCCCTGAATTTACTGTAGCAATAATCTGACCGCGGTTACTATAGCATTCCCTAGTTTTACTATTCATAGCAGTCTGATCGCCATTTTAAACAGTGGTCTGATTGGCCTGGAAGTTAGACCGCTTCCTTCATGGAGGTCAGACCGCCATTTTAAACAATGGTATGATTTTGCACCATTTTGATCAGATCTTCCTTTGTGAGTATTTGTCTCTAATCTTCATAGCTTCCATAGCTATTGGAGTGAAAAATTTTGCTTCCGCTTAAAGGAAAAGATTTTGAAAAACCTCAGAATTAATTTGGGTTCCTATTCACCCTACCTCTAGTCACTATACTTGATCCTATAGAAAGCAATTACAACCGAAAGAGGGAACACCAAATCAAATCACAGCATTTGGAATCGAATTAATTGATGTTGGATTTTCGAACATTGGTGCACATTGTCTCATGTCTCATGTGGTAGGAATACGAATAGGCTACACTCGCATGCAATAAAAATTTTCACTATGTAAACCAATAAGTCATACGAGTAAGAGGTCATAGATCATTACCACTAGACACGAAGTACAACAGAAGAAGAGTTAGAGCCGTCTGGTCCAATGTCGCGCACGTCAATATAGTAGAAGTAGTCGAACGTCCAACATCCTTGGCCGCCAATTGTCTCCTCCAGCAGCCCCACTGACTCTCCTTATAAAGAGCTCCTTTAGTGGAACCACATTAGGCACATTAAGGTGCGAAGCCCATACAAACAGATCATATCCAAACCAGTTTATTCTAGTCCATTAAGTGTGCGACCCTGTAGGTTAATGTATACTCGGCCACTATCCAGAAACCTCTGTCTAATCCACAAGTCGATAGCGGTTCCTAACAAGACTTAACAACCTTCAAACACATATAAGGATCATATCGGACGAACATTGCTTAGGTACTCATCCCCTTGCCTTACGATACCAAATCGAACTCAAGGCGAGATACTTGCCATCCTATGATAGCTCGATTTTTCACTCAATCTTATAGTAGATTACTTAGTTATAGTTGACTCCCTGACCAAAATTGGCTTGGCCATGCACTTTCCTAATCCAACCACATCGAGCGCCAGGGATATTTCTCCCGTTAAAAAACTGGGGCAAATTCCATCTTGATTGTTTACATTCTCTACATATTTCATAGTAAACCCGTAAGATACTTTTATGACTGCCATTTACGGAGTAGTGTTTAGCAATCCCTAAGTAAACTATTACACATATGGAAAACTACGACGATCTTAGGCCTAAGGAGTACATGTGCTAGGTCTGCCGACTATGTGCTAGGTCTGCCGGCCCAGGCCCAGGTTTCCTAACACTCTTCGGCACTCATCCGACATGTTCATGCCTCGTTAAAACTCAATAAAACCTAGTGGGAAAATTTTGGAAAAAGAGTACATGATACATATTATGCTGCGATGCACGAATTGCCTCATTAAAAACCTTAGTCGAGACACTTCAGGAAAACTCGTCAAGGGAAAAAGAGTACAATTCACCTAACTTTATTTAGTCTTTAGGACTTTATTCTTTTGGGTACTTAATCTTCATGATCAAGATTTACTATCAGGTTTGAGAGAATTCTCCCCTGAATTCTGCACTTCTTTAAGTCTGATCATTCCAATTCCTCGCACGCATCTCTCAAAGCTAGATGTAGAGAGTGATTTAGTGAACAAATCTGCTAGATTTTCATATGACTTAGTATGCAGTACTTTAATCGCGTCCATCTTTTGCAATTCATGAGCATAGAAGAACTTGGGGTTGACATGCTTTGTGAGATGACTCTTCACATAGCCTATCTGCACTTGTGCAACGCAAGCTGCATTATCTTCATAGATAATTGTGGGGGGTTTGCACAATGTTCATCCCACATGACTGCTGGATGTGGTGAATCATTCGGCGGAGCCAAGCGCACTCTCGTGCGGCTTCATATAGTGTTATAATTTTTGAGTGGTTCGTCGAAGTCGTTACGAGACTTTGCTTGGACGATTTTCAGGAAATTGCAGTTCCACCACACAGGAATACATAGCCTGTTTGTGACCTTGCGGTATGCGGGTCAGACAAGTACCCAGCATTTGCATAGCCAATCAAGTTCAAATCTTGATTCTTTCTGTAGAACAATCCAAGGTCCTTACTTCCTTGGAGGTATCGGAACATGTCTTTTATGCCCTGCCAATGCCTTTTGGTAGGTTCTGCACTGTACCTTGCTAACAGATTCACGACAAATGCAATATCCGGTCTAGTGCAGTTTGCTAAGTACACTCAAGTATGGGAATTCCGGTCCCAAGACTTCCTCCCCCTATTCATAGGTCAGAAAGGATCTTTTTCTTGCTGTAAAGACCTCCCAATCATCGGTACTTTCGATGGGAATGCATTCTCAAAGCCAAACCTTTCTAACACCTTCTGGGTGCAGGCCGACTGATGTACCAAGATTCCTTCAAGGACATGCTAAGCTGCAGGCCTAAGCAGAATTTGATCTTGCCCAAATCTTTCATTTCAAATTCTGACTCCAAGTAGGAGATTGCTTCTTTTATGTCTTCCACTGTCCCGATGATGTTAAGATCATCTATATATACTAATATTATACAGAATCCACTCTGGGATTGCCGTATAAACACACAAGGACAGTCATCATTGTTCGTGTAGCCTTTCTTGCAGAGAAAGTCGCTTAAGCGATTATACCACATTCTTCCAGATTGCTTGGTCCATCGGTGACTTTCGAGTTTCACATGCATGCAGATATCTATTTGCTCTGTCTTGGTTCGGGAGAGGGATTCCTTCAGGGACTTTCATATAAATCTCCGAATCCAAGTCTCCATAAAGGTATGCAATCACCACATCCATCAATTTCATTTCTAAATTTAAGTTCACTGCCATTGAGATCAAATATCTAAAGGTAATTCCACTCATGACTGGGGAGTACGTTGAGTGAAACCTTGTGCTACCAGCCTTGCTTTGTATCTCACCACTTCGTTTCTTTCATTTCTCTTTCGAACAAATACCCACTTATGCCCTACAGGGTGCACATGGGGAGGTGTGCGGCATACGGGTTCAAACACCTCTCTTTTATTCAGAGATTGCAATTCAGTTCCTATTGCCTTTTTCCAATCTTCCCAATCTGATCTTTTCTTACATTCAGCGAGCGATGCGGGCTCGGGATCAAGATCGGTGATTGTGGAAATTTTCTTTGCGCAGTAGATATCGATTTTGGCTGTTGTCTTGTTCATGGACTCTTCCGTGTGCACATAATTTATAACTATTTCTTCATGAGTTGCTACTTCTGGAGCGATTGCTTCTTCTGGAGCTTCTCCTTGCACATCGCTTCTTCCAATTGCGGTGGCAAGTCCCTTTAGTTTTTTGGCTCCGATGTGTGCGCAACCATCCATGCCGACTTCTTCTTCCATGGGGATATTCAGATCCAGTATGCCCTTTTCTGAAGGTGTTATACTTGTGCCAAGTCTCAACTGGCTCCCCTTCTCATTCTGGGGGACTTCAGTGTTCGGCTGTGATAAGTCCTTCTTATTTTTCTTCACTAGGTGTCCCCGGTTACTTAGGATTCAAGGAGCCGGAGTTCTCGTTCTCTTTTTTTTTCTGAGGCCTCTGGACGAGATTAGGGATACCTTCTGCTTTCTTTGGTATTTCAACCCTCTCCGGTGCATTGCGTGCAGGCACATGCGACTTAATCATGCTCTTCAAATCACTAAAGTGATCAGGCAGCTGATTTGCTAATGCTTGCAAATTGATTGTCTTCTGGACTTCTCTATCTTTAGTACATATTTAAATGGAGCATAACTATCTACATGCAGCAAGTAGCACCGTCATAACAGTAGCACCGTCAATTAAATCTTACACTAGCTTTAGTACATATTTAAATGGAGCATAACTATCTATATGCAGCAAGTCGGGACTCATATAAATAAACTGTAGATTAATAATAAATAAAAGCCTATATCAGAGGCTATTCTAAAAACATAATTAAGATATCCAAGTGTTATAATGCCTTCGACTAAAAGATTTATAGAATAAGTACAGATCTCATCTGTCCATCCAGTTTGCCTTGCCATAACCTGAGTTACAAGGAATACATACCCTAGAGATAAAATTAGTACACTAAACTCCTACACCGGTCTGTAGGTCTAACCCGACTCATAGAACTTCATTGATAAATACAAAAATAATAAAAGAAATTTGTTGATAAAAAGGTCAAGCCTCGCTTCTCCCCAATCGGCTATGTATGGCCACCTTCCCTTCCCAAAAGCAGATAATTCCTGTAAGAGCATCTTCACTTCTGATCCCTCGTATTTCTAAAATTTTCCCTCACGGTAAAGCATTCAGACAACTTGTCTTCCTACTCAAATCCAGCTGCCGCTATGCTTACAACACACTAACCTGTATCATCCTTCTACTCTCAAATCATACTAAATGTATAATTAAATCGGGTATTTAAAGTGTTTGGATTTATTTGAATCTTTTGAGTTATTTGCTTTCGTTTTGGATTCAGTCGTTTGTCGCGTAATTAGAAACTGAAGTTCGAAGATTCCACGGATCAAGCGAGATCAAGAGCGAGGCAAAGAAAAGATCCGAAGCTCAAGAGAAAGCATTGCGTGAGCTCAAGACCGCGGTAAACCGCGCCAGGCGAGTCAATACTTTGATCATATTGAACCTACATTTCTGCAAATTACTTTGTTCTAAATTAACAAAGTGCATGCTGTTATTTTTATGCAAATACATGCTAAATTTGATATTCTAGTTATATGCCATTGTTTACCTTGAATAGTATTACCCCATCCTTTGAGTATTTGAATGTATGAACCTTGTCGCCCTAGCAAAAATATATTATTAACATTTCAAAAATAAGTCCGTAACCGTATGCCATGCTTAGCATTGATTAGGAACTCGGGGCAAGAAATTGTCCCGAGCATCACTTTTATTCACGAGAAATTGGTTTGGGCGGTCATTGTGATAATGACTGGTATATGTTGGATATGATTATTTTACACTCCCAAGATCCCCGACTTGCTTAATTATCTGGGCGGATTGGTTCGATGGTGTGTATGTGTGTGGTGCAGTGATTGCATAAGTGGGTTAGTGGTAGACCGCCCATATACCACTAAGGACTGAATCTTGTCATGTCACCGTGTAAAACAAGACAACCACAAGCCGGCAAAGTGTAGGCGGGGTTTACTAATCTGTGGCTCTAGGTGGTTACGTGAAGGTATGACCACGAGCAAAGGGATGGATGGTCGCATCCCGCCTTTGCCCGTGATGGCTCACGAGGACCCTTCCGAGGATGGTCGGATCCTACGGAAGATAGACCTTAGCGGGCGTAACCACGATAGAACTATGCATTGTAACAATCCTGTGATAGTCTACTCAACCGCATGGCTAAGGAATCATGTGGGGCAACGGTGGATTTATCTCTTGTGGGTAAAGTGTGCAAAACTCAGTAGAGTCAAAACTATTCGAATAGCCGTGCTTACGGTCAAGGGCGAATATGGGAACTTAACCAGATATAGTTCTATTTCAAAATGATTTATGAATGGGAATGGAAAAGTGGAAGGGCAGAGGAAAGCCCTGATTTGAGTTGTCCTGGGTGTCGTCCCAGTGTGTCCTGGATGTCGTTCCAGTGGTTCCTGGGTGTCGTCCCAGTGGTAAGTTAAGCGGCTATAACGCTGAAAAAAGTCATACGGTGTGATGCCGTATGTAGGGAGAAGTTATGGTGATATTAGGCATATGGTGTGATGCCATATGTATGGAAATTCATATTAATATTCCTTGAACATTATGCTTTTGTTCAAATGCTAGGTCTTAGGAATTTTTATATAATTGTATTCAAAAGCACTCTTCGCAAAAATAAAATAAACCAAAGCCATCCTTTGAATAGCCATACATGTTATATACTGCATTCTGTGTGTTGATTCACGAGCACGGTCGGAGTGCTCACGCCGCTTTGCGACAAATTGAAGCGGGAATCGATCACTGCGCTTCAACAATACTTTTGGATCATGATGGCAAAGAAGATGAAGATGTCGAGAACTAGGCCGCGAACCTCCAGTTAGCTGCCTGTGGGCATGTCCTGAAGGTCCCACCTGTGTGCTTCATTCTTCCGCTGCTGCAACTTTTGAATTTCGGCCTAATCGGCCCATGAGTAAGTTTATTATTTTAATTACGTTTCCGCATGATATGTACTTTGATATTCAGAATCAGAATCGTGTGCACTATCTCGATCCAGGAATAGTGCAATTAAACACAGTAGATTCCGGATTGTAAAATCCGGGTCTGACAGCGATGGTATCAGAGCATATCGACTGCAGGTCGTGACCTAGTTAGCCTGGCCGTTAGTTTCATAATTAGAAATATTTCTTTAAGATACTATTTCCAGAAATGTAAGTAGTGTTGCTCATTCTCTTCCCTCTTAGGCGATTCCCCCTCATCTATATGCTACCCTAGCCATTTTATTTCTGAAGCTCTCTTACCTCAAATTCAAAATACTAACACAAGAGTGAGTACTAATGTTAATCAAATTACCCCAAATACTTCCCTCCTATGTCTATTAATTTAAAAGGAAAATTTTGATCCTCTCATCATACCTTACTCCAAAATATAAGGTTAGGGACGTTGAAGGTAATCATGAAGATAAGATGGTTTCGTTTTAAACGAACTATGCGGACAAACCCTATGCCCTTTATGTGTGCTCCCCGAGTAGGCGGTGTATTGTCGCAAGGTTTTCATTGGTCCCTGTGCACTGTCTTCTTGCCCTCGGGCGCCCTATTTGTGATCCACGGAAAAGCTTGCTTTTGAAAATCTTATGTGGTTTTGTATCAGCCCAGCCCTTTTGGGTATGCTCTTTTAAAGTTAACTTGGGTTAGATCATCTTATCCCCACGACTCAACCCTTACCTCATGCTATTCCCTCTCGCCCGCTTGCTACAACCTGACCAAATCTGCTCTGGATCGCCAAAGACCAAGACTCGAGACTCTGCCCTGCTAACACTCTCTCCTTACCCACCCAGAGGACTTATAAATCAAATCGCCGCCAACTAAACACAATGACAAGGAGCGCGTCGACGACGTGAAGAGAAAAGACATTACGCATACCAATGCTCCGTGAACTACTCCAATTGCGAGGAAGACCACCAGCCTGGTGGGTGCCCAGTGGGCAAGGTCACATGTGTTCTTTGTGAAGGACAAGGCCACTGCCCCAAAGATTGCCCTTGAACCTAATGCTGGCTAAGCAGCCAAAGTACAATGGATGAGTCTCCACATCGCTACAAGACCCATCATGCCTGGAGCTAGAAGAGATGAATAATGACTGGTGACATTTATTTTAAGGGGGATAGCACTAAGAGACAAAAATGTCGAAGAACTATTGCGATGAGTATTTTGAGGTGCAACAACCTAGACTTAGAGCTAATCAAACCAGTCGAGAAGATTTGCAGAACTGGAAGTCTTATAGTGATAAGGACTATACGTCGGGCAACACCCCGAAACCCATTGCTAGCCAATATAACCCCGCCAACATCTTTCTACTCTACCGGAATCTCGGGGTCGAGATTCATTTAAGGGGGGTAGATTTGTAACATCCTGAAAAATTTAAATTTGAAAATATGAATTTCTTGAATTATATTTGCAATATGTTCTGTTGGAATTTGGATTTTTGTGATGTTTTCTTGAATTTGGATGAGATTTCAAATTTTTAAGAGTTCGTAATAGACAAACCATAGTAGTACCAAAAAGGGGAAATATGCAAATATTAGAAAACTAAAATTTTAAAAGCAAATCTGAAAAGATGATCCAGTATAAGAAGAGAGAAACTTGAAGTTAAAATATAAAAATCTTCTTTTGAAAATAATGGCAGGACTAACAACAAAAGGGAATGAATAAAATGCAAACACAATACATACACATATGGGTATATATAGGTGTATATACAAATGGTGCAAGTAGGAGTTTAACAATATATGAAATAAGAATATATATATATATATATATATATATATATACATACACGCACACCTACACATGTATAACCCAAATGATACTAGTAATAGAAACTCTCATTTAATTATATATATATATTGGAGCTCAAATTTCGAAAGTCATACAAAAATCAGTAAACGTAAATATTAAACAAAAGCTTAAGTTAGAAGATAGAAAATCCAAATACAGAGATCAAATTTCAGCCACTGCAAAAGCTTCTCATTTTTCCTTCTTTATTTTCTCTCATTTACATGTGGGCCCCACTCTTTTCTTTCTCTCTCTTTCCCTTTTTCCTTACTCCCTCCCGATTTCTTCTCTGCTGGGCCCCGATCAGCAGCTCTCGCGCACGCACCCGCCCGCACCCCTTCTCTCGGCGCGTGGCCCGGCTCCACCCGCCTTTCCTCTCGGCGGCCGGCCTCGCCCGCAGCCCGTCTTCTTCCTCCTCCCTTCCTGTTCTTACGCGCGCCGACCGCGGCCGTGCGCTGCCTCCTCCTTGCCGTCTCGCCTCCTTCCCTATTCTCCGCGCGCCACTCGCACCGCTCCGGCCGCGTCGCTCTGCGCGACGGGCCTCGCATCTCCTCTCCCTGCCCGTGGACCCGCGCCCGCCCGCATCCTCTCCATGGCGCTCCGTGCGCGCGAGCCTTCCCTTTGCCTCTCGAGCCTTGACCGCGCTGAATTCACCTCCCTGGACACAATGCCTTCGCGTTCACCTCCCTTGCCATTCACCCCCTTGCGCGGTCTCGGTGCATCCCCTCTCCCTAGCTCGGCGCGCGTCGTCTCCTCCTCCTTCCGCCGTGGTCGGCTAGCACCGCCCCGGTTTCGCAGCCTCACCCGGTTCCACCTCGCCGGTTACCACCCACACTCGCCGCCTATAAAGAGCCGAGCTCCCCCTTCCCCACTCCTCCTCCTTTTTTCCCCCGCCCGAGCTTGCGCCGGCCGTTGCCATTTCAGCCGCCGCCTCTTCCTCCGTCAACCCCCGACCGATTCCTCACGGCGAGAGCATCACCTGCACCGCCCGAAGACACCCCAGTGGTCGGCCGCCGTCCTCCGCCCCCGGAGCGCTCCCGCCACGGCGACCTCCCCACGCCGCCGCCCGCGCACGCCGCTGGCTTCCCTCGTCGCGCCCCCAGCTCCTCCGACCCACTTGGTGAGCTCAGTACACCCCTCTCATACTCGTTCGCCCCCTTTCTTCGTCCCTCTCACTCCCGGCCGCTGGCGCCTCGATTCCGCCTCACCGCCGGCCGCCTAACACCGCCGCCACCGCCTTGGCACCACCGGCCGAGAGCACGCCACCGTGAGCCGTGCGTCCTCTGGGCTTTCCATTTCACCGTCGCCGCTGCCTCCCGGCCGCCCCGCGGCGACGCCATCACCACCTGCACCGCCGCCTCCTGTTCTTCCTCCTCTCTCTGTGATGGCGAACAGAAACCCCCCCATTGTCTTGTCAGGTGTGCATGACATATGGGCCCCACTGAAGTTTAAGCACCTAGCTATGGTATATCACTTGCATCTTCCCCATGTATCTCTAGCAGCAGTTGTAGAGTATGAGATGAAAATAAAAATGGGCATAAAGATTAAGGGTGAGGTTAAATTAAAAGTATTATGAAATGAAGTTGAAAATTTAAGTTGGTTCAATAGTATGAAAAGAGGCACATGATAAATCATAAGTGACAAATAATATTGGGAGTGAGAATTGATTACAAAATATACACTCTAACATTAACATATTGTATAATTCTGAAATCTTAGATCATAGTTTTGATTTAGTAGCGATAACAAAATGTAATCATGTGTAGCAGGTTCGAATAGTAAAGGGATGTAAAAGTTAACCACCTAAAGTATGACTGTCATTTCTATATCTTTAAAAGGTCATCTTAATATATGGTTACTAAAATGTAATAGCACTAGGACGTCGGGCATTAAAATGACCTAACTAATATAAACATTCCAAAGTAAACACTTAATCAATAACCACAAGTAATTAGAGTTACATAAATGATACACAACAAACCTGGTTCAGATTGCTAAAGTTTAAACTAAAATTTAAAATAAAGCATGATAATAGCTAAAGAATGAGCAACATAACAGTAGCACCGTCAATTAAATCTTACACTAGCTTTAGTACATATTTAAATGGAGCATAACTATCTATATGCAGCAAGTCGGGACTCGTATAAATAAACTATAGATTAATAATAAATAAAAGCCTATATCAGAGGCTATTCTAAAAACATAATTAAGATATCCAAGTGTTATAATGCCTTCGACTAAAAGATTTATAGAATAAGTACAGATCTCATCTGTCCATCCAGTTTGCCTTGCCATAACCCGAGTTACAAGGAATACATACCCTAGAGATAAAATTAGTACACTAAACTCCTACACCGGTCTGTAGGTCTAAACCGACTCATAGAACTTCCTTGATAAATACAAAAATAATAAAAGAAATTTGTTGATAAAAAGGTCAAGCCTCGCTTCTCCCCAATCGGCTATGTATGGCCACCTTCCCTTCCCAAAAGCAGATAATTCCTGTAAGAGCATCTTCACTTCTGATCCCTCGTATTTCTAAAATTTTCCCTCACGGTAAAGCATTCAGACAACTTGTCTTCCTACTCAAATCCAGCTGCCGCTATGCTTACAACACACTAACCTGTATCATCCTTCTACTCTCAAATCATACTAAATGTATAATTAAATCGGGTATTTAAAGTGTTTGGATTTATTTGAATCTTTTGAGTTATTTGCTTTCGTTTTGGATTCAGTCGTTTGTCGCGTAATTAGAAACTGAAGTTCGAAGATTCCACGGATCAAGCGAGATCAAGAGCGAGGCAAAGAAAGATCCAAGCTCAAGAGAAAGCATTGCGTGAGCTCAAGACCATGATAAACGCGCCAAAGTAGTCAATACTTTGATCATATTGAACCTACATTTCGCAAATTACTTTGTTCTAAATTAACAAAGTTCATGTTGTTATTTTTATGCAAATACATGCTAAATTTGATATTCTAGTTATATGCCATTGTTTACCTTGAATAGTATTACCCCATCCTTTGAGTATTTGAATGTATGAACCTTGTCGCCTAGCAAAAATATATTATTAACATTTCAAAAATAAGTCCAGAATCAGTATGCCATGCTTAGCATTGATTAGGAACTCGGGGCAAGAAATTGTCCCGAGCATCACTTTTATTCACGAGAAATTGGTTTGGGCGGTCATTGTGATAATGACTGGTATATGTTGGATATGATTATTTTACACTCCCAAGATCCCCGACTTGCTTAATTATCTGGGCGGATTGGTTCGATGGTGTGTATGTGTGTGGTGCAGTGATTGCATAAGTGGGTTAGTGGTAGACCGCCCATATACCACTAAGGACTGAATCTTGTCATGTCACCCGTGTAAAACAGTACAACCACAAGCTGGCAAAGTGTAGGCAGGGTTTACTAATCTGTGTGGCTCTAGGTGGTTACGTGAAGGTATGACCACGAGCAAAGGGATGGATGGTCGCATCCCCGCCTTTGCCCGTGATGGCTCACGAGGGACCCTTCCCGAGGGATGGTCGGATCCTACGGAAGATAGACCTTAGCGGGCGTAACCACAGTAGAACTATGCATTGTAACAATCCTGTGATAGTCTACTCAACCACATGGCTAAGGAATCATGTGGGGCAACGGGTGGATTTATCTCTTGTGGGTAAAGTGTGCAAAACTCTGTAGAGTCAAAACTATTCGAATAGCCGTGCCCACGGTCAAGGGCAGACATGGGAACTTAACCAGATATAGTTCTATTTCAAAATGATTTATGAATGGGAATGGAAAAGTGGAAGGGCAGAGGAAAGCCCTGATTTGAGTTGTCCTGGGTGTCGTCCCAGTGTGTCCTGGATGTCGTTCCAGTGGTTCCTGGGTGTCGTCCCAGTGGTAAGTTAAGCGGCTATAACGCTGAAAAAAGTCATACGGTGTGATGCCGTATGTAGGGAGAAGTTATGGTGATATTAGGCATATGGTGTGATGCCATATGTATGGAAATTCATATTAATATTCCTTGAACATTATGCTTTTGTTCAAATGCTAGGTCTTAGGAATTTTTATATAATTGTATTCAAAAGCACTCTTCGCAAAAATAAAATAAACCAAAGCCATCCTTTGAATAGCCATACATGTTATATACTGCATTCTGTGTGTTGATTCGCTGAGCACGGGGTCGGAGTGCTCACGCTCGCTTTTGCGACAAATTCAGAAGCGGGAATCAGATCACTGCGCTTCAACAATACTTTTGGATCATGATGGCAAAGAAGATGAAGATGTCGAGAACTAGGCCGCGAACCTCCAGTTAGCTGCCTGTGGGCATGTCCTGAAGGTCCCACCTGTGTGCTTCATTCTTCCGCTGCTGCAACTTTTGAATTTCGGCCTAATCGGCCCATGAGTAAGTTTATTATTTTAATTACGTTTCCGCATGATATGTACTTTGATATTCGAATCAGAATCGTGTGCACTATCTCGATCCAGGAATAGTGCAATTAAACATAGATTCTGGATTGTAAAATCCGGTCCGACAAGGCGGCGATGTGGGCCTCGTCACGGCTCGTGGTCGCTTCAGACAACGGCGGCAGCACCGGGCGCGCAGCCGTGGTCACCGCTGTGCCGTCGTGCCGCCGGGCGCATCGACGGCCCCACCACGTCGCGGTGGAGGCCGCCACCTCTCGCCACGGAGCCGATGCAGACCTCTGCGGAGCCGTGCGTGACATGCAGAAGGCCCGGAGCCAACACGCCCCCCGGCGGTGGCATCGGAACCCGCTCCGGAGAGGGCGGACAGCCGCGACGCCCCCACGTCTAGTCGTGTCCCATTACGGCGCGTAGACCCGGAGTCCTCGCTCTCCGCGGGCCTACAGCAGGCGGCATGGCCTGAGGACTTCAAGTTCCCGAGCATCATCGAGGCGTACAAGGGTGACTCCAACCCGCGAGAATTCATGCGCGTGTATGAGACCGCTATCGAAGCCGCTGGCGGAGACGACACCACGAAGGCAAAAGGACTCCCCCTCGCGTTATAAGGGGTGGCGCTCTCGTGGTTCTTCACCATCGAGCCACAGTCCATCTACGTGTGGGAGCAGATCCGGGATCGACTCTACAACAATTTCCAGGGAAACTACGTCAAGCGTGTCGAGGCGGACCAGTTCTTCGCAGTCAAGCAAAAACCCGAGGAGGGGCTCCGGAGTTACTTTGAACGCTTTGCTAAGATACGCTGCCAAGTCAGGGACGCTAACGAGGCAACCGTCATCAATGCAGCCGTACAAGGTCTCCGCCCGGGACCGCTTGCCGAGTATAGCGCGCGGAAGCCACTCAAGTCGGTGGCACAATTCTTCGACAAGATGGAAGCGTACGCCCGGGCCGAGGAGGACGTGCGGAGGCGCAGCGGCGACAGCTCCGATGCCGGTCAGGCGGAAGAGTTATCGCAAAGAAGAAGCATGAGAGACAACCTGAGGACAAAACACACGCAAGCGTCCGCGAGTGACACTCATGAGCGCGTCGACGCCGGGGTGCACCAAAACCCGCCAAACGATAGGCGCAAGCACCGGCGCAACCGGCGAAGGCCCCAAAAGGCTCGCTGCATCCCCGCCGCGCAAGGCTTTCCCCGAGAAACCGCCTTAACCCCGCGCGCCGGGGGGGGGGGGGACGTGAAGGAGGCCACGATGAGAAGCCGCGGGCGGAGCAGGAAATCGTAGAATACGGCAGATGGTGCGAGGTGCATGGCTACGGGGGCCATTTCACGCGGACATGCACCAAACTCGCGGCGTGTCGGCAAGCGATGGCACACGTGCGGGCCCCGGAGGCGATGACCCCCGCAATGGCCCGCGTACAGCGCATACAAGGCAGTCCTTCGCGCGCTGCGCCCCCGGGAGAGACCCAGTGCCGTGGTGTAAACATCATCACTGGAGGCTCTTTGTCGAGCACTTCCCCAGCACAACTACCTCTGGGGACGTCGCATCGCGACATCACCTTCATGTCAGCCGATGCCCAGGGCGTGGAATTCCCCCACCAAGATCCCTTGGTCATCCAGGTCGACATCGCAGGTTGCGACGTCAGACATATCCTCATTGACGGAGGGAGCTCCGCAAACATCTTGCTCGCAGAGGCCCTTGATTGCATGGGGATACCTCGGAGTCTATTAAAAACTTCGGAAGCCCCCCTCCAGGGCCTCGGAGGCCAGCCACTGAAGGCTTTGGGTCAGGTACACCTCCAATCTCCTTGTGCCAGGCCGGCAACGCCAGGACGGAAGATATCGTCTTCGACATTGTAGACGTCCCATATTCATATAATGCCATACTGGGCCGGCCTGCCATCAACTCCTTCGAGGCGGTCCCACACTACGCCTTCCTATGTATGAAGCTCTCGGGCCGGCGGGGCGTCATCACCGTCTTCGGCGATCAGGATATGGCTAGGAGTATCGAAACCAAAGCTGGAAGCCTACACCGTAAGGTGCACGCCCTCGCTGACAAGTGCCAAGCAGACATGCCGTCCGCCCTAGGGTGGACACCTAAGCCCCACCCGGAGGGCGGAGTTAAGAGAGTGCCTCTCCAGGCGGAGAGGCAGTTCGTATCCATAGGCGAGGGCCTCCCTCCGGACGTCGAGCAAGACTTGCTCTGAGTTCTTCGGGCCAACATAGATGTCTTCACATGGTCCCCGGAGGATATCAAAGGAGTGGACCGCGCCCTCATCGAACATAACCTGGCGATTCGCCCTGACGCCAAACCAGTCAAGCAAAAACTTCACCGTATGTCCATGGACCGGCAGCAAGTGGCCAAGGTGGAGGTGGCGAAGCTCCTTCGGGCGGGGGTTATCCGCGAGGTCCAACACCCGGACTGGCTCGCAAATCCGGTGTTGGTGAAAAAGGCCAGCGGCGCCTGGCGTATGTGCATCGACTTTACCGCCCTCAACAAGGCATGCCCAAAGGACGACTACCCTCTGCCGCGCATAGATCAACTAGTCGATGCCACCGCAGGGTGCGAACTCATGAGCTTCCTAGACGCCTACTCCGGTTACCATCAGGTCTACATGGCCAAGGACGATGAAGATAAAACCAGCTTCATTATGCCGGTTGGGACCTTCTGCTTCGTCAGGATGCCCTTCGGCTTGAAGAACGCGGGTGCAACCTTCACCCGCCTTGTCGCGCTGGCCCTAGCTGCCCAGCTAGGGAGGAACGTGAAGGCCTACGTGGATGACGTGGTACTAAAAACTAAGCAGCTCGCCTTACACGGTCGGGATCTTCAGGAGACCTTCGACAACCTCAGGAAGGCGGGCATCAAGCTCAATCCGGACAAGTGTGTTTTCGGCGTACAGGCGGGCAAGCTCTTGGGCTTCCTCGTGTCCGGGCGAGGCATTCAAGCGAACCTCAACAAGGTCGATGCCATCCTGGGCATGGAACCGCCCAAGACGACGAGGGAGGTCCAGAGGCCGGCCGGCCGCATGGCGGCCCTGAGTCGTTTCCTCTCCAGGGCAGCGGAGCGGGGCTTGCCATTTTTCAAGACTCTCCGCGGTTGCGACGGGTTCCATTGGGACGACGACTATGCAAAGGCCTTCGACGACCTCAAGAAACACCTCGCAACCCTTCCCACTCTGGTGGCCCCAGCACCAGAGGCTCCCCTCCTACTCTACCTCGCCGCCTCGGCAACGGCGGTCAGCGCCGTCCTCGTCCTTGAAGAGGGTGTTCTCCAGCGACCATTGCACTTTGTCTCCGAAGCCCTCCAGGGCGCCAAGACGCGGTATACGAAGCTCGAGAAGCTTGCGTACACGCTGGTCATGGCCTCAAGAAAGCTCCGGCATTACTTCATGGCACACCCGATAACGGTGTCATCCTCGTTCCCTTTGGCGGAGATGCTGCACAACAAGGAGTCTACGGGGCGAATCGGCAAATGGGTGGCCGAGCTTGCTCCATTCTCCCTAACATACGCCTCCCGAACAGCGATCAAGTCTCAAGTCCTGGCGGACTTCCACGCAGAATGGACGCCTCCAGCTCGCTCGCACTCTACGGAGTATAAATAAGATGTAGCGTCGAGGTTCGCCTCCGCACGTAATTTCACCGCCCGCAACGCGCGGAGGCTCGCCTCCGCGCGCAGTCTACAGACTCTAAATAAGACGTAGCGTGGAGGTCCGCCTTCGCACGCACTTTACGGAGTATAAATAAGACGTAGTGTTGAGGTCCGCCTCCGCACGCACTCTACGGAGTATAAATAAGACGTAGCGTCGAGGTTCGCCTCCGCACGCAATTTCACCGCCCCCAACGCGCGGAGGCTCGCCTCCACGCGCAGTCTACGGACTCTAAATAAGACGTAGCGTAGGGACACCTCCGTGCGCACTCTACGGAGTATAAATAAGACGCAGTGGAGGGACACCTCCGTGCGCACTCTACGGAGTATAAATAAGACGCGGATGTTGTCCCTGCGCACTCTACAAAGTACAAACAAGACGTGGATACCTCCACGCACGTGCAGGCACTGTCCTTGTGCGTACTCCCTAGAGTATAAATAAGACGTGGTCGAAGTTCCCACGCATGTAACCACTAGGCGCGGCTCGCGCCACCACTTGAAGGGTAGGGGATGGAGCGCCGCGCGTCTATCTCGACCAGGCACCGGCTCATTGCCACCGCCGAAGGGTAGGGACGGAGCGCCGCGGCTCACGTCGACCAGGCGCCGGCTCGCGCCACCACTTGGCGTAGGGGACGGGCGCTCGCGCGTCTCTCGCCGACTGGCGCCGGCTCCACCGCCACCACTTCAAAGGGTAGGGGGGCGAGCGCTCGCGTGTCACGTCGACTAGGCACCAGCCCGTTGCCACCACCGAAGGGTAGGGGACGAGCGCTCGCGCGTCTACCTCGACCAGGCGCCGGCTCGCGCCACCACTTCGGCGGTAGGGGCGGGCGCTCGACGCTACCTCGACTGGCGCCGGCTCGCCGCCACCACCGAAGGGTAGGGGACGGAGCGCTTGTGCGTCTACCTCGACAGGCGCCCGGCTCGCGCCACCACTTGAAGGGTAGGGGCGGGCGCTCGCGCGACTACTTCCGGCCCGGTCGCGGCGCAAGGCGTTCGCAAGTCCGCCGCCACTATCAAGACAAGGGACGACGTCAAGCACGAGGACCCGCACCTTACATGACACCCCACCACAAAGCATATTACATAACAAAAGAGCACAGGAGAGTTGTCGCTAGCGCGTGTAAGGCGAGTTGCATTACGAAGATCGACATACACACGGTGCGATGCGCACAAAACCCAAAGATTATCCCTACGAAGTGCGCGCTTCTTGCTGCGACGAGTGCCCGCACCGCCTTCGCTGCGCCGAGGAACCTCTTCGAGCCAGCGGAGTACATCCCCCTCGTCGTGCAGCGTCCGTCGCAAAGCAACCGTGGCGGCACCCTCCCCGATGTAATTCCAAATCCGATTGTGGAAGTTTCGGATGGCGGGCTGGGCAGCGCGAACCGCATCAGATATCATCCCGGGCTGGACGGGCAAGTCAAGCTGGGGGTTCACCAGCTCATTGACATGCTCACACCCACCAGCGTGCAGCAAGGCAAGGGCAAGGCTAGCACTCATGTAGCCGCAGTAGGTGCCGAAGGCCTTGGCGCCGCGAAGGGCGACACTCGAGCCCTCCTTGATTCGCCCAAGCGTCTCCACCAGGTCTTGACGGCTATGAGTGGCGTCCTCCACGTGCACGAAAAGCCCCCGGAGGGCCTGCTCCAAAGACTCCATCGCCCCCCACGCGGAGGCAGACGCGTTGTCCCAGGATAAGGCCTTCTCGGCAAGGGAGGTAGTAACCTGCTCCTTCTCCGCCTCTAGCGCGGAGATTCGCTGTAGAAGGGCGGTCCGCTCCTCTGTCGCGACGCGCTGAGCCTCCTCTATCGCGCGTTGTGCGGCTAGTGCCGCGCTCTTCGCGTTCGCGCCTACCAACTGCGCGTCGGAGATAGCCTCGTCCCGTTCCGCCATCAGCACCCGAATGCGCTCGTCCTTGGTGGCGTGGGCATCGTCAGCGACACGCAGCTGGTCCTCCAGCGCCCTCCGTTCGTGCGCACAAGTCTCCTTGAGGGCTTTGCTGATCGCAAGCGTCTACACGGGCGCAAGAACAAAGGTTACCCATCAGATAAGCAAAGGACATGCAGCGAGATCAGAGATCATTACCCTCATCTCTAAGGCACCCAGCGCGAGCGCCAAAAGGTCGCCCCCGCAGGACTGCAGCGCCTGCCAATCTAGGTGGCCGCTAGCGTACTCCGCCACCTCGCTCAAGGCGCAAAGTGTCTCCCAACGAGGGACGAAGTCGGAGATGCCAAGCCCTAGAGCTCCCGCCCCAGCGCCTTCGGCAACAGTTGGGGCGCACACAGTCCCCTGCTCAATTAGGCCAGAGACATCGCGGGCACCCCCGTTGCTTGATTCTTGTCCTCGTCTGGGAGACCTTGTCTCGCCTGATGTCGACGGAATAAGCGAGCAAATCGGAGAGAGTTTTGCGAAGTCGCAGGAGGAAAACGAATCACACCTACCTCCAGTACCCTCTATCACGGTACCTCGTTGGGCCTCTACCTGGGTCATGATCACCTCGCTGGCCTGAGGAGCGACAACCCTCTCGGCTTCAGCAACATCCCCGCTAGGTGTCAGGACCTAGGTCACTAGGCCTGCCACGCTGAACCGGCCCCTCGAAGATGGTGGTGACTGCACCCGAGGGCGTTTCGCCTTCAGAGTTGCAGGTGACTACCACCTTGGCAGCCGCGGAGGCTGTCGTCAGCGACAACGCCGCGGTTGCCGCTGGAGGCGACGAGGCATCATCTTCAAGAACAACGAGGCTCGGGCCCGTCGCCTCGCCACCGTGTAAGGCCTCGTTGGGGGTTGTGTGCCTCTCTGAACCGGTCGATCCGAGCTCAGCACCCGTCTCGCCCCCCATCTCCATGTTCTCGACCGGTGGTACGTCCGGCGAGCTGAAGGCAATGGTCTCCGATTGGACCTCGCATCGAGAGGACCGCGCCACCGCCATCACGCCGCTCGGCGATTCCACAGCCACCGGGCGTTCCGGAACAGGAATCCCCAGAACCTCGCATACCCAGTTAATCCGCTCTTGCTTTGCCAAGGAAGTTGCGGATTCACGGGCCTTGTGCTCCTTCACCGTGTACGGCCCAAGAACCGCAACCACCGCGCGCTCCGCATCTTCTAACCGGCGCACTGCACGCAAAAGCGGAATATCATACCTAAGGGTTTGTGACCACCCAGGTGGTACGTGGCCTATGGCAGGGATACTTACAGGGCGCGGAGGGCTTATGGAGCGAAGACACCCCCGGGTGGATGCTGTCCTTCCGGTCGGGCCCCCGCCGCTCGTACTTCTAGTTACAAGAAAGCGGAGATATCCCGTACATGGTGAACTCTTCGGTGAGGTCGCGCATGTTGAACCGGAGGGCGATGCCAGCAAGTCTCCGCGCCTATTGTTCGTCGTCGGACCGAGGCGTCACATCCGGACAGCGGTTGAATGATATCGGCTCTCCCTGGCTTCGAAGGCCGCTCGTGCTCGTCACAATGTGATAGAACCACCGCCGTGTCCAGCCAGACTTCCACTTTCCCCGCGTAGCCAACGCGGGGAACAAGTGCGAGCAATCCGTCCTCAGCACGAAGTCCACGCTGCCGAAGTTCGAGTATGCCTCCCCTTCCATTTTCTTTGGTTGGCACCGTGCGTCATGCAGGATGGCGAACAACTCGGCGCTGGGACGGGTACCTTCCGTCCGTATTGCCCAAGTAAAGATGGCCAACTGAACGATCGCGGTCGGTCGGTGCGCGGACTCAACCCATAGGCTCGCAGACTTCGCGAAAAAGAATGTCGCCGGGATTCGGAGCCCGGCATCGAAGAACGCTACGAAGACGATCGCCTCCGATTCTCCCGGGTTCGGCTCCGTTTCGTCAGGCCCGGGCAAACGAGCTTCGGCGCGGTCCTCTAGCTTCTTCTCCCGAAGAAGGGTTCGAAGAGTCTCCTCGTGATGTGACTCGCCCAAAGACACGGAGCGATGGCCCTTTGACTTCTTCATGGCATCCCAACGATGGTTGGTTTGCCTTTGTCGCGTGGTAACGAGCGATACCGGCTGGTGGTGGCGTCGACAATGCTGCTCGACGAGGCGCTCGCTAAGGCGGCGCGCAGATCGTCAAGGGCGGCACCCCTGTCAGCTGGGAGGTTGTCGCGCGCAGCCATTTCTCTCCCACCGCGCGACGGCGGGAATGGATGCGAAAGTAGCGGCAGGATGCGCAAGAAAACGGAAAGGAACGCGCAAGCACAAGCAAGCAGGCAGCCAAGGGGAGCGTTGCATGCCCACAGTGATGACTTATAAAGTCCCCCGTCTCCCCCGCAAGCAGAAGATCGAACGACAGGATTACAGCGGTTCGGCTACCCACGATCGGCAAGGCAATCACGACAACCGCGAGGCGGCGATAGGTGGGCGATCAGCGCGTAATGCGCCGATACATTCCTGCCACGTGGCCACTTTCCCTGGGGAAGAGGCGAACGACCGTGGTCGTATGACCGCTGGCATCCCACGATGCCCCAATCACAGCCTGCCGCGTACCCATAGAGCAGCCGCGACAGCATGCCCCTAACAAGGGCCGGCACGATTCCAGGAGTCATTAAAGCGCACTCCCAGGCCACGCAGCCACCTCTCCGCGCTGGCGCTACACCACGCGGAGCACCTCCTGAGACTCGGCTGCCCGGGGCAGCCGCCCAAGTTTTACTTCGCACCCACAAACATCTAGAGCGCGAAGCATGTCATGCCCTGACCTCGACCCCGTCAAGGCCTTCGACCTGCTCGGTGTCTTCGACCTCGAGGCCGCACAGCTCCAGGAGCGGAAGACACGGCTCTCGCACCATAAGCACGAACGAAAGTGTATCAAGGTCATCGAGGGTCACAGGCCGATGGGACGGAGGGGGCCAAAGGGCTCAGCGGCATGGCTTCGGCCCGTGAAGCCCTTCACCATGAGAGGCTCCTGTTATAGGGGTGACCCCACCTAAGCCCAGCAGGCCTGTTAGAAGAATGTAAGGCCCAAAATGGGACACGTGTAATGACATGAGTACCCCTGAGGGGAATACTCACGTGTAAGGGTATAATTGTAAAAGCGCTCCTTATGTGGATGTATATATATAACACAGGCTATGGGAAGGAAGCAAGACCCCATTACTCACCTAACTCTCCACTACCACACACTCTCTCTGTTTGGTCTGTAACCACAACAAGAACATATCATGCCATTATAAACAGAATAAATGAATGAATTCTTCATATGTCATCCAACCATCATGAGAAAATAAATGTTAAAGTACCATCCATGCAAACTCTAACATGTTCCTTTCACACAAAATAAATGACATTTAAAGTATAAATGCATTCTGTGCATCAGACTTCTTCTGCTATTTTTTCGGGGTTGACATTTTCTTCAAGAGAAATCATGGCCTTGACTGCTTCTAGGTTGAGAGGGGGTGCTGCTGCCGGGATGGTCTCAACCTCCATCAACGCGGGCAGCTGCTTAGAACTCTCCCCCTCAACTGATGTAAAGTGGGCTTCATGCTGCCCTTTGCCATCCCGTTTTGGCTTGCTAGCCTTATTCTCACGTGGAGCATCTGATTTTGCCTTACTGGGCTGCGGCCTTATCCTTCCTTCCCCTTTTCTTCATCAAGGACTTTCGCACCTTATAGCTCCCGGCATTGGCTTCACGGCTAGCGGAGCTCCCAGGTGGCTGAGTGACGTAGTTCTTGCGGAGAACTTTGTCCTAAGCCTCCACAACCTGCATCATATCAATCAATTCGGCATACTCCTTGTAGCCGTTCTTGACGATAGTTATGTGCGGATTGTACTGCATTGGGGTAGAAGGTGGATATGGTCTTCTCAATCTTCTGCTCGTTTGTGATCTGCTTGCCACAGAGTTGAAGATTGCTACAAATCATGTGTAAGGCAGAATTATACTCCCCGACCATCTTGAAGTCGGCAAACCTCAGTTTGATCCACTCTTGCTCTGCTTGAGGAAGAATGGTGTACTTTAGCCTCTCAATCCGCTTCTTGAGTGCGGTCCAAAGTGCTAGCGTGCTCTTCTCCGCCATGTACTCCTTCTTGAGAGTGAGGCAGAGGTGGTGCCTGAGAAAGTGAAGTGCCTGATCATTCTCCTCAGACATGGGTTGGGCGTCATGCGGTCCGCCAATCCCAATAGTTGTGCTGAGCTTCTTTGTTCTAAGCACTATCTCGACATCGGAAACCTACGTCAGATAGTTTTGGCCATGCTGGGCCAGCTCCTCGAACTCCCGGTTTATGATGCCAGTCATCTACATGTGTATGAACGGAATAAATAAGTTTACTGCAGGTAAACATGAATGGAATAATTTACTGCGGGTAAATAAATAGAACAAAAGGTTCTCGTAATGTTTCATAATTTTCTATCATTTTACTGCTAATTTCAGTGATTAAAATCAATTTAATCAATTATAATTAACCAAAAACAGTAAATAAATACAGAAAATAATAATGACAGAAATAAATAAGCTTCAAATGCTAAAAATAATTCAAAATTCGGATTCCTGAGGCCCTTTTATGCTAGAATATGAATTTTCTACAAATTTTGCAATTCCCGAGGGTTTCTACGCAAAATTTTAGTTCAGAGAAAATTCGCGCAAATTTCTGATTTCTCAAGGGGTTTTCTGCAAAATTCTAGACCCGCTCATAAATTTAAGGGCCTATTCGTAATTTTCAGAACTACAAGGCCCTTTTTGCAAAAATCGGGGCTTGTATGCAAGTTATAAGGGCCTTTTGGTAATTCACAAGATTTCGGGGGCCTTTTGGAAAAAAATATCGGCGCTCCTTTCGGCCGGGCCCTCGGCCCACATTATCTCCGCATCCGCCAGCCCATTTGGCCCAAAATGGCCTGCCCGGCTGGTTAAGTTTGGGGAGAGGGTAGGGTTTCCCTACGCTACCCGGTTCAGTGGCAGCGGCGGCTTGAGGAGACCTACTCGGGCGAGCGCGCGGCGGCACGGAGGCGGCCACGGGGCCGCGGTTCGGGCGGCTGGCTAGGAGGCCAAGTTGCGGCGGCACCGTGCACTGGCGGCGGCTCGGGCAGGGCTATGTGGCGAACGGCATGCGGTGCACGGCTGCAGGGGCGTCGGGGACCGAGGCGGTGGGTCTCGAGGTGGCGGCCGGCCGAGCTCGTGGCGGCGAACCGAGCTCGGCCGGGCGGATGGTCGAGCCGACGAGCGAGCGACGACGGCGAGGCGGCTCGTGCCGGCGCGGTGGCGGCCCATGTGGGGGGCGCTGGCGGCGGCAAAGACTGCAGCGGCCGCGCGGCGCGGCGGCCCTGCGCGGCGTGCACCGCCGGCCGGCAAAGACCGGCGGCGGCCGTGAGTCGCGGCGGCCGTCGCGGCAAAGTGCCGGCCAGTCGGCGGCCGTCGCGGGCGATGAGCGGCGTCGTGCATGGTGTGCGCTACTCGAGACCGAGCGCCGGTGGCGGCGGTGCCTCGTCGCGGAAGTGTTGGCCAGCGGCAGGCGGATCGGCCATGCGGAGCGGCGCCGGCGACAAGGCGTCTCAGCGGCGGCGGCGGCGGCGCGCGCCGCGCGCATGTGGCGTGGCGGCGCATCGGGCTCCACGGCCGGCTGCTGGCGATGGCGCGCATCTTGGCGCGGCGGCGCCCGATCTCCTCTTTTTTTCTCGTGCAGTGGCCGTGCAGAACCTTCGTGCAAAATTTTCGTTTTTCTCTCTCTAATCTGCAGTGCAATCAACATCTACCTTGTGTTGTAATCTACCGGTCGACATTGTACCGGCGACTTCAGGTATGCTCGCGGTAGATTAGGGCGGATTCGCACAGTAGAAATTCAACCTAGAATGCGAAAAACTTCGAATTTAAAGCAATTTAGATAATTCAATCTATTAGAGCTTCGATGCTTACCTTCGATTCACCGGAGCGATATTGTGCCGATAACGTGTTGAGGAACCGTCGCTGGCGACCAGTCCGATCGATTCCTCTGCTTAGAATAAATCGAATCAATCACAGAAGATAGAATAATAAATTGAATACACAGAGAGGTAGAGAGAACTTCTGATCTTTCTTTATTGCTTTCAATTGCATGTGTACAAAATATACCGATACGGCTCCCTATTTATAGTCTTCGGTGAGGTGCCCACCATTGGCCAAATCTGCCGGCCCAGGCCCAGATTTCCTAACAAATTCCTCCAGAATTCCTCACAGAAAACCTCCGTTCCAAATGGATCTTAAGCAGACAGCATTTGGATAACGACTTCTCCTTTCAGAGACAAATTATTGGAGTTTCAGTCCATCAAACTGCACTAGCTCCACGATCATAAATTATTGGAGTTTCAGTCCATCAAACTGCACTAGCTCCACGATCATTGGAGGATGACCTCACGCCGTTTGCTTTCTTGCATTCCACATCATCTCCAGCACCGGCGATCTCCACGGCCGCCTCCCCGCTTGCTCCATCTCCCTTGGAGGCCACCGGCAGCGTCATCTTGGTGTCCGCCTCCTCCTGCGTCTCCTTGTGCTTGCCCCAGAGAACGGAGTACAGCCCGATCACGATCAGCACGGCGCCGACGACGCCCCCGAGGTATATCTGCTCGGCGAGGATGAAGGACCCCATGACGGCGACGATGATCATCATGAGAGGGCTGAACGCCGAGGCGAACACCGGCCCGGTCTTCTGGATCACTAGCCCCTGGACGTAGTACGCGATGCCCGACGTCACGATGCCCTGAAATTAATAGCACATCGATCACGAACTCGTCGTCAGAACGTGTCCGTTGTTGAAAGGAAGAGGTCACGGAGATTCGATCACTCTAGGGGCATGGAGCGCTAACGTACGGCGTAGGCGGCGGCGAGGAGGTTCATGTCGAAGCCGATAGTCCAGACGGAGGTCCGGCGCTCCATGACGAAGGTGACCACGGTGGCCTGCAGCGTGCCGACGAAGCAGATCAGGGTGGTCAGCGAGAGCTGGGCCGAGTACTGCTTGATGGTGTGGGTCTGCAGGATGAAGAGGGCGGCCCAGGCGAGGGTGGCGATGATGACGAAGAGCGAGCCGAGGAACCAATTCCTGCCGGTGGGGTCGACGGCGGCGACGGGAGCCTCCGCGCCGCCGTGGCCGTGGGGCTGCACGTGCCTGGTCCACGCCATCTCCATGAGAGGGCCCTTGTAGAGGGTCATCAGCATCGCGCCGGCCACCGTCACCAACGTCCCGGCTATCTTGGCCTGGCACCTCATCTTCTTGAGGTCCACCTTCTCCATCCTAGCGTGCGTCACAATCAAATGGCATGCAACTTTAATTAGCTTTGTCCAGGTTTCATGCATGCATGCACACATATGCAAAGTTCGTCGCAGAATTTGCACCTGAAGATCACCGCCATCACGAAGGTCATGGCCGGCAGGATGTTGCTCAACGCGCAGGCGAAGGTCGGCCCGGTGAACTTCAGCCCGACGTAGTAGAAATTCTGATCGATCACCGGTCTACAACAAGAACAGGTGAAACGAGCGTGTCATTTCAGAGATGATTGTTAAAGTACACGTAAATTGTCTATCTTTTCTTGTTAGTTTAAGTTTTTAAGTAAATTGGTTGCGTATATAACTCAATATAGTATGAGAATCAAGAAATCTTAGATTCAAGACTCAGCTGATATAATTAAAAAATAATAATTACAACCTATTTCTATTATACGACTAGGCGAAGTGTTGAAGTATAAGGGCTCGCCTTTTCTCATCAAGTTAAGTTTTTCATTTTGTGGATGATACGCTGTAACCTTTTCTATTCCACGCCTTGGTTCATGTAACTCAATAACGTTGATAAGCTATGCCCTTTTTCATTTTGCCGATGTTTTTCTTGACAAAAACAGAATCCTCGATCGAGCTTCCACTTTGGGTTTGTATAATACAACAAAGTGTCAGGATGTAGCTAGGCACTAACCCGAGCAGCGCGAGGACGAAGATCTGGAAGAAGATCGACCACGTCATCCTCGGCCTCATCTTCCTGCCATTTCCCAGTGGCACGTCAGCTTTCGTTAGATGAAACGTAGACCCACCAAAAATGTACAGTACTAGTGATGAGAAATAGCATGCATGGTTCGTGCGTGTGATGCCTGGCTAAGTACCTCTCGAGCACCAGAGCGAAGGGAGCGATGGCGATCGTCGCGAACGCGTGGCGGTACACGACGAGCACGTAGTGGCTCATGCCGTGGTTCAGGGAGACCTTCGTGATCACGTTCATGCCGGCGTAGCCGAACTGCAAGGAGATCATGGCGATGTAAGGCTTTGCCTTCTCGAGGAAACTGCCGCAGAAAGCCATGGCGATCAAACTATTCTCTCTCCCTCTCTCTCTCTCTCTGTCTATCTAGCTAGCTAGATATATAGCAAGTGATGATGATTGTATCGGAATTTAGGATGGCAACAGCAGGTGCTAAGAACCCAAAGATCAAGTGAAGCAAGACTGATGTGAAATGGCCAGGAGAGTTGTTCGTTCTACTTATAGGGTTGGCGAAGGCTGGTTTGGTTTTGCGTGGCAGTGTGAGTAAGGTGGGCCCACGCAACGCTGGATTCGTATAATTGTTGTTGTCCTGCTCCATAATTAGTGGCTTCCGAGTAGAATTCCGGGCCCAGTTTTTAGGGAAAGGAGCATGCAGCTCAATTTTATTCTCCTGGTAATGGGTTTATACGTGGATCAGAGCGAACGCCAAGAATCAGAATGTCGCGGCAACTTGCCAGCTTAACTGATGCTATAATAGTGCGCCTGGTCATTTTGGTGGAGATCAAAGTCTAGATCTTAATTTCTCTTTATTAAGTTACATGTACAGTCAGTTTATCCAAAAACTTAAATTTATAAAAAAATACAAACAATTCATTTAAACCTCAACACCCCCTCACATGTAGGCTTCCTTAAGCCTAAGATATAGAATAGAACAATTATTTTTTTAATCACACTAACCGGGTCTTGAACTCAAGACTTCTTGGTTCTAATACTTTATTAAGTTGCATGCACCAACCAGTTCACCCAAAAACTTAAACTTATAAAGAAAGACGGACAATTAACTTATACTTCAACAACCTTCTACAAACTATAGGTTTAAATCCCGCATGTTATTTGTCGTCGCTCAGCCTGGTGATCGGTTCGGCTGAAAAGCTCATGGCTTGTGGCTGAAAACACTGTAGCTGGCTGAAAAAAGCACTGTAGCTGACAGAGGCTTATTTAACATAATTAAATTTTAAAAAATATAAAAATATAAAAAATATGTTAGCCCATTACGTATAATACAAACAAATACGGGAAAAAAAAGAACCGGCAAAAAAGCTCAACAAAAAGCCAAAAGTTCAGAAAAAGATGAAACTTATGAATAGTGAAAAATAAGTCAGAAGCCGAAGCCGAGTTGATCATGATAATTTGTTCAATAGTTATGGAGTTTATGGACTAGAGTAATCAGTAATGTATCATGCAAGCTTTTTGCAATATGTATATATTGACCAAATGAGTCGTCTCTGATGGGTGACCGGGTCCCTCCCAGAAGAATGGTATTCTTCGTGGACTAGGCGGTGCTACAGTACAAGTGTCACGCAAAAAACCTTGCTGATTAGAAAATGCGTCGTGGGCGGCTGCGGAAAGCTACATCTCCATGCAGAGATAGGAAGGACAGGTTTCTGAGTGGTATCCATGGCCGAAAGGTGCTTCTCCAAATTTGCCGCTGCTCTATATATCGATCCCAACATATCCATCTCAACTCTTAGCAAATTCTCAGTTCCGCTTTAAAAAGTAGAGAGGAAAGAATCGATTCTCTACTTCATGAAAACTGGACTTAAATTAACGATCTGAAAAATAAAGAATGATCCGTAGGGACTATAACGAAAGCCCCAATCTCAAAAACGATATGATGCTGTGGTGTTTAGATATGTTGGATTCGACCCATAAATTGAGGCCTGTTTCTTAAGAAAATTTAAAAACATGAATAGTTTAGTATCATATTGCCTATCTAAATGAAAGAACGATAATTTATAAGATAGAGTCCTTACCATTCTTTGAAACGTATGTTGCATGGTATGGGCATAGCATGAGGAGAACTTTTGCTAAACACATATGCACGTATTTACGTATTTTGTTGAATCATGAATTATCTCTCTTAATTTTGTTTGAATGCAAGCGCGTCTTCTAGAATATTAAATCAACATTATATTTTGCTAAATAATGCATTATCTCTCTTGATTTTGTTTGAATGCGATTTCAAATAACTGAATTAATTTGATTTAATTTATGATTAATGACATTAGTTACGGAAGAGTAATTGTTGTGCTCTTTAAAAGGACCGAGAGGCGTCCAAGTTTACTAACTAAATCTCTCCATTCCTCTCTCATGTATGCTTCCTCTACATTCTATATTGCATCGAGTCTGTATTACTTACTGTTCTTCATCAAGTTCATCTGTTAAGTCATTCATGTGACCGATCGACTATGTTATATAATATTCTTAATATAGTTCGAAGTACAATGTATTACTTACTATTAGTATTGATTTATGTATTACCAGTTATTTACGATATTTATCTTTTAGTAAAATATAAAATTAAAATATTACCAATATTTACAACAGCCTCGTGTTTTGTTCGTGACTTAAGCTAGCGATTTGGTTGTGCCCCTGATATAATGGAATCCTCGTATTTCTGTTTTTTTCCCGTTCAATTCAAAATTTGTAGATGTCGGTGCAACCCTCGGTTGGGGGCCTTGGGGCTTTGATCCCTCTTTTTGCTTTGAGGGTGTTGTGGTTACAGGCCGTTGTATCTTGTTTCGCTGTGTTGTACTGTCTATTTTGCTCGTTTGCGGTGCTGCTGCTGCCGTTCTAGTTTGTTCTTGTCAGGTGTAGTCGCTCCAGTTGCACCATTGTTTCCTTTTCCTTTCTCACTAGTGACCCTGACCAAATTGTAGAGCTGTGTCTCGTACTGTCCTTTCAGTAATCAATTTAGTTTTAGGAGGGGATCTCTCCTCCATGGATTCCTCAAAAAAAAAAAACTCTCTTTTGTCTTTTGTTATCTGCGTCAGTCACGCACTCACGCAGTCACGCTTGTATCTTCCGTGATTCGGACACGCCAAAAGCCAAATAACTCGCTAAGCTTTTCCACCATACCAATCTCTCAATCCGAGCCAGAATTTCATACGCATTATCGGAGAGCAGAAGAACATAACAATAGCAAAGGAGAGACTTGCAGGTCTCGACACGCATCGACCAAATTCAGAACGTCGAAGCAAGCGACACAAACCAAAGGCTCTGATAGAATGCAGGGGACAAAGAACAAAACCAACTCCTGCATCGGAATGTCATGGCATGGCATGTTGGACTGCTGAAGTCTGACATGCAGCGCAAAGCCACAAAAGCATAGCAAAAGAAGGGAAAAGGAGTAGGCATCCGCATGCGTCACGTAAGTCGAATCCAGCGAAACGGGCTTTCGATTTAGCTAGTGATTCACCAATGACGACACGGGAAATTACGGGCATGTTCTTTACCTTAAAAATTAGTGATTTTTGCTATAATATCTAATTTTTAAATAGAGTATTTTCTCAAGACGGGTCTACAAGTTAAACAATCTATACGTTAAAAGCTCAACATCTGTACCAGCTAAAATCGTAAGTGAGAATATATCTCTCTATAATCTATACCGTAAACAGCTAAAATTCAAAAAATTTAATAAACACTATAAACCGCAGCCGAAAAGAACAGACCGGCAAAGTCGCCGTCGCAGCGTTCGGTTGCAGCTGCCGATAGGCACGCACAACGGCAGTGGCGAGTGACTGGCCCTCTGATTCGGACTTTTGGTGGGGAGAAAGGAGAATGATGCCCAACGCGGAGCTAATTGGCGGCTTTTTTTTTCTGGCCGTATAGTTTATGCAGTGAATGGCATAAATAATTCAGGCATGTTAAATCGATCGTGCTGGAGCTGCATCGTCGGTGCGATGCATGAATGCACGATGCGTGGTTGCGTAAGGACATATTCCATCATGGTTGGATTTTTCCTAATGGCCCGTACCTAATCGTGTTTAAAGAACGAAACGGTGACAAAAAGGAGCTCAAATATGCGGAGAATGGTTTTCGCACACATGTATATGCATAGATGTGCATGCACAGTCATATCCATTAAACTAGCAAGTTGCCCATGCATTTGCACGCTAGATTTATTTCAAAATTTTTAGTATCAAATGATATAACTTAGGTGTTTGAGAATATGTTTACATATCTTGTAGGCTATTTAGGATTTTAATACATCATAAACATTAAAAATGATAATAGAAACTTGAAGAAAATACAACTTGAGAAATGTAATTAAAGTATGAGCTTGATGGATTGAGGTTCTTAAAAATGTAAATATTCTCCATCATAAAAGGATCGTGTAGCTACATGCCCCTATTCTTCCTCCATTATTTACTCTTTTTCAAAATGTATGCATGCACATGTACCTCTATTTCATTTCAAAACAATATGTTGCTTACATGTGTAGCGATCTTATTAGTTTACATGGTATTAAAGTATATTGCTCACACATACACCGATATACCATGGACGATCTATCTTGAACTTATAATCCCTCACATATTGGCTGCCCCACAACTTGTGTGTCTTCTATCTCTTTTTGCCATTACAACTTGTCTGCTTCGACCTCCAACATCATGCTCAATTCTTGATCTATCCCTCTTAACTGTTACCTATTCCAATATAATGTCTTAGCTGCTACCTATTCAAATACAATACTATACTACTTAGTTATCTTATACTTTTCTCAATTACTGCTTAATGCTAACCATTGCAACATCAAATATGCATACATGCTCAGCCATCGCTGATCCCTGTTTGGGACACCCATCACTCTCTTGAGTGGCCCTAAGTATATTCCCTATGGCTACGCCATCTCTACTTCAAGCTCTTTACTCTTTTGCTTTTGTACATCTATGTTTCTATTTATATAGATACATGCATGTATATATACATGCATGATGTCATATGTGCTCGATATCTCTCTTCTCCCATGTCGATAACTCATCTTCTTCAACATTGCCCACCTTAACGGTATGGTTTCCACACTAACCGCGGTGATCTCGCATCTTCACTGAAGTCGGTATGTCTAGTTTAGTCACTGTCTAACGATATAGATAATCTTCTTGCCATCGTAAGTGACATCATGCCTCTTACCAACGATGGCACGCTCCTAGCTACGTGATGGCCCCATGTCATTATATCTTATCTTCAATGCAAAGTTTCATCTTCTCTTTGCCAAAACATTCCTATTATCGAGTTTATTTGGACATTGACTTCATTAACAATGTTGACACTTATCACTCATTGTTGTGGCCCTTGGCTCCAGACTCTAATATTTCTCTTCAATGACTTCGGCGAGTAGCACAACATTGTCCTTGCCCAATGGCTAAGGTGGGCAACACAACATTGTCCTCATCTCCCCTGCCATCGCCTCAGCTCTTCATTTCCCGTTAGGTCAATGTCTTGTTGGACAAAACAATGCCATTGCACTCTTTCATGGTCTCCTCCAATACCATTTATTCTGTCCTTGTTATAGCTTTTATTTTTATTGAAAATTTTAGTTGTTTTTATTGGAGTTCATACACAAATCAAAATGTTAATTTTATTTAATTTATATTGAATTTTAGTTATTTACGGATTTTACTTTTCAAGTGTATGGGAATCAAATTATAAAATTTATTTTGTTTTTACTCAAAATTTCAATTATTTTTTGTTGAAATTCATATACAAATCCGATTGCTATTTTTTTATTTAATTTTTATTTGGGACTATAGTTATTTAGGGATTTCACTTTGGAATTCGCATTGAAATCAAATTTTGAATTTTATTATATTTTTATTTTGAATTTCAATAATGTTTTTGTTGGAATTGTGTACAAATCCAATTGCTCATATATGTTTAATTTTTTATTATGAATTATATTTATTTATGAATTTTATTTAGGAATTCGTATGGAAACCAACTTGTTAATTGTGTTTAATTTATTCTGAATTTTAGTTATTTAAAGATTTTACTTTGGAATTGTTTGGAAATCAAATTGTAAATTTTCTTTTGTTTTCTATTTTGGTTTCAATATTATTGGTTGGAATTCATGCTCAAATCAAATTGCTATTTTTCTTTAATTTCTATTACAATTTAAGGTTATTTAGATATTTTAGTTTGGAATTTGTATCATAATCAAATTGCTAATTTTATTTTTTCTTCTAAATTTCATTTATTTTTTGTTGGAATTCATATACAAATCTAATTGTTTGTTTTTGTTTAATTTTTATTTAATTTACTTAGGAATTCATATGAAAATCATATTGCTAATTTTATTATATTTTTATTCCATATTTCATTTTTTATTTTACTTGACATGTGCTCTTCTTTTAATATGGACCGTTATAATTTGGACCCACCACGTCAATGGTGGAGCGAACGTGGTGGATCCTTTTGCTTTTGATTTAATAATATAACGGATGTGCCTTGAGATTGATGCAATCTTTCAAAATTCAAACCACATCTCATCTTCTAATCATTTTGATGTCCTTGTATAAATCTCAGAGCACTTTGGATGGATAGCATAGTGTATGAACATCAATATATTTGTGGAGTTGCGTTTCCCTAGATACTCCTTCAGTTTTGACTTGGAAAGCTATATAATTTGTGGGTGTTTTTGTATATAGGCCTTCTGGACCAAGCCCGATTGGGTCGTGCAAAACTATGGATCTTCCCAATTTTTTCCAGGTCAATTGCATCTTCAGTGTTATGAACATGCCCGGCCCAGTAAAGCCTCTAGATCTAGGTTTACTTGGTTCAATCATCGGGTCAGTCCTGGTATAATAACTATGAGCTTAAGGTGCATCCAACAGCTAGAAGTTCGATTTATTTTGGAAAGGCGTCTAGTTGTCAGCTGATGATTATCAAAACCATAGTAGCTTTAAGGAGGTGTTGTGAGTGAGGGTGTTCGTTCCCACCCTGGGTTCGATCCCTAGGATCGACACGGTTTACTTTTTTTAATCAGAGTACACACACGTGTGTACATTCAGTAGTAAAGCGTGAGCCCGTGCTCCGTGAGGTCATGGAGCCTCCGAGAAATTTCTAGTATGTAGTGAACACATACACCACACACACATGTTAGGTCCTCAATGCACTGTTAAAAACCCATGACAACTTTGTTGGGCTTTTGCCTTTCAGCCCTATCCATGCCCAGTATGACATAAAAGTGTTCAACAAGCTCGTCCAAAGTTGAAATAGCCCAAAAGTAGCCTTATCTAAAGGAACAAGTCTACTTTACCCCCTTCAACTCTTTAGTTGATCTAACTTTCAATCTCTAAGTATGAAACCAAACAACCTACAACCCTGAAGTCCCGAAACCAAGTATATGACCCCCCGTGCTCAATCCACCCTATTTTGCGCCACGCTAGACACTATGTTAACAGTTTTGGATGCCCTCAACAGGCTCAAGAAGATGAGCATAGGTTTTTTTCCTTGAACTCATCTATTGAGTAACAGCTTGCAATGTACTCACCTCTTGAGGTAAGTGCAGGAGAGCAACGGGAAGCGTGGATGTGGCCCTCTTCTCTCCCTCTTCAAACATCCTTGTTGCCGTTCTCCCCCTCTTTCTCTATAGATTACTACTCCCCTTCCCTCCCCACAATCCACCATGCCTCCCACGCCGGAGCTACAATAGGACGCTGCCCCCTTCACATCTTAGGATGTCTTGTGCCATGAGTGCCATCTACTACTCATGTGACCATCGAGCCATCGCACCAACTAATTGACTTGTTGAGTCGCAACCACCCCACCTTCTCACTTGTTGTGGACATTGCTGAGCCACCTCGTAGGACAGAGGATGACTCAGAGAGCACGACTACGATGCTGTGGACAGCATAGTCCTCATATATCTGGAGGAAGGAAGCAATGATAGGAGTCATTGGGTCTTTCCCTCATTTCCTTTTTTTGGTGATTCATGTGGCTGTCCAAGGAGAGGAGGATGTACGAAGGAGTGGTGGAGGACTAGAGGTGGTGGAGAGGTGTGGAAGAGAGGCAACCATGGCGGGAGGAGAGGGAGGGAGGGAAGAGGAGATGCAGGGGCTGACTGTAGGCCCAACATTTTTTAATTTATTTGCTGATCGGACTACCATGTCAGTCAAAAACTAGTGACGTGGTTGACAACATGGCAAAAATCACTCATGAAACCAATATAGGAGTGAAAAGTATCCGATTTTAAGAGTTGAGGGTTGTAAAATATCCTATAAGAGTTTAGTGGTAAAGTAGACTTATTCCTTATCTAATGACCTATTGGGCTGCCTCTGATGTTGGGCTTAGATTTGGCATTCCTCGAAGGCTGGAACTTAGCAGGAACACTTTGGAGAACTAAGCATAGCTCAGTTGGCTACAATTGTCGTCAAGCAACTAGCTTGCTCGCATTGAACCCCAGGTTCAACACACGCACTTACCTTCACACACGTGTGTGCGTTCAATAGAAAAATACATGCCCACACTTCGTGAAGTACAGAATAAATCTAGGATTTATCCAACGACATTTACTCTAGACCTAGCATGTGTTTCAATAAAGGCGCACACACATATGTGCATGTAGTATGAGTGTGTCCTCCTTTATAACTGTTATAGTTACACACCAAAAAGTGGCTATAGGGGATTTAAGAGGCTCTTATAGGGGTGTCTGGAGCCTAAAACTAGTGAGAAGGGAGTGGTGTACAGTATGGTTGATGCTCAATCTCAACTTAAGTCTATTTCATATATCAATAATGCTCCCTCTCCCCATGGTGCACTAGGGGTCATGTTTATAGCCATGAGAGAGGTTATTTACATAAATACCCCTATTGGGACCTCTAATATCAAGGGCAAATATGTCTTTTCTTTGGCATAGCTTTAATGGGTCTATCATGTACTTACACACATAATAGGCCTTTGCCCTGGTGGGCCGATTGTGCCTAGGTGGGGGCCACTCTCCAACAGTAGTCTCTTATGGTTAAGGACTTTGCAATCGCCAGGCTAAAATCATGTTGCTGGCGCTTTGGCCCCCTCTATCCCTTTAGCCCACTAGTTTGATGCTTACATAGTTGTACGCCTTCATTTTGTTGGTTGTGGCTTGTGGCTTTATTCGGGTGCCTCTGGGTGCTACGAGCAGAGCTCGTGCATTGGTGTGCACCCTTTATGCTTATGTCGCACTTATGTTGGAGCCATTTTGATGAGGCAATGGGGTTCTGATCTTTCGATAAGATGATAACTTCGATTTGGAGGAGAACGACTTTGACCATGCAGCCTTCTAACCGATCAAGACTAGAACACCAAGCAGTCGCTAAACCACACTCCGAGTCATTATTAACCATGCTAAAAACGCAGTTGACCTGACCACGAAGGTCTATTCCTACTTGCAACCGAAAAACACACAAGAACAAGATAACAAGTAATCTAAAATTGTAAATATTTATGAATTATTGATAACATGGGATTCCAAATAAAGATCTTGACTGGGTGGTCTAGTCGACACACGCAGAAGATACAAGTTGCAACGATGGCAAGTTAAATATAAACGAAATTCAAGGAAACTAGAGGGGTGCGGTTTCCCCTAAATAAATAAGGGGTGGTACTATTCATAGTACTATTTACATGAATAATATGGTCATGAATAATACAGGCTAAGAGGGGGCGCCTTCCCCTTGGGTCCAAACATTACAAGGCCCAATTTGACATAAACAGGTGATGCATCACTTTTTTTTATTATAGTGCGCTAAGAAGGAATTTGGAGGTGATGCTATATCAATTGGAAAGAGGATGAGAAAAACTTTCCAACAAGTACTTGTGGACTTCAAACGGATTTCGTATGTGAAAGTTATGCATGTTTGAAGTTGGACCTGTCAGACTGAAACCGAATAGATTTGGAGGTTGAATTGGATTCCAAAACGTATACAGCTTGAACTCTTGCTTGACTTGGACCAAAAGTGATGTGGTGACCTTAAGAAAGAGTTGGGAAAGTTGTCGACTTGGTCTTGATATACTGGCTAGCTTCCCTTTAGGTGGACCCCAACCATGAGCTCGTAGTGTTGATGCAATTCTCCTTGTATAGCTACGCAAATATACATTTTCATTATTAGGTAGCATCATATTCTCATTTAAAATATATTGAAGCTAAAGAATGAATTCACCTTTATTACTTCAACCTTGATATTGGGCGCTATGGTCGTATGTGTTTGTGGCATGGTCAAATCACATTTTTCCTTTCGTGTTGGCACCCTCGCCCTGGTGGCCTTTGTCTCCTACCATGTGTCACGCCTCCTTGTCTCCCGTGCCTGCCTCGTGCACCGGCCCTAGGCATGCATGGCTAGCGTTGTACACATGGGGTCGATCCATTCGTGGGATGTGGGTGGTTACGCCGGTTACATGGGTGTGCATGCTTCCTGAAAAGGCATTCCTGTCCCGTCGGCATTAAGGCTGTTGTCTCATTGATATTTAATCCTATGGTGTTTCCCTTTTCTATACTTCTTCCTGGCATTTTCTCCAGCCCATTTTCAATTCCGCTCATCTTGTTCATCACCGTGCATTAAGTTCTGCT
Organism: Dendrocalamus sinicus; assembly: GCA_036346575.1. Lineage (NCBI taxonomy): Eukaryota > Viridiplantae > Streptophyta > Magnoliopsida > Poales > Poaceae > Dendrocalamus > Dendrocalamus sinicus. The sequence goes on along the minus strand of CM070654.1, from coordinate 29,990,822 downwards.
ATTAGTCATCGGGCGTGCCTAGTCACCTAGCCACCCTCCCCCCCGGTGGTGCCCCTGTCATTACCAGGATGACTCAAGGAGGCGATCGCACCGGCCATGGGATGTGTCCACAGTGGTGTCGAGCCATGGAGGCGGCAATTGTGACAGTGTTTTCAGTGAGGATTCACGATACAACCCAACTGCTAGTAAGCACTGGAAAGGATCGGAGTGAGTAGGCTATTTTGTCAACATGTTGGGTCGTTCACTGGCGACCGATGAGCTCCAAGATGCACTTGTGTGCAATGGCAAGGTATATCCGATGCGCTCTCTCCCTTGCCCACCCTAGCACTACCATAGTCCATCGGGATCCCATGGTTGGGCCTTTGACATGATCCTCGCCGTTCTTCCCACCGTAGAAATGCTTCGTGCGCGAGTAAGGATGGACTAGGTAGCGGAAGTATAGTCGCCCGATCAGGAAGTGCTCCCATGACCACAGTTGCAACAGTGTGTGGCAACCCGAGAGCATGGGCTCAGTTTCCGTACGATGCTGCGAAACATTGCACAGGCCACGATACGTGGCGCACAGTACAACTGAACCCTAACTATACTGCGGCATGTCCTCATTGTCAAAGTTCACGATAGACTCCGCAAGGTAAATGTAACTAGTGAACACCATGTTCCCCTGCGTGCTAGGGAACATGACTTATCCGAACAGAAATAGCAAATATACAATTAGATTGCATCGAACCACCACCTCCATTACGTCATCTGGGTAACACATGAATCATCATCTGGTACTGTAAAATAATAATTTTCATGCGAACTAAAATAGTATTCAAGCATTACTGAAATAGAAAATGATGATAACACGAATAGAACAATTGCATGTGTAAAAAAACGTATGTGTATTTTTAATAAACATAATATTGAGTGCTGACATTTTTGCAGCAGCATACTACCGTGTGTGCATTTCTAAGAAATATGTGCAGTTATAGTGATACGTAAAATATGCACGGATATATTACATTACAGCAGTACAAAATATTTTTCAAAGGGACAAAGAAAGCAACTTGCATGCGCGTGAAATAATGTACAAACTGAATAATTATACGTATAAAATAATATACGTATATTATTAAGTACATAACGATAAACATCGGATAACGAAACAAATAAATACTTAAGTGAGCGAACGACCGGCAAATGCTTCTGAGTGAGATCGACGGCCAAGCGAAAAGGAGATAGCGACAAGACTCGATGTGACGACAACGCAACGCGATGTAAAAGTGACCCAAAAAAAAAAGTACAAAACGCGGTGTGCATGGGTGGCCATGCTCGTACCGCGCCCGGCGCAGGGGTAGACAACCTGTCGTGCCCGACAGCGGGGGCAGGTGCCGAGGAAGAGGCTAAAGTTGTGAATTATACCGAAGAGGGCTAGTTCAACGTATATTTCATTTTATTTGGCCCCTACTCTGCTCCCCAAAAATTCCATCTCCGTATACTGAGAAAAGTAACGAAGGGGTCAGAAACGCGTCCCCATGCAGTTCATCCTGAAGCATCTCTCGAGGATAGGATCAACGACGGGTGGGGGGGCCTCACGTGAGGCCTTCCCATGGCATTTTCTTCCGAAGACCAGAATTCGGTTCTTGCTTGGGTCTTCGGCGCAGGACTAGCTAGCTAGAAGAGAGAGTAGGAGGCCACCGCACCGAGCAATGGTCTCCGTGGCCGCGCCGCCGTGCCACGTCGTGGCCGTGCCGTACCCGGGTCGTGGCCACGTCAACGCGATGCTGAACCTGTGCCGCCTCCTCGCCGCCCGCGACGGCGTGTCCGCCACCGTCGTCGTTACCGAAGAGTGGCTCGGCCTGCTCGGCTCCGAGCCGGCGGGCGCGCGCGTCCGCCTCGAGGCCATCCCCAACGTCGTCCCCTCCGAGCACGGCCGCGCCGGCGACATGAACGGGTTCTTGGAGGCCGTGTTCACCAGGATGGAGGCGCCGTTCGAGCGCCTCCTCGACCGGCTCGGGGCGGCCGCGGCGATCGTGACCGACACGTTCTTGCCGTGGGCGGTGGGCGTCGGCAACCGGAGGGGCGTCCCCGTGTGCGTCCTCACGCCGCTGAGCGCCACCATGTTCTCCGTGCAGTACCACTTCGACCGGTTGCCCGCGGCTACCGGCACTACCGCTTCTCCGGTGGCTGACATCTCCGGTACGAGTTTTGCACCACACGTAATACTGCTGTACTGTTCTTTGGCTTGTTAACATGATTTCTGCACATTGATCTTGTGCAGATGGCACCGATCCTTGTTTGATCGAGAACTACATTCCTGGCCTCAAATCAATCAGCTTAACCGATCTTGAGCCCACACGCTCCAACAAGATAACTTTGAACAAAATCCTGGAAGCCTACTCTTCTCTGAGAGAAGCACAATGTGTCATCTTCACATCCTTCTATGAGCTTGAGAGCAATGCCATTGACTATCTAAGGCAGGAACTTCCCTACCCGGTTTACTCGGTTGGCCCTTGCATCCCCTTCATGGTGCTCCAAGAACACGAGGCCAATTCGGAGGAAGAAGGCTACATGGCTTGGCTGTGTAACGCCCCCGTTTCCAGGGGCGCGTACGGACACGACACTCCTTAACTATTCACGCATGAACAGTTATGGACTGTCGCGCAAGAGTATACCATTGCATGCTCACAACAAAAGACCAGCATATATTTGACATACGGATTAACATCCAGTTTTTACAGCGGGGCGTGCAAGCCCAAAGTATATTACATTACAAAAGGCTCCAGAAACTGCTTCGAGCGCGGCGGAGACCTACAGCCAAGGGTCCTCGTCGAAGAAAAGATCCTCTGGGACTTCTTCAACGGGGAGCCCTTCTCCTTCGTCTTGATCCTCTAAAGAATAGATTAAGCAAGCCATGAGCCAAACAACCGGCTCAGCAAATCCCAAAGGGGATCCTAACTTACTACATGCACGGAATCATCAAAGGAAGGGAGTATACTTGGTTTATTACATTTGGTGGATGCAATTTTATTTGCAAACATTTTCATAAGACGGACACAAAACTTACTCCTTACGAACTCAGGGGGTTTTCATCAAGAGTACATTAACCAACTAACCAAGTTAAAACATGTACAAATCTACTTAAGCTTTCTTCTGGAATCACCCAAGTGACACGGCTCCAATAGCCGGAGCACGGCGTATTCGAATACCATTTATTTGACTCTGCGAGTTTGCTCGACTTTACCCACACGATTCCTCAACTCCCGCTAAAGAGTCAAGAAAACCGTGTCTTTTCACCGCTCGACTCTTTATATAGGCTCTACCAGAGAATTCACTCAGTCCAGCTCACATCCACCCACACACACACACACACACACACACAGAGGACAACGTCCGCTCGAGTGAATTCCACCGTTGTTAGGCATCCGTAGCACGGCACGCCTAACCTCACCGCTACCCTCTGTAGAGTTTCAATCGAGTTGAGCGGCTAAAGACAAGGGTTGACAAGTCAACTCCACGTGGTTGAGCGATCAACGTGACAATTGCTCAGCGTAAGGGTTTGGTCCTTATATTTTCACATGGCCCGCAACCTCGCGGTCCGCGACCCAAACTAAGGTAGCGGTGGCGTGAGACCGTCCGCGGTTTCCCACTCACCCTTACCCTACTCCAGCCCTAGGATAAGAGGTAGGCAAAGACCGTCCCGCGGCTCTCCCCCAACTCTTACCCTACCTTGTGCACGCCGGCACTCTCCGCTCTAAGATACGGTGTCCCATACCACCCTACCTTAGAGTCGGGTTTTCCAGATTCTATTGGCCCACAGCCACAACCTTATTAGTGTAACATTTTTGCATGATAATAATAACCTACAATTCTCTAGAATATCAGATAATTATTTCTAGGGTTTCAAAGGCATGGCTACAATTTAGTCATGGCATTTAACGGTGGTAGGACTAACTATATCACATGACATTCTAAACATTTTATTTTTATTTTCGAACTAACATTTCAGAACTAGCTCAATGCAAATAACATATTAACATATTTAAACATTATGGGATACAATATGATCAAAGGATTTGGGACTTGCCGTCTATCCGGATGATCTCTGCGAGCTCAAACGTCAAGCACGGATCCCGAATCGCTCTCGGCTTCGGGATCTCCGATACTAGCGCAAACACGTAAAATAAATTAAATCCACTTGAGACTAATCAAGCGAGGAAAAATTAATCTATTAAAAAGAAATAAAATTCATAAACACTCCAAATAGAATTTTGAGAATTTTTCTAGGATGAATCTGTGGAAAAGGAGTTCACCACTGGGTCAGGAATAATATTTGGAGCAATGTGGTGAAATTTGGGAATTTTTGGGATTTTCTGTGATTTTCTAGGATTTATTTGAGTTTTCTGGAATTTTGGAAATTGATAAATCACTGGAAAATCTAATGAACAGTAGTGGGCCGGCCCGGCGCAACAGTGCAGCCCGGCCGGAAAACGCCCATGGCCGAAGGCAGCGCGGCTGCTGTTACGCAGCGTCTTGTGCTGCTGGGACGGAGCGGCCGAGGAGGCGGCCACGCCAACGCAGCGTCCGCGCGGCTCGATGCCGCCGCGTGGCTCGGCGCGCGCGCGGGATGCGGGTGGGCTGACGGCCGGATGACGCGAGCGGAGATCGGACGGCGAGGTTTAAGGAGGCGCGGCCAGTGCAGGAGAGATCCAACGGCGGCGAGCGATGCACGGTTATGAAGATCGGACGGTGAGATTCAAGGGGCGGGAAGCGATGCGGAAGATCCAACGGCCGAGGTTAGAAGGTGAGGTAAGATCCGACGGCGAAGGAGGGGCCACGTCCGTCGTCTTCTACCTCCAGCCCTTCTGATGACCATGCGCGGCAGATCACGGTGGCGGCGGCGGCTGGCGCTGGAGGGCTCGTCGGCGATCACCGAGGGTACCGCGGGTAGAGGGACAGCGGGAACCCATTTCGGGTGGTTAGCATTTGCGGAGACCAAAGGGAGAGAGGGAGGGAGAAGGGGTGGTTCGGGATCTCGCGGTGGAGGGTCACCGGCGGCGAGAGGGCCAATCGGCGGGATTACACCATCTACGGGGTTGGGAGCTCACGTTGGTGGTGGCGGTGGCTTCGGGGCCTCGGAGTGAGCTGGCCACGGAGAGGTGGGTGCGGCCGGAGGAGACGTCGGCGGTGTGAGCTCCTCGAAGGTCCTCTGTCGAGGAAGAGCATGGGGAGGGTCGGTGAGTGAGGGGAAGCTCGGGAGCAAAGGAATTGGAGAATGAGGAGGAGTAGGAGATTGACTCGTGGGTCGTCGGCGCGGGGAGGCGGTGGCGGAGCTACTGGCGCGGGAGCTCAATCGGAGGCTCGGGAGAGGCTCTGGAGGGTGGGAGGGAATGAAAGTGTTTGGGGAGCTCGGAAAGCAAAGGAAATGAGGGGAGCCGGGAGATTTTATACCGCGCGGGGGAGGGGTTCCTTCGGGAGAAGCCACGGCGGCGCGGGGCGGCGAGGGGAGATGGGGAGCAGGTCGGGCGTCTCCTCCGCAGGGCGGCGGTGGCGGGGCGGGACGCCGCGCCAGAGCGCATTGAAGGCGAGGGACGGAGCAGAGTAGCGCAGGGGCGAGGCGCGCCGCGCGAGAGAGAGAGGAGGCGGCGCCGCAGAGGGGTCGCGCGCGCGGCGGCGCGTGGCGCGGCGCCACTCCTCCGACCCGGGGCTGTCGGGCGACGAGGCGCGAGGGAGGCCGGCGCGCGCGGGCGAGCGCGCGCGCAGCGCGGCCACGCGCGCAGCAGCGCGCGCAGCGCTTGCGTGAAGCGAGGAGGCGCGAGGAGCCGGCGCTGCGGCCGAGGGAGCGGAGGAGGCGGCGGCGACGGGAAGCGGAAGAAGAGGCGCGCCGGAGAGCGCGGCGCGCGCGCGAGAGAGAGGAGGCGGAAAGGAGGCGAGGCGCCACCGAAAGAAGAAAGCGGAAAGGCCGAGAAAGGAAAGCGCATTTCACTGAAACTTTCCGAAAAGGAAAGTTTTCAAAATTCACTCAAAAATGCAGCAAAATTGGAAATTTTTATTTTGAAATTTTCAGGGCTTTTCAACCTACCCCCTTAAAAGAATCTCGACCCGAGATTAACTTGGTCCAGGAGTAAGTTGGGAAATCTCATTTGCAAATCAGACTCTCGTTCCCAAGTTGACTCTTCAGGTGTATGATTCTTCCATTGTACTCTGCAAAACCTGACGTTCTTGTTTCTGAGTTGCCTCTCTGTCGTTTCAAGTATTTGTAGTGGTTCTTCAGCATATGTGCAATCATCTTGCAATTCAATGTCTGACAGTGGCACTTCATCTGTTGGCTGGCGTAGACACTTCCGAAGCTGGGATACGTGGAACACATTGTGAATTCTAGATAAGTTGGGCGGAAGCTGCACTTGATAAGCTACTTCCCCAACTCTTCCAATTATTTGAAACGGTCCTACATATCTTGGTGCTAATTTGCCTTTGACCTGAAATCTCTTGACTATTTTGAAGGAGTGACCTTAATGTAGACATAATCTCCAACTTCAAAACTCAGTCTTTCTGCGGTTATCTGCATAGTTCTTCTGTCGGTCTTGTGCCATCTTCAGTCTGTCTCTGACAATTCTGACATGTGCTTCTGCATCTTGAGCAATCTGGGGACCAATGAGTTGTCGTTCTCCTGTTTCTGTCCAGTTCAGTGGAGTCCTGCATTTTCTGCCATAAAGTGCTTCAAACGGTGCCATTTGAATCTTTGGCTTGATATTTGTTATTATATGAGAACCGAGCAAATGGTAGACAGGTGTTCCATGTTGCTCCATACACTATCGCACAAGCTCTCAACATGTCTTCTAGAATCTGATTGGTTCTCTCTGTTTGTCCATCCATGCATGGATGATATCTTGAGCTGAAATTCAGATCGGTGCCCATGGCTTCATGCAACTTTTCCCAGAACTTAGATGTAAATTGTGCTCCTCTATCTGACACGATCTTCTTCGGAACTCCATGCAACGTCACAATTCTGGTCAAGTACAACTCGGCAAGTTTATCCTTCCCATAAGTTTGCTTGATCGGGAGGAAATGAGCCACCTTGGTCAATCTATCAACAATGACCCAAATAGCATCATATCCCTCACGAGTCTTGGGAAGTCCGTGATGAAGTCCATACCAATGCTATCCCATTTCCATTCAGGAATTGGCAAAGGTTGTAACAATCCTGATGGTTTTTGGTGGTCTATCTTGATCTGTTGGCAGACATCACACTTAGCTACATATTCTGCCACTTCTCTCTTCATTTGGTTCCACCAATATCTTTTCTTCAAATCTTGATACATTTTTGTGCCTCCTGGATGAATTGAGAATTGAGAGGAGTGGGCTTCAGATAAGATTAACTCTCTCAACTCTTTCTTGTTGGGTATGCAATAGCGACCACGGAAAGTAAGGATTCCATGCTCGTCTAGCGCATACTCTGATGAATTTTCTCTTTGGATATTCTTTTTCAGTTTTGAATTTCTTCATCTTCATCACGGGTTGTTTTAATCGATCCGCAATGATGGTTGAATCTCTAAGGCTGCTTCTTCACCTTGTTACGTGATTACCAAGTTTAGCCGTAATATGTCTCTCTGCAGTTCTGGTGGGTACTCTGATTGACTTCCTTTGTTTGGACGAGCCTTACGGCTAAGTGCATCAGCAACTACGTTTGCCTTGCCTGGGTGATACTGGAGATCAATATCATAATCTTTAATCAGTTCCAACCATCTGCGTTGTCTCATGTTCAATTCCGGTTGTGTGAACAAATACTTCAAACTCTTGTGATCTGAGAATATCTCACAACGATTTCCTAGCAGGTAGTGCCGCCAAATTGTGAGGGCATGCACTACAGCTGCTAGTTCCAAGTCATGTGTGGGATAATTCTCCTCGTGCGGCTTCAACTGTCTTGATGCGTAGGCAACGACTTTTCCGTCTTGCATAAGTACACAACCCAAACCTTGCTTTGAGGCATCACAATAAATCTGAAATTCTTTCTCTGGATTGGGTAAAGTCAGCACTGGTGTTGTTGTCAACTTGGTCTTCAACATCTGAAAACTTTCCTCACATGCATCAGTCCATGTGAAAGGTCTGTCTTTCTTCAATAGTTGAGTGAGTGGTCGAGATATTCTTGAGAAACCTTCTATGAATCGGCGATAATAACCCGCCAATCCTAGGAAGCTTCTCACTTCAGTTACTGTCTTAGGCTGTTTCCATTCCATCACTGCTGAAATCTTTTCTGGATCGACTTTCACTCCATCTTCAGATATAACATGACCCAAGAAAGCGACTTCTCTCAACCAAAAACTGCATTTATCAAATTTTGCATATAACTTATGCTCTCTCAATCTGGTCAAAACCATATGCAAATGTTGTCTGTGCTCTTCTTCACTCTTGGAGTAGATCAGAATATCATCAATAAAAACAATCACAAATCGATCCAATTGGTCCATATGCACCAGGTTCATGAGGTTCATGAAATATGCTGGCGCATTAGTCAAACCAAAAGGTACGACTGTGAACTCAAACAATCCATATCGGGTAATGAAGGCCGTCTTCTCTCGATCTTGCTCTCGGATCTTGAGCTGATGATAACCCGAGCGCAAATCGATCTTGGAGAACACTTTGGCTCCTTTAAGTTGGTCAAACAGATCATCAATTCTTGGGAGGGGATACTTGTTCTTGATGGTGACAGCATTCAAACCTCTGTAATCTACACACATTCTTAATTCGCCGTTCTTCTTTTTCACAAACAGTACTGGGGCTGACCACGGTGAAGTACTGGGTCGAATGAATTCTTTCTCTTGTAACTCATCTAACTGCTTCTTCAGCTCTTTCAATTCACTGGCTGACATTCTGTATTGGTGCTTGGCTATTGGTTTGGTACCAGGTACCAACTCTATTGCAAGTTCTACTTGCCTGTCAGGGGGTCTTCCTGGTAGTTCTTCTGGAAATACATCAGGGTACTCTTGTACTATTGGCACTTGGTCAGGTGTGGCTGCTATCATGTTGATCATTCGTTTCTTGGCATCCTTCAGCACCTTTCGATCTGTCTCTACTACTATTTTCTGACCTTCAGGGTTAACCAATGACACTGTTTTGATCTCACAATCTACCTTGCCTTTATTCCTGGCCAACCAGTTCATGCCCAAGATGGCATCTAATCCGGACATATCTAACTGTAACAAGTCTGCTCTAAAGTCTACCCCTTGGATTTTTATGTTAAGTCCCGCACACCCACGGTGGGACTCCATTCTAACCCCAGGGGTTTCCACCACATAAGGTCTTGGTAATGCAACAGAAGGCAATTGATTTCTTGCAGCAAAACTCTTTGAAATAAAAGAATGCGTTGCACCGGGGTCAAATAAAATCAATGCAGGTATGGAATTGATTGGAAACATACCGGCAATGATGTCACTTGCACCAGCGGCATCCTCTGCAGATACATGGTTCACTCTGGCATAGAAAGTGGGTCTGACATTGCTTCTGCCTCTGCCTCTGCCTGTAGCTGAGAAATTTGCAGTGCCTGCAGGTGACTGAGAGCTGGCTGCTTTAATCTGCAAGAATCCTCCTTTGGGGGTACCGGGGGTTGCTTGTGACTTGGCCTCTTCTTCTTTGTTGGTTTTGAACTTGTAGCTTGGCTGCATCCGAGGCGAGTTCTTCTGGGACCTTGGTCTCTGAGTGCCCTATCTCACCGCAGTGGAAACATGCGTTTGACCTTCGCGGGCAGCTACTAGCGGTGATTTCCACCACAAGTGGGGCACTTGAGAGCCAATGGTAGAGGAAGTATAATGTTGAGTCCGATTGGGTGGTTCTTGGCATCATCACATACTGCCGGGAAGATGGGGATCGATATGAAGAAGATCCCGATGTCTTGGTTCGTTGGGCAGTGTGTGAAGATGACTGCGATCTGTGTGCTGCCTTGCGTTTTCTATAGTCTTCCATGTCACTTCTAGCTTCTTTGAGGTGATCAAGCCATCAACCATATCATTCGGATCCTTGAATTTCAAGGTGAAATGTGAAATCTTAAGGACTGCTGCAAACCTGCACGAAACTTGTTCATTTTCTTGTCTTCGTTGTCAACATCCTCAGGGGCAAATCTGGAGAGGTGGTTGAACTGGTGTAAATACTCCATTACAGTACGGCCACCTTGTTTAAGCGCCAAAATTCCGCGCTTTGCTTCCATAATGCCGTCAGGGATGTGGGCCTTACGGAAGGCCTTGGAGAAATCTTCCCAGCTAATTTCTCTATTCTGCAGTGTGTGCTGATAATTGATCCACCAAGTCGCTGCTGCACCCTGTAACTGGTGGGATGCATATAACACCTTCTCTCTATCGTCACTGTGCAGTTTGAAGTTTTCTCTCCACATCTGCCAACCAATCTTGGCAACCATAGGATCAGCGGTTGTGGAGAAAGTGGGTGGACGTGTCTTTAGAAAGTCATTCCACCGGGTGGTAATTGGAGCACCATCCCGTGGAATATTGCCTCCACCCTGTACTCCTGGGGATCTGGTGGCGAGCTGTTCAATCAATCTGGACTGTTGATCCAACATTCGCAGTATGTTCTGCTCTCCTTGATATCGATTCCGTTCTAACATTGCAATAACATTGGCGAGTGTGTTCTGGTCGGTGGCAGGTGCACCCTGCCTGCTGGTCTGACATGTCCGCTCTGTCGGCTCCATCTGTTGATTGGGAACTTGAGGTTAGCCTTGCAGCGGCTTTGGCAATCAAAACAGATAAGTAAGACTTTGAATTTTTCAAGGCAAGTATAGGACGAAAAGATAAGAACGAGCGAAAGGGACGGAGAAAGCTTTGAACACAGGAGAACATACGATAATTAAGCAAACAAATTAAAAGAGGTAGCAACATAATTTACATTAAGCAAGTGGTGCAGACCACATAAAGGTTCATGTTACACTTGCATTACATACAAAAGTACATCTATCACCAAAAGGTCAGGCTACCACTAACGGACGGCGTCTACTCCTCGTCGTCCCCTGGTGCTGGGAGGGCAAGCGGGGCTGCGGGGCGGAACCGGGCACGGTACTGCGCCGCAGTCATCCGGCGCTTGGGCCTAGACTGCACCGAAGCACAAGAAGAGTGAACGCTGGGCGACTCTGCACTGTCTGAACCCTCAGCTGCCTCCTGGGCCTCAAAGCGGGCGAGGGACTCCCGGAGGCGCTGAACCTCCTCACGAGTGTCCCAACCGCCTGCGCGGACTCGGCCTCCTCGACTGCTCTGTCGTAGCTGGCGACCTGCTGCGCCATAAGGGTGGCGATACCCGCTAGGCGGGGATCGTCATCCTCACCGAACCTAGGGACTATAAAGTCCCCAAAGTGCGGGCGCGGCACCAGGTCGAAGGGCGTCCCTGCTAGCTCCTGGTGGTAGTAGTCCCTGAGATAGAGCGCGGCTTTCAGAGCCACGTCCTGAACAGCATCCTCACTGTCCACCCGTCGGGCGGTGAACCTCCGCTTCCTGTCTGGGCGGGTAGGCAAGGGATCGAGGACCATCCAAGCCTTGCACTCGTAGAACTGGTCCTGGCGGAACTGTCCCTCAGCATAGATCACTGGGCCGTGGTTTCCTCTCGCTCCGAGGAATCGTCGCATTTCCCATAGCTTGTGGTGCCATCCATCCCTACGGTCGGGGCGGGAGAAAACGAGGCGCACCATCTGCCGGAAACGAAATTTTGAAATTAGACAAGTAAGACAGTAAACATTTGCGAAAATTAAAACTTAAGCAGAAATAAACTAAGACAGGAAAGTAGCAACAAGAGAGGAACAAGACAGCAATAGACCTTATATTTTTCACAAACTCTTTTTATGCCTTAAATTAATTTTTGCGATAAAATCGCTTCCTAGTCTGCCTTAGGTCTCAACCTACGGTCAAAGAACCTGCTCTGATACCACTTCTTGTAACGCCCCCGTTTCCAGGGGCGCGTACGGACACGACACTCCTTAACTATTCACGCATGAACAGTTATGGACTGTCGCGCAAAGTATACCATTGCATGCTCACAACAAAAGACCAGCATATATTTGACATACGGATTAACATCCAGTTTTTTACAGGCGTGCAAGCCCAAAGTATATTACATTACAAAGGCTCGAAGCGCTTCGCGCGGCGGAGACCTACGACCAAGGGTCCTCGTCGAAGAAAAGATCCTGCAGGACTTCTTCAACGAGAGCCCTTCTCCTTCGTCTTGATCCTCTAAAGAATAGATTAAGCAAGCCATGAGCCAAACAACGGCTCAAGAAATCCCAAAGGGATCCTAACTTACTACATGCGGAATCATCAAAGGAAGGAGTATACTTGGTTTATTACATTTGGTGGATGCAATTTTATTTGCAAACATTTTCATAAGACGGACACAAAACTTACTCCTTACGAACTCGGGGTTTTCATCAAGAGTACATTAACCAACTAACCAAGTTAAAACATGTACAAATCTACTTAAGCTTTCTTCTGGAATCACCAAGTGACACGGCTCCAATAACCGGAGCACGGCGTATTCGAATACCATTTATTTGACTCTGCGAGTTTGCTCGACTTTACCCACACGATTCCTCAACTCCGCTAAAGAGTCAAGAAAACCAGGTCTTTTCACCGCTCGACTCTTTATATAGGCTCTACCAGTAGAATTCACTGGGTCAGCTCACATCCACCACACACACACACACACACGCACACACAGAGGACAACGTCCGCTCGAGTGAATTCCACCGTTGTTAGGCATCCGTAGCACGGCACGCCTAACCTCACCGCTACCCTCTTGTAGAGTTTCAATCGAGTTGAGCGGCTAAAGACAAGGGTTGACAAGTCAACTCCCGTGGTTGAGCGATCACCGTGACAATTGCTCAGCGTAAGGGTTTCGGTCCTTATATTTTCACATGGCCCGCAACCTCGCGGTCGCGACCCAAACTAAGGTAAGCGGTGGGCGAGACCGTCCGCGGTTTCCCACTCACCCTTACCCTACTCCAGCCCTAGGATAAGAGGTAGGCAAAGACCGTCCGCGGCTCTCCCCAACTCTTACCCTACCTTGTGCACGCCGGCACTCTCGCTCTAAGATACGGTGTCCCATACCACCCTACCTTAGAGTCGGGTTTTCCAGATTCTATTGGCCCACACCACAACCTTATTAGTGTAACATTTTGCATGATAATAATAACCTACAATTCTCTAGAATATCGATAATTATTTCTAGGGTTTCAAAGGCATGGCTACAATTTAGTCATGGCATTTAACGGTGGTAGGACTAACTATATCACATGACATTCTAAACATTTTATTTTTATTTTCGAACTAACATTTCAGAACTAGCTCAATGCAAATAACATATTAACATATTTAAACATTATGGGATACAATATGATCAAAGGATTTGGGACTTGCCGTCTATCCGGATGATCTCTGCGAGCTCAAACGTCGAAGCACCTGGATCCTGAATCTGCTCCTGGGCTTCCGGGATCTCGATACTAAGCGCAAACACGTAAAATAAATTAAATCCAGCTTGAGACTAATCAAGCGAGGAAAAATTAATCTATTAAAAAGAAATAAAATTCATAAACACTCCAAATAGAATTTTGAGAATTTTTCTAGGATGAATCTGTGGAAAAGGAGTTCACCACTGGGTCAGGAATAATATTTGGAGCAATGTGGTGAAATTTGGGAATTTTGGGATTTTCTGTGATTTTCTAGGATTTATTTGAGTTTTCTGGAATTTTGGAAATTGATAAATCCTGGAAAATCTAATGAACGGTAGTGGGCGGCCCGCGCAATGATGCAGCCGGCCGGAAAAGCGCCCATGCGGCGAAGGCAGCGCGGCTTTGTTGCGCGCGTCTTGTAGAGACGCGAGGCGGGCGAGGAGGCGGCCACGCCAACGCGCAGGCGTCCGCTGCGCGCTCGATGCCGCCGCGTGGCTCGGCGCGCGCGAGGATGCGGGTGGTGACGGCCGGATGACGCGAGCGAGATCGGACGGGCGAGGTTTAAGGGAGGCGCGAACCCAGTGCGGAGAGATCCAACGGCGGCGAGCGTGCGGTTATGAAGATCGGACGGTGAGATTCAAGGGGCGGGGAAGCGATGCGGAAGATCCAACGGTGAGGTTAGAAGGTGAGGTAAGATCCGACGGCGAAGGAGGGCCACGTCCGTCGTCTTCTACCTCCGGCCCTTCTGATGGCCACATGGCGAGATCACGGTGGCGGCGGCTGGCGCTGGAGGGCTCGTCGGCGATCACCGAGGGTACCGGCGGGTAGAGGGGACAGCGGGAACCCATTTCGGGTGGTTAGCATTTGCGGAGACCAAAGGGGAGAGAGGAGGAGAAGGGGTGGTTCGGGATCTCGCGGTGGAGGGTCACCGGCGGCGAGAGGGCCAATCGGCGGGATTACACCATCTACGGGGTTGGGAGCTCACGTTGGTGGTGGCGGTGGCTTCGGGGCCTCCGGAGTGAGCCGCCACGAGAGGTGGGTGCGGCGGCGGAGGTCGCGGTGTGAGCTCCTCGAAGGTCCTCTGTCGAGGAAGAGCATGGGGAGGGTCGGTGGTGAGGAAGCTCGGGAGCAAAGGAATTGGAGAATGAGGAGGAGTAGGAGATTGACTCGTGGGTGCGTCGCGCAGGGGAGGCGGTGGCGGAGCTACGGCGCGGGAGCTCAATCGGAGGCTCGGAGAGGCTCTGGAGGGTGGGAGGGAATGAAAGTGTTTGGGGAGCTCGGAAAGCAAAGGAAATGAGGGGAGCCGGGGAGATTTTATACCCGCGCGGAGGAGGGGTTCCTTCGGGAGAAGCCACGGCGGGCGCGAGGCGGCGAGGGAGATGGGGAGCGGTCGGGCGTCTCCTCGCGCGGGCGGCGGTGGCAGGCGGGACGCCGGCGCGCAGAGCGCATTGAAGCGAGGCGGGAGCGAGTAGCGCGCAGCGAGCGCGGCGCGTCGCGAGAGAGAGGAGGCGGCGCGGCGCGCAGCGGGTCGGCGCGGCGGCGGCGTGGCGCGAGGCGCCCTCCTCCGGACCGGGCCGTCGGGCGACGGAGGCGCGAGGGAGGGCCGGCGCGGCGCGGGGCGCAGCGCGGCGCAGCGCGGCCACGGCGTAGCAGCGCGCAGCGCGCGCGCGCGAGGAAGCGAGAGGGAGCCGGCGCTGCGGAGAGGAGGCGGAGGAGGCGCTGGGCGACGGAAGGCGGAAGAAGAGGCGCGCCGGAGACGCGGGCGTGGGGCGCGCGAGAGAAGGGGAGGCGGAAAGGAGGCGAGGCGCCACCGAAAGAAGAAAGCGGAAAGGCCGAGAAAGGAAAGCGCATTTCCGACGAAACTTTCCCGAAAAGGAAAGTTTTCAAAATTCACTCAAAAATGCAGCAAAAATTGGAAATTTTTATTTTGAAATTTTCAGGGCTTTTCAGGCTGGACTCGCAACCTCCGGGCTCAGTGCTGTACGTCTCACTCGGCAGCTTCCTCTCGGTGTCTTCCACTCAGCTTGATGAGGTCGCCATTGGCATGGCGGAGAGCAAGGTCAGGTTCTTGTGGGTGCTCCGCGACGCGTGCTCTCGCGTGCAAGATTTGATCCGTGGCAGCGACGGCATGGTCGTGCCGTGGTCTGACCAGTTGAAGGTCTTGTGCCATCCTTCTGTTGGAGGGTTCTTCACGCACTGCGGCATGAACTCGACGCTTGAGGCGCTGTACGCCGGTGTGCCAATGCTGACTCTTCCCATAGCATTCGATCAACCGATAAATAGCCGGCTCATAGTCGATGTGTGGAAGGTTGGGTACAGCCTCAAGGAGAAGAGCCGGGACGACGGCGTCATCGGGAGACAGGAGATCGCTGAGGCAGTGAAGAGGCTGATGGATCATGACGCGGGGGACGCCAAGGACATCAGGAGGAGAGCATCACTGCTGAAAGAGGCTTCTCGAACCGCGGCTGAAGTGGGTGGTTCCTCGTACAGAGATATCACGGCTTTCATCAACTACATTTCACGGTGCGAGGACTAAATGTTTACCTGAAACTACATTTTCGGAATAATCTTAGTGTGGTTCTTTTTTGGGAATAATCTTAGTGTGGTTCTTTCTAATTTGCCGAAATGTATTCGATTGGTTGTAGCTGCTACTACATTTCGAAATTAAACTCAATTCTCTTAGAAAGGGAAAGAAAGAAAGAAAAAGAACCATTGGATCCAATTGGCGGCAGATTTTTAATGATTCAAATCACCTTCAGGATTTACAACTCTTGGCATAGGTATTGTGAAATTACAGCCATTAGAACACTTTCTTTGTTGTAATTTGCTTCAGAAAAACTCCACGAGATTCAATTGGTCGCAGATTTTTAATGATTCAAATCACCTTCGGTGTTCACCACATTTGCAACTATTTGAGGCTCCATTTAGGATCATTCTGTTGACTCAAGGGCTGTAAATTTCAACAGAGGCAAATATAACAACACCATGCCATTGGAAATTTTCAATTTAGTTCATCCTTTTGTAGTTCCACACCAAGGTGTACATATCATTTTTGCAAGAACAATCACTACATATCAAAGTAGTAGAACAATCACTACATATCATTTTTGCAAGTGAAATTGCAGAATATTCGGTTCATACTTTTCGAGTTGGGTGCTTTCCACATCAAAGTAGTAGAACAATCATAAAATAATATTTTTGCTGTGAAGTTTCAGAAAAATTGACCAATACAGGACAAGAGATTGAAAAGTATATGCCGACGCTCTTCTGTTGAACAATTTCATCTCTTACCGCACATCATTTTGCAAGTGAAATGGCAGGAAATAAGGAATAAATGTAAAAGAATACTTTCAATTCGATTCATATTTATGAATATTTGTTACACCAAGGTGTATCTAAGTTGTAGAATAGGCGCATACTCATGAGAACAGAGTAACCCAAAAAAAGGAAAAAAAACTCTCTAAGCTTTCTGATTCCTAAATAATGTCAGAATGACCTTCCATAAGAGTCTAACAGCAGAACCATAACAGAATCCTAGACAAGGCTTTGAACATCTGCCGGAGGGTGCAGAGCAACACGCCCAAACTGCTCAGTCGAGTACTTCTTGTACACTGCCTTCAGCTTGCCCTCAGGAGCGGCAGCATGTGACTTCACAAGGACCTTTGCACACCCCCTGAAACCATCAGATACAAGCATTTTTTACTTCATAGACTCCAGTTAAACCAAGTTGATCTTTAGATAAAAACATTCAAGTCCAGAACATCAGAGTGAAGGAGACTTACATAAGCTGTGCCTCGTTGAAACCAGTGTGGTGCTTGAGCGTGTCTGTCCAGAGTGGACTCTTCTTCAGCGTGTACCGAGCGGCATACACCGCAGAGGCGGCAACCATCGACGGACAGAATGATACCATGCCGTACTCCTTCAGTGCCAATTCTGCAAAGAAGAACACCATATGCTCCAGCTGCATTCACACGACAAGAATAGTGTCAGCACGAAACAATGCCATGGAAAATCTGACATGGAACTACAGAGAGAAGTCCAGCTCTTTACCTCCTTGTCGCTTCCAGCGGCTTTCACAAACCGCACCAGGAAGACGTAAGGTGTGGGGACAGTAAGGTTCCACTCCAGCTTATTCAAAATGCTCTTCTCCATGGCAAGAAATTGCTGCCGCGTGTAGGCATTGTCAGATATGCAGATGAAATCGTTGACCTGATAGCACAAGCAAACCACCACCAAAGAGCTGTTCAAACAAGTGCTAGAAATGAACGATGATGCAACGTTGAGATTTTTTGGCCTACCTCCGGTGCCCAAATCTCCTCATACTTGCAGGCGATCAGCATGGCCGCGACGCCAACAAGCTGCAGCTCCCTTCGCAGCACGGGCTGCATCGAGAGGTACCGGTCTATGACGTACATCGTGAGGTAGAGGGTCTCCGGCATGAGCTCAAACTTGTAGTGGACTTCAACGATCCAGTCGGTGAGGATCGCCCGCATATTGGGAGTGACCTCGAGCTGGCTGCCCATGTAGTCAGTAGGACGGCTCTCGTGCTGCAACAGCCATCAAACATGGTGATGAACACTTTCAGAGCAAGCTGAGCTCACTTGAACAAACTTGCTAAAGATGAAGCTGTAACTACCTGAGCAGTCTTGTAGAACTTGTAGATGTCCTCAATGTAGTCAACCACAGCCAGCTGGTTGTCGCCGTCGAGCTTATCGATATCCTCGATGAGTTCTTTTGGCTTCTCAGTAAGGCCACAGGCGAACTGACAATAACAACAAGCATGCAGAGGTTATGACACTGAAAGGACCAGCTACGATGCAAGAGCAGGATGGATCGCATCACCCACCTTAGAACGAGCAGTAAGCACAGATGTAAGCGTCTTCACGACCTTCTTCCTGGAATACTTGTTGGCGGAGCAGCTGCCGGCACCCTCCACCTCCGACGGCTTCTGGATCTCGTCGGGGACGATGCTGGTCTTGGTGGCCTGCTTGGTGGTGAGCTTGATGGCCTGCTCAGGACGAGGGGCGGGCTTGGAAGGCTTCGTTGCCGGCTTCAGAGCGGCTATGGCATTCTGCAAACCATGACACCAAATTGGGATCAAATCAAATGCTTTATAGGTACAAGAATTGCAAAATCACACCAAAGTGGCTCGTCTCTGTACCTTGTTCGCCGCAGCGGCGTTCTCCTGAGCGTTCTTTAAGAGCTGGGAGCGGAAGCTCCTGGTGATGGGGCGATTGATCCCCTCCGGCAGCTGGATCTTCCTGTTACAGTGAAGAAGACGGGTTTCAGAGAGGGAATGAAAGGAAGAAACGGCTACAAAAGGCTGCGGTGGTTTCTTGTTTCTTACCCGTCGACCACTTGGGCGTTCACGAGGTTGCCGATATCACCCAGGGGGGCTCGCCGGTTTCGGCCTCCGGCGGCGGCGTCCTTCTGCTTTCCGGGGACTGCAGCACCTAACCATTACCGAAGAAAAAATAAGAATACGATGGCATTTGCACGGGACAAGTTTCATACGAAATCGACCTAAAAGCTCACTAAAACGTAGATAAAGGAACAAAGATGCGAACTTTCACCAAATTGTACTTCGCTATACATGATAAACAAAGGAAAATCAGAAACAGATCGAGAAATCGAATAAAAAATACGCTGAGCCACATCGGAGTCAATTCTTGATGCACGAATCGGAAAGAAGGGCCGGGAAAGATCACGAACTCGTATCAGCCGGCCCTGACAACATCAAATATCCGTTCTTGGTGAAGGATTCGAACCAAACAGGCGGCGAACAGATCAAGAACTCTAACCAAAACAAGATGGACTACCTCAAAACCCAATCTTTCCCCAGGAATCGTACAAAAAAACCGAACAGATAAGGAAGTGCTTCAACCCTAACAATCCGATCCGCATCAGACCCCCAAAATCCTGTCCCCCAGGAACCCCGTAATGCAGACCAGGATCAAATCAAATCAAGAACCCATGCAGCGTCAGAACCCAAGATCCGACTGCTCACCTCGGTTCGTCGGCTGCGGAGGAGCAGCCGCGCGCTGGTGTCTTGTAGCCATGCTTATCACCTCCTGGACTTCCTCTCCCCTCCGCTTAGGCCCAAATGTCCCGAGAACACCGAGGGGCCAGGAACGGCTACTCCGGCGAACTCTGGAACAAGGCGCAGCGACGCTGAGAAGCACAGGCGGCCCCCTCCTCTTCTCCTCCACCCCCGATTCGTCTCTGCCGCTGCTGATTCTTCTTGCTTGTGTTGGAGAGGCAGAGGCTTTTGCCTTGTGGTGTTGGGTCGGGGCCGGTCGGTCGGTCGGAGATGAGGGGCAGCGGCGTGGTGGGGCTCTAGCTTTATTTGGAGCGGATGGCTCCAACGGTCGGGAGGCCGTGACGGTCTGACGGATCAGGGGGACCAGCGGTCCGGACGGGGGAGATCCAACGGCTGGCGGTTCGGGGAACTAGCCGTTGGGGTTATTCCGGGATTGCATTCTTCGCCTGCGGCTAACTCTTGGAAAGTATTCGCCTGCGACTCTCACTCGGCTCTGACCTGTGTTTGTGCCTATGAGCTCTTCCTGATTGTTTGTTCGCGCAAACACGGCGAGAAATTCTACATTGTTGCGTCAGCTTTGTGTTCTAGTCTCGAAGAAGCTACGGAAAATCGTTCTAGCTTGGAGCAACGAGAAGAAGAACAGAACCGCGTACAGTTCTAGTTTCCAAAGCAAAAAAGGTCTGAAGAGGTTAATGATTGCATCTTTGTATTTTGAAAGGTTGGGTGTCGGAAGTTAGATTATGTTGCAAATGTCTGAAAGGAACGCGGATCCTCTGACTTTGTTTACTGAAGTTACGGCTTGTAGAGGAGGAACGCGGATGCAAATAGAGCGGATGATTTTTATCCGATCAATCGAAGGCTCGCAAAGTGAATAAAAGAAGGGTAAGTTAATGTCAAGCATTATTCGTATTCAATTCTAAGAAAAAATACGAAATAAGATACATGATGAGTAATATCCGGCCGTATATATCCGTATATTAAGTGATATGACGAAGTTGTTGTGACTTCACTTAGAAACAAGATAACAAATGGACTAATTGCCGCATCTAAACAAACGAAGAATATCGAGTACTCTTCCTTTGACATCTTGGTGATTAGTCTCACTATGTTTGCTCTGCCCTACTATCCAATGTCATGCGTAGGAATACAAAAGAAGCGGATAATTTTTGTGATTGTTCGAAGTCTCGTAGAACGAATACAAAATGAAGAATGAGTATTCCACACTATCCGTGTCCAACTACAACTCTAAAATAAATACAAATTAGGATACAAAATAAATAATATCCGTCCATATCCACTCCGTTTGCACCTACGGCTTTGCACCTACGGCTTGTAGTACCCCTACTATCCACCGTCCACGATAATCCAATGGCTCTCTTCGCAAGTCACGTCCTTCTCCTTGCTGTTACTTCATGGGGAACTCAAATCTAGAACCATTATAACTGCAGAACCATTTGGGCGAATGCCACATGAATGATTCAATTGCGAAGAAACTACTTATGCAGATCACTTGTTGATTTCTCCCCTAAGAAAAGGATCACTCGATGCAGTTCAAAGCGACCTTTTTTGCTCTATGAATGGAGGCATAAAAAGGGCTTGCAATCTTGTACGGGTGTTGATAAACATCTTGTACAAATATGATGATGTTTTTTGGGAGCAAGACGACGAAGATGGGATGGAGAATTTTGGCCACCGGTGATAAACATCTTGTACTATCCTTTTGCATCTACTTTTCTGTATTTTAGGAGTAGGTCGTGGCTAGAATAATCTTACCTTCATAATTCGACTATGATCGATATTGTTTTGCATTAGCGCGTTGATCAATCTGTGAGTTACACTTATCCCCTATTTTGAGATTCATTCTTGTTCTTTCTTGCTTTACATTGACGTTTTGCCCAGGATTGGCTTTTGTTCAGGTTTACATATCATCTACTTCATCGATTTGCCAGAAAACCAACTTGCACATCACATACGCTGCTAGAGAACACCCTCCATAGGAACGCAGTGTTGCTGTCAGGAATTTTCTCGTGGCAACACTCTTAGCACACCTGGTGGGACATAAATCGTCTGATCAAAATCAAGATGCCACAAAAACCCAATAATGATTCATCGGCTCCTATGCCATTGGGTTGTTTCGATGCCACCAAAGAGAATTTGATTTTCTGAATATTGGAGAACTTTTTGAGGAAGCACATGCAAAGTTATTCGAAAACTGGAGGCATTAATGAGGAGATTTCGGTTTTGCCTTCTTGAGAAGCGTGATGGTCAAATTGTTCCTAATAGGGAAGCTCTCCCTAGTGCGGAGGATCTAATACTGACTACCGCTTGGTAGGATCGGATATGGTGAATCAGAAGAGATGAATGACCCTTTCAAAATGTTCCCTAAGTATCGACAACAACATGCAGTGGAAACACAAACTAATAAGCTCACAAAGCGAAGAGCCAAAGTCCATTGAAACACTGTCTCAAACTAGTCTGATCGCTCGACGGTTGGACCGCACACGGCATCAGTCAGGCTGCTCGAGGTGCCAGTCTAACTGCACACTAGTTGGACCACTCAGTTACTTGCGGTCTAATCGCTCGCCGAGGAGTAGTGTAGACAACACTGGACACGATCCAAGAGAAGAGCCAACTCCTAAACCACTGATCCAATGCAATGAAACTTGGCACAAACTCTCTCTAGGATGTCAAAAACATATTCCAATCATGAATCATAAAGATCGATGCCAAAGTTCGAACCTTTATCCAAACAAGGATAGTTGCACCAAAACTGGGCAAAAGAGAGAAACTTTGATATGCTCTTATTCGTGAGTCCTAGATGATCTAGATAACCTTTGATGAATTCTCACATATCATAGTAAACTAGATCACAACATAAATTCAAGCCAAATCACACGCAAGAGTAAAACCTTAAAATCACCTCCTTCTTAAGGAAAACCGGATAAATTCAAAGAATTTCCCTTAGAAATTGTCTAGCTGAATGGAATCTAATATCTAAGAGACATCCCCACCTCATATAAGTCCTTGATACCAGAAAAGATCAAGAAGAGAGAAATCCAAACAAAAAAGCCAAGGAAATAAAAAAATGCAAGAAAGGATTCCTGGCGTAACTCTCTTGGGCAAACTTTGGATGATTATATTACTTGGAGAGAAATATTTTACAGCCACTCTCTTAGGATGGCAGAGCTCTAAGCCTAGTGCATACACACAAAAAGCTCCTCACAAGGAAACACTAATCCTACCTCTCTCAGGTGTTATCTCTCTCTTAACACACAAAGGCATATATAGTGGAGGCTTCCACCTTACACCAAACCCTAACACCAGCTACATTTGGTGGATCACACCACTTACAATTGGATAAATCTGGTAACCCACACATAAACAGGTTTTAAATTTCACATACCTGCACGCTTTTCAAAACATGACTCACACAAGCCTCTACATGCCCGATAAAACACTCCATCGTAAGAGACGTGACCTAAATCACTTAGAACAATGCCGCAGTTTTGCAAACCACCACTCTACCTGGTATTGGACAATTTCCGTAATCGTCACCCACCGGTCTTCACGTAGATGCGATGCATAACAATTCACAAAGGCCAAGGACCAAGCAAGACAAAAATGAGGGTTGTCTACCAAAGGACTAGTTCGGTATGTATAGATTCATTGGCTCAGGAATCGAGGTCTCATAGCAAAAGGCATAAAATATTGTCAGATAAGATATTTATTGAGATCTAATCTAACATTGCTAGCATTTCTCGAGGAGCTGTTTTTGAAAAAAAAATCAGCTTTTGCTCCAAAAAGTAACTCTTGCATTTTTTATAAAGGCTTCACCTTCACAAAAATAGGGGGCATAGTCGACAAAAATATTTTTGTCATTTTGATGAAATTATAAGAAAAAATTAGGATTTGCCAAAAAATCATAATCAAGCATCGCCCACGCTAAGAAGCCTCCAGAAGATGCCGACTAAGAAAAGGTAGATTTGAAGCAAGAAGATTTGAAGACAGACATGGATTCTATCCAAGGAAAGGTTGAGCATACGAAGAGGAAGACTTGAAGCATAATCTAAGATTGAGTCGAGTATTTTAGGTTATAAATACTCTATACCAGTTGACAAAAAACATGCACACGCCAGCCTTTACTATCTTTTTGTATCTACTTTTTCTATACCATAGTAGTAGTCCATAGTTAGTAGAAAATTACCTTCATAATTCAACTTTTATCAATATTACTTCGTATCGCCGTGCTAATCAATCTGTGAGTTACACCTATCCCCTATTTCGAGATTAGTTCCTATTCTTGCTTTGCATTGATGTTTCATCCAGATTTGGCTTTTTGTTCAGGATTACCTATCATTGACTTTATCGATTTGCTAAAAAGTCGGCTGGCATACTACTAGAGAGCACCCTCTATAGGGACGTGGTGATACTGTCAGCAATTTTTGGGCGGCAACACCTGGGAAACTTGAGATGCCGTGTTCCGTTAGGAAAGCTTAAGCTTCCAATGGTCTAAACTGAAACTAAAGCTCTGTTCGAAACAACGATAGCTCTAGAAACCATTTAGAACACGTTGGTTTCTTAACACAGTTTTTTTCTTCCCCCTTTGTCTGTGCATTATCTGTGGAGACATAACGGTGTTTTTTTATTTTATCTATTTTTCCTTTATTTCCTTTTAATTGATTATCTCCAAAAAAACTAATAGCCATTACAATATTATTTCAGCTAAAATTTAAAAGTTATAGCTAAAGCTACAATACTTTAGAACATAGCCTAAAGCTTCCTCAAGCAAAACCTTTGTATTCGATACTCTCCTCAAATGTGTGTCTAGTCACTCGCAGCCATTGACAGCAAAGGAATTTCATAATCTTCAAGGGAGAGAGAAAAAGAATCTAACCTTCTAGTATTGTAACAAAGTTGTAGTCACACTCTTGAATCGCTATAAAATCCCCGAGAGGACCAGAGTAGACTTCTACCAATTTCCCCTCCAATAGAAACAAGCTATCTCGGGCCGACGTCCAGCCGTGCGCCGACGTCCAGCCGTGCGCACTGACCACTTGCAGCGAAGTAAATGGGCCTGTTCGGCTGGCCTCCAGCCGGCCGGCTTTTCGCAGCCGCTACAATACCTAACTTTTAAACGGAGTATTTTCTCAAGACGAGGTCTACAAGTTAAACGTAGTACACGTTAAAAGGCCAACATCTGTACCAACTAAAATTGCAAG
The DNA here is from genome assembly GCA_036346575.1 of Dendrocalamus sinicus. NCBI lineage: Eukaryota > Viridiplantae > Streptophyta > Magnoliopsida > Poales > Poaceae > Dendrocalamus > Dendrocalamus sinicus. The sequence continues at coordinate 29,966,146 of CM070654.1, read as the reverse complement.
TGAGTATCGATCTCTCCGTAATCTGTACCGTAAACATCCAAAATTCAAAAATTTCAGCCAAAAGCCATAAGCCGCAGCTAAAAAGAACAGGCCCATAGAATTTTTTTAATTTGACATACGTGTTTATAAATCTAGCTTTCTCTTTGAGTTTGAAAAGACATCGGCTGGCCACTACGGTAATTAACTAATGTTAATCATACTTAATTAATGCTAATAATAAAATGTCTTGATTAATTAATGCTAACTATGATTAATTAACACTAACTTAATTACGCATTGTTGTTCGGTAACATCCAGCCGAACATGCTCGACCTACTGAGCACTTGAATGTACTCGGCACATGCTGTCAATTTACAGTGGTGCGGTAGAATCTATTAAAACTACTATCGTATGGTAGGTGATATATATTATCTATTGTAGTTATCAAGGTCAGAAAAAAAGTAAATTTATAAAATAGATGTTTAAAATTAAATTTGAAAAAAAATGACTACAGTATCAGATATGTCAGCAGCCTTCAACTAGCGTGACCGTGCCTCTCACCGTATCACCTACCGACATGTGGGTCCAATTTCTCAAGCCCCACCTGTCGGTGATACTGTCTGTAAATCAACTGCACAGCGGCGAGCGGTTACACCGACAGCGAGGGGCCAACGGGGCAAAAATCCCAGGGGCAGTTCGGTCCGTTCGCCGCAGTTAAATTCGAACGGTGAAAATGTTAACCGTCCAATTCGATGAGGTGGTTGGAAGGAGCGCACTGTGGCCGTTGGATTTAGCCCCTATCTCCTCGTCTTCTTCCTACGGCTCTATATAACTCTCCCTGTGCCCAGACGCTCGCAGCCGCCTGCTCGCGACCTCTCGCTGCTCCTCGTCGCCACCCTCCATTTACGCCTCCGCGGATTAGGTCACTAATCGTAAGTTTTTTAGCCATTTTCCATTGCATTTTACTGTTGCTAATGCTTCCGGATCTGATCTATTGCTTCGTTTGAATTGGGCAATTTTTTCGTTGCATTTTTTGAAAAAAAATGTGGGTCGTTTTGGGTGAGGAAATCGGCAATGTGCGTGGATCTGGGTGTCAGTTCAGTGGTTTTGGTTGAGTTATGCGTCGATCCGGCTGTTCAATTCGGTGGGCTAGTTGTAGCTGGCAGATTGGAGTGGTTTCAGTGAGAAATGCTGCGATCCGATAGGGTTTAGTGTAGAGGCCATGTATCTCGATCTCGAGCTTTTTTGAGCTTTCTGTACGAGGAAATTTCAAAGTTGTGCCATTTCCGTGGTGCGATTCGAGTGCTTTGCGTGGAATGTAGCCATCTCTGTCAGACTGCGCATGGTGCCCAGATCTGAGGTGTACTCGTTTGGAGATCTGGCGCAAACGGCGTGTCTAGTCTGCGACTATGAGGGTTTGGAACAGCTTTGGCACTCAAACACTAGACCCGGCTTTGTTTGGAGCTCTACGTTATCATGATTCATACACATTAGGCAAGCTGAAGCTGAAAGCCTCGTCTCTCAGTACGTTGGTTCCAACTACCGACTTTGTTCGAGGCGATATGATTTAGCTCTCAACTCCGTGTTAGATCACTTTAGTACTAGTCTGGCAAAAATTTCACTATACAGAGGCTGTTGGTTTGGCTGAAGTGATGCGAGTTTGAATTCAGTGTGTAGCCACATCTTGTCCTTTTAAATCCTAGTTTTATTGTGATCCTTTGGACTATGGTGCCGTAGTGCCATAGAGTTTGTTTGGTTCATAACAACCGTGGATGGTTTGCACTTTGTACACATACCTGATGATTTGGTTAAGTCAAACAAGTTAGATCTTGCTTTGTTCCGCGTAAATGTAGCCGGACACATCATTTTGCGAGGTTTACTGCACTATCTGACATCTTGGTTATCCTATGCATTTCTGATTTTTTTCAGAGAAAAGATGAGAGAGATCCTCCACGTACAGGGTGGGCAATGTGGCAACCAGATCGGTTCCAAGTTCTGGGAGGTGGTTTGTGATGAGCATGGCATTGACCCCACCGGGCGCTACGTAGGCAACTCTGACCTGCAGCTGGAGCGTGTCAATGTCTACTACAATGAGGCCTCCTGTGGTCGCTTTGTGCCACGTGCTGTCCTTATGGATCTTGAGCCTGGAACTATGGACAGCGTCCGCACTGGACCGTACGGGCAGATCTTCCGCCCTGACAACTTTGTATTTGGGCAGTCCGGTGCTGGCAACAACTGGGCCAAGGGGCACTACACCGAGGGTGCTGAACTCATTGATTCCGTTCTTGATGTTGTCAGGAAGGAGGCTGAGAACTGTGATTGCCTTCAAGGTAATTGAACTTATACTAACTTGGCAAGGGCTTGGAGTCCTTATGTCAGAATTTTCTTGTACTAAATGGAGTTTGGATGTTAAAACAAATTTATTCATAATTTGCAGCATTGAATTATGTTGTCACGCCTGTGAAATTTTAGGCTGATTCTGCAAGACAGCTTATATTTATTGTGCCATACCCAGTAACACTATATGCTGATGCTAGTCTTCTCCTATTAGTGTGCATCTTGTGTCATAGCCTTTGTTACTTGATTAGTCATTAGTGTATATTGTAAGATCTATGTTGAATTATACCCTGTGTGATGTTCAAAATTCTTGGCCATTTCATAATTCATAGTATGTAATGCTAGTCAGAGTACAGACTGGACAGCTTAGTTTGGATGATTTTGTGTATTATTCAGTTCCCATCTTGTCCAGCGTTTAATAAACCTTTGTCATTGCTTACATTTTTATATTGTACTCTCAACTAGCAGAACTAATGATATAAGTACCTTGGCTGCTTTATCACTCCATTTTAGTATTTTGATGTCCAAGCAGTGGTTCATTATTTAGAAGTATCTGTTTATGTTTTCAGGTTTCCAAGTATGCCACTCTCTTGGTGGTGGTACTGGATCTGGTATGGGGACACTGTTGATATCAAAAATCAGGGAGGAGTACCCAGACCGCATGATGCTGACATTCTCTGTTTTCCCCTCACCAAAAGTATCTGATACTGTGGTTGAGCCCTACAATGCTACTCTCTCTGTCCACCAGTTGGTTGAGAATGCAGATGAGTGCATGGTTCTTGACAATGAGGCCCTCTATGACATTTGTTTCAGGACTCTCAAGCTGACCACGCCCAGCTGTAAGTGAAATTTATTCCTTTTCTACTGTTAGTTTTTACAGATGGTTATAGCCCTGATGTACAATTAGATCTTCATAATCCTGACTATTTCAATGGCCTGTTAAACTTGACATAACATAACATAACATATGCTATGTATATATACCTCGTACAGAGACCTGTTGTTACGTTGATGTGTATTTTAAACTAGAGTTTATGTTATGACTTACGAGTTACAAATGATTTACTAATCATCTGTTTGTATGCAAAGAGGTAGCCGTTAACCTACTATGATGTGTGTAGTTGTCAAGCATGGAAATAATCACCCATACACTTAACAGAAATATGTGATGCTAAATTATATTTTTGACCTCATCTTCACTGCAGTAAACTGAAAGATTGAAACATGTTGTAGTTGGTTGGTTGTCAGACCTCTGTTTTAAAAATGCTTATGCAAAATATTATTTCAGGGCAGCTGATCATGTTAAACATGGTCTGGAATGGGTGCACCTTAATGCTTGACCTACATGTTCAATGAGCTTTCATTTCTTTGCACAATTTCTGCATCATTATGATTCAAAACTGTCTTCGTTCACATTATTTTGCTTTAGTTAGACCTGAAGGCTGACTGTTAGCTTGTCATGATTATCCAACAAACTCTTAAGACCATATGATTGTTTTGTCTTAAAAACTATGATATCTTTGGCTGAATGGATCAATGTAAAACTGTGCAAATGATAAAATTTGGGGAGGCTGAAGCCGAATGCACTTATGAGTTTTGTTTCTCTGTTTGAATGAAATTTGTACAAAAGTGAAGTCGATTGACTTATAATGGAACTCATGAAACCAAGCACAGGTTTTGTTCTTGCAGTTTGCATACTTTTTTCTGTTCCTTTCTGCTTAGAAATACACCACATGCTATGTGTTTCTGGGATCACCCAACATTTTTCTCATGCATGCAATTTTCTGCAGTTGGAGATCTGAACCATTTGATCTCTGCCACCATGAGTGGAGTAACATGCTGCCTGAGGTTCCCTGGCCAGCTGAATTCCGACCTCCGGAAGTTGGCAGTGAACCTTATCCCCTTCCCCCGTCTCCACTTCTTTATGGTCGGGTTTGCCCCCTTGACCTCCCGTGGCTCCCAGCAGTACCGTGCCCTCACTGTCCCTGAGCTCACCCAGCAGATGTGGGATGCCAAGAACATGATGTGTGCTGCTGATCCTCGCCATGGCCGCTACCTCACTGCCTCTGCCATGTTCCGTGGTAAGATGAGCACAAAGGAGGTCGACGAGCAGATGATCAACGTCCAGAACAAGAACTCATCCTACTTCGTGGAATGGATCCCCAACAATGTGAAGTCCAGCGTCTGCGACATTGCACCGAGAGGCCTCTCCATGGCATCGACCTTCATTGGCAACTCCACATCCATCCAAGAGATGTTCAGGAGGGTGAGCGAGCAATTCACGGCTATGTTCAGGAGGAAGGCTTTCTTGCACTGGTACACTGGTGAGGGCATGGACGAGATGGAGTTCACCGAGGCCGAGAGCAACATGAACGACCTTGTCGCGGAGTACCAGCAGTATCAGGATGCCACCGCTGAAGACGAAGGCGACTATGAGGATGAGGATGATCTGCAGGCCGATGAAGAGTGAGGTCTGTGAGTCTTCATGGTCTGAGGGGGCTGCATGCGATGCCTTCGCATTGGTCCTGTTGCTACTTGCTACTAGCGTGCTACAGTGTCTACGATTGTCTCCATTAACTTACCCCCAGCTATGGGGAACCCTTCGGTAGACTTGTTGCTTGTGTGTGTTCAGTTTTGTTGCGCTTTGCTGGTGAACTTGAGATTTAGCACCGTAACAGAAGTCGGTTGTGATTTGCAATATGCTTGTACATGTGCCATGGTTCTGAATCCTAAATTCTTAATGCAACGTTTGCGGGTTTTCGCATATTTCTTCCTGGTTGATATTGCCAAAGGATTTTCCTGTAATATGTGAGGCTCTGTGCATATAGACTTGATATGTTTGTGTCATACTACTGGGGTGTCAACGTCGCCGGTAATTAGTTTTCTACCTTTTGGTGGAGTCAAACCTACAGAGATACGGAAAATAACATTCAGACCAAGCAAGCACTCAAAGCAGGGCTTGTTCCAGCTCTTTGAGACTGCTGATTTCAGCTTGGAATTGAACGTGCCTCTCCCAGGAAATCAGCCACATCTTTGGGCAGCAACGCAGCGCACGCTACAACGATCGATCGTACCATATCAGACTCGGTCGGTTCAGATTTATCTCGGGTACGTTCACTGCATTCCAATCGTAGTGGTTCAATCGCTTTCCATCCGGTTTTCATATATCGCGCATTGAAGGCTCGTCTTCCCATCTCGAGAACGCGGAAAGAGAAAAACACAAGAGTGCGACTGATGAGGCAAAAGTAACTTCGTTTTTTCCCCCAGAATTGCGATGCATTGATTTTTTTACAAATTATTTGTAACTTGTTTGGAGATTCATGCCTTGACCAATGAGGGCACCTCCAAAGGTGTCAGCTAGATTCGCCGGATTAGAACTTAAGTTCATCAAGTTAGGATTTAGAATTCACCAGGACCTCAATTTAGAGAGAGGCTGGGGCGGTGGGAGGGCTGAGGATGGATGGCAGCAGCGGTGAGGCGGCTCATCTAGTTCAAAAGAAAAAGAGAATCCAAGATAACCAGAGACCTTAAATTGTCATATTCCTCTCCCTCATAGCTAGCGCAACAACAGTTAACTATGAAATTACAACAAAACAACCATAAACATCCACAACAAATAAACCAATAAATCACAACAATGTGGCCAAACAAACGCAACAAATAAGCATCAAATCGAATAGATGGGATGAGCTACATAAGAATTTCTAAAAAATGTTCTGCAACAATCCAAATTAATAAGAGCAACATTTAAAAGAAGAGGACACAACATTTCAAAACATTAAATACAACATTTAAAATTTTTTGCTGCAACAATTAAAATAAATAGACAAAACATCTTAAAACATGTATTGCAATATTTGAATAACCTCCTACAACATTGTCTACATACAAACAGATGAAACATCTCAAGCACCTATCTGTAACAATTCGAATGACCTACTGCAACATTGCCCCCATAGAGCAACAATTTGCCCTTTCTTCTCCATCAACCATGGCTGCGGCGCTCGTGTAGTTTGGATCTGGCCGCAACGGAGCCTTTGAGCATGAGTGGTGGTGGCCTCAGAAGAGGTGACCTTCGCCAGGGACTTCGGTACAGCGTGAGTCGTAGAGAAGAGAAGAGGATGAGATCTATTTAGCCATGCCTATGTGTGGTTAGATAGAGAGGTTGTGGGAGAGAGAGAGTAGGAAAGAGAAGGCTAGAGAGAGAGTGCATTGTGATATGCAAGGATAACTGTAATAGGGAGACAGGAGTAGAGCAGGATATGGTCATATGGGTGAGAAAGGAGTGGAGTAAGATATGGTTATGTGGACAAAAATGAGCCACACCCGTGTTCAGAGTGTTGTTTCGTTCAGATGTATGAATCAAAGCAATATCCAAAAAAACATTAAAATGATGTGTCTTTTTTTTCCTTTTCTATGGCGGATACGGGCGTCCATTAGTCTGATTCAGGAGGTCAAATTCTGCTCTCTCTTTTTCCTGAAAACTTTTGTATCACCTGTGCAGTACGCCATGGGAAACATGAACCCTCGCACAAAGTAGTACCTCTGAGCTATAGCGGGTACGTGAATGCTCGCATCATCAAATGTAACAAAGTACGCTTATAGTATCACACACCAACACAACCCTCAAAAAGAAATATCACAATATCACACACCAACACAAATCCTCGAAAAGAAATGATTATTTACATGTGGAACAAGAAAAACCTCAGATTAAGTATTGAGTAGTGCTTCCATACTTTCCATTCTAACAAAAATAACACTAATTTTAAAACACACAAAAGAAAAATAGTCATGAAGCAAAGCTAGTCTGGTACCACTAGTAGTTTCGATTATATATGCATGACTCATGCTGGCACTCTGGTATCTCGTCTACCGGCTGCAGGCTTAGCCGGCTTGCTGCGGCGGTCACGGCCTCTGCCCCACAACGCCGGCCAGCATCCAACGGCCATAGGCGCTTCTATCCTGAAGGATAACATAGAAGTTAGATGGATGTGTAATGGCATTTGAATTAACATAATAGTAACAGTTTTGTTATTGCACAGGCGATTGAAATTTTTTTATGTTTCAGTCACCTGAAATTGCACTTTCAATGAATTAAAATTGCAGCCCCCTAAAAAAATAGCTGCAACTTTAGGTGATTCAAAATGCAACTTCAGGTGACCTGAAATTGCACTCTCAATCAACTAAAATTGCAGCCCCCTAAAAAAACATGTGCAACTTCAGGTGATTCAAAATGCAACTTTAGGTGACTGAAAGATAAAAAAATTTCAGTCGCCTGTGCAATAGTCTATCCCTAATAGTAATCATGAACGTGTGAACACTGTTAGTAAGCCAGTAGTTTCTGAAAATATGTTGGAAAGAAAATTTTTGTGAAAAAAAATTCAGCTGCATAGCTATTCCTGTGTACTCTAGTCAGATTGTTATCCTTGTTTCCTTTTCTTTCCTGGTCACACGTTGTTCCATTTTTTAACTCGAAAGCTAGCTAAGTCAAAAGGATGGAAGAATCATGTGGTCTAAAGAAGGGGAGTACTTGGAATTGTCAAAGAAACTGATCCTGAGAAAAATGCACATAGTGCTGACTACTGATTACTCCTTTCAGCGCCGTTTGATGGAAAAAGAATGTTCGTGACCATGGACTGATATATTTTTTTGCTGAATTCAGTAGTGTGTTGGAAGGAATGTAATGATTAATGAGCACTTATAATATACGCAAAGAAGGTAATCGTCTTATAATAATATGAGAAGGATCGATCTAATGCAGTTGCAGTACAATCATACTAGTCAGACCTACTACTACTTCACTAGCTAAAAGTGATCTACAACTACTAACTAAATGACCTCACAATTTAGAGAAGATTTCAAGACGACGAACGGTTAATATGTATCTTCACTAGCTAGGGTTATTTGACTGCATGACTAATTCTGTTAATTGAGAGGAACGAAATCAACGGTGCAATTTCCTTTCTAGGAGAATACGTATCATTTGCATCCATGGTGCAAATTTCGTAGACTCGGCGTGTACAGTGTACATCATACAAAGCAAGGGTCTCCAGTTCTGTCACTTTCAAAGAAAATTTAACCACACGCACGCTCCTAGGTTTACCGCTCACCTGGCTTTGCCGGCAGCAACGGTCGCCGGCGTGCCCTGCCCGGCCCCGGCCGGTAGCGTCCCGCGGCCGGGCCGCGGCGCCGTCATGCTCCTGGTGAGCAACCCCGGCACGTAGAAGTTGAGCAGCACGCCGTCCCCGCCTCCCCCGCAGCTCCCCCTGCTGTCGCTCCGCCGCCTCCGCAGCCTCCTCTCCCTCGCCGCCGCCGCCGCCGCCTGCTGCTGCTGCTTCGACGCCGCCTCCTGCTGCTCAAACGACAACGAGCACCCGTGATCCTTCTGCGCCGGCGGCTGAGGTGTCGCGGTGTGGCTAGAGCTTTCCTTGGCCTCGACGAGGTCGGAGAAGGAGAGCTCGCGGTCGGAGTCGCCGCCGGGGAAGTCCGCGAGGAGGCCGAGCAGCTCCTCCCGGCTCCTGGCGATCTGCCGCGCCCGCGCAGACAGCGGCTTGCCGCCCGCGAGCGCCTCCATCATATCTGGGCTAGTGGGCTAGCTGGGGCGCGCACGGCGGCGTGCTACAACCTCGTATATTTCGTTTGGTAGTTGATGCTCTCTCAAGAAAACGATGTGCTGCCGCCGCTTATGTAGAGGAGGACAGAGGATTGGTTTTCTCTCTTCGTTTGTGGCAAGTGACGCTCGCGGTCTAGAAGGCTAGGACTTGAACAATTCTATTTTTCTCCTTGCCAACTTTTGCTATGGAGAAGCTTCTTTTTGGTAGGGTTGCAGTTGCTGTGTCTTGGTGTTCATGATAAGTTGTCACTTTTTCTTAACATGTAAAGAGACGATTTGGAATCAAAAGATAAATCAATCTACTGATTTGCTTAAACAAATCATGGACCTAGAACTAGAAGGGTACAGTATGTAGGAATTTCAGGAAGTGAGACCGGTCTTTATTTACTGCCATAATTCCGGCAACGTTCTTTGTAATTTGGTCTGAAAGGGAATCAAAATCAAAGGCAACTCGCGTCGTAAAATTCGAGATAAAGGTGGGGTTCTTTTTTTCAGGAAGTGAGACCGGTCTTTATTTACTGCCATAATTCCGGCAACGTTTTTTGTAATTTGGTCTGAAAGGGAATCAAAATCAAAGGTAACTCGCGTCATAAAATTCGAGATAAAGGTGGGTTTTTTTACTGTGGTTTATAGACTATGATTATAGTTTATGTTTTTTTTACTCTAGTGCGGCGAACGTTTGTGTGAACAAACCGAATGTGGATAAACCGCTTTGAAACGGCGATAGAGAAGCTATCTTATTTATTTGTTCGGAGTAAGTCATAAGCCAAAAACTGAAAAGAACTGGACCAAAATAGATAGTGTCATATTCGTATTGACTTCTGTTTCTAACTTCTGCTTAAAAAAGCCAAAAACCAATACGATCACCCGTCTTTTTGAAGTGGCTTCTTTACTTCTCTCGCTACCATCTCGCTCTGCGAATAAGACAAAGGTTATGGATGTATCACGTACCATATTCCTCTGGATCTTGTCATATGCTCATATCTCTTACTTTTTCCATCACTAACCAATTCTTTCTAAAATTATTTTGTTCACTTTTTTATCACTCGTTAATTCTTTCTAAAATTATTTTGTTCAGTTATTACTATTTATTTTCAGCAACAATCATTCTTGCTAAAAATCAGCAAGTAAAAAGTATTACGAACACCCTAAGGCTGGAGGACGTCCCTCTACGAGGTAAAAAGCATTTCCGAGCGACCCATCTGTACGTAGACTACGCAGACCACCGCGTCCGGACATCCACCGTATGCATGACGGCGGCGCGTCCACTGTGGTCACTATCGGGCCGAGGGGTCACCGCAACACAAGTCGACCGTGGCGTGGCATGCATGGAACCTCTGTCTCGTGCTAGCAGTTCTGACCTCTGGCGTCGACATATCAACCACCAACAGTGGACTGTAGCGTACAGTGTACATACTCGATCGGCTGCGCGTAAAAACGTTGAGGAGGTGCACGCAGTGCAGGGTTTCTCTTCTAGAAAATGGACCCATCGGATCGGAATCAACAAGACGGTGTTGTTGCCGTTCAAACTGCAGATTAGACCGATGCAGCACAGTGCATACCGTATATACCATCACACGCTTTTCAACTTTGGAATTTCAGTAAGGGAAAGGTGACAAGCGGTGCCGTTGGCTTTTAGTTTCGACTTCTTTCTATCAATAAATAGATACTATTTAACCTTAAAAGCCATCGATAACAATCTAAATAAACAGGTTCTTTGTTGGTTGGTAAAACAAGCCTTGGCGGTTGACGCGATGCTGACTTCGCTTAGGCCAGTGTTCAGAAAACGTGCGTATGTGAAGAGGAATGCTAGCTGTTCCGTGGTGACCGTCGTGTGCAGTGTGCTACCGGCGAGAGTGTGGCACGGGCAAGAAGGAATATAAGGTCGTGCTTTTCGGCCCAGACAGGTTTGGCTGTGCCCTGAACGGGTAAACGGGGCATTCCAGGCGCGCAGGCTGAGGTGTATTGTGGCACATTTTGGGGCGCGGCTGAGTTTCGGCCTGGTTGACACAAGGCCACCTTCAAACAAGACAGACCGACGGAGAGGGTTTTTAGTTTTTACCTTCAAAAGAGAGAGAGAGTGTGTGTGTGGGGATCGACGGATCAAACATAAATCATCTAGTAAATAGTAATCTTTTTATATTTATATTTTTTAAAATAAATATGAATTTAAATATATTTAAATATAAATCAAATATCATAATGAATACAAATACGAGTCGAATACTACTTAATTTGATCAGATATGAATATCCTAGACATAATAAAGTTTAGCAAATTGACACTAATTTTATAGTAATATTTATTCCTTTTTTCTCTAATTTATCACGCAATCATCGATCATCGGTACCATTTTGCCTCTACTAGACATATTGCAAATAAATCGGTTGTAAACATGTCAAATTTGGCTAAAAAAAAGCATACAAAAAATTTTATTGGTGGATGTATCAAATTAGAGTTTACTGTGACGACGGCCTCATCGAGATGATCGAAATGCATGTATAATATGCCTAATTTAAAAGTCAAATGTAAAAGATACATATTAGCTAGCTGCTATTATTGTGCTTGCCGAATCCGAATATTATCTATATTCCTATTTAACACTTATTTTACATGTCATATTCGTATTTGACAAAAAAATCCAGATACTATCCGGATTCAGATTTGTTTTACAACAATACATCTTTGCCTTCCACATTCGCTCTCATCCAAATACAGATGTCAAATAAAATAGATAATTTCGGATCCATTTGACACCCCTAAGAGAGGAAGGGAGAGAGGGTTGGTCTCCCTTGTGGTTTTATTTTTAAGAAAATTAATTATATGCTACAGAATAACTGTTGTTTTCACGATATGCTATTGAATAACTAGTTCTTCATAACATGCCAATGAGTTTCAATTTATCTTTATAGTATGCCATCCCGTCACCATGCCATCCAAGACCATCCGTAAAGCTTGTCAGATTTTCCGAAATGGCAAAAATGCCCCTATTTCTATCCCCCGTTTTCTCTCTTCCTTGTCTCGCGAATCCCAACGCCTACGTAGCCCGCCGACCCGGACCTCCTGCTCTCCCTCATCGCCCAGGGCCGCACTCGTCGAGATGGTGTTTGGGGGAGGCTCGCAAGGAGGTCGAGGCGGAGGACATCCAGGCTCTCCCCTGGTAGGGATGGGAGAGGCCGGAGCCACTGCATCGCCATTGTTGCCCCCAAGTCGCAATCTTCTCCGATTCGTCGCCATGACCCCAGCTCCCTCTAAATTAACCATCCTAGTAGCTAGTAGACCTTTGCGCGAAGCCCCTAGACAATGTCTGTAATGACCTGAATTTTTCAAAAAATTGAAGTTTAATTGAATTTTCAAGTTTCATTGCAAATTCCAATTCCTAAGCCTAATCTCCAGATTTATCATCCTAATCCCGCACTAATCTTAAGGCAAATCTCCTCCTCCACTGTTTTTGCGTGCACTGTTCATCCCCGAAACTACCCCGCGCTGCTCTTTTCTTCGCCACAATGGGCCGTTCTCGCGCCTTCCCACGCCGCCACCACCGCCAACTCGCCACCTCGCCCTTCGGAGCCCTTCCCGCCTTGTTGCCCTTCCCGACGCCTCTCACCCTGTGAGTCACCGCCGCCATGGTCCTCCTGGCGCCGACCCCTCTCTAGGCGCATGTGAAAGCCAGAGACTCCTCTAACCTCTCTCATACCTCCCTGCGAAACTCCCTGCCCGCCGAATTAGCTCCTAGTCTCTTACCTCACCGGTAATGGCCGAAAATCCCCACGATGCCCTAACTTTCACATCCTGCACTCCGGCCAATGAGAGTCCAATTCCCCTCTCCAGTAGCACTCCTTGAGCCCCTAGAAACCTTCCCAAACCGTTGCTTTAAGCTCCCGAGCCCTCTACTCCCTCACCCCCGAGCTCCTCCATTCGGCCATGGCGCCCCACCGTGGCCGGCTTCGCACGATCCTCCGCAGCATGAACCACCGCCTCCAAAAGCTTACCCTAGCTCCGTAGATGCTCAAGCAACAACCAATTTTGGGATTAGCTGTCCCTAGAGCTCCTAAGTCGCCAAGAGCCGCGCCGCACTCCCGAGTTCGCCGCCGGCGATTGCCACCTCCACCGAGCCTGCCACCGCCCAAAATGGGTTCCCCAGACCTCAAGCTACCCGACCATGATCTTGGTTCCCGTCGCAAGCCACCGGACCGCCGTCGCCAGCTCTCGCCGCCATCCGCTGTTTCCTCTGTGCGCGTGCGGGCGAATGGAGAAGATGAGCAGCGCGCGCGCTTTGTTCATCCGACCGGACCAGCCGAACTCGGCTGGGTCGAACCCGCTCGCCCGCACCCGTTCCGGCCGACCGAGCCAGGTTAACGCGGTCAGGTCGAGCCGCTTAGCCGCGTCGGGTCCGAGCCTAGTGAACAGTGACCGGCCCGTTATTGTTCACCCATTTTAAAAATTCAGAAAAATCATTAAAAATCCCAGAAAAATCTAGAAAATTCCCCAAAAATCCCAGAAAAATCTACAAGCCCCAAAAATACCAAAATACACCATTTTGACCAATTTAATATCTCAAATTCAAATCCGGCATCCATTTCTCCAAAAATCCTAGAAAAATCCAAAAATTCCAAAAACACCAAATCACCCCATTTTGACCAGCTCAATATTTTGACTTCAAAAATAAACTCCAATTCTTCAAAATTAAACCTTATAAATTTAAGCTTCCCTTGGCCCATATAATTAAGCTTATTAAATCTCAATTCCCCGTAAATTCAAGTTCTTCCATTTTACCAAATTAAATCTCGACGAAGCCCACATCATCTAGTTCAAAGATCGACTATTTATTTCTAAGGGTCTATCCCTTGCTCCCAAAATTTATCCGACCCAAGCTCAAAACCCTAATTCGGTCCGAACTTCTTTCGTTCACCGAAACCCTAGTAACACCTAAGCCCTTGTATTAGCTCAAACCTGTCTACACCCTGTCCACCCTCGCTCTACCACTAAGGTCCTAAACAACCTTGAGAAATATTCTAACTCAAGAATCCGACACCATCCATACACTCTATCATTCGTCAAAATCCACACAATGCCTTTTTGCATTGTCGATTATCCTAAAACCATAGCCTAAGTTCAATCCCGTTAAGCCAAACTCTTCACCACCTAAACCCTGGCCACCCCGCCTATTTTCTTGATGTCCTTTTGGATGGTGTGTTTGTATTTTGTTCCCAGCTTGCATTTTGCAAAGCAGGAACTAATGTATGTTCGTTTTTCTACGCTAGTACTCGGACCACGCGAGTTGGTCAACAGAAGGACTACAAGAGCAGTTAAAGAAAGCGATGCTCACCCCGAAGATCACGTGAAGATAATCAGAAACTAAGGATCAAGAGGCAAGTCACATGTTTTTGATCATATTGAATCCCATTAAATTACATTATCTATTTAATGTATTTTCATTACTGATAGTTGCGAACTGATAATTGCTTAAAACAAAGATTTAGAATGGCATGCTATCTAGATAATCCTACCACTGATAAACAGCCCTGTTTACCTTGATGGCCATATTCACCTTGACAACCCTAGTAAGAATTAACATATAATGTAAATGTATACAATATCATTTTATTCAACATGTTACACTACTAAGTGACTCTGGCCGTTGGCCGGTAGGTTTGAAAAACCCGAATCTAGGGTAGGGTGGTATGGGACGCCGTGCCCTAGATCGGAAATGCTGGTGGGCAGTGTGGGGTAAAGGTGTTGCGCGAAATCGTGCAGCGGTTTCGCCCACTGCTGTACCCTTCAACGTGTCACACTACTAAGGTGGGCCGTTGGCCGGTAGAATTGAAAAACCCGGAGAGGGTAGGGTGGTATGGGACACCGTACCCTAGGCCGGTGATGCTGGTGTGTAAGTTAGGGTAAAAATGGTGTGGAGGTCCGTGTAGGACTTCGTCCACCGCCTTACCTCGAGCCCGAGGTGCGGACCTCGGGAAAAGTATAAGGGCAAGAACCTTGTGCCAAGTAAAGACACGATTATCGCCCAACCACAAGCGTTGACTCGTCGGACTGGTTTAGTAGCTGCTCAAATCGATTGAATATCTACAACTTACTTTGGGGACTCAGACAAAGGGATGTCCGCGTACACAAAGTTGGTATGGAAACAATGAGATCATATTCAACAACGGTAGGATTACACGGAGTCGATGTGTGACTTTCTGCGTGGGCCAGCGGAATGCCGATCGCTGTGTTACCTCGTCCCTACCGGGTAGAGGCTATATAAAGAATTGAGTGAAAAAACCATGTTTTCTTAATGTCGACGTGGAATTAAGAAATCTTGTGGGTAAAGCAGGCACTCTGCAGAGTGAAATAAATGGTATTCGAATCGCCGTGCTTAGGTTAATGAAGTGTGTTAATTGGGTGATTCTAAAAACAAGGCATAAGTAGTGTTTCGATGTTGTTAAATTGAGTAATGATGAGATCTTATCGATAATGAAAACCCCGATCTTAAGGAGCAATTGTTTTAAAACTTTATTTGTTTGCAAATAAAGCGCATCCACCTCATAATAAAACCACTATACACCCTCCACCCGAGAACCACGGCAATTAGTTATATAGTATTTCCACATGTGATTTCTTTGAGTGCTGGGTGGGAGTACTCGAGCTTGCCTAATTTTCCCCAACGGATACCGAAGAAAAAGGAAGCAATTCAAGATTTCGCATTAGGTTACGACCGCACTCAAGCGTTCTGTGGAGTTTTCTTCGGCCCTTCTGTATGTAAGTTAAGTTTTGGGTTTGAACGCCCGTATTGTCATTAAAGCTGGCCATTAGGCCTTACTTTAATCCAATTAACTCTTTTTAAATGGCTTGTAAGCAGGCATGATACACTGTTAAGCCGCAACAGAACTCCTGGGCTGTTGCAGGTCGTACGATGTCCCTGTTCCCAAAAATTGGGGGCGTTACAATGTCCACCCTCCTGAGTAGTCACCGGCCGTCGTCGCCATGCACGCGACGCCGGTAGGTCGTCGCTGCTCGTCGTGGATGGCGTCCCGCCGATCCAGGCGAGTTCAACCTCGCCGTGCGCGTCATCATGGTCTCCTTGCCTCCCTAAGTGTGACCGAGTCTTCGTAGAGCCCTCCCCGCTACCGGAGTCTCGCCGTCGACGAGGAACTCTACCGCACAGCACATGCCGCCGTCGCCAGCTCAGCCCCGGCCGTTTCCGCCCTAGCTCTGCTACTACCGTGTTCCCCCTGTCAAGGCTATGCTCATGCAAGCGCCGCGTCGGCATTCCTGTTACCAGATCCCACCGGCCACTGTGAGGCGACACCGCCTGCCAGGTGCTCGACCGCTGTCGCCGCGCAACAGTGCAGCCGCTCGGACAACATTCCCTAGCGTGCACACGCGAGAGAGGGCGAAGAGAGAGAAGAGAAGAGAGAGGATAGAGATGATGGATTTTCTCGGACCTACGTATGAGAAATGAGTTGAGAGGAAGGATGGGAAAACAAACTGCGGATATCCATTATAGCATCACAGGTGCATGGTACGTGTTTTCAAGACGGATTCTACAGATAAATTATAGTATAAATTATATCGAATTTAGTTGTATCGAATAAAATCATATACGACTATTTTTTTTCATATACTGACTCTTATAAATAATATAGAATTCAAAAAATTCGGTCTAAATCACAGCTTAAAAGAGCCCACCTTACTCAGGCCGTGGATCTACCGTTTGGTTCCGTTTGTACTTAAGGCCCAGCCCATATTGTCAGGCTTGATGGCATCACAGTTTGACCACACGAACATCGAATCGAGTGGCCCAGTTTTGGGTCACACTTTTTTGGTGGGCTCCCTTCAACCAAAAAAAAAACACAGACGCTGGCCTGGATCCTGGATGAAAGCTTCGCGTAGGGCTCACCGGCGGCGGCGCACCGCGACCACGCTCTCGCTGCCCAGCCCACACCTCGCGCGCCGCCGCCCCGGCGCGAGCTACCGCCGGCTCCTACTGCCACAGATTGGAAACGCGGGAGGAGGAGAAAAGAGATAGTGGAGCGAATTCGCAGCGTGCCCTTCGTTTTTCAGGCAGTAAGTAGGTGGGTTTTTACTAATCGCGATCTGCTATTTGTTTCGGGATGATGCCTTTTGATCTCCATAGGCTTTCCCCGCCCATATGTTGCATTTTCTTCATGGTGCTACAGGATGCATCCTGCCCTTCTCATAGTTCAACCTGCCTTCTCATGATTACAATTACTTCTCATCCTACCGTTCTCATAGTTAGCTCTTGAAAGTTGCAGTGATACATTTGAGTAACTGAGTACCATGGGGATGTGATATCCTGTTTGTGAACTGCAAGTGTTCGTGAGGACGAAGTGGAGAATGTAGATGGAATTTCTAGGCTATGTCTAGTGAAAACATATATCCGGCGATATCATACCTTTTTTTTTTGAACGAATGGCAGGAGAGCTGCCATTGTTCATTTCATTAAGACTAGCAGCGGAAGCGCGGCACACATCGTGTTAGCTACTGTTTGGACCAAAGTAAAAGAGCTGGCAATTTGTGTGAGGCTTTTCTGGAAAAAATCAAAGACCTGTACGTAATTCAGGAAAAAGCAAAGTTTTTTCTGGAAAAAACAAAGACCCATATGTAATTCCGGAAAAACTACGGGGCTTTATCAATTACAAAAAATTATCACCTACCTTTCCGCCGCACTAGCTATTATGTGAACCTAAGAAAAAAGTCAACAATTTGTAAGGGGGCTTTTGTGGAAAAATCGAGGGCTCGCGCGCATTTACGGGAACACCAGGAGACTTTTCTAAAAAACAAAGGACCCGTGTGTAATTATAGAAAAATTGTGGGGCTTTATCTCGTAACAGAAGGTCTTTTGAAAAAATTGAGGACCCATACGTAATTTCAGAAAGCGAAGGGCCTTATCACGAAATTGCTGGTGTGGCAAGCATCTTTTTGTAAGAAATAGATACATGTACATAAATCTAGAAATCCGGGTTTTTTTTTTGCAAAATGCATGACGTGGCGTGCCTCCCGGGTGTAATATACAAAGTGTAGAGGGGAAAAACTGTACAAACACGGGCAAACAAGGAAAGAAAAGAGGAACTATACAAGGGCAAAGCCCAGTCGAAAAATTAAGGGATTACAGCTAAAAAATTAAGGTGATATCATACTTTGATACAATGATGTTTATAAGTTCTGTCGGAAAGGTCAGGCTCCCAATGCTTCATACGCAATTACGCAAACACACAAGAGCGGCATTTAGTTTGTCTTAAAAAAACAAACGGCAGATATCATATACCTATCTGACAGTATTGTCTTCTTCACTTCCTCTGCTGAAACCGCCACATGTATTTACTGTTAGTGAGAGCATCATCTATGTAGCTATCGTTGAATGTCTTCCAAATTGGCCTACCACATGTTCTGAACCTTGGAACCAAAAGCATCCATGAAACTGCCCGTAATGTTTGCTTGGAATGAATCGGTGGTGCTATTGATGGCCACCTGAATGCTGCCATCACTCCAGTTTGAGACTCCGTTGCAGTACTCGGTGAATAGCTCTCGGATTGCTCCTATCTCAAAAGTCCAGGTGCGGGTTTTTTTTTCACAACAGCGAAGGAAGAGCATCACATGCCCCTGCTTTGATCATCCAATTGTTCATTGTTCTTTCACAACAATGAAGGAACAGTGAATGCACGAGTTTGAATCTGTTGAAAGTTTAGAGGCTGTTTGGTTGCCTGCATCGGGGTGGCTCGCACCAGCGCATGCAGGGAGATGATGTTTGGTTGCCTGCATCGGGGTGAGAGCCTGCACGAGCGGATGCAAAAAAATCAACTGGAGCTAGCTGAGAAGAAATGCGGCTGAGGACCTTCTCTACTCAGTCTGGCCGCGCTCATGCAGCTGCATCAACTCATGCAGGCAACCAAACAGGACCTTAGTGTCCGAGTTCGATTTGTTTGCTTCCTGTTTCATTTTTTTACGTAACTACGGTGCATCTACATGTATTTTATGCTTTTTTACATACGCTTTTTCCAAAATCCATGGTTGATTCTGTAGGTGGGAGTGGAGCGGGAAAAACATGTAGGAGAGAAAAAAAACATTATATATACACAAGTTTATTTACATGTACTGTACACCACACTATACATTTCTTTACATGTGTACTGTGCAACACCCTATATATTCCTGTAACTGTAGGGTACAACACGTGTACAACAGCTGTACACAGGCTGTACATCAAACGGACTTAAGGTCCGTTACCTCCACCTAATGTGGAGGCAAAGCGACGGGGCGGGCTAGGGCCGAGCTTCTTAAACCGGCTTTCCTGGTTTAGCAAACCGATACGGTACAAAAGTTTTGAGCCCATGCGCACGGGCACGGCACGAGGGACGCCCATCTGCAGCCGCGGCGCCGGCGCGTATCTATCCTCCCGTGGCTGGCTGGCTGGCGCGGGTGGCCTCCCGTCCCGGCGGGTTCTGTGACGTCCGTCAGGCTCGCGCAAAGCTCCCGTGCGGCGGCCGTGCCCGCCCCCGCCCGCCTGTTGGCCCAAAAAAAAAAAAACAACCTCACACACACACACTGGATACAATAAACACAAAGGAGAAAAAACACACACACACAATTAGCGCTGCAACTGCTTAGTACATGAACACACGCAAATGTTGTCTTTTTTCACTGCTCACGAAACAAACTGATTATATGGGTATTCATAATGCAAACACCACTAGTATGCCTCCCCTAGAGAAGTGCTCCTCAGCCCACGTCCTCAACTAACTAAACACGACTAAGCAGCATGCAAGCTAACAGACTTGACCACTAACTCCATGACCTATTCTTCCGCCACAACTCGTCCAATTACTAGGCAACTAACAAACTAACACGCATGCACACGACTTAATCTTCATGCGAGCTCATGCATGCATATTATTAGCTAATCATGCAAGGAACTGGTAAACGTGCAACAAGATTAATCTAACAATCACCACCTTAATCTTATTGCTCGCTAAACTTCACAAGACGAAGTCCGATCTCCTGACGCATCTCTAAGGAGTTTTACCTTCTTCTTGCTGACTATGCGGCCAGTGACACAACTTGCCGATGCCTTTCACTTCTTCACCATCAGTGACACACCTCGTCGATGCCTTTGACCTCTACCTCAGCTCCTATTGTCTTTTGCTAGTACCATCGGTGATTGAGACTCGGACCGGAGATTACATTAGTGAGTTCTTGGACACACCTACAAGAACTCATGCTTTCTCGTAGATATAACTAACACGAGAATATACACATATACAACAGCTAGACGGGAGTATACGGAGAGAACACACTTATATTCTCTTGTACTACTAAGCTCTTGGACACACACACAACTAATTCACAATGGAGGAAAACAGAAGAGCGTCATGAGTGCACACACACACACAGCTTTTGGACAGACCGGAGCTTTTCCATGTCCTCTCATTCTTTATCCTCAACAATACCTCACGGGAACCGTCGCTCCGTCATGCCACGCCTCACATGCCGCTGCTATCGCGCCGCATTGCGCCCCGCAAGCGTAGCGTCGCAGCCGGCGAGAGCCGTTGTCACCCAATCAAGCCGCGTCGCACGATTTCTCCTCGCACCTCGCTCTGATACCAATTGTTGGCAAAAAAAAACAATCTCACACACACTGGATACAATGAACACAAAGGAAAAACACACACACACAATTAGCGCTGCAACTGCTTAGCACTTGAACACACGCAAATGTTGTCTTTTTCCTTGTTGTTCACTGCTCACGAAACAAACTGATTACATGGGTATTTATAACGCAAACACCACTAGTATACCTCCCCTAGAGAAGTGCTCCTCAGCCCACGTCCTCAACTAACTAAACACGACTAAGCAGCATGCAAGCTAACAGACTTGACCACTGAGGGCATGTACAATGCAAGATGCTTATATATGAATGCTTAAAGAGATAATATAGCCACATCATCAAGCATCCATGCAAAAGTTATTTCCTCCAATGCAAGCATTTTTTCCATGGGTGCTTAGATGCTATATTATCTATTAATAGATATAGTTATACACATAAGCACCTACTAAGCATCGATGCTTCAAAATAAGCATCTTATCTATCCTATGTGGCAAGAAAAATTAGTTTTTCATTGCTAAGCATCTCTCTAAGCGTCTGCATTGTACATGCTTTAACTCCATGACCTATTCTTCCGTCACAACTCGTCCAATTACTAGGCAACTAACAAAATAGGACGGACTTTTGAAATGGATTTTACAAACTGCTTACTGACCCAAAAAAACGTGTATACCATCCACATCGGTTTCCTGCCATCCGCTGCTGTATTAAAAAGCACTACCGAAAACCATCAGCAGCCGCAGATCAAAAGAACTTAAATGCATGCTTCTACCATTTGTTGTTTAACACATGATATGGGTCTAGGGAACAACTAACTAAATTCATGTGCACAAATGTAATTTATTTAAAGACGTCAAAATACAACCAAATGATGGATCAGTTCGATTCATTCCCAAGGGCGAGCAATCCAAAGAGAACTCAAAGCGCGTAATCGGGAGAAATGGTCGCTGATTGCAAGTAGCGCCCGTGCAGATTGACGGGCAGTCAGTATGCTCTGCATTTGTTGAAGAGTCTGCTGTCGCAAATTGTCAGCCTGCAAAACTAGGAGAATTGTCAGCCCGCAAATAACTATATATTTCTAGAGATGGCAACAGGTAAATACCCATCGGGTATTGCCATTCCATACCCGTACCCGCTAGGTGTAAATTTACCCGTCGGATTACCCGTATCCGCACGCGGGTAGGAAAATTTACCCATACCGTACCAGCGGGTATTACTACCCGACGGGTAACCCGCACCATAAGCATACCGGTTCAACACATAAAAATATCATCAATTTAGACATTCATTAATCATACATGCCAAGCACAAAAGCGTCTAATGATCAAAATTAGTACATCACATAAACATACTTGACATGACCATATCAACATATGACAAACAAATAAACAATCAACAACAAGTAGATAATAAAATTAACATTTGAGTGGGATGTTTAGTTGTCTAATGCGGGTATTCATTACCCGCGGGTAGGCGGGTATGTGTAGTATATACCCACACCCGCACCCGTCTACCCGGCGGGTAGAGGATTTCGCCCAATAACGTACTCATGGGTACATAAAATTTTCCATACCCATCTCTTTATCGGGTAAAACCCGTCGGGTATTCGGGTATCGGGTACCCATTGCCATCTCTATATATTTCCTTCCTTTTAATGAGTAACCAACTCAGCTCCATGAATGGTTGAAGGTACCTGCCGTACGAAGTTTTCTAGAGCACCGAGCTTTCCCATTGCCACTGCCATCTGGCAAGAAGACCCTGCAGGACCCAGGGACCCAGATGCAAGGGTTTCCGCGAGTGACTGTTGTAGTGCTTCCATGTCTTCAGAAAGGGCTTCTTCAGATAGCTGGGAGGACAATTGCAGGTTGCATATACTGGCAAGCTGCTTCTCAGTAAGGGGTTCTAGTTGACTTGCAAGTAACTGTGGTACAAGCATCAGTGCGTGAAAGAACATTGAGAACAGTTACTGCTTTGACAGAAGGTATGAAAAGATCTACTTAGAGAGATCGGAACCTTAAGAAGGTCTGATGGTCGAAATCCACCCAACCACAAGAAACATCTCTCAACTGGGGTCGTCCACATTCCTGAAAGCACATGGAAGGCGTCGGCCTTGGCTGCTACGGCCTTAAGCCTGAAAAGTTTGTCATAGTGTGTCGTGATGCTATCCACAATACTCCGAAGATCGTCATCACTAGCATGTGTGTTGACTGCAGCCCTCAGTTCATTGGTCAGCTTGCTGTACTCCTCCAGCCAGCGTGCATACGCCATGTCAAAAGCCAGAGCTCCTAGAAATTGGAACTTAACAAGTTTAACATAAAATAGAAGAAAGATGCTAGAATGTTGGATCAAATTAAAAGAAGGAAATAATACGGACAACCAGCAAAAGCTCCATTAGACAAGAAAATAAATACAAAAGCCTAGTGTACTCAGAAAAGAAAGGGGAGCTACTTAAGCATACTGCATATTGTAACCTAAATATTTGACACAGAATGCTTATCACCATTTTCACTTGTTGAATGAGGCAGGTCTTCTGAAGTTCGAATAAAAATGCCCTGAATAAGGAGGAAAAGATCAAGTAATCAGTATGTTCAACAACAGATGCAAATTCTGTCAAATCCATAAAATCGAAAGAAGAAGAGCGTACATGTTGGCGAGCACGCTGGAGCTCCTGCTCCAACTGAGCAAGTTTCAGCTTGCAATTCTCAAGTTGTTGGACATAGGCCTAAGGAGGGTGAAAAGGATAAACAATTCAGGGTTCCAGAACAATCCTTCCAAACATGTTCAAAGGAATATATGCACAAGGAAACGTTAATGGGGTCTCTACATAACAGACTAGGCACATGAACATACCTTCTTTCTTAAACGGCTTTTCCTAGCAGCTTCACGATTTTGGGCAAGGCGACGAAGTGTCTGTCAGTGAAAAAAGTAGAAGAAATCTGTAACAGATGAATCATCACGTGATCCATGTATTGAAGGTGTAGTGATCGGATACCTTTTGACCTAGTTTGCTCTTTGATTTGTCACTAGAATCTGAAGCTGCGAGCGCAGCAATATGTCCTTGTTCAAACTGGTTAGTAGACAAGCACAGTAAACATCTGAGTAAATAATTCTTCAAAAAACATCTAAGTATAAATAGCAACAGTTTGGTGTAAATGAATGACAACAGTTTTGAAACATGCTGCGTTAAAGCTTAAAACATAATCATGCTTATCAACCAAAAAAGAAATTACTTGAGTTCTGCTCCTGTAAAACTCAACATTACAAGGGATGAAAAGTTACAGAACATCGACATCAAACATAATAATATAGCAGATGCTGACAAAACTTTTGAGTTGAAAATGGTAAGTACCTTTTGATTCTTCTCGTCAGTGTCTGGATCTATTGATGTATCAGCCCCAAGGCTTGCATCATCCATATTATACTCTTTTCACTTCCCGGGTATCAATTTTACCTGTGGTTAGTACTACCAGATTTGGTTGTCCTCCCTTGTGCTTTCCTTTTGGCTGAGCCCAACTGTAGGCCCTGCAGCATCTCTAACAGTTGAAGTTGGCTTCGGACTGAACAAGGACTCTGGAGAGAACAGAAAACCAACCAACCTGCTCATTCAGCTAAATAATGCACATCCAAATTGCTGCAGCATGGGAAGATATGACGCCACTCACAATGATCATAAGCAAAAAGTACGGAAAATGAGTGAACCAAACTGTGTATCTAAGTCAATATAATTACCCTAAAATTTCTTTAAAACAGAAGAATGTACACAGCATATTGATGCAATTGAACCTCTTTGGGCAACAGAAGTTGAAGAATGAGTTGCATGAGCAACAGGTTACTCCCAAGCAGTTTGTTAGGCAGTCTAGCTGAATATTTGTGGTTAGGCCGGTATGTAATCTTGCAGACTGCTCAAGCGCCCTAATTTCACCAATCCGGGAGGGTCACATGCTGTTCACATCTGGGCAGCTGAAAAGAGTTGTTCACCACAACTTGGGCATGTTAACAAAAGAATGGACACGAACCATGCAACAAATTTATCAGTAGCATATCTTCTGGAATCTCCTTGTAAGAATGGTATGTATATATGTATACTGTAGCACATATATCCGCCGTTAACCAGTTTGGTACGTCTACACCCAACACGCATTCAATAACCATGCAATCTATCACAAATATCTGTAGACTGTTGCAGTGGCGGACCTAGAATAAAACTTTTGGGGGCTAGTGGGACATAACTAACCAATAATAAACAAACTAAATATAAATTAAATTATCTTTTGCAATGTAAAATCATACATAATTAGAACAAGAATATAGTAAAAATACAAAATACATCGAAAATTGTACCTCGGTAATAAGTAATGTGCTTCCCAAATCCTGTAAATATATGTAAGCAGCTATCTGTACACCAAAATTAGCAAACTTAGTGATGAAATCATGAATTATGATTGTGAATAGTTATAAAGATTATAAAAAACCACTAGTTAGGATTGAGTAGTAGTAGTACTAGTACAAGGCAATATCACCACATCCATAGAATTCTACACTTTTCCTGACATTGAGAACAAATGTTTGAAGCTAATTTCTTAACAACAAACGATCAGCTATGTTGAAATTGTCAGCATAAATCTTAGCAAGTCGAACAAGCTTATTTACATCAAACTTGAAGAAATAGTCTCTTGGATCAAGACAAGATATGCATACCAGTAACTCCAAAGAAACTTCATTGAAACAATGGCCACAAATTCCCCTCAACAGGTACCTAAAATGCAGTTAAAAGGACTTTATTCAAACTATACCATTGCCATTGATTTCATTAAAAAGGATTGGATACAATACTACAATTACATAGATGATAAAATCCCAACTGGCCCAATCCCCCCATCCTTAAAGCCCCTCTCGGTCGGCCGACTTTCCCTAAATCCCGATTCCCCTCTCGACCGACGAGCCTTCCCCAGTCCGACCCAATCCCCTCCCGCTGCTCCAGGCTCCTGGCCGGCCTTCCCCGGCCATCTCCCCAATCCCCTCCCCAACGACTCCCACTCCCCAAATCCCCTTATTCCCCTTCAGCCTCCCTCTCCCTCAGTCCCTTCCTGGCTTTCTCTCCTCTCCTACACGAGCTCCGGGCTCCAGGTGACCGTCTTCGGCCTCCTCTCCTACCTGTTCGGTTGGCCGGCTCCCCAGATCGGCAGATCTGGCGATAGGCGCTAGCGCCTCATCGGTGTCTTGCTGTAAGTGCCGCCGCCCTTCACCGCTCGCTCAGAAGCTCTCGCGGGCGCCCACCGACCGTTCGGCCGTGACCATCTCCGCCCCTCTCCTACCGCTCATTGGTGGCTCCCAGATCAACAGATCGCGCGAGGCACTGGCACCACCCGTCCGCCGCTGCCTACTCAGGAAGCTTTGCGCCAGGCACCCCACCGCTCCAAGCCGGTGCCCGTCGCCGTCCGCTCGCCACCACTCGCCAAGATGCCACCGCTGTCGCCCGTCCATCACCAAGACGCCAACCACAACCGCAGGAGCTTAGGGATCGAAATTTGGTGCTGGCTTGCTGTTGTGCCATGCTGCCGAAAGCCTCAAAGCGAATTAGATTGCCATTGATTTCGTTCATTGGATGGGCTTCGACTTCAGACGCTCTGTATTTGCTTTTGGACTTTGGAGGGCTTGCTGTTGTGTGCTGGTGACTAGGCTTGCTTATTAGTGACTGGGCTCGCTGGGCATTAAGGCTTGGGCAATATTTGTGTTGTGTCTTCCTCCAAGTTGGACCGTCGGTGTCTTCTAGTCTTTCTCCTTGACTTCCTCCATCGAAGTCAACGAGTGACGAAGACCAGCCGGCCATAGCATGGTGGCATAGGCTAGGGGGTACTTACTCTCTGGCGGTTGGTAGGGTGAGCGCCAGCCCCTTGACCCCCGTTGCGTCCGCCACCGGACAGTAGCAAACTTCTTTTTCGTCAGCAATGATCACACTGCAGGCTGAGGCTGCAGTGATTAGTTGCAGGCTTGTAGCATAGCTAACAGGACACAAATCGTGTCGGTTTACTCTAATCATCAGCGTAGAATGTGGGTGCAAAGGCGGACTATTTGGATTAGGCTGCCTAATCAAAACCTAAGCCTAACCGTAGAGTTGCTGAGCCTGGCTTACACCGGATATCTTGAGAAATCTAACCAGAAAAGTTCACAAAAACTAAGCCAAACCGAGAAGCTGCCCATGCTATTGCCATATCGACGCACATGCTCTTTACTCTGTCCTTCGACGTTCTACAGTTAACATCCCCAAAGAAAAGATGGCACTGACAAATTTACCATATGATCATCGCATCACACGGCATCAAGTACCCAGTAACGGCAAAGGATCACATGACATTAGAACGCACGAGTACGCCGACGGCTGTATAGATGCAACAAACATCAAGAGACGGCGCGCACTTACAAAGTGTGCCGAGTAGCCCCGATCCCCGAACCCGGCATCGCCGCGGGTATCGGAGTCGGAGTATCCTCGTCTGCCGCAGCGCGTCCCCGCCCCCGCACCGTGGGCGACGCACACCCTGCGCCGGCGAGCACAGACGTGCCGATCCCGGGGAAGTGGTCGCCCTCGGGGTAGGAGGCGGGCAGCCTGAGGAGCAGTGGCGGATTTAAGACTGAAGCACGTCTCGGATTAAATTTGAACCAAGTAATAATCTAGCATACTACAAGTTTAGAACTATATTATGATATAACAAAACATACGTCACAAATGCATCATGGATATGAAAATTTTGCTTAATGTTCAATACTTAAAGAGTTCGAGTTTTCAACACAAATCGCAATAAAAAAGTATATGAAATCATACATAATGTAACGTAATAAAAATACATCAAGTACCTCAAATCCTAAATGGAGATTTGCTCACTATCCTATGTGGCTAGCCCACCATTTCCTCATCAATAGTAGGACAAGAACTTGAACCTACAAAGACAGCATAAAAATAAAATAAAATATGCATATAAATAAATTCAAAGAGCATGAATATTACATATGAAATAAACTAACTTACCATTTGCACGAGAAAGTTGTTTCTTGCGTGACCTCATCCCTTGAAAACGCTCTAAAATCTTCTCATCTTTAATACTTGCAAATACATCTTGTTCAATATAGCATACCATGTTATGATTCATCCACTCATCATTCATCTTGTTTCGTAAATCAGTCTTAATAATGTTCATAGCCGAGAAGGCTCTTTCTACAATTGCTGTTGCCACTGGTAAAATTAAGGCCAATTCAATGAGACGATATATCAATGGAAAATACGATGATAATTTCTGGCTCCTCTTCATTTTGTAATTTGTATCCTTAAACCTTAATAATTAGTTCCTAAATAGCAAATATAAAACATTGAACATATGTTATTTCATCTGATCATTGTACTAATATCAAAATATAAAAATAATTTTTACAGCTCTACTGCTAAATAATCCTCATCGCCTCATCGGCTCATCCACCAGTCAACAAGGCAGTTATGAGTTATCCTTTTAATCTTTACCTCATCGGCTCATCGCCTCGGTCATTCCGCATTCCACCTCGGGTCCTCGGCGAAGTTGGCGCCTCCGGCTTTTTGCATTTTCGCTCGGCGGTCGGCGCTTTGGCCCTCTGCTCGGCGCCTCGGCCCTCTACTTGGCGACTCGGTGGCAACGGCGGCGTCGGCGAGGGCACGACCCGTGACCGGGCGGGAGGCACAGTCCATGAGGTTGTGTCGCGTTGTTGCGGCGTTGGGAGCGAGCGAGGGCGCGGACCTGACGACGGCGCGCGCGCGCGTGCAGCGCGAGCAGGCGCGGCCGTGATAAGTGCCGGCGCCGTTGCTCAGGTGAGGTCTGGTACTCTGAATCTCTGATTGGATTTAGATTTGGGGCTAAGCCGCTGAGATCTTGCCTAGATGGGCTGTGCAGGTGCGGCTGTGAGGAGCCGGAGCCGGAGGGCGCAGGTCAGCGAGGGGTCGAGGGCTGTGGCCGATGGACTGTGGCGACACCGCGTTGGGATTGAGGGGCGAGGGCGGCGGTGGGGGTGCGCGTGGCGAGGGTGGCGGGCGGCGGTGGGGGCGTAGTCGCATCGCCGTCACACGTAATGGATCTGGGGCTGGGGCACTAGGCGTCTCACGTCTGGGCGACTAGGGGGCTGGTCGGCGGCGGCTGGGGCTTGATTGGATTTGGGTATTAGGGTTTCCACCTCTTCCCATGACTTGGTGATGGGCTGCCGGCTGTGTTGGGCTTTGGGTAGTTGGGCTGTCGTCTACTCCCACTGGGATGTCGGGCTAACAATTTCTCAAGCCTCGGGCTGGGCTCTATTCTAGGTATTTTATGAAGGAAATACTAAATGGAGTAGTACTAGTATTATTACTGGACTTTGAGCTATAGCCTACCTAGTCCGATGCCTAGTTCCACTCCTACTGAGGGGGAAGAATCAACGACGACGGCATTTGCTCGAACAAGCAGCGGGCACGGTGGGAGAGGTGGTTTTGAACTAGGCGGCCGGTGATTAAGGGGAAATGAGATTCTCTGAAGTCGCATACGGCGACTTCAGAGAACAGTCACGAATCTGAGCCGTTGGATCGGAAAACGAACGGTCCAGATCGGTTGCTACAGTGAATGTATCAGTAGCTACGATGAAAATTTTATCTGTAACCACGAGTAAATTTTATTGTAGCGAACCGTCTGGGCGTTCTTTTCCGATCCAACGGCTTCAGATGCGATCAGATCTGCGATCACCGTCGCTGATCAGTAGAGAATCCGGTTCCGATGAAGGGGGTCGGTGAGCAGTGCAATTCACGGGTCCGTTTCTATAAAAGCGTAGCGCCAGTTCCGTTGCGGCCCAATCTTGACCGCGAAAGTGCGATCCAACAGTCATGGATGTACCAAACTGGACCGTAGATTTTATGCGCAGTCAGATTCGGGGGCTACTTGTACGGTCTATAATCTGAAGGGGGTTTCTACCACAAAGATACCGTCCCCACTTCCTCTCCTTCCAAATCTAGACCGCTCAAACCGAATTGGACGGTCAAAGGGTATCCAATCGTGATCACGTTTCTTATTCATCCTGCTTTTTTTCAAAAACTGTTTATAGGAGGGCCTTTTGCAAAATCTACTCCGGCTTCCCCTCCGAGCGGGTAGGACTACCCAGGCCGTCGGAACACCTCAGCCGGCGGCGGCATAGTTTCCGCTCATCGGGCATGAATTCAAGAGAGGTTGCTACTGGCAAGTATTTACATTCCAATGCTGATAGCATAATCTCGATGCAAGCATGGGGACGATTGAGTAGCTCTTAATTGGTGTTGGTTTTAGAAGATCAGCTGGAATTACACTACCTTAGTCTCGGATCTCACTGTCGCTGCTGGAATTGGTCGAGAATTTAGAGCATACTTGTGGTTAAATCGTGAAGGACCATATGAGGAGATCTCGTTTAGTGTTGTCATGAACTATTGTAATGTTTATGGAGTAGTCAATTGATTTTACAAAGATTGCATTTAATTTGGATTATTTTCTGGAAGTGTCAGAAAAATCGGAACTACCACATGTGTTTATGCGGTAGTACCGGCGTTGTGAGCGCGGTAATACTGTAGCAAAGCATTGTTCCGTGAGTACTGTAGTAGAGCATTGTTCTACGAGTATTGTAGTAGAGCACTGTTCTATGAGTACTGTAGCAGAGTACTGTTCATCCGAGCAGTTCTTTCGAGTACTCACAGTCGAAGCTTTCGAGTACTCGCGATCGAGACTTTCACAAGTCTTTCGACCACGTTGTGTGCTCCGACTTGTTGCAACAAAAGAGATATCCAAGAGCATGGACTCTGACAACAGCCGCATAATAACCGTCGACAAGTTAAGGAAAGGGTTGACCAAGAAGGGAACTAAGCTCAGTGAAGCTGAAGTCCAACAGTTAACGGAAGTTGTAAGATCATGCTTCCAAAAGCATCCGAGATCATTCGAAATAATTCTACTCCACCATACATGTTACATTCAGTATCTTCCATCTTTCCAATTACACTCGAAATAATTCTACTCCACCATACATGTTACATTCAGTATCTTCCATCTTTCCAATTACATTCGAAATAATTCTACTCCACCATACATGTTACATTCAGTATCTTCCATCTTTCCAATTACACTCCAATTCCCTACCTGGGCATTCAGAGCCATTGATAAGAAACGTATAGCCTTTCTCTGGATCGGAGATAGCCTGTCCACAGGAGGGAAATGCCTAGTAAGCTGGCAGCAAGTTTGTCGCCCATTTGAATATGGAGGTCTTGGCACCCCTGACTTAATGCTAGCCGGCATAGCATTTCATTCTTGCTGGGAATGGATGGCGCGTATTGATCTAGGACGATTATGGCAGACCGTTCGAGTGCCGAAAGATTCCATAACTGAAATTTTCTTCTATGCATCAACTTCAACTCTTATAGGGGATGGTAGCTCAGCTCTGTTCTGGACCAACAGATGGCTTCAAGGGCAAGAAATTCATGACCTAGCCCCGACAATTTGGACCAAAGTAACCAAATCTCGCAAACAAAGAACTCTGGTCAAGGAGACACTCCAAAACCATTGCTGGATGAAAGACATGCAAGGCCCCTTCACCTTACAAGTCTTACGTGAATTCCTCGTGCTGTATTCAAAGATTACCCAAGTGCACTTACAGGAAGGGGTTCCAGATGACATCACTTGGCGCTGGACTTCTG
The DNA here is from genome assembly GCA_036346575.1 of Dendrocalamus sinicus. Lineage (NCBI taxonomy): Eukaryota > Viridiplantae > Streptophyta > Magnoliopsida > Poales > Poaceae > Dendrocalamus > Dendrocalamus sinicus. The sequence continues at coordinate 29,934,904 of CM070654.1, read as the reverse complement.
GCGGGATCTACTCTCCCAAATCGGCCTATAAAGCCCTTTTTCATGGCTCGGTCTAATTCCCTTGTGCAATTGAATTGTGGAAAAGCGTCATCCCTCTCAAAGCCAAATTGTTCACTTGGCTAGTCCTCAAACAAAGAATATGGACCTTCGCAAGGCGTTTACAGCACAACATACTAGCACCGGCGTCATGTTTGTTCTGCGATCAAGACTCTGAGACTGTTGACCATCTTTTCATCCAGTGTCCAGTGGCTAAGCAGATATGGCACCGCATGTTTTCCTGGTTGTCATTCTGTGCTCCTTACTATTTCACCGCACTGATGTTGCACGAGCTCTGGCCTTTGATTCAGGAATTAGTGCTCAACTCCAAGGGAAAAGGTCTAGACTCCCTCACTATTCTGATCACTTGGATGATCTAGAAGGAGAGGAACATGATGCACCATAATCAACGAAGCCTTAGCATTCAGGAGTTTACATACCGCATCAAATAGGAGTTCCTCTCCTGGTCGTCAATTGCAAGATCCAGGCTTTCCGATCTCTTTACTACCCAGGATCACTGTGGGTCACCTTCAGTTCTAGCCTGATGTTCTTTTGTCTTGTGTGTTTCTCTTGTTCTCTTCAGTTTTTTTCTCCCAAGTCCCCTTCAGTCGTCTTCCTTCTGTAATCTTTACCTGAAACTCGCCTTGCACATGGTCTTCAAACCATGTTTGTACCATATTCTCCTTAAATGAATGAAATGCACGTCTCTTGCGTTTTCGAGAAAAAAGTATCTTCTGTCTTACAAAATGTGTGTGCTTTTAAACACAGGCCGATGCAGATGGGAATGGAACAATCGATTACGAGGAGTTCATCATCGCGACGATGCACATGAACAGGATGGACAGGGAAGAGCATCTCTACACTAGTTTGACAAGGAGAATATTGGGTATATTTCTGGTTTCTGATGCAACGCCGTTGCAGTCAGTAGTAGCGTGTAGTCCTAATATTCAGAATTCAGCACGGCAGTCAGTAGTAGGATGTAGTGCTAATATTCAGAATTCAGCACGGCGGTCAGTAATAGCATGTAGTGCTAATATTCAGAATTCAGCACTCACATGTTCATGCTGCAGCTGCAACCTCGCCACCGGTACATCACGATAGAAGAGCTTGAGCAGGCCCTGAGGGAGAAAGGATTGCTGGACGGCCGAGAGATCAAGGACGTCATATCAGAAGTCAACGCTGACAACGTAAGTCGCAACACTTCTTCTGGTCATCTGTTGTATGACATTGTTGGACTGACTGACAATGCCTGATCGGCTGAAATCGTCTTGTAGGACGGGAGGATCAACTACACCGAGTTCGTGGCGATGATGAGGAAAGGGGACCCGGAGGCGAACCCCAAGAAGCGGCGCGACGTCGTGCTGTAGAGGCGGGGAGCAACGGCGGTGGGCGACCTTGGCATGGAGGGATCAGGGCACTCATGAACGATTGCACGGTTCAGAGGAGGATTCTTCAGGGTGAGCGGGTGATCGGCAAGGAGAAACCGCGCACTTATATATACGCCATGGTCGCATGCATGCACATTTCGCACACGCTACGCGACGTAGTGATGAGAGGGGAAGTGAGCCCTGTGAAATGACGAATGGGTGTGGGGTTGTTCTTGTGTTACAGAGCATTATAATTAATAGAGCTGTCCGTATTGTTTACTCCTGATTATCACGACTTATTAGATGCAGATACTAGTTGCCGTTTTTTTAATAAAAAAATACTATAGAACTGATCCTCACTTGAAGATTTATAACTTTATATCTCATTGACATGTGGATTCCATATATCAGTGAGATATGAAGTTAAAAATTTTCAAATGCACTTCTTTACAGTGGCAAACTCCCAATGATTCCTTTTTTAGAGAGAAAAAACATAGAATCCGACTCCCTGAGTTTGATCGATCTTTGGGACACTCGAAAACCAGCACCGTGCGGAGATCTTCCCAATACTTGGTGGGATACCATGCAAACCAAACTTTGTGTGGTGGAAATTCGTACCCTTTTTTTTTAAACCAATTTTGATTATGAGCGCACTTTTGTGGTCTTGTTTTGACCTGTTCCCAGGAATGTCTGACATGAAATTACAGAGTTGTCTTTCAATTTCAGAATGCTATGCGCGCGGAGATACTTGAACGTATCTCTTCTGATGCTTCTATAGCAAAGGTTCATGTTAATTTACACACAATATGCTAATTAACCAAAGTTTGTTCTTGCAACATGTAGCATCATTTTGCTTCATTTTTCATTCATGGAACTTGAAAAGTTATCTAGTTTAACAAAGTTCGATCATACATGTTACTCTGATACTAGTACACCACCATTAATATCAATCCTATTGAGTTTCATTCATTAGCTAATTCACTCAAAATCTTAAGTTGATAAAAACAAATGATCTATTTATACTGCAATACTCTCCCTCACATGTAGGCTACTAGGCTCCTCGGACCTAAGACATAAAATAGAAATGGGCTGCAATTATTTTTTTTAATTACACCAACCGGGTTTTAAACTCAAGATCATTTGGTTCTGATACTATATTGAGTTTCATGCACCAATCAATTTATCTAAACGTTTAAACTGACAAAAAAAGACAAATAATTCACTTATATTTCACGGATCCAATACCAACATCACCTTGAGAACAAGTACAGATGAACTTGTTATGCCATGAGCCCATGATCACAAAAGGAACGGGAGGCTTTATCATCAATCTCTATACGATCGTCTGATGGCGAGAGAGCCGCACGCACTCAACCTCTCCACTCTCCAGTCCATTGTGCGCTTTGTCCGGCCGTGCGTATATGACCCTCCACATATAATATAGGGCATGTTTGGCGAGCTTTATCAGCTCTCGATCCACCTAAAAGGTGGATCCAAGCTGATCCATCGTGGAGCAGCTCCATCGTGGATGCAGGATTAAATCAAAGTGTTTAGTACAGCTCCACCTCCTCTCTATCTCACTTACACCGGGCCCCACGCGTCGGGGCAAAATGAAAAAAAACCCGGCGCAGCGCAGGCGGTGCAGCGGCGGCGCGCGCGGCCTCGAGCGCGCGCGAGCGAGGCACACGGCGGACGCGGGGAGGCGGAGGCCGGGGGAGGCGGAGGAGGTGGTGCGAGGCGAGGCCGGAGGAGGCGACGCGGGAGGCGCGCCGCCCGGAGGGAGGCGAGGCGAGGCGGGGAGGCGGCGAACGAGGGAGACGCAGCGGACGCGGGAGGCGGAGGCCGGGAGGAGGTGGTGCGGGAGGCGGAGGCCGGGAGGAGGCGGACGCGGTTGGAGGCGGGAGGAGGCGGACGCGGTTGGAGGCGGGAGGAGGCGGAGGCCGGGAGGAGGCAGACGCGGGGGAGGCGGAGGCCGGGAGGAGGCGGAGGAGGTGGGGCGGGAGGAGGTGGAGGCCCGGAGGAGGCGGGGAAAAGAAAAGAACGAACCGTTTTTTGTGTAACCAGTGGTGAGCAAGTGGAAGCACGAGAAGTATCAACTCATGATGAAATAGATATAAACTATGTGCACACGGGAGAATCCATGAATATGAGAACAACCAATGTTGATATCTACTTTGCAAAAATCAGATTGGGAAGATTGGAAGAAGGCAATAGAAACTGAATTATTGTCTCTAAACAACAGAGAAGTGTTTGGGCCTATAAGCCGCACACCTCCCCACGTGCACCTTATAGGGTATAAGTGGTTATTTGTTCGAAAGAGAAATGAAAGAAATGAAGTTATAAGATATAAAATAAGTCTTATTGCACAAGGTTTCACTCAATGTTCAGGAGTGATTATGAAGAAATCTACTCCCCAGTCATGAGTGAAATCACCTTTATATACTCAATCTCAATGGCAGTAAACCTAAACTTAGAAATGAAATTGATGGATGTGGTAACTGCATACCTTTATGAAAACTTAGGTTTGAAAATTTATATGAACGTATCTAAAGATATCCCTGTCCCGAACCACGATAGAGCAAATAGAAGTATATACAGTGTGTAACTCAGGAAATCACTGTACGGACTTAAGCAATCAGGCAGGATGTGGTATAATCGCTTAAGCGACTTTCTATGCAAGAAAGGTTATACGAACAATGAAGATTGTCCCTGTGTATTTATACGACGATCCCAGAATGAATTTTGTATAATCTTAGTATATGTAGATGATCTAAATATCATCGGGACTTTGGAAGACATAAAAGAAGCAAGTTCTTACCTAGAGTTAATTTGAAATGAAAGATTTAGGTAAAACCAAATATTGCTTAGGCCTACAGCTCGAGTATGTTCCTGAAGGAATATTAGTACATCACTTAGCCTATACCCAGAAAGTGTTAGAAAGGTTCGGGTTTGAAAAGGTATACCCATTAAAAGTATCAATGATCGAGAGATCTTTACATCAAGAAAAGGATCTGTACCGACCTAGGGAAGATGGGGAGGAAGTCCTGGAACCGGAATTCTCATACTTAAGTACAATATGAGCACTTATGTATTTAGCTAATTGCACTAGACCGGACATTGCATTTGCCGTAAACCTATTAGCAATGCACAGAGCCTATCAAAAGGCGTTAGCAGGGAATAAATGACATCTTCCGATACCTCTAAGGAAGCAAAGATCTTGGGTTGTTCTACAGAAAGAACCAAAACTTGAATATAACTGGCTATGCAGATGCAGGGTATCTGTCAGACCCGCATACCACAAGGTCACGAACAGGCTATGTATTTCTATGCGGTGGAACTACGATTTCGTGGAAATCTTCTAAGCAAAATCTTGTAGCGACTTCAACGAACCACTCAGAAATCACAGCGCTGTACAAAGCCGCACGAGAATGTGGTTGGCTCCGACGAATGATTCACCACATCTAGTAGTCATGTGGGATGAATATCATGTAAGTTCCCACAATTATCTATGAAGATAATGTACTTGTTTTGCATAAGTGCAGATAGGCTACGTGAAGAGTCATCTCACAAAGCATATCAACTTGAAGTTCTTTTATGCTCATGAATTATAAAAGATGTACGAAATTAAGATACTACATACTAAGTCATGTGAAAATTTTGTAGATTTATTCACTAAGTCTCTCTCATCATCTAGTTTTGAAAGATGCGTCATTGAGGATTTAGAATGATGAGACTTAGAGAAGTGCATAATTCAGGGGAGATTTTTCTCAAGCTCGTTATTAAAACTTGATCACGAAGATTGAGTACCAAAGAATAAATCTGAAGATTAAATGAAATTGGGTGGATTGTACTCTTTTTGCCTTGACAAGTTTTCTCCAAGTTTCTTCGCCAAGGTTTTTAATGAGGCAATTCTTACAACAAAGCATAACGTGTATCATATACTTTTTCTCTAAATTTTTCTCACTGGTTTTTTATGGAGTTTTGATGAGCACGAACGTGTCGGATAAGTGCCCAAGTGGACATGTTAGGAAATCTGGGCCTAGGCTTAAAGCTTTGCCTATGATAGACACCTCAATACTAGGCTATAAATAGGAGTACTATTGGCTATTTTGTATGTGCATAAAAAAGAGAAAGCAATAAAAAAATATTAGGAATTATCTCTATCTCTGTATTTCAATCTATTATTTATGTCTTTTATAATTAATTTGTTTTTTATATAGCAGATGAATCAATCAGATTAGCCTGGTCGGTTACTTAACACTAGGTACGTGGACTCGACTCAAAACACTGTGCTTCACGTCGGGACAGATCCGGAGCGTACTCATATCTGGAAACTAATTTATCCTCACAAAAAAATGGAACCTTTCGTGTCCTTGGATCCTCTCTGCTGTGGCTCGGACCAGGCTTGTGCCGTTCAAAACAAGCGACATGAGTACTTGTTTTGATTTCTGAAGCTGGTTAATCTGGCTCAACGCTATATCAAAACTCGGCTGGCCGGTCAATGCGGTCACCGATCTCTCGAGTGTTCAACGGGTGCTAGTGTCATCGTGTGTACTTGCCTCCTTCCGTGGAGAGAGAACGATGAGATCGCCCCCAACAAGATAGTTTTTGGATGCAAACGTAGTAGTACTAGTTTTTCGAGGCGGCACGTAGCTGTGTTTGGATTTTCAGTTTATAGTTTACAGTCTATATTATAATAATTAACTTTTAAATTGTATATTATTTAAGACAGAGTTAACAAAAAATTGTAATAAAAAATATACTGAGTTCAGCTGTATCGGTCAAAATCGTATGCGACTATTTTTCCTTTGCGTACTACCTCTCGTGAACAACCAGAATTCAAAAATTTAAACCATAAGTCATAAACCACAATCCAAAAAAACTCACCCACGGTTTGGAACTAAATTAGTCGTGCTGGCCCAACCCGTTGCTTGGGTCACCACTTCAGAGGGGAATGAGGACCAAGGCACGGTAGATCCATCCAAGGGGAACACGAAGTGATCAATAGCGACTGAAGGAGAACGTCGGACAATAGGATTCACCGGTGTTGACAGCGGTGAAGAGAAGGAGGGAACATGACTACAGGAGAGACCGAGAGACAGAGAGAAAGTGAGATAGAGAGACTAGCAGTGAGGTATTGAGACGGTGCAGGTGTGTCATCCTTAACATGTCGTATTATATGTGTTTAGGTTGGCACGACTAGCTTTGTGATCTCATTGGTTCAAGATTAAACCACATGAACTAACATGGTACAACTCATGGTCATCTGGATCATTCCTAGTGGCTGGCTATACGGACCATATCGGACCGTACCGTACAGCCCATTTCCACGAGCCAGTACCGGGCCATGCCGTGCGGCCATCTGGCTAGGGTCTACTAGTTTTGACGTTTTCGCATCGATTCGATCGGACCGCGAGGCATGGGCGACGGCCTTCGGTCGTAGCGCTACGTCCTGCTGCCGATTGGACAACTCGGCGCATCACGCTTGCCCCTAGCTGGCATCGTCCAAAAGCAGGCACGCACTCGTCTTTTCTGCAGTCGCGCTCACTAACCTGTTCAAAGACCCCCCAAAAAAACACAACGGATGCTCTTCGTTCTACTACGACGCTCCATCTGTTTCGTAACGAACAAAGGGGGAGTGGCCAGCTCGCACGTGTTTTGCCTTTGACAGTTGAGACAGCGTAAAAAACAAAAAACTTGCCAGCCCGGACGCCACTGCACTTTCTTTTGTTCCTTCTGCACTACAGTTTAGTCTCCTAGTTAAGTTATTCTAAACAAACCAAATGGAATCAGTTTGGACCAGCTTGGGACAAAAACAGTTAAAAGTATTTTTCTAGGATATATTCAAAATAGCACGGTCTATATATTCTATTCTTAGTAGTTAAATTAGAAACTCTTGAGATTATTGCTAACACAATAATAGAATCAAGAGATGCTTCATTTTTTGAGAATATCTTTCCTATAAGAATAGTAGGCAATACTTCATAATTTAAGAATATTTAAACTGATAATTTTGAAGCTAAGAATAATCAAACTTCTAAACTTTGCACTATTTCTTAACCATTATATGATATCGCTGAGGAAGATAACAATCTAATTGTAGAAACCCCTCGTAGGAGAAAGAGACAAAGGGTTGAGAAACCTTTGATGACGACTTTATCGTATATCTTGTGGATGATGTGCCAAAGATCCTTTTGGAGGCTTATGCATCTTTTGATGCTGAGTATTGGAAAGAGGCAGTCCGTAGTGAGATGAACTCGATCATGGCTAATAGAACTTAGGAGATCACTGATCGTCCAATCGGACGTAAACCTATAGAATGTAAGTGGGTCTTTAAAAAGAAACTAAGCCCTGATAGTACTATTGAGAAGTACAAAGCAAGACTTATGGCCAAGGGTTACACCCGAAGAGAGGGAGAAAATTTCATTGATACCTATTCTCCTGTCGCCAGATTAACCATCATCAGAGTGCTCCTTGTGTTAGCATCTTTCTATGGTCTACGTGTCCATCAAATGGACATGAAGATAGCTTTCCTTAATGGAGAGTTCGAGAAAGAAATCTATATGGATCAACTAGATGGTTTTGTGATTTTTGGACAGGAAAATAAGATATGCACATTACTGAAATCTTTATATGGTTTAAAACAAGCACCTAAACAATGGCATAAGAAGTATGACAAAACTTTGACATCCACTGGCTTTGATGCGAATGAAGCTGATAAATATGTGTATTATCGTTATGGTAGAGGTCAAGGAGTGATCTTATGTCTGTATGTAGATGACATACTTATATTTGGGACAAACACTACCATAATTGACGAGGTCAAATCTTTCTTATCTCGGTGTTTTGATATGGAAGACTTGAGAGAGGCAGATGTCATTCTGAATATTAAATTGATTAAAAGCAAGAATGGGATCACTTTGAATCAATCTTATTATGCTGAGAAAATATTTAGCCAGTTCGGTTTTGAAAACTATAAAATTTCTTCTACACCCTATGATACGAGCATTAAGTTTCGAAAGAATCAGGGGTTAGGAAAACATCAATTAAGATATTCACAAATTATTGGGTCACTTACGTATTTAGTTGGTGCCACAAGACCTGACATTTCATTTATTGTGAGCAAATTAAGTCGATTTACTTCTAATTCAAGCGATGAACACTATGAGGCACTTGAAATAGTGTTGCGCTACTTGTGGGGCAACACATCTTTTGGAATACATTATACTAGATACCCTTCTATTTTAGAAGGATACACTGACCCTAATTGGATCTCTGATGTGGATGAGATCAAAACTACAAGTGATTATGCATTTACTTTAGCTGGTGCTGCTTTTCATGGAGGTCTTGCAAACAGACTGCATTGAAGATGTTAACCATGGAAGCAAAATTTGTAGCACTTGACACAGCCACTGCTGAGGCTGAATGGCTAAGAGAGCTTCTATTGGACCTACCATTGGTTGAGAAACCGATACCTACAATCTTGATGTACTGTGATAATAAAAAAATGTTGGCCAAAATCACAAGTACAAAGGATAATATGAAGTCCTCTAGACATGTGAAGCATAGACTTAAATCTGTCAGAAAGTTGAGAAACTCCGGAGTGATTGCTATGAACTATATTCAAACTGAGAAAAATTTGGCAGATTCTTTTATAAAGGGGTTAGCACGGAAAGCGATTTCTGTTGCTTTTATGGACATGGAAATAAGGCCCATGTAAGTTACATCATAAGGGCAACCCATATCTTCTTGATCAGAGATCCCGTGACTTAGGCAACGGGAAAAACAAATTTATGTTGTAACAAGAGAGTATATATTTAGTATACAGTCTAATAAATAAAGTACTCTTGATTTGTATGGAATGTTGGCATAAAATCTTAATGTATTATGTTGTTCAAATAACAAAAAGTGTTAGCTTGTAGGATACCTAGAAAGAATATATCTACTTGAGCTTAACTATATAGTCGCAATTCACGAGAACGGAGCATTCTCTAGAAAGCTCATAAGCAAATAAGGGAGCATGACTATATAATGCTCCGTTTAGGCATGGTTCATTGGCAGCATAGTACTAGTTAAGATTTTAAGTGAAATCTGATCACAAAAAGTTATGAATTCAAGATATAGTCCATTCATCAGTTGTAAGAAAATGAATCTTATCATTCTAGGTGCAAGTTCAATCAGTGCGGGACTTATACTAAAAGACTAGTATATTAACAGTACTTCAGCGCAATATCTTTGATATCTTTTTACTTGTTGTTTTGGAATTGGTGAGGGATTGTTAGAAATAGGCCCATATGAGTGAGGCCAATTTCCTTTAATTCCAAAGCATACATGCTTTAATACCATATTGCTTAGGCAAAGTGGAGGAAACCGATTTTATAAGGCGGAGTTCTTTGCCACTCCTTGATTATGGATGGGGAGGGTTTTGGCTAATCACACATGCGCACACGCACGCGCATATGTATTCACGTATTTTCACATGAAAATTGCGTGACTTGTGCCTTGGCGCCGTGACGTGGCGCGTCACTTGACAGACCAAGTCTACCTTATTTTTGCTAAACCATATATCATCTCTATCCTTTTAACTGGTCATGAGACTGCATAAATATCATAATGTGAATTGATGAGGCAGTTACCAGTGAATCAACACTACTGAATTTATGTTTTGATGAGGTAGTTACCAGTGAATAATTCTATTTTAATTGTAGCAGTTACTAATGAATACCTATAGCACACCAAAAGCCTTTCCATTTGAGACCGAGAGGACGTGTCCCCGGAGCTTTCTTCTGATTAGTTTTTTACAGGCCGGCGCGGAGTGAGCGGGCTCTGCTCTCTGCTGCATTTTCATCCAAATCCTTCGTGCTTTGCTTGCTTCGTATACTCGGTACTCGCAATGATTTCATCAGACGTTTTTTCGTTTTCCCTTTGCCGGGAGATAAGGGCATCATGGCGCCCTCCTTTCTTTTCCCCCAGGCCATGATTGTAACGAGATAGCTTGCGTTGCTCGCACTTCTTAGATCTGGCCATCACGCTATAGATCTTAGGTATATACAGTGATATAGATAGTTATTATCTATAGTACTCTTTTATGTTATAATATTAAAGATACATTCTATAATATGTTATAGGTAAGTTGTCTATAATAAATTGTTTATAAAATATAGACAGTATTGATACAATGTACAAAAACCGTCTATAACATGCTACTTATAGACAATATTAATACAATGTCACGAAAGTCATCTATAATAGGCTATTTTCTCGCGTTTCAGCCATGTATAGAATTACAATTGACCTCCTTCTCTTTCCTCTTTTTCTTTCGTCCACCCGATAAAATTTCTATGTAACATCTCTTATAAGATAATTTATATCATCCTATTATATATGTCCTTATTTTGAAACCCTGGTTTACTTTTGCACTCATTTTCCAACTTCATAAGCAGACGGTTACATTTTCTTCGGGAACTGAACGGTGGAGTAGCGTTAAAAATTTAGTGCTCGTATTTTTGTGGAGTGCAGATGTCTCAAGAAGATCTTACTGTACTGTAGCTCTTGTACACATGAGATGAAATGACATTTGGATTCTCACCATACAATCCAAAAAATTCAGCAAAATTACCAGAAGATCCACTGGTACGGTACAGTACCTACACTGCACCAGAAAAACCGTAGCTTTCATTCTTTTTAACTTGTGATTTACATCTTATATCTTATAGTTTTTTCAAATGAATAAATAGGATGATTTTTTAACTACCGTTTAAAGTATTTATCGGGATAGCTTTTTTAAATGACTTATTGGTTTATTAAGATTAGATTTATTCGTATAATCAGTAACACTATAATAAAATATGGTCGTAGTAAAAAATAACACATCGGTAAAAAAATCCAGTGACCAGCGAGAGAACTGCTACAGTGCTACTCCGTGTGTCTGTCTACCTGCCACTTTCAGAGTTCACTTCTCCGGTCAGTTCTTCACCACCACACTTCAGTACCTCACTGACAGAACCAGGAGCGCGCCGGGCCCACCACCTGCTGGCAGGAAGGGCCCCCACCTTGCCCACTTCCACCCGGGCCCCGCCGCCTCCCCGGCGTAGACCCGGCCCACCGTGCACTCCCACCCCTCCCTCCGGCTCTCCCCATCCCGCCCGCGCGAAACCCTAACCACCGGAGCCGAAAGAAAAATCCCCAAATCCCAAGCCTCCCCCTCCTCCGCGCGTCGCTTTCGCCGGACACCACCACCTGCCGCTTTCCCCTCCCACCCTCCTCCCCTTTGACCCCAATTCCCAATTCGGAATACGCGTCCGCCCAATTGGCCTTAGACAGCAGCAGCCGGAGCATTCAATTCCCCTGCCTGCACGACAACGCCGCCCGCACCCGCGGCTCCGCTCGCGGCGGAGGAGGAAGACTCTGCCCTCCCGGATCGCTGGTAAGCCCGGCTCCGAGCACTTGCCCCCGGTTTCTTGCCGAATTCGGCGCGCCTCTGGCCGTGGTGGGTGATGGTCGGCGTGTCGTTGGGGGGGGGGACGGGCGAGTTGTTCAGGGAGAGGGTGTGAGATCGGAGTCACGGCTCGGGGAGGCAGGTTTCGGTATGTTGGGAGTTGGATTGCGTGTCAGGACCTGGTGTTTTTGGGGTGTGCCTGTGTTGTTGCCGCCTTCTTGGTATTTTGCTCTACTGGTTATCGTGTGAGTTTAGTGAGCTTTTGTGTTGGTGGGATTCTGCTTTGTGTGAATTATGAATTCTCGAAGCGGATGGGCTGTGGATTGGGTGAAGCGTGGCAGAAAGGTTGCGTTTGGGTGGTGGTGGTGAGCCTTGTTCTGGTGGAAATGCCTTCGTTTATGGGGTTTCCTTGTATTTCTCTAGTTGTTACGGGCCATGGTTCTGGGCTGTGCGCAGATGTGAGGACTTCGTTTGAATTTGAGGTCAGGTTGGATGTTTGGACTGATCCTTGTGATCACGACCGGATCCAGTTTATTTTTCGAGCGATTGTTCCCCAAACTCATTTCTTGTGTTTCCCGTATGACATTTTAGCGGTAATTGGTTGTTCAGAAGGCATACCTTGGATGAGATTGAGCTCTGAGCGGTTGTTTACAGACTTGTTTTGGCATTTGGGGACCGAAATTACTTGTACGCTTAGCATAACTCCGGGCGAATCCGAGTGTTTGTTTGATGTGGAGGTTTGCGGTGATTTTGATACAGCAGTAACTTTCAGAATTGAACTGGTGTTGGCTACTGAGACTGGCATTAGGCATGTTTTTATGTATCAAATTATGATGCTACGATGTGTGTATAGTGTCTTTCTTGTTCATTGCTTTTCCCAATATAGGTTCGTAAATGTAGCAAAAGACCCCCCCCCCCCCCCCAAGAGCATTCTTTTGTATTTTGGAGACTAGTTAACTTTTCAGCAACTAGGGCCAAAGATGCTTATCGGGGTTAGTTTGGGTTTGAATTTAGTTTTCTTAATACCTTATTTATAAGAGGTGAAATTTATTCTAATCGTGGTCTGGTAGTGTTTTATCCAATTTTAATGGAAATAGCAGAGGGGATCGCTGTTAAGCTTTTTTTTTTCCCTTCAAAATGAAGGTACCCAGCTTTATTGAAGAAAGCTAGAACTAAGCAAGTTTACTATCATCGAGTTTTGCTAGCTGTATAAGGGATGAAGAGTGTTTCTTACATTTGCTTATAATGAAATAATGTAAAACTTGAATGTGCTGTTTTGATATTTTACATTCAACTAGATATAATCCATGAAATATATTGTGCTTGCTCCTCTCCCACAATCCATGTGGGACTATTCTTAACATATATGATCCGGGCAATCGAATGTAGATTTCCTCATCCTAAATTCTATCGCTTAACCTGGCCTCACTAATGTGTATTGACATCTCTTTCCAGTTGTTGCAGCATTCTCATGATGTACCATGCTAAGAAGTTTTCTGTGCCCTTTGCTCGCAGAAGGCTCAGAATAGTGAGCATGTAAGTAATATTGGAGCTTTGGTGGATCCAACATAAGCAACCCTGCTAATCCTGTAGGGAGTGGGAAACAACGTCTACGATGGACCTCAGATCTCCATAATCGCTTTGTGGATGCCATCGCCCAGCTTGGTGGACCAGATAGTGGGTATTCTCTGTCAAGTATTAGTCACTTTGGTTGAACTTGATACAATGTATAAGCTGTCATCTAAGATTTTTTATTCAATTTCCTGTTTGATATCTCATACACCTTGCCATCAGCACAAATTCTCAGAAAAATTCTGTAGCGGTGTTATAAAACAATATATAGATTAATATTGCAAATTATTGGTTTCATGTCAAATGCATTACACATATCATGTATGTTTGTCAAACTGGGATTTCAACCGATTCTACTATTTAAAATGTTTAGGATCAGATTACTACACATCTGTAATTTATGGGCTCATTAACAACACAAGTCTATTGGTCAGATCAAAATTGAAATGCATAGAGGAGTGAATTCATGTTAGCTGTTAGCGTACGCATATTTCAGTGAATCCATTTTAGCTGTTATTTATGTGTCCCTTCGTAACTGTGTCCTGCCATGTTATTAAATCCAATCACATTCGGAAATGTTCATGCCTTGAAACTGTAAACCCTGTCAATAATTGAAAACAGCTTTGAGTATTGCATGTGGCACACATGTATCTGGCTCTATTACATGCTAACTTGTCTAGCGATAAGCTAGCAGGTTATTATGAGATTAATTTATTTATTTTGGAGTATGACAAGTATGCTGTATCTAACACGTTTTTCTGTATTGCTGTCATCATTTCTTTAGGAGCAACACCTAAAGGGGTGCTCACTGTAATGGGTGTACCTGGGATCACAATTTACCACGTGAAGAGCCATTTGCAGGTGAAGAATTACCCTTTAAGGAAGCAGGTGCTAAAAAAGTTCCATTGTAGCTAATACTTTGTTTCTTTGGTGCTTGTGTAGAAATACCGCCTTGCAAAATATATACCGGAATCTCCCGCTGAAGGTACATATCCTTCTATGCTTGATTGTCTCTCTAATGCACTTCTCCTCCCCTGTCACACCTGGAAATTCAGCTGCTATTTTGATTTTGAATGTGACAATTGCCATCTCATGTAGGTTCCAAGGACGAAAAGAAGGATTCTAGTGATTCCCTCTCTAACACGGATTCTGCACCGTAAGTGATTTTACCCAGTTGTGTGTACACAATGTTTGTACCCTGTACTCCTGTAGTAGCGTAGGCTTTGTGTGTTAGTTGGTATCAAGTTCTTGTGAATTACATAGTTAAAGAAATATTCTGACTTACCTTTCAGAGGATTACAAATCAATGAAGCATTAAAGATGCAAATGGAGGTTCAGAAGCGGCTCCATGAACAACTCGAGGTTTGTTATTATTAGATGCCAACTACTGTCAATCATGCCGTTAGTTTCTGTGTCATTTAGTTTACCCACCAGTCCAAAGCTTTGCGGTAGTTGGTAGTTGGGGATTCACTCTTACAAGTAGATATTTCACACCATTTTTACTAATGTATTATTTAGTAAATTACACCTACAGTATTTCTGTATGCATGGACTTGGTCCTCCATTGCCTCTTATTGACAGCTCTTTTATTTTGGCTGCACTGTTTGTTTGTTAATTTGCGGTTTTGAGGTTCTTTCTCTTCAAGATTAATCCTCCAAACTCTTCCAATTGGATGAAAGCCATTGTATGTTGCCTTTTCAGGTGCAAAAGCAATTGCAGCTGAGAATTGAAGCACAAGGGAAGTACTTGCAGATGATCATAGAGGAGCAGCGAAAGCTTGGTGGATCACTTGAAGCTTGTGAGGAGCAGAAGCTTTCACAGTCACAACCAAGTTTAGATGACTACCCTGATAGCATGCAGCCTTCTCCCAAGAAGCCGAGGATGGATGATCTGTCACCAGATTCAGTGCGGGATGTGGCACAGCCAGAATTCGAATCCCATTTGATTGGTCCGTGGGATCAAGAACTCTGTGGCAAAAACATATGCGACGCCACATTCCGGGTGGATGAGTTCAAAGTAGACCCTGGTATGAGCAAGTCGTAAAGCGAAGCCTTCCTCCATGCAAATCCTTGAGTTTTTAACCTCCACTGGATGATCGATCGCATGTGAATATATATCATCATCTTAACAACAGAATGAATGTTGTATGGATCTTCAGATCCGCACCTGATCCCATCAGCCACGGCCAAATGTCGTCGTTGTCATTGTAGTATTCACCATACAGTTCTTGTAATTATGAGGATGTTCTTAAATCTTTAGCACGCATTTCCTTCTTTTGAAGGAATAGTCCTGAGTTGTAACACGTAGCAAGAAAGAAAACACGTGTACACAATACATTTGCTGCGAAGAGGGTACGGCTCCTGAAGCTACTTGGTAATAATTTTTGTTCAACTCAATTCTGGGATCTGCTTAATTTATATTAACTGTGTCTTGGATTTAAGATGTAGCCAGCCACATGTTAAGTGATCAATCAGCTTGAGTACTGAACAACTCTGCATTTAAAAGGGTTATTGCGTTATTGGAGAACATTCCAGTGTTATGGACAGGGCACTGAACAATGTTCTATTTAAGGAGTAAGAATGTATGGTATTTTTTTATACTTTGAGAAGGTTCCCAAGTTAGGTCGAACACGAGCTTTCAATTCCAATGCTGCTCAGAATCGAAGAGCTTGTTTGAGAAAAAAAGGTCCTTTGGGGGCGTAAAAGAGTAATAGTTATGAACAAAAGGAAAGCAGAGGTTCTGGCTTTTTGACATTTCACAGCAGCTCCAAGCAAACCAGGCCAGTCACAAAAGCTCTACTAGTGGCAAGAGTATTCGTTTTCTACACTCAAGCATTTCCACTTT
This sequence comes from Dendrocalamus sinicus, assembly GCA_036346575.1. Classification (NCBI taxonomy): domain Eukaryota; kingdom Viridiplantae; phylum Streptophyta; class Magnoliopsida; order Poales; family Poaceae; genus Dendrocalamus; species Dendrocalamus sinicus. Next base: position 29,918,647 of record CM070654.1, on the reverse strand, counting down.
TTCATCGCGGTGAAATGCTTTGATGCATCCATTGATGCTGTTAGGTGTGTTTTTTAAACACTAGGGGTGCCATTGCCATGGTTAAAGCGACGAATTTAGCATTTGTGACGAAAAAGACTTCCATATCGAGCACAGTTAGCAACGAGACGCACACAACCTACGCTACACTCGGAACACTACAAGTCTACAACGTTCCTATAATGCATCCAGATCTACTGTTTTTTTTATCATGAGGTTTTTTAGATATGTAGGGTAATGGATGGTATATTGAGGCCTTGTTCTTTTTAGTTTTTAAAAGCTGTTTTTCGGCTTTTCTACAATAACTAGCTTTTAAACGAAGTATCTTTTCAAGATAGAGTCTACTAGTTAATTGTAGTGCATGCTTTACCGACTTCATTTATATCGGCAAAAACCGTACGTGAGTTTTTGTTACTTTGTAATCTCTCATATAAACAGCCCAAAAATCACAAGCCGCAGCTAAAAGCCACAAGTCGCAACCAAAAAGAACAGGCCCTGAAAGCTAAATAGGGTGTGCTCAAATAATACACCTGAATGCTTCACTCTTATCTTTTTTTTCCTAGTTAAAATGTCCTATTTTTGTCAAGTTTTACACTAGGTCCACGCCCCTTTCGTTGGTTTCTAACCCAGCCACTGGTTAAGAAGAACATACAAACACATATAATAATTGACAATTTTGCAAAAACTAGTATGAACTATGGCCCGTTTGCACGACTCTAGCTCGAGATCTATCTTTGGATCTGTAGTTTGTTGACTAAATTAAAGTGATTTAAATATTTTTATTTAATATATAATATAAATGAAATGAGTCATGTAAATGCACTTAACATGCCTGCAACTCTAGATCTAGAATTTTCTAGAGCTACAGATGACTGACTCTAGAAATCTCTGATTTCCTAGAGTTAGAGCTCATAAACGGGTATGAAGCAAATCGAAGTCTCTTCTTTTCTTAGCTTCAGTTTTGACCTTCCACTTTTGAAAAAGGTTACCGGTGAATTGTGTGGGGAGAATGAGGCTTCACATTGTTCACACTTCACTATTTGGTCAAGAAATCATTAGTGGTAGAGACAAGATTAGCCAGACAAATACAACCCTACTATCCTTGCACGGCAGTTGATATGGATCATCACTTCTGTATCGTGTCTAGTATGTACGATATGCATAGGAAGCATATATCTTAGAACTTTCAGAGAAGAAGTCGATGGAGTAACGCCTTACTAGGATGAAAGTGCGCAGAGGCTGTTCTGAACTATACATAAATAATTCATTTGGCACAGAGCAGATCTGATGTATATATACATAAAACGATCTAAGATTTGCATAATTGATTACTACGTGGTAGCATGTATAAGTATTGCAAGGCACTAAGCCGTCGGTCTGCAAACAAAAGCAGATGATGTTTGTGCATGGTTTAATTGATAAACAACGTGTCTCTTTAAGGTAGAGTCTACAATTCGATTATAGTAGAAACTATACTGACTTCAGCTATACCGACCAAAATCATATACAACTGTCTCTCTCTCTTTATACTATCTCTCACGAATAATTAGAATTTAAAAGACAAAAATCATAATTCACAGTCAAAAAACCACCCAATATCGTCGGGAAGGTACATACTATTTCTTAATTGCTGGGGAAGCACACGGAATGCTGGTAGATATGGAATTGCTAGGCGCGCATGGCGGTTCTCTGCATGCTTCATGACAAAACCACATGTGTAGGGTATTCCCGGACGAAGCTACAAGTGGAAAATGCAAATTGGTAGTCTCATGGATTTTGATTTTTGTTATATTAACTAGTTTTTACATAATATATATTTTAAACGTGACATCTACAAATTAATTATAGTAGACATTATACCGACTTTAATTATACTGGTCAAAATCACATACGACTACCTCGCTTTATATTCTTTCTCATAAAAAAAAATCAAACTTCAAAAGTTATAAAGCATAAGATATAACCTAAAAAAACCCACCGAAAGGAATGACAGTATATTATAGTTTTAAGGAATGACAGTATATTATAGTTTTGAGATAGATTACGTTCAAGGAGTCAAATGATGAACAGGTAGATCATTGTGCCACGTATGGAGGGTTGACTGCTACGGATACATCAATAATAGAGAGCGGAGCGTCACTGCCTGAGGAAACCTTGGGATCTTCAAAACAAGACCGTATTTGTATATATATATATATATATATATATATATATATATATATATATATATATATATATATATATATATATATATATATATATATATATATATATATATATATATATATATATATATATATATATATATATGAGAGACTATGGAAAGATTTAAAATATATTTATAATGGACAATTGACACTTTGGTTGAATTAAAATTGAATTTTTGTAAAATTTTTAAAAATTCATATTTCAGATTATCTTTGTCGGGTTTCGCATCGTCGATGAACACAGGATGACGACGAGCGACCGGTCTTGACTTATTCATCGGGTTTTATGCCCAGTCCGATCACCATCGGAAAGCGATCGGTGACCGGTGATCGACGATCCGATCGTCGTGGAGAGCGGTCATACCGTAAGGATTTCATGAAGAGTAAGATTTATTTCTAATGATGATTAAGTGATCACAAAGTGAAAAGAAAGACTATAAAGTGTAAAATCAACTTATACTATATCCCATCCATACATGTCATCATCAACGGGCACATAAAAACAATAAAATAAGAGTGAGTCCACAACTCAGTAAGTACACAATAGAATAATAAATGAGGCTAACATCAGATTAACAATTCATATCCATTCACCATCATCTCAATTTCATATATTCATTCTCATCATTTCCATACATATGTCTCATTATCTCATTTCTCTTTTTATGAATGCAATGCTATGCACATGTCTTAGCTAAGTGTTCATCCGTCGATGAACCATTCTTGCCTTGTTCTTTTTCATACATGTTCTCAACTCCTCTCCCATGGAGTGTCTACTGAAATAGATCTTCTCCTACTCCTGTGGAGTGCCTACCGAGGTAGGTCTTTCTCCACTCCCGTAGAGTGCCTATCGAAGTAGGTTTTTGTCTACCCACTTCTATAGGTCGCCCATATAAAGTAAGCTCTAGAGGGCCACACAAGTTACCACTTTACAATATGAATGCTCAATATGCAATGAAATGATTAGTTAATTATCAGCATTAACCAATTGACAACATCATCATTTTAGCCATAAATATCATCATCATTATTCTATCATAAGCATGCAAGCATTTTAAGAACAAGTAAATTCATGTAAATCATCATGGCAAGTATTTATTCAAACATAACAACAAGTTCAACAACTCAAATATTGTTCTACCATGACCTGTCTTTTCTTAATTGTGATGACCAAATTTATTAGAAGACTACACCAACACCAATACCACTCCCCCTACAGTAGATGCCCAAACTCAATACAAGCCACAACAATATAAGACATCAACTAAATGACAACACTTCTACACACTTCCCAAATCAACAAATCTCCCCCTTTACCGAACAGTCACCCTTGCTGTCTCGGTACTAAAATCAACATAACTTTTGATTCCTAAGTCATATTCTAGTAAACCATAGCAATTCTGGAATCTACATAAAATTTTGTATATTTTCTTAGTTAGCCATATACCCAGATTAATTCATCTAACCCCCTGTTCTCTATATCTTTTTGGTTATACTAAAAAAATCAATTATGCCATCTAATCAATCAAACTAATAATTTTCCACGATTGCACCCAGTAGCCATTGATTCTAGACATCAGTATTTCAAAATTCATAACTTCTATTCTGTCCATCCAAAATTCATGTTCTTGGATCCTAGAGAATCCTCAAGAAATTACCTATATTTTTTCATATAGACCAAATACTCTATTTACTATTTTTAATTTATTGCTCATTCCAGTGTTATCAATTGACTACAATTTCCCAGACAACAAGCTTAGAAAAATCATAACTTGAAATTTAACCATCCAATCGACATAATTAAATACTCTAAAGAAAGATAACAAAATTCTCTATATCTTCCTAGTATATGACATTCTCCAATTATGTTTATATGGTATCCAAAATCATAGTAAAAATTATAGCAGACAAACTGATCTACTAAATGAACCCCTGACGAAACTTGCTATACCTCTCTCTAATCTGGACTCTAATCTCTAACTAAATTAGCAAAATATAGAAAAAAACACCCAGATCATGACCCAAATAAAGAACTCCTAAATCACATTCTCTTCCCCACTTCTTCTCCTCTTCTTCGTCCTAATCTTTTTCCCAGCTGCTACTCTCTTTTCCTCTAACTTTTCTCTTGGCTGGCCTGGGCAACAGATGTCGGCAACAACAGCCGAGATGTGGCTTCTTGTCGCGCTCGTGTATGTGGTGACGTGCACTTTTGCGTGCACATGCGCGGGCGGTGCGACACAGCCGATCTAGGATGGCGACCAACATAGGCAAGCATGTAGGCGGTGTCGTGCGAGAACATACGGGGCATGCGCTAGCATCTGCTGTTAGCGAACAATGCATGGCCACGTGGACACTGGAGATAGCACGCGTGGCAACTGGTGTTGGCGCTGGGCTAACGACGATGCGAGGCTAGCGCTGGCATGTGGCAAAGGAGGACAACACTAGTGATGGCGAAGAAAACACGGGTGGTGGCGCATGGGGAAAAAGGAAATCAGAACGACTAGTGTTTCTAGGTCTTTCTCCCCTCAACGTTTCCCTTTTATCACAACACGAGTTTAACTTGATCTTCAACTTTTCTATACGACTTGTTCCAGGAAACCATGTCCTCTAAAAAATCCAAGCATTCTATTTTCACGTATCTCCTTTTCACTAAGTACATGTAGATCCTTAAGAGGGATATTTTTAGGATATTACAGTGACGAAGCTGATGCACATAAAGACGGTTCGAAGGAGTCCTAATGTGTAAAGATGTTATGGCTAGTCATTGAGCACTCGGGCTATGTGTCAAAATATGCGGAGATGTTTTGACATGAAGGTGAAGACAGAGTCAAGGGAAGGTGCTTGGAAGCTTCGTTGAGGCTATTTTGATAGTTGGCCAAATACCAGGTTGGTGCTCTAATCGAAACCTCGATGCGGGAAGGTGCAAAAGAGAAATGGTCTAGGTTAAAGGGGCCAGAATTGCTGAGTGGATCAATCATTAAAGGTTTAGAGGGTTGAGTCTTGTAAATGCTTGAAGAAGCGTGCTAGAGTGTGTAAAACCCGTATTAATGAGATTAACGTGTTTCTCTGGGGTGTCTTAGTGGGTTGGACTCATTAGGGTTTGTGGTTGGTAATTAATGGGAAAGAGAGAAGGTGTTAGGTTAAAGAATTTTAGGGTTGAGGTTTTTGTTCTACCACCTGCCTCCTTCTATGGTTTGAGAGAGAGAGAGTTGGAGGGGAAAGAGTACTGCTTTTGAAGCACCTTGTAATCTTCATACTGCTATGATCCTTCCTCTCTATGTGGTAATGAAGATCAAACCTTGCCTTTCAATTACTAGTTGTTTATACCTTGATCTTTGCTTGTATCTTGTTCTCTTATGTGATTTCTTCTCTTTTGAGCTCTCTCTAGGCCTTATTGTGATCTATGACGAGTAAAGGTACTAGAAGATCTTAGTTGGTCAATCGTTGCCTAGCTTGATCACTTCCATTGCAAGAAACAAGATTTATGCTCGATTCGTGAGTGCTCTTGAGCAAGATTTATGATTTCGTGATCGTGGGAGGTCTAGCCGAATTCTTGCTTAAATTACCTTACTAGGATATGTGAGAATAGATATGAAAGATCTCATGCCTTAGATCCTCACGATCAAGAAGTAATTTGAGTTTTATAATTTTTGATATATTTGTGACCTAAATTTGTTTCTCTTCTATTTAGTGAGCCTGAGCTTGAGCCTAAGAACTTTATGAGTCTTGATTGGTTTAGGTTCCTAATATCTTGAATAAGTCTTATGCAAAATTTAGAAGTGTTTAGATGACAGTTGAGCAAGTTCTTAATATTTGAGTTTTGACCCAGAAATTTTTAGGTGCAGGAGCAGAGGACCGGTCAAACCAACCTAAACCTATGATCGACCAGCCCAGTGTTAGAGCCCCAGCCAAGTTAAACCACCCTTGACCGTGGGGTCAGATCGGCCTATACAGGGCAGTCTAACCGGCGTCATGCTGAAAGTTGTTGATTTTGTTAGTTTAAGTATTTAATCTTATTTCGTGAAGCATAGTTAGTTTAGTGGTCTCATAGTCATTTGAGGAAAGATTTTGAATACCATAAGAAAAAAGTTTTAAGAATTATACACCCCATCTGATTGCCGACATCGACCCTGCAATATATTTTGGCTTAGTAATATTATCACATGTCATTTATTCCAGGAGATAAAAAAAAATATCCCAAGCATTACTTCCTAAATGTTCCATTGGTTCATGGATGATGTTCCAGGACACATCTTTTGAATTGAGTAAGAGGGAATAAATTGGGTGTGTGTTAGATGTTCTGATAGGTAAAATAAAATGTTCCATATATTTGATTCAGTGTTCCAACAGTTTATCCACGTTGTTCCCACACATTAAATTTTAAGGAAGTATAAGACAATGTTCCACGCATTTGGTATCAATGTTCCAGTAATTCATCGTCAATGTTCGACGCATTTGGTTTCGATGTCCCAACAATTCATCACCGATATTCTACACAATAAGTTATAAGGGTGTATGGGCCAGTATTCCACGCGTTTGGTTTCAATGTTCCAACAGTTCATTAACATTGTTCCAAAAATTTCTTCGATGATGTTTGGAAGAAATAAAAACCACTATTGGAACAAATCATGTTTATGAAACAATTCAACACTATCAGTGAAGCAATTGGAAACTATTAATACAACAAATGAAAAATATTTATGACACAAATTAATGCAATTAGGTAAATAAATAAAAAATACTAATATACACAATAGTGGAAACTAATGAACATGCGGAACAACTAAAAATACCTGCTACAAATATATTGCAAAAATCTGTAACCAAATGAAAAGGAAAAAAAGAAAGAAAGAAAGAAAGCAGGGGGAAAAAAAGAAACACTTGCTAGGCCGACCATGGCGCCACTGTCGAAATCTCAAAGCGCTGGACTCGAAGCGCTGGCGTGACTTGCTAATAAAGAGAGAAAGCAGGAAGCCCGTCCGGCCGGCCTTCGCTTTCCAGGACGACTGAACTGATGGGCTGTGGGCCTTTGAGGTGGGCGGCGGGATGCTATGCGCCGCGCGCCCGCCCATAGCATTTCCGGACAGCGGCTCCGGCCCGATCTGCCACGTACGTACACCGCGGACGCATGCAGCTCGGCGTGACCGCATAAGCGCACGTCGTGAACCTCTCTGATCAGCACGTAGAGCGAGACGTCCGCCGGCCCGGCCCGGCCCGGCCCGTGCAGGGAGGGCGCTCGAAGTTGGGTGCGTGTACGTGACCACACCGCCGGACACGGGAGACGGACCGACGGGCGTGGAACCGGTGCGTTCCGTCGCTGGCTCCAACGGAACAAAACCACAAGGACACATTAATGTCTTGGGTATCGATCCCTCTTGCAGTCTTGCTTTCCTAGTTAAGCAGCAAATTGACCGGCGTGTTCGTGAGCTCGTCTCGTCCGCACGGTGCTGTGCTCACACGAAACGATTTTTTTTTTGAAAAAAGTAGTTTTTTATTAATATGATATAAATAAATCATTGCTACAAAAAAAATTTACAGAAATAACCTTTTATCGTCGTTTGAAACAATGATTGAACTCTGTCGTAGTTTGGAATAACGACAATCCAATTTGGACTCCTATATGGCAGCAAGCAGTGCTGTATCGCCATTTGAAAAGATGACAGACTCTGGCTATTTAAAAATACAACAGAGGCTATGGGCCTTTTCAATCGATGACACAAGGCTCTGATGTTCTTTTCGAATGGCGACAAAGGCTCTTATTGTAACAGCGGTTCTCTTTCCCTTTATAGTTGTTTGACTACTTTATGTGGCTTTTGAACATTGTAGTGTTTGTTTATTTTGGACTGCCGAAGACGCATTTTCGAAGTGATTTTTTTAAGAAAACAAATTGGGTTTGAGGAAGAATAGAGCACCGAATATAGATTTATAGCCCGACATAACACTTTATAATAAATATGTAAATTACATAGCATATATGGTTTAGTTAGGTACATATGTTTACCTCGTTACTCCTATGATATAAATGACAACATGCATGAATCATGATCTGAACTACAATTAAGATACATATGCGTCTTTCATAATTGTAAACGCTAGATGGGAAAAAAAAGTCAGGCTTATGATCACATGTCCAATGCAATCAGGGTCCATGGGTGCACTGCTTTTGTCTCCCCTACATGCTTTGGCCTTCGCGAGAGTCACCCAGTACTCGGCTTCAAGGACATAGAGGCTTGTCCCAATTTGACATAACCTCACGTTCAGTAGGAGCCATTATTACCTTTCCCTTGTCTTCCTGACTCCCAACTCTTCCTTTGCCCTCCACGATGTAAGGTTTCCAACAAGTAAAGTTCTCAGACTTAACTGTATAATTTAACATGTATTTCTATTGGATGAATGCTCTGTCGTCCTTATCCAGGTTGTCGATCCATTGAAAGAGTAGCAATGCTCCGATGGCTACCATGCACGCATGAAGTTAAGTGATATGTGAAATGCAACACACGATGTGAAATATTGATGTATGACATTCACTTACGCGGTAATTTCACACGTGTAGTAAGCATGATCAGCGATCTCTGGGTGCATGGATTGAATTATCTTTGCTGGCTTATCGCAATCTCACTACGGGCATGAGAACTCTAGAAGTACAGGTACATCATTGCATGAACAATCTTCATAAATTCCCGCCTTCTTGCAACCCACTTATGCTTTTAGAGCATCTTCCCGAAGTTAGACATCCCCCCAGCCCGGTGGACTGATCTCCTCTACCTCTCTTCTCTCTCTCCTCTTCTTGTTTTTCCAAGTTAGCTCGAGTGGAGTGTTGGCTATGGTGGTGGAGTGCACCCCGGTTTTATAGATGGTAAGGGTGCGGTGTCCAAGCAGTAAATTTTAGCGAAATAGTAGTGCACTCACATCCGCAGGAAGGAATCTTTTGGCATAGCGTAGATCAGCTAGTTGTCAATGTTAGTGTGAAAAGAGTTTGGTAGTGTGTTGTTACTTTGGTCTGAAAAAGCATATGTCAATGTGTTGTCACTTCAGCTTGAAAAGGGCTAGTCAAAATGATATCACTTCAAACGGAAAAGGAGTCGGCAGATGTTGTCATATGTAACTAGGAAGACTACGGACTCATCTTGTCGCGATGCATAGTGTTAGCATGACCACAGTCGGCAGTTGTGATGCTGAGTAGGGGAAGTGAGTTGGTCCTAATTGAGAGAATTAGATGAAGAAAATTAGCTAGGTTTTTTAGTACATGATCAATTGGTTAATATTTTATAAACTTCTATTCGAGCGAGAATACAGCAGATATTTAAAGTCCGACATAATACTTTATAATTGAGGTTTGAATTACATGGCACATAAGGTTCGGTTATGTGTATATTTTTGCCTTGCTACTTGTATGGTACAAACACCAACACACAAACCAACCAACATCACTATAGCCACGGTACATATGTACCTTTTGGAATGAAAATGACATGGTGCCCTTAGGACGAAAATGGGTGACGATACATACGTAACGTTTGGAATGGAATTGACATGGTGCCCTTAAGACAAAAATAGAACATCGTTGGGCATCGACATCGAGCGTCAGTCATCAGGATGGCATAGACGCGGCTGGTTATTATAGTGGTGACAAACACAACTACTACTTAGGTTATATTATTTTAAAAAAAATTCCACACGAAACACGGCGGGCTACACTGTACGAGACGTCGAGACCTGAAGAATGCGATGTTCATATAGCTGGCTTTGATCGTCGGTCGCGGTACGCACACGCACGCTTCACACATCTGTAGATTTCACTTCGACGGGTCCGATTGAACCTCTCCATAGCTTTTCTTTTATTGTCAAGTGCAAGGGAGCAGTGTACTAGTATATAGTCATTGAGGATAAGCATGCAATAAACGCGATCCGAGGAGTGGCTGGTGTTGTCTGAGGAGACAGCATGCAAGGGGCCACGAGCCCTACGACGAATCTGGCTTTTAGAAATTAGGTGAGATCTAAATAGATCAGTTTTTAGGGTAATTTTTAAAATCTACCTACCCAGATTCTTAAAAACCAAGAAGCTGTTGATACCCAGTTTTTGCCAGTTTTTTTGGCACAAATACCCATTTACCCTCATTAAAGACCACGCATAGCTGTTTAATGTGCTGTTCAAGAGCAATAAATGTAAGGGTATAATAGTCTATTAGCATCAATCATAAATGAAACCAGCTTTTAAAAACTAGGGGATCCAAACACCCTATCAGTTTTTGCTTAGAAACCAGTTTTTAAAAACTAGAAGTAATAGCTGATTTTTAAGAATCTGAAATTGATCCAAATAGGGCCGAAGCTAATAAAGTCTACTAACCTTATCCACCCAGAGGTGAGAAGTCCATTTTTCTTCTCTCTCTTCGAAGTTCACATGCTCGCATGCACGTAGATCGTCGTACTTCTCAGAGACTCCACGCTGTGGGCTAGGCATATGCAACTACAGGGATAACGTATTTATGGATCGGTACGTTAACAGGAGAGAGATTAATGCTGCAATCGAATTTAATATTTATCGATTCTCACTCAGTAGCTATGAACAACCATAAAAATTAGAGATCAATCGTCACACAAAAATCCAAACATGAAGGAGTAAAACAACCCTTGATTTGTTCAGAGGTCAGACTGGTGAACAGTAGCCGATCAGACCGCTCAGCGGTTTCCGATCAGACTGGTGAACAATACTATTTCAAAATAAAAAAATCCATAAAACTTTTGATTCATAGATCTAAATGACATTAAACTTGGCAAGTATCTTCTCTAGCATACTACAAACCTATTCCACCAACGATCGAGAAAATCATTGTCAAAATTGTGATTTTTTTTCAATTTGAAGGAAAGTTGCACAAAATGAGCAAAAGCTAAAAGCGGTGATATTACTTGCTCATAGGTGGATGATAACCAAGATAGCTCACGATGTGTTCTGACATGTCACAAGAACAACAAAGAAATCGAGGTAAAAATAGCTGGATCAAGGAATCATTTGGAGAGACCAAAAAGAGCAAAAACTGGGCAACTTTAAGAACTTGCCAACTAGGTGTCTAGATGGATTGGGATTGATTTTTAAGGATTATCTATATCTCTTACACACACTTAGGTAAATTTATTGTTTTAGACTTTATTTGTGTTAAACCAAATTGAGTTAAGCTTCCACATTATATACTTGGTTTTAGTCAAATAGAAATAATTGATAATCGAAGAAAGAATTTTTAATACACATATTCACTCCCTCTAGTCGGCCTTCCCGATCTTACAACCGCTCTTGCTATCGTAGCTGTGTAGCCTTAACCCAAGATTTGTGCTATCTCCCCTCCTCTCTCTCTTTCTTGTTGCCCCCACCTCAGCGAACCACACATTGCCGCCATGAGAGCTGCAACTGTCCCTCTGCTTCCCACGCTGTGTTACCAAGGCTCCACCTTCCTCAACGGAAGCTGTGCCGTTGAGCCTCATCGACACTGCCGCCGCTACAAACCTCGAGTGGTTTTTGCTGGATGGGGTTTTTGACGGAGGACGACGGCAAAGTTTCCACTAGTGGAAGATGGCAAGGCGGCATCAGGGCATAGCAATCGCCACGGGAGAGTCGAGCCGAGCCGAGAGAGGGGGGCACAAGGCTGAGAGAGGAGCTGCACAAATCTCGATGCAGGCGACAGTCCATATATTGATTGTAGCTTCATACGGCTATAGGAAATCCATACTCGCCTTACTCCCTTAATTAAAAAAACATGTTGTTTTGGAATATATGCAGCTAAATTTTTGAAGCTTTAATTATTAATCGCTTTGATACATAAAAATTGTATGCATAGATTTGTCTCAAAAATATTTTTATAATATTATAATGTTATTGGGTTTTATAAATTATTCTAATAGAAATTAGTGGTCAAAATAGTATTTTAGGAACATGCCGACGTTTTAAAATAAAAAATTGATCCGATGGAATACTGTTTTAGTATATCTCACAAAATTATTTTTTAAATGGGTAATGCTAGCGCCCGGACGCTCGGCTGCAATATTTTTTTGTCTATGTATGCAATATTTTTTGTTCATGTTTTGCAACAAAAAACAAAGAATGATGTGATTATTCTCGTCTGCAATATTTCCCATTCATATCTGCAACATTAGTCAGCCATGTCTGTAACGAAAGAAAGTCAAAGAACAATGTAAATATTCGCATCATACTCTGATGCAACATTCTTAGGTAATACGTGCAACAATTTTAATCACTGTATACAATAAAAATATATGATACAGAAATTGATGTTGCATGCATGAAATAAAAAATATTGCAATAAAATATAGACTAAAAATATTATAAACATGAGTCAAAAATATTACAAATATAACCAAAAATATTATAGACGAGCATTCCGAGCTAATATCTAAATCAGACATTTGAGCGCTAGCATTTCGCTTTTTAAATAGAGTACTCAACTTCGATGGCAACTTTATTTCGACTGATCTTTTCTGAAACAAGGAAAACCCTTGAAACTTCCGACTACCCAACAGTGACAATCATTGTTTTGAGAGCATCTCCAACAATCCCCCTTAAAACCCACCCCAAAGACACCTTTTAGGGCAGCTAAAAATTTGTTAACCTATTTTAGTCCTCCTCCAACAAACTCCCTAAATATATCCTAATAGGAAAGGGACCCTGAAAGTTCCTGTTTCTACCTAAGTTTTGGGAGAGTTTTGGGGAATAGAAATAGGGGTATTTAGGGGAGTTGTTAGAGAAGACTTTTTACATAATTTCCCAATAATTTGATTTAGGGGGAGATTTAGGGGGATTGTTGGAGATGCTCTGCATGCAAAGCCGCAGGGTAAGGAGTTGCATGCAACTCTGTAAAAGGATGGCCTGATCCGCTCATCTCCAAACGACCCTGCCGCAGCTTTCGACGATGCAACCTATAACAACGTTGTACCACACGGCCACGCGTCGCAGAGGATCGCGCAGCGTAAAGAGTGAGAAGTGGATAAGCACGGCCCTACCTACCCGTCCGTCCGCTGTCCCCTCCGGTCATTAGTACCACTCATTCATCGCCCTTATGCTGTTGATTATGATCGTCATTACGGCCGGTCATTTGTTTATTTCTCTCTTGTTCCGGGCTCAAAGCGCAAGGGCTTCATTGTCAAATCGGATTTTGTTGGGGAGGGGGGGGGGGGGGGTGGCGTGGAACGACCGATTTGCCCTTTTGGTTGATTTGCGGGCCCTGTGTGGTGGTACTTCCCTTCCTCTTGAAGGTATCATCATGTATCTCTTCTAGAATCTAGATGGTCTTCCCAAATTTACTCTGGATAAAGAAAATTTATGCATTAATTCATCTGGGAACGTATTGTATGTATGGTACATAATAAAAGCTTTTTCGTGTAATTATGGTGCAACCTAAATAAACATCAGCGCAAAAAAAAATTCTAAAAAATTATAGATATACTTTATAATTTACTTTATCTATATATAAAATTTTAAGTTTAAATTTATTCTATGTTAAGAGTAATAAGAAAGAGTATTTTTATGAATTTAAACTATTAATAATTAACAGAATTTTTCTTTTTACTCTTAACATAGAATGAATTTAAACTTGAAAATTTTATACATAATTAAAATAAGTTTAGAAGTATATCTATAATTTTCAGAATTTTTTGTAACGATAATTTAAGCTCTTAATATTTTCAAATTGCATTATGATTGCATGAAAAAGCTTAATTGAATACAATACATTTCCAATTTATCTAAGCTATACTTACATATATTTTACTACGTACTCCATCGTCAGCTAAATAACCAATTTTATCGCTACGACCTCAGTAGCGTGCTCGATACATGGCTACACCAATTGTCATTACAATTCCTGTTGCTGAGCACGAAAGACTATTATCCTCATACAGTACCAGACTAGCAATCTAATGCCAAGACTAAAAAACATTCTCTACTGTTAATCTCAAAAGCTATTGTCATAGTTCAAATCAACCTCAACACCTTGATCAGTCGGAATTGCTGAAATTCTTAATTTCATGTATAAAGATACCCTTTACATGCTCTTGTATGTTCTATTTATTAGCGGGTTCTTTTTATCTGTAGCTAATAGCTAATAATCATGATTAATAGTTTTTGCTTCTAACATAAATATGTATACAAATAAACTAAATATCGATAAATCGTTTTAAAAAACTATTTCAATAAACTACTTAAAAACACAAAGAAATTATCTTCTTTATTTGTTCGATAAAATTATATACTCAAAAGAAATAACTTATATCAGCTACAGCACTCTTTCGAGAAAACCTGTCAAATGGGTACAAACTAAAATTCCGATCATCCATATCCATTAGGCCTTTTTCCCCTCGTCGCTATCCGAACACAGAGTCTTTCGAAAAAACCATCACCACAAGTCCCAAATGTTGACTTATTAGGCCCCTGCTCCAAATCCACTAAGCAAAACAGCAGAGCCTGTTAAGGACTAATCCAAGATTAGACCACCAGGGGTATTCCTGTAATTTCCCTCGGCGATCCATGCATGCACGGACACATATGGACGGCTGAAATGGTCCGACCCGCCTGATCCAACGCTAGAGGTAATTCGCCGAACAATTGTTAGAGCACGCTTGCGGAGACCGCGTGCGGGTCACGTGCCTCGCCATCTTATATTCCCTTCTCTCCTGCCTCCGGCGAAGCGCCCGGTGGCTGCGCGCGTAATTTCTGGCAGCTCCGGGCGCCGGTGGCACGCCGGCGTAATTAAACACGAAGTCACAAACCACCCCCGTCGCCATTCTCGTAGGCCGTAGCCTCCCGCTCCCCTTTTAAATTGTTGATTTCGCCTTAAATTCTTGCTTAGAGGTGTTTAAGAGGTGGTAGTACGGAGGCGGGAGTGGCTGTGGGTCGCGGCGATCCGGGCATGGGAACGCGAGCGCCAAGGAGGGGATAACGGCCACGTGGCGGCGTCGCCGGAGCTGCCGGCCGTCAGCGGGGAGCTTGGCTGAGCCTGCGGCGCGGCCGCCGCCGCCGCCGCCGGTGGACGCCGTGATGCGGGACTTGCCTCCTCCCTTGCCCTACCTCTTCGCGCCGCAGGTGATGAGTTTTTACCCGAAATGGCAAAAAAGAAGGAAACCCTCTTGCGGTGTTCTAGATGGTTTTTGCGTCATAAAAATGGCTCCTTTGCTGTTGGTTTTTGTGAATTGCAAGTGTCTAGGCGTGCTGTTCTTGTTAAAAATTGGTGCTTGATTGTTTTTAGCTCCTCCTTGGTGATCAAAATTAGTTCTAGTCCACTTGCTTCTTTTTGTTGGGGTTTTCTTGATTAGTTTAGCACTGGCTGCGAGCATAGTTGTGACAAAAACTGGGTAATTTTTTTGTGTAGATTCTTAGCTCTTCCATCAGTATCCATCCGGTGTTCAAAGCCTTCAAACTGTAGGAGTAATGCATAGCAGATAAGCAGAAGCTGTAACTTGTATAGATCTACAGCTAAACTGCAACTTGTAGATCTTTTTGATATTCTCAAAGAGCGGGTTCTTGTTTAGGATAGTCTGCGCAAGAAAAAGCCTAGGTAAAGACGAGTTGGTAGATTTGGTTGCACCTGGATTGTGCAAACGGATTTGGTAGCTCTGAATCTTGGATTAGGTCAGGTATAGTGGGCAAGTTGGTGTCC
Source organism: Dendrocalamus sinicus (assembly GCA_036346575.1). Lineage (NCBI taxonomy): Eukaryota > Viridiplantae > Streptophyta > Magnoliopsida > Poales > Poaceae > Dendrocalamus > Dendrocalamus sinicus. The sequence continues at coordinate 29,902,761 of CM070654.1, read as the reverse complement.
TCCTTTCTCGAATGGCGATTACTCTTTTTAATCCTTCCGTAAGCTATTTAGATGCAGTGGCAGCAGGGTTTAATCTTTCGGAAGCAAAAAAAATTCGGCTGCCGGGGGAAAGAAACGAAATAACGAAATTTCGTTCATTTCATTCAAATTTCCGACGAAAAATTCAAATTTTTGATGAAATTTAACCAAAATTTGAATAAAATTTGAACAAATTTCAAATAGGGCCAATTCGGCCAAATTTTAACCGAATGAAATCTATTTCGTTGGGAAACGAAAGGGACGAAATTTCGGACAAAATTTGTAACACTGAGTGGCAGGGCGTTTTTTTTTCCTTCTATGACTTGTCTTTTAACTATGACTTATTAACCTAATAAATAGTGATAACTGAAAGAAGCAAAGTTAAAAACAGACTGAAAAACTAAAACGTTACATTTTGTTAATTCTTTCATTTCCTCGGTGATTACATCGCACTGCGACAAAATCGTTACTACCTGATCTTGTTTTGAGGGTATTTGGTCTCGTTTGTGTAAAATATACTGTGTGCTAAGAGTGTGGGTGACATCTTAGAACAATTTGTTTACTCTCGGTTCTGGGATAGTGCCCATTAAAGAAAAAATATGTGAGGCGTCATGTTCTATAAATGTGTTTCACGATTGGATACAAGTACTTTATCCAGTATGCTTAAGTAAATGTAAATCAGACGTGCAACAGTACATAGTATTTTGGCTATTATGCTTACAGTGATTTTTGGTGCTGCTTTAATTCTTGGGTTATTTATCTAGAGAATATTGCCGTTCTATTCTATCATGTAATAGCAATGCATATGGAATATCCTTTCTTAAGAAGAAGAAGAAGAAGAAGCAAAATTCATATGGAACATCAGAATATACTGTGCATTTTTAATTGTAAAGCCAATCAACACAGTTCTTGTGGGGCATGTAAACTGATCATAGGTTTCATTGGACGGTTGGACCTGACCACTGTATTCTGTCGATTATCCTTTCACCTACAATTTACAAGGGACAAACCGGCTGGCCCTTGAGTACGTCGGCTAGTACGATAGTACCCCCACTAGGATCTTAAGTTAGGTAGGTTTCTTGATTTTCTAGAATGCGTGCTGTCAACTTTCTAAAGTCTGACTATCAATTATCACACACATGAAACACTGCTCATGGTACTATTCATGCGCACCAAATACTGTTCACGCAACTGTAGCAGCACGCATGGCATGCTTAGATCGACTAGGATAGAGTAAGAATAGTTAGTTTTCTTATTATATGGATTTACGATCTTGTAGATATGTTATATTTATTAGAGATATATTTTCTTAGAGATAGAGATTGTTTTTTGAAGGTCAAATCGAGTTATCCCTATAAAAACACTAGCATATATCTATTATCAATCAAGCAATCAAGTAAAGAAAATAAATTAATCTAGTCTCTCTTCCTCAAGTTCTATTATCCCAGTCTATAGTCAAATCCCTCATCCTACCAAGCCGACGCTGCCCGGCCTTCTTCCCGGCGGCATTTACCCCAGTGAACTAAGGTTCATCAGTCACATGCGTGAATTACTGTTCATGTTACTATTCACACGTGCAAATTACTGTTCATGGTACTGTTCACCCACGCGCATGAACAGTATCCGTATACTGTAGCAGCACGCATGACAGCTTAGATTGATTGTGATAGATATAAGAATAGTTAGTTTTCTTATTAGATGTGTTTACTACCTTATAGATATGTTTTATTTATTCGAGATATGTTTTCTTAGAGATAGCGGTTATATCTTGAAGGTCAAGTCGAGTTATCCCTATAAAAGGGCTAGTATGTATCTATTATCAATCAAGCAATCAAGTAAAGAAGATGAATTAGTCTAGTCTCTCTTCCTCAAGTTTTATTATCCCAATCTATAGTCAAATCTCTTATCCTACCAAGCCGACACTGCCCTGTCTTCTTTCTTGGTGGTGTTTACCTCGATAAACTAAGATTCATCATATTTGGTATCAGAGCAGTCAATTCCTTCCTAGGAGTCAATTCCTTCCCACGACTTCTGCTATCATGGTTCCTATTGCTAAGCCATTGGCAAAGATAAAAGTTAATGCCAATAAGATGGCCAACATCGACAAGAAGATGATGGACACCTTCCTCAACATGCATGCCATCTTGGAGAAGATGATTGCAAATCAGAAGAATGCGCAACAAGAGCGGGCAGCGGCGCTATTCCTAGCAACCGCCATGGCGTCGCGAACATGGCGTGGCGACCACGATCGCCGCGCAAGCGGGTGCCACGGCGTGTGTGTGCGCTACGAAGCTTGCGCGAAGCAACCATGTCGCTACCGCAACTCGCGTGGTGCGCGATCGTGCCATGTCCTATCACGGTGTTGCGAAGGCCTCGTGACCTGTTGAAGCCTATCACAGAATCGCATCGTGGAAACCTACTACAATGTCGATGTGGTTGCCACCATGTCCGTCATGGCAATCACGAGATGTCATCAATGTTGCTACACTGCATACGGAGGCTACCTCTTCATAGTCACCGATGCGCGTTATGATATCTCGTCAATTTGGGATCTCCTAGGGTTGTCGTTATGGCCGCCACCATAGCTCGAGGCGAAGGGGGGAGAAGTTGTCACATGTGTGAATTACTAGTCACACGCGTGAGCAGTATCCGTATATTGTAGTAGCACGCATGGTAGGCTTAGATTGATTAGGATAGAGATAAGAATAGTTATTTTCTTTATTATATGGGTTTATTGTCTTATAGATATGTTCGATCTATTAGAGGTAGGTTTCTTTAGAGATAGAGATTATTTCTTGAAGATCAAATCGACTTATCCCTATAAAAGAATTAGTACATATCTATTATCAATCAAGCAATCAAGAAAAAAAAGATGAATTAGCCTAGTCCCACTTTCTCAAGTTCTATTACCCCAATTTATAGTCAAATCCCTCATCCTACCAAGCCGACGCCGTTTGGCCTTCTTCCCGACGGTGTTTACCCCGATGAACTAAGGTTCATCACACCAATAGACTCAAAACTGTCTATATTAGCTATATAAAAGATATATTATTAGATTTATCGTTAAAAATATTTTTATAATATTATAATTTTAATAGTATATTTTAGTATAAAATTATAAAAAAAATAGCTGTCAAAATCGTATCTCGGAGACCGTAAAAAGTCAAAAATGTCAAGTATGAAAGAACGGATGGAGTATTTGCTTACTTATGTTGATAAGTAGATGAGTTGTGCAGCAGAACTGCAGAAGTAATTAGGTAAACATGAGCACCATATGTGATCCATCAACAATTCGTAGTCCTGAAAACTGTGCTATGGTTCATTTGCCCAATGTGTGTTCAGTAACTTTGTGGTCGTCTTATTACAAATGTATATAGGCCCTCCTGTTAGTGCTAGTTAATGATGTTTTCCCCTTGGAATGGAGTCAGCAGGCATAATAAAGCATCGTCTCCGCATGGTTAAATTGCTTCTCACCAATTCCATTTTGACCTATGAAACGTTATACACATTATTAACCCTTTCAGATCCTGTAATACTGGGAGATATGTGCCTGGGCTCATGCTTCAGATTACTCTAAAGTCCGGGCATCATGACAAGTTGGAATTTACTTTGGTCATCTTTCATCATAGGATGTTGCTGACTTACTCGTTGCGGAGTTGGGACAACTCACATGTATGAGCATTATTGCTGGTCCTGCTTGAACTGACACGCGTAAGTGCACCTTGCAGGTTCCAGTTGCTCCAGTGCAGAGACCTACTGAATTTTCTCCTGTTTTTAACAATTCGTGGATAAATGGCTCGGACGAACCCACCAACAACTCCCGCAGGAGAAGGGAATTCCAACTTTGGTTACATGGAGTCAAGGAGGAAATGAGGTGTTTGTGGAAGGGTCATGGGATAACTGGACATCAAGGTATATGCTTCACCGAACAACAATGCATGTTCAATCTTTTTTATCCACGTTTCAGAAGTAAGATGCTAAACCAAAAATTGGGTACGTAATTCTCAGGAGGGCGTTAGAGAGGTCCGGGAAAGATCACACCATCTTGTTGGTTCTGCCATCTGGAGTATATCATTACAGGATCATCGTCGACGGGAACTGAGATATGTCCCTGAACTACCTCATGTGACTGATGAGCGAGGGCAGGTGGCCAACCTCCTCGATGTCCATGTCAGTAAGGATCACATATGTTTATTTCAGCATCGAACTTGTGAAAACCTAAACGTTTAAGGCAGACAAAAAATCACTGGGGCATTTTGCTCTGGCCTGCTCTAAGAGGAGCTCCAGAATGCAACTTCTTGTTTTTACCTGAAAACATCCTTGTTTTGGATAGGATTATGTTCCAGAAAGTCTGGACAGTGTGGCAGAATTCGACGCGCCTCCATCACCTGAAATCAGCTACGATCTGCAGTTCCCAGGAGACGAGGAGTTTGCCAAGGAGCCGCCCACCCTGCCGCCTCATCTTCTCATGTCTGTCCTTGGTGGTACCGATAACTCTGACGAACGCGCTCCAAAGCCGCAGCACGTCGCCCTCAACCATCTTTTCATCGAGAAAGGATGGGGATCACAGTCTATGCTCGCCCTTGGAGTCACTCACCGGTTTCAATCCAAGTATGTGAGCTTCGTGCTCTACAAACCACTGAGGAGGTGACAATGTGGTGAGTGGAAGAAGAAAGGAACGGTAGCTAAGGACCGATGGAAGTGAATAAGTGTAGCTGAAAATGTACAGAAGGGAAATGCAGGAGCCGTTGTTCTTTGATGCTGCTTCTGTACCCTTGTGCATCTTTTTTTTCTTTTCTTGTCTTTTCTTTCTTTCCTAAATAAGCTGTTCTTGTAGCATGAGGTTTCAACAGACTGAAGAACTCTGAGAAAATGAAACAAGGGAGAGTTGGAAAAGAAAACCTTCCAACATGCATGTTCCATGTCAATGTGATTAATTTCTGTGGTCTTAAAGCAGTGTAGTATGGAAGCCTCTGATTGTGCAAATATCTGGTCTTGTTATGTGATGTGGAGATGCTGAAAGAAAATGCTAGGAGTGAGACCAGCTACCACTTAAGAATTCAATTGTTTCGTCAGGATAGAGTTGAAGTATCGATCTTCTGGAAACGTAGGTAACCTAGACAATGAAAGAAAAGGCTTTGTATATGTGATATGGATGTTCACCCCACTGAGACACCAGACGATAGCGTCTTGCGATCACAAGCTACCTGCATTTGTCAAAAAGGCTCAACAGCGACAGCGAGGCAAAGGCAGTGTGTGCAATTCCCGCTGATCTTCAGAAACAAAAACATGCTCATAAGCAGCCAACTGAGATACGTGACCTAGTTCTCGGCCTTATTATCTTTCAGCTCTATCGACTCCTCTAGATAACCGTTGGACTTCACTTTCTCCTTCTTACTGACTAAGTAATACTAATTGAGCAAGAATGAGTACAAATGTACTCAGCAAGCTACCACACAGAATGCAAAAATAATAGATACAAAGCTATCAAGGCAGGCTTGATGTTCTTTTATTTGCAAAAACGACATCATTTTGATATATAATTATAAAAGATTCCTGAAACCTAGCATTTTTTTACTAAACTAGATTTTTAAAGATTGTAAGAGTATGCGATATTAATAGTAGTGCAGGTTTCATCCACCTATTACGGAGCATGGTTCCATCCACCAAATGCTAGTTTTATTACCATGGTTACATCCACCCTTGTAAACTTAGATTCAGGGTCACATCTACTCGACAAGTTTTTATCTCAACCACAAAGTTTTTAGAAATAGACACTAACTCGAGTAAGTTTCCATGCCCGCATATGACCGTGGACATGACTGTTCGAATAGTTTTCACTTTGTAGAGGTTGTACACTTTACTCACAAGAGATAATTAACTTGTTGTATTTCACATATTTTCTTGAACATGTGATTCAAGAAGATCACCACATGGCCTTTATAATGCATCGTCTAGTGTAGGCTACACCCACTGGGATTTCATCTGAGTGAGATTATGTTCACCACGTCTAGATCCCCTCTTACGCCACACGGTGGCTTACACCAGCGACACAACTCGTGTCCATGATAGCTTATAACCGTGGCACGACTCGTGGGTCACTCCAATGGTACAACCCGCACTGATGAATGCAAATTAGTTAGCCAAGTCATACCCATTATAGACATATGGTTGCATTATTTTACATTGGGAGATCATCATAAGATTCAGTTCTTAGTGCTATCTAGACGATGCTACCACAACTAAACATTCTCATGCTACATCTACACCAACACCTCTTATCATTCGTTCAGATATGTAAAGCGAGTTTTAGGGTTTTAAGAAGCATAAAATACTTTAGACCAATGTATCAGTCAATTCCCTGCAGTGACTACCCAAATCAAGTTTCATGTTTAAAATTGATGACAGGGCAATTCAATACCCTCGGGTATCTAAGCAAGACTAAGTATGGCGCTTAGATACAACTTATAACTAGTATATTTACCATTAATTCTAAAATGACAAGGATTCCTGTTCAAAGTCAAGAAGTACGATATAATTAAGCAATTATCTATAGGAATTTAACTATAAACAAGTGTAAATATAATTTGTATAATAAGGTAAAGCATGTAATTTGATATTTTCAAATAAAATAACTTGTATTCAGAAGGTAGGTGTGATATTATCAAAGTAATGACTTGCTTCGCTCAAGTTACATGGTCTTGATTTTACTCAAATCCTTCTATCAATGATCTTGAAGCTTTTAGTCTTCATCTTTATCTGAATCTTGATATTGCTCAATCCATTACTTTTTCGGAACTCCAACTTCTAATTATGCAATAAATGATCAAAAAACAAATAAATCCAAAGAACTTCAAAATTCCAAATAAATCCAAAATAAACTTAATTGAGTTTTTATTATGACTGAGTTGATGATAAGAGATAAGGTTTGGTGAGTGCGGGACATTTGATAGAGTCAAACGGAGTTTGAGCAACAAAGGGGGAATGGCAGAAAAGTTTCTGCTAGGACGGATAAAAGAAGGAGTGATGCTAAAGAAATATTTGCAAGAATATTCTGCTTCGGATTGGAACATGGCTAGACATCACTGATTGGGGAAAATCATGGCTTGATTTTTGATTTAATAGCTACTTTTATTATTTTATATTTATTAAGAAAGTTTCATAGGTTAGGTTAGACATATGGTAGATATGAGAGTCCAACAGATTGTTGGGCTTGATGAGAGTTAACAATTAGAGATTAAGGTGTGAGTTCAACATGCAAAGAGTATAACTTTAATTTGTTGAGTTAATCTTTGAGTCCATATTTTACTAGAGTTCCTATTCAAGGTTGTGCCTTGGATTATTGATACATCAGTTATTCTTAATTACCACTAGTGATTTAAACCCAGAAATAAAGATAGGATGATTGTTATTTAGGAAAGATTGCATTTTTAACAAAACTTCTAATTTAAATTTGTATTTCAATTTAGATGGCAAAGGTGTGTTGGTTAACCACTTTTTATTTAACTTAATTGCTAATTACACAAAGTTGTATAGATCATTAATGTCTCTGATTACAATTGGCTTGGAGATAAATATTAATGATGACCTTATTATTTTGAGAATTTCTTAATCATGTACAATGTAATCTTTAATTTAAATCCCAACATTTAGGTATAAATATTAGAGACTTAAGATTTAAATGATTCACCTTAATTATTTAAGCATTACATGAAAAAGTGGCCTCATGATTTTTGGAGATGTATAGATAATATTTTCATTTTACATGGCTTAATTTTATGCTAATTATTATTATATGGTAATTAATTTGCTAATTTTTGATGGCATGCAATTACTGAAGATTTAATCTCCAATATTCCTAGCTTGCATAAACCCTTATTTTAATTTCCATAATTCAACTTTATTCTTATTTTTATTTATAAATCATGTTTTATCAAATTTTTTATTTGAATATTACTTAACAATTTTGAGTTTTTTTGTTTATGTGTGCGTCCTAGCATTTTAGAATGAACTAATTTGCTAGCTCTTATGCATTGGGCCTACTTGACATGCAAGAGAGAGAGAGAGTGAGTCATCGTAGAATAGAGAAGAGGGAAGCTAGCATTGGCCAAACATGGGAGGTGGCACACGGCCAGGTGGTGTCAATGATGGCAAGGGTGGCCAGAAGAGGAGGTAGTGAGCAGCAAAATGGGTTGCCCAAGGGAGTGAGGAGACTGGGGAAAGTAGCTTTAGAGCCAGTGGTGACTAGCGGTGAGGTGGAATCGGCGATTGCAAATTAAAAGAAGGGGGAAGAAATGAGTGGGAGTATGAGCATCTAGGAGGAAGGTAGAACTTAGAGGGGTGATTGGTGTAGCCTGGGAGGGGCTGAGGTGGCCTGGCAGTGGAGGCTGACAGTGGCATGGGTAGGTCACTGTGGAGGCAGAGCTCGGGAGGTGAGGAACCTCAACCGGTAGTAGGGAGCTCCGAGGTGTCAAGAGGATGCTCCCACAGTGAAGGCTTGAAGGGAGGTCCGCCAAGAAGGAAGCAGCACTGGCAATAGGGTGGCAGCCAAACTTGGGGTAGAAACATTGTTCCGGCAAGCTCAACGCACAAAATTGCAATTAAGTAGGAGGGAGGAGGAGGATGCTTGGGAACACATTTTGACATGAGTGGTTTGCAGAGAGCCTTACCAAAAAGGTAGGAACAATGAGCTGAGGCCGGTGGGGGTGAGCATGGCGTGGGCGAGTTGAGCTTGGCTTAGGGAAAGAAAATTAGAGGGGGGAATGGGGCAGGCAAAGGAGAGCTTGGCCACTTATAGCTCGAGGAGCTGTGGCGTCACTGTTATTCAATAGAGGGAGGCGACAGGCAATGATGGCATGAGACAGTCGGGCGACGTGGCGGGAACTGCATGCGGGCATGGTATGCATGCAGCCTGGGCACGTGCAACGTGCAACATGGGGGTGGGGCGGGGCGGCACATCACTGTGCGCGTGCAGCACGATGGGATCCTCGAGACCAAGCTGACTATCGGGGCAAAACAAAGGAGAGGGAGGAAGGAGGAAGAGAGAAGAAAGGAGGGGGCTGGCTCGAAGAGAAAGAGAGGAGAGAGAGTAAAGGAGAGAAAAAGGGCTTAGCCAAAATTTGGATATTTGATCTTCAATTTCAATTCCCATTTTCAAAATCCAAGCTTGAATTTGAATTCAAATTCAATTCTTGGCTTGAAATTATTTGGATGCAAATTTTAGTATTAGAGCTCACCTACTTGGAGGAAAAGAGCTACCACTAGTGAAATTAAGGTGTTGGCTTAATTCGTGAAGTAGTTCATTTTGTTTGACTTACCTCAATGCGGATTAGGAGACACCGGCAAGTCTCCGAACACTATGGTAAAAAGAGATCGTATCAATTGTTGTTTGCTCTCTTATGCTCAATTTACAAACTTGCAATTTGTATTTATATAAATTGAATTAATTGCTTATCACCCTGGGATTACAAACCTTGACATAGACTTAGTCTGTTGATGCACTTAGGTGAACCTAGATGATTTAGGTCTTACTTGTGCAAAACTGATTTGATTTACACTTCCATATTGTGAACTCAGCTTTAGTCAAAGAGTGAATTTTAAAAGTACCTATTCACCCCTCTCTAGTTGGCCTTCTCGGCCTTACACCTTACTAGTGAAGGTCCTAGTCCTCGTTCATCATCTAGCCTTCCCATGTGCACCTAGCTTTTCTCTAGCAAGGGCAATCAACTTATTAATGTTCGATAGAAGTAGAATGGAAATCTCGATACATGACTCACTGGTGGATACGAGGAGTAGTACCCACGGATCCAACCTTGGGTGCCTCCACGGGTTATCCCAATCTTGGCCTGCACATCACAACAACACTGTATGATTGGAGGTGTTTGCCCATCACGGATCGCCCGTTCAAGACAGGGTTCAGGGAAGTCACTCAGACGTTTGTACAGTGGGGAAGGCCCCTCCACTGGTCCCTTTCCCTTGCTTAGTACGGAAGGTCCATCCGCTGGTCCCTTTCCCTTATCTTTGCCACTACTGCCTGTTGCGAGAAGTGTCTAATGAGTAAACACCTTGGAGGCCTTTGGGTAGTTCAACATGAACTCTTGCTCAATGAATGCCTTATTGAACTTGTCTGGACCATCGATCTATTAGAAGAAGAAGCAACGCTCCTCCTACTGTGAAGGATTAATCTTAGAGATTTTTTGAAAGCATCAAGCAATATGAAGTAAGGAGAGACACCACTTACGTGGAAATCCCTGCACGTGTAGTAAGCTCAAGCGACAGTTGTAGATGTGTCGACTAGATGATGTACATGTGTTTACCATGGTCACACTATGACCATGGAAACACAGGAGGCACTTGAGCATCCTTGCAAGAATGGTTAGGGTACGAGTTTGCCTTCTGGGCAACCCACATTTGCCCGCAGAGCATTTTAGCGTAGTTCGACATGCTCAAACTTGGAGTCCATCTCTCTTCGCTTGTACGTGTCGTATGCCTCTGTTCTCGGTGTGTTGGAAATTAGGCCGTATGGAGTGTGGATGTGATGGTGTGGTATGCCTCGTTTTTATAGGCGGTAAGGGTGTAGTGCTGAAGTACCAAATTGTGGTGAGTGGAAGTGCGTTCACATCCGTGAGAAGGAATAGAAAGGTGGCATGATGTGCTCAGTAAGGAATCCAAAGGTGGTACATGTTGTCCACACAGTCTGAGAAGGTGGCATGGTGCGGTCACTTCAGCTAGAAAAGCTTATATGTTGTGTCATTTTGATCTGAAATGGTGCCATAGGGCAATGACTTCAGCTAGAAAAGCTAGTGCGTAGTGTCATTTCGGTCAAAAAAAGGTGGCATGGCGCCATCACTTCTGCTTACTTCCGACAACGCACAACAATGCTACCTTCAAACAGCAAATATTGCATCAAATATTGCTACCTACTTTCATTGCCTAGTGGTCTCATCGAAAAATAACACAGGTAGTAACTAGCCTTGTGTCAACAAAACCCTACGGAATATCTTTCTACATATCAACTCACAAGTAATGAATTACCATGCTTCATTTCTATGAACTCTATGTAAATATTAGTCACCATATATATCATCCACTGTATATGTCACCCACTACCACTAGTATTAGTACTTGGTAGCTACACTGTCATGGCAACAACTCATGTCTTTCCGCTCATCTAAATCTAAATAAACAATGTCAACCACATAATTATCATGACTAAGACATCATTACCATGACTAATTAACCCATGTCATTCATATGAACTAAACATATACATAAACTAAGCATGGTTAACTACCAATTTCTACACTATAAAGACATCATTACGCTAATTACATGCTAATCACATATTACAAAAATGCTTGTATGTGATGAGACTTACCTCTTCTTGAAGCTCTCGAGCCAATCTACTTTCCACAACTAGCAAATATTATAAATTTAAACAAAACATGCTCAAAAAATTGAATTGAAATCTTTTTCCTCACTCTTTCTTCTCCCTCTTTGTTGTTTTTGGTGTAGCTTTAGCCGACGCATGTAGAATGAGCAAAGTGGGAGAGAGCGATGACTGACGAGTTTCATGGGTAGGGACCGTGGGGGATAGATTCATGTCACACCTAGCTATCGCTATAGGTGCCGACCTCCAGTGCTTGGCGGTGAGGTAGGAGCTGAGGATCTCCGGTGCTCGTGTGCCGCGACAAGTGGGTAGGGCCCTCCACAGCCACGCTCACCATTGGCCTCCTGCGCTCGATGTTATTGTCATGGCGCCGTCAACCTGCCATGGTGGGGTGGCACTAGAGGTGATATATGTCACCTCCTCATCCTCCCATGCTCGAGAAGGTAGCTATTTTTGTAAATTCGTGTGCCACGAGGCTAGATTTGAAAAAGGTGGCGCTACAGGGCCAAATAGTAAAAAAATTCTAGGAAGTACAACGTTGATGATCTCTATTGATGTGTAGGACCTATGCCTCGGTAGCAATGTTACTCGTCAAAAAAATAGAGGGGATTTATTTATACCCAACACAACCCAGTGTCAATCTCTGGCGTAGGCGTTGCCATCGTCATCTAGGAGAGATGGCTCGATAAACCCAGCATGTGTAAAGAAAATCCAGCTAAGAACTCACCAGAGGAGAACAAAGCTAGAACAAACTGACCTAGGAAACAAAATAGAAGAAACTAAAGAAATATAAAATTACTTATGGAATTCAGGTCTCACACCCACTAAACTTTAGCAAGAATGCCAGAGAAGAGGGGAGAGGGGCAACGACGGACTGACAGAGTTGTGGTCGACGGCTAGTGTTCCTAGGGCAGCGACGGCTTGACCTGTGTGCTTTAGCATATTTTTTATTTTTGGCAGGGCTAGGCTCTACACGATGAGAGGTTTCCATTTTTGGCATTCGTGCCACAGGAGCATCTCAGGAGCTAATTAGCGTAGACAAGAGGGGTTTGAGCATCTCCGAGGCAAGAGTAAGGTTATGATGATGATGGCTTAGGCTCTAGGGCTTTGTGGAGGGCTATCCACGATGAGGTGGTTCGGCCAGGCGGGGAAACTTGTCACCGGTGGCCTAGGCGCTCGAGAAAGCTGAGGCAAGATCACGGTAGGATTTGCAGGGTCTCAAAGGTGTTGTAGACAAAAGCAATTTATAAATCGTGAAGGATTTAACAAGAATTGGAAATTTGGGCTTACCGGTGGTTGGAGAGGGTGGCAGCGATATCCAGCTAGAGTTGGGGTGTAGGAGGTTGGTGGTCACCAATGTGGGTTCACAGAAGGCATGACACAACTTTTATAGCCTCGGTAAGGCAATGGGAGCAGTAGAGGTCTTGCTCGAGTGGGGGCACGTGGCCGGCGGGAGATGGTGTGGGAGCCTTCGACTAAATTTGGCAGTAGCGGTGGGGAGGTCGGTAGGCTCCGTGGCACCTTGACCTCAGCGTCTCTTCAATCTATGAATTGCAGCGGTCAAAGAGTGTGGGCACATGCACTGGCTGGGAAGCAGAGTCTTGCGGCAGTGGCAAAGAGGAGTGGGGCGGCCATGGCGCGTGGCCAAGCGACGAGATGGTAATTAAGAGGCTGTTAGAGGAGAGGCAGGGGTTGTCAAGAGCGCTGGTATGACGATTGGCAGAGCTGGCAGCGGTGATCGGGTGGTGGTGGTGTTGTTTGGCCTGTGGCCGGGTGGAGGAGGGAAACAAGGGCGGAAATGGACTTCGGGAAAGCGCCAACAGCTAGAAGAGACGGAAAATCAAAAGAGAAAAGCACATTTGGCCGGGAAATTTTCGAATTGGGTAAGAAATCAAAATTCGGCCAAAATTCAAAATTCTGAAAAATATTTGGTTTGTTACAATGATCTAGACACAATTCAAAGTTTAAAAGTGCAAAATGGAACATGGAAACGTAGTTGGCTAAAAACCAAAGAAAAAGGAAAAAGGAATAAAGAAGGAGAACCGGATACAAAAGGGGGATTAGATCATATACCCTCCCTTTAGTTGGGAAATTCAGGATTTATCCTCCTTATCTCAATGACACATGGGATCGTTATAAATCACTGACATATGGGTCAGGAGAATAAATCCTGAATTTCCATCTGAATGGAGTGTATATGATCAATAAATCCGATACAAAACCGGAAAGTTCCAGCAAGGCAGCAGCAAGTCAGCAACCCTTCCCCTCCTCGCTGCCCTATAAAAATCCACCCACTGACAGGAGCTATCACCACCGTCACCGTGCACCTCATTCCCCTTCGCGCAGGCGGGCCCCCAACTCATCCCCGGTGTTCTAGCGTCTTCTCGCCGCACCTCCTCGAAGCCCCCCACCCATGGCAGACCTGCTCACCGACGAGCAGATCGCGGAGTTCAAGGAGGCCTTCAGCCTCTTCGACAAGGACGGCGACGGTACCCCCCTCTCCCGTTGTGTTCCCCTGTCTCTCGCGGCCGGATCGAGCTCCGTGTCGCCCGATCCGGCCGGATTCTAGGGTTACGGTCGGTGTCCACGTGGTTAGGGCTCTAGATCCGGTCGACCCTGTGCTGTGATGGTTATGGTTTGGATATTTGTGAGGTAATTTGGTAGTATTTTGGGCGAGCGCGTGATGCTTACATGTGACGGGATTATTTGCTCGGATTAGCTGTTTGTTCTGTGGGGGGGGGGGGGGGGTGTCGTTAAGGCGTGATGGCAGCGAAATTTAGGGTTTCGGTGTTTGATCTGTATAGGATTTCCCGGTGCTTTTGAGGAAGGAACGATTTGGGGTCAGCTATTTTTTCGGTGCCTTCGGGAATTAGAGTTTAGAACTGCAGTGGGTTGCGGAATTGATAATCGACAAAGGAATACCCGTACATCAAATTTTGCGAATCAGGTTCTTCTCATGTAGTATGGTGTGAACAAAGGCTCACATGATCTAGTACGAGTACTGGAGATGTCTTTAAGGATGCGCCGATGGTGGAGTTTGGTCAATGATGTTGTATGATTTTGAGGATAGGATGTGGAATGGACCAACGATTGAACTACATGTGGAAATTGGGGTGCGAATCTGATTGTGCTATAGTAGTATGATAAGGATAAGTCTTTTTTGTTTTAGGGGAAATTATATAGTGTTGTGAAATTAGCTTCTTTGTATAACATCAATATTGAAAGAACTTTGTGATATAGACATATAGTATATTAGTATGATCTAGGTCCACGGTAGCCTAAAAGTTGGAGATCGCGTGTCTACTGTGTAGTCTAGACTAAGGCCAACATTTAAGATGTAGAGTGCTCTTTTGTAGCCACTGTCTATCATATTCATAGCTCATTTCTGGAAGTCCTTTACTACCCTGTTGAATAATTAATCCTTACTCTGGTACACCAGAGAAGTTTATTTTTCAGCAAATCTTAGATGCAACCTGAGCTGGTCTGTGATTTGTGTCATATCTAGATACATAATGATTCTTGAATTGTAAGTTGACTTTTGGATTACATATGTTAATCGCCAACAAGGATGGCATTTCATTAATGGCTGGAAACCACCTAAGTGACTGTTAAACCTAGGCACTGTATTCTTATGGCTTCATGTTATCTCTTGTGCCTATAGGTGGTCCGTGTGTTTGTGTTCTATGATACTTCCCAGTATTTGTAATCATTCTGTGATATAGATTCACATATTGACTGCTAGAATTTGATGTGTTGATGCTGAGCAGCAGTGACATTTTAGGAAATCGACTGACAGTGGACCTATTGGACTATTTATCCTTACTGTCCATGCTGCAATAATGGGCTTGTGTAGATTACTTTCAAGCAATGTTTGTTTACCAGTTGCCTGCTGTTGTAAATTCTTGCAGTAACGTATGTGCCTCAAAGTGATCCGCGTGCTGATTTCTGCTATTATGATGTGTATCCTTAGCAAATACTCCCTCCGTCTAAGTTTATAGGGCACATTTTTTGAATAGCCTTGTCCATAAATATAGGTCGTATTTCATGTTCTAATGCAAAACTAATATGCTGTTCTCTTTAAACACTTAATAAATATGCAGTTTTATTTGCTATTCTCTACATGCATGTATTGAATATAGTGCTTAGAGATAATAATTAGGGGTAACCTAGTCATTTTCATTATCTCCCTGGTCTATGTGCGAAAAGGGAATACGCCTTATAAATTTGGACGGAGGGAGTAGTACTCTTATGATGTGCTTTGAATATTTTTTTTGTAGGTTGCATCACTACTAAGGAGCTTGGAACCGTGATGCGATCCCTTGGCCAGAACCCTACTGAGGCAGAGCTGCAGGACATGATCAACGAGGTTGATGCTGATGGCAATGGGACCATCGACTTCCCAGAGTTCCTGAACCTGATGGCAAGGAAGATGAAGGATACTGACTCTGAGGAGGAGCTCAAGGAGGCCTTCCGTGTCTTCGACAAAGACCAGAACGGTTTCATCTCTGCTGCTGAGCTCCGCCATGTCATGACCAACCTGGGGGAGAAGCTGACCGATGAGGAAGTTGATGAGATGATCCGCGAGGCTGATGTGGACGGCGATGGCCAGATCAACTATGAGGAGTTTGTCAAGGTCATGATGGCCAAGTGAGAGTGGGTCCTATGAAATAAGTTCAATCTGAAGTGAATTAAAATTTCAGGCTTACAAGCTGTACTATGTTATGTGCTACGATGGAGTAACTATTCAACATAACATAGCTGTACTATTGTTCATTTCTTTTGATTGTGATGTTCAGGTGGTTATGTTCAGTAGTGATCAGGTTAGGTGCTGTAGTCATGGGAAGCAACATCAGGTACCTGGTTTCTTTTGATTGTGATGTTTATCATGCAACTGTTGGAGCTTAGGATTTGTCGAAGTTCATCTTTATCTGGATTTTGGCTATTTGTGCAAATATCATCTTTCACCTATCGAATTATCATTGCACTGTGCATTTCTCCTGGCGTTCTCTCAAGTGTTCAATAGATTGAATGGATGGCATGTTTGGCCATTTTTGTAGGAGTTTTGGAGGAATCACACTGATTCCAGGAGTACTCATGGCGAAATTTGTGTACTCCGAAGTCCAAACGACATCGTCGCCGTAAGAGTTGAGAAAGGTGGAGGGGCACGGACGATGCTTCTGCGCTTGTACGAGCCAAATGCGTTAGCCTCTTTGTTTAGGACAACCGTTCTGGAATTCAAGTTCGGTAATGCTAGCTACTGTTACATCGCTTCTTCTTTTTTTTTTTTTTTGAAGACGTTGCGTCGCTTTTCATCCAGATTGGAGTCAATAATGCATGGAAGAGGTTCCCATGAGGCCATGACAGCAAAGCCTCGCATTGTTGGGAATGGAATCTTGGCTTTGCTGCCACTATCACAACAGATTGTAAATAGAAACTTTCAGATTGGTCTCAGCTTCTTGCATCATGATTCACCATATGTTTTCTCTTCCTTTTGAGTTTTTTTTATTCCTGATCAATTTTTTTATGACTAGTTGTCTATCACCCGTTGCATCTCCTTTCTAATTTAGACGCAAATTGTAGTTGTTAGGTACGGACTATGCCATATCTTTACACCTTTGGATCAAACAAGAGGTGGATGGAACGTCGCTTTATGCGATTGAAGTACTGACCACTAGGTGCCCCCATTGGGTTATTCCTTTTCTTTTTCTTTTCCCCATTGTTTAGCCTGTCTAGGCCCGCTGTTTCGATAATTGGTCATTGATTTGTTATTTTTCGAAGCAAGGAAAAAGGGAATTGCGAAATAGGAAAGTAGAAGAGAGGAAAGTTTCTTGAGATTTGAGAAGCCTTCACTTCTTCCAGAAAGCAGCCATTACAATTTGCAAGCAGCTGAGGGAGTAATTAGGTCTCTCTCTCTCTCTCTCTCTCTCTCTCTCTCTCTCATGGCGGCCAAGCTTATCCAAGACCAGGCCGACGAGTGCAAAGAAATCTTCGACTTGTTCGACAGCGACGAGGACGGTAAGGCACTACCAAGATCACGCGCTCGCGCATCTCCCCGGCGTAAACTGCTGCTGATCCTTCTTGCTTCCACAGGTCGCATCGCCACCGGCGAGCTGGTCACGGTGCTCCGTTCGCTGGGCCAGAACGTCGACGAGGCCGAGGTGCAGCGCTTCCTCAAGGACGCGAACGTCGGCGAGGGCGCCAGCACCATCGACTTCGCCACGTTCCTGGCCGTCGCGGCGCGCAAGATGGACACCGGGGTGTCGGAGAAGGACCTCGCCAGCTGCTTCGACGTGTTCGACGACGCGCGGGCGGGTGATCCCGGCGGAGCAGCTGCGGCAGGTGATGGTCACCCACGGCGACAGGCTGACGGACGAGGAGGCCGACGACATGATCCGCAAGGCGGACCCCCGCAGCGACGGCCAAGTCGACTACAAGGAGTTCGTCAAGGTGCTGATGAACAAGTGATCGATCGAGGTCATGAGCAAAATGGTACCTTGTTTTGCAAAATTTTCCGGAGATCTATGAGTATTTGTGAGAAATCAATCAATGTTTAACTTTGTACTGTAATGGGAATATAATAGATGTGGAGATTTTTTTGTGAGGTTTTTACCAATCTTGGAAGGTACTAGAAGATACCAGTACCTCTCGATAAAAAAGATACCAGTTAATTATATCTGTTGATTGAAACTTGATCCGAGAGAGTGATATGGATATTGCACAGCTAAGCACATAATTGACCTCATCCCTTCCCCTTTTTGCTCGATCGCTTGCATCGATTCGAGACAACGCTAACCCCATGCTGTTGCTTGCACAGCGCTGTTCATGAGGGCTCGCTGTAGGCCGTTACACACACGACGCCATCTACAAGGGCTCATCGCAGGCCGTCGCTCGCATGGTGCCGCCCGCGAGGTTGGCCACACGCCGCCATCCATCCTTTAGCTTGGAATTTAGTCAGGAGGTTTGATTTTTGATGTTTTTCTCGGTACTTGCTAGGGCATAAATTGTGCTACTTAGAACATCTCCAACAGTATGAGTAATTACTAACTCTAAGACAACTCTCTAATGGTACTAACTTTTAGCACATAGTTCATAACATAAATAGCTCTATATGACACTCTCACATAATCTTGGAATGTGTGTATAAGACTGCTCTTGATCAAGAGATAGTTTTCTCTCTTCTATTAAAATATGAAATAATATGCTTAGAGCTAGCTCATAAGTCACTATTGGAGCTGCTCTTAGTGATGTATTGACGTAGTAGTTCACTTTTGTAGAATGTCACTTTATATCCATTTGGGCCTTGAGCTCGGTCGAATATGTCAGTAGCAAATTACCACTGTATCCTTAGAGCCTTGGTACCTCCTTTCTCTGCCTTAGTCATGGACAAAATAGTACTACAAGGTACCTTGTGTTTTCAACATTAGATCTTAATATAATTGATGGCTATGGTACCTCCTAAGGATGGAAAAAATCCTCTTTTTGTATATGTAGAGTTCAAGCTAGTGACCCTGCTCTTTTTGGTTTTTCAGTGTCTTTTGTTTTTTGATTTCTCTCAGCAATCACTATTTATTAGACTAATAAACTATAGCCATAAGCCATAGTCCAAAAGAACAGACCCAATATACCTTTATTTCGTTGCGTACACTAATACATATAGGATCTATTTTTGGGCCTTTTGTGGTTTTGGCTTCGATTTCTCCAAAAACTGAAAGAAAAGGAGCGACTTCTCCAAATTTGCTTACTGAGCCCAAAAACGCGTGTGTTGTTTGTGTTAACGTCTTTACAGTCCATCACTATCTCAAAAATACAATCAAAAGCTATTAGCCACAGCCCAAAAACAAGGTCATACTACCTAAATAATTTTGCACACATTTATCGGTCATACCATATGTTGAATTATGCTTTTTATAACAATTAGGGTACAATGGTATAGAAAATTGTTATCTATAATATCCTCTATGTCATCTATAGATGGCACTAAAGGCAGCTCCTATAATAAGTTATCTTTTTACATATCTCTATAGACAGCTTCTCTATGACACAATGCATCTTATTTCTTGTGTTCTGATCAATTTGTTGCATGAAAGACGGCCTAATTCTCTATGCTCACTCTCTCTCTCCTCCACATCATCTCTGTTCTATGTGACAAGACTTATAGACAGCTGATGTCACACTATTGTATATGCTCTTACAATGAGCCCACACGATGTGACCTCTCGGTTGCCGAGTCTAAAGATAGTCACATCAATCAACCATACCATTTGCAGAGAGAAAGCGAGCTCGAGTGTATTCTTTTAGGTTTATGGCTTGACTTTTTGATAAATAGCTTTAAAAGCAGTGTCTTTTGAAGACAGGGTTTACAAGTCAATTGTAGTAAATATTGTCTTGACTTTATCTATATCGGTCAAAATCGCACTTGAATATATATATATATATATATATATATATATATATATATATATATATATATATATATATATATATATATATATATATATATATATATATATATATATATATATATATATATATATCTCATACTCTCTCTTAGAATAACCAGAATTTCAAAATTTAAGCCAAGAATCATAAGCTATTGGAATACCTAGAGATGGCAAGGCACTCACTAATGGGAAGCAATGAGAAGATAGCTACTACTTTAGCTAAGGAAGAAAATGGTTGCAGCACAAGATTTTAGCAAAGAGACAATGGAGAACTCAGTATATATTTCTCATAGCTTTGGGCTCATACATGCTAACAAACTTTCATTGCATAGGTACGCTCCGCCTCGATCTCTTGCCCCTTCCATTTCGATGCTCTCTCCACCCCCTCCAACCTCCAACATATGCGATGACTTTTGGAATGCATCATCCTTGTAGGGATGAGGAAAAATACTGCAATCTCCAGTACCCTGTTCAAATTTGCTCACTCGTGAGGTTTTGGATTCAATTTTTTTGGGCGGGGGTTAACTTATATCTGTGATTTTGAGTCAGTGGCTCAAATTTGGGGATAGTGTTCAAGATTCAAATTTGGGATACTTGCTGTGTGCCACTTTCGCTCGCAGACATTGGTGTATGGTTTAAGAAACTTGTGGTTATTTGCAGAGAACACAAGCTCTTCCTGCACTTTTGTTGATAGCATGGACGACATCGATGCTTGCATGGCCCTAGGAGAAGTGACAGGGATGTGTCATGTGTGTGCCTTCGTTATGTTTGATGAAATGCCCAGCTAGCTTGTACTACAACAGCGAGTGTCATGCACCACTTCGGGTTTGTGCTCACTAATTAACTTGTCTTATTTCTAGAAGTGATCTAATGGTGGTTATCCCAACTTACTATTGCCTATGATAGCAGGCTCATGATCACCATTGCTAGTGCTGTGCCGGATTGTTGTTTAAAGTATTTCGGGTATGAGAGTATCACTCTCTCATTTTTTGAACCTTTTTGTTGTTTTCTTAGGGTAAGCTATGGTATGTTGGATTGCCATTGTACTATGCTTCAATGGACAACGTCTCAGCTCTGGTCAGCGCCACTCCCCGTGTTTGATAAAATTTCAATTTGTGAATTGTAATGCACAGATGTAGTAATAATTTCCAATTGTATAGTTGTCATTATTCTTCTTAGAATCTTTCGGCACCATTTTTTCCCCAAGGAAAATTATGTTATTAAATTCAGTAAAGAATTGTTCATTATGGCCGTTTGTTAGGTATTCATATTGGCTAATGCTTCGAAGTGCTTGAACCGACGTTTAAGTAGCCATAAGTTATTGTCTTCTTATGCCTGGCCTTTTCATTTTGGTTATCTTATCATTGGAAGATACACTAAATAGTTGGCTCTTCCAAATCATGCACCACGACTACCTAATGTTTTGATGACTTTTTATTTATGTGATTTTCTTCACTTCTCACACACTATTTTCAATTCAGTTCCCATAGTAAACTGAGTCGACCATGAAAACAAGCTTAAAAGGTTGTTTGATCTCCAAGAAAACATAATTCAATCTCTTGCCTGCATTATTTATAAGGTTTAGGCATAAACACTATATTCCACACTACATGTTCATGAACTCTATGATGATAAATAATCTCTAAATCTTTGAACTATGCCAAATAGGTTAGTTACTTGTAGTTGTTCATCTTTTTACTTATGCAAACCATGATCTCTGTAACTTTTCTAAGTTTGTTGGGGTTTCGGTTGTGGTGTGAATCTGCAATGTTGTGTGATGATGTACAATTTTGTTGGATGGGCAACGCAGCGTCTTTGGGAGCGAGGTTGGTAAGGGTGGCGGTGGGAAGAAGGGCATGGTGCAGTGCGGTGTAGCGTTAGAACAGGATCCCGTATTCCTTTGCGCCACTGTTCCGGCGATCGAGCGTGCCACATGGAGATCGAGTTCGAGGAGAAATTCATCACATGCTCGGTGCTCGTGCCGAGGAGCGTCCACTTCGCTAGATACTATGTTGGGTATCCTTTGCTGCATTAGTGTTACTTGCTTTTCTTTGATTATAGTTGATGGTTGTGGGATATCTTTTCGTTGTTGATAATTGATGTTCTAGGATATCTTTTCATTGTTGATAATTGATGTTCTAAGATATCTTTTTTCCTTAAGTATTTTGTCACTGGTGTGTGAGGAGGACATCGGTGACAGTGATACTGGTAGTGATTCTCTATGAGGTTCAGATGATGATGGTTTCTTGGACACTGATGAGATTACACGGTGGTCATCCCTGTATCCCCTGAGGAGATAAAATACAGGTAATACTTATGAATTTTATCCCATGTGCAAGTCATGTTAGTATGTTACTGAATGTGAGGCTATGGGACAATCAAATGGCGAAGATGATGATTCGGACTATGATTGAGAGGCGATAATGCAGAGATGATGTACAATCAACGTAGAGGCAAAAGTTCAGGTGATGCTTGCTTTCACATGTTGATATTCCATTGCCTTGAGATATGATCCATGGGAGTGTGTCCCCTGGAAATATGGTTGAATGTTATCTATGTTTTTCTCCTTCCGATCACTGTTTCCAACCATAAGATATGTTTCTCTCTAGATATAATTTTTTGCTTAATTTCGTGGTTTAACGATTCTTGACTTACAATGATGTTGCATTTTATTTTGGAAATCGGCAAAGGAGAACTATTGTATAGAGGCTATTAGTATGAACTGGTAGTGATAGGCATCTTGAGTGCATATAACTAGTGGATAACTGATGATGATACCATGTAATATCAGGAATCTGGCTATGCTCTATGATGTACAATTTATGATCTGTTATATTTATGTATCACTCTTTTTTAGGTTTGTGACAACATGTCTATTCCTAATTGGTGATATAGTGTGCCTTGTGCAGTGGCGAATGATTTAATTTCATAGAACAGTTGAAATATACATGCCCAATTGATGTGCTGATGGATATTATTTGTTCTTCGGATGAAAGTTGGGCATAATATCAACTGTTTCTTGTATATTTGCATAATTGTATATTCTAATGTATGATTGTTCTCATTGGTTCTATTCGTTGGGCATTGCCATCTTTGATGGTGACACAATGACAAATACTAATGTAAGAAAAGTTTTTTTAAAGGTGAAATAAGTTCTTTGTGACATTGTTTTCTTCCAGTCCTCTAAAGCCTTATTTGACACATGAATCCCTCGTAATAAGGAATAATGTATATCTTGATGAAATGATTTAAACATTCGATGATTGCACATTCATGTGAATAGTATGCTTAATATATGGTTAGTGCACATTGTACGGAAATTAGAACATGAGTTTCTGTTGCAATGCACAAGCATATGACTAGTAAACCGTAATTTCTGACGGTGGCTATTGGTATTTGGCTAAAAGTGTGCACTGTAACGGTTTGTTTTTCTGAATCATTCAATTAAAAAAATAAGAAATTATTATATCATCACAGATAATACAAATCTTTATTATTATAAAAATGTGAGTTTGTGGTCGTCGGTCCATTCTCCCTCCTCTCTTCTCAGCCATCAGATCAAAGATCATCGGTCCAGATATGCATGTAGGTAGTTTTTCCGCTCCTCGTAGAAAAAGTCGGGCCGACGTGTGAGCCATGCTCCTCCTCTTCTCCCCTCAGCATCCTCCGCCTCCAACTTACTTGACAGATTTAGAAACTTTTAGAACATATTTGTATGCATATTCTAAAAATTTTTACCACCCGTGAGTTTTACAAGATGTAGTATGATAAAATTTAAAAATCCGTAGCAACGTATGGGCATTCAGCTAGTAAATAAAATAAACAAAACATAAACAAAAAGTTAAAAAACCAAAAAAGTTAAAATTAGGAAGAAAGTGGCTTCTGGAAGAACCAGAAACCGTTTTTTTTTTAGAAAAGCCGAGCATGTAATCTATTCATGATTAGGCAAGTTTACATGCATATCAACAAAACCTGGAGGGTTTACCAGCCAAACATGGCGTCCCTCGTCCAAAGTACAAGCAAGTTTAGCTAGATTATGAGCATCCACATTGGAACACCGACTTTCAAAGCGAAATTCTACTTTCTCAAAATAGCTCCTTGTTTCAATATCATTAAGGACTGCCAAATACTTGCATTTTGGTCTTGCAGCAATATTTTTAATGACTTCCTGACAATCTGAAGCTATACAGACCTTCGAAGCATTGCAGTCCATAGCTATGGCTAGTCCTTCATTGCATCCAAGTGCTTCCAGTGTGGTTGGGTCAGAGAAACCCTTCCAAACCATAGCACTAGCTGCCACAAACTTTCCGAGTGCATCACGACAGACCGCCCCAACAGCTCCTTTGTTGCCTGATCGAGATATTGCTGCATCCACATTGATCTTTAGGCAATCTCCTGGAGGTGGCATCCATCTGACTGTATCTGCACAATTCAAGGTCCCCTTAGCCTGAAAAATCACAGGGTTATTAATGAATTCAATGTCAGCCAAATATGACTCAATAAAACCCAAAGTTGTTAAGGGACTCTGGTACAAATCATCATATAAAGCTTTACGTCTAGCATGCCAAATTGCCCAACAGGAAACAAGAAGCTTTCTCATTTCTTCAGGTTTCAGGGTTTCTAGCATATAAAAAAGCCAGTCCTTGGGATCTTTTATAAATGTGACTGCAATTAGTTCTCTGATACTATTACCCACTAGAGCCCAAACGCACTTGGCCATTGTACAATGAAGAAGAGCATGATCCCAAGTATCTTCCGCACCATCGCAAATTTTACATATGTTCGTTGTGCTCATATTTCGGTTCTTGCGTACAGTTTCTGTTGGGATAGAGTTCTGTGATAATCTCCAAGCAAAAACCTTCAGTTTTGAGGGAACTTTTATTCCCCATAACAATTTCCAAGACTTAGCAGTACCGCATTTATTAGAGAAACCAGAAACCGTTTGGAGCAGGAAAAAAACACGGACGCAAACGTGGAATGGGCCAGCCTCTTTATGGGCTGTACTCGCCTTTGCCAAGTGGGCCGAGCCTAGGCCTAGTAGTTCGACCCGAGCAAGGTCCCCGATTTGGGGGGCTCGAGCGAGCCACCTTCTTGGTCGAACCTGCCTGCCTGCCTGGTTCGACACGGACGCGTCAGCCTGCAAATACGACTACTAGTCGTCCCCCTGCCTCCGCCTCTCCCTCCCCCCACCCCACACACCCACACTCCCCACCTTCTTGCGAGACAAGCCAGAACCGACGGGACGGGCACGCCGCCGGCGCCGCGACCTCCTCCGCCCGCCGGAATCGGTAAGCGTCTCCCTCCCATCTTCTCCGCCTCCTAGAGCTTCCGGGAGGAGGCCGGAGACGCGTCTTCGCCGCCTCGCGCGCGCCGGGTACTTGACGTAGATGGGATCCCAAATCCCGATCCTTTTCGCTGCTAATTACCCGGGCCTCGACGGGGTCGCGCGGTCCTCGGAGAATCGAGGCGCCGTGGTTGTTGTAGTCGTCGCCGTCTCGTGCTTTGCTTTGCTGGGCTTGTGTTACCTGCGGTGGCGTAGAAGTAGCTTTCCGTGTCTGTGCCTCGGATCTTACCCTGGTCCTTGGTGGTTCCGGTCGATCCGCCGCAGTCTCGCGTCGTTGATTCGTTCACGCGTTTCAGGTTTCGGTGATCCAACCCGGCATCAGAACAGAACCTTTCGTACCAAATTCTTGGGTACATCCAACCTGAGCCAGTGACAATTGCATCTGTAGTTGTCGCGTTTCTGACGCGAAAGTTGCATCTTGGTGGCGCAGTTGCAAATCAATCATACGCATGATGCAGTAATTACTGCTGAGTTTTACGGAGCTGGTCCAGTAGATTACTTATGTGCTTTGAGGGCCCTGCTGTAATGCATCACTCAGTATATCTGTGCGAAGAATTGCTGTAATTGCTTGTTCCATGGAGCTTGTACTGCTTATTCTTAATTGGATTCCTGAAATTCATTTTTCCAGGAGAAAACTCTACATAAACGGTTTAGAGGTTGAAGCAACTTAACAATGAGTAGCATTGGGACTGGTTATGATCTGTCAGTCACCACCTTCTCCCCGGATGGCCGTGTATTCCAGGTCGAGTATGCTGGCAAGGCTGTCGACAACAGCGGGTTCGATTTAGCTCCCTCCCCTATTCATTTCCTTTTCCTTTTTCTGGCTGTGCAACATCATGTTGAAGTTCTGATGTTTCTGTGTAGGACTGTCATTGGGATCAAATGCAAAGATGGGATTGTCCTTGTAAGTGGTTCTTGCTGGACTTACTTTTGCTTAGAGGTGTTGTTATTTTGTGTGATAACCTTTTATGATGTTTTTGGTCTGTAGGGTGTGGAAAAGCTGGTAACATCAAAGATGATACTGGAGGGGTCGAATCGGAGACTCCACTCTGTGCATCGACACTCTGGTTTGGTAATTTATCTTGCATTTCATCTTTTTTTCAGATGAGTAAACAATCATATAGGATGATTTGGCTCTGAATTTATCCAGTAATTTCGAATATATAATGTAGTAAAATTACAATTTTACATTTTTGTTTCTTTGGAATTGTCATTTACGTTAATGGTGAGATGTGAATAAGGCTTGCATTGTGTAGAGTGTTCTCTTTCATGTTGTTTTTTAATACTATTCTTGTAACGAATTGTGTTTGTTAATTAAGATAATTCTTATCCTCATTTTCAGGCTGTTGCTGGTTTAGCAGCAGACGGTAGGCAGATAGTCTCAAGAGCAAAGTCAGAGGCAGCCAATTATGAAAAGTGAGAATTACTGAAACCATCGATTCCATACCTACTTTTTTTAGAACCATAGTCTAATCTGTAATGCACCAGGGTGTACGGAGAACCCATGCCTGTAAAGGAATTGGCTGATCGTGTAGCTAGCTACGTACATCTATGTACACTCTACTGGTGGCTCAGGTAAGGCATTCAACATTTTCTCCCTGTTCAAGAAGGTGGTTGCCTTCTTCAATACGATATGTCTACTTGAGATGTTTGATGCAATTTAAACTCCGTCTGTCTCAGGCCTTTTGGCTGTGGAGTTATTCTCGGAGGTTATGATAGGGATGGACCACAGCTCTACATGATCGAACCTTCAGGGCTCTCCTATGTGAGTTCTTACCCTAATACATGATAGTTCTTTCATTTTGTCTGTATTTATTAGGACTGGGAAACCTAGTTGGCCTAGTTGGCTAGGTTATACATATTTATATATTGTGGTGATGGCTGGGCTTATATAATGAACTGATTTGCATTTTTCACTAGTGAGCAGACAACTTTGTTTACATGTATAAGGAGTACATATTATATGTTATATTTAGTACCCATGTGCAATGCTGCTTCCAACAGCACTAAATGCATATGAATTCATGACTTACTGAATTGAATTTTGACAGAAATACTTTGGTGCTGCTCTGGGAAAGGAAGACAGGCTGCAAAAGCGTAAGCTATTCAAGTTTCAATAATTTGTTTATTGTATGATTTGATTGTTATCTGTATTAGCGCCCAACTTCTCTTTTGTTGCAAACCACTAGGACACCTATAGCAGTGGCACATTCATGGAGCATTAATTTTGATGATCCTATAAATGCCATCTTAGTTTAAAGCATAGGGCATTTAGGAATTAGGATTTTTCGTGTTTAAAATGATTTTGTATACATCAAATGACCTGTCCACAACTAGCATTTGTGCAGGTAGTAGTTTTAATAAGCAGCAGCACCATTCCATGTTCAATGGGTGAATGATGCTCTTATTGCTTATCTTGGGATTACCGTACCAGAATAAGGCTTAGTTTGGCATTATGATGGCTTGTAATCTACACTTTCATTTTTACTATATAATGCATCAGTTTTGAATTTGGATTAAGCATAACCTTTTGTTTTTCCCACTTAAAATAATCTCTGATTAATATCCACCATTGATTTTGCTATCTCATGCTTACATCTACGCTCCATCAAACCATGATTCACATGATCGAATGACCAAGACAGGCCGTATTTGCTCCCCACTCCTGAGGAAAGTCACCAGCAGTCCTGCTGCTGAAGAAACAAATAAACAAAGGGCTAATTACACCAGTTTCCAGTGGCAAGAAACATAACTAGAAAAATCTGGAACCTTCACATTTCCATGCTCCACGGCACACATGACTAAGCACCTGTGAAACAAAGATACTATTGAAAAAACTTTCTTTGGTTAGCTGGCGAGAAAGAAAATTACCCTTTGATCTGTGAACTTGGAAAGTAGAATTAGTCCTTTTAAAGTACAACGGTGGAGACATGCATACATACATCCACATACACACGTGCACCCACTTGTATGTGTCTTAAATTGCAGAGATTTAGTATGAATCCATGACCTCATGGAGCACGGGCACACGCTTTCTCACTGAGCCGCACTTGCGTATACATACTAGGAGAAAACAACCAAGCCCACTACTAGTGGAACCTGGAATTAATCAAATCTAGGCTGCTTGGTACGAAGCCCCACCCCTCCTGCTGGGATGAGAGTGGCTTCGTGAAAGTAGAATTTGGTATTGTTCTTTTGGGTTGCGACTGGTGGCTTTTGGCTGCGGCTGGTGGTTATTGGCTTTTCATGAGAGAAAGTGCGGAGTAAGAGAAACAGCGTGCGGTTTTGACCGATATAGATAAAGTCGTTCGTTGTCTACTACAATCAACTTGTAGACCCTGGATTGAAAAGCCACTCCATTTAAAAGCTAGTTCTTGAATAAAAATCAAAAGCGAAGCGAAAAGAAAGGACCGTTGTCTATTTAACACACTTGTGAACATTTGCAAGGACATTTGAGACGCTAACCACATATTATATATTCTTTTAGCAAAATACCCATTGAGAGACGAATGATTTCTTATCTAACAGGTTTTAACTTGGCTCTCATTAAAACTAATATAAGCTGGTCTTTTTGCTGCATTACTTTGTTAAGCTAAAATTTGTCCACTTAAATTATTTTTCCTGAAAAATTCAGAAGCACCAGCCAGATGTCAAATGACACAAGATGAAGATTATGGTTTCCGTATAATTTTATAGCAATGAAACTTGATAACAAAGAAGCTGCATGTTGTTTGAGAAATTAATATAGAATTATCCCAATTACCACGAAGTTCTTTATTATTGAGTTGCATATTGCTTTTTATGGTCTTTATATGCATCTACCTTTAATCTCATGTTGTGAAATACTATAGTCTACAATATGATGTTATAATGTTCACATGGGCAAGCACGTGCCTTCTACTAGTATTAATTAATCAATAACCTCTTTCCTAGCACCATAACAGAAATATTTTACTAGAATTGGTCAAGATTCTTTGTACTAACTAGATTCCACAATGCAGAATGACAACACCAAACTGGCCCTAATGCTTTAGATTATAATTTGATGAGTAGCATTTACATAATGTAAATACATCTATTAATTGAGGAATACCCCATTTAATGGATAACAGTTGCTGTTAAATGCATTTCCACAATACATATATGATGATTCAGGAAAGCATGTTCTTAGAGCAACTCCAGTAGTAGCCCTCAAAACAGGATCCCTACTTTTTATTTGAGGGCTCTCCCTACTTTTGAGGGCTCTGTTTTTTGGGCTACACTCCAGCAGGAGCCCTCAAAACAGGACCCTCAAATTCATTTTAGAGGGGATGACACATAGGACCCATCCTCATCCTCATCCTACTTTTGAGGGCCGAGGGTAAAAACTCATTCAGCGGGGCCCCTACTTAGCTCTCAAAGTAGGGGCTCCCTCCAGACCCCCAGGAATGAGGGCTCGAGGGGGAGATTTGAGGGCCCCTACTTTTGAGGGCTCAAGTAGGGGCCCTGCTGGATTGAGTTTTTTGCCCCTCGACCCTCAAAAGTAGGATGAGGGCTCAAGTAGAGGCCCTGCTGGAGTTGCTCTTAAACCCAACTTTTGAAGAAGACACCTTGTAATTCTATTGGTCGTAAACAGTGGTTCTGTATTCTGATTCATCTATATGAATGTTGTCTTATAGGGAGATAGAGAAATTGAAGCTTTCTGAGCTAACCTGCAGGGAAGGCATCGTCGAGGTTGCAAAGATGTATGTCCT
Organism: Dendrocalamus sinicus; assembly: GCA_036346575.1. Classification (NCBI taxonomy): domain Eukaryota; kingdom Viridiplantae; phylum Streptophyta; class Magnoliopsida; order Poales; family Poaceae; genus Dendrocalamus; species Dendrocalamus sinicus. Next base: position 29,872,836 of record CM070654.1, on the reverse strand, counting down.
AACTCCTAAATCTTTTGCCATACTACTGCAATTTTCCTCTTAAGAATTTTCACCTTAATTTGTCTGCTATGAATGTCTTGAAAGTTTCACTTATTTGCTAATATGTACCAAATGTGGTCAGTAGTTACTAGTTAATGATGATGGATTTTGAGATTTTCCTCCAGAAAAATAATACTGTATTTAGTCGTCAGGGACATTCTTTTAACAAGCAATGGATGCGGTTGCTCTGTACAAGTTGGCAATGCAATTGGCTAACATTTGGAGTAGCTTATAGGTTTTGCGTTAGATTTTGTCTTGACAAGGGGCTGGCGTCAAGTGATACCAATTTTTTGTTGGGTGGCGAATTGGCATTAACAAGTTTGACAATCAAAGAGTTAACTGGTGTACCTAATGAGGATTTCAACTTTTTCGTTGGCCTCACCTATCTTTGTTCAATGCAGAATATATGGAGTACACGATGAAGCGAAAGACAAAGCCTTTGAATTGGAACTGAGCTGGGTGTGCGATGAATCAAACCGTCAGCATCAGAAGGTAATGAACGATTATTCACGGAAAAAAAACCTTCTCCCTTGAAATTCCATGGCAATTTGAGTTCCCTGTTCTGAATTCTTTGCTTACTTGCCGTACAGGTTCCAGACGATCTTCTGGAGCAGGCCAAGGCGGCAGCGCAGGCGGCGCTTGAGGAGATGGATGCCGACTAAAAAGAAACTGCCAATTATGCTCGGAATACTAGTTCCATTTGCTTTCACGGACATCATCCAATACCGTCGTATAACAGATACAGGACCAGTTCGTCGATTTCGTTTCAATGCAAAAACCTACCTCGGATCGTTGTTTGTTGTCGGTCCGATGCCGTTCCAGGGGAGGTAGCAGGCTCGTCGTGTTGTTTGGATTCTGACGAATCACATTGTGCTCCCTGTTTGTTGCACCTTGTGAATCTTAATTTCGTGGAGCGTGAACGACTTAGGAATCTACCAGTTCTTCACTGTCATTACTAATTACCGCAACCTGCACCGTACTAGTTCTTGATTGCCATTGCTGGTTACCGCAGTCTGCGCGGTACGCTCTAAGCTTCGATGCGGTGCGCGGGCGCGGTCGTGCACGAGACACGGTGGTATTTTCGGCTATTTGCTCGGCCGCGCGCTGCGCGACGCGCTTTCTCCCGCTCGGAGGCGAATGACGGACCGTGCCGGTCAGCCCCCTCTCTCCAAGCGAAAACAACCGGAACATGCCAGGGTGGGTTTTTTGGACGTGGTTTTTAACTTAGACTTTTGAATTTTGTCTGCTTGTGAGAGATTACAAAGAGAGACATATACGATTTTAGCAAGTACAGTGAACCAATGAGGACAGTTTTAACTAACAGATAAGCAGCGGAATTAACAATAAGAACATACACAAAGTGACACAGCGATTTACGTGGAAAACCTCCTCGATGTGAGGAGTAAAAACCACAGGACTTGCATAGACCACTCTCAAATCTTCCACTATAATCAGCAATGGGTACAAGGAGTCTTCTCTAGAACATCTAGAGGTACATTACAGCAACAACATCATCAAGATATAATCTTGGCATCATCATCAACTACCACACACAATTAACAAGAGGTACACTATGACCAAACAGAGAAGATCGGTTTCTGTCCCTTGATTATCGGTTCATATCTTGCAAACCACAGATCCAATAATGTGAAATTTTGCGAAACGTGGATTCACGAGTCCCTAACAAGCTGTCAAAATTTCAGCCAAATTGGACATCATTTGAACCTCAACAGATCATCTATCAAAAGCGCACGATCTTTGAATCTGCTGCAACTTTGAACTGAGAATATTGCTCTAAAATATGATGTTTCTCTATTCCAACCTTCAATCCAACCTAAAAATCAAGAGTATCAAGTTAAGAACATCTTGACCAAGTTTGAGCTCGATCCGATGACGTTTGGTACTCGGTCGATGTTTTGATGAAGGATGCACAAGACCACTCAGTGGAGACAGATCTCCTCTTCTTCTTTTTCTCTTCTCTTTTTCTTTGTTGTGTGGTGTGTGTTGTTGTGCTCTCTGCCCCCTCTATCCAGACTAAAGGAGGAAACTAGGGTTTTCTTCCCCTCACCAAGGAGGAGGCATCTGAACCGTTGATCATGAGAGCAATCAATGGTTCACAGGTTCTCAGTTTTATGGGCTGGCATTTGGGCTTCTTCTCTATATGGAGGGAGTTTAGCCCAACAATTAGTATAGTATCTACTACAACCAAGATCTTATCTTGAAAAGGCACATCATTTGAACGTAAATTAATATAGTGTCGTATATAAGGCATAAATCATAAGTAGATTCAAACCCACCCCAAACCTTGACATGCTAAATTGGTAATACCGTACCAAAAACTATACCGGTTTAGTTATAAGAATGATATGTTTTCAATATCGACATGCCGTTTTGGATTTAATATAGTAATACGAGTATATATATTTATAAGTCTATATTTTTAATTATATTCACACCAAATATCACTTATAATATTATTTTGAATATATGTAGTACTATTAAATACAACATATAATTTAATAGACGGTATTATCAATTTCGCCGATATCAGTCAGTATTGATTGGTATTAAAACTGGTATGATCCGATATCCAACCGATATGGCCGATATTAATCAGTATTTAGACTCATAAAGGTATGTATTGATAAAGGTGTGTAAACCTATTTTGTACCGATTTAGACGTTGATATGGTGCGTAGTGACAACTTTTGGCTAAAACCCCTTTTCGCCGTATCGGCGCGTGGCAAAAAAAAACCCCGAAACCTCGCGCACCAACGTACCTTCCTCACTCGGGTTCCGTGCAAATCTGACCTCTTGCGCAGCGGGCTCCGGGCCGAGGTGGCGGTGGGGCAGGCAGCCCCAGGGCCGTATACAACCGTCGGATCCGTGGCCGACGCGTCGGATGCAGCCAACGGCACGGCCGCGCAGTCCCCACCGCGCCGCGCGGCTCGGGGACGGGCCGGGCGCACGCACGACGCGACCACCCGGAGGAACCCACAAGAAACCATCGCACCCGCACGACGCTTGATTCCCTTTTCTCCCGTGTTCCTTTCCGTTTCAACCGGCCGCCGCCCTCGGAGATCGCTCGCTGCCTGTCGGCGTCGGCGTTGGGACGGCGCTCTAGGCTCTCCGCTCGTCTCCGGGTCGTCCCCGAGGCTTCTTGCTCAGGTAGGGTTCCCTCGACTCCTCTCCCGGTACGCGTGTTCCGTAGGGCCTCGCGTAGCGGTGATTTCTCGAATCAGGTGGGTTTAATCGGTGGGCTCTGCGCGATATCGCCTCCTAATCTGATCTTTTTTTCTTTGAAGATGAGGGCATTTCGCTGCCGCGCGATTGGGGCGGATTTAGCGACGGGGTTCTTGGTCGTGCTCGGATCCTAGGGTTTCTTGAACAGTCCCTCTTTCATTTTTTAATGGTTTTGGAGGAATCTTGCTGTTTTGGTTTAGGTTTGTTTGGGGTTATGTTTTGTTAGGTTGGGGCCTTTCTCACTTCTTTGATGTAGCATTGTGCTCGATGACTGGAAGAAGACAAATATTAGGGTTGGTGTGAACACCATGAGTACGTAAAAAGTAGCAACTTTGAACATGATTACTGCAAGATGCGGTGAGATCGCGCTGTGTTGGATGCCTGGATGCGTGTTAGATCCTGTGTGTTTCTGAGTACCACTTGTGAGGCAAACCTTGTTAGCGGAGCTGCGTCAAAATTTCATTACTCATTAGTCACGCGCACAACAAGAACAGATCCACTTTACCTCTATCATTGCCTCATCGGTAGGAATTTGACAGCCACTCGATGTCTACTTGAAATTGCAACCATAGGATTTTCCCTGTAAGCAACTTTCTGCCCCTCAACTAATTGTTGCAGACAATACTTCGTTGAAAACCCCGTGTGTCATCCGGATAGTAACAGAAGCTTCCAACTGAACTGCCCAAACTAGTATTTGATTAGTACAATCTTCCATGTGTTTTAAGCCACCACATCTCTTCTGATTGATCATTTATGCCTCTCTAACGAACAGGAACTGCTGAAAACTTGGCCTATCTCCATCCAAACTTCCACACCATTAGTGCCACCCCAGTGTCAATGGCAGACCACATTCCATACCCATCTAATTCTTGACTAATCCTATCTTCCAGACTTTTCCCTGGTCTCTCCTCATTTTCATAATAGCAATTGGTTGAAAGAGCACATGACCAACTATTTGGTTTGGATGACGGCATGATTCATCATCAAAGAGCAAAAGGCAACAAGGGCTTGACGTTTGCTTGTGCGTATCTGGTTTTGGTGCAGCGTGTCCTGATATTGACTAAAAATTAATACTATATTTAGTTTCTCATGGACTTAACCAACTTTGGCGTGAAAGGCAAATTTATGTCAAAATTTGCTACATCTCATGTGGCCCTTGCACTTGGTGGCTGCTCTGGCACCCATGCTAGTTAGTACTCCCTCCATTGTTTTTTATTTGTTGTGCAGCCAATATTTTAAAAAATTGACCACTAATATACATAAAGGTGTTTAGATTCGTTACATGAAAGTGATATTAGTAGATTTGTCGTCAAAATTACTTTGATGCCACTATATTTTTAATAATTTTTGCCGATATATAATTAGAAAATGGTCAAACACATGTATTAGAGACTGTGTCAATGTCAAAAAACGACAGGTAAAAAAGAACAGAGTGAGTATTATAGTAATGTTACATTTTTGGGAAAATTGGCTATTGTTGTCTGAGTCTCATAGCAATTTCCATTATCAGTGCAGGTTTCTTTAGATGATCATATATGCTGGTTAATAAGATGGTACTGATATGTACAACTGTTTTACTCTGGTAGCAATAGTACTTCCTTTTGAGTGCGTGAGAATTTAGTTTTCAGTAGGTTTACTCTTGGTAGTTTCTGATTTGGTTAAGGAAAGAGTAACAAAACTAGGCCAGACAACCTGGTGTTTTAGTTTCACATGTTGGTTGTAGTTGCATTTAATATTTTTTCCTGAGTGCAGCCATCTCTCTCTCTCTCTCTGGCTCCATTGTTTTTGTGTGTGCGTGTGGGGGCTTGTTACCCCAAATATCCTAGCCAAAAGAATCCTTAGGCCATTTGCTCTCTTCCATCACCCCAACTCTCTTTGCGGCTCCAGGTGATTCTCCTTGCATGAACTCCCCTTGAATCCGGCTAGCTGGTGCTGCCCAGAGCTTGCTGTCCAGTGTTCGCACCCCGAAGCCTCTTGTCGTCGTCTCCGAAGGCCCTCGCCATCAGCCCAGAATCCCATTACCGAAAGGTCTTGCTGTCAGCCTCCTTGTGCAGCACCTGCTTAGCCCGCGTCGCCACCGCCGTGTAGTGCACCTCCCCTACACGGCAAGGAGAATCACCTTCCAGACCACCTCACCATTCAGACTCCAGATCCATTCTGGTGTGTTCATATGTGTTCCCCGTCCAGATACATTGATGTGTGTTCATTTATGTTCGCCGTCCAGATCTGTTCGTGTGTGATCAATTTCGTAAGTGCAAATATGCAATTAGTTGATTGGAAATATGCAGGTAATTGATTATTGGAAACTTGACCCATTACTGGTTCATTGCAAGTTTGCAATTCCTTGTTGGATCTGGAATTGATTACTTGATTTTTGTTGCTGATTTATGAGTTCAATTACTTGATCAATTTTTCCCTGGTTGATTCATCAATTTATTGTTAGATATGGAGATTGATCAATTTTTCCCTGATGGATTCATCGATTTATTGTTGGATATGGAGATTGATTACTTGATTGTTTTTTTAGTTGCTGATCCATGAGTTAAATTAAAAGTTCAGTTGTAAATTCTGTGAAGCATGAAATTGCATTTTATAAAAAATATCCCACGAATCCAATGGTATTCTGGGCTTCTAGACTTAGCACATCAACCACCGTAGTTTCTACAGCATGTTGCCTTATTTTCCAAACAGCATGACTGGCTTCTTTACACAGCAGCTTTCATAACTAAGCTGGGCTTATGCACAAGCCCAAGCGGGGCCCAAGGATTCACTAAGGTCTACTTACTCTGCTAAGATTTTTTACCGAATACTCCACTAAGATTTTGCTTTCATGTGCAGGAATTTTTGGTTAATTTGAGATGGACAGGGCTTCAAATTTCATACCTGGTCCTAATCAGGAGCTCCTCGATGCCAAGCCATTAAGGTCTTTAGCTCCAATGTTCCCTGCACCCATGGGAGTCAATGTTAACCAGTCTAGCACCCCACCGTTGGTTTGTGTCACCCCGGCTGGCCAATTTCCTACAGGGTTTGGTGCTGGTAATCTTCCTGCCTTTGGATCATTCGCCACCTTCAGTGCCACTGCGAATTGGGTTTCACATGCAGGTGCCAATGCTAATGGGCGATTGATGCCACCCTATCTCAGCATACAAGACAAGAACAACGGGTGTCATATCACTTGATGGTGATGATGAACCTTACTCGGGTAACCAGACTTCGGCATCTGGACGGAAGTCTAGGAGGTCATCTGGTTCGGCTGCTGATGGCTCAAATGGAGTTAAGATCAAGCGCCCTAAACCCACGTACAAGAATTTTGTTGCTGGCAAGGAGCTTGCCTTTCTGCCGGCTCCATCCAGTGATCCTAGGGACACCGTGGAAGCAGTTCACATGACCTTCGAGGCACTCAGACGGAGACATCTGCAATTGGATGAAATACAAGAGGCTAGCAAACGTGCAGACCTGAAGGCTGGCGCCATCATGATGGCCAGTAATATCAGGGCCAATATGGGAAAGAGGGTAGGGATTGTTCCTGGAGTTGAAATAGGAGATATTTTCTATTTCAGGATGGAGCTATGTATCATTGGGTTGCACGCTCCTAGCATGGGTGGCATTGATTACATGAGTGCTAAATTTGGAAATGATGAGGATTCTGTAGCAATATGCATTGTCGCTGCAGGCGGTTATGAAAATGAGGATGAGGACACAGATACGCTTGTCTACAGTGGTTCAGGGGTAATAGTAAGAATAGTGAGGAGAGGCATGACCAGAAGCTTGAGAGGGCAACCTCGCTCTCGAGAGGAGCCTACACAGGAAGAACGAGATAAGGGTTGTGCGAGGCTTCAAAGATCCATTTTGCATGACTGGGAAAATATACATATATGATGGCCTCTATAAGATTCATGAGTCCTGGAAGGAGAGAACAAAGACTGGTATCAATTGCTTCAAGTACAAGCTGCAGCGTGAACCTGGTCAGCCTGATGGAGCTGCAATATGGAAGATGACTCAGAGATGGATAGATAATCCAGCAACAAGAGGCAGGGTTATACTGCCTGATCTATCATCTGGGGCTGAAAATATCCCAGTTTGTCTTGTCAATGAGGTAGATCGTGAGAAAGGACCTGAACATTTCACATATACAAATCAGGTCAAATACTTGGGGCCTCTCAGTTCTATGAAACCATTGCAGGGTTGCGGTTGCCAGAGTGTTTGCCTACCTGGTGATGCCAATTGTGCTTGTGGACAACATAATGGAGGTGACTTACCGTACAGCTCATCAGGACTGTTGGTGTGCCGCAAGCCGATAATATATGAATGTGGTGAATCTTGCCATTGTACTTCGAATTGTCGGAACAGAGTGACCCAAAAAGGGATCAGGTTCCACTTTGAGGTCTTCAGGACCACAAATCGAGGCTGGGGCCTTCGCTGCTGGGAGCCCATTCGTGCTGGTGCATTTATTTGTGAGTATACTGGTGAGGTCATTGATGAGCTCAAAGTTAATTTGGATGATAGTGAAGATGATTACATTTTTCAGACTGTGTGTCCTGGTGAGAAGACATTAAAATGGAATTTTGGTCCTGAATTGATAGGCGAGGAAAGCACATATGTATCAGCTGATGAATTTGAGCCGCTGCCCATCAAGATAAGTGCGAAAAGTATTGGAAATGTCTCACGTTTCATGAACCACAGTTGCTCCCCAAATGTCTTCTGGCAACCAGTTCAATATGATCATGGAGATGACAGGCACCCACATATCATGTTCTTTGCACTGAAGCACATTCCTCCCATGACAGAACTGACTTATGACTACGGTGTGGTTGGAGCTGAGTCCAGTGGTTCTCGTAGAACTAAGAACTGCCTATGTGGATCATTAAACTGTCGAGGGGTATTTTGATTGACCAGGGAGCATCTACATCGTGGTGGATCAACATGCAAACCAATTTGCTAGGTAAGGTTCTTTGCCATATTGGTTTCTTTATTACTCAAGTAATGCATTTTTTTCCTTTTGATGCCAAAATGCTCCATTTGTTGAGTGACTACACTACAGTTATGTGATCCACCAATTTTTATGTTTATATTCATAGAATTGAGCATTTTATCTTCCCCTAGCAACAATATTCGTTTTCTAATAACTTTTAGAATTACTTCCAAACCGCAAATGTAGGAAGATGATAGGTTACACGCAGCTTTTTTGTTAGTTTAGTGGGAAATGTTGCACACGTGTTCTCTACCCAGAGCCATACTGCAGTAATTTTTATACAACGCCAGAAAGGCTTCACTTTCTGCTGTCTCATATTAGTTGAAATTATATGCTATTTTGAATCCTTATCCTTTTTGTAGATTTCTCTTGGGTTCATATCTCATCTTTTGATTACCTGCTTTACATATTACTTTTTTGCCCCTTCTGCAGATCTTTCTGCTGCTACCTAGGTTCAAGCTACGGAATTATTCCCCAAGAATGATAGGAGTGAAGACGTTGCTTGCTATGTGAACTGTGAAAACGGTTAATTATCGTCAATGTGAGCTGTGAATTCAGTAAATTATCATCGAACTGTAGAATGGCCATTCTGTTAATGCCGCACTTGGCTTTTGTTGCATGGTGGCTTTGTACCACCATTTGTAAGGGCATGTATTGCTGTACTGCTGCTAATCTTTTGTATCCATTTGCACCCTTCTGTGTAGGCTAGCGCCTGTTTTAGCTGGACCCGTGGCTGCTAGTTGTGACTTGTCGGATTCAGTCCTGTAAAATATGTGGCTTAGGATCATCGCGCATTTTCGTATGTCGTCCATTGCGCAGATCAGATGTTCAGATGTGCAACGGTGTTCTGACTTCTGAATCTCTGATTATTGTTGTGTCATGCATGTTGCCCCTGATCCTGAATGCCAGTAACTTGTTTGACGTGGGGGCTTGTACGGTCGTACAAGCGATTTGTATGTTCTGATGGTGGGCCCCGTTCAGGGTGGGTTTCTGGGGTGCCATTGTAGCCCCCATCACTGCAAGTGGGTCCCGGTTTCATGGTGGGCGCCACGAATCGGAATGTGCTGTGCTGCTAGAGTGCTAGAGGGAAAAGAAAAGGTGTCAGCCGGTTGACGAACCATGGCTGTTAGTGGTAAGGCACAGGTACCGTTGGACTAGTCACTGTTTGGCAAAGAATTAGACTTTTTTGTGGGACGAAAAATTGGAAACTTTTGGCACATGCCAAGTTAGCATAATCAGGAGTCATTTAGATCTTTGAGATGTGGAAAAACTTGATTTTTGTTGAATCATATATAAGGTATTGTAGAAAAAAACTTAATCCATGTGTATTAGAGATTATGTCAATTTCCACGGCCATCACCACCTTCTCACCCCTACAAGAGTTGGATTTTTTTCTTTAGCTTATTACTCTCTGCTACACTAATTGAAACAAAATTGAAATTTGAAAAAGATCAAAATCTGCATTTGAGCTCAATTTTCATTTTTGTTTTGTTCTCTCAAATCCTCACCCTATTCTCCACCAATCTCAACACCCATTTGCTTCTAATCCCTACCATCACCGCCGGATTGGGGAGAACAAATGGTGGTACTGTTCACGCCTGAAAAGTTCACCGCCGCGCCAACTTTTGTCGCCGCTGCCCTCTCTTCGTGACCGACCACTCCTGCGCCTCTCCCGCCAACTCCGCCTCTTGGTCGGCCGCCCCAGAGCCGTGGCAAGCTGCGCCAAACCGACCGCCACCGTCGTGTCCTTGCTTTTGCTGCCGCCCAACCCCTCTGCGTGCGCCACCTCATTCCGCGCCTTCCGGGCGTCGCCACCTCCACAGCTGGGACGAGCTCCTCTGCAGCTTTTCCCCCACCGCCCTGACACCCCGACCAAACCCAAGGGCGTGGCAACGCCGCCGGCCGCCACGCGCCACCGTCACCGTGGAAATATCCGGTGCCGAACCGCCTCCAAGCCGCTATTTAAGCAATCAAGCGCCCTAGCCAAGCCATCAACCCTCAATCCGCCCGACGCCCAACGCCTCCCCACACCCCTCCATTGTTGGTAATTCCAAAATCCCCAAAGCTTGAACCCTAGCCCAATGTCGGCCGCCCGCCTCTATTCTTCAATTACTTTCGCTAGTAGCTCCTAGGACTCCCAAAGCCTCTCCGACCGCGCCATAGTCTCCGGCCGCCCATCTTCCCGGCGTGTGACTCCCCCACCGCCGCTAACCGCCATCGTAGCACTCGTCTGAGCCTCCTAGCTCCACCCGACCCGCCCACGAGCCTCCCTAACCTCTCAAATGCTCAAAAAGCGGCTCAATCGCCCAGAAGCCCCACTCACCCACGGTTTGCAAATCGCTGCGAAGGAAGTGAGCTTGCCGCCGCGAATCGCCGCCTCGCCGATCCTCAACCGCCCAAAATGGAGTCCCCATAGCCCTGTGAACCCAACCATAGTCCCCAATCCCGTCGCAAGTAGCTAAAGCGCCGACGGCCGCCACCGCCATTTCCTCTGTTTCTCCCGTGCGTGTCTTTGTCGAATGGGAAGAAGAACGATAACTTTAGGCATTGTTCATCCGACTGGTGCGGTCGAGTCGCTCCGCTTAACCATATTGAGTCCAACCGACCGAGCCGCTTAAATAGTAACCCGACCGGACCCCAACCGATTTGATTGAACCAAGTTCGTTCGCGAGCCAATTGCTGGCCGAGCCCAAGTTAACGCGTCGCACTGCATCGCTAACCGAACCCAACTTGAGCCCAATGAATAGTAACCGAGCCCAATGAATAGTAACCCGGCCCAAAACCAAAAATGCAAGTTTATACTCCCCGGATTCGTTTCGAGCCCACCAACCCAAATCCAAGGCCCATTTCCCCATATGACCCTCCTATGAGCCCAAATCTCAATTTATTTGAATTTTATCGGATTTTCTTTATTTATTTTATTTCTTTATTCCTCGCTCATTCCTTCGGGCACGAAATTAATATTATTTTATTTTATTTGCGCTAGCTTCTGGAGTCGAGGATTCGTAGGACCAGGAGGGAGAAGCTCAAGCCTAGATCCAGCCCACTGAAGAATTTGAACTTGTTGAAATCATAGACTCGCAAGGCAAGTCGCGCATACTTTGATCATGTTGAGCCTATTTTGTCATTATTATTTATTTAGCAGTATTTTCATTATGATATGTTTAAATTATTATTTTATGTATAAATACTGTTTAGAATGACATGACTTATTAGTTATGACCTACCACCCGAAAAAGCCCCGTTTAACTTGATGACCCTGTTCATGTTGACAAACATAGTAGTATTAAATATACTAGTGATATAAACATGGTAGTTTAGGAATTCATTAAAATCTTTTCACTGTTAAGAATCTTAGCATTTGTTTAGAGTTTTGAAAAGATGGATCTAGGGTAAGCGAGGATCATGGATCTGAAGACCTTATCCTAGGGTGGAGGCTTGGTTGAGGAATGGTGGCAGTACAAGGTGTACTGAATATGGGTTGTGCGTGGATAATGCCTCGGAGAAAAATATAAGGACTAGACCCTTATCTTGAGTAAAGAACATAGTATCGCCCAACCACAAGCGTTGATTTTGTCAAACTGGTTTAATAACTGCTCAAGTTCAATTGAATCTCTACAAGCATGGCGGGAGTCAGAGGTGAGTTCGTATGGGAGGTGGTTAACTATACAAACGATAGGATTGCTATGAGTCGGATGAGATCCGTGGGGTCATTCGAGCTTATGGGGAATTAGGACCTCTTTGGGTGGAGGCTATATAAAGAATTGAGCGATGAACAACCTTGTTCTCTTAACTCATTGCGGGAGTTGGGAGATCTTGTGGGTAAAGTAGGCAACTCTGTAGAGTCATAAAATAATTGTATTCGAATACGCCGTGCTTAGGTGAATGAAGTCGTGTTTAATGGGTGAATCCAACAGCAAGGCATAAGTAGGGTTGAGAATGGTTTGAGATGTGGAATATTGTTAATCGCGTTTGAAAACCCCTTTACCTTAATGAAGTTACTTTTCAAGTTTTTAATTGATTATTAAATAAAATTGCATCTACCCAATTAAAAAAACATGTTATCCATTCATTTGATATTCCATGCATATAGTTAATGATAAGCTCCGTGTGACTTGCTGAGTACGGTAGTTGTACTCATACTTGCTTAAAAACATAAACAGAAACTGCTAACTTTGAGGAGCCAGGCGAAGATGAAGAAGTGGTGTTCTATGAAATGGAAGAAGCTTGGGATTAGGGTCGTTTTCCGCTCAAGTATGCCTGTGGTGTCTCTTTTTGTGTAATATATCTGAAGGCCGTCGGCCCTACTGTGAAATCTGGCTTTAAGCTCTTTTATTGTAATAAAGTCGACTTTTGTATTTGAGCTTGCGTTGGCAATGTTATTCACTCGAATGATGTAACTCGCAACAGAACAATCCTGGACGGTTGCGAGGGATTCATAACGCTTCCAAAAATAAGGATGTTACACTAACTAATCTTTAAATGGTGCATCTTTTTAAAGCAGGATGTATAGTTTTCAAATGGGCGATATGAGGGCCATTTCTGATGCCGTTGAGGCGACCACTGATTCGGCGGCATCCTTAACAGAAGCGGCATAACATATGGCGCCATCGCCCGTCGGAAAAGGATAGCCGAATGTACCACCGGAAATCCGCATGTATGCAGTAGCTTGTCGTCGGCCTTTGGGCAGGAAAAGCAAATCCGTTGCCCAACCATGGGCACGATCGTCATTCCGGTAGTGCTGGTACATGCGTGTTCGCGAGTCCGAAGAAGGATGTTGCGTCACGTACGCGACGCATCATTTGGCAGGTGATCTTCCGTCCAAGCTCCACCTGTACTTGGTTATCATAACTAACTTTTAAAAAAATACTTTTTTTCATATAGGTCTATAAATTGATAGTAATAAACATTATACCTATATTAGACAAAAATGAATACACGTGTTCTTTCTGTACTCTCTCGCGAACAGTTAGAATTTAAAATTTTAAATTAAAAACCATAAACTACTGTCTAAAAAACTAACACTTAGACATGTCGAAACATTTGCAACACTCTAGAAGCTTAGACAGACTCTATTTAAAATGTAGGAATTCCCGTAGCTATATGACTCGAGAAAATTTTCCGTGTTTAAGACGGAACCACAATATGGTCAAACTAGTTACGAGAGTGATTGGTTGCTACCTGAACATCACTTGGCATCATCACCGTAGTTTAGAGCCAACCGAGCATGGGAGCCTAGACAGAGCACCAATTAATCAAGACATAGATTTCTCTATACATTAATGGAGCTAAACGAGCTGTTTGCCAATGAGCTAGGGTAATCGCCCGGGGTAGCCAAGCACTGGATTTACCCTTGCCATAGTTCCTCTAGCACAAGAGATGTTCGGTATGAGTCTCTTCTTTTTAGTTTTTAAAAGTTGATTTTCAGCTTTTCTACAATAATTAGCTTTCAAACAGACGTCTTTTTAAAATAGAGTTTATGAGTTTATTATAGTATATATTATAGTGACTTCATTTGTATCAATCAAAATAAAATATGAGTTTTTATTATATTATTTTTTTATAAATAATTTAAAAGTTATAAATCATAGACGTAACGTACGTATGCACGTAATACATTCTAACAGCAGAAAGAGTAGCAAGAATTGATGGGAGGACGTACGTACGTATGCACGTCGTAATCATGAGATCCGCTTGGCACGGCCACGGCCAGGGCAGCCAGCCTGGCTCGCTCTTCCGCTTCCGTTTCGCGGCCGCCCGAACCCTGAAACAGCAGGGCGCGTCGCCGAGACAAACTCCAAATCCGCAAAACCCAACACGCCGGCCCGAACCCAACCGCTTGCTTCCACTCCCCGCAACCGCCGCGGCTCCCACGGATTCCCTCTCCCTTCCTCCCTTCCTTCCGTCCTACGGCCGTTGCGGCTACACAAGGTAGCCTCGGTTTCGACGTCGCGGCGAGTGCGATGGGCGCCGCCGCGGGTTGCCTCCGTCCGCCGCGCAATCTACGGCCGCGATGAGCCCGATGAAGGCTGGAGCGGATCCACCGGATCCGGGCGCCGAGGCGGCGGCGGTGGTCGCGTGGCCGGAGCTCCGGGCCTGCCTCGCGAGGGCCGGCGGCCTCGCCGAGGAGCTCGCGGCCGCGGCGGAGGCCCGGGCGGCCCTGGCCCGCCGCCTCGAGGCCGCGCTCGAGGTGTGTGCCCCGCGAATGCGCGCTTGCTTGCCCTCGTCCGAATCGCCCATTTCGCATGGCTTGTTTGGTTGATCTGATCTGATGTGGTGTGGTGGGGGCGCTGGCGCGCTGCTGTGATGTGCTGCAGGTGAGGAGGGAGTCGCTGCGGCAGGGCGCGGCGCTGGACGAGATAAGGCGGCGGCTGGAGCTCCGGCGGAGGCGCGCGGAGGAGGCCGTCGTCGGCAGGAGGACGGCGCTCGTGGGCGTCGAGCGGCGCAAGGAGCAGCTGCAGGCGCAGATCGAGCGGGTGCTGCCGCTCTCCAGGGCCCTCGCCGCCGCGCACCGCCAAGTGCAGGTAGGTAATCGAAGCAACCCGTTTTGTGCCGATGAAAAAAATGTTGCGAATTTGGATTGTGAGTAGCGGTGTTTACTCCGGGAGCGTGTGTTGATTAACTGCAGCAAGCCAAGGAGGCGTTATCTGGAGAGAAGGCGCAGCTGGAGGATCTGCAGAGACTGCTTAGGATGAGGCAGCAGTGCGTGATAGGCCAGGTCGCTGCCTTGTACCCTGTGAGGGTCTTCCATGATCTGCCACACACAGAAAACCATCGTGCTGATACTAATGGTGAGAATCCAGTACTGATGACTCTATTGAAGAACAATGTCCGATGATTTTAGTGTGTATGCACCTTTTGAAGAAAAGCATTGCTATGGAGACCTACTTATTTGCCTGGGGTCTTATATCGCCTCTAACAAAGCATACGGTTCTAACGAATCCACATAGGATAGGTGAGATTGCTCTGTTTGTTCAATAGCTCCAATCTGTCAGCTATTTAAAGTGAGCAAGATACCTTCTTTGTGCAGTAGTTTTCATTGATATTTTTCATGTTTTGATAGAATGCCAGTGTTTATGCTGTTTATTCAGTGACCTAATGTTGAATCTGGCTCATCATTGTGATTAAATTGTTCTGCTATCACCTCCGTGGTATTTATGCCTATGGTGGAACTCTAGTTTAGTGTCCGATATCCTAGCCTGGTTGGAGAGACCGCTCTCTGCACTCTGCAGACAGGGAGAACTGAATGAGTGCAGCAGCTACTGCTTAAAAACCTTCATACATAGATATTTATGTATCAGTTTTCACACAGCTTGTTTTTGATAGTTCTATGCAAGGATTGATACTACGCACATTGTTTTCTATATGAGAATTAACAGAAAATAATTTGATCCCTGAATCACCTTTTGAAACCATTTATGATGAGATGACAGAACACTTTCAGGAGAGCATGGAGCACTTTCAGCAGAGAATGGAACACTTTTAGGAGAGAATGGAAATGGAACACATTTACTCAGTGTAATAAAATCTCCACAAGTACGTCCTTTGACGTTTTTTGGTTGGCAAATTGCAAAGCATAAAAGAAAGCAGAAGAGTTACAGTGACAAGGAGGCAGAGCTTCTGAGGTCCGCTGCTGTTCTGGGGTATGCAGCACATGTAAGTTTGTCTGCCCAGTGCTCTTGTACCATAAAATATTAGTCCAACACAATATCTTCAATGTAGCATATATATCCCAAACTAATTAGGCTCATTGTCATGCTCAAAGGATAAGATGCCAAAAGTAAAATTTTGGACGACCAACCTAGTGATATGGCTTCTAATACATCTTATGCTATAGCATACCACCAGTAGGAAAGATCGATATATGAGCATTGAGTTTTTCATATGTTAGTTTGGAATGCAATAATAATAAGCAATACAGCCCTTGCAAACTTAGTGGTCATTACAATGTCAAGCATAAATAATGATAGAAGTGCAAGTTCTTCTGCCTGCATGCACCTACTAGATTTGGTACTTGATGCAGTCACAAAAGTTAGAATCATCACTTGCTTATTTTGTTAATTTCTTGTAGGCAGTCTTGCTCATAGCCTCATATCTTGATGTTCACCTCCGATATCCTTTGCGCTTTGGAGGATCACGATCTTATGTGAGTGATTGTTTGCCTTCGGCTGAAACAGCATCTATTGCTTCAGCAGAACATCCAAGTGTTGACAGCACTGAGTCAAAACTAACAGAATATCCCCTTTTCCTGGAATGCCAAGAAGATGACTCGACTAAGGCATCCTATGCCATTTACTTATTGCACAAGGTGTGTATTTTGTATTTGTTCTCTATCTGCTTGTTTATCGTTGCAAATTTGCAATGTTTGTTTATCCAGTTTCCCCACAAACTAAAACTGCTATTTACATTTCCATGATGGGTGGTTAGGATACGGAGCAGCTTTTGAACTACATTGGAGCAGAGAGCTCTGGAAGGCATGTATTTGGTAATCTGCGAGAGCTTGTTAGGATTATACAGTCGGACGAGTATGTGTACAGATGATTGATTTCACTATTTTTGTGGTTTTGGATCTCTTATGCTTTAGAGATGGTATTATACAGATTTAAGTAGGTCTTATTTCTGTTATTTTGTGTGATTCTTGCCTTCTTTCGCTGTGCCGAGTTTTTGTATGCACAGGAAAGAGGCGCATTGGGTTTTGTTAGAAGAAATGATAATTACATGTCTGGTTTTACATGAGCATGAGCTTCTCCATGTATATGCTTGAGGATTCTTGGTGTTACCCGTTGAGGCTAGATGTTGCATAAAAACCTTATGAATCAATGCCACAATTACATTTTTTTTCAAACCAATATGCTGCCCTCACACTGGATTATGAAACTCAAGAGCTACTAAGGCCCCCCTCTGTAACGCAACAGTTCCCCCAGATTCTTGCCCGAATTAGACTTGTGAAATTTCTTCATCCTACTCGGCGCCTAACCCAGGCCTGTTTGGCAACGGCTGTGGCTTATGGGTTTTGGCTGAAATTTTTGAATTTTGGTTATTTACGGTACAGATTACGGAGAGAGAGATACAGATGTTGGGGTTTTAACGTGTACATCGTTTAACTTGTAGACCCTGTCTAGAAAAAATACTCTGTTTGAAAGTTAGGTACTGTAGTAAAAGCCAAAAGCCGCCAGCTTCGGAGGAAAAAATAGACCCAGATTTGAGCATGGTTATCACAAGCCCAATATTCTAAAACGAAACATCACTGCATTCGCCTAGCTTCATGACTGATTTAAGCATACCATTGTTATGTGAACAAGTTTTATACACATTAAAAAACAAAGATCAAACTGAAATTTATGGTCTCTTCCCAAAAAAACAGAGAAGAATTTTGATGCAACTAAAGTCGGTGCATTAACATCTGAGCTGTTACCATCAGCACTGCAGGCAGGAAGGGACGGAGAGCAGGAAACCAGAGAGTCCGGAAAGAAGCTTTCGGCACCGTCCACGATCCATCCCCACCAGAAACGCTACAAGAAAGCAGCAGATCCCACCCGCCCACCCACCACCACGCTTCCTCCAAGATCAAACACGCGGGAAAACTCTCCAGTCTCCACCCACCGCCACTGGCTCTGCGGCTCCACACGCCGGCGTGGGCACACGTGCCGCCGTCACCCACGGCCGGCGACGGCCGTAAGGACCAGCAGAGGCTGAGATTTCGTGGCTCTCCTGTTTCACTTTCTTGAGCTCGTGTCGTGCTCTCTTGTTCTGTGTTCTTCTCCTTTCCTTTCTTCCTCCTTCTTGGCGCCCGCCATTGCCGCCCGCTGCACAGCCGGGCGCGTCGGCAGGCAGCCTAAGTCTTGGCGTCGTCCTGCGTTACATTTGTGCCACTTGGTGGTGATTTGACCTGGCAATCCTCTAGTCTTCCTTGCCTGGCTCTTCTTGTTCCTGACGTGCCTTTGGCTTCTGCTGCTGCTTGCCACCGCCACCCGTGACTCCCTGTCCTCTGTATCTTGTGTTTCTCGGACACATCTCGGATCTTGGGCTCCGATCGCCGCTGCTTAAAGGTACGATCTTATTCTATGCTGTCCAACTGCATTTGTGATAACGTAACAGATGGCAGTTACACTGCCCAACCTGTATGTTCTTGGAGATTTATCATTCTGTAATTCTGTTTAACTGAAAGGTTGGATTTGGACTGGTTGTTGGGCTTGGGCATAGCTGGTGTTTGTTTCCAGATGAATCATGTGAATTGCATTCTTCGATGTGCTTTAGCATTTATAGTTCAGTTTTATATGTTTTGCGGATTTGTTCATGTGGTTTGCCTTGGATTATGTGATTGGGCCATTGTTCATGAGGTTAATTGATACTTAACTAAGCTTTGGTATAACCTGGACTTGTGGACATCACACAAGTTACAGGCTACATATTCTGTCTGTTTACTTCGTTTCTTGGTGAGTTTGTTTCATTTAATGAATTAATGTTGCTTGTTTTCTTCCTGCTAGATCTGTGCTGGCAAGTGAGAAAGGACTGGCCATGGGTGTTGAGGCAAAGTATGAAACGTTATGTATCAAGAGAGTTTTGAGGTCTTCTATCAGAATAAGCTATAGATGTGCTTCTGAACATTGGGTTCTCTTCAGTCTAATCCTACTGCTTTACCTGCTGTACAAATCTTCACCGGGTTTCTTCGCATTCGTCCTCTCCTCTTCCCCTGTAATTATATGCGCTACCCTTCTTCTTGGTGTACTGCTGAGTTATGGGAGCACACACCTTCCTGACACCGATGAAGATGGGAAGACTACCACAGATGTTTCAGCTCCCAAGTTTGGAAGCTTTTCCAGAAATATTCATTCTGAAGCACATCAGAGATTTTCAGTGCCTGCATTTAAGGAGAACACGGTAAGCTTCAAAGATTGGGAAATCAGAAACACAAATTTTGGTAATGCGAGGGCTAACAAGCATGTTGAGCTGGGTGATAGTGTTCCTCTTCTGAAGGGAGTTGATCAAAGACATGAGAGAGTTGATGCACGTGATAGACTTGAGGAATCGCTCACTTCTATTATTTCCATGGTGACACTGCACCAAGAGGCTGATATGGAGGAATACATGAAGTATAATCACGATCAAGAGTCCAAATACCCATTTTCCAGCAAGGATAAGGGCGATAAGTATGCTAACTTGTTTGAGGATGTTCATCAGAGTAGAGATGATGGGAAAGAGACAACATTTGCCTTATATTCTTCTAATGAGAATGTTAAGGAAGATGTTGAAATGGTGGCAGAGACAAATCAAGATAGAGTATTTACAGATTCACACAGTGATGAGATGAGAGAGGTTTCAGAAGATAAGCCGTCTGAGAAGCCAGCAGGTACTTGTAGATGGGGCCGTGCTTTTTCTGTGCGTCAGAGGAAGAAGCTTGCTGATCTAAAGGTTGAGGCTATCAATGCTTCTGTGGACAACCAATTAGACTCTTCTCTATGTTCATCATTTGCTAGAGTTGGCAGCCATGATGGTTCATCAGGTTTTGATCCTGACAAGGCAGAGAGTTCCTCTCCTGATGCTTCCATGACTGACATTGCTCCGGTGCTCGATGAGATTGACCCTCTTTTAGGCGCTGACTTCCCTAGCCCCGATCCCAATGCCAATGATGATTCAGGCAGTGATTCCAACTTCTGCCTTCAGGATTCTCAAACCGACAGTGATAGTAATGATGAGGCTGATATTAGTAAGGTGAAAAATGATGGTAAGGATTGTGAGGAGAAGGATGATGGGAATGAGCCTGCATTTTTGGACAGCTGATGACGAGAAGAATGTCATGGATCTTGGATACTCTGAGGTGGAAAGGAATCGTAGGTTGGAGATCTTGATGGCTAAGAGGAGGTCAAGGAAGAACATAAGATTTGATATCGACAGGAACTTGATAGATCTTGATGGAAATGATGTCAGCGGGAGTGCAGATGGGTTTTTACGTTTCCCTATACAAGTTCAACCTATTTCAGTTCCAAGGAGAAACACATTTGATCTTCCTTCTGATTCTGATGAGGCAACCCTTCCTGGCTCAGCTCCTATTCTGCATCCGCGAAAGAATACGTTTGATCTCCATTTTGAGCAATCAAATCATAGTGGTGTCCCTGCACATCATGACTTGGACCCTCAAGAATTTACAACAGTTTCCTATCGAGACGTGTTCTTCAGAAGGCATGACAGCTTCAACTTTGGCAGCCAGGAGAGACATCTTTCTAGATTTAAGCCATGTTTTGTGCTTGAGGCAATGGACTTCGAGGAAGCAAGCACGAGCAATTTCAGAGGCAGTTCAGTGACAAGAGTGTGTCTAAACTGAGCGTTGTTACTGAATCTGATATCATTTCTTCGGTTGCTGATCAAGAGGACCGCCAGACCTGCTAAGACAGAAAGTGATATTGGATATGTTGGAAGCCAATGCTCAGATGGGATCAATTTTGTGGATCATGAAACTCTGAATGCTGTCACCAGCGGGTTGGAGTCTGAGCCAGTAGAGAAGCTCCAGCATAAGTTCTATTGAGGAGAAGTCTGTAGATACCTCCAGTCATCCATGCGGCATTCAAGAATCTCTATGATGGCAATGCCAACAAAGCTGAGAGAGCAAAGCTGAACTAAACCATATATAAATGTTATCAGTTTGGGCAGCAAATAGTTTGTGATGCAAGAGCAGATGAACTTGTTGCCTTTGCTCATGATGCACGCTTCTTTGTTTACCTCTTGTTTTATCTGATGAAGTGTTTTGCATTCTTCACATACAAGCATGGCTCAAAACACAAGGCTTTTCTGTACATTTTTGTGAATGTAATTGGATAAAACATCATACTGTTACGGTGGTACCATTCTTTAATTTCTTTTGGACATATCCCTTTAGGGTAACTAAATACAAGTATTCCATGATTCCGTCTACAGAAGGTTGAATACTTGCATGCTGTGGCAATTGGCACGCATGAATTCCAGCATCTGATTCCTGTTTGTTTGTATCATTAAGTTTTTCAACTCACTAGGACAGTGACCAGCTACTCTATCTAGAGTTGGATTGGAACTTTTTTTTTTTTGAACTCAGTTGGATTGGAACTTGGGAATTCTTGTCTTGTGGGGAGATTCTTTTCCTCGGCCGGAAGCGTACTTGGATGCCAACACAAAAGGCTAGCGTTTCAGTCCCTACTGCCATGTCAGCTACAGCAGCAGCACACGCTTCAATGACAACGCATTTCCCTCTTTTGAGTCGCACAATTAAAGGAGAAATAGAGGGTGTGTTCTTTTTCTTCGAAGCTAATGATTTTTTGATTTTTACTATAGTACTTAACTTTTAAGCGGAGTATTTTTTCAAGACGGGGTCTACAAGTTAAACGATGTACACGTTAAAAGTCTAATATCTGTACCAGCTAAAATCGCAAGTGAGTATCTCTCTCCATAATATGTATCGTAAACAGTCAAAATTTAAAAATTTCAGCTAAAAGACATAAACCGTAGCCAAACAAGCCCAGAATAAAGTCCCGAATCATGCAGATAGATAGCTTGTGCAAGTCCAAAGAAATCCATGCATGTCTGCCCGATCGATTGCCCCATTTCAAGATTCAGATTCTTCTCTACTATCTTATGGCAGAAGAGAGCACGTCTCGTACTCTCACGTCACACAGTGCTTCTTCGTTTCGTGAGATGGCCTCCCAAAGGAACTCTTGATTTCCTCTATAAGCAACTGCCAGTGACTGACTGAATTATCACGAAACAAGAGAGAATGGATGCGATCTACACCGGTTTCAGAGTAAAGATGGCGCAGCATCTGCTGCGAGATCGAGTGTTCATGTGGCATAAGACGAGCCTGAAGATATCCTTGGAATGAGATGATCTGCCATTCCTATTGGAAGAACGGCTCAATTTAACCAAGAGAAATTTCTTTCGATATATTCCTACATTTATTCACACACAAAAAATACATTTATATATTTCCAATATAGTTACTCTAAAATCTAAAAAAAACCTTCCAAAGCTGAGAGATCCAGTAACACCAAATGGGGTTTTTGGCACCAACCACAAGTCCGGCCATGTGGAGTAATCGATCGCGCAGAAGGATGTACAAATGTGTTAGGGCATCTGTAGTGTACGAAAAGAGGAGGTTTTAAGTCACTTTAAGGTCAACCTTATACATTATAGGAGTGAACTTAAGCAGACCTTAAGTAAAAAAAGCTTAAGGCTGGTCCTCAAGCTAAAGACCTGGCCACAAGCATTAAAATATAATTTTTCTTTATCTGCCAAGTGGGACTGTCTTAAGACCCTTTGGATTATATACACTATAGGGTTGGTCTTAAGGTTTAGATAGGACCCACCTTAATACTTTTTGGTTATATACACTACAGATACCCTTAGAATGGGGTCGGTGTCAGGAATTGTCCATACCTACGAGGCAACGAACGAAGCTGAACACTAACGACTAATGAACGTGTTGTACTATGTACATATAACACAGCATCTATACGTGGTTAATTAATTATGCGAGATCCATAGGCCGTAGGAACGAGTAATGGTGCTCATAATCTCTTCAATCATTTTCCTTATAGTTTCAAGTGCATCCAAAGATTGAATTTTGTTGAGCTGCGTCATCCTGCGAATTCAAGCCGTCGACCTGATTACGGACAAATCACGACCACGGATGCTCAACAACGAGTAAAGTGCCAGAAACATGCGCACCATTCAACCGCACCATGAATCCCCACCCCCAACACAAATATGGTATAAATAACAGGGGCGTTATGATGTTAGATTCTATGATTAAGATTTTTCATCCATAATTAAGACTTTCCATCTATAATTGATTCAACATGCTAAATCAATAATTTCCTTTCTAAATTAATGCCTTGTTAACGGGCTTACCTGATATATTGTATGCTCGAAATAAGCGAGCATAAGCTTTTCTACTCAAAATGTATCATATATACCGCTAAAATAAAGAGCCTTGCGTACTAGAAGAAAAGTACCTATAGATGGACGATAGATAGTAAAGAAAAAGGACTAATCATGATATCTTTTCAAAGTTCACTAAAATGACAGTTGGAGGGTCTCTCTTGTCCGAAAAGAGGACTTAATGATTATTCGTTCTCGGGTTGATTAAGTATCCAAATTCTAAGGAAAAATTATTGACGGTTGAAGACCATAGATATTGATCGATAGAACTTCCATTTAATTGTTGAATAGATAGGTATTAGGCTATTTACACAGAGACGGAAAAAATTGTGAAAACCGAACTATTATACCATACTTATCTTATGTAACACGGTAGGATTAACATATATATATATATGTATATATATATATATATATATATATATAGAATAGTGTTTCATGCATATATATATATATATATATATATATATATATATATATATATATATATATATATATAGCTGTAATACACTAGGTAAGGTAGGCAGTGCTAATTAAGCATAGGTAGTACTAGTTAAGCAGTAGAAACAAGTGACCGGTTGTCGGCACACTAGAGGATGATATATATATATATATATATATATATATATATATATATATATATATATATATATATATATATATAGCTGTAATACACTAGGTAAGGTAGGCAGTGCTAATTAAGCATAGGTAGTACTAGTTAAGCAGTAGAAACAAGTGACCGGTTGTCGGCACACTAGAGGATGAGAAAAGCTAGCTCCTGCCGCCAACTTTGCATCAGGTAGTTCTTGGCAGGTTCTGCATGCTAGCTTGCCGAGAAAACCGTGTGCTGTGCTGTGCTCACCGACAAAGCTATTGGTTCGCCAAATTCCCCTGGTAAATCAAACCACTTTCAAGGTCTTTCGAAGTTGGAGAAATCCTCCCTGTAACCCTGTAGATTTGTCAGCATGCAAATACAGACTGCAAATCGATAGTAGAAAATGAATAAATAACTAAGACGGTTTTTTGGTTGCCGTTTTGAAACGATTTATCGAGATAAATTTTAAGAAATAGTTTTCAGTTTGTTTATATAAATACTTATATTAAATCTAAAAGTTATAAATATAGTTATAAGTGAGAACAGAAAAGATGATCTCGTTCATGTCGGCTTCAATCAGTCTGAACACACCATTATGCCCCGTACGTGTGGTGGAATCCATCGATCTCACCATCACCAAACAAAAGAGAGAAAAAAGGCAGCACACGCACACCACCTACCACGTTTTCATAGGCACAGCGTGTCAGTTTTCTCGTGCTGATGTTTCGTTGTTTGTGTCATTGTTATGTGAAGCTTGAGCTTGACCTGCGGTTGATGATGAAGTTTTTTTTCTCCGTTATTATCCGTTGAGATGAGCATGGAGCCATCCAGTTCATTGTGTACTCACTGGTTTTTTTGTTCCTATCTTGCCCTCAAATCAGTTTCGAGACACTGGAAATCAATGTTTGTGGAAGTCAGAAAGTTTGTGTGTTACAATTGTGTCATCT